>JAIGNX010000011.1:0-1200000 GCA_020011015.1 Cutaneotrichosporon dermatis
ACCCCCTAACCCCTAACCCCTAACCCCCTAACCCCCTAACCCCCTAACCCCCTAACCCCCTAACCCCCTAACCCCTAACCCCCTAACCCCTAACCCCCTAACCCCCTAACCCCCTAACCCCCTAACCCCCTAACCCCCTAACCCCCTAACCCCCTAACCCCCTAACCCCCTAACCCCCTAACCTAAAGAGAACGAGGACGAGGACAAGGATCAAGCCGACAGCGGGACTGCTGTTCCACTTGAAGACGAGGACGAGGACGTGGAAGAGGACGAGGAGTCTCGACAGAGGCGACGACGGGAGGGTTGTCGTCAATGATGGATACTGTCGTGGTACAGCTAGTCGGGACAGGGATGACTAGGTCGTAGAGCACGATACGAGGGATGACTAGGGGACACGATGGGGAACTCTCGGGTCGTCGTCACTGTCGCGGGCTAGGACAGACTAAGTGTATGAGACGTATGATCCATCGTTGACAAGTCTACAATGGATATGGACGGGTTATATAGGACGAGGAGTGAGGAAAGGTGGTCATAGCGGAGGTGGAGGGAAAACTCCAACACTGTTGGAGTTTGCTGTACGGTGGAGGTGGAGGTCCCGGTGGAGGTCAGAGTGGCGGCCAAGGTGGCGGTCATGACACTCGTGGGAGGCAGGACGAGCCGGCCCTCGGCACCGCTCAGGATCGCCTTAAGGACGTCGATCTTGAGCGTGACGATGCGCGTCACGAAGCGCGGAGCGAGGTTGGTTAGTTCGAGAGGGAAGAGGGCCACGCGCAAAAGGTGATCGAGGAATGTGAGTGATCACCGAGCTCGCCGGCACAATCTCAGCGACGACACGCACGCCTTTGCAGAGCTGTATTGAGGAGGATAGAGCCTGTCTGAGAGCGGCGGCCCTGCGGCCAACGGCAGAGGCACAGACGGCGCCTTGGTCGCCGAGCTGGTGCAGGGCAAGGTCGACAAGAAGAGGCAGACGGGGCCTGTGCGCCGAATCGCCTCGCGGCCATTGAGAAGCAACGGGGCATGACGAGCGCTGCAGCAGGCAAACAGTCGCTCGCTGTTGACCTTGTGAGAGGCAGCGCTGGGCGGCGAGAGGGACGCTCCGCGCCCGGATGCCTCTTGCGGACCTCGACAATGTTTGCAAGTGCGTCAAGCGGTGGCGACGCGACCGCTCGCGGTGCGCCGCTCGCAACCTTGAGATCTCGCGCCTCGATACCTGTTAGAGATTCATGCCCGGCTCCACCGGTTCACATCGTCATGGCGTTGCGTGGGCATGCTCCTCGCCGCGTGGCATTGCGGGCGTCATATCGCTTCAGCGACGCCGCCGAGGCGCAAAGTTTGCCGCGGCGTTGGACTTTCGGACAGGTGCCATGCGTCTTTGACGTGCGTTGGGTGAGAGCCAGAGGGGGGCCATGGAGGCTCGCAGAGGTCGGGATCTGACGCGGCACGGTCGGCGGCGAATCTGGGTGTGGGGCCTGTCACATCCTCTTGGCGGCTTGTGCGCAAGTCAGTTCCTGAGACACGCACCGCGCGATCGCGGTTGGGCCGTTTCTATCGTCAGTCGGCACTGATGCATCAGAGGCTCTACGGCAGGCGGGATGTGACTGCACCCCGGCGGTACCTGGCGCGCGTCGCCTCCGAAGCGCCGGCGGCAAGCTCTCCGGCTGCGTAAGGCAAGCGGCGGCCCACAGGTCGTATTCGCTGCGGGGGACAAGTTGAGCGAGGGATTGAGGACTGCCGCGTCAGCAATGTCGCGGGTGCCGTAGCTTCCCTCCTTTGTCGCGCCCGCGCGGTCGCGAAATGACGCGAGCTCGAGTGTCGGCGACAAACGGACGCGGCTGGGGGACTTACTGCAGTATCCATCTCCACATGCTGGGATAACTACGCGCCGCCGAATGCGAGAGCGGCGGAGGGCGGTTGTCGAGTCGCGCGCGGCCGGCAGCGGAGTCGGCGCGGTGCGGGAGCGAGGAAGGTGCGTGCATGCCGGCTTGAAGAGCATATGACGAGAAGGCGAGAGACGAGCCCGCGCGCGGCGATGTCGTGGAGGGACGGCGGGTTAGGAACGCAGCATCGGTCGCGCGCCGGGACCATGGGTGGCCTTGCGATGGTGTTCCGTAGGCTGGAATCAGTCTGGGGACGCAGAAGAAGCCATAGGATACGTGGGAGACTGCCGAAGGTGCTATGCATGTGGGCCGCACACACGACGTATAGATGGATAGAGTGGAGAGTGTCATAGGAGCCGTGGACAAGTGAGAGAGAAGAGAAGGAAGGAAAGGCAGACGAGAGAGATGGTGGCGAGAGCAGTGTCGCAATTTACATTAGGAAGGTTGGGCTCGCCCGGGAACGCGCCTTTCGACCGGAACCGTAAATTAGCTTCCGTGCAGCCTCCATTTGCCACCCAACCTTCACTCTCACTGCCCACCACCATCGACCCACTACCTAACACTACTCTCACCCGCCTCGTCGCTGCCACCCATGCATACATTGCCTCTACCCATCGATACCTTCTTTCCACTGGTCAGCAGGCTCATCGCGGTCCTGTACCAGGCCGCCGACTCTTCCCGCGATGCATCCGTGTCCGTGCGCCCTTCCCCTCTTTCCCGCGGCCTTATGCGACTATCGACAGCGTCCCGTTCTGATCATGCGCTGATTTGGGAGCCGGACCTGCGCGCTCAATATGTGCAACGTTGGCCCTCTAAGCGAGCACTGGATTCAACGCGACAATGAACGGAGCGCTCTAAGCGACTCGGAGGCGATCGCCAACTGACGCCTAAGCAGGCTCCGCGCCCTGAATGGCATAAACCAACGCCTATCTAGCCGTTAGTCGCCGACGGGCCCGGGGACGCACACATCTGCCCACTTCCCCACATGCCCGCCCACATTGACGCCCACACGCCCACCAGAGGCCTTATGTGGGCCATCGCCCACCATCCCACCCTCCTCCAACCCGAACTCAGTACTCGCCCCACATTTCGCCTTCCACACTCTACCGTTGATGTCGGCAGCAACAAGCACACCCGCATCATGCCGACCACATACCGACTCTTCAGGTCAGATTGCTTCTGATAGATAACCGATCTTCTCAACTACATTTATCATGCTCGTTGTACCTCCAGTGCTCACTGCCCATCACCCACTACCATGACGGTCACTCCTGCACCCTTGCGAATCGGTGTCGACGTCGGCGGTACGAACACGTACGTCAAAGTTGACCTGGGCTTCATCTCACCGTCGCAGGGACGCGGTCATCCTCGACCTCACACCCGGCTGCTCCACTCCAGTGCTCGCAGCGTACAAAGCGCCTACATCCGCGGACGTTACCACTGGCATCCAAGAAGCAATCGCGGCAACTCTCACTAAGGCTGGCGTCGACAAGGCCCGCATCCAGGCTGTCGCCATCGGCACGACGTCGTTTATCAACTCGCTCATCGAACGTGATGCCTCCAAGCTCTCCAAGGTTGCCGTTATCCGGCTGTGCGGTCCATTCTCTCGCTTGTGTCCCCCTTTTGCTTCATTCCCCTACGAACTGCGGACAGTCCTCGAGGGCCCAATCTTCTACGCAAATGGTGGTGTTCAGGTGGACGGCAGTGTTATTGCGGAGGTAAGTGACGACGGCTATGTCTGTTACCCCCAACTGACACATGTCCAGGTCGATCCACTGCAGATCCGAGGGATCTGCGCCGAACTCAGGCGCCTGGGTGTCAGCGCCGTTGCCATTTCAGGATGCTACTCGCCCATTGACCGCGAGCACCGACAGGAAGAGCTCGTCCGAGACATTGTGCGCGTTGAGATCCCAGGCGCGCGCATCACGATAAGCAAGGAGGTCGCCAACATAGGTGCGTATACAACTATCCGGGGAATGGGTGCTTGACTCCACTTAGCCTTGATGGTGCCATTAACGCAACAGGCCTACTGCAGCGTGAGAACGCAACCATCCTCAACACAGCGCTTCTCGCCTTTGCCGCCAAGACAGTTGACGGTTTTCAGCACTCTGCGGCCGCGCTTGCCCTCAACTGCCCGATCTTCCTGACTTCAAACGACGGAACGCTCATGACATGTGACCAGGCAGCCCGCCTCCCTATTCGTACCTTCAGCTCAGGTCCCACCAACTCGATGCGCGGTGCCAACTTCCTCGCCTCACTCAACTCTGGAAAGGCCCAACGAGAGACAGCCCTTGTGATTGATGTCGGAGGAACCACCACTGAGATTGGGGTGCTCCTGCCCACCGGCTTTCCTCGCCAGGCAGGGGCTTTTCACCAGCTGGCAGGCGTACCACTCAACTTTTCCATGCCCCATGTTCACTCTATTGGGCTTGGCGGTGGTTCGCGTGTCCGTTCCGCGGGAGGCAAGACCAGCGTTGGCCCCGACTCTGTTGGTTACAGGATCATAGAAGAGGCCTTGTGCTTCGGTGGACGGACTCTCACCGCCACGGACATTGTCGTCGCGGACAGAAAGGGTAATGGGGTTGGTCAACGGTCACTGGTGGACGAAATCGACAAGGACCTGATCGACGCTGCGCAAGCCCGCATCAAAACTATGCTTGAGCTGGCTATTGACAGCATGAAAACCTCGACAACTGACGTGCCAGTCTACCTCGTCGGTGGTGGTGCCATCCTGGTCCCAGAGACACTACACGGTGTCAGCACCGTCCACCGTTTCCCTTTCTACGAGGCAGCCAACGCCGTCGGCGCAGCGTGTGCCCAAATCTCGGCCGTCATCGATACATTCGAGGACACGAGCTCCTGCTCTATCGGTGAGGCTCAGCGCAAGGTTGAGACACGAGCGATCGAGGCCGCAGTGGCCAACGGTGCGGACCCCGCGGACACCACCATCGTCGAGAGCGAGGCCATTCCCATCGCGTACACAGCTGGTCGGTGCCGTTTCTACGTTAAAGCAGCGGGAAAGTGGACGGGCACGGCTTCTGCCCAAGACGACAGTACAGCCGAACGCCACTCGCGTACGTGGGATACCACTACATCTGTAACTCCGATCCCCGCCGACAACGGCAAGCGTGAGCTCCCCACTGTGGACCCCGTCCTCACCGCTGAGGATATCCTGGCCTACCGTCCTACCATAGCCAACGGGGAGTGGTCCCTCTCTGAGCTTGACCTGGAGTGGATTGCGGCAGGCTGCTACATACTGGGCACAGGTGGAGGTGGCAACCCCGCCACTACGATGCTGGCCATCCGCGAGCTCGTGCGCGGCGGAGCCACAATCAAGGTGATCGACATTGACTCGGTGCCAGAGGACCAGGTGGTTTCTTGGGGAGGCGGTATTGGATCGCCTGAGGTTGTGCTTGAGCGGCTCGATGGAGGATTGCCTGACGTGGCGATCCGCGACCTCGCCAAGTTTATGGGCACCGACGACATTGGCGGCATTGCAGCGCTCGAAATTGGCGGCGGGAACGGCATGTTTAACATGCTCGCTGCCGCTGATTGCTACCTGGGAGTGCCTGTCATTGATGGTGACTTTATGGTGAGTGCAGATCTGCCGAAACAATTGTTGCTGATGGCTAGGGTCGTGCGTATCCCACTGGATGGCAGACAACAGTGAATGTCTTTGACCAGGGGGACCGGGGGGAGATGTCTCTGCCTAACTGCATGGTCAGCGGTGATGGCACATCAGTGGTGAATAGACTATTGACTTGACAAGCCGCAGCTTACACGCTCAGTTCCTTACCACCGTCAAGCACTACAAGGACATGGACCGCGTCCTCCGTGCCGGCTGCATGGAGATGGGCACACATGCCAACGTGGCTCAGCGTCCTTTGGAGAAGAAGTTTGTCCAAAAGTCCCTTGTTCGCAACACAGTGTCGCAGTCGTGGCGCCTCGGCCGTGTTGTCGCACTGGCCAAGGCACAGTCGAGCATCGGCAACGTGGGTCGAATCCTAGTCGATAGCGTTGGTGGTGACAAGGCCGCGCGCGTGCTGTTTGCAGGCAAGATTGTCGAGTGCAACCGCTACATGTACAAGGGCCACACACACGGCGATATTACGATACATGCACTGGCAAAGGACGAGGACGAGGAAACTTCCGACGGCTTGGTATGCCCCAAGCAGATATTTGAAGGCACCATGTTTATTCCGTTCAAGAACGAAAACCTGCTTTGCCGGTTCACGGATGCCAAAGGGAACACGAGCGTAATTGCTGGTGTGCCCGACCTCATCTGTGTCCTTGACGCGCAGAACGGCCTCGCGCTCGGCACGCCAGAGTACAAGTACGGTCAGCGCGTACTGGTTCTCGGCATCACCGCTGCACCCCAGTGGACGTCCACGCAGCGCGGCCTTGACCTCGGTGGCCTCCCAGCCTTTGGCTACGACATGCCGTATGAGCCACTCGGCGAGTATGTTATGCCACAGAGCGTAATTGAAGAGTACGGCACGTAGACAGTTGTTGTTTCTAGATTGGGGTTTTAGTTGGGATGTAGATTGTTATCCATGAGTCGTCGCCTCAACTTGAGCCCAGTATTGGAAGTGGAGAGCACCCACTGCACTGTCCACTATGTGCAACTGCACCGTGCACGACGGGCGCAATACAGACAATGACGATACGCTACAGAAGTGGGAACGTCGGGAAAGTAAAGTTGAACCGAGACAGTTGAGGTTCCGAGCACTCGTTAAAGACCTTTGGTCAACAGCTTCAAGAGAACATTGCGGCTCTCGTCCATGATACCTCTCCCGAGCGTACCGGCAAGGTACGCAGTGTACGCCAGAACGCCTGCACATCGATTCTTGTTGGGCACGTCAGGTAGCTCGGATGCCGTGGCCTTTTGGAGACGCGCGAGATAGTCCAGCGCGTCGCGTCGCGCAAGGGATGGTTCAATGGTAACGTGCACGGGTTCATGTCCGTCTGTGCTGGTTGGGATTAAGTATGGCTCAAGGAGGCATCCTGGCCCTTCGAGCACAGTCGAGTAGGTCCATATTATCACTGTGTTTAATGTGAGCTACACGTTCTTGGGCTACAAGTCCTTCCTTGATGGAGTTGGTGCAGCCAATACACACACGCAACTCACGACTCGCAATGTAGAGGCACCATGGAATGACGCTAGGGGCGGTGCGGAAGCGCGACTCCTGTGACCATTTGAATACCTGTTGCAGCACTGCAATGTCAGTGCCCCGCTTACACCGCTAGGAGTGCGCAGCAAATATTGCAGCTTGCCGATCTTAGGGACTCACGTTCAACGGCTGCATTGCAACTGTACGCGCCATCCTGTGAACGCGCCCATGTCGCGACGTAGGCGCTCGCATTTGCCCACTCGCCAGGTGAGATGGGGCGCCCTGCAACACCTGCGGGCCGTGTCAGTGAGTTTATGGTCTGGCGTGCCATCTACCCCATCTACGCACTAGATGCGCCGGCAAAGATCCGGATCGTTTCGGTGTCACTTAGCAGGAGGATGCTACCTGGATAGTCAACGTCGCACAAGCGAAATGACGAAACGCTACATAAGGCGCGACGTCTTTTATCACTAACAGAAACCAATCAACGCTGTGCGTTGGGGGGCATCGTAAGCCATTCTGTACTCACCTAGATGTGCGAACGGGATTCCCGTCCAGTACATGTGTGCGTCCAGTGGGGCACCGCTCTCCGCCATTCGAGAATAGAACATGGCTTCGGTATGATCGCAAAACGCGCCGAATGCGCGACGCAGAGAGTCCTTCCAAAGAGTTACCTTTCCCTCATGAACCATGCTCAGATCACCAAGATCACGCCACAACAACGTCCAACTGACGCTGATGAGGCCATGCAAGAGGATCCACAGGTGGATATCGCTCATCGACTTGGCAATGGTACCTCGGACGGCAACATCACGGAGCGCCTCTCGGAAGGACGGCGGTGACGGAGACGCACGGTGGGCTGCCGACCATGCGAGTGGGTCGGGGGCACACCATACTGTGTCGTCTGCAGGCCAGTCGATTTCCACGCTGAAGCAGTGCACGAGGAGGTAATGACTACTATGTTAGAATAGAGCTCAACCATGGACGAACAAACGACTCACCGGAACAATGCAGCGCTCTCTGTATCCATCATGAATGCAAGCCATCCGCATCGCTTGCGCTCCTCGTACTCAACCCACTCAAGCCAGTGGTCGAGCGAGTTCCGTGCAACACGGTGGGCTGTAAAGGTCGGCAGAAAGACGCCAGACAGGCGAGCCATAATGATGCTGGGCGAGTGGAAGATTTGTGCGATGTCGTGCTCTTTCAGCGAGCAGTAGGATCGCGAAAAGTGATTGATCAGGAGAATGGTCTGGAGAGTTGGGATCGATGCGCGTGGCTCGCCCTCAACCATCTGAAAGAGTTAGTACAGTGCTAATAGCCGCACAGCAGGGAGTGTGGACAGGCTGGTTGACGTCTCCAAGAAGACGCAACTTCGGGATTTTCAATGTACCTGGGCCATTCCATTACTGACGCGCACTCACCTCGAAGACCCGGTTCCGGAGACGCTTGTGTATTCTCGTCGCAATACGAAATCCCTCCTTGTCCTCCGCAAAAGCTGTGCCAATGCAGAGGATGGCCAGGAGTAAGTCAGGCGGCATGCAGCGGTATCCGAGGGATGGTCGGTGGATGACCGGGTACAGAGGTGCAAAATGCCTGTCGGGTCAGCTGGAATTGAACCTCGTCACGCACATGAAGTACAGCTCAAAGTAAAGCCGCATGTGGCTCAAGCTAAACGCAGGACTGAGGAGGTCGTTTCTCGCGGCGCCGTCGAACAGTTCGAGAATCGCATCCTGCGAATGTTCATCCAGCACTTCTGCAGGTGGTGGGAGTTGCGACGCGCCGGATTCTGTTTCCCATGACTCTGGAAACGGCGGGAAGGGGAATGTCTCCCCCGTATGGCGGATAGGACGCGGGTGGGTATGTTGAGTGGGGGGCGAACGTCCACAGACGCAGTTACCAATGCGTTCAGATGCCACACCGGTATCCACTCCCTCCGTACGCGTATGTACGCAAGTGTGTTGAGGATTAGGGTTTATTGTCTGGTCGCGGGAATTAAGCCCCTCGCCACCGACATATTCCGTCGCTGCATGCTCCGCGCCCTCGCCATGACCGAGAACGCGGCCGTCGGCGGCAGCCAAGGGATCTACAACCTTCAGGGGGTCAGCTGGTAGGCTGTTTGCCCACGCCATGGGGCGTGAGCCCGCCGAGTTGGCGATGCTGAAGAGCCAAGAAAAGAGGTCGTCCATGTTGTTTCCCGCATCGCTGGTGGTGCTCCATGTGTTTTCTACGCCGGAAGCTGGGGCGTGGACGTCGACGCCGTGCGCGTTCTGCACCCCACTGCCACTGGCGTAGACACCACCCGTGCTGACTTCCCTGACACCCACCACGCTCAAACCACCAGCACCCACGCCGCTCACACTGCTGACACCGACACTGCCTGCGCCGGGTGCGTGGCTGCCCCCGCTTCCAATGTCCTGCATTGGTATGTGGCCAGTGTGTGCGGGTCCCGTGCCCTGCGTCCACTCGTTGACCTCTTTGTCCAAGAAGCTCAGCGAGCCAAGGGTATCTGGAGGTGGGGCAAAAGGCCGCGCGGGAGTGACACCCAGGCGCTCTCCTGTGCAATTGACATCAGCAGTGTCGCTGGCGAGTCCATGGTCTCGGCTCCCAACCGGGCCGTTGGCCCGTTCAGTACCTGGGAGGGCGACGGGCAAGTCGAACTGTGCGTCAACGTCCAACAACCCCCGCGCAAGTCGGGGTTGCTGAGGCCCATGGGGCATAGGCTGCCGACTGTCCACCGATCCACGTTGCGGGGGGCGCCCGGCTGTGGCTCGTGTTTGTAGCGCGCGCCGATGGTCGCTAGAGTATGTTGAGTGGTTGTGGTGTGTATGTTGCGTCGGCGAGCGGCTATGAGGCGTCCTGAACATGTTGTCTTGGCTGTGGGTGCTGTGATCGCTGGTGCTCTGATCATTGTAGCTATGGGCCCGCGTGGTACGATGCGATGTGCGCATATCCGTGTCGCTGGCGCTATCGGTTTCCGCCGTCAGGTTGGTAGAGAGCCGGCGTGGCCGCCGTCGCTTGCGAGGGCCTAGTACATCCTCCTCGGCGATGGCGAGCAGACGCAGTCCATCACCCTCACTACCGCGTTGCGACTTGCACGATGTCGAGAGATGCTTGCGCATTACGTCTGGCCGTGCAAAGCCCTTTCCGCACGCGGGGCATATCTTCGCTGGGCGTGTGTCTGGGTGTGTTGGTGTGGGACGCGTATGAGATACCTCCAAGCGTGTCCCGGGTTACTATCTTGTGACAGAAGATGCACTCATACGGAACACACAAGGATATCATTGTGACTTACGGTTGAGCTCATGCCTCTCCAGATAGTCCTTGCGGGTGTACCGCTTCGGGCAGTGCGAGCATGCATAGGTGGAACTCCCCTCGCCTCGGGGCAACGTAGGTTGCATAGTTCGAGTCAAGAGTATACCTTAATGCGGAAAAATGCGATGTACCACTGTCCCAGAGGTGTGACGCTGGTATGTGAAGGGACGGCGGCGTTGTCCACTCGTCCTTCGGTCAGATCAGATCACAGTAGGGCTTGTGATTGGGGGGCAGAGATGCATGCCGTTTGGACGGTCGAGTCGTGGTTTGTTACAGTGCTGGGTTGCACTAGACACTGCGAGCAGTTGGCGTGAGAAGTAAGTCGGGATGTTGGACAGAACAGCGAGGGAGAGAGGGACGGAACGAGGAGGTACATGCGATGATAACAAGCAACAGAAATGTGGGCAAGCCGAAGAACGAATCAATAATACGCCTTATCCAAACCCGACCCTAACTTCCCACCTTCGGCCAAAAGTGCCCAATAGTTGGATACCTCGCACGTGATCGGATACCCCGGAAGTGGTGCAAGTCGGGGGAGGTGAAGTCGGCAGTCAAGTCTGATGGCCGTCGACCTCCCAACTCCTTGACCATTTCTCGGTACTTCTCTACGGTGACATAATGTGCCAAGTGGTATCACATAACGTTATCCAAACGTACACATCGGCTAATTAGGACTCCCGATTAGTGATTAGTGCTGTGCCCTTTAAGGTTTGGACGGCTATATGGAACGATGCTTCAAGATGCAAAAGATAAGGACATGACCTGCGTTCCTCCCAACCCGTCAGCCGCTCCAGCGTCACTCGCATATGGTGACAGGCGTGGGAAATGGAAAGGGCGTCTAAGTCAGCGGCCCGCGGGCCACTGTGAGCAGGAGATAACAAGCAACAGAAACTCGGCGAGCGCTGATAACAGGCAACAGAAAACGGGGGTGGGAAGCCGAAGAACGAATCATATGGAACGATACTTCCAGGCGCAAAAAAGATAAGGACCTGACATGCATTCCTCGGACCCCATCAGCCGCTCAAGCCTCACTCGCATTCTCTGCATCGTAATCCAGCTGCAGTCAATCCCCAAGGTGCATGGGTAAAGCCCAGCAGCTATCAGGGATCAGGGTGGGCGCCCAAGTGTTGCCCGAAGCAATCCCGCAAATCTCTGCAAGATTCATATCGGTGTCCGGGACACGAGCTTCACTATACTGGACGCAGCGATGCCGGAAGACTAGAAGGTAAGTAACAGAGATAAAAGAGGTATCACACGATGCTATATTCATGAGAGCCTCCCGGCAACCCCGCAAACCCGCACCCCCGCAATTCCGCAATCCCGCGGCAGAGGCTTCACAGAACTGATGTGCCGCAGCCCTTGCAGGTCTTAGGAGTGACATGCTGCATTCATCGCCCCTCCGTGGGCTACTACTGTCCACCCACCCCTAGTTGTTGTCGTCCAGGTCAGCATAGTACTTGTATCCGACTGCGGCATTAGCTCCATACGACTCATGGGCACAAGTAAACTCACTGATGTCGCTAAAGTCGCAGTAGCGCATGCGCATACCCTCTGTCGCCTTGGCAATGGCTTCAACCTGGTCGTCCGTGAGCTTGATCACTCGAAGATTTTCCTCGATGCGTGCGGGCGTGACCGACTTCGGGAGCACCGAACAACCTTGCTGCGTTGTGTTAGCCGAGGCACAGATGCTGAACATCTCGTATCTGGGGCACTCACAGTCACCTGCAGGCTGATAAGGACGTTGGCAGGCGAGATCCCAAGCTCTGCCGCAATGGCTTTGACTGCGGTGTTCTCCTGGATGGGGGGAAACTTGTCCTGTTCAGCGAAGGACGGGTTGGTGTTTCCGAGTGGCGAGTAAGCAGTGACGTGCATGCCAATCTGTCCAGTAAGCAAGTGCAGTGAGTGCATAGTCAGAGTGCCTGCATTCATACCATTGCCAGATCCCTTGGAACCACGACAGCAACTGCACAGAAGACGGGCTTACCTTGCGGTGGTATGCCATAAATTCGTTCTGAGGAAGGTATGGGTGGCGCTCGAGCTGGTGCAGTGCAGGCCTGATGCGGGCTGAAGCGAGGAGAGTCTCTAGCTCTGACTTTGAGAAGTCTGATACGTAATCAGCATTGGGGATGGCTTATGACCGCAACTCCGCCATCGCCAATACCAAGGGCGTCATGCCTAATGCCGCAACCAACTCACTGGAAATGCCAATGTTCTTCGCAAGTCCTGCGTCGACACATGCCTCCATTGCCGCCCATGTGTCCGTAAATGGGACGTCCTCGACCTTAATCTCCTCCAATCCTGGGACCATTGCGCAGGGATAGTGCATGAGCCAGAGGTCAACATAATCTAGCCCGAGCAGCTTCAGCGACTTTTCGAGAGCCGGACGGACGTCTTCCGGACGATGATCGGCTGTGGTTCGTTAGATACTGACTCTGCTCACAGTTCCGGGTCGGTTCTCACTGTTCCAAAGCTTTGTGGTGATCCAGACGTCCTCACGGGGAACGCCAGACTCCCTCAGCCCACGACCGAGGCTCTCCTCGTTGCCATAGATGGTCGCACCGTCAATGTGGCGATACCCGCTCTTGAGCGCGTGCGTGACCGCTGGGACAAGGGCATCAGGGTGTGACTGCCAGCAGCCTAGCCCAACTGCGGGCATGCGGTCTCCCGATGGCAGGGTAATGTGTGAGGTAGGGGCGCTTCTGACGACCATTGTTATGCGCTGCTGCGACGAGTTGACTACAAGGAAGGTTCATGAACTGTCTGAACTGAGGACTTTAATAGCGGGGTTGACCTGGCTCAACGCGGAGGCCCATGTAGGTGACCGGCTGTTGGAAGGGGGCAAGGATTCTGATTACGAGCGGCGAGCTACAGCTTAGGCCTTGCCCACTCCTAGATGAATGATTGGGGAGCGCCAACTTCCGAGAGCCGACTAACGGTGGTGGCAGACACTGCCCACGATAAGGCCGGTGGGCGCCCACTACTGGCACATCTGTTGCCTTTCCCAAAGGTAAGTGAAGCGCGTGTCGTCAGGTGGGGGGATAAGAACAGCTGAAAGTGGGGGTGGGCGGGAATGCGGGTAGAATGTCCGTAGCCCACCACACGTACCTGACCCTAACGTCCGTCCAAGGTGGGCGGTGGTGGATGGCATCTATCGGTTGGCAAGGACCGATAGTGGCGTTCTAGAAGGGTGTTGCCGACGTAGATGGATCCGGTATGATAGCCGTCGGCCATGTCCGAGGGAGAAGAACAGGGTTGATAGTGACCAGGGGCTATTGTACGTGGGGTATGTGTGGGTGGTGACTGGGTTCCACGACGAACACAACGCAATACCCTGGCGGCCGATTCTGGCGGACCTTTTCAGCACGATTCTCAGCCAGGAAAGAGCGACTGCTATATGCACCAACTTCATGGCAGCATGGAGTTTGGGGAATTGTTCTGGTGTTGTTGTTCAACCCTGTGGACTTCCAAAAAGCTGGCTCACTGACTGCAATGGTTGCGGGCCTCTTCTTTGTGCGGATCGGGCCCCGTCGGTCTCGGCTTTGGTACTGAGATTACTCCTTGGGGTACACTGAAGTGGAAGAAGCCTGCTGGTTGTCTGGCCGTCGTATCACAATCGGATCTCCTTCGCACGCACATGGCCGGCGATGGAAACCGCTGGTACTTCTGCATTCAACTAAATACATGACAAGGGAGTCCAGCTCGGAGGCTGAAATTGAACCAGACTGTCACAAACTCCAGAGACAGCACACCCTCCCCTACTGCTCAATCCCGCTGCCGACATACGTGGCATTCAAGCGCATGTTAACGTAGTCGCCTGCCGTGATGGGATCATACTTTTTGGGGCGCACATCAGACCTTTCTTGTCAGCGACAATGAAAACGGTAGGGGTGTTCTTGCTCACCAGGTGCCAGGAAGTGCATCAACGACGAGGTCAGCGTTTGCGCTGCAGAACTATCCGTGAGTCAGAATCAATTTCCCCATTAACTCCACTCACGTAAGGAATTGAGAAGCGCTCCCTGGTCATCTCTCCATCCTCGGGCCGTCGGGGAGGCGCACGCACGCGGTGCAGAGTGCTCTTCAATTCATCGTTACTCCAACGCATGAGGAAGTCACCAATGTTGAATACCACAGCTCCCTTAACGGGCGGCGCAGCAACAAAACTGCCTGGCGCATTTGGATCCTCTACTTCAAGCCCCCCAACATCGTCTTGGAAAAGGAAGGTGCACGTAGAGAAATCCTATGTTGCGCGTAAGCGTGAGATACAGTGATGTGGAATTGTGGCTCACGGTGTGTGCACCAATGCGACCCTTCTCGCCTGATGTGAAGACCGACCACGGCGCTGACGGGTCTGTGAGGGTCAGCAGTGTGAATCATTGACCGGGTGCTGAACTACTTGCTGCCAGTCAAACCCAACTCACAGTGAAGCAAGCGCAGCTGATTGTCGCCGTCCGAATGGTACTCGTCGAAAAAGTTGAGGGGCATATGCGGCATACCTAACGCAAGCGCCCGCAGCGCCTTGACCTGCAGCTTCCGTCCGACGTCCATGAAGCGCTCGCAACCGGCGCGGAAACCGGGGAGGTACTTGTCCTCGAGCCAGATGTTTTGGCAGCGTGACGAGGTGTCTGAACCTAAGTGTGAGTGCTCAAAGTGGATTGCACGGGAGAATGGTTGTATGTCACATACCCATGTCGAAGGACTCCTTGAAGTCGGCCCCTTTGCCACGTAGAGCCAGGAGACTTTCGTCGTCAAAGACCATCTGCGAGACTTGCTCCACACCGACCCCAGAGTAACCGCTATGACTATCAGTGGTGTCCATAGGAGCACAGTATCACACAGCGGTGACTGTAAAATGACGCAAATGTAACCCATTTTGACCTCACAGCCGTAACTCTGGAGGATAGTCTGCCCCGTGACACTGTATACTCACCGGTGTTGGTCTCCCTTAGGGGGATGCGGAGCAGTCATCTTGACATCGTGCGGAAGCTCAAAGAACTTCTTGCTCCAGTCAAAGATTGCGTCGACCTCTGCCTGTGGCACCCCAGTATTAATAAGGTAGGCAAAGCCGACATCACGGCAAGCAGCATAGAAGCTCCTCCCGATTTCGCGAGCGCGCTTGGCTGTTAGCTTGCGCCAGAGCTATTTCTCCATAGTGACCACACAACTTGACGAGTCGAGCAAGAGAGAGAGAGAGAAGCCCCCGCCACAGAATCTGGCGTCCTGAAGTTGACATGTGTCTGGCCAAGCCGGTCTACTTACCTCGGACGAGCCATCGCCAAAGCCCTCAAAGTCAATGAACGGGATGACCCCAGTGGCATTGGCCTGTACGGCGTCGTTGGAGGGCATGGTTGGCGGCGTGGGTGAGAATAGGTGATCTCAGCTTTCGTGTGATACGGGAAGTAGAGTGGGTGTTTATGGTGGAACGCTTACGATGAGAGTCCACGGATGAGAAGGGTTCTATATTTCAAGACATACATTTCGTTGGTAAGAGGTTCTAGACGGCCATCACAGCATCATCAGGTTGCCCTAATTGGTGGGCGTGACAGACTGCGACAAGGTGGAGGCACCGCCCACCTCAAGGTGGGCGTTCCTTATCATCTTGCAGAAGTGGGCGGGTCCTTATCAGCTGCAGCCATTTGTCGCCCACCATTGACACCCGATCCCACGTTGGAGTGCCGTTAGCCTCACTCCACCTGCCCACATGACGCCTCCGGAGTTATGGGCGAGTGGCGCACCGCTTGCCCACCAAATCCCAGGGAGTGAGATAGCAATCAAGGCGACGGCAGGCGAAGGTAGTAACTCCCCATCTCGATTGCCTATGTAGCGGTCAACTTATCGATCTTGATATTCAGACATAAAGCACTCGCCATCTGCATGCCATCTTGTTATTCCTAGCTATCATAGCGTTCGCATCTTCACCCTCCCCCTGGTTTGCAATCATCCCAACTGTGCGGACTACAGTTTCCTGCTATCGGTGCAGCATAACACAGCAACAAGTGTCTCGCTCTATTGAAACCTTCTATTACCACCACAAACCTGCTACGACCTCACTCGCGGCAGCCTTTAGCCTCATCTCGGCCGTGCGCGTCTGACTCCTGCACCATGGACATCACCGACGCCCCAGTCCTGAATCGAAAGGAGGCCTTTCTGAAGAAGCTTGAGTGCCCCGTTGACGACAATGCTGGGTACCAGAATGACCGCTGGACCAACCGAGACCTTATCCCAATCCCTCCAGAACGCCGGACATATAAGATTTGGAGTTTCTGTGTAGGCATCTGCCTGCGAACTCACGCTGACGCAACAGGTATACTGGGCCATTTCTGGCGCGTGTATTTCGGCATATTCCACAGGTTCGAGCCTGCTCGCCTATGGTGTGTATCGAGCGTTCAAGCTGCTACTGACACAAAAATAGGCCTCACGGCACAGGAGGCAATGGCATGTGTCGTTATCGGTGCGGTCATAACGGGAATGCTCTCAGTCGTTTCGGGCATGCCGGGCGAGATCCACCATATCGGTTTCACAGTTCTCTCGCGCATGACCTGGGGCCTGCGTGGAGGCTATTTCGTGAGTAACAACCGCCCCCGCGTGCAAAGGAAGGGCACCGCCACGAATAAAAGCGCTTCATGCGCAAGCAGGGGGAGGGTTCCTAGAATACCCTATGGCCCACAGTACCCAAACAAGGACTGGTGGCCTGGCTCCGGGGGGAAACGTTAGCTTACGGACCCAGCCAGTCATCCTCCGGTCATTTACCGCTATTTGGTGGTTTGGCATCCAGAGTTACTGGGGCGGCATGGCTGTTGCCCTCGTTCTTGGTGGACTGTCGCCGTCATTCAAGCACATGAGAAACACAATCCCGGCAAACCAGTTCATTACTACCCAGGTAAGTAGGGCTCATCAAGTAAAAGCAAGCGATTTTGTGCCGTACATAGCTTCAGGACAAAGCACAAGCTCGTCAGCGTAGCTCACACCTCAGCAACTCATCGGCGTCCTTATCTGGTACATCCTGTACATACCTCTAGTGCTGGTTCCGCCTGAACGGCTTCAGCGACCTTTCGTCGTCTCGTCCGTTGCATTTGCTGCGACCCTCATCGGCCTTCTGGCATGGTCCGTGCCTGCCGCCGGTGGTGGCGGGCCGCTTTTCCACACCACCAACACGGCGACCTCAACGCCGTACTCAATGATGCTGGGAATCACGTCGATCCTCTCCTCCTGGGGAGCAGGCACAATTGGACAGAGTGACTGGGTCCGTTACGCGGAACGGCGGTACGGCCCTCTCCTGAGTCAAATGGTTGCGGCCCCGACGATGATCACGGTTACAGCCCTCGTTGGGGTCGTCGTGACGAGTGCATCATCAAAGGTGTTGGGCGAGCTTTACTGGTCTCCTATCGATCTCCTTAGTGCTGTTCAAGACCATTACAACAGCTCGCCTGGTGTGCGAGCTGCCGTTGTGTTTGCGGGCATTGGGTGTACATGTGCCCAGCTCGCGATCAACGTTGTACTCAACTCCGTGTCAACGGGAATGGACATGGCCGGTCTTTGGCCAAAGGTGAGTTTTCCATCTCCCAGAGAACTGAGAAACGGGTCCCGCCAGGCTGACAACTAGTACATCAACATCCGCCGCGGTGCCTACATTCTCGCCGCCCTCGGCTTGGCTTCCAACCCGTGGCTGATTATGAACAGTGCTGCAACATTTCTCTCTGTCGTGTCGTTCTTGGGTGTATTCAACGCTCCTTTGACTGGTATCATGCTGGCAGACTACCACATTATCAGGTGAGTGGTGGTACCACGAGTGGTGGTACCACGATTTTCGAGGCCAGTACACCTCTGACATCGCAGGCGTCGCCGGGTAAAGATTGAAGACCTTTACACTCCCAACGGAATTTACTGGTACTGGAAAGGCCTGCACTGGCGCGCCCTCGTCGCCTTTATGGCCGGAGTGTGGCCGTTCTGGCCTGGCTTCATCATGAGCATCCAAGACCCGACCACATCCAACAACGTGAGTCGCCTTACCGTGAATAGAACATCAATGCTGACGTGCGCAGTGGACAAAGCTTTTCAACGTAGGTGGTTTTCTTTGCTGATAGCGGAGCACAGCTTAAGGATTGCAGATTTCGTTCCTCGTTGGTGTGGCCATCGGTTTTTTCGCATTCGTCGGCATCTGCCTTGTGTCCCCTCCGCCTCACGTCCAGGAGGGTGAGAACTTCCTCGACGACGAGCGGTTCTCCAACTCGGTGTCCGGAGCGCAGGTGGAACCTGCTCTGAAAGTGGACCCAGTCGACGACAAGGGGGAACCCATTGTGCGCGTGGAGCCGGTGTGAGCGACGTCAATTGGAGGGTAGCTGTAAAGCAGTGAAATGCTGAGAACAGCTCCGGGAGAAAAGTTGTAGTGTTTGCGAGGGTTGTAAAGCTGGAAGCGAGAAGCGGAAGAATGTGACCGTTGAATGTTCTGAATGTTTGTTGAGAAGCACGGGATGCTCGGGATGGTTCCTCACTCTGGATCTGAGAGTGAAGACCAAAGCAGAGGAGGGAAGGTTCCAAGCTTAGCGGAACACAGTTGTTCCTGCACATATATACAACAATTTCAGCAAGTACAGTATGTCACGTACCAGCGGTCCAGCCAGGCGTGTGGTCCTGGTCAGACATGATACCGTCCCCAGACGCCCATGTCTGATAGGAATCGTGAGTGTCGGATTGGTGAGTGCTGTTACTCCATGGCTACCGCTAGGCGGTACATGGCATGACCACCACCGCTCAACCCCATGGTCAATCCCTGACTTCACGACGCGTACCATGCAGTGCGCCTTGTCGTCCCCCAACGAATTCCTCTCTTCGAAGGGGAGAGCCAAGCTGTCCAGCGGCGGGATCTCCTCATGCTCGGTGCAATCAGCCTGCTTCGTGAGGCACTTGTTCAAACATGTAGCCGATGCATTACTTCCCAACATGGGCCCAGACCTCTATCTCGACTTGCATATCGACCCGGCCTAACTTGGGTACGCCTACGCACGTCCATATAGGTTTATGGTTGGGCATGTATTTGCGGAGGTTGCGAGTCATCGCTTCTAGAGCTTCGTCGTCAAGAGGGATGTGATAAGAGTTGACGCGGTAGACCTAGTGCGGGATCAGCGTTCGCGCGGCGTGATCCATGGTAGCCAAGGCTGTCCGCCAGGATATGACGGATGCAAAGCGAGCGGTTGAGGTCCGTAACGCAGCTGGTGGCGCGGCCGCGAGACACAGGAGCCTCGGGTTTGACACTTCGTTGGGGATATCTCTCTAGCTAGAGATGAGCACTCACCTGCTCGAAACCTGTGCCGCCGGCGCCCCTAAGCGCAAACTCGCAGTTCTCGAAGGCCTGATCAATTTGAATGGCGATATCTCTCTGGATGTTACCGGTCTCTCGATCCCAGCCACCTATCCGTCAGATCTTTCCGTCCCATCGTTACCGCATGAAGCTATTGCCAGCTGTGATTCTGCATGGGGTACGCCTTGGCTGCGTCGACCCACCTTGACCTGCGCATTGTATGGTATCGCCTACGCGGACGGCCTGGGAGTAGTGGTAGTTGTTGGCGTTGTTGACGCCTACGCCGGGGTATGTGTAGTACTCGAGGTGCGACATCTGCTCGCCAGACACAATGAGGAGAAATAGATGATAGATGGCAAGATGATCACCCTCGGAGACGCAAAGACTTGGGGACACCAAATGACGCAACGTTTGTGAACCTCCACAAAGGGAGGGGGCCGCAGGTTGATCGTGGGAGTGGAATGATGTCATCTGTCCTCCCCCGTCTCGGTCGACCGACTACCCTGTTTATCTTCCGACGTGCTTAGCTCCCCCGTACCTGTTCGCTCGACCACTTCTGTTCATGTTTCTGGCCCAACAGATGCGCTGTGACACAACCTGCGACCTCCCACTGGGCTGCCAGTAGATTCAAACTACGTATATGTGTTATGGTAGGCTAAGACGAGAAAAGCGTCGATGATGCTCACGGCGTGACGATGTTGAAATTTCTGTCCCCTGGGTCGAGAAGTGCCCCTAGCCTTCTGAGAGCCCCGATATCTCCCTCCAGAGCGACGCCTGCCTTCTCGAGTTTCTCCGGGTCGAGTCCGTAGACTGCCAACGCAGTCAGGGCGTGACTCGTCGCTGCCAACGCAGTCAGGGCGTGACTCGTTCTCCTGAGCCGCCTTGGTGTACACAAGTGCGCCGTTGGAAAGACACAGCCGATACTGTGTTGTCGTGTCGGTGACAATCACGTCCACGGAGACTTGGACGTTCCACGCCGCCGGGCCGTTTATCTGGATGGCAAACGAATCGAACAGCATCTCAGGTGTGAGCTGTGAGATGACGTCCGGTGCGGCAACATTCGTGGGCGTGCCAAAGTTGCCCGAGCGAAGCTCCGTGGTGCCCGACAAGAAGAAATTGCGCCACGGGCCGTTTTCGGCACCGTATCCCAGCTGCTCGTACGTGTCGGCCAGCAAACTCCGGGCAGGGCCATTGTCGGGGTCGGCGAAGATTGCATGGTTGAGGATCTCGGCCGCCCAGCGGAAGTCGCCCTTCTTGAAGGCCGTCTGGCCCGCCGCAACGGCTTGATCGACGCCGCCGATTAGGTCCACGTAGCGCTTGGCACGCTCCTCGGGGGTGTGCTCCCACAGGTGTGCAGGGTTGCCGTCGAACCAGCCCATGTAGCGCTGATAGATAGCCTTCACGTTGTGACTGACGGAGCCATAGTACCCGCGGGTGCACCAGGCTTGCTCGAGGGCGGGCGGGAGACGAATTCTCTCGGCTATCTCTGCGCCGGTATACCCCTGGTTCATCATGCGCAGCGTCTGGTCGTGCACGTAGGCGTACAGGTCTCGCTGCAGGGTAAGGAACCGAACGACGTTGCCTGCCCCCCAAGTCGGCCAGTGATGAGAGGCGAAGACCACATCCGTTCTTCCGCCAAACAAATCAATCGCCTCGGTCAGATACTTGGCCCAGCCATGCGGGTCGCGCACCATGGCGCCACGCAACGTCACGAGGTTATGGAACGTGTGGGTGGCGTCCTCGGCAGCACATAAAGCTCTCTGGCGGGGGAAGTAGATGAGAAGCTCGCAAGGTGCTTCGGTGTCCGGCGCCATCTGGAATTCCATGGAAACGCCATCGATGGTTCTCGTCTCTCCTGTTGTCGCAATGCTGTCGGTTGGCGCGATCAGCGTAACCTCCCCGGTGCAGACGGTCTGACCAAGTCCCGCACCAAGCTGGCCTTGCTTTCCGCGGCCAAGGGCGGCTCCGTACATATATGCAGCGCGCCGACTCATGGCCGTGCCGGCGTACACATTCTCCGATACGGCATGCTCCAGGAAGCCCTCGGGCGCAAGGATGGCTACCTTTCCCGAGTCGACGTCGTCCTGGGTGACCATGCCCTTGACGCCTCCAAAGTGGTCGGCATGGGAGTGCGTGTAAATGACAGCCTTTATCTGTCTCGGTCCTCGGTGGTCTCGGTAGAGTTGAAGAGCCGCTGCTCCCGTCTCGCGCGATGTGAGCGGGTCGATGACGATCACACCCTCGGCCCCTTCGATGAAGCTGGTGTTGGACAGGTCGAGGCCCCTGACCTGGTAGATGCCCTCGGCGACTTGGAAGAGCCCGGCAATGGATGTAAGCTGGGACTGGCGCCAAAGGCTCGGGTTGGCCGTGTCGGGCGGGTCTCCATTGAGGAAGTTGTACTGGTCGTTATCCCACACGACATGGCCGTTTGCGTTGGTGACGACGTTAGGGGTACGAGCCCCGATGAGGTTTCTTGATGCGTCGGCGAAGTCCTGCGTGTCGGCGAAAGGGAGACTCTTCTTCACCTCTTCCTGCTGCTTGGCGATGGTGTCGGTTGCCGGTTTCGGTGTGTCTGTGGCCATGTTCACGGCAGACGCTCAACTCTCGAATGCAGAGCTTCCTGACATACGCTCTGTCGAAAGACAGGGGGGTTATATACCAGTGAATCAACCACCAGAGGTAAGATGCGCCATTGACGCGTGTGAGTCCATGCGTGGGTAACGAATGGGACTAAGAGAGGGGGGCTGAGAAATGCCAAGTTGATGTCATAGCGTCAGCCCGATCCATTGGAGGTCAGGGAAAACATCCGTGTAAATAGAGTGTAACGTGGTATACATTCCACAGAGCTTGCAGGATGCTGAGCTAAGTGCTGTCAGTACGGCCTCAACAGCAACCAACGGCCGGGTGCCTTTCAGCCAGTGCGCCTTGTCGCGTGGGGTCGCAGAGTGCCAGTGCCCCGATATACCGAAAGATGCCGAGATTCAGGTCCAGATCACATTGCCGGTATGTACTGTAGCGACACCGGTCGGCGTACAGTCTTGTCCTATTTGATTGTATGTGAGGATGAAGGACGATCCTTGCTGGAGACGCACTGTACGCCTTTGTTTTGGTTCCTGGTAGTTGCCGGCTTGCCTTTCAGTACTTCCTATCCTCATGCACTCTTGACATCTGTCAGGCCTGCCGGCTACCGCTGGCTACCGACGGCAACAATTCGGCTTAAGGCTTATCCCGACTTGACTAGATAGGCGGGATCAAATGAAGTCCGGAATGATAGGAACCGGGCGAGCAAGGTGGGTGGGGGAGATAACGAGAATTAACCTGCTTCTTGCATTAGGCGACATTTGATTGCATTTGATTCCAACACTACAACTACTTTCGGCCCCTTAGTAACCCTCGTATCTCCAGCCCATATCCACTTGCTCGGTTGTCACACCGCGACGTTTGACCTTCTCGACCTGCTCCGGGGTTCCATCCAAGAGCTTGTTCTCGTGACGAACATACAAGAGGTATCCCGTGATCGTAATCCCAAAGGCGACCGCCGCCGCAATAACTGATACCGTCAGAGCCCAATCTAACCCGAAAGTACCCACAAGTGCCGAACGCGGCAAAGTACCTTGGTCCGGCGAACCAAAGGTAACTGGCCCAGATATTCGACGTTCCGCCGATCGAGTTCATCAAGGCGATAGTCGCGGCTCTCTTAGCCAGTGGGCGCGGCATGTGGTGGTTGATTGTCTTGTAGAGCAAAAGTTGAGGCCCGACGCTGGTGCACGGCATAAACATCATTGCCACGTAGCGTCCAGGAACGCTGAGCGTGGCCATCGGCACAATGTACGTGCAACTGGCCAGGCAGATGTTGATCATGATGAACAGATAGATTTTACCCGTTTTCTAATCCGTTAGTGCCTTTGAGAGCCTTGTAAGCACTCACGTCACTGAGCGCTGTCAGACCCATGTAGTAGAAGCCCGCAAAGATGTAAGGGGGGGCCGTCAGGAGCAAAGTAAGGATAGAGTCGTAACCGAGAGTGTTGACTGGTGGTGTCAGCTTTGAGAAGACGATGTCCAAACCCACCAATGGTCGGGAAGAAGTTTGCGATTGATCCTTGAGTTTGCGACATCATGTTGCAGAAAATCAGGAGATAAAGCTTGGGATCCTTGAAGCTTTGCAAGAATCCAGCCCATGTACCAACAGTCTCAGATCCTTCGGCGGCACCGGCTTCCTTCTCCAAGCGCCAGACGGCAAGCTTACGTTCAAGAGGGGTAAGAAGTCTGGCATTGTACGGGTACTCGGGCAGAATCAGGGCTGATAGTAGAGCGATGCCGACAGTAATAGAACCTTCGCTGTGAGTGTTAGTCATGCGCAAACGGGTGCGACCTACATGATAAAGAGCCACCGCCAACCCCTTATGCCCGAGTGGCCGTCGAGCTTGAGGCAACCAGCCGCGATGAGACCTCCAAACGCGTTTCCAACTTGTTGGCCGACGTAGAGACCGCCGATGCGTTTGCCGAGTTCGTTCTTGGTGTACCACGCACTCAAAAGATAGATTGCTCCTGGAAAAAAGGCCGATTCCACAGCGCCGAGAATGACGCGAACAGCAAGTAGCGCAGAGTACGAGTTCACAGCCGCAGTGCAGGCACTGATGATTCCCCAGATACCACAGGCACTGCAAATGTCTAATGTCAGACATATAGACGTTACAAGGAAACTCACATAGGCCGGGGCGCGACAACCTGCTGATGAGGAGGTTGCTAGGGATCTGGAATGGCAGGTAGCCAACAAAGAGGATGGATATAGCAGTGGCAAATTGATCCGTGGTCATATGAAGATCCTCCATGATACCTTGAAGCTTAGCTGCGGCAAGGTTCTGGCGGTCAATGTAGTTGAGAATGTAGAGAATGCCCATGACAGGTCTGGTGTCAGCGGTCGTGCATGGCTGTGATACATGCTGTGATGCACTCACAGGATGACTAGGTCGGCCTTGCGCACAAGCTTCTTCTCAATGGCTTTGATCTCTTCCTCTGAGAGGCCGCGGAGCTCCTCGGGAATCGAGTCATGGTGGACTTCGCGAACCGCGATGGAGGACTCTTCCTTGACGTCGTCGCTGAGGCGAGTTGCCATGTTTGCTGATGGGGATCCACTGGCTGCCACACACGTTCCCTTTATAGCTACCGAGTGGGAGTCATTTGCACTGGACGAAGGTAGATTGAAGGAGGAGGGGGAGGAGCTCTATCATGATGTTGGGCGGAGTTGAAAGTGGGCAGATTGGAGACGGTCTCGGCGTGCATGTTGAAAGCGGAATAATCGAATGTTCGGACCGGTATTGGAGGAGCTCCTCCGCGAATCTATGTCCCTGAGCTCCGTGGGGAAGAATTGCCCGAACACCCAACCAGGTGGGGCCCATTTGGGCAGTCTCTCTCCACGGTGGTTACATCTGATAACGCTCACGAGACTAACCCAACTCACCGTGACACACCATGGAGGAGTAAGGGAGGAGTAAGGGAGGAGCGCCGCTGATCCACTCGCCTGCTGTAGATGATTTTACATATATAACATGTCACCACCACGGCGAGTCCTGCCATTCATACGTACCGCATCACCCCACGCCTTACTCCCGCCCCATCACCTGCTCATCACCATGACCAACGCCGTCTACCCTACCGCCCACACGACTCAGGTCGCCAACCCTCGCCTCAAGCTCCTCAACCAGCTCAAGTCTGGGCAGAAGGGCGTGATGACCTTTATGGCTATCCCGTCCGTCCGCATGGCACAGATTGTCGCCTTGTGCGGCTTTGACGTGCGTACAAAACGACTGACAAAGCTGATTCCAGGGGGTCATCATTGACTGCGAACATGGCCACATAGGTGACGACTCGATGCACAACGCTGTCTCCGCTATCTCGGCACTGGGAGTTAGTCCACTTATTCGAGTCAGGGGTACCGCACCCGACATCCTCAAGCGTGCTCTTGACACTGGTGCACAGTGAGTCCCATCGTGGCGAGCCAGCTAACGGTGCAAGTGGCTTGATGGTCCCAATGATCAACACGGCCGAAGAGGCTGCCCAAGTGGTCACGTACTCCAAATTCCCCCCGCAGGGCCTTCGCGGCCAGGGCTCTGCCTTCCCAGCCATCGGGCACGGCCTTACGACTCCAGAGTATATGCAGAGTGCCAACCAGACCATCCTCACCATTGTGCAAATCGAAACTCGCCAGGGCGTCGAGAACGTCGAGGAGATTGCCGCTGTCGACGGTATCGGTAAGATTTGACATGGCGGCTATGAGCTGACGGGTTCCAGACTTCCTCTTTATCGGACCCAATGATCTTGCCCAGTCATTGCTGGGGTATACCCCTGCTCGAGGAGACGAGCCCGTGTTTGTTGACGCCATCAACCGCATCGAGGCGGCTGCGAAGAGGCACGGCAAGTGGTCTGGCCGTTTGGTGAATGACGGGTCGCTCGCCAAGGCTGCGTTCAAGACCTTTGACGCCGTGGCCATTACAGGTGACACCAAGGCTATCACAAACTGGTACACTGCCGAGATAAAGGAGGCTAGGTCGTAGATGGGGAATGTAACTGCTTGGTCTTAAGGTTCCAGGGTGCGCTGCTTATCTCCATAATGTTAGGGGCGAGTGCGAGAATTGGATCTCACGGTTGACCATGCCCAAATGTCTGTGCCAAGTGCGCAACTCGATGTATGTACTCTCTGTGGAGGTAAACGCAGTGGACAGGAAGCATACGTGGACACTAACATGTGGCCCGCCAATAGCGTAAGTCTGCACTACCAACTATGTCTGCCGCAGTGTCCATTAGGTAACGCAGCAAACCTCAACTGCCTTGCTCGTTCGGATGAATGTCAGCATGATCGACGGCAGAAGCGAACGGGCCAGTGTAGCCTGTGCGTTTTGAATCCCCCGCCTACTTCAGCGTACAGGCAAGCAATGATAGTGAACGTGCATACATCTAGATACAACGATTAAACCTGAGCAATGGCTTCAATCTCAATCGACGACCCGCCAGGCAGACAACCGGCCTGGATACAAGTGCGGGCGGGGCACGGCTTGGGAAAGAACTATGTCGTCAGCCTTAGAAGCGGTTGATCACAACTTACATCAATGTACACTTCGTTCATGGCTGCAAAATCGGCCATGTCTTGCAGCCATACGTTAACCTTGACAATCTTGTCCACGCTAGAGCCCGAGAGCTCGAGCACAGCCTTCAGATTGTTCAAAGCCGTGGCCTGCGTAGGTGATTAACGAATCTTCTCGCGAGTTTTTGACAAACAGTGGCAACTTTGATTTCGCCAGTAGCAGTTTGGCCGGCGAGGAAGACGAGCCCCGGAATCTTGACGGCGGGGGCTAGGGATGTCAGATGAAGTTGTTACAGTACCAGCCACCAACCGTTGTGAGGCTTGAGCGGGAACTGCTCGGAGTAGACAATCTCGCGAGTCATGGTGGTGGATAGAGACTGTGCTTGGGGATGTGGACAGTGGTAGATGGTGCGTGGGGATGCTTGTTGACTGACGGTGTAAACCGCCTTTTTAAACAACCTTTGTCGGGAGGAGCACCTCCCGGTCCGGCGCCGCCAGATGTCGTCCCGGAGGAGCGCCGCCGACACCGCCGGTCGTTGAGGGGCTCCGCCACCCAATGTGAGCTCCTCCGCTGGTTGATCTTGATCTCCTCCGCGACGAGAATGGTGTAATGCTTGGGGTCGAGGTCTGACCCATACCCATATAAGACAGACTGCACCCCACCTGCAAACACAATGCCAACACACCAACCACAACACCATCACATTCATCATGACGGCTGCACCCGCCTTCAACCCCCCTGCGGCAGACCTCCCCGGCAAGCCCTATGTCCGCCCTTGGGTACCTCCCCCGGTCACCAGCGAAAAGCACAACTTTGCGGACCTCCATTCCATTGATCTTTCACTCATGGATTCTAATGATCCCAATGTCGTCGCCGGGCTTGTTGAGACTGTCAAGCAAGCCATTCGTGACGATGGATTCCTGTTCCTGGAAAACTATGGCATCTCCCTTGAACAGGCAGGTTTACACTCACATTCGTACCGCTAATCAGTTCAGCTCCATCGCCAATTTGCACTCGCTCAGTACATGTACGACAACATTACCGAAGAGGACAAGGCGCGTCTTCTATTCCACCCCGACACTGGTCGCTGGGCCGGATACAAGCACCCGTTCGGTTTCAAGGTTGGTAGCAGAAATGGTGCCTCAACTGACGCCAGCGCGAGCGTGGCCAGCCTGATGGCATTGAGCAGTTTAACTGGTACACCAGGGAGTGGAATGACCTCCAGTTTGTTCCGACATGCCTGCACCCCTTCATGGACGAGATTACCGCCTTTGCCAATTACCTCACGGGCTCTGTCAATCGTCGTCTGCTCTGCCTCTTCTCTCGCGTCCTTGAGCTCCCCGATGACTACCTTTGGACCCAGGTGCAGAGCCACGGCAGCCCTAGCGGTGAGGGCTACTTCCGCCACGCCCTATTCCGTCCTGTCCAGAAAGAAACCGTTCAAAAGTCCAAGGGCCTTCGAATGCATGGCCACACCGACTTTGGAACCACGACCTTGCTCTTCTCCGTTCCCGTCTCGTGCCTGCAGATTTGGGGCAATGACGAGACGTGGCACTACGTTCCGTACAAGCCTGGTGCGCTCGTCGTCAACATCGGAGAGACGCTAGAGATTGTCTCGGGCGGTCATTTCAAGGCCACTCGTCACCGTGTCTACAAGCCCCCTGCCGACCAATCCGAGCTTGAGCGTCTCTCGCTTGTCCTGTTCAACAGCAGCGTCGGTGACCTTAGGATGAAGCCGGCTATGGGTGAGTGAAACGGCGGTGGGAGTCGCTGACAAGCCTACAGACTCTCCGCTAATCCAGCGTGAGGGGTGCGTTGAGTACCAGGGCGTGTACAAGGAATTCAAGAGGGTCATGGACAGTGGCCTCAGCCCGCCGACGAATAAGGAATGGCGCGAGATTCAAATTGCCGAAGCCACGGACCCGACCGACACGGTCCGCAACCGTCTTGGTGCCGATCAAGTGCTCATCGGCGGCAAACTCATGAACCAGCGCGACTTTATGGGTGTCAAGGTTGTCTTGCCTGTGTAATAGGTTGTTCTCCTCTTCCAATAGCTGTCGATGCGAAAGGTTGTAACGGTCGATTCGGGGTTACACCGTTGCCTCCATCCGGTCCGGATCCGCCGGTTCAGGGAAGTGAGGGGAGGAGCTCCGCCCCCCGCCCGGCTTATCGGTGGATAAGGTGGGCACAATGAGATGGAGTAGGTTGGACATGCGTGGAGCAAAAGCAGTGCCCGCTATGGGATCACAGGATGCTCCTCCCCGCTTACACACTTCACCATGACCCCACAACAGACAGAACGAGCTCAGCGGCCATTCCAGTGCCAGATCTGCTCCAAGAGGTTCACACGACATGTGAGGTGTAACTCGCGTCTGTTGCTAACGGCTACAGGAGAACCTCAAGAGGCATGCAAGCATTCACCACGTCGAGCAGGGGGTACTATCTTGCCCCCACTGTCCTACGACCTTTTCCAGAGATGACCTGCGCAAGCGGCATGTCCGACGCAAGCACCCACCGCCACGATCCAATGAGTGTGTGGTAGTTACGCAACCTTACGAGTCGCCAGTGTCGGAAAATGCCAGCATTGGGGAGTCGACCGGACAGCTCGAGAGAGATGGAGCTCTCACCTACGACGATATGCCCGAGGGTCTGGCGTCCGAAGAAGCTCTCCTCTTTGACGATACTGTCGAGCTTCTGGCATCCGCAGAGACTGTGGAGGGTCTGACGCCAGACGAGCTCCAACACGTTCTCGAACTCTACTTTGAGAATGTCTCGCCATTTGTGGAGTTTATCCACCGTTCAACGTTTGACAGACAAACGGCTTATAGACCACTCCTTCTGGGAATGGCTTGCCTTGGGGTACAATACGCGCCTGTCAATAAACCTTGCGGCCTCTGGTTCAAGGAAGCGTCCGCGCTGCTGGACAATCACAATATCCAGCAGGGATCACCGCTCTTCCTTTCCAAGATCCAAGCGCTAGTCTTGCTCGAATTGTACGCGATCATGTACGCGTGCGGCAACCAAACGATAGAAGGTCTGCGCATGCATAGCAGGTCAGTAGAGGTGCGTTTTGCCCGTGGCATAGTGGCTCACGTCAGATGGCTCGACAGGCGGGTCTTTTCAACCCTCTGCCAGCCCGATCAGCAGTCACCTCTGATCTCGACGCACTGTGGCGTGACTATGTGCGAACCGAGAGCCACAAGCGCACTTGCTACGCCGTCTACCAGGTGGACTCGATGCTCTATCACCTGCTGTCCCTTCCTCGCCTGCTATCACATTTGGAGATTGGCCACGGCCTGCCTGGGCCATCCAAACTATGGTCCGAGGCGACAGCGTCTGGTTGGGCACATCGGTCTCTTTCCGATACACAGTCGGTATCTATAAAGTACATCACCGCCATCCGCCAGTGTCTCTCTGCGTCTCCTGAGGGCGACCTGAACAACATCGACTCCCACTCTCTGTTTCTCATTCTGGCTTTCGTTCTTTCAAGTGTCCGCGAGAATTCCGGCTGGTCATCGATTACTGGGAACCCATCATTTGAGCGAGGAGCGGTGAGTGCACAGCTGAGGACCTTTACTGACATGAATAGGCTCTGCAATCATCAGGTCGCATTCTTGAGTCGGCTTTGCAATCCATTGACGAGCGCGAAGTGACTGCTATCCAGGCAGAGATTCTTTTCCGCGTCACCATGATCGACCTGCTGATGTGGGCCCCGAGTCATACCAGCGGAATAGTGGAGACAAGCCTGAACACAGCCATTGCAGCAGCTGCGTACTTGGGCACTCGGCCATTTAGCGTACCCGCAGCCCTCATGGAGCCACTCGAGTCGCACATCAAGTGGTTCCTCGCGTACTTGGAACAGGACGTCGACTATCAGCGCGAGCCGCCATGGGTGACAATGTACGCGTTCCGAGCTGTACTGGTGGGGTTGGAACTTATCCACGGTGGTAGTCTGGCCCCCCGAGAAGACCTCGGGTTCATTGACTTTGAGAGCATGCTCGTGTGGGCCAGGGGAGCGTTTGGAAAGAGGAGCCGGTGGGAGGTGGCGCGGCTGATTGTGCAGAATCTCGACCAGTTGTAGTGTATTATTCCGTGTCACATGCAAGTACAGAACATGATGCCAAGAGTCGATCCGCGGACTTCAGTAAAGGTAGCACCTACAGTACCAAGAGGACCACTGCGGGGCGCATCGAGGAGCCTCGGGGGAGTGCATTGAGGAGGACTCACCGAGGAGTTCACCGAGGACCGCCTAGAAGAACTCCCTGGAAGTGGAGCTCAAAGAGGAGGCGGGTGAAGGACCTCGCGGTTCAGATGGGCCGAAGAGGAAGCGAAGGTGGTAGTAGTTTAGCAGCAGCTTAGTGGAGATGCGCTCGAAGAGATCATGGAACCAATTGCACAGAGTGCCGGTACCACACTGGTTGCCTTGCTCCGCCCAAATGTTCGTAAAGGCTGACGTGACGTGGGCGTAGAGTGCGATGTACACCTCGTCGCTCCGCGCTCGCGTTGAGTGAAGTATCGTGGTCACTCAAGACCAAGGCTTGAAGGCGATCCCGAGGTCCGGGGGGATAGCGCTTGGAGATGCAATAGATATGAGGATGGAGAATACGCAGGGGATGATGGACGGTGAGGGGGCACGTTGGTGGAGGAAGGGTGTGAGGCCATAGCGAGTACGAGCGGGGGCGGTCGACGACGTGCAGGACCCAGAGGCGAACGCTGAGGCGGTGTGAGGACTGGGGGCTGGCGACGCCGCGTGTACTACCTGTGTGTGTGAGTCTTGCCCTCAGCCACACGTCTGGTAAGTGCTTTGAGGGCGCCAATGGCAAATTGATGTGGGGATACCGCGTACTCCACGTCCAACTTAGAGATGAGATCAGTGGTTGTGGAAGGAAGACTTCGCGCCGCGGGGTCGTGCCAGTGCCATGAAGACAAAGGCCGAAGTCGCCTGTCAGCATGTTCGACGGCTAGCTAGAGCGCAGTTCGGGCCATCCTCCCATTTAGGATCCAAGGGGAATAGACCAGACGTGAACACTCCTCAATCTCAAAGAGACTGAGTCAGGCTCCGCGCCGGCAGTGGCCGCGACAAACGTGGGAGACATCTACAGACGCTGCCCCTTTGCCATGTCTTCTGGACCCGCGCCGTGTTCGGGTTAACGGGCTTCGGCATCAAGTGGAGCTGCTTAAAGCTTGCGCACCTTGAGCTTATTAGGGCGTTCAGCAGCCCGTGGGAGAAGAAGACCGGAGGGACCGCGGCGCTGGAATTGGCAACGTTGAGATGCTTGGGAAACGAGGGAAGGGGATCATGCCGATCCCATCCATCTAGAACACCAGACACGTTCGATCCCGACTTGCAGGGATGTGAACGGGAAGGAGCGCCGATTGTCGTTGTGACGTACAGATTGGACTGTAACCGTCGAGTTTCGTTCGGAGCCCGAACAGAATCAGGTTCTTTCGACGCGACCCGCGTATGTAAGTGCCTTGCTCCACCTTCTGACCGAAGAGAGTACAGTTTGTAGTGAAACGGCAATGAGGCTTGGCACCTGGGAGTGGCACTGTGGATATAAGCTATGAAGCTGCCCACCCACACTCTCTTCCTCTCTCTCGCCCAAAGCTGCTCCAACCATGCTCTTCACTCAGGTACTATCAGCACTACTTCTCGCAACTGCGGCTGTGGCCAAGCCGCGGTACGGTTTCAACTGCAATGGCGGCTTCATCAACGACGAAGGCATCAATTGGGACGAGTTCAACAACGCTATTTGGCAAGTCGACACGGCCGCCATGCATGGCGCCAAGAACATCCGCATCTCGCCCGCCTACTGGAGCTTCGGTGTGCCGTGGAACTATGGATCGCCAGAACGCCCCGAGTTCAGGTACGACCCGTACCCGGATCGCATCGACGCGGTAAAGCGCGTTGTGCAACGTGCCAAGTCAAAGGGCATGTACGTCTACCTCTCTATTGTCGAGATCATCCCGTTCGAGAATGCAAAGGCCCTCGACCAAGCCGAGTGGAAGCGCCAGTGGATCGTGGCCTACCAGACAATGCTCCGTGCCATCTTCACCGCCCTCGGGCCCTACATTGATGTAGTGGCCATCGGTAACGAGAACAACTTGGGTGGCATTGCCAAGCTCCCCTGCGCAGCGTGCAACACGTACTATGACCAGATCAACTCTGGCACGTACGAACAGACCTGGGCCCTCAAGCCGCCTCAGGGCGTGCTCACCTACTGGGCTCGGTACCGCGAGTTTATGCAGATCACCAAGAACGTCCTCAACGAGAAGTGGGCCACAAAGGGCCTGACGACCAATGCGTTCGGTTACACTGGCGGTCGTTTCATTCGCGCCACCGCCCAATTCCATGCGGCTCTCAACAGGGGTGGGCAGCTCGAGACGCAGTACGACATCAACTGGTACCCTGACATGTGGGACGAGGGCATCAAAGATGTGCCCGGAGAGGTCGCCAAGTTCCGCCAGTTCATCAAGGAGGAGGGCGCCGTGGACAAGCCCATCGGCATCGAAGAGACCGGTACCAACTCCGGCCAGCTTGTTAACGGTACCTACCGCGATGGATACCGTCTAATCCCGTTCATGCTCGACACCTGGGCACCTATCCCCGGCATCAAGGACATCATCATCTACCAGTTCCAGGACGCGGGACACCTCGATCCCAGTAACTCCGAGTCCCAGTTTGGCGCCTACGACAAGTACGGAAAGGTCAAGGGCGCGGCGGGCCAGGCCATCCTTGACAAGGTCAAGCAACTCAATGCAGCGCCCGTGGTGTCTGCTATGTAGGAAGATCTCGTTAAGTAGAAGTGACGTCAATGTAAGAATGCAATGCGGACCTGGCCTTGGGCAGGAAGGTTTGGGCGGGGTCTGTTCAGACACGCGTCGAAGGCATGGAAGGGTGAAGGGTCGACGGTGATAGGCTTGGTGAGCAGAGGTAGTGAGCCAGATGACTGGGCGGGTCCCTCTGCCAGCTATGCCAGTCGCACTACCAACGAGTGGTAGTGACTCCAGCAGAGACTCCTGGCTCCCTGGTTAATGGCCCTGCGGATGCTGATGTATCCACGTCCTGGGACGCTGGCCGTTATCCAGCCGCATGTTCCGTTGTGCTGGGATCAGCGGCGAAGGCGCCACTGGGCTTCTGCTTGACCATGTCAGCCTGAGGTTCCACACGCAAAGATGGGCGTCGGCCAGGTGGCATGGCGGCCCCGACGATGTAATCACGCGATAAGATCTTGCCCAGCAAGACTCGAAATGTTAATGCATGCAATGAGTGACTTCTACTCTAGCTCCCTGTTATTGCGCAGTGCTTTATGGGAATGCCGGGTGATTGAGTTAATGGGTGGAAGTGATGTTGATGAGGGAGGAGAGAGCCTGGCGAGGCTCAAACGCTCACACGTCTCGAGGCGCGTCATGCGCAGCGGGAACTGGAACGGGCGTGGGTACGCCGATTGGGCTATCGACATCGCCGCTTGCCTTGTCCTCTGCCTCCTCCTTCTCCTGCTGCGACTGCAGTTTGCGACCCGACGCGCTGATACGATCCAGCTTCTCGCCCTTCAGCACGCGCTTGACCTCCTGCAGATCAAGGGTCTCGTACTCGATCAGTGCGTTGGCGAGGGTGTGCAGCTCGTGCTCATGCTTCTTGAGCAGGTTGCGGACGCGACCCATACCCTGGTCGAGGAATCTTCCTGTTAGCAAAAGGTCTCGAAATCAGCAGTACGCAAACTCACGACTTGATCTCAGTCTCGATCTCGTCCTTCTTCTGATCGGACAGGAAACGTGATGCGCTATCCTCGTGAGCGACGAGTCCGACCTTATCGCTGTAGCCAAAGTTCCGGACCATGCGCGTGGCGACGTTGGTCGCGTTGACAAGGTCGCTCGAACATCCCGAAGTGGTGCCATCCTCGCCGTAGATCATCTCCTCAGCTGCACGGCCGCCGAGCGCGACATCAATCATGGCCATGTACTCCTTGCGATTACGCGAGTCTGCATGTCAGCACACACATGATCCGAGTATGCAGCCCCGCCCCTTCAGATGACACTTACCCTTGTCCATTTCGGGGAGGAGGAATGTGAGTCCCAAAGCGCGGCCACGTGGCATGATTGTAACCTTGTGCAGCGGGTCTGCGCCGGGAGTGTGAAGGGCAACAAGTGCGTGGCCGCCCTCGTGGTATGCCGTGGCCTTCTTTGCCTCCTCGGTCACGAAATGGGAACGCCTCTCGGCGCCCATGCGAATGCGATCTGGAATGTCAGCGGGGTCGCTTCCTGGGTGATGGAACGGGAAGCGCTGAAACAGTCACCACAGTCATCACCGTGAGCTCCTTGGAACATCCGTCGGTGACGCTGAAGCCGAGGCCCACAAGCAGCGGTCACACGACGCGTGACGCGCTCCTTGCCATCACGAAAGCAAGCTCCACGAGCTCCGTGACATGTAATCAACACCACGGGCGATAGCAGCCCCGCCGTCACCAACCGTCACAGCAGGTAACTGCGAGTAGGCAACCGTCGCCAACCATCCCTGATCGACATGCAACCCAGTGGCAAACTCACCCTTCGCCCACTCAAAGTCGTTGAGGGTAACGTACTTGCCGCCATGGCGGGCGGCCTTGACTGCAGCCTGGTTGACAAGGTTCGAGAGGTCGGCACCGCTCATCCCAGGCGTGCCACGCGCAATGACCTTGGGATCGACATTGGGTGCAAGGGTAACTCCCTTCATGTGGTGCTTGAGAATCTCGATACGGCCACGCACATCCGGCAGAGGAACGTTGACATGGCGGTCGAAACGGCCAGGACGAGTGAGCGCCTTGTCGAGAGATTGAGGGAAGTTGGTTGCCGCAATAATGATGACGCCCTCGCTCTGCTCGAAGCCGTCAAGCTCGACAAGAAGCTGGTTGAGCGTCTGCTTCATGTAATGCTGATCCTTGGACGAACGCTTCGATCCGATTGCGTCGAGCTCATCAATGAAGACGATAGCGGGAGCCTTCTTGCGAGCAGCGGCGAACAGTTCGCGGACGCGCTTAGCTGTGTGTCAGTCCCACTGCTTGACATTCTTGAGAGACACCCTCGGTACTCACCTCCAACACCGACAAACATCTCGTCAAAAGACGAGCCAGAGGCGAAGAGGAAAGGGACCTCGGCCTCGCCAGCGACGGCGCGGGCAAGCATCGTCTTACCAGTACCAGGAGGACCAGTGAGGAGAACACCCTTGGGGAGCTTGCCACCAAGAGTGGAGAACTTCTCGGGATTCTTGAGGAACTCGACGATCTCCTCAAGCTCCTGCTTGGCCTCCTCGACACCATGGACATCGGCAAACTTGACGGACTTGCCCTCCTCGGGCTCAAACTCAGCGGGACCAGGACCCGCCTTGAGAAGACCAGTGTTCTCCATGACCATGGAGATGACGGTGAAGATGATGAAACCCCAGAAGAGGACACCGAGGATATAGCGGATCACGCGCCAGGTATTGGTCTGCGGCGAGTTGGGAGCGAGTTGGACGTAGATGGGTTGCAAGGGGGAGCCTGGGCCAGTGGTCGCGCCTGTCGTCGCAGCAACGGGGGAGTGCGAAGGCGGAGGCGGCGGAGGGGTTTGGCCAGCATTGGGCGGAGCAGAGGCGGCAGTCAAAGACGAAAGGACAGAGGCGTAAGGAAGTGACGGGTTCGAAGCGGCCGGCGCCGACGGAGCAGGAGCCGATTGGCCACCCGCGACGTTTTGGAGGACCTGAGACACAGACGGCGACGGCGCTCCAATACGCGCGTCGCGCACACGGGTGGCGTGAGCGATCTCGCTGAGACGACCGACGGAGGCGAGGGCGTGTGTATAAAGCTCGAAAGCCTCGGGCGACTGCAGCAGCGCTTCCGAACCCTCAGTCGAGCCGGGAGCGGCGAGCGCGACAGCCTCGTAGTACTTGCAGACACCGTTGTTCTCGCCGCCTTCAGCTAGAGCTCGGAGCAAGGCAATCTGCGGCTTGGCATCGGTTGACGAACGTGACTCGAGAGCCTCGGTCTCCAAGGCGGCAATATGCCGTTGGAAGTCGGTCAGGGGCTGGCCCTCGATGGGCTGAGTCTGGGCGTTGGCGAGGTCGGCGGCGGTAATGTTGGGGATTGAGGTATTCGACGAGGCTTGAGGAGCAGGGGGCGACTGCTCGTCCTGGGATGAGGCTTTGCTGCGCGAGAAGAGTCCACAACGGATGGCGGAGGTAGACACCGGGCGACTGAGAGTTGCCACACGTATCACTAGGGCGGCGTCACGGCGGCACAAGGCTCGCACGAGGTCGAGCCCGGCGGGTCGTAGCGCCATGATGAAATGTGCACAGGCAGACCGAACGAGGTGAGGTATTTGACGAGAGAAGTTGACGAGTATGAGCAAGACGCGCGTCGTCAAAAGTCGGGTGTGGTTACGCCGGAATCCATGTCTTCGGGCTCAGTCGCGTGGCGAGCCGCGGGATCAATTTGCATCCGCCTCTCCTACCCAAGGCCCTCCAAGTACAGCACGCGACTAGCACCTCCCCGCACACGACCAAGCGAGACTCGTACTAGCAATGCTCTTTGCATTCCATTTGTGACTTCTTAATTTACCTGCATGATACATGAGAGCAAATGGTATCTCTATCTCAGGCGCGGCAGGCACTGCGCACAGGGGACCGGATTATCGACGCGAGAGAGGGTAATATCGCAACTTTACTGTGTGCTGCGCAATAGTGGGGAAGTCTTCTGAATGCCGGCGCCGATGCGAGGAACGTTTGCGTGTGCGATGCAAACTTGAATCCGTGTGGGAGAGAAGACTTGAGAAAAGGCTACAAGTGGACAAATGGGCGAGGTTGCGCAGATGGAGGAACCCTGCCCCGCCGGCGGTGAGTCGCGTGTGATGCTCGACGCGTTTTGGGATTGTCTTGGCGGGACCGGGTGGATTGAATATTGATGACGGAATGATGTGTGTGTGTGTGGACGATGATGCAAATGCGGTGACGTTGAGAATGAACATGCGTGCGTGTGGAATAGCCAAGGGGGGAGAAGACCCTCGAGGTGGCCAGGCTCGAAGGCGATGAAGAGGCATCCTAGTTGCTCAGCCGGCGCATGGCACGCTGTGGGATAGCGAGAGAGCTTGGCAGCGCATGCAGTGCGGGGCGAGCTTGATAAGCTGATGGTGGAGGCATCGCTTTGCTAGACACCGTCGAGGCTCCCGCGGGAGCAATGTTCTCCTTTGCTGAAACGTAATCGACAGAGGAGACGACCGCGGGGTGCGACTCGATGGGCGTTATGGGGGTGATTGGCTCATCACCGGCATCCGATGAGGAGCAGCTGAAGGAGCCTCCCGGGCTGGGGCTGGCACCAACGGTAGCAGTGCGCTTCCCGGCCCACGACGAGGGAGTCAGGCTAGGGGTTGGAAGCCCGGTCGAGTAGGGCGTGGACGGAGGCTCAGGGTATGTTGCGTATCGACGACCCGCATTGTAGAAGTCGCGCACCGCCGAGGAGATGCGGTTGTGCCAGCCGATGGCATACTTGCGCATGAGAATGTCGGAAACAATCTCCGAGGTGGCGTTGTTGGCAAAGACCTTGTCGATAGCCTCGGCCACACGCGTGGCAGCAGCGTCATGCGAAGGAGTGATGAAGTCCGGGGCTGCCTTCCTAAGCTTGCCGCAGATGAAGCGTGCCAGGAGAAGAGCACCCCAGGCAACCACATGGGGACGAACGCCGACGAACTCGCGGTGGAAGAGGGTGACCTCCATGAGGAAGCGAGCCATGGACGTGACGCGAGGGTCCTCGTTCAGAGCGTGCTCGGGATCCATGGTGAGGTGACGGAGCCAGGACTCAGCGGTGGGGTGGCCGATGGTCCACTGGATGGTAGTGAGGATGTGGCCCTCCATTTGGATGAATGCGGACTGCTCGTAGGCGCCGCAGCACATGTCGTAAAACTCGCGAACGAGAGGAACACGCTCCTTCGAGTCCTCGAACTTGGCCGCAATCCAGAGAGATGCGCAGCCGACAAGCTGATAGTGCTTCTTGTAGACGACACGACGAGAGACGTAGCGGTCGACAATGTTGACGGCGAGGTACAGAACCTCCGGGCGGAGGCGGAACTGCTGGTGGATCTCGACGATGAAGTCAATCAGGTACGGGCGCATGCGCCACTGAAGCTCTGGTTGCTGGTCCATGAGTTCTGGCTGAGCCAAAGTCTGAGACTAGAGAGAGTCAGCGTCATTGCACACAGTGAACAAGATAGAACAAGATGCGTACCTCCATGTCCATCAAGCATGCCAGGTGCTCCTCGCGGTACTCCTCCTCGTAGAAGTACCCATCCTCGGAACGCTTGGGCACAAACTGTGGCTCGGACGTGGCGGTGGACGGACCACTGACGAGCTCAGGGCTTGGTTGCAAACTCGAGGCGATGATCTTCCTAGAAGACGATGGCTGTGCGGCAGCGGCGGGGGAAACCGAGCGCTTGCGGCTCCATCCCTCGATGGATGTACGAGCAAACTTGGTGGGTGGTGCGGGAGGCATGGTGAAGGGAGGGGATGATGGTGAGATAGGTGATTGGGGGTGTCGTTACGTGAAGCGGGTGGCCGTAGTTATGTAGACGGGGAGTGATTGAGTGCCGGGACACAGGATGGGTGGCGTAGGGAGTGACGGGTGTCTTGTTGGCAGGAGTAGGGAGGGCGTTATGTCGGTGGGTGTGATGGAAGCGTGACACACTCTGAACACAAGGTGGAATGTGAACGCGTCGGGGGGGAGCGATCGCGGTGAGGGTGGGATGGACTGGCTTTGATGTTGGAGCCGGATGAATGCTAATGCACGTCGTGAGCACGAGCAAGAGGCGTTGCAGGTCGTAAAGGTTGGGAGGGGGATGGCCAGGAAGAGAGAGGAGGGGTACGAGAGTCGGTCGTCGACACTACTACGCCTAGCGAAAGGAGCTGGGCAGAGAGTGTGATGGGCGCTCCTGGGAGACAGTGAAGCTCTGGAGGCGGACGCCGTTCTACGCGTTGACTGTCTCGTGCGCGAAAGACAGAGTGGTAGGAGGTGAAGAATCTGCAAGCGCACAGACGATGAAGAAGAGGAGCGAGGCGGACGCGGACAGGAGAGTGAGAAGGGGGGGACAAGAATGAGGCGAGACTGAGCCAGGTTGTATTTAAAGGAGGGTAGAGCAGTGGGAGCGAGGAGAAGGGGTGGAACAGGCTTAGGTGCGACCAGGTGAGCCCGCCTGGCCGGGAACGTTTCGCAATGGATGCGAGTGGGCCAGGGGGGCCACCAACGCCATGGAGGGTGAAAGAGGTAGGGCCAGCCTTAGCGCGACGAGAAAGCACCCCGTTACGCGCAGGAGGCAGGGAAAGCCGCTGGACTCTAGCCTTGTCTTTCGCTCCAGGAGACGACCATTTGGACCGCAACACCCCCAAGCATGACGCACACCCTGGGTCCCAAAAACTCAGTCACGAGAAACAAGGACTACTCGAGGTTTCTGAACCTGTAACGCGACTGAACTGAAAACTCGAGTTTTCAAGGGATTGATTTCGTGTCTCAGCTCCTGAGAGTTGGGAGCTGCGAGCACGGAAATTTCGTCCCTTATCCACCCAAATTTCCATCACGTCCAGCCCACGCGACTAAGGCCATAGCCTCATAGCCCACCTCGACGCCACCGCGCCTCCCGGGAAAAGCATAGCAAGAAGGGAAACCTGAAAATCGTCACTCACCCTAACCACAATTCCGGGGAAGATTCGACGATAACGAGCAGCGAAGTGCGTATAGCGGATGCTAGGAAAGCAAACGCCTGTTAGGGATCGTCGGCACCTAGTTGACGGTTAGCGCCAGAAAAGACGATATGGGGATAGCATGGACGTCCACCCAGACTACTTCAGACAGGGGACGGGCGTGCCGAGGCGCGTGTGGCCGTGCAGTACCCATCACCACGGAGGGGCAAAGGCCACCCGCGGCCGTCGCCAAGCAGGGGGCAGTCAACTGTCCAGCTCACGCGACTGGGAACTTCCCCTGTTCTCGGCGAAGGCGGGAGTGTCAAGAGACTTCTATCCGCCCTGCCTCTAACAGCCGTGTCGGTTACCATAAACGCTAATCCGTCTAGTACCGCCCGCGTTCTGACGGTGGCGGTCTCCGCTCGGCGTTCTGGCCGTTGCCGATGGCCGTTGAACAAACCGCGCCAGGGGAGGAATGAATAGTGAACGCCACTGCTTGCGTACACAAAAATGCGAGGCGCAAATGGCTAAACTGGACGTCCAAGTGTGCTTTGGACGCACATGTTGCACCATCAAACCACAGCGTCGAACACTTCCACCAGGAACTCGGCAGCGCGTCGCAGTCGAGGTCGGAGGTGTAACCTCGACGGCAGAGGAAACAGGAACAGAGGTGGGGACACTTGGATGCTTACTCACTTTAGAGACGTCCGTCAGGGCGATTGGAGGCGCGTTGGTTTGAGGCTTGTGGCGGCGAATAGCTCGCGGGGTGGCTTGTAGACTACCGGTAAGCGAACACGTATGGATGATAGGCCTTGGGAGTGCAGGATAATGAACGTTGGTGGGAGTGGATGTGGCTCTCGCCATACAAGCAAGATGTTGTCCCGCCTGAGGGCCATCGAGGAAGGGAAAGGCAGACTCGGTCCGGAAAGAAGTGGGCGATGGGAATGGAAAGAGGGATGATTTCGGCCGACTGAAGGAGGCAGGAAGACGACAGGGGAACCAGCACTCAGTCGACGACCAGTGGCTTGCTGGCGCCCAGTCGACGTTCAATCCGATCAGAGCGACGCTGCTACCACCATGGTGCCGACGTAAACACGAGGCGATGGGTGGCGGGGCGTGGATGATGAGACGAGCGGGTCGAGCGTACAGGCAATCGAGGATGTGGATGGGCGGGGTTGGGGGTAAGGGGAAGAGAAGGTTGTGGATGTGTGGTTCCACCGGTGGTACGAGCTCACGTGGAAGACAAGGGGGACGATTGTTGCTGCCAGCAGCAAGTCGCAGGTGTCGAAGGAAACGACAACGTTTGATATGTGGACAAGTGAAAGATAGAGAGAGAGACAGAGAGGAGAGGAGAGTTGGATAGAAGGCAAAAAGGAAGGTCAAACGACAGTGGAAAGCGATGGATGACTGACAGATTGACGTAAGAGACGGATGTGTGTGTGTGTGTGTGTGTGTGTCCATCCGGGTGGGGTAGGTGTGGATGGTGCAGCAGGGAAGATCACTCACCCAGTGGAGTTGTCGACGAGTGACACACAGGGCGATCCTTCTGGGGAGTGACACGCGACACTGTATCTGTTTGCGGCCGTGCTTCGCTTGTGCTAGCTTGCTAGCTCTTGTTCTTGACGGACGGAGCTGGGATTGACAAGGCCCTAGTCGAAAGGAAGCTCCTGTTGGAGGTTGGACAGAGGGCGAGTTGAGGCTATCAGGATGGATGGTCTATGTGTGGATGTCTGTTGTCGACGGCACTCTACTGAGGACGACGAGGTGGGGAGGAATGTAAATGGAAGATCACCAGCTATGTAGATCTGCCGTCGAAGTGTGCAAAGCTGGGAAGGAAGCGTGGAGATTTAGAGCGAGTAGAATGACAGAGCAGAAAGTCGTCGCCAAGTGAGTGAGAGGCTTTTGACGAGTACTGCTCGTCTTGGTCGGCGCGAATGGCTCATAACACTGGACCAGTGAGGGGCGAGAGAGTGGTCGCGGCCTGGCGGTATGTCGGTTTGAGCGGTCGTTTGTCCTGACGGTTGGGTGACCAACGCATTGTCGCCCAGTCCAGACAAGCCGACTTAGAGGTGGTGACAGGATATGTCAAGAGGGAAGCTTCCAGAGGTACCGGGCAAGGGCGAGGGAGAAAGGTTGGTGCAGAGGCGAAGAGAAGGGCCCTTGAGGGCAGTGAGTAGGGTTGGACGGCGAAAGAGTGGTGGCGGCGATAGCTATGGTAGCGGCCGTTCAGTGGAGGCGAGGGGGAGTGTATGTACCTGAGCTGACAGTGAGGATGAGCAGCATCGTCGGAGGATCAGGTAACGGCGGCGGAGGCTGTCATCCTGCTCGTCTCAGCGTGTCTCCTTCTCCTTTTCGTTGTCTGTGCGGAAGGGTCAACGCAATGCGCACAGGGAGCATGCGTTACAAAAGCCAACAACGACTAGAGACTACTGGCCCACCACAAAGGCTAACAAGGTTGGTATGCGCTCGGGCGCAACAAAAGTAGTCCGGCGTCCACGGTCACGGCGACGGTCGGTCACAGTGGTTCTAGGCTTGCATCAGTGATAAGACTAGATGATACTCCATATGACCGGGGCACTGGAGGTGGTCGGAGGCCGAGGACGTTCTTCCTGCACCGCAGCTGCGGCGCCTATCAACGTTCGACTGAGTAGCTATCCGGTATGTTCAGCTTGGACCGTCACCAAAGGCGTTCACACAAGTTCGCCCTCTTTGCCCTTGAGCTCGCCCTCATCCTGCCCCTCAAGTTCGCACCGCATGTCTCAACCACCCGTATGGCCCGTCCCCCACCCTGCGGCCGCCTCATGTACCTCTTTACCTCCGGTCACTGGGCAGGTTGCACAAGCCAAGAGCCTAGAACATGCAGATGTTGTGCATTGGTGTCTTGGCGTAGCTCCAGCTCGAGCTTGCCCTCATCCTCAGATGGACAAGATAGATTAGTTGCTAAGCTCCGGGGAGCAGCCGACGTAGAGCGCGGTCAGAAGCAAGAGAATGGATATGAGATTGCCTCGAGGCATGCTTGGAATGCAGATCCGATCATGGAGGCTGAAGTTCCGTCTGTCTCTCTCCTCTGCGCACCTGTCTGTCGAGCATTAGACGCCAAGCTTCCTCGGAATGGGGCGCACTGGGCCGCAGTTTGACACATCCACATTCGCAATCAAGGTCTGACTGAGGTATGGCTCGACACGGGTCCATGCACATCCCTGATGTCGCTTCGGCCTTCTTGATCGAAATGAAATGCATGGCTATCGGAGGCGATGAGGACGGAGGTGGAGCCAAAGGGCGTCAAGACAACGAAGCCTGGGGCAGTCCGTTGTATTCTCGATCTTGAAGGCCTTAATCGCCGGCCAAGGCGGAAAGAAGGACAGCCACCGGTTTCACTCTCCCTTGCGTGGACAGTGGGCTCAAGCTCGACGGAGGGCCAAGCCGCCGAGGACCATAATAAGGCTTGTTTGGGTGTACGAGTGCAATCAATACAGAGGTGGGTCGTTCAAGAAGCAGGGTAACCCGGTGAGGAGTCGATGCATGCTCGTCGGGGCTGGGGGTGCAACCGGGGTGATGGCCAAGCTTCCCAACTCCCTAGGCATGAACGTCCTCCTATTTCTCCACTGCCTCCCTTGTAATCTCCCCTGTAGGTCAGATTGAGGGGCAGACAGTTAGCATTAGACGGATTTCACCGAGGCTCTGGTAGTGGAAGCGTCGTAGACATAAGATATACTGCGGGGAGTAGAACAAGGCAAGAACACTTGTGGATGGTACGACATGAGCACGGACCTCGGATGCTACGGCTTCCATTCTACATGTTAATGCCCTTCTACCTTCATTGTCCTCTCTCGGCTGGCAATGCCACCACTCGCACGCAGCTGTTTCAGCCACATTCCTCATTGCCCCTCGTAGCATACACACCACACACTCGCACCGATCCTCTGTGTGTCACTTGGAAAAGCCCCACTCGAACTGGAAGGCACCAGTGTTAGGCCACTGGGCATGGCGAAGATAATGCCATGGTCACCAAGCACGGAGAGGGCACGAGCTATATCCCCTGCTGAGAACGCTGAATGAGGATTGAACTGGCTTGCCGATATGGTCGAATGCCGGGTCGAGGAGGTCGACACCGTACTGCAAGACTGTCGGGCGATCATCGACAATCGCACAGTGGGAGAAGCTACTACAGATAACGGGGTAGCACATGGTGTTCGACGCGTGCTTCCTCGCGCGCGCCATGCTCGTCAGCAAAGATGATGTCTACCCAATGACCGACAGTAGACGGCCAACGTGGAGAGCTAGCCCTTTCAATGCACACCGGCCATCTTTGAACCCTGCGCGCCAAGGGCCTTGGTGACGCCCCGGTGTAGTAGTCCGGCGATCGCGACAACGACAAATAGATCGAGACCAGCCGCAGTCTAGTATCATCCCAAGCGACGCTGCCGCTTGAGTTCTGTTGGTCTAGTTGACACACATGCAAACGGAGAAGGGTGGAACGCGCGCGCTTTTACGCGTAACTCGGTCTCCTGGCAGTTCCGCCGCCGCCTCTTTTTCACGGCCTTCTTGGGCAACCCCGCGTTGGCGCATTGTCGTTCAATAGCCCTGGCTTGACCCCGGCTTCCCCGGGCCTGGAGCTCTTACGTCATGCGGAGACCCAGAAAGCTTTGAGTATAAATTTAAACGACTTGGACAAGCATTATGCTTAAATGTCTGAATCCTCAACCCAAAAATCAGAGATTTTCAGCAGTTTTCAAACGACAATTTCAAGCCGGAGGGTCGACATCCGGCAAATTCCGGCGGGGGCAGCCAATACTTTGTAGTCGGGCTGGTTACTAACCACTCTATTCCCTCCCCTTAACTGTCCTGTCCACCCATTGAGCTTCAGCCTCCCCGTCAAGGTTGAGTTTGGGCGGGGCGCAAGTATTCTCGGTTGTTGCACCTGAACCAGAGATATCGGCATACTAGGAAAATGCTCAGTCGCGAGTGCAGCACAGACAGCACCACCCCAAAAGCTAGCTGGACGAGAGCCCTGGACGCGACGACCCGCATGCGCCCATACTTCCCATCTCCACATGTATTGTCGTAGGCTTCAACTCGGACACGAGTATAGCAGACTCGGGCCCGGACTCAACATAGTTGCGCTATGATGTACGGGAAGGTATTGAATCCTTCATGGTCTCGGATTGAGCGTTAGCGCCCGCTTTGCGACGCGTAAAAGAGACAGCGGGGGTGGGTGGACGATAGCAGATGATGGATGCTCCGGGCGATGTGTACCGATAAGGCCGGCACTGACACCAAGCACTGGCAAGCCTCCAGGCTTGAATGTGAGCCTGGCGTACGTGTCTCGATATCTAGTTTTCTCTGTATTACAGAACAGGAGTGGCGCCCACTTACGGCTCCACAGTCCCTGATCAAGGTCCGCTCTGGCAATGCCGACCGCCTGTGGTCGTTAAGACTATGAAACGGCGGCTCGGTCACTGTAGGGGATGCACCCAGGCGGATGCATCGCTGTGTGCCTTGCCCGTGGGTCTGTGGTCGCTGGGTCGCAAAGTGTTCTATGATGCAGGGAATCGCATGGGTTTGGGCAGTGGAACTTTGCAGTCTGGCACCGATCAATACGGAGGATTAGTTGGCTAAAAGTCGGATACAGACCCACATGGGCACATGGGATGGGGCTCAGTATCGCGGCATGGAGCTGCCGAGGTACAGGGTACAGTATATGAGTGAGAGCGGACGTATGGAGCGGTCAGAGCATCATTTGCCCAGTGGTCTAGCTGCCTTGAGTAAGTCTGTTCGTCGGACAGTGTAGTCAAAAGTAGTAGACGTACGTGAATCTTGTGGCGTTTTAGTGCTGACGTCTGGATGACATAAAACTAAGGTGGTGGCGTGGAAGACGACGCGGACGCGCGCAGGTGTGGTATGAAAAAGACGCGCGATGACTTTCGCTGGACTGGGCAAGGCGGGGGCTCGACTTGTGCCTGACCCCAGTAAGGAATGTTCAGATCGCAGTCTTGTCGATCGAAGCCGGCGGTGAGTGCCGGTGGGTGAGGGCCCTCGTTCTTCTTGATATTAGTGGTCCTCAGGTCGCCGAGCACCGCCGTGTGGACCCGTTGCTGGGCGAGATCCCTGGATTTTTGAGCTCCGGCGGCCCGGAGACCGGTCGACCCCTAGATCAGTGGTGGGCTAACTGTGTGCACCATCGGTTCGCTAACTTGGCGAGGCTCTGGGTCAGATACTAGCGTAGTGTAGCATGCCAAGGATCGAGAAGAGTGACGGAGGTTGGTTCGGCATGCTCGCCGGCTTCCTGGAATGCTCTGACAGCCAGCGCGGAGGCGGCATGCGAGGTCGCGTGGTCTACGTTTTTGGTTTGTATTGCCCTTGACCGCGCTGTGCCACAGCGGCCGATTTGGCGGGATAGCCTCTGTACCAAATGCATAGCTGGGCAGTGAGGTGTACTATAACAGTGGGCTCGTCGCAGTGTCTGGTTCGGCGCCGCTGGCGGGGACTAGATAGCAATGAGATTACAACTACCGCTTAAACGAACCCGCCAGTGCGACTCCAAGTTCTAGGCGCGTATCGCGCTTGCTCGAGTCCCTACGGTGAAGTGGAACTCAGATGGACGACGAAATTTCAGACGTGTTGGAAAGGAACGGACCCCGAGCGGCAATCATCCGTGATCCTGTATTTCCCGCAAACCCCTTGCGGCTCCTAGATTCGTGCTGGCGTTCTATGGGTGGTTGGACGCCCCCGTTAGAATGGCGGATCTCATGCACGGCCAGCCCACATTACAACCATACCTGCAGGTAAGATAGGTGCATTGAGCCACGATTTCCTTTATGACGGATGCGTTCTCTTCTACATCATACATGGGGGGAGCTCACTACATCCATCACTCTCGCTACTGACATTTGGGTTTTGGTATAGTTTGCCATGCATCAAGATCGTTGGTGCTCCCCGTCTTCGTAACGGCTGAACTCCGAGCCTCATGCTCGGCCTCCGCGTCGATCACACACAAGGCCGGCGACTAAGAAGCTCAGACTGACTTGACTGACACAGATACTCCCGCGTCGCGCGACGGGACACGTAGTGCAGGATAACCGGCGCTCGCAGTAATGCTGCCCGTTCATGGTATGGAAATGACGTTCTCTGCACACACTGTCAGCGCCTGTGGCGGAGGCGGAGTAAGGGCGTAGCTATGAGGGAAGGAGACAGAGTGGAGGCGGTGGGTGCGACTCAGTGCGAAGGCTTCGCCCCACCGTCACAGACCCCGTCGCCCGCGTCACCGCACCGCTGTAACGTCCTTCGCATCCAGGATGACGCTGTGGAAGGTGGCTGATCAAGTCTTCGGTTGTTCTGTACAACGGCAGTGCCAGGGTTGGGTAACATTTGACGCCGTCAGCCGACCAATCCACTCAGCTCGCACCCCGTTTACCTTAGAACTGGGGGGCGTTGTGAGGCGGCCGGTAGGGTGCACACCATATCCCAAAGATGCCCACCATCTATGCATGCATCCTTGTAAGGAAGCGGCCAACTCTGAAATGCTGCGGCTGTGGCTCAAGGGTCACATACGCTGATATCAATGCGAATGGCTGGCTTGAGGCGAGATAGAAGTCAGATCCAAGTTCGTCGCCTCATCTTATGATCTTTCATGGCGCAGACAGACACGAACACTCGTGTTCCTGCGGACTCGCTGTCCGCCGCTGGCGGAGAGCAGTATCCGGAGTCCACCTGATACTCGACACTGAGCGTGGTCTGCTCTCTTAGAAGCTGGTTTGTGTTCGGCAGTTCGGCATGCATCTCCATGAGGAACTTCCTATGACGCTCGCACTTCGCCGGACTTTTTTTCACCGCGGACATTCCTGACCGATCTCGTTGGGACCAATGTCCCCCGCCGGCACTGCGTGCCGACCATTGCGAGTTGACGATGATGAGAACGACGATTGCATTGGCTCGCTCAGCCTCGGCTCCCATCGCCGAGTTGTATGCAGCACGCCCGCCTGCTCGCTCCCCGTTCCCTGGTAGCCCGCTCAACCATTCCCAGCCCCATTTTTCAAAAGAACACTCCGATACGAATTCCAGTGGCAACCCGGCTCATCCTATTTCTAGGACAACGTTCTCCTGGGCGGACACTTTGTCGTCAATACTGCCGTACGCAGACGGGCCGAGAAGCAATACAATGCCACTCACCCTCAACTTTGAAAATGCTCCGACATCCTTTACTACGACGCCGAAGAACCTGGATGCCGGCGACGATCAATGATACGTATGGCCGGTGAGGACCTGGGTTTTCCACTGCAGCCACCCTACGCTGAACCGAGTAGGCAGTGAAGATTGAAAGTCGAATGTCTCTACGCTCCTGGAAGAGCACGACTGGGCTTACATCATCCCACACGTGCATATGCTCCTACGCAGCTCTCTCCCGAGAATGTCCCGTCCGCATAATGAATCCGCCCCAAAGTTGGACCTATCTGCCCGACAGATTACCAGTTTGGTGCCCATTTTGATAGTGTAGTACGTGATGGCTGTCGACGCGCGGCAGTTCACAGCAGAGAAAAGATTGGGCACCAGTGGGTCGGACCTGGTGGGTGCCCACCAGCTCCCAGGCCCCGTCACACGCTGGTCAGAGACATATTGTAGTTGCGAAAGGTCGAGACGATTCGCGGTGCCGAGCCGTGCCGTGTCATGTCCATCTTTGCGGTAACAGTTGCTCCCGACCGTCGGTAGCATGTGCGGTTGTGGAGTAGCTAGGCGCGTGGCTGCAAGAGCTGGCCCCACAGTAATGGATGCTTCGAGCCCGGTCTCGGCCCGTAATGTCACCCAGTTGGACCTGATGGGCAGCTGTCGGTAACGCACAGGCTCTCTGGACGTTCCTTCTCTACCCGAGGGTGATGCGCAATATCCGTCTTCATCTTCAGTTATCGATACTTGGCTCCACCACAATCCAGATTCCAGTCCAAGGGCTCCGCGTTGATTTGTTCTCCCGTACGTATGTCAAGCCCAGACCAACTTAACAAGGGAACCAGGTAATGCTTCTCGGCGAGGTGAATACAATAGTTGAGCCGAAGCCACCCGAACTCTACGCGTAAGTATCAATCCGCCAATAGCTCGTACAGACCCCTGTATGCCTCTCTACCCCGTGCCGGTGCGTGCCCGGTCATTGAAGCTTGAGCCAACTATCTGAACCCATTCTCAGTCACAGTTGCCGTCATGTAGGGCCGAGAGCTCGTCGTTCGGCATGGAAATTGCGTGGAGATTGCATGTCACTCGTCGGCATGATGATGTGCAGACAGCAGCTACCACCCCAAACTCACCACAATGAATGGCCAGGCTAATCTCATCAACGATGCAGTAGTCCAGGTATAACCTCATAAGATCGAGGCTGGCTGAAGATCGGTATGAAACTCCCAGATTCCAGGACGCCCAGGATTCCGCGCCTCCCTCCAACCGAAATCTCAACTCGAGGGGGCTCGCTTTGGTGGAGTTTTCAGGCAAGTTTCACAAATCCAAAATTCCAAGCCCAGTGGCTTTGAAGCTAGGTAGCAATTTTCAACAACCGCGTTCAGCCGGGTTTTCACTCAACGCCAGTTTTGAGCGCCAGTTTTCTGACGCGACCCAGGATTAGAATGCTACCCTGAGGACCGCGCGCAGCCCAATAAACGCGCGCGAGTGCGTGTCCTGGTCTGATCTTCACAGCATCGCTCGCTTCCCTACCCACCATTCAATCCACTATTCAGCTCATAGTAGCCGCTAGTCTTCAAACCGTGTAGATATCGGCATGAGTGTGTGGGCAATCGGCGCTTGGGCTGCTTAATACGCAATATGCCTTGCTATTGAATAGTCACGGAGCTGCATAGTATTGTTTATCTTTGCCTAACAGTCCGATTACTGTGAGCAAACTCATACCACGCTGAATACCGTTGTTTACTGGGCGGGCCTTAGGTCATGGGGTCATGAGCGTGGCACGTCCGTTGGACTCGTAGGTCGCGTTGCTTGTTATGTTTCTGATGGTAGCTTAACGACCGCTTCAGTGTCCGTGTATTGGGATATTGAGGATCACTTGGTACAGCTCATGCCGCCGCGGCGGTCATTAGGCAATCGTACTCGACTGAATTAAAGGCGCACTCCACTCCCACATCCCACGTACACACTCATTACCATGAACAGCAATACAGCATTAACAAGGCTAGTAAACACGTATACAAGTCCGCAGAACGCCACACGAAACGCGTTGATCGCACCGCGTCGCGCTATCATCCGTCCAATGCGAAGGTGGCGCCTTAGAGTTGACTTTTGTTCTGCGTCTATCACTGCTGTCGCTTTATGTTGACAACCTAAGTTGGTTTCCCCCTACGTTCGTGCGTAGTTGTGTTTTGGCTCTGTTCTGTTCTACGCCTCCGTTCTTGACGGCCTGGCCAGCGAGCCACTGACACATCCACCAGCACTGAAGGCACAGATCAGTTGTCATCTGCGTCTGCCGTTTCACAGAGTTGGTGCCGTGGCGCTTGGTACGCACGATTTCGGAGCAAGCTGCTTCCGTCCTGCACATGGACAACACAGCCATTACTAGCATGCCGCTGCATACCGAGGCCGGCATAGCAAGGAGCAAGAAGGGCACTGTTGCTCGTTCTGCATTGCTAGGGTATTTGGAGAGTCCGGATCTTCACAGAGCCACACCCCAAACTTGAAATCTCGATCTACGGCGGATGAGAGAGATCGATGAGTGAATTGGTCGATCAGATGCAGGATAACGCTCTCATCTCAGCTGGGCATTTTGACTGTTTGGTCACTGGACGAATACTACTATACCAGATCGCGAGGTATGTGGCACGGAATAGGAGTCCTTACCAGGAGCGGCGCAGCTCCGTCCCTCGCGGTCTTGTCTCATCCTCTGATTTAATAATGGATCATTCAATTGTGGTCAGCCTGTCCGTCGTCCGTCCCATAACAGTGGAAGTGGTAGTAGATATTTAGGTAGTAGCAGGTTCTTGCCTTTGGCGCAAGCTCTTCGTTAGTCACTCTGTCAGGCCCGGAAGACATCTACCATACTGTGATAGCGCGTCCGTCACTTTGGTTACGGTTTCATGACATGTCATGTGCTGGCGACGCTCGAAACTTGTGGAGTGGGAACCATCGACACCGAAGTCCACCAGGTACCTCCCACGAAAGTGAAGCCTGAACCGCAATTGTCGGACTTCGATTGTCGGACTCGTAGACGAGCAATTCGTCGGCCTTTGGACTCAGGTCTTCAGGCTCGGTGATTCAGTCGGATTTCCCGGAGCTCCAGATAATCGAGATGCAACCAAACCGTCCTGGTACATGTTCAGGTCCGGCATTCGCCTTTCCATAGCGAGTACTACTGCCAGTTTCATGCCGACCTGCCAAAAGGAGCTTTCGGGTTACTTTCTTGGTCGACGAACGAAGCACATTCCGCGCTTCCGCACTTTGCAGCATCCAACATTCCTCTGACAAGTGCCCGTGCCGCGTCGTCACTCGCGTTCTCTCATGGAGCTCGCGGGAGCCCCAAAACCCAAGCAGCTGAACCTGTCGTCTCGGCAGTGGCATGGTCTCGACCGTGGGTGCAGCTGCAAGAAAGGCTGGAAGTGGCAGGTGGGCGGGTGGGGTGGGAGTTGCGGAGCTAGATGGATCGAGCTCGTCAACTGGTTCCGTGAATGGTTATCTATGGCCGCTGCCATTCTTTGTCACATCCATACCCCATCACGAACTTGAATGCAAGGTCGTTCGTGCCTTTCATTACCCCACTCTCCCATCTCTGTATAGCAGTAGTAGTGCTTTGAACTAGTCGCCAAGCACGACGAACTGCACATTATTAGTACTATCCCTCCCTGCCATAATAGTCTTAGATAGGGATAGGGAAACGAGGATACACACTCTGGTCCGTGGTCCCGTCGTTACTGCTCTCGCCAGCTCTACGCCACGGCACGACTCCCTCTCCGCAAATGGCGTCCGTGCCGTGGCAGATTTGTTCGCTACAATGGGGCTGACGTGTTTGCCGTACATGCATCGCGTCGTGCTTAAGTCCGGCTTATCGCAATCTTGATCGGATTCGGTTAACGCTGGATGTGGTAGAGTAGAGTTTCGATGTGGCGCGCTCTCAACATTACTTCTCGGCATCTGTGGTAGAGTAGCGTCTCGCTTGAATGGCATTCACGTCCTCATCACGTACTTTACGCAGATACTTCACGTACCGAGTTGGCGTAACACTCGTCGAAGTACTTTTCTCGACATCGCACGGCGTGGACTGAAGTGCACCCCCTCAAACGTCGATCCTAGACACTCGTCGTCAGTCGACGCCGCTTGCTCCACCACTCGCCCTGTTATCCTGTGTGTTCACTTCCCGACACTTACAGCACCTCTGGACACCTGACTTTCGCGTCTCCTGGCGGTCGCCATGGCAAGTACTTTGCACGACTCCAGGTCCCTTCGGTCACAGACCGACTGTCCTGAGCCCCTCGCGAGGGACATAGTGCTCACTGCATCATTCACTCACTGCGCAGCTGTGGGAGTGCACCATATGCCCCTTCTTACCCACCGGCTCAGACCGGTGTCTGACCGCCTTGATCCTGCGACGGCAACTGTGAAGCTGCCATTGTTAACGAGCATCCGCCTTCCAACGGCCTGCTGGACGGCCTATCCGTATCACGAGTCGACGATCTCTTCACCCCACCCGGCAGGGTGAAACGAACTGAGAGCACACCAGAAGGACCATTGCCGGCACTCATCCGCAGACACGAGACACCAGACACCAGGACCGGCCGAGTAATGCGGACACCTATCCACCTATGCGGGTGAGGATGGACGCACAGGAAACAGATGTACGGTAAGGACAGGTACTCCGCAATTTCCCCAGTGCCTACTCACTGTCGGTCAGACGAGTGAACACGCACTACGACGACCCCGGTCAACTCCTGCCTACCCCGCAATACGTTTGGATCTCGCTTGAAGGTCTAGATCGTCAGTGCCCTTGTGATCCGTCTTACCCCGTTTCATGCACCTCGGGCCTTGACCCCGCTACAGTTGCCGACCTGGCAAGACTTCTCCAGAATCCAGAACTCTGGAAATCGCGAGATCAAAGGGATAGCATAACGTGATCCACGAAATCATCCACTACACAAGACTACCTCCTACTATGGCGGCTGTGGAACGTTTTGTCAGTTCGAAACACACCCTAGCCCCTTCTTTCGGCATCCTCACCCGCTGTCTGTCACTTCACCACACGCTGATACAGAGCGGCACCCGCCGTTGCCCGTGGCCCCGTGGAATGCCAATATCCCTGCCTACCCGACACACCCTTTCCCCTGCATCTTCACTTTCCACAGCGGATCACGAGCCCAGCTGCTCGCGTACACGAAACAGCGACCGTGAGCAGACCCCAATCGACAGTCCGCGATAACGGCAGCAGCGGCTACATACCACCGTCTCGAGCTGCCGTGAAATCTTGTACCAGAGAAGAGAGAGTAACGAGTCCCGTATGCAGTTTCCAGAGATCCACAGAACGAGTAGCAGTTTCGTAGCCTCCTCGCCAAGCACTCACTCACATAGGTGGCCGGCCATTCATCAATCGTTAGCCGTGCACCCGCCGCTTCAAACTTGGGACCGCCGTTTCAGATCACCTCTGGCTGCAGCCGATACCACGCTACATGCATCAGAAACAGCCTAGGCATAGCTATGTCTGACGGCCACTGTTGCGGCCAGGACGTTTCGAGATGCGAGACGCGGCACAAGTCTTCCTCTAGGACTGCGATTGAGAGCCGACATGCCGGCAGCTGTCACAGCGCCCCCGTTACTTCGAGTCTCATAGTCGACTGAAATCTCGCCACAGTGACCACAACTACTAATGTTCTACCGCAAGATTAGATCGGCCTCTATAGCCCGCACCACGTGCAAACTCTAGCCTCCCCGAACGCAGCCCACTCGTACACCCGCGCACCACCCGTCTTCCCGCACCCCGAAGTTCCCTCCATACATGTCACTGAACAGCAGTCGTTGTCATTTTTGTGTGTTACAGGCGATGCCGCGATGCCGTTCATGCCTCATGTCAGTCCCGACACATGTGTCAGTTTCAATAATGATCATGTTGGTCGACGGGTCAGAATGTTGGGCTGTCAGCGTGTGCTACGAGATACTGATTCCTGGTCGCCCTACATTCCGCGTATGCCACGACTTGTTCTTCCCAAGCCACAGGTCATCTCAGCTGCTTCCCCTCTCCGTCTCCTGATACTATCTGGTCTCGGTATGTGATGTTGATGCGAGACACATAGTGATGTAGCACATGACTTGGATCAAGTGATGCCAGGCGAGTCTCTCGGCCATCCAACTAGCTCCCGTCCTCTCATCTGTGCACTGTCACACTACTGTTACAGTTGGAGCACACGGCCATGCACATTCCGCACCGGACACGCACACTCGCGCGTGGACGCGAATGTGAACGCGAACGCGAACGCGCACCCGCTTGCCGCCATCGCGACAACTCCGCGTGTCTTCGCGACAACCGATGGCCAAAACGTAGTCTCGAGCATGCGGCGACCCCTCGCCAAACTGGACGACAGCCGGTGAAAAATCTAATCGCATGACTAGTAGCACCACAATCAGTCACAGCCGCCGTCACAGCCGATGCCATGCCGAGTGTCACTCGATCACCAGGAGTAGCAAAGACTGGACTGGACGGGCCAGTCAGTGGAAACGTTATCTGGCTGCTACCTGACTTTTGCGGATGGCGGTCAGACAGGAATACTGGTAACGGGAATGCAATTGGGCAGGGTGGGGCGTGAGAACGCCGCGAGGGGAAGCGAGTCTGGCCAGCTTCCTGGCAGGGTGAGCCTGGCGGGATGAGTGCATGGCACGGCCTTTTCGAGGCCGCTGAGGGGTGAGCTGGGGCGAGGCCATCTCTACCATTCGGCACCCGCATCGGTGTAGCCGAAATGGAGGTGGCACTGCGTCGCAGCTTTGTCCGGCGATGTCGGCGCTCCCCAAACCGCAATAGATCATGCCTGAAGGTAATACTCAAGCCAATCTAAGTGTCCACGCCTAAGCGTCCAGTGTCCTAATATTCGAGTTTGAGCAGTCGGCAACTGGCTGAAGCATGTGGGGTCATTGGTCACCCGCTGTGACTTGCGAGACCCAGGGCGGTCCAAGATTTGGTTGCGCGGCTCGAAAATAAGATGCAAGCGTACGTCCATGTGTGGGAGCCTCGGCACCTCGGGTTGAGTTCGGGTTCCTTGGCTTCTGTATGGGGAACATGCAACCTTGAATCTCGTCGTCGGCCACGAGCATCAAGGAGCACAGGACATTGGGCGTTTTGTATGCAGCGTGTTCAATCAGTTATTGGTGGTGCTTATGTTCTCCTGATCATATTACGCAACCCACAAAGACCCAATTGTAGCCCGGTCCAGTCCAGCCCCCTCAAACCTACTCCACGCCTTCTCACAATGGCAAGACAAAACGAGTGCATTCTTAGAGGAAAAGAGATTTGTAAAACTCTAACGACAAAGAGTAAAATACGAGAAGAGAGATCTGCCAAGGAGTTGGACATGGGCAGACGACGCCAACATCGGCCCCGGCCTTTCAGGACAATAGTGGTGCACGCAAAGCAGCTCTGTATGCACGTATCGGATGACACGGCGCGGTCGATGCTCGACGCACCCACATGTCCGTTGGCGTTCGAAAGAAAAGAGAGAAAATCGTCCTGGTACGATGGTGGCAAGGTTGAGCACTCCTCGACGGAGTACTCGCCAGATAGCTACGCACGAGCTACCTTGACATCGCAGCGCGCTTCGAGTGCGACGCCAAGAGCGCGCACCCACTCCGTGGCAGTCATAACTGCGAGCTTGGAGTTGTTGTCGTCCACGGGTACCGTCATGAGCGAACTCAGTACATCCTCGATCTCAGGCTTGAGCGCGTGGGCAACACGAGGACCGTACTCCTCGGCCGGCCCAAAGCCCGAGAGGATCTGGCGATCGTACTCCGCCTGCGTCCAGCCCCAGAGCTCGGTCACGTCGCGAAGACGCAGAGGAGGGTTGGTCGGAAGAGCGGCGAGGGCCGAGTTGGCGCGGCGCTGGATGAGGTTGAAGAGAGGGACCGAGGGCAGGTCCTCAAGTGCGTCGTCGAGCTTCTCGTCCATGTCGTCGTCAATGTCATCGCGGAGGCGACGAACAGAAGCGAGGATACGGCTCGACGCATTGCCGCCGTGTGCGGCAGAAGTCGCAATGATGGCCGACTCGAGGGCCTCGAGAGCCTCGTGAAGAGCCTCGCGCGCAATGTGCTCCTGCTCCTGGTCGTCGCTGTCGGCGGTCGAAGGCGGCGCAGTGGGAGGCTGAACGAGGCCAGTGACAAGGCGCTTGACGAGACCCTCGAACGACATGAGCGAGTGCGTGGCCTGGTCGAACTGCGACGCGCTGCGGGGAGGGGAGGCAGGGCGAGAGCCTGCACCACGTGGGGTAAGAATCGCCAGCGACGTAATTTTGGCAATCGAGGGCGGAGCAACCACAGTCGGAGCAGCTTCCTTGCCAAGGCCGGAGAGGGCCTTGTGCACAGTGCCAGGGCCAGGAGTGCGGTTGGGACCGTGGTCGGCCTCCATGATAACGCGCATGCCACGCCAGACAACTGCAACGACGACCTTGACGATCCAGCCCTCGCCGTCGTGGCCGCATGGCGCCGCGATGGTCTCGAGAACCTTGCGCGCACCGTCAACGCGGCTGGCAAACTGCTGAAGGCAGGCCGGCACGGCGAGCGAGCGCGCGTGGCCGCCACCAGAGCTCTCCTTGGTGAGGCGAGGGACACCGGGGTTGCTCTTCTCGCGAGTAAGAGGAGGACCAGTAACAGTCGCCGGTACGGTCATCGACCCAGCGGAGGTCTTGGGCGCGCCGCCGGATGTCTTGCTGACGCTTGCCTCAAGGTCGAGCTTGAGGTGGTGGAAGATGGGACGCACAACGCGTCCCACAACAGTGTCGAACTTGTCAAGGGTAGGGCGGAGGCCATCCTCAAGGAAGCGAGGGTACTGGCCGAGGTCGAGCATCTGCTCGATCCTCTCGCAAGTCTCCCACGCAGCATGGGCCACGGACACTGCGAATGCCTGCGTAGAGTTGAGTGGCGACGCATTGCCGGTCGGAGTCAAGTTGAGCTGACTCGAAAAGAGCGGGTCCGAGATTGCCGGAAGAAGCAGAGCGTCGAGACGTGAAACGTAGATCGACAGAGCGCGCACGGCGGTCCGGAGAATTGCGCGAAGAAGGTATGTGTCGGTGGGCGCAGAGTTGCCGAGTTCGCTGGGAGGTTAGTCTCACTGTTCCACAAGAGGAGATATTGGTTCTCGGCGGATTCTATTTGTGACAACCCGACAGAGGAACTCACTTGGCAATACTCTCACCAACGCTCCACCCGGCCCCCTTACGGAAGCCCTTTTTGGTCTTGGCGTCGACACCGATGAGAGCGCGGTTCACAGCCTCGTTGAAACGGAGGCCGATGGCATCGACATGACCGCCTCCCTGGACTGCATCGGTCCCAGGAAGTGTGGCGGCCGCGCCGAGGCGCGGCGTAGCCGAGCGACTGCCCGGAGGACTCGCCTTGCGCGGCATGGCCCCGACCGACTGGGAACGAGGGACAACCGTGGCAGGGGGCGGGACAGTAGCTTGGCTGAGAGGGTGGTGGCGCACACGAGGCTCGGGAACCGGAGGCGGACCAAGGGGCGGTACGGCGGCGGCTCCGGACGCTTGAACGTTAGGACCAGGAGTTGAAGTGCGCGAAGGACGGTTGATAAGGGGGAGAGAGCGAATGGCGTTCATTGTGACGCCGTTTCGGAGGGTGAGAAGAATGGAAGGTGGGGCGGGATCGAGGTAGGGGAGGATGATAGGTTTAGAGAATTGTTGTGTAGGGCAAGGTATTTCCCAGAGCTGTCGCACGGGTCGTCCAGGATGAAATATGCCTTTATCCCATGTACGGGGTTGTCAAAGGGATGGTCGAGGGCTACGACAAGTAGCGGTGCGCAGATAGCGCACGAGGCAAGAGTGGTGCTTGAAGTCGACTTAGGGGGGCTTCTCGCCGCTAGCGAGGAGTGTGTAGATCAGGGGTGGGAGGCGAAGTTGGGACGAGCCGGAGAGGAGGCTGTTCATGTGGAGCGATGCAGAGGTGATCCGCAGAAACGAAAGGGCGAAAGCACAGGAAGGGGATGAAATGAGGTTTGGCGGTGGAGAAGATAATCGGCGGGGTGGCAACAAAGAACGAAGCTCGGTCAGCATTGGGCGCGTCGCGCGTTTGAGAAGACACGTTCGTTAACCTCCAGAAAGCTTTTGCGCGCGCCCTCGCCAGCTTGGACCTGGCGAGGGGTACGTGCAAGGGGCAATGCACATGGAGGCCAGTGAATGGAGTGTCGACTTACTTCCGGAGGTCCGCTTTAAGACTGCTTTGGGCACTACAAGGGAGTTTAAACTTCTTCATTGAAAGGGGGGCCGGGAGCGTCGGCGATGGGGTGCAGTAGTTGAGTGTGGGTTTGCGGTGGGTTTGCGAGACGCGAAGTTCTGCGCTAGTTTGTCGCTGTTGGGGGCAAACTCGAGACTTTGTGAAGTGAGTGTAAACTAGGAAAGTGTTTGTTGGTGAAGAGCACCGAAGATGATGAGCGATGGACAAGTGACGATGTATAGAAAGTAGACGACTTTGGGTCGAAAGAGCAAAAGAGTCCTCTTTCCTCCCCCCCGTGGGTGAGAGCGGGGTCAAAAAAGGACTCGGACGAGCGGGAGGTCGACTGACCCAGGGTCTAGGCCTCTGGGGAGAGGAGGATCCACGGGTTAAGGGTAAATAGGGAGTGGATATGGGATTGTTTTGGTCGACTCTGGTTGGTCCAAATCTCCCTCACTAGTACAAATTTTGCTTCCGCTTCCCACCCAAATGCGGGTCGGATCTACCCACCCACCGTACACGAGGCTGGATTCGCCACCTTGATGGACGGTGTGGGGTGTGGTTTGACCTTCGTTCTCCCAATGCGAATGACACGGCTATCTTGGACAACGCCTGCTCTTATCTTTGCGACCTAACACTCTATCTCCTACACAAGATGCCCTCTCATGTCTCTTCGCATCCAGCGTGCAAGACATTCACCCCCAGGCCAGCGAGAGTGAAAATGGACAGACGGGGCTGTCGCCCTGACCAAAAACCATCCCCGGATCTCGGGCTTTTGACTAGATGTCCGGGATCACGGATCGCGGAGCGGCATTTTCGAGTCCACCACTCTGAGCTGAGTGCTAATCTATATCGTGGACATAGCAAACAGAAGTCGTCGTCGCATATCAACATCCACCATCAGTCAACTCACCATGTCTCGGATTGTTGTTAGAACGAAGATCGCACGCACTGGAACTGATCTATACTGATGATCAACATTGCTGAACACGTGGGTGCCTACTTTGACGCAAGGGGCGCCATGCTTGAACGCATGACGACAGCAATATGTCCTACCGCCACAAACGCTCACCTCATCGAGTCTGACCAGCTGACATCTCAGTGCGATATGGTCATTTGGCAGCTGACCTTTTGAAAGCTTAGGGGCGTTAGAAGCCACCTTTTGAACAGAATGAAATACCCAACTACCGTCGTGCGTTACCACATTGACCATGCCCGCCAACTACCGCCCTGCGGCCCCTGTCACGCTCGTCGCCATCGCTGAATCTTGGATCTTGGTCGCCGACTTTTGGGTCAGCGTCACGCTCAGTTTTCTGCTAGCGTCACCCCATCCGGACTTACGGGGCGGCGGCGTAACCCGCTAATGTATACTAGTTACAAAAGCAGTGGCGCCGGTACTAGGCCTTTCCTGCCCGCCATTCGCCGTCAGGAAAACATCCGACCAACTCCGCATGGTACCCCGGTGCCGTGCGTACCAGCCCTGCAACCCATTCTTACGGACCATCACGGCCATCAATCGGGCCGACCCCGGTACTTGAGTGAGCGTCCCGTCGGACGACGCATTTTGGACACGGACGCGTCACTCATGTTGCACGTGAAGTTACTGTCGATCGCGTTACCACACTTGCAGGCCAAACTCAACGGCGTATGAACCGCGGTGTATGGGTGACGTTAGGCTCTAGCGAGAGTTCAAGATCATCCGCTCGGCGTACTGTATAATCGGCACAAAAGTCAGGCGCGCCCCTGCTCTTGAACTTATCCCTCCAGTGACGGCTGGTTGGATGGGCCGATTGGTGTTGGACTGTCGTTTCATATCACAATACGATTCGTGGGGCACTCGCTTCCGTATAGTTGAGGACAGGGACACCACTTACAACGTGATACTGAATGAAACGCGGCGATCGACGGTCGCAGCTATGGCTGACTAGTACACGATCGGAGCCGGCACGTTGACCGGCCATCGCGGAACGGAACGCCATCATGCTGCAACCAGGGCGGCTGATTGTCATGTTGAATGGGTCGCAAGATGATGACAGCATGTGGCGGTCCCGACAGAGTGTCACAGCTGGCGGGTATGTTACTCTTATGATGCGCGTGAAAGGAAGTTGCGACGGAAGTGTGAGCAAGATGACACCTTGTCAACATCGCGCTATAACGCAAGTGCCTTGCGGCATGCAGAGGAGCACCGCCAGGCCTTGCGGTGCGACATGGCATGCTGACCTTAACCTACGCGCATTACTCAGCGTACACATGTGACCATACCGCAGACCAAGTTCTACTACCGAATGTTCTGACATCATCTCGTTACACGGTGTTTGTCCAAGCCAAGAGCAGCTAGGCCAGGCCGTTCTAGTCAGCCTAGCCAGGCCGCGCCATGTGAAGAATCTGGAGCATCGTTGACCGCGTCGAGGAATGAACACATGATCCATGGCGTCGCGCACAGCCGACGAAAAGAAGGCAGTAAGCACGATGACATCACGATCGCCGGCCACAACGTCGTAATGTTGGCAGAAACTAAATCGTTTTCCGCCAAACATGCGTGACCGTGACAGCTTGGCACCTAGCCATTCAGTAGATCATTTGAACAGGCGAGGCTATACTCAACCTCATACTCAAACGCAGCTGCGCACTCCCGGTTACAGCCGGACTTGAATGGGAGAGCCGAGCGAGTTCCGGCATCGTGGAATGCGAAACTTGAGAGAAAACTGGGCGGACACTCCTGCTTGCAGTGAGACATGCTGAGTTTTGAGACAACGCGCTAGCGGTGCTTCACGCTGTGTGAGTAGTGAGACAGAAACTTTCGCACCTTTTGAGTGAGGTGGAAACTCGGAAACTTGGGACGCGCCAAACCGGGGCGCTCTGCATACCGGAGAGACGTCCGAGACTATGTCTGGCGACGTGAGACGCGAAGTGTCTGGAAGTCTACAGTTATGGCACATGACAACGCGTGGGAGAAGAGACGAGAACAGCACGGCCGACAGTGTCTCTACGTTATTCGGATGCGCGTAGGCCACATTTAACCCTGTCCGCCCCTTCTTCTGTGCGGTGTTCCATGCCGTCTTCGACTCTGTGCCCGGGTGTGTGGCTGAGCCTGTGGCTGGGGCATGGGCTGAGATATGGCTGACTCTGACCACTCTGACGGTGAGAGCGACCAATGTCGAACTGCACGGGAGTCTCGGCGTCTGAACTTAGTGGAGTGAGGAGGAGGATCACACCGGCTTGCATGTTCCAGCTGGTTCCCTCACTCACCATTCATCTCCACGCCCCACTTACCATCCCACAGACGAAGCTGTGGGGACGATAGCTTCGGTTTTCTAGCAACGGCGATCACTACCCCGGACTATGCGAAGCCTGGAGCGAGCACCGGCCGCCCCGGCCGGTACGGCGCACCTATGGACGCGCTAACCTATACGCATTGACGACACTTCGATCTACTCATAGTTCGCGCTGTTTGATTTACTACTTTGCCCCAACCTCGCCCCATGACCCCACCCCCCCCACTGCTCACGACACTCTAACCGCCCAAGCAATGTCTTACTTCCTCTCTTAGTTATCCGCAGACGATCCTTGGAAGGGGACGATCTTCTGGCCGGCGCAAGTCATCGCTGTGGCACCAACCTTCTGGAATCTTCATGGGAAAGGGCCCCGCCCCCTTGATTTCAAGCAACCCTAAGACCCGTTTCTACACGCTACAAAGTATAATCGCTTCAAGACTCGTCGACATCAACAGCTGAGAACCGACAAAACCACCACTGAGTAGAACCGGAACCACGTCTTACGCAGCAGGCGGCTTGCTAGGCTAGCCGTTTAATAATCTCTCAGTCGATCTTGACTTGGTGCGGACATTGAATCTTACCTGTAACTCAGACATCACTTCCGACAGAACTTCGCTCACTATCAGCGTTGGCGCTGGTCGCAGTCCAGACCTCACCTCCTTCAATTGACGCTGCATTTAGAGTCGCTAGTGCGATCTACCACCTGTTTGATAAGGCGTAAGTCGATACAAGACAAGATCGTGTCTATAGATAGCGCAGCGCCAAGCGTGGTACGCGCTCGCAGGTTTGGTCAGTTCTCATTATCAAATGTCGATGGAATACGTTAGTAGGTACTAAGCAAGATCGACTCGACGAAGATAGCTAGAGTGGACGGCGATGAATGGAAGGCGAGTGCGTGTGCTTGTCTCTGTGCTTGTCTCTGTGCTTGTCTCTGTGCTTGTCTCTTTCTCCCCTATCAGACACACAGTGTGTCAAGAGCTCAAGTTTCTTCCTCGCTTGTTGCTATTGTAGTAGACGTCGACTGCGCTGCTTGGGCTTACGACCAGTGGAGATGCCCTTGGTGGATGGTCCCTCACATTCAACGGAGTTCTGACGTGATCTCTCCCTAGTGGATGGACTATACCTGCTGATGAGGCTGCGCGGTGAAGACTCACATCGCACGTTGGTGTCCTTCGGCCAATGCGACGAGCTCTATTGTACACTGCGATCATGACTCTACTCTGGTTACACATTATATGCCTTGGTTATCTCAAAGCGCCTCATCCTGTCACCATCCCCGCATCCGACGTCAACCCGGGCGTCCCTCAAGATGTGCCAGCTGTAACAGCAGCAGGGGTCGGAGTCGAGACGGGAGCCGAAGGAACAGTCTCTGCAGGCTGGGCGACAGGTGCAGTACGCCGTCCGCTCCAGTATAGCCGGCCCGCGACTTCGCCCACTACCCAGTCCATGCCCTCCTCGAGGCCATCGCCGCTGATAGCCGAACACGGCACGATACGCCACTTGTGCGACTCGATCTGTTCCAAGCCCAGTGCCTGCGGTCAGCGCACTCACAAGCGTCTGTAATCACATCTCTAATCTGGTCGACATTCAGCGAGCCGGCCAGATCCTGCTTGTTGGCGAAGACGAGGAGCGTTGCTCCAGCCAGGCGCTGGTGTTAGCTCTTCCCCCAGCTCTCCAGGTTGCATGCACTCCGCCCTGTTCGCCCCAACTCATGGACAACTCACCTCCTCGGACAGGAGAGCGCGCAACTCCTCGGCGCCGTCGCCCATGCGCAGCGCGTCGGAGCTGTCCACAACCCAGACGACGGCGTCCGTGCTCTCAAAGTAGTTGCGCCAGTAAGGTCGTAGTGTACGCTGCCCTCCGACGTCCCCTGCTGTCAGCTACCTTCGGCGATGTTGATTCGCTGGTCTAGAGACGCACAGATGTTAAGTGTGTACTCGCCACGCATGAGTGTTTGAATATTGAAGCCGAGAGTTGGGGAGATGGACGAGATGTCGCCGCCAGACATGCGCTTCAGAATGGTGGTCTTACCCGCGTTGTCTAGGCCACTGCAAGAGGGAGTGAGGAGGAACGCAGTAGTATACCGGGTGGGAGGGTGAAGCTTGTCAGCATTGCGCACCGAAGGAGCGTCGATGGCGCTCATGGAGGACTCACAGGAACAACACGCGCATCTCCCGAGCCTTGGCCTTGTTCTTGCGGATGATGGTGAGCAGTCCTGCTGTCAGCAAACTCGGCGCCACCGATGAAGCGTCTATGCGTCTTTCAGAGAACGCACCCATCGTCGGTCGCTGTTGACTGAGAGAATGATCTGAGTGATTTGGGTGATGCTGCCGATGATGTAGCAGTCGCGTCGCGGGTTGGTCTCGAGATTCCGACTGTCAGGCACGGTTATCTCATGGCAAATAGGCAAAAGGTGGTCGGGGTAGGAAGCATCGAGAATCGAACGCAAGCCCAGTCCTGAATAGTAAGCAGCCTCCACCGCACACGCCGCCACACCGCGGTGTTTGGACCACGTGGCTTGATCTCCCGCCTGCGTGAGCCTCGACGCGCATGCGCGAGCATCATCGTCATTCTGGCTGGCTCGTCAAGCGAGGTTTGGCTGGACAACCACAAACCGCATTAACCACTCCCTTCCAACTCTCTCAACAACAACAGCTGCTGGAGCCACCATGACCGTGGCAACAGTGACTACTAGCGCCGGTGAGTCTTACTGTTGCGTGGCGATGCTTACTTCGTAGCTGGTTCCCTTGCTCTGCTGAAGGATGAGGACCGCGACGTCCGCATCTACGCCCTCGACTACCTCCTGACTATCGTGCCCCAGTTCTGGGCCGAGATCAGTGAGGAGCTCCCTTACATCGAGTCGCTTGCGGACCCCCAGTTCTCCGAGCTCCCCGCCGAGAGCAGGCCACTCGCTGCCCTCCTCTGCTCCAAGGTCTACTTCTACCTTGGTGAGCGCGACGAGGCCGTCGAGTTCGCCCTTCGTGCCGCCGCCGCGTTCGAGAAGGAGCCCTATGGGGAGTACAAGGAGACGATCATTGCCGGCTGCATCGACCGCGCCATCGCCGAGACCGACTCGGACAAGGAGACCGACGCCCGCCTGAACGACATTGTTGACGGTGTCATCCGTCAGGGATCAAGCGACGGTGCCAAGCTGGTGAGTGTTGGCCGGTTGACTACCTTCGTACGCCGCTTACCTCAGGCCATTGGTCTTGCTCTCTCGCTTCGTAGGCTCAACCTCATCGAGGCCATCTACCAGAACTCGCGCGCCCCCGAGGCTGGCCCTTCGCGCTCCGCCGAGCGTACGTCAGCCGATGGTATCCTTCACGACGAGGGCTTGTTGCGCTACATCCTTTCCGAGACAATTGGCGGAGCCGGTGGCAGCGACGCGTGGCCCGACTCGTTCCGCCGGGAGCTCCTTTCCGTTCTCCTCAAGCTCTTCAAGCTCACTACGCCTTCCGATTACAACGCCATCACCCAGCTATGGGTCCAGTTGGATGACGCTGCGGCCTGTGGTGACGGTATGGTTGAGCTGCTGGAGAAGGGTGGAGCACGCGGACGGCTGGAAGCGTACCAGATCGCATTCGACGTGACGGAGATGGCGCCTCAGAACTTCCTCGAGCGGTTGCGAGCGCAACTTGCCGAGAGGTACTGGGGTCCGGACGGTCACTCGGGCACGGAGGAGGAGCGCAACGCGCTGGACGAGATCCTGAACGGCTCCCAAATGGCCAAGCTTTACCTCAACTTCCTCAAGAAGAACAACCAGACCGACGCGAGCATTCTCAAGGTGACCAAGGAGTCGCTCGAGGACCGCTACTCCATCTACCACTCCGCCATCACCTTCACCAACGCCTTCGCCAACTGCGGCACCACCTCCGACCGTTTCCTCCGGGAAAACCTCGACTGGCTTGGTCGCGCTTCCAACTGGGCCAAGTTCTCGACTACCGCCGCTCTTGGTCTCATCCACCGTGGCTCTTACGTCAACGGCAAGCGTGTCGTTAAGCCCTACCTTCCCGGAGGAGATGCGCCATCCAAGTTCAGTGAGGGTGGAGCGCTTTTCGCTCTTGGTCTTATCTATACCGGTAGAAAGGAGGGTGCCGAGGAGGAGCTTCGCAAGGGGCTCTCTGAGGTCAACGATCCCATCATCCAGCACGGTGCTGCTCTTGGTCTCGGTGTGGCTGCTCTCGCCACTGGTGACGAAAGTGAGTTGCTGAGTCCAGGGGGTGACTGACCCGACAGACATCTACGATGAGCTCAAGAACATGCTCTTCCAGGACAACGCGACGTCCTCGGAGGCAGCTGGTTACGCCATGGGTCTCGTTATGCTTGGTCAGCCCAACGAGCGCGTCCTCGATGAGATGATCTCGTACGCCGGCGAGACCCAGCACGAGAAGATCGTGCGCGGCATCGCTATCGGAACGGCTCTCGTCATGTACGGCAAGCGCCATGCCGCCTCCGAGGTTATCCAGAAGTTCACGACTAGCAACGTGAGTGACAGAATGCGATCACACTGACTCTTCTAGGATGCCATTCTCCGTTACGGTGGTATGTTCGTCTACGCCCTGGCATACGTCGGTACGGGCGACAACAAGGTCATCAAGCAGCTCCTGCACTTCGCCGTCTCCGACGTCAACGACGATGTGCGCCGTGCCGCCGTCATCGCTCTCGGCTTCGTCCTCTTCCGCAACCACACCCAGGTTCCCCGCGTTGTTCAGCTCCTCGCTGAGAGCTACAACCCCCACGTTCGCCACGGTGCTACTCTCGCTCTTGGTATCTCGTGCGCTGGTACCGGCCTGAATGCCGCGATCGACCTCCTTGAGCCCATGACCAAGGACCCCGTCGACTTCGTCCGGCAGGGTGCCTACATGGCTCTTGCCATGGTCCTCATCCAGCAGACCGAGGCGCAGTCGCCCAAGGTCCGTGAGATCCGCGAGCTGTTCAACAAGGTCGTCACCGACAAGCGTGAGGACCCTCTCGCGCGCTTCGGTGCTTCCCTGGCTCAGGGTATCATCGACGCCGGAGGCCGCAACATGACGATCTCGCTTGCCACCCGTGCCGGCACGCCCGACATGAAGGCGATTGTCGGCATGGTCCTCTTCTGCCAGTTCTGGTACTGGTACCCTCTGGCCCACTTCCTCGGCCTCACCTTCAGCCCGACGACCGTCATCGCCGTCGACTCGGAGCTCCGCATTCCCAAGGTCGACTTCGTGTCGTGGGCCAAGCCGAGCACGTTCGCGTACCCGACGACCGCCAAGCCGGTGACGAAAGAGGAGAAGAAGAAGGCGCAGACGGCGATCCTGTCGACGACTGCTAAGGAGAAGGCCCGCGCCAAGTCGAAGAAGGCTGAGCGGGGTGACGCGATGGATACGGACGACAAAGATGATGCGGCGGCGGACAAGGACGCGTCCAAGCCCAAGGAGGAGAAGCGCAAGGCTGCCGAGCCTCCTCATTCCATCGTTCCCAATATGACCCGCATCACTCCCTCCCAGCTTCCCTTCATCACCGGACCTTACGACCCATCCCCAAGTGCATCAACATCAAATGACGCCAACGGCGGGTCGTCGAACGGCGAGACGGCGGCCACCTCGTCGCCATCGAAGCCAGCACCATTCCACCCTAAGAAGGGTCGCTACCTTCCTGTGCGCTCCGTCGGCGACGCCGCCGCCTTCAACGCCGACCGCCAGGCGGATGGGCGTTCGCGCGTGCAGTGGAGCGGCAAGGTGCTCCTTCTCGAGGACACTGGCAAGGAGGAGGGCGAGTACATTGAGCTCGACAAGGCGTTGTGGGAGGCGATCCCTGAGCCTGCATCAGCAGCTGCGCCAACGACGACTGAGGCGGCAGGAGGACCTGCGGCTGCTGCCCAGCGTGCGGGCATGGACTGGGATGGCGAGATGCCCGCTCCTTTCGAGTTCGAGTTTGAAGACTAGAAATTTGGGGCCGTGGCCGTGTAGAGTGCATATGCATGGATGAAGCAGTTCATGATATCGGGTGTAGCTCGGTCTGTGTCATTTACGTCCCTTGGCTCTCAGTGACCCCTCATTCCTTTGCTCGTTGCAGGATGATCGATTGATCACAACCTGGTTGCCGGGGATACTCATCCGCCCCACCAAGCCGTATCTCCTTCCGAGCTTCAGCATACCGTGGAGCACCTCGGGGTGGGCTAGGGCTCGGATGTCGCCGATCGCGAGCTCTGAGCGCTAGTCACCGGTCTAAGCCCCCACGCGGGTTGGCCCCGCCCTCGGACGGCCCAATATAGCCGGCAACTAGTCGACAATCTAGATACCCGCTCCACCCTCGTCTCCATCCTCCAACCCCACACTCCACAATACATTATCGCGGCACGACAGCTTCCTTCTTCCACAGCCCAAACAAAAGTTGAACGCAATGTCACCGGGACAATCAGATGGTGGGTACCGCGTCTGGAGCACAGGCAGGCGTGTCCAAAGCTGAAGCTGACACACAAAGGCTCAGCATCGGTCGACTTGGCCTTCATCCTCGCTGACGAAGGTGGGTCTCTGCCCGTCTCCAACCCCGCAACCCTGTGTGCGGGGCCAGGCTGGCCCTCATGACCTCGCGCTGATGACAGAGGCGGCGGATTCTGTTGGATCAAGTGCCCAGCGCCAACGAGCATCAGCGGCTTGCCTCCAGTACGTCCACGTCGCCCCTGCAGCCCCGCTTAGGACTGTCCGTCGGCTGACACAAGGTGCCGCCGGCTCAAGTCCAAGTGCCGCCGGCCAACGGAGGGAGGCTCATGCGAGCGGTGTGCGGCACTCAACATCGAGTGCGAGGTCGTCAAGTCGCGCCGTGGCCGTGTCCTCGGGTCCAGGAAGTGAGTGGTCCAAAGCTGGGCAGGCTGACGGGGGCAGTAAGCGCACAGGGCTGGAGAAGAGCGTCGCGCACGTCCAGGCTGCGCTCGACAGGATACGCAAGAGTGCACTGAGCCCGACGGCCAAGGCGGAGCAGGTCGCGCTCAAGGAGGAGGAGCTGGAGGCTGCACGGGAACACCGACCGAAGCGCGCGCGGTGAGTTCGGCTGGGTCCCGATCACGAAGGTTGCCCTCAAAGCGTTGGCCTCGCTGACGATCAGACATGCCTCACCAGACGAGGAAGAGGTCGAGCCCTCATTATCCCCCTCGTCCGCGTCCCCGCCCTCGCCGTTCCACGCCGACCTCGTCGTCGACTCGGCCCGCGCGTCCCCCGACCCAGCCGAACATCCGCTGCGGCTGCTCAGCGACGTCGGGTCCATCGTGCCGTCGGCCGCCAGCGCGCACTGGGGCATGCCGGGCTGGACGCGCGAGCAGCTCGCCAAGGCGTCCGCTGCGCGCCGGGCGTACTTCCGCCATCGGCCTGGGGCGGCCAAGCGCGACATTGCGCCCGTGCTCGACCCGGTGTCGCGGGGCATCATCGACGAGGAGCACGCTGAGCGGTTGCTAGCACGGTGAGTTGTGTCCTGGGAGATCATACGGACGAAAGGGAGCGGTAGGGGTGCGATGGTCATGTAGTTGTCGAATGCCGCTGACCTCAGATTCTATATCAACCAGGTATCACAGATCGGCTGTATGGACCATAAAATCCACACGCTGCGGAATCTGCGCGCACGAAGTGCCTTCCTCACGACGGTGGTGCTGGCCGCAGCGGCGCTCAGCACGGAGAAGGAAACGGCCCGGCGGCTGTACGCCCACTGCGACGGTGTGCTTATGACGGTGCTCGCACGCAATGCCAAGAGCCCGGAAATTGTGCTGGTGCGTACCCATGGTAGCGACGAGATGGCAGCTCGCTGACAGCAGGCACTGATGATCCTCATGCTCTGGCCAGTGTGTCCGAAGCGCATCGTCGATGACCCTTCTCGCATGTGCGTTCACTCAGGACGACGATCAAAGGCGTGATGGCTGACCCCACAGGCTCCTCGCGCTGTCCATCAACATGGCACTTGAACTCGGCATGAACCGCCTCACGACAATAGACAGCGACGACGAGGAGGTGCAGCGGTGAGCTGCCTTCTTACCCTGGTGTACAGCTGACGCCAGATTCCACCGCGACAAGACTCGTACATGGTGCCAGCTCCTCATCCAGGACAAGAGTCTGGCTGCGACGAGCGGGAAGCCACGGATGATCCACGAGGACCCGGACCCTGTCCTGCTGCGCCGCTGGATGGAACATCCATATGCGACACACGGCGACCGCATGATTGTCGGATATCTCGAGCTGCGAGCGATCGAGGTAGGTCGGTGTAGCTCTCACGACTGACGGACAGCGCGACGCGCGTGAACAGCTCAAGATCGTGCCCCGCGCATACATGGTCGAAGGCGTGCGCGTCGGCGTCGGCGTCATCACCGAGAAATGGGTGCGGCAGTGGATGACGCCCGAGCTTGTCGACGCCAGTGAGTGATCCCAGCCGTTCTCGCACTGTCTCGAGACGTACGAGGGTCGCAGCTGACAGCAGCACCGATGAACCTGATGCGCCTGGTGGCGCACCACATCAACCTCCTCATTACGACGGCGAGCAACGCCGCGCCCGAGGTCGTCATCGAGACCGCCCGCGCGAACCTGAAATACACGCTCGAACATCTCGGTCCGCGGGTGCAGCACCTCTGCCGCACAGTCTGCGGGATGCTGACCTGGGCCGCGGTGCTCCTCCTTCGCGTGAGTCGTCTCCCTTCTTGCAGCCCTGACGCCAGCTCGACCGCGTCGGCAACGCGTCGCTGATCAAAGACCTCGCGCTGGCGATGGCGCCCAACGGCGACGGGCCAGACAGCTACGCGCAGTTCTACGGCTCGTTCCTGCTCGGCCTCTGCCTCGACGGGCAGAGCATCGACCTGGGCCCGCGCAACGTCCAGGGCGGGGCGACCGAGAGCATCATGTCGCATGCCAACTCTGGCACGCACAAGGTCGCGCCGCCTATGGCCGGCGCCAACCCGTTCGCCGACGGCTCGTCCGCGGCGTCCAACTCGACGCTCGGGACGCCGGCCGCTACCGTCGATAGCGGGGGCATGTTCCAGCTCCCGGCGCAGCCCCAGACCCAGAGCCAGAGTCAGGCGCACGCCCCGCCACTGGACCTGAGCACGTTCATGTTCGACGAGGTGCCGATCGAGCTGCCGTGGGATATGCCGCCGCAGACGCAGGTCGCGCCAAGTCTCGACTGGCTGCTCAACGATAACACCGCGGCGGGCGATAGCGCGCTCTGGGGCTTTGGCGGGTCCGAGTGGACAGGCCCGGCGGGATGGAATCTCACCGACTTTAGATCTTAAGATGCTAGACTCCGAGCTTGTGACTCTTTGCATAGGGCACAAGTAGGAGATGATTATGGTAGTTGAGCTGTTGATGGAAGAAGAAGAAGAAGAGTGGGGATATGTACGGAATGTCGATGCACACCTTGCCTCACTACCGTGCGAGCTGGAGTAGGAAGCCCTGTGTGTTAGTTAGACTTTCGCGACAATATTCATCCTTCACGCCTGGCGACTCACTCTTGCCTCGCGCACGGAGAACAGCCACACGTTCCCACCAGGACTCTTCGCATGGTCCGCGACCGCCCGCCGCACCTGTTCGGCATACGACCGCTCGGACGTCGGGAGGGCGTTGTGCATAAGGGAGCGCCATACGTCGTCGTCCGTGATCCAGCCGGTCTCGAGGGCGAGGGACGACAGCAGCTCGGGAGCGAGGTCGACGCCGATAACGGGCAATGTCGACTTGACGCTGGCGGCGAACTCGTCGGCTGCTGTCAGTGCACTGTCCCGGCTGACACCACCCACCCTTCTCGTAGTAGACCGACTTGGTGCCGTGGCGGTACTTGCGCGTCCCCCTCGGCTTGGCTCCACGTAGAGGCAGCGGTTCAGGGGGTAGAACGAGGTTGATGTCGACGTTCGTCAGGCGTGTCGTATGCTGCTGCTCTGGCATTTCCTTGCCCTGCCCCTTGACGACAGGCGTCGTACCGTCTGCGTACGCGCGATCGATGCGACGCTGATGCTCGATCGCAGCTTTGAGCCACGCCACGAGCTTGTCCTCCGGCACCGACTCTTCCGAGTTCTTGCCGGTCAGGACGCGGATGACCTTGGCCTCGTCCTTGTGGCCGCGGATGATCACGACGAAGAGGATACTCTGGTCTAAGCACTCCTCGATGACTTGCTGCTGCGTTCGTCCGTCGTCATACTGCAGGTCGGCTCTGATGCCCGCCCTCCAAAGTTGCCCAGAGACTGCCAGGCGTTCCTGGATGCTGACCGCGGATGTCGATGAGACGTAGACGTCACAGCGCTGGCGTCAGCTAAAGTGGCAAACGGGAAAGCTCACAGTTGGCGCCCAAATACCGAAAGAGCGCTCTTCCACCTTGCTCTTGTTCATCAACCGATTGCCCGCGGCAAGCTCTTGCTTGCGGACAATACGCGTGAGCTGGTCGGAGGCGATGGACAGGTTGACTCCGTGCACCTTGCGCGTCACTGTGCCTGGGTCCTTGAAGTGGTCGAGGAGCGAATCATGACGACCGCCATAACCGACGATCTCATTCTGCTTGCCCTTGCGCACGCACTCGAACATGATCCCACCGCGGTAGTACTCGCTCCGCTTGGAGACGGTCGGCCGGAAGAGAATCTTCCGCTTAACACCACTGGAGCGAGCGAGGCGGATGACAGTCGAGATCTCATCGAAGGCCTGGTGGAACTTGCGCTTGAACTGCGGGAACGTCTCTTCGAGGACCTGCCTGACCGTCTCAAACTCGCCAGCCGCGCTCGCTCTCTCGAGGTCGTTGACGCAGTTCCGAGAAAGCCCTGGGATGCTGCTGAGCGACGGACGGGAATGCCCGAAAGAGACACCAGACACCGGCCCCTTGAAAGCCGTGAGGACACGAGATCGTAATTGGGTCGGACAGCTAGATATCAGAAGCGCGAGCACTGACGTCAGCTAAGGATAAGGGCGCATCAGCCTACCGCTCTCATGACTGATGTGGAACTCGTAGTCGATGTGTGCACTGGCACGGGTCCCTTGGCACTCCAAGATGACGCGATCCATGAGCTCGAGCAGTTCCGCCTCCGCTGCCAGAGACCGAACCGGTGAGATGATTTCGAAACTGATGTCAGCTGCATCCAATGCTCTGCCCAGCCGACATACCAGAGCTCCGTGTGCGTACCAGGCTGCCCTCCGCCTGGCAGCTCCGAATACCGCTGGGCAGCAATGTAGCGCTTGATACGCTCGATGCGCTGCCTTGAAGCTGAACGTGCCATGCCCACGAGATTGGAGGACGGAAGCTGGACAAACCGCCCGCCGGAGTCCAGCAGGCGTACAGGAGAGCGTTGAGGGAAGGGCTTGAGCAGGGTGGTCTCGGGCATTAACAGAGGAAGGTGACCTTCGACAGCGCCATGTCTGCGGAACAGCTTCTTGATACGGCCATTGACGACCACCTGCCACGAGAAGAGCGTGTCGTCGTGCTCGTTGTCGTAGGTATAGTCCTCTGTGCGATTGTCGCTGTTGAACTTGGACTTAGCGTCCGTTTCGAACAAGGCGTCGATCAGCGCGGGGTACTTCTCGGATCGAGGGTTGGTGATTTCTGCCTTGTCAGCTACTCGTCCAGCAAAATAAGCTCACCGGCAATGACTCCGTCATAGAACTTCTCCTCCTTGTTGATCGTAGGCACAAGAGGGCCGCTGAGTAGCTGCGTCGCCTGAGGTCGCATCGTAGGATCATGGCGCATAAGCATGGTGATGATCTCCCGCTGCTTCGGCATCTTCCCCGCCGGCCATCCAGCCGGGAAGACGATGTCGATGGACCGCAAGGCTGTGAGAGTTTGCACTCGCTCCATACCGGTCTTGAACGCGTAGCACATCTCGAAGAGGATGACGCCGAGGGAGTACATGTCGGCCTGGGCGATTAGCGTCCATATCACTACGATTCCCTACCTTCTCGTTGTAGGACTTGGAAACGACCACCTCAGGCGCGATGTACAGACTCGTGCCAATGTTGGATGTACGGTCGAGGTTCTCCGACGAGGCATTGGGGACCCCAACAGCGAGATCGGCCGTTGGCAAGTCGGTCGTCTGAATGGTCAGCATTGTCGGGAAGAGGTACTTACAGAAAGACCGAAGTCGGCAATCTTCACGTTCCCATTGGCGTCCAGGAGGATGTTTGAGGGCTTGAGATCTCGATGCACAATGCCTAACGAAGACATGTGAGCGAGAGCTTGAAGGATCTGCACGAGCAGGCGCCAGCATTCGTCCTCGACTAGGCCAGCGGTGATCGCCTCACGCAGCGTCTGCTTCTCCACAAACTCCATCTGAATGTAAAGGATCCTCTGCACTGAGTCATCGTCTGTCGTCGCGCCGGTGATTGATGCTGACATCTTTGTCGATGGCTTAGAGATGGCGATGGCCTGAGACCGCGACTTGGTGGGCTTGGAGGCTGAGGGGTCCGCAATAGTGTGCTCGCTCTCCCAACCGCTGTCGCTGTCACTGTCGGGCTCGCTCTCATCGTCACTGCTCTCATCCTCGTCACTGTCGTTCTCATCCTCGTCGCTGTCGTCGGCGAAACGGATACGAGGGAACGATGCGCTCCTGGACTGGTCGAGACGCGATGTAGACTTGTCGTCAAAGTCGTCAAACTTGACAGCGAAGATGTCGCTCTCGGATGATACATTCGATGAGTTGACGGCCGACGAGTTGACGGAAGACTGCACTGTCGATGCTTCGTCGCCAAAGGGGGCATCTGGGAGCCCAACGTCCTCGAGCCAGCAGCTGTAATAGCGGACGATGTACTGGTGACTGACGCGAGACAGACTGTTGACTTCTCGGAGCACACGGCTGACATCGTCTTCTGGACGAAGCTTGACCTTCTCTGCACGAGTTAGACGAGCACCAGACGAACCAACTCACTGATGGCGTAAGGACGCCCGTCGAGTTTGTTCCTTGCCTTGACAACTTCACCGAAGCCGCCTTTGCCCTGCGCTTGTTAGACAGGAAGCAATATAGTCTGAAGCTTTGAGGTACTTACCAAGAACTCCACCTCCTCAAAGTCGGCACGGTAGCGCGAGTACCGCGTCGAGATACCATGCGTGTGTGGGAAGTAGGACCCTCCGCGACCCGGAATGGGTGACTTGCCAAACATGTCTGGATGGAAGCTCGACGACACTGACGCCGGCCCTGAACCTGACGCTGTGGTGCTCACTGCCACGTTAGCTAGGGAGCAATGGGTGGACATACTGGGCAATGACCGCAGCGGCCGGTTTGTGATCTCATCCTCTGGCGCATGCAACCGCGAGAGCGCTTCTTCCGCTGTCAGGCGCCTCTTGTGCACGGGATTGAGAAGGCCACTGAGCAGATCTGCCAATGACGCAGATACTCCACCAGGTGCTGAGGTCAACTTCGCTGCGCAAACCGTAGCTCACCGTGTGCAAGTAACGTGGGGAGGTCGGGGTATGTCCACAGAGAGTTGCGGCCGAAGAGCATCTGCAAGAGTACGAGTCCTGCGTACCAGATATCGCGCTTGGGGGAGTATGAGTAGGGTGTGTCGATCTCATCGGGGGATAACCTGAAGGTGAGCTTCCACACCAAGGCATCACAAGCTCACCATGAGTCGGGATATCCTTCTTCTTGAGTCTTGAGGAAAGGGTTGGAGCGGTGATACTCGACGAGGCGCCGTGCGTAGCCGGTACCAGACAGCTTGAGGCGGATGTCATCTTCATCGCCGGCGCTGAGGAGGACGAGGTCGCAGTCAAGTTCTGAGGTCAGCTTAGTCTCGGGTGACGCTAGCTCACGCTTCTGCATCGCGTGAGCACGGTGCAAGTCGGCCAATCCGGAGAGAATCTGAGAGAGGTACTCCTGCATGTCAGCTCAGCATCAGTTCCCGTAGCTCACCTTTGCCTGGTCCTCCCCAAATCCGTCCTTGGGCAGCCATGTTCGCAAACGACCCGCCTCGGGGAGCCGCTCTACGATGACGATCAGCCGTTCCCAGCCTTTTGGACTCTTGGTGCGCTCGACAGCATACAGCCGGGCGACGTGAGGCGACCGCACGTCCTTGATGCGCGTGAGCTCGTTGACGAGCACGTCGATGCGCTTCTGGCCGTGCGCGCCGTTGTAGTACCGGTTGGAGAAGTCGACAACCTGGACAGTGACTGTTGGTGTGGAGACCTTGACGAAGTTGGGGTCCTTGTCGATGGACACCGGCTCCGCCGTATAAGACGTCCACAGTTGCTCGCGCTTGCCGGCGAAGACACTCCACCTCGCCCACCTGCCTTGATATCCGTCGATGGAGATTGGTTCATTGAGGGTGATCTCGCGCATCTCAAACTCGCCGTCGGCGAGGGTTGATACTCGCTCTTCTCGTTGCCGGTGTTCCTGGTCGATGAGAGCCTTTCGCACTCGCTCCTCCTTGCGCGAGGCATCGAGCTGGATGCGCTCGTTGAGCGCGCGGTTGCGCTCAGCCTCTACAGCTCGGCGCTGTTCCCGGTCAGTCTGCTTCTGCGCCTCCTCGGCCTATGGGTTAGCTAATGCACTGTGCGATGTGGTGGATCTAGGACGTGAACACGACGACGTACCGCACGCTGTGCTTCTTCTCGCAAAGCCATCTCCTCCATCAATGTTGGTTCTGGCTCGCCCGGCTTGGGAAGAGGGACATGATTCTCGTCCATCCAGCCTTGGATGAAGTCGCACAACTTCGTGTCAGCGACATCTACATCACATGGAGACAAGGTCATGCTAGAGCCACTTACATCGAAGATCATAGGCCCGCCGCCGACCGCCTGCTTGGCCTTGTCGTCTACAAGTCGTGTGAGGTCGCGCACATGTTGCGCGGTGAGTTTGATCGGATCTATGAGATACAGTAGCGGTGCTTGGTCTGGGTATCCCTGGGAGTCAGCTGAGACCATCAAGGTGAGGTGAGATGCCGCCGACGGACGAACCTTCGTCATGCGCCCCTTGAGCTTCACGCGCACGCGGTCGTCAGAGGTGGCATGGAGCTGCACCTCCCACCACCCGTGCTCTCCTTCAGTTCCCCATGCTGTCTTCTTTGGTGGAATGTCGTGCCAGTCATCCTGGGGTCAGCTCACGCGGTCCAGAGGCTCATTGAGATGATAGGGGAAGCGATGCGATCGCATATGCTCGCTGCGTGCGCTGTGGTCTCGCGTTGAACCAAGGGATGGGAGCGGTCGATGAGAACATCTCAACTGTCATACGACACCTAGTGAGAAGGGCGGCGATCACGCCATACTCACCGCGAAGATTGCGCGGAGGGCGTCGAGCTCCTCGTCTTGAACGGCCTTGTTAGGCTCGTTCATGGGGACATTCTCAGTACGTCTCTTGCGGGTATGAGTGAGGCTAGGGAGGTGTCGGGAGCAGGGCAGTGCGCGGCTCGATTAAGGCGAAGAAAGAGAAGAGGCAAGACGAGGAATTGTCAACAAGATCTGAAAGGGTTGCTAGATGCCCCGAACTCTCAATCGTCAACGAGGAATCTAAGTGACGCCCAGGCACCGCCACCCAGGAAGTGGAGGGCCACGTGGTGTGACCTCCACTTCCTGTTGTTGTGCGAGTCATGACGATGGGCTGGGTCGAGTCAACTGTACATCATCGCACCCTTCTTCGAGTCGACTTCAACGGCTCACATTGCACGTCGCCTATCAGAGGACAGCGTCTGACGTCGGCTTACAAATACGCTCTGCGACTGGACGCGTGCGACTCCCCTCCGCAATGCCACTACAGCCGCGGGTTCGGCTGGTCTTGTTCGATGTGTTTGGTGCGTGATGTAGGCGGCTAGCGTTGGCAGCGGTGCACGGAGATTGTGGGGATAGTCTGACAACAGACACCCTGTGCACACCCCGGATACCGATTCACGAACAGTATGCCCAGGAAGCACACAGCGCCGGCATTCGGTCTGTGACCCCGCAGTCGGTGCGTGCGGGGTTCAAGGGCGGTGAGTGGCCGTAGCCCCTAAATGCAACAGCGGGATCGAGAATCAGGACGACGAGCCGCTGGAGCATGGGGGCACATAGTGCAAGTGGTACCGCCTACTCCGGCTACTGCATTGATTGGAGGGTACTAACCCCAGCGTTCAAGGAGATGAACGCCACATACCCGCTCTACGGCAAGCACGCGACGCCGCCCCTCACCCCGAAGACATGGTGGACACAGCTGATCATGAACTGCATGCGCCACGCCGGCGCGTCTGAGGACGGTAAGGCCATTCGTTGAGGGAGGACTGACGGCAGAACTCGCGCAGTGCGGCGACAAGGCGGCGCTATCGCTGCTGGCCCGGTTCGAGAGCGAAGCTGGCTATCGCGACTTCCCGGAGACGCTGGATGTCTGTGAGTGCCCGGGCATGGACGCACACTGAGGCCAGTGAGATCCCTCCGCGCGCTCAACGTCAAGACGACCTTCGTCTCGAACGCCGACCCGCGCATCCTCCTGACCCTCGACGCGCTGCACATAGCCCCGCTCCTCACGTGCCCGCCGACGCTGAGCTGGGACGTCGAGGTGTCAAAGCCGTCCGCGGAGATATACAAGGCTGCGTGCGCCGCGTGCGGGGAGGTGCCGGGGGAAGGGGTGATGATGGTTGGGGATGAGACTGAGGCGTGAGTCTTGTTGGGATGTGGGAGAAGTGCATGAGGGGAGGAGCGTGAGGACGGGAAGACACCGTGGACGAGAGGAGAGTGAAGCGAGTGAAGGATGAGGATGGGAGCAGGGCGCGAGGGGATAGAGAGGGGCGAGAGGAGGGGCGAGGGTTTCTGTGGACTGAAGCTGACAGCAGCGACTATCGCGGAGCCGTGGCGGCAGGTCTCGAGGGCCGGTTGATACGCCGCTCCGGCGAGTGGTCAGATGGCGCGGTGCGCGTCGCTGGCGAGGACTTGGACGGCGTGAACGTGGTCAAGAGTTTGACCGACGTGTTAGACGAGGTGAGGCGGCGCAACGCATAAATCGAGTAGAGTAGTAGAATGCAGTGTTGTACAGGATAGATAGATTTCTCGACGCACAGCACGGCGACAGAAGCAGGAGCAAGAATACATCTACACAATCAGAGTCATATCCTACGTTACGAAGACTATCTACAATCAAATTACTGTGCGCCGATACGGCGGATCGTCCTGCGCTCGCGTTCGCCGATGACGTTGACAATGCCCTCGTCCGTGAGGCCGCGGACGATCTCGGCGAACTCGGCATGGTCGACTGGCACGGAGCTCTGCTGCTCCAATGCGCGGATCGCCGCACTCCATCGGAGACCGGTACGCCCAGACGCGTCGATGAGGCTGATGATCTCACGCTTCAGGTCTGCCCGCTGGCGGCGCATGGTGGCGCCAGCACCAGTGGTGATGAGGTCGAGGTCGATCTGGCCAGTGAGCGGGTCCGTGGCGGACTCGCGCAGGGCAGCACGGATGAGGCGGTTCGCTTCTTGCACGTCGGCGAGGTCAACGGTGTCGCTGAAACGCATACGCGCGTGTGCCTCGGACAGACGGATCATGGACTCGAGCTGACGTGTAGTAGCTGTGATCCGGCGTTCCTGGTTGCGCGAGTCCTCGCCAGCCTTGCGCATCTCGACGTAGGCGGCGACGAGGGCGTTGGATGCCTCCTCAGAAAGCACGGGGTGGATCTTGGCACGAGCATATGTGACGTACGCGGTCAAAACGTCGACCGGGAGAATGTCCGCGCCCATCGTCGCCGGCCGGTCCTCGAGGTAAAGGCCGACAAGGTGGGCAGCGAGACGACGGTCGTTCATCTCGTCGACCTTGTCGAGGACGAGGTAGAGCAGGTCGAAACGCGAGATAAGGGTAGGCGGGAGGTCGATGTTGGCAGGGATGGGCAACTTCGGGTTGTACTTGGAGCCCACGGGGTTGGCAGCAGCGAGGATCGACGTACGAGCGTTAAGCGTCGTGATGATACCCGCCTTGGCGATCGACACGGTCTGCTGCTCCATGACTTCGTGCAGCACACTACGCGTCGCGTCTGACATCTTGTCAAACTCGTCGATGCAGCAGACGCCGCCGTCCGAGAGGACAAGGGCACCAGACTCGAGGACGAGCTGCTTTGAGTCCGGGTCGCGGGTGATGTACGCAGTGAGACCGACGGCTGATGAACCCTTGCCCGAGGTGTACACTCCACGAGGCGCAATCTTGTGAACGTACTGATATTAGCCATTGCCCGTGTACGTCCATACTCACTTGCAGAATCTGGGACTTGGAAGTACCTGGGTCACCAACCATGAGGACGTTGATGTCGCCACGGTAGCGCGGCCCACCACCGCCACCGCCACGGGCAATGCTCTTGTTGGTGCCGCCGAAGAGCTGGAGGAGAATACCCTTCTTGACATCCTCCATTTCGTAGATACTCGGAGCCATGGACCGGGCAAGCATGTCGTAGATGTCAGGGTGGCGTGAGAGCTCGAGAAGCTTCTGCTCCATGGCGGCCGTCGCGGAGAGGTTAAGATCCTCGACATCCTCGTCGAGCATGTCCACTGACGTAGTTCCTTGAAGGATCTCCTGCTCGTCGTCCTCGCCGCCAACGCCCATGCCAGGTGGCCGCACCTTGTCGTCGCGTGTGCTGGGGTCGTAACCCATGCGGCCCATGTTCGTGCGCTTGATGTGGACGGTGTCGATGTAGGTCTTGAACAACGACTTGATGGACCGCTGGCGAGGGTTGACGCGCACCGGAATGCTGCGGAAAATACCGGTGACAATGACTCGGTCTCCGGGCTTGACGAGATCAACAAGCTCATCGTAGACGCAAATGGAAACCGTGTGCGGCGTCTGTCCATCCGGGACGGCATCAGGCGTCTCCTGTAAGCGAACCACCTGCTTGTTCATGAATTGAGACCGGTTGTGGATGAGAACCATCGAGCCTAAGGTGTTGCAAGCTTCACGGGGGCAGCGGTTGGGCTCCTGAATGCGTCCGCGATCAATGTCCGATACGAGGGTGTGCTGGCACACGCTGCAGCGGAAGAAAGCCGCCTCCATCTCGGGGATGACAGGAGTAGCACGAATGACGAGACCCTTGACGGCGACAAGCTTGTCGGTGTCTCCAGGGTTGAGCTCGCGCATGTTGATCGTCTTCTCGCCACCAAAGGTGCGCACATGCCATTGCTTGTTCTCAAGGTACTCCTTGGTCTCTTGCTCCTCCTTCCTGAAGGCTGCCTCGGAGATCAGGCCCGCCTCGAAGTCGTTCTGCTTCTCGCGCAGCTTGTCCTGCACCATCTCAACCATGCGACCCATGAGCACGATGTCGAGAGCGGGAATGACTTCCTGCGGGAAGTTGAGGCACTGGTGGTAGAGCTTCTTGCTGCGCGGCCAAGAGAGGATGTTGAGCAAGTCGACGTTGAGGCAGTCTTGGTCGGTCTCGTACATCTGCCTGAGGTAGCCCTCGTACAGCGGCGTGTTGGCCTGCTCGGGAGTGAGGTTCTCATAGAAGGGTACAGGGAGCGGGGCGACACCGCCGGCATCCACAATCTCCTGCGACATCTTCCTGTTGTAGTCGGAGCGGTACTTGGGCTTGAACCCCTCGAGGAACTCGCCAAACATGATCTTGACCTCGTTCACGGATACGTTTGTACCCCAAATGTACTTGGATAGAGGGTCCTGGTCCTCGTCGCCAAAGTGGCCGTCGCTGATATGGCCGCCCGAGAAGGTGCGAGCTGACGACGGCATCGCGTCGCTGCGAACATGAGAGGCTCGAGGCGTCGCCGGGTCCTCGTGGCCAGCCTCCAGGTCGTCTAACTCCTCCGCAGTCATGTGCATTGGGTCTGGCCCAGTAGCGACGGTACGGCGGCGGGCCAGAGGCGACGACATGGGGAAGGAGGAGTGGATGTCACCACGGCGGCGACGGCGAGGAGTCGGCGTGCGGCCGTCATCGGACGACGGGAAGAAGAGGGGCTCGCTGCTAGGCGGGAGCCCAGATCGAGCAGCGCTAGAAGGGGCATTGGGTCCGCGCGAGGGAGGAAGGCTGCGAGGAGGGGACGATGTTGGGAAGTGGATGGGTGAAGATCCGCCTGGGATGTCAGCCGGAGATGTCAACAACAATGAAACGCGTACGGTTGGAAGAAGCGGCAGCGTTGCGTAAAGCCTGCTGGCGAGGAGCACGAGGTGTTCCGGCATTAGAGGACGAGGGGAATGCCAATGGCGACGATGGAGTCGCGTTGGAGTCCGCGGCCGGTCGGCGACGGCGCGGGGTAGACATTGTAAGTCGATGTGTGATGGGTGGATGGATGTGTAGATGAGAGGAGAAGGGTTGTGTTAGGAAACGGTGCGAGAGCGACAATAGCAGGGGAGAGGCGGTGGCTGAGAGAGGGATGGGAGCGGAGGCAAAACGCGTCTCGCGACGCGTCGCGTTCTCAAATGAGCCCAAGGTACATTAAAGTCATTATACAAATCAAACACACGTAATCCGCAATGCCAGTGATTGCCGCGTGCACTGTAACATGCAGCATACAGGCCCGCATCCTATCCTGTGCTCGTCTTCAACAAGCTCTCACCATATATCATACACGGCGCACGCGAAAAGTCCAGTAGTATGCATTGTCACTCCTCCTGTATATCATCTACACTGATCTTATCACAACGACTGCACAAACACACGCGGCAACAATACGCTCCGCCTCTCACAATATGCTCTAGTCAATACTCCTTTTAAAGCGACGCCGAGGTGGGGATGAGCTCGCCCTTGATCGCCTTGGAGACGTTCTCGGCAAAGTAGTCGATGTTGTGGTCATTCAACCCAGCCATCGAGATACGGCCGTCACGGGTCATCCAGATGTGGGCGTACTTGCCGAGGTTGTCGACCTGTTCGGGGTTGAGGCCGGTGAACGAGAACATGCCGATCTGCGACTTGATGTGATCCCAGCTTCCAGGCGTCTGGAGCTCGATGAGCTTGTTGTAAAGCTTCTCACGCATGTCGATGATACGGTCGGCCATCTTCTTGACCTCGCCGAGCCACTCCTTGTAGAGCTCGGGGTCGCCGAGAATGGTAGCGACGAGCTGGGCGGGGTGGAGGGGAGGGCTGGAGTAGAGGGGACGGATGACACGCTTGAGCTGCGAGACGACACGCTCCCTCTCGTCGGGGCTGCCGCAGATCATAGAGAACGTGCCGGCACGCTCGCCGTAGAGGCCGAGGTTCTTGGCGAACGACTGGCAGAGAGCGACCTGGTGGCCCTTCTCGACGAAGTAGCGGAGAGCGAAGGCGTCACGGTCGACGTCGCCCGAGGCGAAGCCCTGGTAGGCCATGTCGAAGAAGGGGAGGTGGTGCTTGCGGCGAACGATCTCCTCAATCTCCTTCCACTGCTCGGGAGTGGGGTCGACACCGGTGGGGTTCTGAGCGCAGGCGTGGAGAAGGATGATGGAGCCGTCAAAGGCCTCCTCGAGGTCCTTCTTCATGCCCTCGAAGTTGAGACCCATGGTCTTGTCGTCGAAGTAGCGGTAGCGGCGGACCGAGAGACCAGCCTTCTCGGCGATGGCAGGGTGGGCACCCCAGGTGGGCTTGGGGAGGTAGATGGCACGGACGCCAGGGTAGAACGCGGCGCAGAACTCCATGCCGATACGAAGAGCGCCCGTGCCCGAGATGGACTGGACGACAGCAATCTGAGATAGGTCAGCCATGTCGACGACAGTGATCTGTGCGCCGGACTTACGCGGTTCTCCTTGAGGGGAATAGAGTCGGGGCCGTAAGCCAGCTTGGCGGCGAGGCCAAGGAAGTCGTTCAGGCCCTGGGTCGTCAGCGTTCTGCAAGCGCAGTTCCGTGGCGGCGGCTGTGGCGCCGGGTGGAGATGTACGCACGGTGATGGGAAGGTACTCCTTGTCAGAGCGCTGCTCGTGGAGCTTGTCCTCGGCCTTGCGGACCGACTCGAGAACGTAGGGCTTGCCGTCCTCGTCACGCTGGGGCGTCAGCACTGCTACATCGTGTGTCCATGCTCCGGGGCAATTGGGAATGCCTCTGGAGATCACGAACGACCAAGAAATGCGGAATACTCACGTAGGCACCTGTTATCGCGGAAAACGTAGGAAGTCGACAGGAACGCGCGCGGTCAGTGCCATGATCGCACGGGCCGGCGGCAACGGTCCACAGCGGCTACCAAAGGCATGGCGCTCGAGATATCGCTCGACCATGTAATCTTGCGCTGCGTCCCGTTGCCGGCGACAAGAGATGACTTACCAACACCGACGTTGATCTTGTACTTGTTGGTGTCGCGCCTGAAAGCCTCGGTGACGCCTGTCTGTCAGCGGACGTCCTATAGCCGCGCGGATCGGACATCCTTGTTCGGCTGCGTGGCGATACACATGCAATTCGACTCGAAAGCCAGTTAGAGCATTGTGATGTTCCGGGCAGCGGGATAACTGCTCGCTGCCCGCCCCCAGGTGGAAATGGGCATGCTGGGGCGTCCCCCCAGCAACCCCTCCCCAACGCCCTAACCCCCGAGAAGCTACGCGGGTGCCCACGCTCGGTGGACCTAGCGAGCACGACGGTGCCCGCCCCGAAGCAACGCGAAGAGAACAACCCGCACAGCTCGCGGAGATTGTACACCGCGTCTGGCCCCCAAAACGGCAGTGTTTCGGGGCCTCGATGCGACCGCGTAGGCCCAACTCTGCTTCGACTCACCAAGAATGGGGTCAGGAGGGCTGTGTGGAGTCAGCTCCAGTCGCGTACTACTAGGCGGGCAACGAGCAATGGCGTCATCTCGCCACCAGTTGCTCATCGCTCGCCGCTTGTAACTCACCCCATAGGGACGCCGCGCCAGAACTCGGTGCACTGAGAAGCTAGGTGTCAGCCATGGCGCGATGGGAGGGGCGCGCAGGAGCTCCGTGAGCGATGCGGAATGCTTACCCATGGTGATGGATGTGATGGGGGTGGTGAGGAGGCTGGTAGTGGTGATGAGGGGGAAGGATGAAGGAAGTAAGAGAGATGATATGGCTAGTTTGATGCTAAGTCGGGGGAGGTCGTGTGGTACGTAGGTGATGCAAGGTTAATAACAGTGGTGGGTGGAAGGTGGGGGGTGAGGTGGTGGTTGTACGGTGATCCGGGCCGGAATCTCGACTTGGCTCGACTCGGGGAACTCCCAAATGCCCACTATAGCTGCAAGTGCTTGCTACCTCCGGTATGGGCTTGCCTTTACGCCCAGCGCCAACTTTTTACCCGGTCCCCTTGTCCCCTCCCCCCGTTGTTCCCCCATCTCTTAACCCTGAAACGTCCTTTTTCTGGGCTCTTGTGCAGTCAAGACATTCTACGCGCTCTGCGGGCCCCGCCCCCCCCCCTGTCCCTTGTGCCCCCCTTTGTCCATCAGCCAGCGTCGAGAGCACTCAACCAATGCCGGCGGTAATATTCGAAAACGGATCTGCGTTCAAGTAGCCGTTCGAAATCATCAACAAAGTCCGTCGAAATAAACCTCATCACCGCGTCACCACTTGATGCCTCGCACCACTCCTCGCACTCTCCTCCTCTACCTCCTATTGTCCGGACTACCCGCCATTTCGAACCTACCAAAGTCTACTACGCGCGCATCCATGAAAGCATTCGATACATGTAAAAATTATTGGGAGATAGAGATTCCACGCGGACTTGATGAGACGACAGTACGGAGATGTCCGTGGATCGGTGGTGGAGGCCAAGGAGTGGTCGGGAGAGCGATGTGGGATCAAGCGCACAGACCTGGTGGCGTTGGTATAAGCGTACTAGTGTGGTCAGACGCGCCCTGTTGACACCGACACACCCGATACTCGCGTCAAGCGGTACGTGTGGGCCCTGGCTTGTGCATAGCAGCATGATTAACCAGGCAGGCAAACCATGCCATGTCCGATACTCATCCACCGTGCAACAGCCAGCGAGGCAAACAGCCTATCGGACCGGGCCGCTCCGAAGATTCCGCAGATTACCGGACATGGTTGATAACCGGCTACCAAATCCACCCATGCCATGCCAATGCCCCTAAACGCGCTCCGAGCTGCGTATCGGATGTCCTCGCGGAAATGCACCATCAAGATCAGAGCTTACATGGTACAGGCCTGCCATGCGATCCGGCGTTCGCAATCTCGGAGCGCGCGACTGGATCGAAACATTTGGCATCGCCGTAATGCATGGGGATGACTCGGTGGAGGTTATCCATGCTGCTTCTCCGTCTTATTGACGCCCACGAAGTCGGCGTCGCGCACACTATGCACGCACACGCCACCATCTCTCGCAGCCTCACGATCTCACTCTCACAGCTCATCCTCACGATCTCACTGATCTCGCAGATCCCCTCCACCATCTCACGGATCCGCATATCGCTCATCGGCCTTGAGCGTATCTAAGAACTCGGGTCCGAGCCCTCGTCGCACCCACAAGCACAGCCCATGGCAGATGGCTGACATCAGATACTGCATGAGCCTTGAAATCAGAATTATGCCGCAGCTCGGGTCCAATGTGACACGCCGATGCTACAGCGGCCAAATGTCGGGTCCGGCCAGGAAGCAGCGTGGAGGGAGCTGTCACCGTCGCACCGCGCTGGAGCAAACACCCTCGCCACCCTACGCAGCTCACAAGCGAACGTAGGAGTGGAGGTCATTCACAACAGGTCCATGCTGCCCGTGCTGAGCACAGTTGTGCTCGATCAGTGATCGCGCAATGGCCTCAGGTGAGCACTGTCAGTCAACGACTACTTGGGACTATGCGGTCGCTGCACACCGTATCAACATCGCCGACCTCGCGTCACCCACTCTCCTCACTACATGCGCTCTGCCACGCATCACACTCTTCCCGCTCCTCCCATGACCATCTCGCTTATCTGCTCGCGACGAGTGCAGCCGAACGGGGTGGAGCGCGTGGAGGGTGACGGTGGGCGGTGGAGGATGTTGGAGACTGATGAGAGTGGAGGTGTGCGGTGGAGGGCGGTGGAGGATGGGTGGAGGGCGCTTAGAGGGTGGTGAGGTCTCGAGGGAGAAATGGTAGTGAGGCATCACGGCACGCAGTGGGCCATTTCCGCTGCTATCTAGCAGACATGTCCCACCACGCCGTCCGGCGTGTACCAGAATGCAGGTGGAACATGACTTCCATCCTTTGGGATCGCATCGAGTCTGTAACCATCACTCAGTAGGCTCTCTGCCAGTCGAGCTCATGTTCCACCGCATGACATGCTATCGAACCGTCTACCTGGCAGTCCCAACAAAGCGCTCTCTCTCTCTGTGGAGCAGGCTACCGGGCACGTTCGTGACTAGTGGAGGATGAAGACATGTGATCAGCCACCGTATGGCCGGTGGAGGTGGCCAGTCACCCGCGGGCGTCAGTGGTGGAGGTCGAACATGGAATGTGGGACTGGTCTATTCTCGTCCCACCGGCGATCATGCATGCTTCTACTCCACCAGTGATAGACGCGGAGACGGCCTCCACTCACTACCCTCGCTCGAGTGATGCAACTCTTGACGGTCATATCGATGTCTGAGGGTGTGGAAGGTGGAGGCCAGTTGCGATACATCATCGAGTTTACCCGAGGTTGCGTCGACATATAAGGTCACATCCGTCCCTCCCTCTTCTCTTCATTCTCCACACTTCGCACCTCTTCCATCGCTCACTACTCCTCACTCCCAGTCAACATGGTCAAGACGCTCAAGTTCCAGGACATCGAGGTTCCCGTCCCAGGCTTTGGGTGAGTGCATCTCTCTAGTGCGCGACTCCGTTCCCACGCGAGTCGAGCAGTTTGGTGTGGGTCGCTTCGCTCTCTTTGAGGCCTCTCGCCGATACATCTCACTCTCGTCGTTTATCGAGTCAGATATGGATACCCAGCTTGAGGCCACGTCTGTCAGCCCCCTGGCCCACGTCAACAATCATGCATCAGCTCGAGTATCACATCCCCAATTCCCGGGCTCGATGCCTCCACTCCCACCCTCGGCCTCCACCTTGCACCTCCACCTCGTCATTCGGCCTCCACTCTTTCCTCCACCCATTCCTCCCCATTCCTCCCCATCCCGCACCATCCCGCAGCCTCGCAACCACCCAACAACATGCAGCTAACCGCAGCGCCATGGGATTCTCGCAAGGCTACGGCCCCGCCAATGACGAGACCTCCCTCGAAACCCTGGCCCACGCCGTCGAGCTCGGTTGCACCTTCTGGGACACGGCGGTAGTGTACGGCAAGGGCCACAACGAGAAGCTCATCGGCGAGTACATCCGCAAGCACGGCGGCCGCGAGAAGCTCTTCATCGCGTCCAAGTGCGGCTTTGCGTGCATGGAGCCCAACGCCGAGCAGGGCCCCCTGCCGTTCCAGATGAAGGTCACCAACAGCGCCGAGCACATTGCGACGTACATTGAAGGCACCAAGGAGCGCCTCGGGTCGTACCCCGACCTGTACTACCTGCACCGCATTGACCCTGACACGCCGCTCGAGGAGAGCATTACCGCTCTCAACAAGCTCAAGGAGCAGGGCAAGACCAAGTACATTGGCTTGAGCGAGTGCAGTGCAGACACGCTACGGAAGGCGTGCAAGAGTGAGTGGGAGTCATATGTGCCGGCGTCATGGCCGGTGACCGGTGCCCGGTCGGCAACTACTGCCACAGTGACCCCTGGGTGCGTCGCCCACGCTGCACTTGATCCACAGGCGCATACCACTTGCCTACCACCCGCGACACCTTCGCTGACCGCAGTCGCGCACATCGACGCGCTCCAGATCGAGTACTCGCCATGGTTCACGGACCACGAGACCAACGGCCTGTTCGACGTGGCCCGCGAGAACGGCGTCACGATCATCGCCTTCTCGCCACTCGGCAAGGGCGTCCTGACGGGCAAGTACCGCTCCGCCGAGGACTTCAAGGGCGGGCCCAACGACATCCGCAACACGATCCCGCGCTTCGACGAGAAGAACTTGCCCGCCAACTTGCGGCTCGTGGACAAGTTCACGAGCCTCGCCGAGAAGAAGAAGTGCACGCCCGCGCAGCTCGCGCTTGCATGGGTGGCCGCGCAGGGCTGCATCCCGATTCCGGGTACGAAGAGCCCCACGCGCCTCGAGGAGAACTTTGCCGCCAGGGACGTGGACTTGACCGAGCAGGAGGAGAAGGAGATCAGGCAGCTTGTTGAGGAGGCGAAGCCCGAGGGGAACAGGTACTCGGACTTCCACATGAGCTTGGTCGGGAAGTAGGGGTGAGTAGTGTGCGGTTGGTGGTGCACAGATGAGTTGGCAGAATGTATAACGGTGTATGTCTGTCTGATGCTAAAGAGAGGCTGCGTGCGGCGACCTGGCCCACGTCTGGTTACCGTGGTCTGAGGGTACTGTGATCTGACTGCTACTGATGGTACATGAGTATTCTGCATCGCCATGGTCGCGACCAGCGCCGCCATCTAGGTGTCCAGTGCTTGGGGACGTATCACTTCGCCGGCCGACCTCGCGGCGGGGTTTTGACTGCTTAACTACGATACACACCAATGACCCAACTACAACGCCATCTTCTCCCCAAGCAGCTCCGCCAGCGGAGCTACTATACTTCACAGTATCGCGCCGTCCGTCGAGGAGCGGCTGTATGCGCCAAACCCGTCGCCACGGGCGGTCGGTTGTGGCGGCCGCGGTGTAGCAAGCACCGCGCTCGGCGGCAGCGGCGGGACGTAGTGCGGCAGCTCGGGGTGTGGCGGGCTCGGACCGCGGTGCGCCAGCGTGTGGTCGCGGAACTGCTGCGCCACGGTTCTAGGCTCGGGCGACACCGTCTCATCGTCAGAGGTGTACTGCGTGTACTGCGAGCTGCGGGTGCTGAGGCACATGCTCTCGCGCTCCTCGGGGACGGGCGAGAGTGAGCGGTGCGTGAGGGTGAAGGTGTTGTCGAGCTCGGCGGGCGGGGGAGCGGGTATGCCGAAGGAGGATGTGGAGCTGCTGTCAGCGGCTACGGTGCCCGCTCAGCACGGCTCACCTCTCGTCGTCGTCGTCGTAGTCATACTCATACTCATCATCCCCCTCCGGTGGGCCGACACACACGTCGTCCCCCATCTCCCGGCGAGGCGGGAGTGGAGGCGGCCTAGTCGGCGGCGGCTGCCGCCCTGTCTCCTGGCCCGAGCTGCCAGAGCTCGGGCTCGCAGCTCGCAGACCTTGCGACCCCTGCGCGGCCTGCGCGCCGGGCGGCGGCGAGGCGGAGGACCGCGTGGGCGAGTAGGGTGGGAGCGTGCTGATCTGCGTCAGGGAGCTCTTGCCGTCCATGCTCTTGCCGTCTGAGGCCGTGCTCGTCACGCTCTTCATGCTGCCCTTGGGCTTGACTGCGTGGATGGGTTGGGTGGCGGGCGGGGGTGGGGTGGGCGTGCGGCGGGTGCGGAGGCGCCAGGCCTGGTGTTAGTGAGGGCAGCCGTATGGGGTGGGGTGGAGGAGATGGGAGGGGTCGGGCTAGGAGGAGGGGGTAGAGGCGCAAGAGAGGGCCTGTTGACGGTCACGGTGCAAGCGAGGGGGTGTGAGAGCGACATGAAATGTCTGATGGCAACCGGCGCAGGCATCGGCGGCAAACAAGCTGGTCCGAGCAGGTACCAACGCCAACCGGCCCGGCACACGATCAGGAGCACGTAGCACACCGCACTACTAGCCAGACGACGGTCCAAGCAGCAGAGGGGGAGACGAGAGCGAGACGCACCAGAAACGCCAGCGCACACAGAACCAGCACGCCAAGCGGCACCCCAATCCCGATCCCGAGGTTCAGCTTGAACAGCCCCCCGTCCCCCTCTGCCTCCTGACTGCCCGCCCACGTCGCCGCCGCACAGCCTGGGTCGTGTGAGGGACACGCAGCGCAGGAGGGACAGTCGACGGCGATGTCGAGTCTGTCGCGCGGCCAGTGTGCTATTGGTGCGGGAGGGGAGGGGAGGGGTGGGAAGAAGGGTGGCATCGTCCGTCGCGGGCTCGTGTTTGGCTGGAAGTCGGGGGAGGAGGGTTGGAACGTTGGTTGGCGATGCTGTGGGCGAAGCTTGATGGCGAGGTTGGGTTTCTGAAGCGGCGTTGACAAGTGGACTTGAGGAGGAGCAGGAATGCGATCGGCAGTGTGATCGCTGGAATGAAGGGGGCAGTTGCGGACGACGACGAGGCGATGGCGAGACTATGCGACTTGTCGTAGAATGAAAGAGGGCAGGCGGGGAAGGAGGAGGGGTGGGGCGGAGAGAAGAGGAGGAAGAGGGGACGGACGAGGAGGGGGAGGGGGAGGAGGGAGAAGGGGAGAGAAGACGGGAGGAGGGGAAGGGGGGAGGAGATGGCAACGATGGGCATTGTGTTATAAACGGGGGCACGAAGCAATCTGGGGTCCGAAGCTGGCGGCGTGTGCGTCCTCCATCTCCCCATATGGTAGATAGGCGGACAGACGCTCTGACCGCTTCTTCTGCGGTCGTGTGTGATCTTCCGGTTCGGTCGTGTTGCTTCTCCGCCTTCTTATGCGGATGCTTTCTATAGACCTCGTAGTTAGTGTTAGGTGGATCGCGCAAGTACTACTTGAACTGCGCGAGGTAGACGCGCTCGAGGACGCGCCGGAAGATAGTGATGGGAGAGCGGGGCTACACATCACAACGCCACATTCCGCGCCCAGGTGCGACCCTCGAATCGACATGTTGCTCGCCAGTTGACGAAGGGCAGGATGACATCAGTACGAACGCTGCTGGGACATGAACTGGTATACATCTACGAGACGAGACTACACAATGTATTTAGACGGACCAGCGGTACGAGCTCACACCCAGGAGATCGCCAAAGCACCATTCCATGTCCTCGTCGCGCACAACTTCTTGTGGCGCTTGTTTGATTTGTACGACACAGATACAGCCGCGCGGCAATGTAGGACACATGCGATGGGACATGAACTATGCACAATGCTATGACAATGCTACGGTGGATGGTATGGAAAGAGTGCCGAATGCGGATGGATGGATGCAGATGCGAGGAAGTTGAAGTTGGTTGTGTTGGTTGGAGGGATGGGCATGGGAAAGCAAAGGTGCTCAAAGAAGATCGGGAGGAACGAGCGCGATTCTCCGCTCGAATTCGAGATCGGCCGTGCGGACGCCGGTGCAGGTTAGGGTGCGGCCGTACTCTACCGGTGCTCATGTAAGAACGAGCACCCCGCGCCCTCGAGGCAGCGGCCCTCGAGCCAGAATTTGCACGTCTTGGTCCGATAGTTGGGAGGGTGGGCGCCACCACCTCCCCCACCGCGGGGAGTGAAGCCACCCCGCCCGCCACGCCAGTTGGCGCCACCACGCGCAGGCCCCGGACGGCCCGCATGGTAGCCGGCCTGTGGGGCCTGCTGGTCCCACCTGTTCGCGGGAGGCGCATGGGCGGGCTGGTGGACGGGCGCACGACCGTGCGCGGGCTGGCCGTACGAGGGCTGAGCGTAGTTGTACCCCGTGTTCGATGCGCCATAGTCGTATGCGCCATAGGAGGTGGGCGCTGGCTGCACGGGCGCAGCCGTAGCGGCGGAAAGCAGGGTCGGGTTGAGGTTCTTTAAGAGGTCCGAGACAGTGGTCGAGACTGAGGGTGCGGAAGGAGCCATCGAGGGCACAGGGGGCACGACAGGGTCGACGCCCATATCAGCGCCCGCAGGGAACTGCTCGTCGGCGTACATCTGGCGCGCGTTTGCATCCGCCTCGATGGTACGCACGCCAATGTCGTCGGGCGTGATCGGCTCCTGGCCAGAGACGTACGATACGGCGAGGATGGAGCGCTCGCGCTGCTCCTGTGCTGCAGCTTCGGCGGTGGTCTCAGGTGGGCCGACATGGGGAGCGTCATAGGGCGAGGGCTCGTACCAGTCGATCGCAGGCTCGACCTCGTCGTACACACGGTGGTGCATGACATTGCCCTCCTGTCGGTTCATCTGATGCACGGAGAAGCCATGGACCTGGCGAGTCAGCGTGGTACTTTGAGGCAAACCAAGGACGCAACTCACGTCGTCGCTCTTCCATGGCGCAGGCTCGAGCTCGTGTGGCGCCTCGGTGAACTCGCGGACGGCCACAAGTGGGCGCTCGCCGGTGGGAGAGTAACCGGGGGCGTCGTCGACCCAGCGGACGGTGTGACCCTTGCGGTTAAGCTTGACGCCACCAGCGTCTGGCTTCGTCATTGGCTTGGTCTCAGACTTGGGAACAATCGGTGGAGGCGGCGACTCCTTCTTGAGTTTCTTCATCGTGCTGGCAAGAAGGCTGCCGGCGCCAGCCGGCCGCGAGCTAGGCCCAGGCACAGCCGCGGGAGTCACCAGCGGTGCCGGGCGTTTCTTGAAGCTGGGTAAAGCCTTGGGCTTGGGCTTGACGTCGGCCTTAGGGCCAGAGAAGAAGGACATGTCTGTCCGAGCTGGCCCGATCTTGCTTGCAGCTGACTTGACATCAGGCTTGATGTCCGGCTTGACGTCGGGCTTGACGTCTGTCTTGCGCTTCTTGGACGCCGGCTCATCATCCGACGAATCGTCGTCGCCGACTCGGCGGTTGTTGCGGATGAGGTCGTCCTGGACGTAGTTGTAGTATCGGTTGTACGCCCGCTCGATGTCAGGCATAGATGCAAGTCCCGCCGCCTCGGCACGGTCGCGCAGCTTCTGCGTTAATGCCGTCACCTTGTGATACTTGATGTAGTTGACAGGCATGTTCGTTCGGGACAGCAGCTTGAAGAGGGACATGATGCCCGCCTCGTATAGCACTGGATCCTTCGTCATCGTCTTGATCCAGTCGACGATCACCATGGTGTAGCGGTCGTTGTCGGCCATGAGACGAAGGTACGTGTTGGAAGCCCCCTTCTCCAGCATCTCAACGATGAGAATGAGCTGCTGCGGGGTAGGCTGAAACAAGGGAGGAAGCTCGTCGTCGTCTCCACGACGACGCAACTTCTTGAAGACGAGGGCAGGCTTTTCGCGTTGCAGGGCGCCGGCAGTAAGGAGTGGGGCGAGCTCGCCCAAGTTCTTGTTGTTGGGAATTGCGGGACCCTGCCACGTGTGCTTGCTGGTGGGTGCTGGGCGCTTGAGGGGACGAGCAGGAGGTGGCTTGCCGATAGATGAAGAGTCCGCCGCCTCCGCCGAGCTGGCGCGGGGCACATCGAAATTCGGGGGCACGCGAGGTACCTCCAGCCGGGTACTAACCGGTGGGATAACCTTCATCGATGCCGGCGGGCGTCCGGATGGCTTTGTGGAGCTGCTGCCAAGGTTGTCAAACGGAGTAGCATCCACCTCCATCTCATCGACGCCACGGGGTGCTCCCTTTGGGCTGTCATCGGAGGAGGCAGTTAAGTCGACTACTTGGGGAGGGGAAGGGGCAACGTTCATCAATGGCGTCACGGGTGTCACGGGGTTTGTTGGTGGTTGGGTGTGCTGGACAGGTGGCGCAGATGCGCCTGTCTGACCGGACGAAGATGCAACGGGCTGAGGCTGAGGCTGCGGCTGCACCTGCATGACAGGCTGCAACGAGCCGTTCTGGAACTGGTTGACTCCATTCGGCCCTCCAAATCCGTTCCCCGACGCCAAATGCTGCTGCAGCGCAGGCTGTTGACCTGCCTGCAAGTTCATCTGCTTGGGCTGAAGATTGTTCATGTTGTTCGCAAAGCCGTTGGCCTGCACGCCTTGTGGTTGTTGCTGGGCGTATCCGTTCGGAACCGTCATGTTGTCTGGAGAGTCAGCGAGTGCCACACACGGAAGCAGATTGGGAGAGCGGGATCAAAATGACAAGGACGCCCGGAATGCAAGAAAAATAGGCATGCCCCTTCCTAGCTGTAAGGCGCGCAAAACTCGCATGACTTGCCTCATAAGGCGCGCGATCACGTAAACATCCAGAGCAGAAGAGACGGGGAGACGCTTGCGGCAGCACGGCTCACCACCCACGGTGGGCACGGTCACCACAGTCGGAGGAAGGTGCCTCGAACTGTCCGCACGCGCACCTCGTCCAACCTTGCAAGCCACACTGCACACTTCAGATCACCGATCCAGACAACCTCCGGCAGAGTTCTCGGCGCCAAAAGCATACGCTTCTGTGATTGCAAGCCTGGGGCTGCGTTCTGGTAGTAGATTTCAAAAAGGTAATGCCATGTTCATACTTTCCCACGCCTTCAATCTTTGGTGGCGGCGGCCACTTTGCACAGACCGAGTCGGTCTATGACACTTACTGTACAGCCCTGGGGCTATGTGAGACGATTGCGCTTGCGGTGCTTGTACCGGAGCTGGCGCTGGCACTGGCGCTTGAATAGAGACTTGTTGAGGTGGTGCTGGGGTCGGGTTGTTATAGTTGGTCAAGCTCGGTGTACCGTGGACAGCTTGCAATGCGGCCATCTCCGTCATGCCGTTTGCAACGTTCACTCTCCAGCGCAGCCACTCTTGGCCACTCTGTCCTACTAAGGGCGGATGTTGTGTGAACTGTTGCTGTAGCCAGACTTGCACTTGCGGCGTCGTGCTGTTGTCGACAAGGAAGGAAGAAGAGGCGCGAAATCGACGGTCGGGCGGAGGAAGATGTGGACGGGCGCGTGAGTACCCAACCACGAACTACAGGGAAGGAGATGCGTACGCGTACTGCTGTAACGATCCCCAGGTGTCGGCCATATGTCGATCAGGTAGACGAAGAGGTCAAGGGGGGTGCGTTTCGCTGGCGATGTAGAGACGTTTGGTTATGAAGACACAACACGAGAAAACGACTGGCGTTGGGGGTTTCCAAAACTACAGAACTCGGCACTGCACTCCCAGCTGTACGTCTGCACACTATAAGGGAGGTCGCTGCCCGTTTTCAACAAATCCAGCTAGCGAGAGGAGGGTGAGAAGAGGAAGAGGAAGATGAGGAGATGAGAGTGATGATGTGGGTTGATGAGTGATATGTGACGGCGAGGAAGGGCTTTCTGTTAAGGGTGATGGGCGCAAGCGGCGGCCGAACGATCCAATCAGCAACGGCGGCGAATCTGCGGGTGGCACAATTCTGATCCCGTCTCGGGCCTTCCACCACGTGTTCTTCCAGGCCCTCCACCGGGATAATGATCGTCACAGGGCTTGGCTTCCAAGACGACGACGGACGCGACCCACGTACGAACCACTTGCAAGTGATCCGAACTTTATACATTCCAACACTCAACAACAGCGCCATACGCCGGCGTGGCCTTTCACCATGTCGTATCCTTCACCAGGCGCGAACGCGCATGACGAGGAAGCGATCCCCATGGTATCCCACAGCAGCTCCCCATTGCCAACGCCAACGGTGGAGGAGCTCGAGTTGCAACATATCAAGTGAGTGTCTTGGCTCGAGAGATAGCTGACATCGAAGGCGTTACGATGATTTCAGTACAGTCGGTACGTCAGATCACGAGTCCTCTTGTTTGGTCCGAGCTGACGACAGACTGGGTGCAGGACTCGCTCCGCGAACGACACCCACGATCACAACGAGGGCCGGCACCGGGTACCCTCGTTGACCGGCTCAACCATCTCGATGGCTTCCTTGGATGGGTGTGGCGCTTCCTCCTGCGTGCGCTCCGAGAAGGAGAGAGCTACGTGATCATCACTCTCACGGGTGCGTGTCTACCTCTCAGTCCGGAAGCGGCATGCTGACCTCCAGGCATCGGCATCGGATTGAGCGCCGCCCTCATGTCGATCATGACTGCCTGGCTCGCCGACCTCAAGCTGGGGCGATGTTCTACCGGCTGGTGGCTGAGCAGAAAGTTCTGCTGTCTCGAGGTGTCGGACGAGGGCGAGAGCTGCGAGGAGTGGAATCGTTGGGGTCTGTTCCAGCCCATCCCTTGGGTGGCGTATGTTATCTATGCGGTGAGCTCGTGGACCGTGACTTGAGCTGACAGCAGGCCATGTTCGCGTTCACGGCTGCATACCTCGTTCGAAGCTTTGCTCCATATGCGGCCGGCTCGGGTATCTCGGAGATCAAGTGCATTCTTGGCGGTTTCATCATTAAGGGATATCTCGGACTCGAGACGCTCGTCCTCAAGGCGATGACGCTGGTGAGTAGGTGTGTACAGCCGCTGCTGACTCGAAGCCTTTGGCCATTGGGTCCGGTCTCGCGGTTGGCAAGGAGGGTCCCTCCGTCCATGTTGCGTGCGCCGTCGGCAACGTCGTCGCCAGGCTCTTCCCTCGGTATAGGGACAGCCACCGTGAGTAACCCATCCTCGGGAAGTGGCAACGAGCGCTAACGACGCAGTCAAGATGCGCGAGATCTTAACCGCGTCCAGTGCGGCCGGAGTAGCAGTCGCATTCGGATCGCCCATCGGTGGCGTGCTGTTCTCTATAGAGGTGAGCTATCTCTTTCCCTCTGTCAGCTGACAGCCAGGAAATGAACCAGGCATTCTCGACAAGAACAATGTGGCGCAGCTTTGTCTGCGCCCTGGTTGCAACATTCACGCTCTCCTCCGTGGACCCGTTCCGTACCGGCAAACTCGTCTTGTTCCAGGTCTCTTACGACCGTGACTGGCACTACTTTGAGATCCCGGCTTACATCATCATCGGCATCTTCGGAGTGAGTCGCCCTGCCCGTCTCAGCTGACACCCAGGGCTGCTACGGCGCGTTCGTGTCCAAGTTCAATATCCAGGTGGCCGCCTTCCGCCGCCGGCATCTCGCGACGCACGGCGTGGCCGAGGCCGTCATCCTCGCCACGATCACGGGCGTCATCAGCTACCTCAACCGCTTCCTGCGCATCGACATGACGGAGATGATGTCGATCCTCTTCCGCGAGTGTGAGGGAGGAGGCGACGCGGATGGTCTCTGCCAGGCGTCGTCGCAGTGGAGCATGGTCAACTCGCTGCTCATCGCCACGATCCTGCGTACCGGCTTCATCGTCGTCACGTATGGTGCCAAGGTGCCGGCTGGTATCTTCGTCCCGTCCATGGCTGTCGGAGCGACGTTTGGCCGCATGGTCGGCATCATCGTCAAGGCCATCCAGCAGTGAGTTGACGACATCACTCCACAGCTCACCATCAGGTCGAACCCCAACGCGCCATGGTTCGCGGGTGCGTGCGCGCCGGATGCCCCGTGCATCACTCCTGGAACATACGCCTTCCTAGGCGCGGGCGCGACACTCGGCGGCATCACTGGTCTTACCGTTACCGTCGTCGTCATCATGTTCGAGCTGACGGGCGCCCTGACGTACATTTTGCCCACGATGGTGAGTCGAGCTTCGCAACTCCTCCCTAATGCAGCTCACACCAGATTGTCGTCCTCGTGACCAAGGCCGTCAGCGAGCAAGTGGGCAAGGGCGGAATTGCCGACCAGATGATCCGCTTCAACGGCTATCCGTTCTTGGAGAAGGAGGACGCCGAGTCTGGCAAGTCGCTTCTTGAGCCTAGTAAGTGTCTCTGGCTTGTCATTCACTGACCACAGTCTCCCACATCATGCGCAGAGACCTCGTCGTCATGCCCGCCGAGGGCATTTCCCTCTCCGAACTGAGCGAGATCGTCCAGAGCACCGACTACCAAGGCTACCCTGTCGTCCGTTCGCAGACCGACCGCACAATAAAGGGTTTCATCCGGAAGAACGACCTGCGGTACGCCCTGGACCGCGCGCGGCGCAACTACACCCTGTCGCCGAATACGCTGTGCACGTTCTCGGAGTACGTCGACGCGCAGGGCGACGACTCGGGCCTCCTCCCGCACCCGGATATCGTCGTGCCGAGCGGCGCGTACCACGGCTCGGACGTCAACCACGTCGACTTTGGGCAGTACGTCGACGAGATCCCGCTCAACGTCCCGCCCAAGATGCCGCTCGAGATCGTGCTCCAGCTCTTCCGCCGGATGGGCCCGCGCGTCGTCCTCGTCAACCACGAGGGCCAGCTGGCGGGCATGGTGACGATCAAGGACCTGCTGCGGCACGAGGCGAGCGAGAAGGCTGCGGAGGAGGTGGCCGCCGCGAACGCGGCGGCCGAGGGTCACTCGCGCACAGGGTCGTGGAGCGAGTGGAGCCCGATCCCGGACGCCTCGCGCGGCGGGCAGCTCGAAGGCCTGCTGGAGGACGGGCTGGCGTGGGCGCAGACGAGAGGCGTGGGCGTCGTCAACGAGGTGATTGCGCGCGTGCGGAGTGCGCGGCCAGGAGCAGGCGGTGTGCAGATGGGGCAGGGCAGGAGCGACCACGCCTACTCGTTCGAGATGAACGAGGACGGGCGGCGGAGTGGGTGAGGGGTGGGGCATCTTGCGGCGCGTAGAGTCTAGACCATGCATATGTTTCTAATGTTCTCTGGGTTTCTAGTAGCGGGAGGTGGAGATGTCCCTCCTGCTTCCCACTCGTCCGTGTTCAAGACACAACATCCAAAAGTGCTCAGCGTGCGGTACCACGCCTACCACACCACGGCACTCCCCTGCCCTCACGCCACACCCTACGCACTCGTGCCCCAGCGCCAGAACCACTGCGCGGCCTTCTCCACCATCTCGGGCGTACACACATGCCCGCGCTCCTTCTGGATCCAGAACTGCACGTCGCCAGGATACTCCTCCATGATCCCGCGGAGCGCCTCGGCGCCGAGCGCGTACGGCACCATGGCATCGACCTCGCCGTAGAGCGCGAGGATCTTCTTGCCCATGTACGCGCCGGGCGGCGTCGCGCGCTCGTACACGCGCCGCAGCGAGGCGGGGTACGGCTTCTCGGGCGTGCCGAGCTTGCCCTCGCGCAGGCTCGCGATGGTCAGGAGCGTGCCGAGGCGCTCGGGCGGGATGGAGACGATCGGCACGCCGACGCGCACGCGCGGGTCGTCCCGGAGCAGGCGCCAGGCGACGTGGCCTGGGGTTAGCGCTCACGAGCGGAGCGAGTGGGCGCGGCGCCGCTGCGGTGGACAAGACTTGGAGTAGAGGATGGAGCAAGAGCGGGCATTACCACCTTGCTCGCTAGATATGCCCGCCCCCCGTCCCCCGCACTCGCACCCGCACCCGCATTCACGCATACACCCCGAAGCAAGACTCACCACCCATCGACACCCCGCTCGCCATGTACCGCGTGACAACCCTCTCGTCCATCGGGAAGAGGTACGCCGGAAGAAAGTCCATGACCAGCTGGTAATCGTGCACGCCGCCCGTAACCACCGTCAGCATGTCCGCCGGCCGCATCGGGTGCCGGTACCCGCTCAGGCCGTCGGGGTTGCGCCGCCGCTCGCCGTGGTTCCGCTGGTCGAGGGTCACGACGATGAGGTCGTGTGTCGGTTCGCGCCCGGCAGGCGCCTCGCGGGCCAGGCGCGCAACTTCGCCCACGAGGCCGGAGGCCATCGCTTCCATCTGCTTGGCCTTGTTGGCCCAGCCATGTGCGAGCATCTGCTGTCAGCGGGGCGTTGGGGGGGGGGGGGACGGGCGAGGCGGGAAGGGGTGGGCGACGGAGGAGCTATTAGGCGACAAGCATCGGGGAAGGAGTCGAGGGCGTTCATTAAGGATGGCGGGGAGGGCAAGAACAAGTTGGGCGCCAGGTCGAGCCCAGAAGCGGACGCGATATGCTCAACGCCCAGCTCCTCCCCCCCCCCCCGCGCGCTCCTCACATCTCTCCAACGCCAACGCCACTTCGGCTTCGGACGCAGCCTATGCGACTCACGACAACAGCAATCGGCCGCGTGCTCTCCTTGATCTCCTCCAACCCATACACGTTCACAGCCAGGTCGACGAGCCACACATGCCTGTGCGACGCCGGAGGATGCCCAAGCGCGAGGTTGCCAAAGTCCATGACGTGCGCCGCGTCCATCGGATTCGCCTTGCGCGCGCTGAGCATCGGCCGGTCGGTCGGGATCGGGAGCTCGTCGGGGTGCGGGATGACGATGTCGGCGGGGGACTTTATGTGGTCGTGCATCGGGCCAAGAGAGGGGAAGTCAAAGAGAGGCAGGGTGGGGGCACAAGGCGAGAGTGGAGAGAAGAGAGAGGAGGGAGATGAGTTAGACAATTGGACAAGTTGATAGGAAGAGTCGAAGATGGAACGACGATCGAGCGGAAAGGAAAGTTGGATCTCGGACCAACAACAGCCGAACCGTCGGACGACGCCGAGGCCGTGTTAGCCGGATGCAACGGAGGCTACGGTTCAGGCACACTACGCGTCGCGCCAAGATGAAGGTGGGCATTGCAACTACGATCTGGCATAGACGGTTGCATCGCTCGTTAATATACAATGGGCGAGGCAGACGTGATGAGATGTCTTATAAATAAAGTCCTATACAACGAAAGGAGCAGAGCAGAGCATAGATGGACAGGTGGAAGGTAGACATCGGGCAGGCATGGCCATGGTCGGAACAGTTTTGAGTGGAAGTGTTGGGTAGTCGTGACGGAGACGTGGTAGGCATGACATGGCATGGCAAGCATGAGGGCATGATGGACGCGGCGGTGTCGCGATTGAGCGGGGGCTACCGGCGCGACCGGGAGCCCGAGTGCGACTTGTACGGCCGCGAGGCGGCAATCTGCAAGGACTGCGACCGCTTGTACTGCTGGTAATCCTGGTACTGGCGGGAGTAGTACGGCTGCTGGGCGTACTCGTGCCGGGCAGGCTCGAGCTCGATGGGCGGCGCCAGAGAGAGCTTGGCGAATGCCGCCGTACCCGGGGAGAACGGCTCGGCGAAGGTCGTACTCTCCGCCGGCGGGGTGAGGATGACGCTCCCCGCGCTCGAGATGGTCGACGAGAACGACACCGTCGACATCCTGCGCGCTGGGAGGGGCGTCGGGCGGTGGGGGCGGCGGGGCTTGTCGGCCGTCAGCGGAGCGGACGTGCGCCCCCCCCTCTGGGCCTTGGGGTTGAGCGCGTAGTGCTCGAAGTACGACTCGCCGGTGGGCGCCTCTGGGCGCTCCGCCCGGAAATGAGGGGGGAGGGGGTGGGCTCATACGTGAGGGTGAGGGGCGGTGCACCGGAACCGGGGTAGCTGGGATACGGCGCGGGAAGGTGGAAGCCGCCGGGTGGAGGGACGGGCACGGGGCGCGAGCGGCGGGACATCCACGACGGCGACGAGCTCAGCTCGCCGTCAAAGAGCCGCCATCGGACCGTCTGCTGAGGCGACCGAGGGCTGGCCGTTTCGGGGGAGCTGGACTTCTCCTGTTGTCAGCATGTTCTAGGGAATAAGGGGGAGGACGTACCGTCTCCCGAGCTTTGGTGAATAGACCGACGAGGGTGCGGGCGGCACTCCGCTTGTGATCCTCCTCGGTGGGGGACTTGGGTTTGGCGTGGACCGAAGGGTGGGCAGGGGCATCGGTGTCCTCGGGGAATGCTGGGAATGCGACGGTGGGCGCAGGTGTCTTGGCGATGATGGGAGGGAGAGGTAGGAGCGTGCGCCGGCGGGGACTATTCCGCGTCCGCGGGGTCGCCGGAGCGCCTTGCTCGGCGGGAAGGGGCTGAGGCGGGGCGGGCTTGGCAACGCTGGCGGCGCTCGACTTGGGTGCCTCTTGCGCCTTCATGGAGCGTGTCTTAGCCGCGTCGGCGGCAGGCTTCGGCGGATCCACTGAGACAGTCGAAGAGCGCCGCGCCGCCGCGATGGGCATGACGGGTGCGCAGTAGTTGGCCGGCAGGAACTTGTCGAGGGGCACGTCGGCCCGCTCGGCGCCCTTGGCGATGGCGATTCGGCGTGCCTCCTCGGCGTCTTTCAGCGCTCTGTGGCGCCACTTCCATTGCTCCGGTGGGCGGTCGTAGCCCTTCTCGGCAAGCTGCGGTTGCGGTCAGCAAGCATTCCCTGGCAAGTGGGGGTGGCGCTTCGGTCGGGTGTGGGTGTGGTTAAGCTTGAATGCGGGTGGGGTTGGGCGGTATGGCCGAGGAGGATGGTCGAAGGAATGGAATAGTGGAGTGAAGCGACTTACCCAGAGCCCACATGCGTTGCAGAGCATCGGCCGGTTGTCGTCGGGAGAGGCCTTGCCCGTCTTGCCGCCGCGGTCGCTGCGCCAGAGGTTGGTGTATCTCTGTGATGGTGAGATCCGTGCGCGGACAGGGTGTGGCGTCGTGAGTGGGGCAGGTGGGCGGTGTACATGGAGGGGGTGATGTGGTGGCGTGGTGTTGGGTGATGGTGGCAGATGGAGATGGAGGATGGAGATGGCATATGGAAATGGCAGATGCCACCCAACATGGCCCACTGCAGAGCCGCCAGGCCAAGACAAACATCTCACGTCCCAGACCGACGCACGACTCACCTCTGAGCACTGGCAGTTGGCACACGTCCCACTACGGATCGTGCGTATTTTGCGAGCACGAGCCACGGCGGCCTTGCTCTTGCTGGAGCTAGTCTTGCGGTTCGACGCACGGGTCTTGGTGGTCACGGCCATCGTGACTGCCGCCGGGACGCGGTAGAAGAGAAGGAGAGGGCGCGGAAGAAGGAGAAGAAGAAGGGGAAGAAGAGTGGTCGAATATGGAGAAGAGGAAAGATGAGAAGAGATGGAAGATGGAGTGTCAGCTTGTATACTCATGCAGCGATGGGACCCGCGAGTCTGTCTGCCAGCCCCCAGACCATCATTGGCCCAAGATGGTTCATTGCCTCGAGGCATACACTGCGACGCACGACACATGGCCGGCCATTAATGGCACGATCAGGCTTGGGGTGTGTGTGGTGGTCATGTTTAGACATGATTTCCCGAGCCAGCCAGTCATATGCGACCAACTGCCACCAGACAAACAGGGAGCGAGATGGGAGGGTGCCTGTAGGGGTGTTGTGGGCATAGGTGTGGAGGGAAGCGGACTCACTGGACACTGGGACTTGAAGCGATGGAAGGTGGGGATTGAGGGGATGTGGCAAGACAGCGGGCGGCTTTATGCGGGCGAGCTTGAAGTCCATCCAACAGAGGAGCGAGGACGTGGTAAGCGATAGAGGTGCGAGTGCGAGTGGCACCCAGTGTTTGGATGTTTGCGGCCTCGTTGCAATGTTGAGGAGAGGAGATGGCGGAGTGACGTGAGATCGTCCAATGTGATTTGGGGGCGACGGCGTCGGTAGATTGGCGTGGGAGGTCCGAGGTGATCGGAGGGGCAGTAAGTTCGGGGGAGGGAGAGGGAGTGGCTAGAGATGAGGAGATGGAGATGGGAGAGGTTGCGATGGAGCGAGGGGTTTATGAAGTCTAGATGGAGCGATGGAGAGGGGTGTCGAGAGGGCTGGTGATGGTTGACATACACTACTCCCCTCAAGCGAGAAGTCGATCACATGCCGCAGTCCAGTCACCTTCCCATTTTCTTCATCGATGTTATGTACCGGTACTTCCTAGATTTTGTAGTTATGACGCTGAGACTGCAGACAGAGATAGAGCGGCGCTGAAGCGAGTGTTTATGGTCGTTTTTATGAGGTTTAAAGCTAGTATGGAATCCAACCACCTTCAGCTTCAATGACAGCATCCAGGCGACGAGGCATGGACATAATAAGTCGATCAATCATCTCCTGGTCGAGCTCATCCCAAATTACCACAGCTGCCTCATACAGAGCATCAGGAGTCATAGGACGCGGCCGGAGGGAGGCCAGACAATGCTTGAGAATGTTCCACACATGTTCAATGGGATTCAAGCAAGGAGACGATGGAGGATGTGGCAGGAAGCGCATTCCCAGCGCCTCAGCAGCCTGGCGAGTCTTCCTGCAAGTGTGGATGGGAGCATTGTCCTCCACAACAAAGGGCAGGCCATAGCCACGCCACACAGTCTTCACACGCCGCCAGGAGTCCAGAAGAGGGCCCCTTGTGATCTGTTCTTGATAAATGGCGCCTGTAACACCCTTGCGGGTGCCAGTGGACTGGGAGGTGTCAAATCGAATGAGAGGAGACCTCCCACCAACCCAGATGGCTCCCCAGAAGGGGACACTGGAGTAACCACTTCGAAAGGCGACTTGAACGAAGCGAGGATCATGGCGGGTGCCAGGAGGGCGCGTAACATAGGTCCTAAATGTCTGGTCAATGTAGATATTGACCTCATCGGTAAAGATGACCTGTCTGTCAATGTGGCCATATTTTCTAGCTCACCTTGCGCCACTCAACGTTTTTATGGTTTCTAGCATACTTGAGACGCTGCTGGCGCTTCTTGGAATTAAGCATGGGTTTGACAACTGCAATACAGCGCCGGTAGCCAAGAATTGTGCGAGCCTGAGGTCAGCGAGCTATTTCCTGGAGTTTAGTCACTTTTCTCAGCGTGTTGTGAGAGATGACAGTGCCACTTTCAGCAAGAGCAGCACAGATGACGGTGTTTGAGGCCCAAGGCTTCGTGTCAAACAGTTCTTTGAGCTGGGAGAGTGTTGTCTGATTGAGTTTGACGCCGTGGCGACTCTTGTGGGTTGTGGAGAATGTTGTACGAAGAGTGTGAGGGACAGAGGCAAGAGTGACAGTGAGGGCAACACAGTAGGCGACAGTAGACTGGGAAACATTGAAACGTCGAGCTACAGCACGCTGAGAGAGATGACGAGCTGCCTGGGAGATGCGCAGCCGCTGATTGTGTGTAAGAATTGGTCGAGGCATTGGGAAGCAGCCTACTGAGGGCAAAGAGAGACCTTGGACTCCATTTTCTATAGTAATCAGTCGCGTTCACATGCTCTTGTGGCAGATATCCATTGTCAATCGGGCTACAACTCTAACAGAACAATTATCTGCAATTATCGGCACAGGGGAGTGCTTGCCCGAAGTGGCTTGCTCAGCATGACGCTCTGCCATGTGCAGATTGGCACTGCATGCTGTAGATATTGCATATGGAGTCGATCAGATGACCTAGAGCATTTGGCTGGTGGCGCCAAGGGCAGAAGAGGTGGCGGCGGCGCATGGAATGGCGCCACTGAAGGCTTACCCATTCAGCTTGCAACACCTCGGTTGAAAACTAGCTTGTGCATCTCTAAACGACTCTACATGCATTCTAACGTCAGAAAAGACCGTCGCGATCAGCACGGCGAATTAGGCGATCGACTTCTCGCTTGAGGGGAGTGTACGAGCAGGCAGATAAACAGGCGAGGTACAGAAGCAGAGTGCCAGAGTGCCATCGTAGCGAACCAGAGGCAACCAAGCAGCCAGCAGCGAGCATCAGAGAGTGCCTCGTTTGCCTCGAGGCAGCCAGGAAACGGGCGCCACATACACAATCTGATCGTGCTAGGGCCTCCCTCTCGAGGGATGATGGGTATTACTCCGCTGATTCTCGCTCTTCAGCTCTTCAGCTCTCCCTCTCTCTCCTCTCCCGCCGTCTTGGCGAGCTGCATACCTCCAAGAGTTATTCTCGTCTCCGCCGCCATCGGTATCCTGAGCAACCTGGACGAGGACGTCCTGCCAGGTCCGCAATCCGCAAATGTAACGTAGAACACACACCTTCTCCTTCTCCTTCTCCCGCTTCCGCTTCCACCTCGAGCCTCCTAATCACCTCTAATCACCCGGCGCACCTACCAGGATAAACAGCGGCGTCCTGTGCGCTCGCACCAGGTGTACCTGTCTGTGTACGTTCCCACCTGTGCCTTTCACCTTCACGATCTGTTCGCTTACACGTCGCGGCCCCATCTCTAACCTGACTTTGCGCTTTGGGCCTGGTCCTGGTCCCAGATCCGAGCGAGCTTGCCCAACCCGCCAATCAGTCAGCGAGAGGTGCCCGAAGAGACATGGTCCGAGCTGGGGCCCGAGCTGCAGAAGGGAGGGAGGGCGCAGACGTCTCGTGCGCGAAATGCGAAGCATTGATCGATGGATCGGTCGCGGTCGCGGTCGCGGCCTGCCGGCGTGTGCACTGACCAGCTCGACCTGGCGGCTGTCCTAAGAGGATCCGTTATTGGTCAGTCGCGAGCTCAACATGTGCGGCCGTCGTAGCGGCCAAGTTGATTGGAATGTCGACATGACCGCTGTGCACATTCGAGGACCAGGAGGAGTGTAGTATTCGAACATTGCACGACAGGACACTCCCCGCCGTCACTGTGGAATGGTAGCAATGGCATGGCATGTGACGGAGTAAACACGGCCAAAGCAGAGAGCACAGTCAGCCGCCGTAACCTCAGACACAACCGTCACCTCAGACACAGTCGCAGACATGTCGCGGAACAACTAGCACCAGTCTGTGCTGGCGATATGAGGAGTGGGCTAACTGTGCTGATCGCGCGTCCGTGGATCGTCATGTGGCAGTGGATCCGGGCATGAAGTGAGTATCTGCTTGCTCGGGCTCTGCATTGGCATACTGGACGCTATCGTCTGCGATCTGCCCGCGCTGAGCTCGATCACGTCGTTACTAGTCGAGCAGCAGCGGATCACTGTCGCTGTCTGCGCATCATCGGCCATCGTCGGCTGCATCGGTCGACATCGTGAGTGATGCGGGGATGCAGGCGCGGAGGGTGATAGCAGGCGGAGGAGGAGGCGGGGCGAGACGAGAGGAGGGCGCCGAGAGCGTGTTCTGCCGGAAGACAAACGCGCCAGGGCGAATCTCGCCCTACACGGTCTGTGTCCGACCTGACCTCGACCTGACCACCTCGACCGACCAGACCTCAACCGACCTGGGCCGCGCTCAGACCATCATCCCAATGTGCCGGACTCTCTCATTCCTGAGCACAGCACATGCCTGAGGCCAAGCAAGGGCTGGGTGTGTATCGTCGTTGATGTTGCAATGTCTCACGTCAGTGTCTCGGTTAGCTGCTCACCACATTGCGGAATGAACGTAGACGGAGGAATGGCGTGCCGCTACCCCACATACCGCGGCGGACCGCCGGCGACGGACATTGCAGAGTAGGGGTGGCTTGGGGATGGGGTTGCGTCTTCTGCGCTGCGGCCGCCTGTAGCTGGCCTCGGAAACATGACGGCCGTACGGTCCCGCCAGACCGGATGGACTGCGAGCTGCAAACGTCTGGCTAGCAGCAGCCATCAGTAATTCTGTCATCCCAGCCTTGTGATCCGGCAAGACCCAGACCCAGACGACCCGCCATCGGAGAGTTTTGCTGTTTCCCCCGCCCGCAGCTTCCCAAGCTCCAGCCGGCGGCAGGGAGCCGCCGCACACCGCCTCACTCGCACGGCCTCTTCGCGTCGGCGCCACATACGCCGCCGCACGTCCCGCCAGCGCCATCGGGCCATCCCTGCCTGTCTGTCTATCCAGGCCGGCCAAGGCCGGGCCGGGCCAGGCCAGAAGTTTGGAGCGGGGCGGTCTGGCGTGGCGGAGGCGGGGTGTCACATGAGGGAGCACGGTAGGCTCCGGGTGGCTGGGGCCGGGGCTGGGGCTGGGGAGAGTGGACGACGGAGAGATTGAGCCGCCTGCGGTGGGCGTGGAGGACGTAGGGGAGGTGGTCAGAGGGCGCTCGGAGATGGAGGGGTAAGTGGTGAGATCACAGGTCGTCAGTGGTGGCGTAGAGGGCGATGCAGTGGTTAGACGAGATGCGATGGTTAGCACTAATGAGAGACGCGATAAGGCGCGGTGTGTCGAGCACATAGAGCTCGACGCGGCGGCTTCGGACATTGGACACAGTTCACGCTTCAAGAAGACCAGTCAAGGCTGACGCCGGGGACAGAGGTACGGCTCCGGTGATGCGCGCTGACCCACGTGGCACCACGTGACCAACGCCCCACTGACGTCGATCGCCGTCGCCGTCAATACACCACAACACGCCGCGCTCCCAGTCACGCTTCACGCACACTCTCGCGATGGCACCCCCCGACTCGGAGGCTGGCGCCTTTGCGCGCCCAAGCCCCCAGGAGATCCGGTGAGCCATCTCCGCCGTGCGTTGCTGACGACAGGGCGGCATGGAAGACGCTCTTCTCCGATCCGCTGCTGAGCCTCGCCAACCTCAAGGCCGAGGCGGTCGGCCCCGGCCTCGGGCCTGCCGCGGCCGACGGCGGCGTCCTCTTGCGCTCCCTTTACTGGCGTGTAAGCCTTCCCCTCTCTGCCAATGCTGACGGAAGCTCTACTTCGGCCTCCTCCCGTCGCCGACATCGCTCGAGCTCTACCCGTCCGCCCTCGCCACGGCGCGCCGCGCCTACACTGATCTCCGCGAGCGGTACCTCGTCGCGCCGGACGGGCGCTGGGCGGCAGACTGTACCGGCGGCGAGGGGTATGCGACGGCGTCGCCCAAGGCGTCGGTGTCGACGCCCTGGGTCGACCCACTCAGCCTCGACGGGCACAATCCGTGGAAGGCGTGGTTCGCGCATCTCGACCTCCGCGCGACGATCCGCCAGGACGTCGACCGCACGTTCCCAGATATACCGTATTTTGGGCTCGAGCGCGTGCGGCGCGCCCTCACGACGATGCTGTTTCTGTTCGCTGTGATCAACCCCGACGTGGGGTATCGGCAGGTGGGTGCAAGCTGCCCGGAGGGTTGAGCTGACGACAGGGAATGCACGAGCTCCTCGCTGTCTGCCTAGTCGTCGTCGACCGCGATTCGCTTGTCGCGGACCCGAAGCGCACGCCCGCATCGCCGCTGTCCTCCTCCCCAGAAGCTGTCTGCGAGGAGGCCATGGTCTCGACGCTCGACCGCGCGTACGTCGAGCACGACGCGTTCCAGCTCTTTATCCAGCTCATGAAGCCCGCCAAGGTGTTCTACGAGTGGCGCTCGGAGGAGGGAGTCGTGAGTGTTGTTGCAAGGAATTGGCTGACATCAGGCGGCACCAAGGATATCAGCGGCCGTCGCCCCGATCATCACGCGATGCAGCCACATCCATGGGCTGCTGCGGCGCGTGGATCCGCAATTGTGGGAGAGACTCGAGAGCGAGGGCGTCGAGCCGCAAATATGGGCCATGTGCGTTCTCTACACGCGGCCGCTGAGGGTATGCTGACGATACAGCCGATGGATCCGGCTCCTCTTCACGCGCGAGCTGCCGTTCAGCGAGGCGCTCCGCCTCTGGGATGGCATGTTTGCCGAGGACCCAGCACTGGGTATGCTCGACTACGTCTGTCTCGCAATGCTCCTCCTTATCCGCAACGAACGTGAGTTGTCACCCTCTCGAAGTTTACTGACACCAGTTATCCACGCCGACTACCCCACGCTCCTCACGCACTTGCTACACTACCCAGCACCATCGGCAACATATCCATTCAAACCCTCGCTTATCTTAACGCAAGCCAAAATCCTCCAGAGCAATGTCTCCTCCGCGGCAGGCGCCGAGGTCGTCATGGAGAACCACGAGTTGTTAGGCGTCAAGGCCAGCGGCCCAGACACGTCCGATGCCCCGTTGGATCCCGACGCGCTCACACCAACATCCTTCTTCTTCGGCAGAGGCGGGACGCCGTCTCCCCGACCTGGCTCCTCCGCAAGCCGGGGCAAAGCTCGAGCGGGCATGCAGGGCCTTGCACAGGGATTATTCGAGCGCGCACAGAAGGCAGGCCTCGACAAGGCGTTCATGTCAACCGTCAATGATCTGAGGGTACGTGCTCCGTCCACGAGCCGGCTAACACGTGCAGAGCAGTCTCCCTGACAGCACTACCGCGTACTCGTTCCTCCCCAGCTTCTCGCCGTCGCACACGCCCGGCATTACTGGGGCTGCTGGGCGGGAGCCAGGGCCGTACTCTTCCATTCCATCTTCCACTTCGGCGCTGCCCAGGCCCATGTTCCACGAGAAGCAGAGCGACGACGCGGCGTCAATCTCGTCCGCCAAGTCGTTGCTAGACGCTGAGCGGCAGTTGGCAGAGATGCGCCTCGCGATGCTGGGCATGGGCAAGGCTATGACCGAGTGGATGGAGGTTCTCCGCGATGCCGAGTCGAGCAAGGAGAGCGAGAGCGCCGACGTCGCCGACGCGTGGAAGGGGCTTAGCCGCGTACGCGACACGCTGCTCGAGGCGGCCGGGAGGGAAGTGGACGAGCTGGTGAAGGACTGGGCGTGGAACGATGGGCTGGATACATCTCGGAGCCGGTCTTCGTCTGCCGTCCCGACGCCCAGCTCGCCGTCTCAGCCTTTGCCTCCACCACCTCCGCCGCCGACACGCTCGCCGCCGACACGCTCGCCGCCCGAGTCGGATGAGCCACAAATAACACCCAAAGCCCAGATGGCGGAGCGCTTTGCAAGCCCCACCAAGCTGCCAGCACCACCGCCTCGCACGGCAGCGTCCTTGGGCTCTGGCCCGCAACTCCACCTGTCGAGCAGACACGACCAGCCCGCCGCGTCACTTACACGCACGCTGTACCACCCGCGTCCGTCGAGCACAAGTGCCGCCAAGGCGACGAAGAGACTCTCCGACAGCATCGCGCTGAGCGCTCCCGAGTCGGCCCATCTATCCCCTCCCCCCAGCGGCACGTCTTTCGAAGGCGCGCGGCTCGCCTCGCCCCCGGTTTCACCCTCGCCACCGGCCCACGCGTCGCCAGATGGCAACAGCATGGACATGGATCCGCTGGCGGGTATTGGCGTTGAGTCGATCCCGCTGGATGCGCGGCGGCGGTCAGCAATCTTCCATGGTCGTGGTGGTGGGTCAGCATCGGCTTCTGGCTCGGGCTCCGGCTCGGCGACGGGCTCGGCGACGGGCACGGCGACGAGTCCCCGTATGGCCGTCGGCAGCGATCCTCTGGGCGTACACATGTAGATGGCATGGCGGATAGATGGCGATTTGTATGCATGGATTGCGTTGTACGAATGCAAAATGATGGCCGAGTACGGGCAGGGTTTGCTAGAAGGTTGTAGTTTTATGTGGAACATTCCGCGGGGCACCTCCACTTGGGTGATGATCAATGATCTACCACCGAAGCCAGGGGCCGAGGGCCGTAGGGCTTACTATGTGGCCACTTGCGTCATTGCTTGCTACATGGATCCTTTGTTGGAGCGTATTCTCGTGCGTTCCCCTTTGTTCAAACGCCCATCTACAAGTCGTCAGCGTCTAAACGACACCTCGGTCATGCACAAGGTACCTCCTATAAGAGCTAACTCGGATTCCCAGCAACTCATCTCATCATCATCACTTTCACACTCCCTCTCCCTCTCCCTCTCTCACTCATTCCCCCTCTCCCCTCAACTCATCGCGCCGTTAGTCACTCCTTACGATGTCTTTCTACGGCCACCCCTACGTCCTCTCGCCCGCCTGCTTCCCCCAGCAGCAACAGCAGCGCGCCCACCCCTTCCAACAGCGTACGCCCTCGCCGGCCTTCGCACAGCAAGTCCAGCGCCCTCAAGCAGCGTCTAGCGACATGGCCGCCCTCGCCGACGAGGAGCGCCAGGCCCTCGCCTACCTCCAATCCGTGCGCCGCCGGCGCGAGGCCGCCGAGGCCGCCGCGGCCCTCGAGGCGCGCGAACGCGCCCGCGCCCAGGCCGAGCGCGAGGCCGCCCTCCGCGCCGCTGCCGAGCGGCACAACCAGCTCATCCAGGCTGCGCGCCGCGAGCGCGCCCTCCGCGAGGCCCTCGAGCGCGAGCGCCAGCGCGAGGCCGCGTTCGCGCAGGCCATGCAGGCCCGCCGCGCCGAGCAGGTCCAGGCTGCCATCGAGGCCGAGCGCCGGCGCCAGACCGCCGCGGCCGAGGCTTATGCCCGCGCAGTTGCTGAGCACCGTAACCGCCAGCGCGAGTCGCAGGCTCAGGCTCAGGCTCAGGCTCAGGCTCCTGCCCAGCCACAAACTCAGCCACAGGCCCAGACCCAGCCCCAGTCCCAGCCCCAGCCGCAAGCCCACGACCACTCCCACCCCCACACGCAGGAGGAGTTTGAGGAGTTCGACCTCGACGGGTTGAACGGCCTCCTCGGCCAGCTCTTCGGCTTCAACATCGCCTCCCAGCCTGTCGACCGCGCCCGCGACCCAGCTCCCCAGAAGGCCGAAGCGAAGCCTGCCGAGAAGCCCGCCGAGAAGACCGAGGAGAAGCCCAAGGAGACCCCCGCCGCCACCTCCGAGCCCTCGGCACCCGATGCCCCCACCGTTGCCAAGGAGGCCGCCGCTAAGCACGCCGCCGACGAGCCCGAGCTCCCCGAGGAGCTCAACGCCCTCCTGAACCAGTTCCTCGGCCTCAACATCGCCCCCGCCGAGGAGGGCGAGCGCGGTAACCCCAAGGCACCCCAGCAGCTTGTTGGCAATGCTGTCCAGGACCTCAACGCCTTCCTCTCGCAGTACGGCCTCGAGTTCGTCCCCGAGGACGAGACCGACACCGAGGAGGAGGAGACTGAGGGACCCCACTTCCGCGTCACCAACGAGGCTGGCTGGGCTGCCCTCCCCACCGAGAATGACAAGAACGCATCCAAGCCTGCGGAGAAGACCGAGGCTGACGCTCCTGCCAAGCCCGCCACCGCGACCGAGGACAAGAAGACTGCTGAGCCCACCACCTCCGCCCCTGTTGCCGCCACCGCCACCGCCACCGAGCCCTCCAAGCCGACTTCATCCGACAAGCCCCGCCTTCCCCGCCAGGCCTCCCGCGAGCCCGACGAGGACGCGCCCTTCACCTCGACCCTCGGCAGCTACCAGCAGCTCCCTCCGTACCTGCGCGACATCCTGTCGCAGATGGAGTTCGCCCTCGGCGGCGAGGAGCACGACCACGACGCCGAGTGCGGCTGCAACCCGGAGACACGCACACCCTGTGCCCGTGGCGAGGATGGACGCCCATGCGCTGCCCACCGCCGCAAGCACCGCCGCGAGCGCATGATGGAGAAGAAGCGCCAGAGCAAGGAGCGCAAGCAGGCGCGTCTCGCCAAGCGCTTCGGCGAGGGCACCGAGGACAAGTCTGGCTCTGCTGGCGGCGTGCCTGCCGACACTAGCGCTGCGGTGGCGAAGGAGCACCAGAACGTCTTCGCCGATGCTGCTCGCGCTGCTAGCCACGACAAGGTCTCCGCCGAGGAGGCCAAGAAGGAGGCTATCCCCAAGGATGTTTCAGCCGCTGAGGTGAAGGAGCACCGCTCGATTGCTGAGCAGGCTGCTGAGGAGGTGCGCGAGCACCCCATCGACGTGTCCAAGGTCGTCGCGACGCAGGAGGCTCGGGAGGAGGCTATCCCCAAGGATGCCTCTGGCGCTGAGGTTGCCGAGCACCGTTCCGCCGCGGCTGATGCCGCGCAGGCCGCCCGCGCCGAGATCGCCGCCCACTCTCAGCTCCACGCCGACGCTCCCGCCTTCACTCCCGCTGGCGCCAAGCCCAAGGCCGAGAAGCACCAGAAGCAGAAGCAGCTCAAGCCATCCACGCCCGAGGCCGAGGCGGCCATCAAGACCCTCGACGACATCGAGAGCAAGCTGCAGGACATGACCTCGTCGTTCAAGTTCCCCCGCAGCCTCGCCTTTGCTCCCTCTCTCGCCGACGCGACCCAGCCGCCTCTGCTCTACTCGCGCAACAACACGGTCTACCACGCCCAGGCGCACAACCTCATGCAGCTCCTCCTCGCTGTGGACAACGTGCAGAGCGGCGGCGACAAGGCGGTGCGCCAGCGCCGCAAGCAGGTCGTCAAGGAGATTGAGGCGGCGCTGAATGGGCTCGAGCGCAAGCGCGACGATGCGTGGGCTGAGGTCCGCGCCCGCCGCGAGCGCGGAGAGAGCGACGAGTCGGAGGACGAGTGGGCCGTCGGCAACACCACCGACGCGACGAGCGACCTTGAGGCATAGTGACTTCAATCAAGCATAGAAAGAAGGAGACGCCTGTGTATGTAGCAAAAGCCAAGTTCCAGTTCCATTGCATCACTGTTCATAGTAGTTGATACATCACAAGACATGCAACGCACAAAAGTATTGTATCGCACAACAGCGCAGCAGGATGGGGCCTAAAGAAGTGCACTGACATGACTGATTGACTCAGTTCCAAGTGGCGGGCAACGGTTGGCCTCAAGCACGGTCTGATGGCTGACCCGGCGTGATAGCCCTGCCTGCGGCCCTTAGCTTGCCATGTTCATCCCTTGATACACTTCCGGCTTCCGGCTCCGCATCCGTCCGCCCTTCGGACGGAGGCCGTGAGCGCGAAGAAGCAATGATGGCCAATGGGGTTGAGAAGGGTTGACAATCTTCAAGGGCGTTGTAGGCGTTGTTGATTCCCATGCACGTCCATGAATGTCCGTGGAAGCGAGAAGAACCGCGGCGCCACCACGGGAGCGAGCAGACCTGAAGTGACTGCCTGGCAGTCGCCTCTGCAAAGTTGCGCGCTGGCGGAGGCGGAGGCGTTGAACTGGACAGGGAGTGAGGATGAGTGAGTGGCGGCCGCGGCGTGATCCTAGATAGGTGCGGAGGTTCGCACCGAGGTCTGCGAATGGGAGCGGCGGAGCGATGGGGTGAGATGGGGATGAAGATGAAGAACGCAGGGAAGACGGTAGAAGAACAAGACCCGAAGAGCAGGAGACTTGGAGAGCGAATGAGGAGCATGAGCAGAGTGACGTGCGACTGATTTTTTTTTTCGCTTCCGACCCTTTGACCCTTTCAATCCGGTCTTGGGTGGCGTCGACCGGCTCGTACGTTGGGTCACTCAAAGTTGAATTGAATGCATAGGAAAAGAACAGTTCCATCCAACAGACCTTGTTATTATCCGGATTCATACTACATGTACTCAAAGAGCAGGCGAAAGAGCACAGTAGATTAAAGAGACTTGGGGGAGGCTTGGGGGGAGAAAGAGGCTTGCAGCAACCGAAAGAAACCGAGACTAGACGATCCGAATTGTGCACAATGTCTCTCTCTCCCCTTCCAAGTCCCGTTCTTGAACCACTTTACCCCCCTCCTCTCCCTCCTCGCCATCACCCAACCCCTATTCACTTTTGGGATCCTTAGAACGCCACTCATGACGCTAACCTTCTCACTGTGCTAGCCACGCGCGCCTGCCAAGGCTAATCAACCAAAGACACTAACCCAAAGACAACAAACCACCAGCTGACGACTCTACTATGCACTTAAGTCGTTCCCGTTCGCGTTTCTTCTCTTTCTTCTTCTCCTTCACCTCTTCCCCCCCCCCCCCTTCCTCTCCCCCCTCCTCCCTCTCACTTACGAGCCTGGCGCTCATCCCCACGGCCTTGACGGTCTAATATCCTCTATCCTCTCCTCTCTACCTCCACCCCAAACCTTGACGGTTCAGTCTCTTATCAACAATGGCGCAGGCCGCCATCCTCCTCCTTCCCTTCCTCGTCGCGGGCGCGCAGGCCGCCCCCGCCGCGGGCTCTAACCAACCATCCCTCTGGGCTCGCTACTACTACGGCGACGCGTACGGCCTCGCTCGCCCCGCCTTCCTTCCCGAGAAACGCGCCCTCACCCTCCCCGACGGCTGGTCGTACCAAGGATGCGTCGCCGAGTCGAACGGCGAGCGCCTCCTGCAGGGCTTCTCTTTCCGATCGCGCAATAACTCGCCCGAATTCTGCATCAACGAGTGCGCCAAGCGCGGCTACGACGTCGCAGGTACCGAGTACGGCGATGAGTGTTACTGCGGCCACGAGATGATCGGTAACGGCGGCACGGAGGCCCCTGACTCATGGTGCAACCACCCATGCGCCGGCGATAAGGCGACAACTTGCGGAACAGCATGGTACCTCTCCCTCTATACTTACAACTCGACATCCGCCGGCTCACTGGTGTGCCAGGGCGGTCAGTTAGTCGCCAACCCGCCGCCGGGCACAACATCGCAGTCGTCGACCGCGGCGCTGCCTTCCTCGACCACCGCGTCGGCTTCATCAACAACCACGCGCGCACCTTCCTCGTCGACTACAGCCATCCCGTCGACAACACGCTCCTTCTCAAGCACCGCCATCCCGTCGACAAAACCTTCCTCCTCAAGTGTTATCCCCACGACAACTCCTTCCTCCTCGGCAACATCCACCACTAATGCACCCGCCAACCCCTCCGCGACCGGCGCCGTCGTGACCGTCTCGCCGGACATCCCGCCTTCGGACGAGACTCACCAGGTCTGGGCCCACTACATGGTCGGTAACACTGTCTCGTACTCGCAGAGCGACTGGGCTAGCGACATCTCCATGGCAGCCAGCCAGAATATCGACGGCTTCGCTCTCAACCTCGGCCACGAGGGATGGCAGCAGACCCAGGTCAAGAACGCCTATGCTGCTGCCGAGGCTCTCGGCGGTAACTTCAAGCTCTTCCTCTCCCTGGACATGACCTCGCTGTCGTGCTCGTCCGCGAACGACGCCACTAAGTTGGTCAACCTCGTGAGAGAGTACGCTTCAAGCTCTGCCCAGGCCAAGTACAACGGCCTGGTCCTTGTCTCTACCTTCTCCGGATCTGACTGCACCTTCGGCACCGGTACAAGCAACGGATGGCAGACGGCCTTCGTCGACCCCCTCACTGCTGCTGGCATCCAGACTTCCTTCATCCCTTCCGTGTTCACCAGCCCGAGCGGCTTCAGCGCCCTCTCCTGGATGGACGGCGGCCTCAACTGGAACTCTGCCTGGCCGATGGGTGACTACGACATCGGCCAGCACTCGACCGACGTCTCGTACCACGTCGCCCTCGGCGGCAGGACGTACATGACCGCGGTGTCGCCCTACTTCTTTACCCACTTTGGAGCCAACTCGTGGAACAAGAACTGGCTTTACCGCTCCGACAACTGGCTCTACTGCGAGCGCTGGGAGGAGATCATCGCCATGCGCGACGTGTCGACCATGACTGAGATCCTCACGTGGAACGACTACGGAGAGTCGAGCTACATCGGCGCTATCAAGGGCGACTTGCCCCCGACCTCGGACACTTGGGTCAACGGCTTCGACCACAGCGGCCTCGCCTCGATCACCCGCTACTACTCTACCGCGTTCAAGACCGGCGCGTACCCCAAGGTCGACAAGGACGAGATCATCCTCTGGGCTCGCCCGCACGCCGCGCTTGCCGAGGCCAGCAACGACCCGGTCGGCCGGCCAACAGGCTACGCCTGGACGGACGACAACCTCTACGCCGTGGTGCTCGCATCCGCCCCTTCGATCGTCACTCTCACTTCTGGCGACGCGTCCATGTCGTTCTCGGTGCAGGCCGGCCTCTCGAAGCTCAAGATGCCCCTGTCCGCGGGCGCCATCGGCGGCAGCGTCGAGCGCAACGGCCAGGCGGTGGCGAGCTATTCGTCTGGCTCGCAGTTCTCGTTCACGCACTCGCCAAGGACGTACAACTACAACTACTTTGTCGGCTCGAGCAACAGCTAGCTGGTCTAGCTATAGTCTGAGCCGTGAAGCAATGTAGTGACCGTCGTTGAACCGTGTAGCCATAGCCGCCGTGCCAAGTTTGCGTACCGTAGTATGATCATAGTGATACCGTAGTAGTAGTGATACCGCCATGTCGTTTTCCTTTTGAATGGATGCAGAGTGCAATGTGTACAGAGCTTTGAGCAATACAGGCGCCAATGGAGGCAAAGGAGTTATGAGGCGGTTACAGGGCATTTTCGCATTCCGTGGCTTCGCGCGGTCGCGCGGTCTTGTGCGTCATATTCCTCGTTTGGTGCGTATCCGATAGCCGGTGGCCGAAGAAACAATCAACCACGCCACCCAACTGGGCCAGCAACTCACTGTTGCTTCTTGTCCCCCTCTCACTCTCTCTCTCGCATCAACCTACGTATCCTCTCCATCCCATCCTACCCCCACCGACCGTCACGACCGACCACATCTCGCCGCATCTCGATCATCGCCCACCAGCTGCAGACAGCTCCCTCCTCCCAAGTCTCCCTCGTACCCATCACACCATGACGACCGAGATTGAAGTCACGCCCGTCAAGCCCGCCGCCAAGCCCGAGCTCGAGGACGAGGCCGAGGTCGACCCCCACATGGAGAACGAGGTGGGTTTCGCTCCGCTCCCCTCCCCTCCTCTTCGCCGCTTCGGCCAGCCCACCCCTCCCACCAGCCGCCCCCCCCACTCCCGCCGAGATACCTCTCTCCACCCCCTACTTACCCACCCATCCCCTCCACCGGCAGCGATACGCTGCCTCGGCGCCGCCCGCCGACTGCGTCGGCGTGCTCGCGCACGCTAACCCCAGCTCGCATTCTACATGTCGTACCACTCGAACAAGACGAACCAGCTCATCCACTTCCTCTTCATCCCCCAGATTCTTTGGTGAGTCTCCGTGCTCGCTGTCGATGGCTGCCGATGGCCGATGGCGCCTGAGCGCGGCGGTGGCGTTACTCGCGTGCTTCGCTTCTTCAGCGTTCTCGCTCGCGTCTCGTCTTCTCCCACCTGCTTGCCCTCGCTCGTCCCCTCTCTCCTCCCTCCCCCTCCTCGCTTCTCGCTGTCGCTTCTCCCCCGCCTCCCACTGGCGCTCCTCCTCTCCTCCCGCCGTGGCTTCTCCCCTCCTCCAGCCGTCGCCTCTCGCTCGCGCTCGACGCTCACACCAGGTCCTCCCTCATCCTTCTCGCACACCTCAACCTCCCGGGATTCACGTACATCGATGTCGGCGACTACCTCACCTTCCGGCCCAACGTCGCCATGATCCTCGCCCTCGTGTTCCAGATCTACTACATCACTCTGAACGAGTTTGTAGGGGTGAGTGCGACGATGGCTGGTGCTGCTGCTGCCGCCGGCGCTCTTCAACCTCTGCTTTGCCTTCTGTTATCGTCACCCTTCCGCCCCTCTCTCCCGCGGTCTCCTCTCTCCTGGCCCTCCTGACATCTCCGCCGCGTCCGCCTTCTCCGTCCTCTCCCCACCCCTGCCAGCACTGACCCCAGGCCACCTACCTCCCCTTCATGCTCGCGATGTACCTCACCGCGACCTTCCTTGCCAACCACGTCCCGTCGTGGCTTCCACTGCGCGACGCGTTCGGCGGCGCGCCCTCGTCGCTCCCCTTCGGCCTCGTCGTGTTCTTCAACGGCTGGTTCTGGCAGTTCCTCGGCCACTTCGTGTACGAGGGCCGCGCGCCGGCGCTGTTCGACAACTTGACGCAGGGTGAGTACGCGCAGGAGCTCCCCGAGCACCGCAGGTGCGAGGGTCCGCGGGTGCGGCTGTAGCTTGGCGATGGGGCGCTCTGCGTGCTCGGGGTGCTGCGGCCACTGGCCCGCGTAGTCCCGTGTTCGCTCGGCAGCCTGTTCCTCTCACACGTCGCCTGCTCTTCTGCCGCGCAGCTAGCAGTGTCCCTTCTCCCACAGCTGCTACTCTCGCACACCCCCGCTGTCCCCCGCTCACACCAGCCCTCGTCACCGCACCCTTCTTCGTCCAGGTCGAAGCGCTCTTCTTCTTCTTCAACTGGCGCCCAGCACTGCACAAGCGCATCCGCAACCTCGCGAGCCAGCGCATCGTGTCGATGAACAAGGCCAAGCGCGAGAAGGGCAAGAAGGCGAACTAGCCGTAGGCGACGCCTGCCCCTAGTTGTCCCTTGTCCGGGTGTCGTGCCCGGAGTCTTCCAGCATGCCGGAGAGCAGAGATTGTAGAGATGAAGCAGTGGTGAAGAGCGAACGCTGGCTCGCGTGGCTGGGGAGGCGATGGAAGCTCATTAGTGGAACCACTGACCTGCCAACGTACAGTATGCCTGTGACCTAATCCACTGCCAAGGAAACGTTATGTGTGCATAAGGCATAAGTATCCATGAACCAACTGGCACCCAACCAGCAGGCGTCTGTCTATGAATGGCAACTAGACCAAGAAACTCTGATCGACAGATCAGGCTCTGGACCAGCGAGCAAGGCCAGCGTTGCTCGCCACCTACTCGACAAACTTCCACTTGATGTCGATCTTGCCCTTCTTCTCGTCGGCAAAGTTCTGGAAGATGGGCGGGGTGAGGTCGATGTCGAAGTATCCCTCGCAGGACGGGCACGAGTCCCAGACCTCGGCCTCGATCGTCTTGCCCTCGTCTAGGCGTCAGTGCGGCTCAAGTCGCCTCTCTTCCTAGCATGCCCCTCGCTGCACTGAGCGCAACCAGTCCGTCCCACTCCGCCAAGCTCCACCCCTCAACCTCCCTCAACCTCCCTTACCCTCACCCGCCCTCACCCACTGCACACAGCAACGATAGACTTACACGAAACAGTCACCTTCTTCCCGCAGATCGGGTTGGCATAAGAATTCCCCTCCACCGCGCCCGGGAAGCTATCAAAAAGGTCCTGGTGGACGGCAATCACCCAGCTCCCGTCGTTGTGGTACGCGCCACACGCGCCCGGCTGCCCGCCCTCCGCGACGGGGTGGTAGAACGTCGCGACGCCCGCGCGTTCTTCCCCCCCGCCAGAGCCGGCGTCGCCGGCGTCGCCGCTGTCGACCTCGCCCTCGGCGGGTGCGGAGGGCTGGGGTTCTGGCTGCGCCTCGGGCGTGGGCGTGGGAGTGGGCGTGGGCGAAGGGGCGGGCTCGCTCCACTCAGAGGGCGCCTCCGAAGCCGCCTCCGAGGGCGCCTCCGAGGGGGCCGGCTCGCTCCACTCCGAAGAAGACGACGGCGGCTCGGACGGCTGGGGCGCGGGCTCGCTGGCCTCAGGGGCCGCGGCTTCCGTCGCTGAGGGACCCGCCGGCGTCTTGGGACGCGGGCGGCACTTGCCCTTGCCTTTGCTGCCCTTCTTGCCCTTGCCCTCGCCCTTGTCCCCGCCGCCATCGCCGCCCCACGTGCGCATCTTGTGCGGCTGGGCGCCGGCCCAGCGCTCAGCGTGCCGTGGAGCTGGGGGACCGACGACGCCGCGCGCGAGGTTCGGCTCGCCGGCCTGGGCGGCCTCGGCGCCGGCGAGCGCGAGGAGGAGGAGGTGGAGGAGGGTGGTGCGCATGTCTGTGTCGTCGGTAGTTTCTGTTGTGGTAGTGGATAGGTACGTGTGGTGCGTCTGTACGAGACGCAGGTGATGAGGGGAGAAGAGGAGGGGCGGGCGGAGGCTATATGTAGCAGACGCTACGTGCGCGCTCAGGATACATGCAGCAAACAACATCAGCATCCGGCGGAGCTGTGATACTACCAGGACTATCCAGAATGCCCAGACGCCAGACCAGCCGGCGGAGGTTCGAGAGAAGGAGGACCGACGCGTCTGTCGTCTTTCCGCGGCGCGCGCTAGGAACCAGGATAACAGGAGTGGTTAGTTACGAGCGTCAGTACTGGCATTCCCGCCGGCGAGCTGAAGCGTATTAGCTCGAGTGCTGAACTCCGCTGGGAACCCCGTTCACGATGACGACCCCGGAATGGGATAGGGCGAGGCCGTGAAGCTGACGCTGATGGTTACCGGGGGTGGTAAGGTTGGAGTGTGTTTGGGATCACAGGGCCACAGATGAGGAAAAGCAAGCACGTCGCGACGAGCGGACGATCAGGAGGAGGATTGGCCGTGCCGAGCCGAGCCGAGCCCTGATGGTCAAACGATCCGCGGTCTGTCGTCATCCACTGCGTGCTGGGAAGTTGGGATCTGCCCACTTCTCTGCAGCGCCCAGTGCCGAGAGGCCCAGAATAGCGCTCTTAGCTTCGACTCCCCTTCTTGTAGAGCTGTGTTTGGGTTCCAAGGGTCAGGAGTGTGTGTGCTTGCGTGTGCTCTGATGAAACACTTGAACGCTGATGTAATGTGTCCCCTATGGCCATCTTCGCAGCTGCTGGCTCAAAGACAGGCATCTACACCCGGCCGCGTGATGGGAGACATGTGTACGATGTAGACTATTGTTTTTGTCATCGCCTGTCACTACGTCGCCTCCAGGCCTGACTAGAAGAACATTCGGCAGTGGTGCCACGCTTCTGGCAGCGTTCTGCGGATCAAGTCGTGCGACTCACTCCGTCACGTCCGCCGCGTCAGTCGCGTCAGGCGAATGCCGTGGAAGCACTATCAAAGATAATACCTTGCCGAGCTGAGCCAGTGACTCACACACTGGGAGGAGGCACAGTGTCCAGCACCACCCGCCAACAGACCGTCACGGACGACGCGACGCTCATGTTAAGCGGTTGTGCGCACAGGAACACGACGCGCCGACAGACGAGGTATAGCGAGAACGCGTCCAAACCTAAGTTACAGTACAGAGCTTGGCGCACGCGTCTGGCATGCCGTTAGCTCAGGCTGAACCATCGCGTGGAGACCACGTGCATCCAAGACAAGAGTTACACGTCATCAGACGCTGAATATTTTGGCCGACGAGTCTCACCGTACCAACTTTTTCTAGTATCACAAAAGTGGAGGTGCCCTGCGCCAAGGTATTCAGAAAAAGTATTTGCTAGGACAGTCTACGACATTCTTTTTGGAGAGAGGGAGACTTTAAACAGCGGAGGCATTTTTAACTGATCCCCCCCTCCCAGCAATAGAAATCCCATAGTCCACCCCCCTCAGGTCTATACTACTTACAGACCCCCCTCCTCGACGTCAGATAGACTTCCGTCCATCGCTTGTCAAAAGCTCATCAACTAAGAGCAACTCGTCTCTACACCCCCTTACACTCTACCCCCCTTCCCCCCAAACATAATCTAGACATCATGGCCGTAAGTATCGCTCATGTCGAGAGGACTGTGATCGTCCCAACCCCGCTCGACTTTCCCCTTCCCTCCCTCCGCCCCCTCTCGGTCCACGTCTCTTGTCGAACGGCGTCGTCGCCCGGCTTAACCTGCCGCAGTCGCCGTCGCCGTTCTGACATGCACTCCCCTCCCCCCTTCACACTCCTCGCCTACTTTGCACACATGCTAACCCCCAGAGCGTCGTCGGTATCGATCTCGGCAACCTGTCCTCCAAGATTGGTGTCGCCCGCCACCGTGGCATCGACATCATCACCAACGAGGTCTCCAACCGTCAGACTCCGTAAGCCGGCTACTATCTCCGTATTGCCTTGAAACCCCTTTGCTGACGCTCTCTTCCTTTTCCTCATCGTTCCACGTACCCTACGTCCGTGCTTTTGACTCGGCTCCATCTCCCTCTTCCTTTCAACAGCTCGCTCGTCTCGTTCACCCCGAGGCAGCGCCTCATCGGCGAGTCGGCCAAGACTGCCGAGACCTCCAACTTCAAGAACACTGTTGGCTCGCTCAAGCGCATGATCGGCCGCACTCCCGCCGACCCTGAGATCGAGTCCGAGGAGAAGAAGTTCATCAACGCCCAGCTCGTCGACGTTGCCGGCCAGGTCGGTGTCAAGGTCAACTACCTTGGCGAGCAGACCGAGTTCTCCTACACCCAGCTTGTCGGTGCCTACCTCGGCAAGCTCCGTGACACTGCCGCTGCCGAGCTCAAGCAGGCCGTCTCGGACGTCGTCATCGCCGTCCCTGGCTTCTACACCGACGTCCAGCGCCGTGCCCTCCTCGACGCCTGCCAGATCGCCGGCCTCAACCCCCTCCGCCTCATCAACGACACCACCGCCGTCGCTCTCGGCTACGGTATCACCAAGGCCGACCTCCCCGAGGACCCCGAGAACGCCCGCAACGTCGTCTTCGTTGACGTCGGTCACTCTTGCTACTCGGTCGCTGTCGTCGCCTTCTCCAAGGGCCAGCTCACCGTCAAGGGTACCGCCCACGACCGCAACTTCGGTGGCCGTGACTTTGACTACGCCCTTGTCCAGCACTTCGCCAAGGAGTTCGACGCCAAGTACAAGGTCGACTGCTTCTCGTCGCCCAAGGCCATCTTCCGTCTCACCGCTGGTTGCGAGCGCCTCAAGAAGGTTCTCTCGGCCAACAGCGAGGCCCCCATCAACGTCGAGTCGCTCGTTCCCGACATTGACGCCAACGGCTCGCTCACCCGTGAGGAGTTCGAGAAGCTCATCGCTCCTCTCCTCGACCGGTTCAACGGCCCCCTCGAGACCGCCCTCAAGCAGGCTGGCGTGACCCTCGACCAGATCGACTCGGTCGAGCTTGTCGGTGGCTCTACCCGTGTCCCCGCCATCAAGGAGCGCATCCAGGCCTTCTTCGGCAAGCCCCTCTCGTACACCCTCAACCAGGACGAGGCCGTCGCCCGTGGCGCCACCTTCGCCTGCGCTTCGCTCTCCCCCGTCTTCCGTGTCCGCGAGTTCGCCGTCCAGGACATCACCCCCTACCCCATCCAGGTCAACTGGGAGAAGGAGGCCGGCAACCCCGACGAGGACACTGAGCTCATTGTCTTCAAGGAGGGCAACGACATTCCTTCCACCAAGCTCCTCACCTTCTACCGCCAGGGCCCCTTCTCGATCAACGCCAAGTACGACCCCTCGGGCAAGACCGTTCCCCCCGGCACCAACCCCGAGCTCGGCCGTCTTACCGTCAAGAACGTCGAGAAAACTGCTTCGGGCGACCTTGCTTGCGTCAAGGTCAAGACCCGTCTCAACCTCCACGGCATCGTCTCGTTCGAGGGTGCCTACCAGGTCGAGGAGGTCGAGAAGGAGGAGGTTGTGACCACCGGCGAGGGTGAGGACAAGAAGGAGGAGAAGAAGATGGTCAAGAAGCTCCAGCGCAAGGGCGACTACCCCATCTCGGTTCAGTACAACACCCTCCCCGCCAACCTCATCAACGACTACCAGGAGGCCGAGGGCAAGATGGCTGCCGACGACAAGCTCGTCATGGAGACCGAGGAGCGCAAGAACGCCCTCGAGGAGTACGTCTACGAGACCCGTGGCAAGCTCGAGGACCGCTACAAGCTCTACGCCCAGCAGTCCGAGAAGGACACCCTTCTCGCTGGTCTCCAGGAGGCCGAGGACTGGCTCTACACCGACGAGGGTGAGGACGCCCCCAAGTCGGCGTACGTGACCAAGCTCGACGCCCTCAAGAAGACTGGTGACCCGATCGCTCTCCGCTGGCGCGAGAACGAGGCCCGCCCCAAGGCCGCTGCCGCTCTCCGTGAGGTTTGCAACGACTTCTTGAGCAAGGCCCAGAACGGCGAGGAGCAGTACTCGCACATCTCGGACGAGGACAAGCAGAAGGTCATTGAGAAGTGTGCCAACACCCTGTCGTGGCTCGAGAACCAGCTCGCCCGCCAGGCTGAGAAGCCCAAGAACGTCAACCCTGTTGTCACCTCGGAGGAGATGAACAAGCGCAGGGAGGATGTTCAGTACACTTCGGCTTCGATCATGAACCGCCCCAAGCCCAGGACGAAGGTCGAGACTCCCGGCACCCAGACCCCCAAGGAGGAGAAGATGGACCAGGACGAGGCCCCCGAGCAGGAGATGGACGTCGACTAGAGTGTCACTGTGTGAGATAATCGTGTAGGGATAGATGCATCATGTCTGGAACAGCTGTGTGTCGGGAGCAGGAGCGGAGCGATCGCTGGAGCAAGCGAGCCGCGGGTCGAGCAACATAACATCAGCTCCATGCCATGGACTTGAGCAGGGAAGCTTGACATTGTTGTGAATTCACTCACCTGGGCACATTCCGCCACATTGGCGGTGATATAGCCTTTGGAAAGTGCCACGTTGTTATATGGAGGCACTAAATAATGTATGAAGCACCCCGCGCCCAGGCCTCCAACCTCACCCCCCAGTCCCCACCCACTCTGTGCAAGGGCCACGCACCCAACAGCAATCCAAGCCAGCCCAAGCAAGACCTCTCCTCACTCACTACACGCGTCACATCCAACCCATTCGCGCGGGCTCTCGGATCAGTCTCATCAACATCATCCCCTCCATCCCTTCCTACACTCCGTCTCTCTCTCTCTCTCTCTCTCTCTCTCTCTCTCTCTCTAGTCATACCCTCGACTACACCCTAATCCTCGAGGCCAACGACAACTTGCACGAACGCACGCAAGCACCCTCGCTTGCTCGCTTCTCTCCCCCTCCCACCGCCGCTTGACGCCTTCGCACGAGCGCTCACGCCCCCGTCTTGCTTTGGCATATCACTCCCGCCCCCACCCCCTTCTTCCCCTTGTTCCACCACACAACAACCATTTCTCCTAACCTTCCCACTCCACCGACACCACAACAACAGCGACCACCACCATGTCATCCCCATCGGCAGCCCAGGCGGGCTCCCTCTACCCCATCCATCTGCTCATGGACGAGCTCAAGTCGGACGACGTTGTTCTCCGTCTCAGCTCGATCAAGCGCCTGAGCACCATTGCCCTCGCGCTCGGCCCTGCGCGGACGCGTGACGAGCTCCTCCAGTTCCTCCAGGTATGTTCGTTCGTGTGATGCGCGTTGGTGGTGTTGGTGTGTCAACTTCGGGGCCTCGGGGCGCGGACCGAGTTGCTTGTTTTGTCAGCCGGATGGCTTAGTCGACGCCAAGCGCAATTCATGGGATCGCATTTGAACGCCGACGCTGACGATACCAGGACCAGCTCGACGACGAGGACGAGGTGCTTCTCGTGCTGGCTGAGGAGCTCGGCAACTTTACAGAGTATGTTGGCGGAAAGCAGTACGCGTGGACGATTCTCGGACCCCTCGAGAACCTTGCTGCCGTCGAGGAGACGTTGGTTCGCGACAAGGCCGCCGAGTCTATTTCCAACATCTCCAAGGACCTCTCGCCCCAGCAGATCGATGAGCACTTTGTCCCCCTCCTCCGCCGCTTATCCACCGGCGAGTGGTTCACCTCGCGCACTTCGTCGTGTGCCCTCTTCGCTGCGGCCTACCCCAAGGCCAACCCCGAGGCGCAGGAGGAGATGCGCCGCCTCTTCGCTACCCTCGTTGCCGACGACACTCCCATGGTCCGCCGCGCTGCCGCCCGTGCTCTCGGAGTAAGTGTTCCCTTCATGACCTCTGCTGACCCCCCCAGCCCTTCGCCAAGGCCGTCGCGCAGGTCCCACACCAGCACGCACTCCTCATCACTGACCTGATCCCCTTGTACCGCCGCCTCGCCGCCGACGACCAGGACTCTGTGCGTCTTCTCACCATTCCCGACCTTATCGCGTTCGCCTCCAACCTCTCGCACGAGGAGACCAAGGAGCAGCTTTTGGAGCCTCTCCGCGCAAGCGTCGGCGACAAGAGCTGGCGCGTGCGCTACATGGTCGCCAACGAGTTTGTCGGCCTCGCCGAGTCTGTTGGCCCCGAGATTGTCCGCGACGAGCTTGTCAACGCCTTTGTCGGCCTGCTCAAGGACAACGAGGCCGAGGTCCGTACTGCTGCCGCTGGCCAGGTTCCGGGCTTTGGAAAGCTCGTCGACCCAGATGTCATCCTCAACCGTCTCCTGCCTTGCGTCAAGGACCTCTCCAACGACTCGAGCCAGCACGTCCGTGCGGCGCTCGCCATGCAGATCTCTGGTCTCGCCCCGTTACTCGGCAAGGACGCCACCATTGAGCACCTCCTTCCCCTCTTCCTCCACCTCCTCAAGGACGAGTTCAGCGAGGTCCGTCTTAACCTCATCTCCAAGCTCGAGATGGTCAACAATGGTGAGTCTTTACTGCTGCTCAAGGTGAACTGACTTGTAGTTATCGGCATCGAGCGCCTGTCGCAGGCCCTCCTCCCGGCTATCATGGAGCTTGCCGAGGACAAGCAGTGGCGCGTGCGCCAGGCTATCATCGAGTACATTCCTCTGCTCGCGACCCAGCTCGGCGTCAAGTTCTTCGACGACAAGCTCGGCGCGCTCTGCATGTCGTGGCTCGGCGACACCGTCTTCAGCATCCGCGAGGCTGCGACCATCAACCTCAAGAAGCTCACCGACGTCTTCGGCGTCGACTGGGCTCGCACCACCATCATCCCCAAGGTCCTCCAGATGGGCGAGCACCCCAACTACCTGTACCGCATGACGACCATCTTCGCCATTACCACCATGGCGCCGTCCCTCAACACCGCCATCATCCGCGACACTGTTCTTGATGCGTCGATGAACCTCGTCGCTGACCCCATCCCCAACATCCGCTTCAACGTCGCAAAGTGTCTCGAGACCCTTGCGGCTGTGCTGGCGACTGACCCCGAGGGCCAGGACCTTGTGCAGCGCCGCATCCTCCCGACCTTGAGAAAGCTCCAGGAGGACTCGGATGCTGATGTCCGGTGAGTGCCAGCGCGCGCCGGGCGCGGCAGCGAGCGGAGCAAGCGTTAGCGCGCTTGCGTGACCGACGCAGCGATCCCATTTTGGCAACAGCTGTCCGTCCCATGTACACCGCTGACCGTAGGTATTTCGCGACAAAAGCGTACGAGCGCACGACAGGCGACGAGCGGTCAGAGCCCATGCAGCTGTCATAAGCGGCTGCCTGGGCTGAAGAGGGAGGTGTGGGGCACCAGACAATTACGACGACGTGTATGGAGGGGGGCTCGGAGAAGCAAGGAGCATAGAGGAGGGGCGTAGAACAACGAGCACTGAGGAGCGGTGGACCGCATGCACCGCTTCGCCCTCGACCATCATGAGCTCGGCCAGAACAGAGACACAACAGAACAGAACCCGAACAACGCGCTCGCCCGTCTGGCGCAGCGTTTACAAGCTTAACACCTTTGATTGATTTGGTAGATTATACCCCTGGCACCGGCTGTGGCCGGTGTCATTGCGTGCGTGCGGTGCTTGCTGGCGCGCATGCGATGTAGACGCTTCCGATTGTGTGGGCTGGTGCCCGTTGGCGGGGTGTGGTGTGTTGGCTTACAGCAACTGACTGGGCTGGAGTACCCTCCTACTCATGCCTAACGAGTTAACTACGTCTCCTCCATCTCGGAAGCAGAGCTAACGTGTGCGAACTCAGGCTGACAGCTGAACACGGACGTGAGCTGACAGGGGGCCGATCTGACCGCTGGAAGGGAGAGAGGTGATCTGGGGAGCCATCAGGCGAGCTAACGACGCGACGACCTGGCGAGCTCACGACGCGACGACCTGGCGAGCTCACCAGCGGCGGGCCGACGAGGTGACGAGCAAGCGAAGCGACAAGCTGTCGAGCTTCGAAGGGCGTAACTACCTGGAATCCGCATCGGGCAGACAGTTCACTGGCAAAGCTAGCGGCCACTACCAGCTCGGAAGCTGCATTCAAACAACCGTCTGACCTCTGTACTGCGCCACAGCACACATGAATCCACGGTGACGCGACGCAATCCTGCCACGACCATTGTCCGTATGCCATCTTGGATGCTACAACCCTCGTCCGTATTGTACAACAGCTCGATTCGGCCCGCCGCCGATCCGCCACCGCGCTCACCCGGCCGTCGCGCTGCCCCTCGCTGCCCCTCACTGCCTCCATTGTCCGATATCACTACTGTCTCCGTTCCACCTCCCCTGCTAGCTCATGGCGTCCACCCACCCCCCGGCCCGGCGGGCCCAGCGCCAGATCCGACGGGGACAGCGACGGACCCGACGGGCGCGATGATGCACGCGATGCCGTCGGACGACGCGGTGAATATCCCCTCGACGCGGATGAGTTCTTGTCCGGGAAGAGCGCGGACGGAGTCGTCGGTGCCCTGGGGGAAGAGGTGGCCTGGTGGTGGGAGGTCGGGGATCTGCATGCGTGAGTTGGGTTGATGGAGGTGGGGAAGGGGTGCAGGGATGAGCGGGGAGGGTGAGGGGGTGTGAAGGGGGAGGGAAACTGAAGTGGGCGTATTGAGAAGGGATGAGGGAAGAGGGGAATGAGAGATGAGGGAGGAAGCAGGAGGGAGGAAGCACGAGGGAGGACGCATGAGGACGGAAGATGGAAGACAGAGGGGCATGGCGGGGATGGACTGGGAGGAGAGGGTTGGAGGTTGGATCACGCGAACAAGGTGAGCTTGGACAGAAGGTCCAGGGCCGTCCATCACCTGGGAAGGCAGGCATGGAAAAATGCCCTCGTCGGGCTTTACAGAGCAGCAAGCATATGGCAGCGGCAAGCAGCGGTCGCAAACCCATGACAGCTGGAGTGCGGCCATGACAGCTGGAGTGCGGTCATGACAGCTGGAGTGCGGTGCTTGGAAGGACCGAACCCGACTGCACTGCTCAGAACATGTTGCACTTGGGGCTCAGCCCACACCGGCACGAGAGCATCTGAGGCAACGCCACGGTCTCCAGGTGAGGCTGCGCGCCTCGACCTCACGCTGACGGCGACTAGACCATGTGTGCGTACGCCCGGCACCCTGCTGCAGCTTCGAGGTAGCACTGCAACCTCTTCCAGCAATGTGCGTGCACACAGTGGGTGTGGCGCCACACTGCCAGATCTCCCCCTCCGCAGCTTACCCACTCAGAGACGCAAAGATGAGAGAACGAAAAGCCAACCCACCTTGAGCACATCAAATATCAGATACCCATGCCCGCCCGTTCTCTCCTCGTCGTACACGATCGGCGTCCATGTCTTGCTTGCGTCGATCCACTGGCGCACCTTTGGCCGGTCGCGGGGGCGGACGATGGCGTAGAATATCAAGTCTTTTGTCTGCCGTCAGCCGGTGCAGGTGGACAAGTCGGTGGCTCCTCGGTGCCCTGCCTCCGCTGTCAGACTCCAAGGTCGTTACGCATTGTCCTGTCACGCTCTGTCATGAACCGCGCCCTCTCCAACCTAGCAGTCACGTTGTCCTCCCGCTCCAACTCCCTGGCATCTTCCACTGGTCTCTCTCCACCTTCCGATCTCGCCCACTCTGTTATCTTCAGCTGCCGACCTCGACCCACCTCCGCAGCATCCACAATCAGGTCGTTCGAAATAAACATGATCCGCGCCGTCTCCGTAAACCTGTCGAGGAGGAAGAACGTCCGCGGCGAAGGCGGGTTGCGCACCCACTCCTTCTCCCACGGCCTATCCCCTAGTGTCGACATCGGCGAGGCGGTCGGCGTGTGTGAGCCGCTGGACGTCGACCAGCGCTGCGTGGTGAGCTGTTGGGCAAGCAAAATGACAGTAGAAGGAGGGAAGAAGGGACCCACCTGCATGTACACGCCGTCGACGCCGCCTCTGGCTTCCACCACCTCGCGCGCAGTTGCCGCCAGGCCTGTGGTCAGAAGCGCCTGGGAGGCACTCACGGATGACGTTGGGCCCGTTGATCGCGCGCGTGAGTATCCCGACCGTGAGGTCGTATACCGTTGAGCTAGTGTTAGCCGGTGACACCCAAGCGAAGGCGCAAGCCATCACGCGAGGGGAAGGCGGAAATGCAATACAATATAATAAGCACCTGCCTGTGGCCCAACTCGTCGCTGAGGCCCACGCAGCCCACGCAGCCCACGCAACCCACGCAACCACTCACTAGGTCACGGCGCAGTCGACGTAGAACCCGCGCTGATGCAGGAGACGCATGTACATCACACACCCGACCTTTTCGTTCTGGAGCGCGTAGCTGCGGGCGAAATCGGGCAGTTCGCATAGGCGCAGACGGTCAGTAAATCGAGGGGCGCCAGTAACCAAGACGCGTTGCGTCGTCAGTGCGAGGAAGGGGAGGAGAGCCGAGAGCAGAGTAGAAAGGGAGGGCAGTGGCAAAGACGAGGAAACAGTCAGCCATGGCTCCGGCCGACCAGACGACGACTCACTAATGCACCTGCCGCACCAACTCCACCTCGTCGGGATGGAAGATCAGGTAGCTCGTCTTGCCGACAAGGTCCTCCGGCTCGTACCCGAGGATCTCGGAGATGCTTTCGGAGACGTACACCATGACGGCCTGCGTGAGCGGGGGCTAGCGGTAGGGGGTTTGTGGGGGGATGGGGGACTCTTGGGGGGAGCAAGGGGAGCGGGGGAGGGGGAGGCATTGTGCGGGCGCCTTGTGGCCCTCCTCGCCGCGATGGAAGGCCAGGAGATCGAGGAAATATTACCTCATTCTGCTTCTGGTCGAAACGCTTCGCCGTCGCCTCACTCCCACCAACACTCTCTCGCAGCCCCAACAACCTCTCAGAGACACGGACACACTCACATTCCGCTCGCCGGTGAGCACGAACAGGGCGGACAAGCCCAGCTCGCGCGTCAGCGCGCCCCCGCTCCCCGCGCTGCTCGTGTTGGCCGTCACTGTCACTGTCTTCGGGTCCGCGTCCGCCTTGGCCGGCGGCGGGGCGGTCGGCGCGCGTCGACGGGTGTTGAGTCGAGTCTAGAGCGTCGAGCGTGTCGAGCGTGTCAGGGGTGGGGGGGGGTCCAGGTTTGTTACAACGTGCTAGAGGGGTTGGGGTGTCGAGGCGCCGAGGCGTCGAGGCGTGTCGAGCCGAGTAAAACTGACTGAGGAATAGAGAGTTGGGAGTATGCTGAATGCTGAATTGAGCCTCGTCTCGTCTCGGGCGGTCTCCAATCCTTGTCGCGTCTCCTAGCCTGCCTTGCGTAGCCTTGTCTGGCGTTGTATGTCGGGTCCTGTCGCCGATCAAGATCAGCGGATCGCCGGATCAACGGATTGCAGATCGCCAGGGACGCTTTGGAGTCGTGCCAAGACCTGGGGCCCGCCGTGGCGTTTCCGAACTCCGAACGGCGGACTCGCGTACTTTCGGCTGACTCGTGGCGCGGGGCTCGTGGTTCGTGGTTCGTGGGGCGTGGGGCGTGACTCGTGACAGCAGGTGGCTAGTGCCCCAGATACCCAAAGGGATGAAGGCGGAACGCGATGGCGGGGTGGTTCAGTTGCGGCGAGGTGGCCGATGTGCAAGCCGGTGTCAGCGATATCCGGGCGGTACGCCGGGTGTGGCGACTAGTGTGGCTTGTGGCTTGTGGCCTGTGGCTTGTGGCTTGGGAGGGAGCCGCTCGCCCGATGTCTCGAGACGAAGAGGAGAAGGACAAGCGCAGAGAATGCCAAGTGCATGTATGTGTATGTATCTAATGTCGGAGGCTTGAGTTCTTGATAGCTGGCTAAGCGAGCCGGGCCGGCCGGCTCTACGCCCGGGTTGCCTCAGCGCCGAGCACCGCCGCGGATGATCACCTGCTCCTCCCCCCTCCTCCCCTCGTCTCGTCAGATCTCAACTCTGGGCCGCGAGAGATTAGCCAGCACTGCGGATATGCGGCGTACAGCGCGGACGAAGGGAGTACGCGCGCGCCTGCCACGAGCTCCAGTTCCGCCGGCTCTGTCGTATCGACTGCAGGGGGTCCGGGCTTCCGCCGCTCACCGAGCGACGCCGTTGATAACCACCGAGCAGCGCCAGACGTCGGTAAGGTCGGCAGTGGGCGGGTGCCTGTCGATGGCCGCGACTGCTGCCCTCTGCCAGACTGAGCGCGGGGTTGCGCAGTGTACGCCCCGAGCATGTCCGCCGAAGAGCCGTAGCTGAGTCTGTGGACGGCGGCTGGCTCGCCCGAGACATGTCACCGACGTGACGAGGGGCGTGTGGTGGAGCCGCGTTTATTGCCCGAGCTTCGATCGCCCGATACCCGACCCGCTATTCGGAGCCATGGGCCGGAGCTGGGCTGGGATGGCGCTGGGCTGGGAGCTGAGCTAGCGCGTGAGATAGTGCTGGGCTGGGATGGGGGGGCCTGGAGCGAGCTGGCTGGAGCTGGAGTTGTGCTGCACCGCGAGCCGCTCAGGACGAGGAGGAAGGCAGGCCGACAGACGATCGTCGTTACGGCTGCAGATCATGAGGTCATGCAATCGATCCGCGGCGACCGCCGTCTACTACCGGGGGAATGCTGACCGCCGCGTGAGCAGAGCTTACCACACCGGCTCGGCGGGCGAGACACAACATTGAGTGTTGTTGAAGCCGTAAGTAGACACGAGAGGAGATACAGGAGATGCTTTAGAGCTCAAGCTCACCCGGATGTTGGAGTGAGAAGTGCTGGAGGGGCTTCTGGATCCAACTCTGCTGAACCTCTCCGTGGCGCTTGCCGGAAGAACTGAGGCAACATCCAGATATGCGCTCGAACCGGGGGACCAGCACAGTATCTTAGCAATATCTGGCAATAGCTAGGCATGTAGTTAGCAGTGGTGCAGTTAGCAGTGACTCAGAGAAGTGGCTCGGAGGAGTGGCTCAGCGAAGTGGCTCACAGTCAAGCTAACACTTAGAAACGTGCTCTCGACGTCTTCGACTTCGCCAGCCTTGCGCCGGGAGGAATGCGCGACTACTCGGCGGAACCAACTGTCCCCCATCTGCTCGACACCCAGCACCACCGAGCTCTCCCATGCCCAAGACTCCATCGAAACGTGCCATCACCCCGGCCTGCATTACTCACATCATCCCGTAATCAGCCCTCGTCCCCTGGCGGAGGCAAACCAACTGCCCATGGAAGAACGGGTGATTAAGCATGAATAGAGGTACGCGAGGTGGGAATACCCATTGCTGCCTCTGCCTGCCGTCTACTGCTTGTTCCAGGCTGCGGCAGCCCTCATCCGGGTGTAGGACGGATCGCACCAGTTCTGCTCGAGTCGGAACATATGAGCCAGCGCAAGCACCGCCCTGCACTGCCAGCGACCACCCCGCGCCTGAGGCCCAGGCCATAGGAGCGCCTAGAGGAAAGCCGAAACCCACCACCCGAAGTCCTAGGAAGACCCGGGCGTTTTGCCGGCTGCACGACGCTTCCAACGGATCCACCCAGCCATGTGACCGCGTGCTGTGCCGCTCCACTCCACGTACCGCGCTACCAATACCTTGTTGCGAGGTGGCAAGGTCCGAAGCGTCAGGTGACTTGAGTGTCGGGCATCCCCGCGTTTCGACGGTTGACGCGACTCACTCGATTCGAGCCAGTTATCGACTCGTAGTGGTGGCGAGATTTGTCGAGTATGGCTCGCGTCTGGCTGCTTGAGAGCCTCCTCGTACAGCTTGGCCATTATCACAGAGTAGGGTGCATTCTCTATTCTACAGACGACTTCATGCTACAGATACACTAGTTGTACAGTTCTATCACAACGAACAAGAACGAGATGAGACTGGGAATATATGGTACAAGCACTTGGCTTCACTTGACTTCTGTTGCTTCTTGTTCTCCGCCCTCTTCAATGTTGCTTCTTCCGTCCGTTTCTGATGTCCTTCGAGCTCAGCTGGGAACGCCCTCCGTGTTATAGCCCATGCTCTCGAGCAGGCTCTCGAGCTCAGACGCTAGGTGTCCTGAGTCGCCCTGTTGGGTGGGCGCAGCAGCCCAGGTGGCGGCCATATGGCTTGCCGGAGCGTGGCCGGGAGGCATGCCGGATGCCCTCCCTTGCTCGCAACGGTCGTCGTGCTTCAGCGGCAGCCCGGCTGGCCGCAACAGGCCAACGGCGAGGGCATGCGACGCGTCATCCATCGACATGAGCCCCGACGGACGCTCAAGGATGGTGTGCTCGAACACGCCGTTCGACGACACGATGCCCTCGATCTGCTTCGCCGCGCGCTGCTCGACGCTCCATCTGCTAACGATATCGGGGACGCGCCTGACGTCAGCGTGGAGTCACGAAGAGTGGTGAATGACTCACGGAGGAGGCCAGAAACGGAAGACATGGTCGGCGGCATTCGCGTCGCGTTCGAGCTCACGCCGCCTCATTGCAGCCTGTTGGTCCACTTCAGAGTCGATGTTCTGTGCGTTGAACGCGTACGAGAGCAACAACTCAGGTGACGGGGTAAGGCGCCGCATAGCCTCGTTGATCGCCTTGATGGTCGGGGACACGTCTGCCCAAGCCCATCCCTGATGTCAGCTGATATCAATAAGCCAACTCACGAGCTGGTGCAGCGCCTTGATGCAGCAGCGGACCTCTTCCTGCTTGTTGTCCCACGTCCAGTCGACACCGCCACGCGTGTTGTTCGGATACCCTTGCTCGTTGACTGGCACTTCTGCCAGGAACTGGGCAGAGGCGAGGAGCACGCGGATCAACATCGACCCACCCTGGATCAAGCCAGTGGGCATAAGGCTCTCAAAGAGTGGGACTTGCGCTCGTACGTTGGCCAGGAGGAGGTCAATGCTTTCGCTGTGGAGGCCTTCCAAGGCGGCAACACGAGCTGCTTCGGGACGGGATTGCTCCGGGACTCTATCGTCGTAAATGTATGCTTCGTGGAGGCGGCGGCGAAAGTGGAGCAGCTGCTGGATGAGTTGCTGCATGATGAGGAGGAGGTATGAGGTCGACAGGCGGAGACTTGAGAATTGCTGATGGTCAGACGCGTATCTTGGGAACAACTCACATGGACAGGAGAGAACCCCAGGATATCGCTGCGGCTGCAAGACAGGAGCTCCTCGGTATGGGAGTTGATCTCCTTGTACACCTCTCGAACCCCCTGCCAGATTGTGCGAGCGTTGTTGCAGAACTCGAAGACATCGATGCGCCCAGGGCGAAGGATCGGAATGGACATGGTGCGAGCGACCTTGCGAATGAGAATGGCCATGCGGTACCACGAGTTCATGAAGAAGGAGATTGCGTAGAATGGAGCGGGCACAGACACGTCCCGAAGGCCACGCAGCCATTCACCAGACGCCTCGACGTCTATATCGGGGCTGCGTGTCAGCTACATGGAGGCTGTGCAGACTTACACCATGGGTTCTGAGCTTGTTCCCGCCGCCCAGAAGGAGTCGGCGACAAGGACGGTCCAAAAGATGCGACGCTGCTTGGCGAGCTGTCCAATGGAGGGTGGAAGACCGCCAGCCTTGTAAATGGCAAGGTTGCCTTCGGACGCCCATGTCAAGTCGAGCTGGCGGAGCTGCTTCACAAGAGTAGAGTGGTACATCTCCGCTGCCCGTCAGCAAATTGTCACAGGCTGTAAACCTACTTTCCAAGGCAGCGTCTGCGCTGGGATTATAATCAGTCATGTGCTGGAGTTGTGTGAAGAGTGCCAGGGCTTGTACGCCAGTTACGCTTGGTTTTTTAAGGATGCCGTGTCGGTCCATGAGCCTGCGTGCGCGCTCCACAAGTGCTACACATACGCGGAGGCGCAGCTGCCCATAATTAGATTGGTCTATAAATTCAGAACCACTGCCGGTCTCCTGTACGTCAGCACTGCTTCTCCAGCGGGTGCACTAACGGATCCACCATCTAGAATCACTGCTCTGTCAGCTCTTCATCCGCCTTACTTCACTCACACTTCGGACTCGTGCTAGGCTTGTTCGGGTCCGTCCCCAAGACCTGGCTGTCAGCACCCATCACTTACGCCACCTTTGGGCCCACTCACGACCGGATGGTCTGAGAATCGTGCAGCCCATGCCTCAATCACAGCACAGAGGACTTCCTGTGCCGGAGCCATCCGATCTGAACGCTCACCAGCTTGCTGCCATGACATGTAGAATGCTTCCGGACTGATGGCAGGGAGAGTCAACTGGACAGACGAAAAGTAGATGCGGACGAGGTGCCGACTGAGCTCGCTCCCGAGTGCGCGGCTGGCAAGGCTGTCGCCGACGTTCTCGCTGCGTGACCAACGGACGATCTTGTCCCTCTTCTCGTCCCTGTCCTTGCTTGGGTCGGACCAGATGGACCAGGGGTCATTGGCAAGAGCCTCGCGCTCTTCATCGCTGCGCATGATCTCAATAATGTCGTCGTCGGCGTGCTGGCGCTTCTTACCGACAATCTGGGGAGGGTGTGCCGGAGGTGAAGCTGAGCCAGGCGAGAACGAAGTTAGTGACATATGGTAGGGCGGGTTCAGAGAGGTAAGGTCGACGCCCGACTGCTGCGGTGGGGCTGGTGATGCGCTCCCAGAGGATGACGATACGGACAATGACTGCCGGTTGAAGGCATCGGGTTGAGAGTCATAGAAGGCATCGGGTTGAGCGTCGTAAGTGTCATCGAGCGAAAGGGATGGAAACTGCGACGGGCTTGCAACGTTGGGAGCGCCTTCGAAGGTCGTTGGCAGAGAGGAAGACAGACCTGGCTGGGAGGGTGCAGACGAAGAGTACAGAGACGGTGCACTGTACGACGACGGCTCAGACTGGGGATAGGGAGCGGACGGTGTTGGAGGGAAGACGAACGAGTCCCAGACTGACGGGTCGGCCGTTGTACCCGGCATATCGTTGTACAGGCCAAGCTCGAAGGGGGTGCCGTAAGGAGTGCTGACAGCATTGCTCGCCCACTCGGTTGTCCAGGTTGGAAGCTCGGCTGGTGCTGCTGTAGAGCCCTGGTCGAGCAACCCGGTGCCAGCGTACGCGTACTGGTTCGCGCCATACGGCAGGTAGCCGTTCGTACCGTTGAGGTCGACGCTCGTAGGCACAGCATTAGGATCCGAGAGATCAAACGATGAGGATGAAGCGCGCGACGCAGAGGTTGTTTGCGACGTTTGCCGTGTAGGGTGAGGAGGGAAGGCGAGGGAAGGGGTCTGGGGTGCCGCCGAGGCGGTTCCGCTCGTGGCGGACCCTACACCGGTGTACACCGCACCTTCACCGCCGAACATCTTCTTAGCCTCCTCGATGCGCTTGCCGCCCTTGTTAGGCTTGGAAGGGTTGACGATCTGGTTGGTCGTGCAACGGATACCTTTGGAGATACAGTTTGAGCACGAAACGTCTGGGTTCTGGCGGACTAGGACTGGGAGTGGAGGCATGACGCGCGTCGAGTCGGCAGGGGTGAGGAGCGCGAGCATGTCGCATCTAGTAGTGGTTAGTTATGTTCGCTGGTGGAAGTCGGGTGAGACTTACTTGACGCGCCGGAGACGGCATGAGTCACAGGCGACATTCTGACCTGTCGTGCTGTCAGCACCGCATTCAGAAGTGAAGGTGGGCGGGTGAGTGGAGGGTGGGATGGAATAAGTGGTAGACTCACGTCGCTTCTTCTTCTCTGGGGGCTGGACAGCATGCCCAGCTTGTGAGCTGGGTGGCATGGTTGAGGGTAGGATGTATGATAGTAGTTGGACGAGTAGTGGTAGTGATCAAGGTGGGATGAGGTGGCGACGAGGCAAGGTATGGGATGGCTGTGTATGTAGGAAAGATTGGTAGATAGGAAGTGGGACACTACCTGTAGTAAAATGGGGGGTGGTTGAGTGGACTCGACTAGTACTCATCTAGGAGGGAGGGGCTTCGGCCATCTTATTTGTAACCAACGCCGGCCGGACCGACGGGCAACTGCGGAGACTCCCCCCCCAGTTGCGGAAAGCGCGGCGGGTGAGCTGTGTCTGGTGTCGTCGTGTTGCGCTGGAGCTATGCAACCACAACGCTCTCTCTCTCTATGCACTCCTATCGTTGCCATGTGCGTGTGCCCCGCAAGTTGGTATTAGGGTGAGTCTTGAGTATGCATGCATATGTGGGGGGGGTAGTAGCTAAATTGCCAGGGATTTGCAGGGCTTGACTCTATCCTGGCCTCGGGCAACTCGGGATGCCAAGGGAAAAGGGGAAACACCCAGGAAGAGAACCCAAAGAGCCAACCTCGAGACCGAGTGGCCGAGGCCAAGAACGACGGCGCGACGGCGGTGATGGACTCGAGGAGCGATTGACGGCGGTCTACGGCCCGATATACGGCTCGTATCGGAGTCTTAACCTGCCAATACCGGTGTTGCCCGCATCCGCCTATCCGCATCAGCATCGCATCTTGAAATTCTCTGTAATCTGTGTAAATCTGTAAAGGCAAAAAAAAAAGTTGGTACCATGTGCTACATCTTGGTTATCCAGTGCTTCCTCTCGTCATACCTCTCTTGGCGTAGATCCTTGGATTCATGCGAGGGAGTCGTAGGATGCCATTGCTTTGACTAACCCGATACAACCTGGGGCGTAACTGCCCGAGGGTGGATGAGTAAGTTGGAAGGGGGCTTGCGTTATTTGGTCGAGATCTACTTTTGGCCGTCTCTCTGTGATTCTGGCGTAGTAGTAATATGATGTCAAGGTACACAGCAAGGACCTCGTAAGGGACGACTATTGAGAGGAATGCCCGTTTGTTGTGGATTGCATGCCATGGAGAGTTGGTTGATGGCGAGACGCCAGAGGCGACTATCGAGGATTGTCACCCCCGCCACTTCCCAATAGACCCAAAGGCCCAGCCCAGCTTCATACGAGTCAGATCCCTTTCATTCCATTTCAATCGTTTGTCTTGGGTATTCCACGGTTCAAACTACTCAAACTTCCCGCGCAATCTGCGGGAATATTGCCCTTCTCTTTCATGGTGATGCTGACTGAGCCAGGGTCGAAATGCCGAACGACGAGAGAGACGGGGCAACCAAGGGGCAACCAAGGGCCAAGGGAATGGAATGGATGTGCATTTCAAGCCTCATCGTCATCATCACAGGATTCCTTCTTTTCGGATCCGTTATCGACACGGCATCCGCTCCCTCCCTACCTTCACACCCCCGGAAGTCTACCCCCGGGCCACGAGATTGGCGTACTCCCCTCCCATCAGAGTGGCTGTGGACTCGGAACAAGGAACTGGAGTGTGTAGCATGTGGTACCACCCCTTGGCTCTCGTCTTCGTCATGCATACCTCAGCTCTAACGATCCTCTGGCATTCGAGCCCAGTCGACTCATCTCTGGCTTGGCTTGGCCTTGGATAAAGTTTCGACTCGCTCTTCGAAACCCGTTCACGTGCCTTCCCGTTTCCACCCACTGTCGTCCTAATCTCTCCGTCCAGTCACCCCGTCTCCGTCCTCCGCCTCGAGTAGCGTCGAGCAGCGAGAATTCCCGTATAGCCAAAGAAGGCCATTTTGGTATACCAAATTCTGTTTTGACGCAACAGGTGTCCTGAATAGAACAAAGCTTGGGACAACCGGCGCGAGCGGGCCGTCCGGGTGAGTCTGGCTAGTCTGGCTAGTCTGGGGCAGAATCGGTGCGGCCACACTCGACGGTCGAGGTCATTGTACACGGCGAACTCCAGGGCATGCATGACTGCGGATCGGTGTAGTAGCCAGGGAAACAGCGCACGTATCAGAAAACACTCGTCTCAGTAGTATCGCTATCGCACGAGATTTGTACAGCCATAGGGGAAAGTTGGGGTACGGAGCACGATGTACTGCGGAATGTAATGGGGTTCGGTGCGGAAGCGCCGAAAACAAAGTTACGAGCCACAACTCAGGGGCAACCGGGGCAGATGGAAGGGGAGGCACCTAAGCTTGGAACAACTGCATTGCCTAGACGCCTCCTTCTAGATCTACTTTCATCGCCCAGCTCATCATCCCATGCGCCTAGCTCAATGCGGTGGCGCCGGTGTCGCGGCGATGCATCGTCGCATCGTGCCCCAGAGGCGTTCCTCGCCTTCTTGGCCGTCGCGCCGTCGTAATGGACAGACACCCTGCAGACTCCCTGCGCCGCTGCTCAACGGATCAACGGCAATACACCGAGGGGACGCAGTAGTCAGCAGCGGCACGCACATGCCTCGCCACAAAACACATTCCATTCAGCCGCCATGCGCGCCACGTACAACCTAAACGGAGGATCTCGCCGTCTCGCTAGCTCGCTAATACGCTAGTCGTAACAGCGACGCTTGCGTGTCGTCCGGCCGGCTTTCCCGAACCCTTAGCAGAAGCAGTGATCTCCCATCCCTCTTGCCTCTTGCTGCAGAATGTCTCAGTGTTGGCGGCTAGTGGCTTGCCGCCGAGGCCATAACGCAAACGTACGCGACGTGGCAGCTCGAGAATGGATCCTACAAGTGGGCTAGCACGGAGCGCGATTTCTGCCTGACGGCATCCCGAGCTCCACCGTTCTCCGTCGCCGTCCGTAATCTGTAAAGGTAATCTGTAAAGGTAATCTGTAAATGTTGATGGGACGGAACGGATCGTCAAATGCTTCTGCAAGATCAACGAGGCCCGTGCGCGCCCGAATATGTTATCCACCTCGGGCTAATTCGGCGACCGGTGTTCACATGATTGTCGGTATCGTAGGATCGGCAGATAAGCCGAGACACGATGTGCTCGCCGATGTCCGAGCTCCACCATCACAACAGACACAGCATTGGCCAGGCTCTCCACGTTCTCTTGGCACGACCTCAGCAGCAGCGCCAGACGCTCCAACTGGCGCGGTATGTCTAACACCCCTGGCAGACTACCCCGAAGTCCCCCTTCGGTCTCCGGAATGGTCTCCGGGAATCTGCCCGAGTCCACCGTCTTCTTGGACCTCGGGCCTAGAGGCACCCGGGCCCGGCATGCGAGGAACTGCCGTGACGTAAGACCCACTCCAGCTTGATCGCCACTGGCGTTGGCTGTTGACGCTACTAGTTGTGCGGTGAGACAGGTGCGGAAATTGATTTCGAGGATGGTGCGGAACGCGTGGCGCGCAAGCGGGCGCCGTGCGCCGGCCGGAGGGGAACGGCGGGACTGAGGGGCAGGCTGCGACACGGCGGTATGCTGCGTTCATTGCCTCTTTGCCCGTTGCCCGTCGTTGCCCGACCGCTGTGGACAGCTGTTGACGTGGCATGCGATGTAGAATTTGGTGGGAGAGTGGAGCGCCGGGGTGGCTGAGATGGATGGCAGCGTGGTGTTGTTGTGGCGGACAGTGTGAAACGCGTGCTGTGCATCGTCGTGGCATGTAGTGCGCAGTGCATGGCGCGGTGGCACGTGGACCATGTTTCGCATGCCACCGACAGACGAGGAACGCGGGGTGGGGGAGGACGAACGACTCTACGTTGACAATGCACCGCCACCTAGATCGACAGGGCGGACAGCTCGACGGGCACGAAAGATCGTCGCCATGATCTCATCTGCGTGGCTGCGTCCTTAACAGAGGTCACATAACGTCGACATGTGAAAGCCAGTGTGATCAACAATTGAATGCGCTGTTCTTCTTGGACTTGATGCCATCCAGAGTTCTTGGGCTCGAGCTGTCCAGAAACTCCAGGTCGAGTAGAGTAGTACGCCAACGAGATTTGGGGGACTGAGAGGCGGGCATTTCTCGTCGTCAATAGATTGCGTTGGCTCTCCGCACAGGAGTCCGCAGGAGCATGCCGCCGTCCCATCACGACTTTCCTTCGGATGAGGGGTGGACAGGAAAGTGACTAACCAAGGCGTGCGTCGACATGATCGTCAATTCTGGCCGTGTCTTCTGGTTATCTGCTGGGTACCAGACCCTGCACGCGCTGCATGTCCTAAGTCGGATGGGTAGACGATCTCGTCGCGGCGGAGCGCGACGTCTAATCGTGAAAACACCATTCCGCAAGGACAGTCACTGGCCTGGGATTCCCACATGCTCGAGAATGACAATACGTGGGAACGAATCGGTGCGAAGCCGTGCGGAATGCCTGGCTCGATCACTGGGTCGACGATCATTGACGTGTGCGGAATGCGAGATCGGGAACATGTGTCGAGGTCGGGAACACGGACAGAAGGGGACCAAGGGGGAGAGCCAGACGAGGTAGTCAGGTCAGTGGACGGACAAGATAAGGCTGTGTGAGAAAGCTAACGACGCGGAGGGTCAGGATAAAACGAGTTTGGTGACATGGCGACCGGGCGACCGGTGCCGGTCGGTGTGAACGCGGGAGGGGTGGGGGATGCTCTACGTGTCCGTTGCTGCTCCGGTATTCTCGGCGTTGGGACACGCCGAGAGCGGACGCGGCGGTAGTTTGCGGAGGTGGGCACACAGCGTGGACGCGTGGAGCCGTTGGTATGAGGTCACTTAGCGATGTTGGCGAAGCAGTGGATGGCGCAACGAGCGCGACGCCTTTCGAGGCGATGATATGGCGGTGTGATATGGCGGGTGATATGGCGGTGTGGGGAGGTCTGGCCAGTGTGACGAGACAGCAAGTCAGAGGATGCAACTCAGTTGGGCATCAGATTCGAATAGTGCGCTGTCGTTACCATCGCTCAGTGGTGTCGAAACGGTCAGGTGGTGGAAGCTGGCGGTGTCGGTACAGCATTGGGGGTGGTTCTCAGGTCTGTTGTACAGTAGCAGTTGTCAGGACTGTTGTAGTTGCTGTCAGCACTGTTGCAGTGGTATCAGGACAGTTGTTGTTACTGTCAGGATAGTCGTAGTTGTTGTCAGTACTGCTGTACACTAGTTGTTGTCAGGTCTGCCGTAGTTGCTGTCAGGTCTGTCTAGTTGGTGTCTGGTCTGTTGTGCCAGACGAGGATGCGCCCTTGTCATCCAATCAAGCACGACACGTTCTGAGTAACCCACGAGGCATTCATACTCACGCACTGTACAGCATCCCACTTACCCGATCCCACTTACTCGGTATCCCATATGCCTTGGTACCCCCTGGTATCCTGGTATCCCTTACGCCTGGTACCCCACAGCCCCCTCGACAATCTTCATCATCGCGAGCACCTTCTCCTCCTCGAACTGCCGCCCCACAACCTGCACGCCGACAGGCAGCCCCGCCATCTTCTTGGCGTCGTACGCGGGATCCGCGCCGCCATACACCTTCTTCTCGAGGATCCACGACCCCGTGCTCCCGTCCAGGAAGTTGTCCGGGACCGCGTCGCGCACAGGGTCGACGCGGGTGACGGGGAGCACGCCGGCCGTCGAGTCGACGATGTTGAAGAGGATCGTGCCGACCGCCAGCGGCGAGAGGTCCTTGGTGCGCCCGTGCTCGAGCGCGGGGACGGCTTGTGGCGGGCAGATGAGGAAGTCGAAGTTGTTGTCCTGCCACGCCGCGCGGCGGAACTGCGCGGTGTAGCTGTCGCGCTGGCCGGTCCAGTACATGTACTCGTCGACGCTCTTGCGCTTTGATGCGGCTGGGTGTCAGCAATGACTTGCCGTGGCACAGAGGGAGAGGACAGAGGTGTGCTCAACCTATCCGAGACGGGATATTCACAGAAGATGCTCGCAAACATCAGGTCCTTGGCGATGTACTTCACAAGATTGACCAGCATCCACATCACGAAGCGCGGTAGCCGCGTGCCGAGCGTCACAAGCTTCATCGCCGGCTCCATCGGGTCCTTGCCGATATTGCTCAGCAGCTGGCGATATCCGTCGGACGACGTGAGCGCGGCGAAGATCTTGAGCGCATACGCGACATTGGGCGGGCGCCACTCGACGAGCTCGTGCCCCTCCTTCTGCAGCGCGGCCACTGTCTCGCGCACGGCGCGCTGGGCGGCGGGCGATGCGCGCACCGCCCCATCGTCGACCCAGTATCCGATCCTGAGGCGCTTGGGGAGGTTAGGCTCGCGCCAGGGCAATGGGACAATGTTCTCCGCCTGGCAGACGCCGTGCGATGCGAGGTCGGAGACGAAGTGCTCGACCATGGTGCGCGCGGCGAAGGTCAGGTCATCGACGGTGCGTGCCATCGGCCCGACGACGGACTGGGGTCAGCAGAGGGAGGGTGGTTGTGCCCACCTTGATACCGTCAAAGCCAACGGTGACGGGCCTCTGGCCGCCTGCGGGCCAACGCCCGACGGCAGGCTTGAGGCCCATACATCCTGAGTAGGCCGCTGGGATACGCAGCGAGCCGCCGACTGCTGTCAGCCTCGCCTGTGACGACGTACTCACTGTCGGATCCCCAGCCGATCGGCGTGCCATGCAGTGTGATGAGAGCCGCCTCGCCGCCAGACGAGCCGCCGGGCGTACGCGCCGACGAGTAAGGGTTGGACGACGCGCCGAAGATGGGGTTGGCGCACTCGAACGCCAGGAGTGTCTGGGGCACGTTGGTCTTGCAGAACGGAATGCCGCCCTCGGCGCGGAAGATCTTGACGAGCTGCTCGGTTAGTAGTGACCGGGATCGGTGTCTTGGCGTCGGCGGGCTCAACTCACCGTGCCCTCATTGTCTGCGCTCGTCGTCGGGTCATTGCAGTATCTGCCGTCAGAGATGCGGAGACTGAGATAGCCCACGGTGAGCATCCCAGCGACGTGTCGACGCCGAGGATGTTGTACGTGTCTGCAGTCAGTGCGCCATCGGCCAGAAAAGCTCACCCTTGAAGCTGGACGGCAGACCCCAGAACGCTCCCTTGGGCTCGACACCAGCAGCGAGCGCCGCGTCCTTTGCGCGCGCCTCCTCCAGGCCTTGGCGGAACAGGGCTACCATCAGTACTTTGCTCAGCTATACCGCGACCGCCGCTCGCTCAACCCACCCTCCGTCAGACAGTTGGTCTTGCGGTGCGCAGCGCACGCAGCGCGGATCTGCCGTCAGCTCCGCCCCTCCCCTCGACGTACGAAAGCGGCCATGACGCGCTCGCACGTCCAGCCCTCCTTGCGCGCCTTGAGGTTGGCGACGATCTCCTGCGCACTGGCGTCAGCGCAGCACATAAGAACACCAACCTTGCGCCGATGACGTCGAGGTCCTCCGAGTGCTGCGAGGCGAGGCCCAGCTCAGCCTCCATCTCCGCGATGAGCCGGTCGCGCTCCTCGACCTTGGAGGCGCGGGCTCTGAGTGTTGTCGCGTGCATCTGTAATGAGTGTGGTTGGTGTGTGTGAAGGAAGGAAGGGAAGTGAAGCGCGTTATGTGTGGGTAGGAATGTGGATTGGCGGCTGTGGCCCCTTCATAGCCGGGTTCTGTTCCGGTTGTTCCTGGTGACCCACACGAGACCACGCGGTCAGGCAAGTGCAGGGCAGCATGACTCTGAGAGCGGTGCAAGAGATAAGCAGCGTGGTGTTCCTATCACATTCCTTCGTCATCTGTACATCTACATTGCTTATGACCTGGACAGCTTTGCGCAGATGCGCAGACGGCAACTTGAGAGAGCCAAGCAAGCAAGACAAGGTACAACGCGTCAAGCATAAGGGGGGCAAGGGGAACTGCCAACTTGCGAGCCTCGGCCTCGGGCGATCGAGAGATGGCATGCTAAGGAGCCCCACGTCGTCATCACATGGCAAGTTCTCCTCCCTCCCCCGAAGCCGAGGTACGCTACTCGCGGGAACAGATCTCGACGATCCTCCCCTGGCCTTCAATATAGCTTACGGCTTACCGCTGAATGGGATCTGGGCTACACCCGGCTGGCTGAAGATTGTGGATTCCCACGGTTGATCCCTCGGGGAACCGGTCTGGGGGCCGGCCTAGGAGCTAGGAGAACCAGTGCGGGCAAGTCTATTAAAGGGGAGAAGTTATAAAGTCTGGACCATACAACCAGTTCAGGGTAAGGGACCCCCAGAGAAGACCGTCGGCCATGGTCAACTAACTTGACTACTCCACAACTGGACTAGTTTGTTTTCATCTTTTAATCGATTTGCCGCCACTTTTGTAATACACTTCTAATGGAGGCTATTAGTTGTTGTTATTGATGTCTTACACACCTCGCCGATACGAGTATGGATTGCTTAGTGATACTTTCTCTCTTTTGATTACTAGCAGTGCACATCCCTTCCCTTCCTCGTCGTCCTTCATTCAATCCCTTCTCCACTCCGCAAGTCACCCCCAACTCCAACTCGTCTTTCCGCACCATCCACCTCCACCCCCCCCCCCCCCCAGCCCACTCTTGGTTGACTAAGGCTTACCGTTCAATCGTCCACTCATCTCGACTACTCTTATCGCCCGTCTCTTGATCAACAGCGCCCCCCGCATACCAACGCCCTCAAGTCGATTCCGTCGGCTCTCGCTACTCGAGTCATCTCGGGCGTTTTCAGGACTTCCCCCAACGCCTTTCGGCACCGACAATATCGACCCTATCTCAACGCGTCGTCAGCGATTCAACTGCCACCCAACACCGACCAACTTCCTTGACCTTCCGAGTCTTCCACTCTTCCCAACTCACCTCACAACCCCTCTTCGTCCTCGCTAGTGATGCAGGCGACCCCGCCCTACGATGACATTCTAGAGGATGAGACTCTTGCTCCGCTGAAGCGCAATCATGCTTGTCTTCAGGTACGTCCTTTGGTGTCGCATAGCCTCTAGCTCACGCCGCAGTGCAAGAAGCGCAAAGTCAAGTGTGACGCCGTGAGGCCCACTTGCAACCCCTGCATGCGCTCGCATGCCCATGCCCTTCGATCTGCGCAGCGCAACAAGAGCCGCCCTCCCCCTCTCGTCTGCACCTACGCCGAAGATGACGGGGATGTGACTCCCGACCCCGAGCCAGAGCGCAAGCGTGTGAGCTCGGCATCCGGTGGCATCAAGAAGCAGGTGGTGGGGAATGGCGAGCGCACCATCCACCGCGAGAAGGAGCGTCGTGTCGAGGAGGAGCGGGACACGCTCAAGGCGCGCATTTGTGAGTTGAACTCTCTCTACTAGACATTGGCTAACAGGAAGCCGAGCTCGAAGCCCGTATCGCAGCACTTACAACCAACGAGTCTAATGCCATGCCTGCCAACCCTAAGGCGGCTTATGTGAACGACTTGCCAAACATGGACAGGCCAGTCAACGGACTCAATGGAACATGGACCATGCCCATGTCCGCATTCCCCGCCCAGCTGGCGTCCATCGACACCTCCCCGTCAATGGTGCCGCCGTTCGTTAGCGTAGAGGCCGGCGCGCCAGGCTCGTTCCAGTCATTCGACTTTTCTAATCTTTTGCTACTGCCGAACCACTGGCCCAAGAATCTGCCCTCGCCTGGTGAGTCTATATTAGTACCCAGATTGAAGATCATTCGCTAACGGGACAGCAATCCTTGAACATCTGTACGTAACCGTTTCGCCACTTAACCCCACAACTAACCCCCAGCATCGAGACCTTCTTCCAATGCGAGCCGCAGCTCCCGCGTATGCTCCACCGGGCGACACTCCTCACCCGCATCAGGCTGCCACCCAACAATCCCGACTTCCCCCTGCCGGCACTGCTTCATGCCATCTGCGCTGCTGCGGCGCCACACACGGCATGGATCAATTCACTCACCCCCGAGGAGGCGCAGAACAGCCGTCGTCAACATATCGATGCCGGGTTAGATCTCGAGGCATGCCCAGACTTTGCCACTGCCCAAAATGAAGCTGCGGAACGATCGATTCGTCACAGCACGTTGACGTCTTCCATGGGATCCGGCCAGGACGTGTTCGACCTCGTGCGCGCACATGTGAGTTGGCTGAGCGCAGGAGAGTGCTGACAGCAGATCATCCTCAGCATGAACTACCTGAACAGCGGTATGGGCTTGCGTGGTTGGATGACTGGCGGCGTTCCCGGCCGCCTCATCAAACTCCTCGAGATTGCCAACCGCAACCACACGAAACGAGGAGAGAAGCCTCCCCTCCTTACCGAACCCAAGGACGACCGCGAGCGAGAGGAGCGCCTTGCGACCGTTTGGGTCGCCTACCTCGTCGAGTCGGGCTTTGCAAGTAATGCCTGCTGGGCGTCGAGTCTCAGCCTCGATGAGATCCTCGTCCCGCTGCCCACCAGCAGCGAAGAGTTCCTCCAGCGCTACGATCAGACAGGATACATGAAGCCGAACCCCCAGACGGCTCATGACCCGGATGTTCTCACCCACCATCCTTTGACAGACCCCTTCGTTCTCGTAGTCAAGTCGTCACTTCTTCTGGGCCGTGTCGCTCGCTGGATCTACAACTGGCGCCAGCGCATTGTGTGCCCCGGCGACGAGCTCGAGGGCATGTCGCAGCCCTCGTTTGCCAAGTTGCTCGACGACATTGCCGCGTTCGAAGCTCACCTCCCGAGCTCTCTCAAGAACATCTATCGCCTCGTCGACTCGGGCAGTGTCAACACGATCACTTCCGAGCTGCTGAGTGTGCACATCTTCCCCAAACTCTCCGTCATGCTCCTGTACGAGCCGTTCCTCGACTGGGACCGTCCGGCTGCGAACCCGACTGCCCTCTACGCCACTCAACGCGCGTTCGAGGGAATCGTCAGCCTCATACACCTCATCCCGACTCAGCTGGATGTCACGCAGTTGTTCACCCCGCTCTTGGCGTTCTCCATGTTCACTGTCGGCCGCATGGTTAGCCGCTTCGCTTTCCAGGCCAACCGTGATGAGCAATATGCCATTGCGATGCGCTGGCGCGCGGATCTCATCAGCATCAACAGTGTGCTTCAGCGGTACGCGGCCAAGCACGTCGTCGGCAACTACCTTCAACAATACATCGCCAACCATGTCAAGATGCACGAGGAGGGCCGCAAGGAGATTGACTGCACTCACGACTGTGCCAGGCCACCCAACACGTCGACCATGAACTCTCCAAGCGGAACGCCCGATGGCGAGATGGGCACGCGGTCATCCGCGGCATCCGTCTCGGGCGTCACATCAAACTCGCCCATGGTCTCGTCGTCTTTGGGCCGAACACCAGAGAGCGTCGAGGCTGTCGACGCAGCGACCCAAGCCTCGTCGAGCAGCGGGAGTAGCCACCACCATCACCACCACCACTCTCATCCCCACCTCACTCCCGATTACATGCAGCAAACACTCGGCCAGCCGTCCGACCAGGGCTTCGACCCATCGCTTCTCGAGTTCCTCGACCCGACCGCGGCTGCACAAGTCCAGGCCGCGCTCGCCGCCGCGAATGGCAAGCTCCCCGAAGGCCCACAAAGCCCCCTGTCACAACTCCTTGCCGGCCTGAGCTCGAATAACATGAGCGGGCTCGGGTCACCGGGGTCAACAAACGGCGTCGTCAACCTAATGGGAGGGGATATTTCCGGCTGGAGCTTTAGCGGCCAGTTCAACAACTAGGCTTTAGCCGCAGTTCAACAACTAAGCTTGTAGTCGCCAGTTCAACAACTAGAAAAGTGCCGTGCGTCCTTAGGATCGAGGCTCACTATGTAGAATAGCGCTTGTATTAGATGCTGTACCCGTAGGATGCAGACCACTCAGATTTCGTCGCGGGGGCGGCTGTGGGACACCACTCTCTGATCTCTGAGCACTAACTACATCGACTCCACTGTCATCTCAGTTCTGCCGTAACCACACTCCCGCCGGTGCTGCGGCCGTTGCCCGTCGTTGCCCGCGACAGATCTCGCTCCAAGATCCACGACCCCATGCACGCGCCGTAACACAGCCTCGCCTCTCGAATGGCTGGCTTGGCATGGACCCCATCCCGCACCCGCACAGTGTCCCGCAGCTCGCACGCGGTTGCAGATCCCTCGGCCTCGACCGCCTCGGGCTCCACCTCCTAATCTCCTCCATCCCCAGCTACGCCCTCCACCCCTCCCATACAGGCCATACAGGCCTCCACCATGCGACTAACCTCCACCAGGTCCACCTCCACCATCGACGTCCAAGTTCACCTCCACCATCGGCCACTCTCCTTGTAGCCCCCAAGCTGGATCGCCCGTCTCTATATTGTTCGGGCAGGCTGAGCGCCTTGTCTCCTCCTCCACTACCCTCCACCTCCACCTCCACCTCTTCCTCCATCTCGGCGTCGCCAGATCGAGCCCGGCAGACGCGCAGCCTCGTAATCGGGCGGTGGACAAAGCTCTACTGGGCCAAGCCCGGAATGCGGCGCCGGAGGTGGGCCGTCGCCCCCCTCCAGCCAGTCTGTGCCTCGAGTTGAATTGTACTTCCGCTGAGACTGATGGGCCGACCGCTCTTGAGGCGGGAGATGCCGCACGCTTGTGTGCACTTGTCGAGGACTAGGCCCGAGTCATTCACGACGACGCCAAGGCTCAATGCAGAGGGTGCGGCCGGGGGAGCGGCGAGACGGGTGTGGCGCCGGCTCCTATGGCCACATGGCGGGATCGGCCGGGTGAGTATGGCCTACGGCATGAAGATGAGCTGGATAGACTGGAGCCGGGGATACAAGCACCAAGCAAGTGCATTTGTAGATGTACGGTAATAGATACTTGTGATAATGAGAAGTTACCGCCCACCCTTCCCTTTGCACAACACTGAAGCCCCTCCAGCTAGCATGCCAGCATTGCCTACAGCTCCTCATCCCTCATCCCACACTCTTACACCGGCCCACCCCCGGTTCCCGGCATGCACGTCCACGCCGTTCCCAGACACATCAAGACCGTGCTGATGACGAGCACGACGACATGGAAGACGCGCTGCAGCCGTGCCCCAGCACCGTCCTTGACGCCGAGCACGCGCGGCGCGAGGCGGAGGTAGAACCCGATCTGCTGTCAGCTACGTACGGGCACGTGAGCTCACCGGGAGGATGATACAGATGAGGAAGGCGGAGAAGCTGCCGAGGAAGGCCATGACCTTCTCGAAGCCGGGGAGCGCGATGGCGACGATCGTGCACCCGCCCGTGATGAGGGCGCGGACGACGGCACGGAGGACGCCCTTGCCCCCCTCGGCTGCGGGCGAGACGGAGGTGGTTGGCGCCGGTGCTGGCGGAGCGTGAGCTCGGGCCTGGGCCTGCGAGGAGGCAGGGGAGCGGGGTGAGTGCGGCTGGGCGAGCGACTTGCGCCGGTAGTCGTGGTGGGTCCCGTCCGCGCTGATGCTGGAGCCAATACTGTAGTCCGACTCGCCTATGTGGCCTAGCGCGTTGCTGAGCGCGAAAGAGACCCGGCGGACGCGGGACATGGAGGACGCACCCGCATCGACGGACGCCGGGCCCTCACTGAGCGCCTCGTCGTCGGCGTGGGGGATGGGAGCGAGGCCGAGGAAGGCCTCGATCGCGACGTTGAGCGGGCGCGACGTCAGCCCATACTTGGTGAGCGGGACGAGGACGATCATCCACAGCGCGATCTTGTTCAGGATCGGCGGATACCCGTATTTCGGGTTCATGAGGTCCTTGGATATCTCGTCGGACACGGCGTCACCCATCATGAGATATCCCGCGGCGCCGGAGACGAAGGCAACGGCACACGCGACGGCGAAGGAGATGTTGAACACGCGGTCCATGGAGCGCGGGTTGCGCATGTCCTTTGCGAGCGAGGGGATCACCGCGTGGCCGCCGTAGCTGGCCAGCGCCAGCCCGACGCCGCCAAGCCAGTTCATGCCCTGCATGTCGGGGCCGAGGCGCGTCGGCATCGGGTGCAGGATCGAGCCGGGCGCATGCTTCTTCCACAGCCCGTCGAACAGGATGATCCCGATCAGCACGACGATGGCTATCGTCGACAGGACGGAGGGCACAGCCAACCAGCGCAGGGGCATAAACGTGGTCGGGAGGACGAGGAAGAAGCCGAGCGCCATCCACGTCTCGGCCGCGAAGTGGGGGACGACCTCGTGCATCGAGTCGCCGAAGAGGACGATGAGCGCGACGCCGAACGCGAACAGCTCGGTGCAGAATAGGAACTGGATCGCCACGCCGCCCCACGTCCCGAACGCGGCCATGCCGATGTCCGTGTAGGATGCGAACACGACGTCGGCAAAGATGAGCCGCCCAAGCAACTTCCCGCTTCCGTCAGCGAGATAGGGAGGAGGACTCACGTATGGCAGGTGAGGGCGGAGAACGCGATGACGAGGAGTGTGCCGCCTATCCATCCGGCGTAGGAGAAAGCCAGTGGCATCGACAACAGCCCGATGCCGATGAGCACGCCGATCGAGTTGAACAGCGTCTGCCCATCGCTCGACTCGCCGACATGCACATTGATATTGGCGGCTACGTTATCGTGCGGCTCAGACTTGCGCCGCCCGATCAGCGGCGTGCCCTCGCCCGCCTCTGCCGCTGCGGAAGTGCCCTCGAACGGCCCGCCATTGGTCGACGCCCGCCGCCGTCGTGGTGCTGCGCCCGTGCCATAGCTTGTGGCCGTGGTCTCGCCGTCGCGCTCGACGTCGTCGTCGGCCAGGCCCAGGTGGTGGTCGCTAAAGCCGGACGACAGCGGGTGCTCGTGGTAGAGGTGCTCCTGCGTCCGTCCGTCTAGCATTGTCAGCCACTGCTTGGGAGCGTGAGACGGGCTACTTACAGCCCTTGACGAGCGCGACGACGCTGCCTCTCGCATGGCGCGGGTGTGTGTCTGCGGATGGGTCGTCCGGCGACGACGACAGGCTGTGTGCCATCGGTCGTGTGACTCAGTGGCGCTGCGCTGTGTAGATAGAGTAGAGAGTGGCGGCTACCCGAGGTGACGAAACAGGCGAAGCGGTGTCGACGTTGAAGCGCAGTGTTGAAGCGCAGTTACGAACAAGAGTGCTGTGACGTTAATGCAGAATCTGAGCAAAGATGATTCAAACACGAGACGATGGGCAACGGGCGGGCAAGAGACCGGCTCACGTGAGCCGTCCGCCGGCAGTGGTTTACCTCTCCGACTTGCTGTGGCTGGCCGGATCATGAGGTTCTGATTGCGGACCTGATTTCATCGAGCGTCAACTCTCAACGAGAGCGAAGGCCTGGAGCCAGATTCTCATGAACGATGCCCAACGACTGGCCATGCAGATCTGGCTTGGCGCGGGGATGAATGTGGGGACCCGTGGATTGCTGCCCACCGGTTGGCTCGCGCCGCTCACCCGCTCGATCCGCGGCGAGTTCTTCAAGGCTGCGGTACAGGGAATGGATCGACACTTGGCGGTGATCATCTCGAAGCTGGGGACGGCGACTTGAGATACAACTCGTGAGGATACGATCACGGTCTCTGCGGTAAGAGGTCAAGGCTTCAGTTAGTCGCCAGCATGTCACCCGCACGTGCTGTTCACGACCGCCCCCTTGTTGTCCTACGTCCATACAGCCACTGCAATACACAAGTCATGCTCTACAAGGATTGTAACTTGACGGACACAGGAAGCTCGAGGACACAGGAAGCTACACAATCAGCGAGGATGCGAGGACGACTTCGGACGGGCGTCGCAGCAACGCGGCTTGGTTCATCCGGGCTGAGGACATCGGCTACTACCGGGATCGTCAAGCCGAATGCCGTCGTCTCCTCATCCCATCGTCCTCCTCTAATCTCTCCATCTGCGGCTCAGAATCACAGTCAAGCGCCAGACCCTCGTCCCACAAGCTCCTATGCACGTCTTCAGATCAGTAGATATGTACCTCTGCTCTTTGCTACATGCATCGCAACGGGCTCCAAGCTTGGACAGCTCGGGTAATCCGCAATCGCGCGAGATACTGACGGCCGGGTTAACTCTCCCAAATCTCCGGCCAAAGCCGAACGCGCACCTCTAGCTCTAGTTCATACTCGTGACGACCACGACTCGACTTCTCTATTGATCCATCGCCAACAACTAGCAACATGTCTGACCAGGACGCTGCCGACCAGAAGGCCCGCGAGGCCGCCGAGAAGACGCTCTTCGACCTCGGCATCAAGCAGGTGGGCCTTTCTCTCCTCTTCTCATTCCTCCCGCGCGCAGCTGCGGACAGCCCAGCGAGGCTGAGCGTTGACGTCGCGGACGCTCGTCACTTCCCATAACAGATGTCCCGCCACGCTGTCAGCCTCTACCCTCCCGGGGTCCTGGCTCTTGCCACAGCCACACCCTCGCCTCCCACGCCCTCATTTCGTTCGGGCGCGAGGTTTGGCTAACCCCAGCGCCGCAAGGTCCTCGGCGACAAGTACGTCGACAACCAGCTGCAGACGCGCAAGTCCGAGTTCTCGCTCCCCGCCCAAGAGTACATCACGCGGTCGGCGTGGGAGGGGCTCTGGAGCCGGCCGGGGCTCGAGCTCAAGTACCGCTCGCTCGTTGTCATTACGTGAGTCGGGATGGCGACAAGCAGAGGGCGGGAGGATAGGCGACGCAAGGGATCTGTGGCAGTCTCCAGATGACACGCTGACAGAAGCATCCTCGCGATCGGGGGCCACACCAAGGAGCTCGCGGCGCACACCCGCGGCGCGCTGCGGAACGGGCTGACGGAGGAGAACATCCGCGAGGCGATGCTCCATGTTACCGGCTACGGCGGCTTCCCGAAGGGTCTTGAGGCGTGAGTACCGATTGGGGCTAGGGCGAGGGGCTAGATGACCTGTGGTGTGGCGGACATGGCTTCTACTCCTCGGGTAGCCCTGCCTGGCGTGGAGAGAAGGGATATTATGTGGCTACAGGCTGACCCCAGCTTCCGCGTCTGCGAGGAGGCGATCGAGGCGTACAAGAAGGAGGTGGCCGCCGAGGGCGGTGAGGCGCAGGCCTCGTCGTCGGCGTAAGTTGTAGAATGTAGAGAGATGGACAGATGGAAGCCTTGGTCGAGCGGGGTGGATGGGCAGAGGAATAACGCCTAAATGAGCGGTTTTCCAAGGTCCATTCTAAGAGGCATTCGGGGACCATACATAGCGAGGCAACCGCGAGCACTAGGTCCTGGCGAGCACATGCATTGCCTCCATGGTCGACTGATGACGGACAGCATCGCCTTGATCGCTCCGCCCCCCACGACCTCCACCCTGGCTCCTGGCTAAATGGCGGAGACGCGTGCCACGTGTCGGCAGCGTCAACCGCCAACGCGCACTTTCCACTCACCCAACTTGTTGTCTTTTCATCATCATCCACAAACCATGCCCGCACCATCGGACGCCACGTCCATCACGGACGCACAGTAGGTGTATATGTGCGTGCGTAGCTGACATACAGGAAGAGAGTGAGTTGCGGCTCGTGGGAGTCGGCCAGGCGTGCAGCTCGACCCAACAGTCCGTCGTCGATTGTCGCCACGCCGTTCCTCGGCGCTGCTAGCCTGGCCCCCTCCATCACCGACCGCGCTTTGAGAGAGCGGCATTAGTATTGCAATGTGGACTAACCCCAGGCGCCGGCTGAGCACAAGGCCGTCGTCGAGTTCCTCCGCGGGAAGAACGGGCCCAAGGTCCGTCGCGGGGTTCTCAATGGCAAGCGCGTCGACTTTTTCAAGGGTGCGTCGGCGCCGTCGCTCAATTGCGGCGCCCTACGGCTAAGAATGTCGCTGACAGCAGGCAAGACGGCTGTCCGCACGTTGATGGGGCCCGCGTACCAGAAGCTCGGGAAGAAGGTGCCGCCCGTCACGACTGAGGAGGAGGCCGCGGCGCTCATCACCAAGTGCCTTCCCTAGTGAGTGCTCTGCCCGTCGACAACAACGCGTCCTAGTATTGGGCCGCTCAACGCTCTGTCAATCCATCTCTGAACCTTCTCTCCGCCTGTGACTCTCCCCACGTTGCACCCCCCTCCGCCTTGGTTGGCCCACCTTCCCTCCCCCTCCCCTCGCTCCCTCTCCCGCCTCTCGCCCACCCGGCTACGCTGACACCAGCGCCTACTTCCTCCGCGTCGACCGCATCAACCCCAACCCCCCCGTCGCGAGCGGCATGCCCAAGCCGCTCAGCCTCGCCCCGCAGCAGCAGTTCGACCCCGCAGGCTACTACTCGTGGTTCTACGACGGCTCGCCGTTCTGGAACATTGTCGGCGGCATCGCCATGGTCGCGGTCATGCTTGCCGGTGTCATGTTCCCGCTGTGGCCCGTCAAGCTGCGTATCGGCGTGTGGTACCTCTCGGTTGGAGCGCTGGGACTTGTCGGCCTATTCATCGTCATTGCTATCGTCCGCCTGATCCTGTGGTGCATCACCAAGATTGCGATGTCGAAGGCCATCTGGATCTTCCCAAATCTGTTCGAGGACGTCGGCTTTGTGAGTACTCCGTGCGGGCGCAGGAGGCGGGTGAGGAGGAGAGCGGGCTGTGGGCGACGGGGAGGGAGATCGTCACGGAAGAGCAGGAGGACTGGAAGCGGAGGACGATGAAACTGGAGAAGGGAGAGACGACGGAAGGAGAGGATGAGGAGAAGGGCAGAGACTGAGGAAAGCGAGAGCGCACCGCTCACACCAGGTCGACTCGTTCATCCCCGCATGGGCGTGGGACGAGCCCAAGAAGAAGAAGCTCCGCAAGGTCGGCGAGAAGCGGTCGAAGAAGTCGCGCTCTGAGAAGGAGAAGGAGAAGGCTCCCGCGGCACCTCCTACTGCGATCCCTTCGGCCATCGGCGCCGCCGACCCGGCTGCCGCAGCTGCCGAGGCCGCTGCCGCACCCGAGGCAGGCAACGCCGACGCCGAGTCGGGTATCGCCAGCACGACCAAGTCGACGGGCACTTCGACTGCCACAGCACCGCCCGCAACGACCGTTCGCAGCAGGCAGGCGGCGACCGTGGAGGAGGTTGATGACGAGTAATCTGACGCACGACGCAGTCTACGCGGCAACGAGGAGCGAGCCGCTGTACGGCTGTGACGCATCGGCATGGATGTGCATACTACAGTTCTCGATACCATGCTCTGATGCAACAACTACACTCTCTATGTATCTCATGCGCCGAGGAACTGGGCGCGCTGGCGGGTCAGCTCAAAGAACTCTTGCATTAGCTTACCAGTTGCCGGACAGAGCCCTGCTGCTCCGGGTCCAGTGCGTTGATTTGCTCGGGGGTGAGCTGGAGGACCTGGACGAGCATGGCCTATGTTGTCAGCGGGGCACGTCGTAAGATGCATACCTTCTGATCCTCTGGCAGACCGGCAAGCGCAGCCTGGGTCGCGGGAGGGAGAGCCGCAATGCCTGACGGTGCGGGCGCAGGTGCTGCCTGGTATCCTCCGTACGCAGGCTGTTGGGGCGCGGGTGCTGGAGGCCTTGGAGCACTGTAGGCGGCTGGAGGCTGCTGGGGCCGGAACGGCGGCTGGGCAGCGCCGGGGGGAGGGTATCCGCCGTATGCTGCCGGGGGCGGGGCAGCCTGCTGTGGAGGGTACGCAGGGTACGCCGGTGCCGGCACGGCGGCAGGAGCGGCGGTGGGCGGGAGGGGCTGGATGCGCTGCAACACGCTCGGGTCGACAATGTTCATCAGCAGCATAGCCTGGAAGAGCGCGTACGCGAGCTGCGGCCGCTGGGTGAGCAGCTGCCGCGCCTGCTCGGGCTGCGTCGTCACCAGCGCCTTGTCGTCAGCACGATTCCCTCTCATCGACCCACCTTCATGCCGGCCATGACCTCCTGCATCTGCCCCGGGTTGACTTCTGCGAGCGTCTTGCTGATCGCGTCCGTCGCCTTCTGGCCCGGCGGCGGGTCCTGCCCCGGCGGGAGGAGGGACATGTCGATATCCCCGCCCATCCCGCGGGGCGGCGTCACGTCGCGCCCGTGCCGCCCGAACGCGCCGGGCGGTGGGCCCCGTCTGCCGGGCCCCATGCCCGCGCGCTCGTCGTTCGACAGCTCGATGCGGACCGGGCGCCCGTTGATGGGCACTTCTTGCAGGTTGCGCATCGCCGACTGCGCTGCTGCCTCGTCTGCGTGTCAGCTCGACCTTACGCAATTTAAGCTGATAGAAGCCCACCGTAGAACTGCACGAAGGCGTACCCCTTCGACTTGCCCGTCTGGGGGTCGAACTTGATCCTGCGCGTCAGCAAGGAGTCCGGAATGAGACAGCGAGACTTCTACGCACTCAACATTGCTCACGGGCCCGACTTCAGAGAAGACGTTGGCGATCTGCTCCTCGGACACGTCACTGGATGTTAGGTATATCCTTCACAGACTGTTGGGAGGCGACATACTAGGGGATGTTCGCCACTGAGTAAGGTCAGTACAACGACAACAAAACATAAGGCGAGGTGGTCACTCACCGAACACGGTGCGAGTGTTCTGCGGCATTTTACAGGCTTGGTCTCAGTCGACCTCCAGTTTGGGGAGAATAGAGTGATTGCCTTCGGATGCTGCTGGGTAAGGCAAGGCTGGATGGGGATGGAGAACTGAACGAATATGCGATGGTTGAGCGACAATGGTCAACAGCGCCCAAAGTGAAGGTTGTCATCGAGCGGTAATGGAGGATCGACAATTCGACCACGTGACATGTCTCAGCCGGGTCTATGAATTTTCTGATTCCGTCGTAAACATCAAGCACGAGTCGTCCTCGTGGTGTAGTGGTTATCATACTCTCTTAGGGTTGCAGATCGCATCTTAAGTCTGGGAGTGGCCCCGCGTTCGAATCGCGGCGAGGACCGTGTAGGATTAGCTTCCTATGTCGACACCTTTTTGCATATCTTGTCAACCAAAATCGCATTCCTCAAACATCTGTAACATTCAGGCACTGGGATGTAGTGCATCATCCCTTGTCGCATGTCCGAATAGGGCGGCGTGACAACTGAATCATACTGAGCGACGGGGCCGCCGAAGCATCGGCCGCGCGGCAGCGGGCGGCACAATTGGACGCTGACTTGGTCACTCGGCACACCGCACCTCACACTGTGGAAGCATCGGCCGCGCGGCAGCGGGCGGCACAATTGGACGCTGACTTGGTCACTCGGCACACCGCACCTCACACTGTGCCATCGGCCGTCCGTGACACTCACTCCTCATACTTAACACATTCAGAAGAGCCCCTCCAGCAGCATCCCCCTTCAACTGACTATCTCCCAGTCGCATGGCAGACATGGACGAATTCAAAGTCACACCTCGTCCGCTTCGGACAGGAAGCAGCTCGTCATACGCCTTCAAGGGCTTTATAGCATTGTGTGTGCTCACAGCCTGTGGTGTCTTCGGCTACCTGGCCATCTCCGGAGTTCGTGAGGCAGAACGACGAAAGGCAGGACCACATTCCAGCTTACTCGCGTCCGACCCTGACGCCGAGACCGCCGTTGCCCTAATCGACTTGGACACCAAGATGGACATCGCCCTCGTCATCTACGTGCGCAAGCCCAATGCCCGCACAGCCTATCCCGAGCGATATGCCGAGGACTGGATGCCTGAACAAGTCGACGAGGCAGCCCTGGCAGCGAGTAATGCCACGCGGTATCCTCTGGTGGAGACCACCTACCTCCCAGAGGAAGATGTTGTGTTCTCGGACACTGTGATGCACGACTTCTCGCTCAAGGACAAGCACCGCAACGTGACTGTCGCTTTCGACCTTCCACTTGGCCGATTGTGGGTCCTCCGTTACGCCCTTCAGCTGATGTCAGCTACGACGACCGTATCTGGGACATGGATGCTCGCGCTGTCGTGCTCGTCCTCCCTCGATCGGCCGTTTTGGAAAGGGCTACGGAGGTGGAGACGCGGTGGGATGCAGAGATGGAGAGGTTGCCCCGAATCACCAAAGCCTTCAGGTCGACCGGCAAGGTTGGCAAACCGGGCTCTGTGCAAGAACGCGCCATCGAAGCGATGTCTGTCACCTTCCCCCTTGTCTACGTCGGTCAAACCGAGGAGGAGGACGCATTGCCCGCTATAGAAGACAAGACGCTGAATCGCCTGACTGCATCGGGCGCCAAGCTGCACCCCTACGTCCGCACCCAAGTCCAAGTCGCCCTCGTAAACGAGACGCGTCCTTTCGACGCCGCCAAGTATCAACAGAAATTCAAGGACCTGAAGGCAGATGCGGTGAGTGAGTCGTGAAGGAGGGCTGACGCAAGTGTGGGATCAAGACGGTGGGCAAGCCCGGTTCACGGTGGCTCTGTGAGCGCGAGCGGTACGCAACAACAGGGCACTGGGACACGCAATTCCTTCTCCCTGCAGCAGAGAATGAGTCTCGACGAGTCGCATATGGCCCGTATACGCAGTGGCTTCCCGCGGGCACCGGCCCTAAGCATCACCTGAAGCTTCCCATTGATCGGAGTGCGTCGCCGACACTCCGGAACACGGACTCAGTTCCCGTCAACTTTACACTGCGCATGTCCTCCATCTCGCCAGCGACCGAACTCATGCTCGCCTCCTCGGAAACTGCGTTCAGGTTCGATGCCTCCATGTCCCAGGCCGCGATAAATAATGCCCACGACGCATGGTGGTCAAACCGTCAGTCGGGAGCCTCGACATCGCTGATCTGCAGAGATGTTCATGGGCAATTCAGACGAGGATCCACATGCACGTCGTAGCCTCGTTATTGGAATGTTTGGGTGAGTCGCATAGTGCGAGCCGAACCGTCGAGCCGCGAATTGACCCAAGTGTGGCGTTGCAGGTAGTAGCTGCCTTTCTCACGGTCGTGTACTGGTACACGCGCCGAACATCAGCCGGCATCAGCCACCTCGCTATCTGGATCAAGGTGGTCCCTATCATACTGGATGTGGTGGCCAGGCATACCCTGTTCCCAATCTCGATGTGGCGGCACCACCTCGGCATGGCTGCATGGGCAGCCATCACCGAACTTGTACCGTGGCTCCTTGAACTGCATGTCGTCTCGTCTTGGGTCCTCGATGGTGTGCGGTGGAACGATACCAAGCTCCGACATCGTCTGTGGACACACCGCGAGCGGGCGTCAATGCGCAAAGACATGTCGATTGTCCAAGCCACGTCTGTGAGTGCCGTCCCCTAGCATTCCCTGACAACAGGTTATCGCAGCGTGTACCGGCATGTTCTGGGTAATAGACATGTACCAAGCCTCCGCCCCGCCCTCCTTCCCCAATGCGGCATGGTGGACACTCCTGGTGGAGCGGTCACTGGTGTGCGGTAAAGAGGGGATCCAACTGGCCGCACACCTTCTCCAGCTGCATCTCAACTACGTATGCGGGACATTCGCAGGCGACTATGCCCTCTCCGCCTTGATTCGGGTGGCCGGACGGATGGTGGTAATGCTTGGGCCTTACGTGCTCCGCATCTTTGGTGGAAGCGATACCCCTGCGGCTAACACCAACGAACTAGTGTCCATGGCAACCTGCATACTGTGGGCGTATCAGGCCCTGACGCTGCCACGCGTTGAGCAGGACGAGCCGGAGACGGCTGAGGAGTGACCAGCGTCTTGCTTTAGTCGCTCTGTAGACAAGCAGAGAATGCAACACCGTTCCCTTGAAATGCCGCATGCTGGCAAGACTACCATCGACGTGTGAAGAAGCAGGTCAGCTGGGTCGCCTCTTTTTCATTGTTACATGCAATGCGGATCAACCAATGCGATGCATGCTAAGAAATCGTGCATCATCTTGGCAAAGCAGTAGGCGAGATTGCAGATGTGTCCAACCCACCACGCGACGGAGATCGGTCTCGACGGCACGCTAGCGTCTGGATATCTGGATCCTTGACGACCGTGATATCGCTGCTCGCTGCTTCAATTGTCCCCGGGCGATCAAATCTGAGTTGGGCAAAGCAGACACTTGGATACCTGAAGGAAGATGTCAATCTCACCTCCCTTGTGATCCAGATTCGCCTCAACCACATCAGCCGGACTTTTGCTGGCAACTATGCGCTCGCGTGGCTGCTATTCATGGCAGCACATCTCATTCAACTCATGATGCTCTTTCCGCAATTCGGTAGGCCGTCCTATGCGGACGGGATAAGGATTAGCAGATTGGTGCGCATGTCCCTCCGTGTTGCGTTCGTTTATCATGCCTTGACGCTGCCACGTGTCGAGCAGAACGAAGCGGATGCGGATGACGAGTAACCCTACCATCGGTAGGCGTAGTAGGGATTGTAGAGCGTCCTACCGTACATCAACATCAGCTGCCTCGTCCCTCTGAGATGTTACATGTAATGCAGATCAACAAATGCTATGTGTGGTAGTAGGTTGCAGAGCCGAGGCATGCCTTGGGTTCCTCGGGTGCGTGAAAGACGGTGCTGGGATGTCGGGATGTTCCCTACTCGTCGGCTTCGCCATTCATGGTCTCGTCGTAGTCGCCATACTCTTCCGCGTCCTCCTCATACGCCTCCTCGCCGTTGGGCTCTGGCGCCTCCTCGACATACGTCTCGCCATTGGCCTCGGCGATGGCGCGGCGACGGGCCTTCTCCTCCTCCTCTGCCTTCTTGGCTTTCTCTGCCTTGACGTCGGCAGTCCAGCCGCCTCCCGTACCCGCCAGCCAGTCGGAGTAGTACAGGCACGAGTCGGCGTTGACAGGCCCTCCCTCCTCGCAGAAGTTGAACTGCGGGCAGGTGCCACAGGGCGCCTGCATCTGGCCAAGCGAGATCGTCAGGCGGTGCATTGCGCGGTAGAGCACAGCCTGGTCAGACAGGTCGATGAGGGTCTGCCGCCCAGTATCGGAGAAGAAGGGGTTGGCCGAGGCTAGCGCCGCCGCCGACGACTGGGGCTTGAGGTCGATCTTTACGTTGTCCAAGTCATCCGAGTCGACGGACGAAACCGACACGTCCGAATCAGAGCTGTCCGAATCAGAGCTGTCCGAATCAGAGTCGCTGTCCGAGTCGCTCGCCGATGACGAATCGGAATCGGAGAGGTCTGACTCGTCAGACACAACCCTGCGCTTGCGCTTGGGCTTGACCTCATCCAGCTCGCGCAGCTCCTCGTCCGAGTTGTCGAGATCCGAGTCCAACGCCTTCTGAATGTCAGCGCCTGCTCAATGACAGGTAGCTCACCTTCTTCCGACTCCGCTCCTTGTCCTTCCTTGCCCTCTCCTTCTCCTTTGCCTTCCGCTTCCTTTCCTTCTCCTTGCGCTTCCGCTCCTTCTCCTTCTCCTTGCGCTTCCGCTCTCTCTCCTTTTCCTTCTCGCGCGCCCGTTCCTTCCTCTGTTTCTCCCGCTTGGCCTCCTTGAGCTTGGCCTTCATCTTTTCTCGCTCTTTGCGCTCTCGCCGTTCCGCCTCCTCAGGGTCCATGTCGTCGTCATCAAACTTGCTGCGACGGCGCTTGGGCGCTGGCTCTCCGTCCGAGTCAGACTCGTAGACTGGGTCCACAGAGACACCTCCGACGGGTTTGATCGACTCGATGAGTCCGTCGAGCTCCAATGCACGAGCAATCTCCATGACGTTCTTGACAGTGAGAGGCGCACTCGTCACCTTGTTCTTCTGAAGATGGGCAAGGATGGCGGCGGGTGTCGGGAGCGCGGCAGTCTTCGATATGGGGTAGATTGGGTTGGCACAGAGCTTGGAGATGTCGTCCTTGCTCTTACGCTGCGGGAAGGTCTGCCATCAGCGGGGCCGAATGAGCGATAACTCACCTTCTGCTGAATGTAGTTCAGGACGACGCCACGGAGCGTATCCACAAACACTGAGTCGTACTCCTTGCTCTCGTCGAACCAGATGCCGCCCGCGATATCCTCAGGCGGCTTGAGGTGCGCCAGGATGTACAGAGGCATCGTTGGCGCGTTGACACCCTTGAATGTCTTCACCAGCCCGACTTTCTCCAACGCCTCGAGAGCACGGAAGACCTGCATACGCGCCATGATCTCGGCGTTGACCTGGTTGGCGATGCTCGGTTTGGAGATACCTGAATGTCAGCACGTGCGGCCGAAGTTCAAACCCACCTGTATTGCCTGCCTTCTCAACGATGCTCAGCACGTATTGCTGTTCTTCTGTAAGAGTGTTCTGCCTGTTCTGTCAGTGTTGGTAGACCCTGGTTACCCACTTTCGTGCGTCCTCGACAGCGACGGCATGGAAGGTCAGTTCTCCCTTTGGATTCCTGGACGCGGTAAACAATTTCTGAAGGGGTCAGCCGACATGCCGTGATCGTCCAAGCTCGATACGTACCACATGGAGGATCTTGTTGATGGCGACCTGACAGTCCTTCTTCGATAGCCCGGGGATGGCGGCCTCGATCTGACTTTGGGTCATGGCCTAGCTGTTAGACGATGTCGACGCGTTATCCAGACACGTCAAAACACTCACTCTCTTCTTCGAGGCCATGACCTTCTTGTACACCTTTTGCTCGACGCTCGAGAGGGTAGACATGGCGGGCGACGTGTTTTGGATGAGTTGGCCGTCAGGCAAGAAGGGTAGACGAGGTGCCCGCTCGGAGGCGGCAGGACGAGACGGGGTGACTCTGGATGGAGTGGTGAGAGTAGTAATAGAAACACGGTGGTGAAGCTCGAAATCCTCCACTTCGTTCCTCACTGTAGGGCAATTTATTACGTGTCAATTGGACCTGTGAATGTTATAATCATTATGACGATAGCGTTAGTTCTAGTTAGCGTTCCTCTCTCTATAGGTCCCCTTCCTGTAATACGGTCCCCTTAAGAGTCCCTGGGTGTGCGGGGGTGGGTGGGCCATGCCATGGGTTGCCCGCCGCTCGAGCTCGAGAACATGTCACCGGAACTCCTTCCATCTTAATCCACCTCGACTCACTCATCCGTTTCCTATCATACACAGCTACCCGACTCTACTTGTCAAACAGGATCACGAGCATCCTTAATACCTGTTCAGTCTCGTAATCGCACTCGATTGGGACTGGACAGCTCGGCGGTCCTACTACTGTACACATCTCGCCGGGTTCCGACCCATCCCCTCCCTCACCTCGACGTTCGACCGGGCCCCCGGCCCATGGGCTGCCCAACATGACATCCCAGCCCGAAGCATTGGACGGCATCTTCTCCCGACTTGGGAGCAAGTGAGCTTAGCGCGGCGTAGCACTACTGACTTTCTAGGTCGGAAGATGTCCGCATTGCCGCGGCCGAGGATCTGAAAGCCTACGTGAGGCTCGCCAACACCTTGCCGGTACTGACAATCAGATCAACTCGTATAGTCTCGAGTTTCCCGGCGAGGACTCGAGAAAAAATGTGTGGAAGGACGTCTTTCACAGGACGTTTGACCTCACACGAAGCAACTACACATACGAGCGATTGGGCGCTATCATGGCAATCGGTGAGAACGGTTATCTTTGCAACGCTGACATCGCGCAGACGCCATGCTGGTTGAGACCAATAACGACTCGCCAGATCGTGCCCTTCAAAATAACATCCGACTCTATGGCTGTGCGTAATGCGGACAGAACGCGCGCGACAGAGCTGACCGCCAGATCTCCGACCACTCTTGACATACCCGGACTCGGCCGTGATGGTTGCCGCCGCGCATGTCGTCGGTAACATGGTCAAGCTCGCAGGAGCCAACCTCGGCGAGTCATTCTTCAACAAGGAGGTCGGGCAGGCGATCCAGATGATTGATGGTGAGTGACTCGCGACGTCGACGCCGCTAACCTACCAGACTCGCGGCAAGAAGTGGGCCGCTTCAGTGCCGTCCTCCTCCTGCATCAGTTCTCGCTCTATGCGCCGGGACAGTTCTACCCTTTCATTCCCCGCGTGTTGGAGAAGATCTGGATCCCGCTGCGCGACAGTCGGGTAGGTATTCGACCTGTGTCTGGATGTGAGCTGACCGACAGACGATGGTACGCGAGCGTGCGTCCATGCTGCTCTCGTCGTGTTTGGACACCATGAAAGTCCGCGAGAGGTCCAGCAGCGATATCTACCAGAACATCTTCGAGGAGGCGAAGAGCGGCTTGTTGAAAGCTAGCTCTGTGGATTCCATCCTCGGTTCCCTTTTGGCGTTCAGTGCGATGCTCCAGAACCAGCAGATTGTAAGTTCGCGTTCGCTTATAGCGAGCTAACGTTCAGTCGATGGGCGAGTACTACCGTCAGATCTGCGAGATCACTCTCAAGTACCGCGACAGCAAGGAGACGGTTATTCGCAAGGCAGTCATCACCCTCATCCCCAGCATGGCGACCTACGACAGCGACGAGTTCGAGGTGCATTACTTGCACCGGAGCATGGCCTACCTTCTCCAAGCTCTTCACAAGCCCACCGACCGCGACATTGCGTACGTGGCGCTTGGCCATCTCTCTATCCAGCTCGCATCCAAGATGCGCCCCTTCATCGACGACATTGTCAAGATCATCAAGGAGCACTTGCGAATGCGCGGCAAGAAAGGTGCTCCCTTCGAGGCACCCGTCTTCCAATGCCTCGCCATGCTTACGACTGCGGTCGGTCCCATGCTCACAAGGCAAATGCACGAGATCTTGGACCTCATGTTCCCATGGGGTCTGTCGGCTGCACTGTACCACGCTCTCGAGGTCATCGCTGGCCACATCCCTCCGCTCCTCCGCACCATCCAGGATCGCCTGCTCGAGACTCTTTCTGTGATCCTGACAGGTCACTCTTTCCGTCCCCTTGGAGCTCCAGTTCGGAGAGCCAAGGGTGGAGAGATCACCAGAGACGCTGTCGTGCAAGCATCCGGCGGTGGACAGTCTCCCGAGACGATCGCGCTGGCGCTCAAGGTCCTGGGCAACTTCGACTTTGGCGGGCACACTCTGAATGAGTTTGTGCAGGAGGCGGCGCTCCCTTATCTCGGCCACGACAGCCCAGAGGTCCGCAAGGAGGCTGTGCTCGCTTCGACGCAACTGTTCGTCAACGACCCTATCTGCAACCAGACAAGCAGCCATGCGATCGAGATTGTCAACGACGTCTTGGAGAAGCTCCTCACTGTTGGTATCACGGACCAGGTTCCCGCCATCCGACAGGCCGTGCTTGAGAGCCTCGACGAGAAGTTCGATCGTCATCTTGCGCAGGCAGAGGACATCCGGTGCCTGTTCGTCGCCCTCAACGACGAGGAGTTCAAGATCCGCGAGCTCGCTATCGGTATCATCGGGCGCCTGGCTCACCACAACCCCGCCTACGTCATGCCCTCGCTGCGCAAGTCGCTCATCAACCTCATCACTGAACTCGAGTACTCGACGGCGAACAAGCAGAAAGAGGAGAGCGCCAAGCTGTTGTGTCTGTTAATCGGAGCATCGTCGAGCTTGGTGAAGTCGTACGCCTCGACCATCCTCTCCGTCATTCTCCGCATTGCACGCTCGCCAACTACCCCGGCTACCGTGACCGCGTCCTGCGTGACCTGTATCGGCGAGCTGGCGCGCGTTGCGGGCGAGGAGCTGGTGCCGAACACGAAGACCATCATGGGTATGCTCCTCGAGCTGTTGAATGACCCGGCTTCGACCGTCAAGCGGAATGCCGCGTTGAAGACACTCGGCCAGGTCGTGTCAAACACCGGTCAGGTCATTACACCCTACGTCGACTACCCTCAGCTCTTGGGCATTCTCTTCCGGATCCTCCGTCTGGAGACGTCTCTTCCTATCCGCTTAGAGGCGATCCGCACCCTAGGAATGCTCGGCGCCCTTGATCCGTTCAAGCACAAGCTGTTACAGGGCGGAGCGGACGACAGTACGCCAGAATCGACTGGTCCGCGTGTGACGGACATCACGTTGTTAATGAACCACCAGGGCGCGTCGAACGATGACTATTACCAGACGGTCGTCATAAACTCCCTCGTCAACGTCTTAAACGACGCCAATATGAAGGAGCACCATTACGACGCGATCAACTCGGTCATGCTCATCTTCCGCACGCAGCGTCTGCGCTGCGTTAGCTTCCTCCCCCAGATTCTGCCTGCATTCCTCGGCGTCATCAGGATGGGGTCGCGCGACTCGCAGGACGTCTTCCTCAAGCAGCTGGCGCAGCTCATTTCCATCGTCAAGCAGCACATCCGCAACTATCTCTCCGAGGTGTTTGCGTTGGTTCACGACTACTGGAACCCCAACTCGATGCTGCAGATCACCATTATCTCGTTGGTCGAGGCCATCGCGCGCGCCGTTGAGGGAGAGTTCAAGGCGTACCTTCCACAACTCCTCCAGCAGATTCTCCGCACCTTCGACGGAGACCTGTCCGCCCGCAACCTGACCGACCAACGCGAGGACACTCTGCTGCACATTCTGCGAGCATTCTACGTCTTTGGCTCCAGCATCGAGGACTACCTCCACCTCGTGCTTCCGGTGATCATCCGCAGCTTCGAGAACCCGGCTGCCCCGCCCAAGCTCCGCAAGGCGGCTCTTACGACCACCGCGCAGCTCTGTCGCAAGGTCAACTTCAGCGACCATGCTTCGCAGATCATCCATCCTCTGGTGCGGACGCTCAGCACCACGGACGTGGATCTGCGCAACGCTGCGATGGAGACGCTGTGCGTTCTTGTCCTCCAGTTTGGTCCTGATTACGCCATCTTCATCCCTATGGTCAACAAGGTGAGCTAGTCAAAGTGTTTCTGCGCTGACCACAGGCTCTGCTTGAGAACAAGATCGTGTGGCCGATGTACGACCAAATGGTGGCCAAGCTGCTCAACCGCGAGCGCCTGCCACCCGACCTCGGTCCCGTTGAGCAGTTCTCGGCCGACTCGACCAATGAGGTTTCGGTCTCTGCCGAGCAGCACAAGTTGCCCGTCAACCAGCAACAGCTCAAGTCGGCGTGGGACTGCTCGAATGTGGCGACGAAGAAGGAGTGGCTCGAGTGGCTCAAGAAGCTCGGCGTCGAGTTTATGCGAGAATCGCCATCACAGGCTATTCGTGCGTGCACCAAGCTTGCCGACCAGCACGCCGCCTTTGCGCGTGAACTCTTCAACGTCGCGTTTGTGTCATGCTGGGCAGAGCTGTACGAGAGCTACCAGGAGGACCTCGTCCACAACCTCGAGCAGGCCCTCACCAACGATGGTGTGCCATCAGAAGTCGTCAACACGATCCTGAACCTCGCCGAGTTCATGGAGCACGACGACAAGCCCCTTGCCATTGAGCCACGTCTCCTTGGCGACTACGCGACTGCGTTCCACGCCTACGCCAAGGCGCTGCACTACAAGGAGCTCGAGTTCTTTGTTGACGCCTCGCCGACTGTGGTTGAAGACCTCATCAGCGTCAACCAAAAGCTCCAGCAGAGCGACGCCGCATGGGGTACCCTCGAGTATGCGCAGAACAACTTGCAGATGACGCATGACGTTCTGTGGTACGAGAAGCTTGGGCGATGGGAGGAGGCCCTCGAGGTCTGGAACGAGCGCGCCAACGACCCCGACTCGACGTATGACGAGGCCACGATCGCAATGGGCAAGCTGCAGTCACTGCACGCTCTGGGCGAGTGGGAGGAGTTATCCGACTTCATCCAGGTTAGATGGCCAAGCGCCACTGGAGACGAGAAGAAGCTCATCGCTCCTCTTGGTGCTGCTGCCTCTTGGGCGCTCTACCAGTGGGACATGATGGACGACTACATCTCGGCCATGAAGAACGACTCGGCCGACCGCAACTTCTTCAAGGCTATCCTTGCAGTCCACCGCAACCAGTTCAGCTCAGCCTCAAGGCATATCATGAAGGCTCGCGAGAGATTGGATGGGGAGCTCACGACGCTTACAGGAGAGAGCTACGGCCGTGCCTACGAGTGAGTAACAGGTGTCAATTAAGCTGACCACAGCGTCATCGTCCGCGTTCAGATGCTGTCCGAGCTCGAGGAGATCATCTCGTACAAGGACCACGCCGACCAGCCAGAGCGACAGGCGACTCAGCGGAATACTTGGCACAAGCGTCTGGAAGGATGCCAGCGCGACGTCGAAGTCTGGCAGCGTATTCTCCAGGTCCGCTCCCTCGTTCTTACGCCAAGCGAGGATATGGACACTTGGATCCACTTTGCAGACCTGTGCCGCGTATCCGACCGCCTCAACCTCGCCGAGAAGACGCTCACTTCACTGGTCGGCAGTTCATGTAGCAACTTAGACGCCGAAGTAGGTGTACTCGATGGCGTTTCTGACAATGTTCAGAGCCGATCTCGTGCACCGCCGCCTATCGTCTTCGCATACTATCGCCTCAAGTGGGCCCAGGCCATCGCCGCGGACTCGCGCGACGAGCGGGTCGAGACGCTGGGCTACCTCCGTGACTTTACGCAGACACTTTCGGACGATATGGGCCTGGGCGCGCGCGACAATCAGGGCAGGCTTATTCTCCCCGACGCCAAGCTCTACGGCGAGTACACCAAGTTGCTGGCGCGCTGCCATGTGGAGCTCGGCAGGTGGGAGGCTTCGATGACGGAGCACGGCTTTACCTCGGACCCAGCAGCTGTCTTGAGCAACTACGCGCTCTCGACCGAACTCGACCCAGAGTGGTACCAGGCATGGCACACATGGGCGCTTGCCAACTTCGAGGTCATCACTGCCTTAGAGGTCTCGCAACAGGGTCTGCAGTCGGCGCACTTTGCTACCTACATCATTCCTGCCGTCGAAGGCTTCTTGCGCTCGATTGCACTGTCGCCAGGCAACTCGCTCCAGGACACGCTTCGTCTGCTCACTCTCTGGTTCACCTACGGCTACCAGCATGGAGTCAACCAGGCCATCTCGCAGGGCATGTCGACTGTCAACATCGATGTCTGGCTCGAGGTCATTCCCCAGATCATTGCGCGTATCCAGACGCCACGACCGACCATCCAGCAGCTCATCGTTCGACTTCTCCACGACATTGGCCGTGCCCACCCTCAGGCGCTCATCTACCCGCTTACTGTCGCTTCCAAGTCGAACGTGGCGAGCCGCAAGGCAGTTGCACAGAGCATCATGGCCAAGATGCGCGAGCACTCCGCCACGATCGTCGACCAAGCCGAGTTGGTCAGCACCGAGCTTATTCGTGCTGCTATCCTCTGGCACGAGCAATGGCACGAGGGTCTCGAGGAGGCGTCCAAGCACTACTTCGCCGACCACAATGAGGAGGCCATGTTCGAAGTCCTGGAGCCGCTGCACGACATGATCGAGAAGGGTCCCGAGACTCTGCGCGAGACGTCGTTTGTGCAGAGTTTCGGTCACGAGCTGCGCATGGCTCGCGACTTCTGCAGGAGGTACAAGCTGCATGGCGAGACCAACGACCTCAACCAGGCATGGGACATCTACTACTCGACATTCCAGCGCTTGGCACGACAGATCAAGCTCCTCAACGTCATCGAGCTGCAATATGTCTCGCCGAAGTTGATGAACGTTCGCGATCTCGACTTGGCCGTGCCGGGAACGTACCTCAGTGGCAAGCCGGTCATTGGCATCGCCTACGTCCTGCCAACCTTCACCGTCATCAACTCGAAGCAACGGCCACGTCGGTTCACGATGCGGGGACGCGACGGCAAGGAGTACACCTTCTTGCTCAAGGGTCACGAAGACCTGCGGCAAGACGAGCGCGTCATGCAGCTCTTCGGTCTCGTCAACACATTACTCAGCGCCGACCAGGAGAGTGCCAAGCGTCATCTCAGCATGCGCCAGTTCTCGATCACGCCCTTGTCGCCGGGTGCCGGTTTACTCGGCTGGGTGCCGCACAGCGACACGCTCCACGCGCTCATCAAGAGCTACCGCGACTCACGCAAGATTCTTATCGACATCGAGACGCGTCTCATGAACCAGATGGCCGACGACAACTACGACAGTCTGCCATTGTTGCACAAGGTCGAGGTGTTCCAGTACGCCTTGGACAACACGACTGGGCAGGACCTGTACCGCATCTTGTGGTTACGCAGCCGTAACTCGGAGTCGTGGCTCGAGCGACGAACCACGTACACTCGCTCGCTGGCACTCACGTCGATGGTTGGCTACATTCTCGGTCTCGGAGACCGCCACCCGTCCAACCTTATGCTGGATCAAATTACCGGCGAGATCGTGCACATTGATTTCGTGAGTACCTGCACCGGAGCACAGCTGACCCTCAGGGTGACTGCTTCGAAGTTGCGATGCAGCGCGACAAGTACCCGGAGAAGGTCCCCTTCCGCCTCACCCGCATGCTCATCCACGCGATGGAGGTGTGTGGTATCACCGGTACATTCTCGCGCTCGTGCGAAGTTTCTATGGAGGTGCTCCGCGCGAACAAGGAATCGCTCATGGCCGTCCTCGAGGCGTTCGTGTACGACCCGTTGATCAACTGGCGTCTCACGGCCGGCGCAAACCAAGGCGGGCGGCAGCAGGCGACGCACGACGTCGAGGAGCGCGGTGGCCAGCCGTACGGTGTCCAGCGCGGCGGTGGACGCGCCGACGAGCGCGATATCCTCTTGGAGGCCGACAGGCCCGAGGTCATGAACGACAAGGCGCTTCAGGTCATTGAGCGTGTGCGCAGGAAGCTCACTGGTGAGTTCAGGCTGATTGGAGAGGTGCTGACTGGCAGGGCGCGACTTCAAGCCCAATGTCACCCTCGACATCAAGGAGCAGGTCGAGGAACTCGTGTCCCAGGCCACCTCGGTCGAGAACCTCTGCGTTGCCTTCGTGGGATGGTGCTCGTTCTGGTAAAATGGGCATTCTCGGCGTTCTGCGGAATCTCCAGGGCTGGAGGCCGTGGGAGGAGTTGTGGATTGGGGGTAGTCGAGATCGCACTGGAGAAATGGTATCGGCGGGTGGTGGATGCTGATCGGCTAATTGGGAATTATCTCGGATATTTCCGGCTATTTGGATTGGCTCCGTCATCCACCTGGGCTTGTCCTGCCACAGTACGTCAACATGGGTCCTACTGGGAGCACAGGAGCGCACCACAAGAGGTATAGGGAGGCGGTAAGAGCAGTCGCATGTAATACTAGTAGTGGATACTCTGCATTGAAGTTCTTTCTGAATGGCGTCGCCAATTTTACGCAGACAGCTGTTTCCAAAAGTATGCGAAACCATAAGGAACTGGACGACGCTATCACAACTAGTCTGGTGCTCAAATTGTCCTCGCTGGCACGTACGAGCTCTTGAAGAGGTCATAGTCCATTCGCAGTGTGATGTGAGAGTTTATTCCTGTTTTCGAGGCGCCATGCAAGGCTCTATTGCTACGTTAGTGGGTGTGGAGCCGGATGTGCGACCTGACCTGGCCCGGTCTCATCACTCCTTGGCCAGGAGTAACTGTCTTGGTCTACGGACATGTACGGACGAGTGGACCTTCACGTCTTGGTATCTCGAGAGTGAAGGAATACCGTATAGTACCATACCGTACAATCCATCACTGAGACGATATTAAAGGTTACAATACAGTGCCTGTAATCGGAAGGAGTAGAGAATGGGCGCCAGCTATCAAGTCACTGAAAGTGCTCCAGCGCGAGTAGAACTGTGGTTGGGACTCCCGCGGACGACCAGGGCTCGTCCAGGTCGAAGAAGGCGACCATCAACCAGTGCCCAACGTTTCCGAACTCTATCGGGTCAGCGCCACTACGATCCATAGTCTCACCAATAACGACGCTCCGAGCGGCGACTTTTGCGGTTCACCGGGTCAACGTCCTCGGACGTATGTTAATGGTACCTCCCATTCCCGTTCTGAGATTGGCCTCCGTAACCGGGGGTCTCCTGAATGTCAGCGGCGACGGCCAATGGACGTACGATGGCGGGAATGTATAGATCACCGAAGTCTCCGCCCTTCACGCTCTCCATAGATCCCATAGATAACCATGGGGGGAGAGGAAGTAGATGAGAGGGCCGGAGCAGTCCTGGGCGGAAACGCCCGACGCATGGAGAAGGGAGCGGTAGTCGGGGAGGTGCTCCCCGCCCCTTAGTCTTATTCTGTCAGCACTGAGCAACCTGGCTGCTCAGAGGCTGGCAGAAAGTATCGGCCCGGATGGGTGCCACCTTTCACTGCAAAGAAATCGTCGAGGGTGGGTGTGGAGATGTTGTGGCCAGCTCCCGTCGGTAGGACCATCTTGGTGAGGTCGCGCACTGTCCTGGGTCGAATGGGGCACCCGCCTGGGAAGAGGGACTGCCCTACTTGCCACCAGGCGGCCTCGTCGTCGTAGGGAGGGAGGAGCATGGCGGGGAGATGCGAAAGAGCCGCGTCCACCGTCGCGCGCCGCATTAGACGGACGTGGCCGAGATAACCGTGCAACCTACTTGGTGATCTATTGGCCCTGGTCTGCCAGTAACTTCTCCTGGGGCCGAGGAGGCGTAGTGGAGGAGTGTGGGGTTCACCACACGGTCGTTGGCGACCGGGTGTCCAGCCTTCCAGCCCTTGACTCGTCCACGCTTCGCTCTGAACTTCACTTTGGTCGAAGGTGGGATATGTTGAGAAAGGAAGGTGTGATGTCCGATCAGCGGTGCCATGCGCTCCACCTTGCCTTGACTAGGTCACGTCTCCATTGTCATTCTATTCTCCATCGTCAACGTCTCTAACACCCACTCTACGATATCGTCCACCGGCATCCGTGTCAAATTGATACCCTCCTCGACCTCCTTAGCCAGACCAAGCTCCTTTTCGCCTACTACAGTACGTCCTTGCTCCATACGAAATCCCACTCCAAACTGTCGCCCGAAAAGCCCTGCAAGCCAAAGGAATGGACCCCACTGAGTCCGCCTTCGAAATGGCTGGCATTGTTTCCGTCCGTGAGGCGCAGCTGGAACAAGTAATCGAGTGAGACTGGGCTTGCGACGTTGTGAGGCAAGAGTGGACACCCGGCGTGGGCGACCGCTCCAATGCTTCGCTGCTCTGAGGGAACTTGCTCTGTGGTGTTACTAGGGCTAGCTATGCATGCGCTATGACTGGTATCGGTGTTGCGGTTCGTGGTGCTGATCGTGGTACTGTATCGGGTTGAGTCCGCAGTCTGCTCGCGTAGGCTGAAAGCATGACCCCGCGGCCATGCGGTCAGTTACGTTCGATTCGGCTCGGTTCTGGGCGCTGGGTATGATGGACGTGTCGTAGTTGTCGCTTGTTGTTGGTATCGTTATAGCATGGTGGTATTGTCGGTTGTTGTTGCATGGTCGCCATCCAAAGCGGCTCGGTCGCCACCAAGGGAAAACGCAAACAGTGTTGGAGTTTTCTTCCATCCACCCATTCGCCTCGCCCTCGTCCCTCTTTCTTTCACCACAACGTGTCCATAGCTTACTTACAGGGACTACAAAAACCTCGTTAAGAAAAATCAGAAGTATCGGAAGGGCAAGTACGGCCTGGGGAGGTCGGAGGCCGACTGGCGGGACCACCTTCGGCGTCTGGGTGCAGTCATCCGACTTTGGCGAGGTGAGCAGACCATACGCCGCTGGGCAAATCGGCCGGCCTCCGGAGGTCGCAGGGCCCGAGCTCTCCGTCCGCCTCCAAGTGGACTTCGTCGCCCAAGACGTCGCCGAAAGCGTCCACGTCCGCACGCACGCCCCGGCGCACCCCCGCGGCGCCGGCGGCGCGCACGTCGCTTATGGAAGTTCATGGGGGGTATGTCCGATATCGCCATGATGAGGGTCGCCTGCCTTGGGGTCGACGAGGACATCGACAGTCTCCGTTCAGACTGGCCGGGTACGAGCGAGTGGAGCGACGAGGAGCTCGTCTCCGTTGGTGTTGGATTCCGCTGGGCGGCTGGTGAGCATACACGAGGACTTCCAGTTTTGCTGACACTCTCAGGCGCCAAGATGGGCATCCTCAACGGCCTGTACTGTACGTTGGTGTTAGGGGAGATGAGCCCTTGAAGTGGGAATGTTTTTGCCCGCCAGCTGTCGGCCTTCGGAGAAGGCACCAAAGTCAAGCACGTCCACCCCCAACGTGCTCTTTACCACCTATGCTTCTCCGTGCCTTTTGGGCAGCAGCTCTTCATGACGGCTCTGGCACGCCGTCCTTCAACGTCAGCGCCTACCGCCTCTGGGAACACTCTCAGGCGGCGCAAGAGCGCGACCAAAACCTGGTTGACAATGCTCTTGATCGTATTGCAACTGTGAGTGCACACGTCGTCCCGCTTACTAACCCCAAAAGGCTCGTCGAATGTCGATCGATGAGGCGAGGTACGAGGTTCGGTTGGCGCCCTTGGAGTGGGTGTCCAAGCACCACACAGGACCACTCACTCCCGGAATGGAGATCATGGTGGCGCCCAGTAGGTTGCGGTATTTGCTGGGCTGACAGACAGTCCGAGACGTCCAGAGCACTGGGCACCCTTTCGGTGAGACCGAGTTCGCACAGAACTGAGGAGATTGCTTTGCACTATACTTCGGACAATTAGCAGCTAGTATATGAGTTGAACGATATCTGCCACATCAGGGGATGAAGGTAGCATCCGCAGCTCGTTGTCAAGTACCCGGTACTTACCGATATGAGCCGCCGATAAGCAGGAATGATTCGGGCATCGCTTCATGTTTGCGGTGCTGTTGTGAGAGCTCTAGTGGGATGCAGCCTCCTGCAGCTTGGGTAAAATGCACGTGCCTCGCTTTCCGGACCGGTGTTTCCGTACTCACCCTTGTGTCTCCTCCGTCCACTCCGTCCACCACATCATCTGTTCCCGGATTTTCGGCGGTCGGCGACTTAAACGACGGGCCGCCCGGCCGGGCCCGTCCCATGCGCGCTAGTGCTAGGAACCGTCCACGAACACAATACGTTCCAACACCGTCTCTGCTCTGTCGGCACAACTACCGGCGCTCACATCTCTCTCGCCCCACCCCCACCCCCACGTCCCTGCCCCGTTTGCAGCCCCGTGCTTCCTTCGATGCCCCGCTTTACCGCGTCGAGCCGCTCAGTATTTTCAATTCCTCCGCTACAAGCGCTCGAGTGACGGCAGCCTTTGTTGGAAGACGAGACATGTGAACTGGGCAGATGGTTTATAAATGGCGAGCCAAGCCACTGACTTATCGCCCTCTTTTGACCCCCCTCACTCTCACAATCTGAGCATGGTGCTCAATCCAACGCGATCGCACGCGAGCGATGTCAAGCCGGACGACTCTCATGTCGACGCGAAGCTCGATATCAACGAGGAGCAGGAGATCCGCGAGGAGCTCGCCGCAGCCATCAAGCCGCAGGATGCTGATCTATACGCCGAGGCCCTGGCCAAGTACGGCGTCGAGGGCGACATTGACCCTGCCGAGGAGAAGCGCGTGAGGCGCAAGCTCGACAGGCGTATCATCCCAGCCCTTGGAGTCTGTAAGTATCTGCTTGTATACCTGCTCTAACCCAAGGCTACTTCTTCTACTATGTCGACAAGACGACTCTGTCGTATGCGGCCATCTTCGGCATCAAGGAGGACCTTCATCTCCGTCCGACCGACTACAACTGGCTCTCGTCGATCTTCTACTTTGGTTGGCTGTTCTGGGCGATCCCGTCCAACCTCCTGATGCAGCGCTCCCCTCCGTCCTACTACCTCGCCTTCAACATCTGCATGTGGGGTGTGCTCCTCATGTGCCAGGCTGGCGTAAACAACTTCGGCGGCCTGGCAGCCCTGCGTGTTCTCGGTGGTGCCTTTGAAGCCATCGCCGATCCGGCCTTTGTGCGTTGCCACCCCCACCCAGGGATTTCGCTTACGTAAGATGCTTTTCACCACCATGTTCTACACTCGTGCCGAGCAACCGTCACGCATTTCGGCGTGGTACGTCTGGAACGGCGTCGGCGTTGCTGGTGGCGGTCTGATCGGGTACGGCATTGGCAACATCAAGGGCTCCATCGCGTCGTGGAGGTTCGAGTTCATCATCGTCGGTGCCTTCTGTCTCGCGTGGGGTGTGGCCATCGCCCTCCTCCTCCCCAACTCGCCGTCTACATTTAGGGGATTCACGCACGAGGAGAAGCTCATCGTCATTGCACGCGTTGCGAAGAACCAGACGGGCAGACAGCAGCGGAAAATCTCGTGGTACCAGGTCCGTGAGGCGTACCTTGAGTGAGTGCCACACCTCCGACCATAGCTCACGTCAGCTACAAAACTTATCTCTTCTTCCTTCTCGTAAGTCTCTCTTGCGATCTAGCTAACTCAATGAGGGCCTGATCGCTAACGTGCCCAACGGTGGAATTAGCAACTTTTCTACATTGGTGATTAAAGGACTTGGCTTCGGTACTCTCGAGACGGCGCTCCTCGGAATTCCGCAGGGTGTTCTTGTTGTCATCTGGATTTCCGCCGGTGCGTTCCTGAACGGCCGCCTCCCGAAGAACTCCCGCACGATTGTGTGCGCGCTCTTCATGCTCCCGACCATTGGCGGAGCTCTCGGCTTCCTCCTCGCCCCGGAGGACGCGTACGTCGGCCGCCTCATCTGCTTCTACCTCACGGGATCGTACCAGGCGTCATTCGTCCTCTCGCTCTCCCTTATCACCTCCAACACTGGTGGCCAGACCAAGCTCATGATTACGAGCGGCATGATCTGGTTCGGCGCGTGCATTGGTAACATTGTCGGGCCATTCTTCTACCTCGACTCGCAGAAGCCAAAGTACCAACTCGGCATCGGCTCCCTCCTTGTTGCCAACTGCATCGAGCTCATGATCTTCGTCGTCTTCCGCTTCGCCTTCATCTGGGAGAACAAGAAGAAGGCCAAGCAGCGCGAGCGCCTCCGCGCCTCGGGTGAGGTCCCGTCGCACTCGGCCGAGCACACTGCCTTCGCCAACTTGACCGACAAGGAGAACCCCAACTTCGAGTATGTCTACTGAGTAGATGCGTGGAATGCTTCTACAATGAGGGAGTGTAGTAGTACGCATAGGGAGTGTGTATGGGCTGTGCAGAGGATGAGATATGCAGTTAGCATCTGGACTTGCATGATATCGAAGTTGTTCTGAAGTATGGCCGAAGTATGAACTGGGCCACTTTAACCTGGTGGCAGCGCCACGTGGTATAATTGCCACTTTGAGTAATTACCTCACCCCGGTCCCTTGCCACCACCACCCGCCACCCAGGCCGCGCTCGACCCCCCTTGTCTACAAGATACCTAATGTTATCCCATCGACCTCTCATTCCATCAACTACATCTTTCACGACTCCTCTTTAATCGACAACGTAGCTCAAACGCACACATAACTCACTCAGGCCAATCCCCCTTCCTCTTCCTCGTCCCCCACACACCCACCCACTTGGCGCGCAGCCTACACTTCCCCGCCCTCCCCCACCCTCGACGTCCACGTCGCCATGGCCGCACCACCGTCTGGCGCTGAGTTCGCCTCGTCGAGCCCCCTCAAGAAGTTTAAGCTCGTTTTCCTCGGCGAGCAGAGCGTGGGAAAGACGTCTCTTATCACGCGTTTCGTGAGTCTCTGAAGTGCTGTCATTTGGTCGCTTGTGCTAGCATGGAGAGATGGACAACACGCGGTGCTGGTGCACGGGCGGGCCTTGACATGTGGGCCGCGCATCGCTGGGATAGTCCGCACGGTCCACTTGAAGGCCCGATCGAGGTCAGAGATGCTCAGTGATACGCGATACGTGCAAGCTAGCACGAGCTGGAGATTGCATGACCTGTCTGGATGATGTGCTTGGCATGATCTCGGGTCTCACGTTGTTGCATGCCCCGGACCAACACTGCCGCGACATGAGCGACGCTGACAGCAGATGTACGACACGTTCGACAACACATATCAGGCGACGATCGGTGCGTCGATGCGTGTACCGCGCGCGCCCAGGTTCATTGAGAACTGGGCGCAACTGGTTAGATGTGCACATCGCGGCTTACACCAGGCATTGACTTCTTGTCAAAGACCATGTACCTCGAGGACCGCACCGTGAGGTTGCAACTATGGGACACTGGTGAGTTAACGACGGAGGCACTCGAGAGGTGGAACGGCGGACAAGGGCGAGGAGAGGTGGCAGGACGGAGAAGGGCGAGGCGGCGCGGGGGCTTGAGAGACCGTTGAGTTAGGCTGACGTACAGCTGGGTGAGACTACAACGACGCGAGATGAGAGTATGGAATGCTGACTTTGTCCCTTTGGTTCGCCCTGCAGCCAGGTAAGTCATGACTCGGGCAGTATGGGTATGGCGTGCGCTCGTGGTTCTCGCTCGAGTTGCTTCTACAACATACCGCTGTCCTCGCACCGACACCTCCGCTGACACCGCAGGAACGCTTCCGCTCGCTTATCCCTTCCTATATCCGAGATTCCTCTGTCGCGGTCATTGTCTATGACATTACGAGTACGTTCTGCGAATCAGGGCTCTCTTCGACTGAGACCCCTCCTTAGCCTTATCCGCAAGAGACGCTGACACCAGACCGCACCTCCTTCCTGAACACGACCAAGTGGGTCGACGACGTGCGCAACGAGCGCGGAGACGATGTGATCATTGTGCTTGTCGGAAACAAGACCGACTTGAACGACAAGCGTCAAGTGACGCAGGACGAGCTCGAGAAGCGCGCTAAGGAGCTCAACATAATGTCCATCGAGACGAGTGCAAAGGCCGGGCACAACGTCAAGGTGCTGTTCAAGAAGATCGCCATGGCTCTGCCAGGCGGAAGTAGCGAGGCTGCCGCGGCCGCAGAAAACCAGAGTGAGTCGGGCCGTGTAATCTGGCGGCAGCGACACCGAAACCAGGCTGACATCAGAAATTGATGTGTCCGCACCAGCCGAGGAGGTGCCCCAGGCTTCGGGATGCCAGTGTTAATCTGCAAGAGCGAGGGTGGACTGTACGTGGACGTGGGCCAAGACGAGAGGCGATGCGTTGGAGTTTGCCACCGACATCTGCAATGTACCAGTTCATCGAGTAGAGTAGCTTGGTTGTTTGATGGGATACCATTGCGCATTCGTCGAGTTGAGCACCACAGGTTGTGTTCGCCAAGTTGCTGTTCGTCTTGGCCACGGATCCGCGTCCACACGAGTCGACATGTAAAGGTTAACACGACGCGCCTTGCGCTCCTTCCGTTGGCTTGGGACTCTTCGATGAGCGCCGACAGAGATGTATATTAACTTTCCATAGGTTAACTCTACACGAGAAACTACAGTATAAGGCTCTACACGAGAAACTGTAAGGCTCTACACGAGAAACTATAAGGTTCACGGGACCCTATGGCACGTTGGATGACGATCCTTTCCGAGAACGGAAGTGCAGAACTTAAGGGCCGGGGCTCGCACGACTGGATGCCGGTAAAGCAGGGAGAGCTGTTATCCGCCTGAGGTGCGTTTGCGAGCATATCCAGACACGACCCAAAAGAACAACAGACGGCGCGTAGCCATAGCCACCCTCTGCACCTTAAACTCTGAAGTCGGAGACAATGGATGAGTGTCGTGGGCCATGTTGTTGTCGCCGGCCTCCCCGCTGTCCATATATCGTCACCTCCACCGAATGCAGATCGACTTCTCGACACCGCCATTCGGAGATTACTTCCACTTCCAGCTCCTCCATTTCCGCTCGTTCCTCTCCACCTCTTGGTCTCAGCATCTTCCGGCTCGCCCACATCAGCAAAGGGCACGAGGAAGGGTAACGCTCTTATGCTTGTACTCACTCTCTCCAAGATGAGCTGACAACGCTTCGACGCGTCCAGTGTTCAACTGGGAACAGTTCATTCCGATGGGATGATGACTCACGTTCGTCATGGACTCGTGGACAGCTGTGGCGGTGCTATGTGTCCTCTTCTGCGGATGCCATGTTCCGCGGGGATAGTCCGCGCCGGCTTGGCTCGGATCACACCGATAACGATACGCTCAATTTGTAGTTGAATTCCGCGTTTGCCGGCTCGGTACCGTCTCGCCGCTGGGAGATGCCCGTTGTGGGTGGAATGCCCGTTTTGCCCACCAATTGTGAGTGGCAGGGATGTCATCCGGTTCCGACACAGCCGACCGCAACATACTGCCAAGTCGTTGTTCTTCCCATTCCCATTGATGGTGAGTGTCGACATAGATCTTATTGACTCGACGGATTAGCCAAGCCTCACAGGGCCGCTCTCCATGCCGGTTCCCAGACAGGACAGCTCCCAAGAAACCGGGTGTGTCCCAACTCCCAAAGGAAGCGCAGAAGTTCAATGCTCGTCCATGGCACAGGCCAATGCAATGCGAGCAATGTTATAGCGACGCGCGCATGCGCAAGGGATCTCGGGCCAGGTCCCAGCTTGGACCTGGAGGGGGAAGCAAACATGCGTAAATCATCTCTCCCAACCTTGTTACCATTGAACTTGTCGCATGACCACGGCCATGCCGCCTACCCTTTCGTCTGCTGTCCACATGCACATCCTTGGTCTCCCTTAGCATTCATTGCCCAGGGATTGCCCAGCCAGCGAGCCTTCGCGACAGCCCTGTGCGGTGGTGCCTCACACAGCTTTCCAGCTTGGTCAACATGACACTCTGTCCATGACAATGGCGCACATTCCGCTTGACGCCAGGTTGAGTGGTAGTCATGCCGGACGCCGTCGGGGTTTGATCACGCTCTGTGCGTCAACAACGCTTCCCGTCGTCTCTGGGCCACCTGCTGTGCAAACCGTGAAGGCGTTCTGGCGACATATAAGAAGGGGTACTGAGGTGGTACTGATCAACTATGTCATTACCTCTGGACGAGGCATTCAATTGCCACCCCCCATCCTCCCAACTACCCATTGAGGGCAATCACATTCCATCACCTAAGTCCAGCCATCGACACATACGGCGATCACCGGTGCCCTCACTGGTCCAACACAGAAGTCTCCTGAAGCAGATATACCTGGCGCGACTCAACACCGGACACTTATACCTCTTACCCCCGCGCCAGTCAGGCCGCCATGTTCCTCTTCCGCCTGGCCGTCGCAGCTACGAGCGTGATTCTTCCTGCACTGGCGCAGGAGTGGATACCACCGACACCCACCGTCTCCGAATCTCGCCCCCGGCCGACAGGATGGGTGACTTCGCTACCAACGCCTACTCACCTAACGCCCGGCGAACCCGAGTCGGAGAAGTATGGCGCAGGCGCCTTCATCCCTCAGTATGGCGCATGGTACTCGTACGAGCAACCGCCTCTGCCCGCCGAAACCGCCATTCCCGCACCAGACCTCCGGCCAACTCTCTCGCCAAACACACCCCCGGGTACGCGCGAGTACACTCTCAACCTCGAGTACCGTGCCGGGAGCCCTGACGGCTTCCTCCGCCGCCTAACGACTATCAACGGCCAGTTTCCCGGTCCTACCATAGAGGGCGTCCGCGGCGACAACATGGTGATCCACGTCAACAACCATCTCGACATCCCCGCGGCGATCCACTGGCACGGCATCCAGCAGAACCGCACCCAGTACATGGACGGTGTACCGGGTGTTTCTCAATGCCCCATCCCGCCCGGGAGCAGCTTCACCTACGCGTTTAAGCTGGAGCACGAGCTCGGAACGTACTGGTACCACTCTCATTTCGGGAACACGCTCGCCGACGGCCTCATCGGTGCCTTCATCATTCACGCGCCAGAGGATCCCCTCCTGGACCAGTTCGACGACCAGCACGTCCTCCATGTCGCCGACTACTGGCAGGACCAGGCCGAGACCATTGTGGCGGCAGCCAAGAGCGAGAAGAAGTATCGCGGCACCTCCCCCGTCGACGTGCCCGACAGCGTCATCCTCAATGGCGCCGGACAGGCCGACTGCGCCATGGTCCAGCGTGGCGTCCCGTGCAATACTGAGGTATGGCTGTCCGAGATCCGCTCGGCGCCAGGGAACCGCCTCCGCCTCCGCATCATCCACCACGGCTCCCACTCGCTCCTGTACATCACGATCGACGGGCACCGGCTCAAGGTGGTTGAGGCGGACGACACGTCGGTCCAGGCGGTCGAGGTCACTGAGCTTGCGATTGGGCCAGGGCAGCGATACTCTGTCATTGTCGACTTGGACCAGGGACAACACGGGGACAGCTTCTGGATCCGCGCGCGAGCAGGGACTGGCTGCTACAACCCCATGTGGCGGGTGGAAGGGCTTGGCGTCCTCCGCTACTTTGACGCTGCGGGACAGTCCGTGCCCGCGGGCATGCCGAATACCACGGCATGGGAGGGGCTAGAGAACACGGCCAAGCCGGCTTGCAAGGACATGGACGATATTGGACACTCTCTTGTACCCCTCATTCCCGAAGACCCTCCAGCCACTGCCGACGAGACGTACGTCTTTACCTCGCAAGCGGGCCAGTTCCTCAACCCGGAGACGGGCACCAACTATATCGGATGGGGTTTCAACGAAGTGACTTATACCAACTACATCAATGGTGAGTGCTCGCGCGAGGGCGAGAGGGGCGGGCTATTGCCCTCCAACAATATGTGGCCCAGCTAATTGCAGACCCGCTCCTCAACGTGGTCCAAGACGGTCGCACTATCGACCCGTCTCGCATCGCCGTTGCAGAGTTTAATGGCACCGGCGCCGCAGATATCATCGTGAGCCCCTCCACCCACTACCCCACTCCGTTCTGATCCATCCCCAGCACTACCTCATGTTCCTGCTGCTGACCTGACTCCAGATCAACCAACGCGACGACCCGCCCCACCCCTTCCACCTACACGGCCGCCCGTTCTCCATCATCGCCCGCGGCAGCGGCGTGATCAACAGCACCGCCGGCATCCCCCTCTCCCTCTCCAACCCTCTGCGCCGGGACACGATCACGATCGGGCCCAAATCATGGGCCGTCCTCCGCCTCCCGCTCGACAACCCCGGCGTGTGGCCGCTCCACTGCCATATCGGGTGGCACCTGAGTGTCGGCAAAATGGCGGCTGTGATCGTGCGCCGCGAGGACATCAAGACGTTCGACCGGCCGGCCGACGTCGCGGCGCTGTGTGCAGGCCGCGATCCGGGCGAGGTTGGGCCGGGGCGGAGGTCGTATGTCCCCCCGCAGGTTGGCCGCTCAAGAGGGTAGGCCGCGCCTAGGAGCGCGTGACTCACTCAACCGGGACATTTGGACAATTTGGACTTTGACTGGACTTTGATATGTGGACGCGACCCATGAGATGATGACAACGACGAACATTGGCTGTCTGTAGTGTGTAGCCCCTCCCCTCATCTCTCTATCCTCAGATACGCATGCAATCCCAACCATGACGAAGGAGCTCACGCTGTAGGGGGGTTCTTGGCAGCGGCGACACAGCTGTCGGCAATCTGCATGCCTCCGACGTACTCACGGTAGCCGCACGACAAGCCCGCAGCAACCAACCCAACTACGGGACTTGATGCGAGTGCGAGGCGAACTGCGTGGACCCCGTGATCGAGAACCTTGCGCCCTCTCTTGAACAGCATGCCGCCGTTCAACCTTTCTGCAGCTGCCCAGATTCAGCCCAGCTCGCAGAATTGTGGGTGCCCAGGCTCCCACGACACAACCCATATCGCCTCACCTTGAACGATGTACTGAGAACTTTAGTTGAGAAGCATCCCAGGTAAGCCCAAAGTCGTGTGTTGCACGATACCCAGCATACACACGCCATGCACCCCCGAAGCCTTCCCTCCCAATGCCGAGTGGGCGGCGAGCGCCGACTTCAGGTATCTGATAAGCCACAGCCTGCGCCACCGCCTTGCCCTCTACCCTGCTCGATGGCTTCTCCTCGCCACGATTCGTCTCTTCCGTTCTGCCGACGGCGTCGGCGCTCCTTAATCAGGGGTCGGCGGCATGCTGAAGGCGGCGGTAGGGAGTCTTGACCTGGGCTGTTGATGTCTGAATGGCCCAGCAGGCCGGGATTTTGCAGATGACCAGCGTCTCTTTCCCAGGTAAGACCGCTGCCGTCGATGCCGAGCCGATACACAGGTCCCCAGTCCAGCGCCTTCCCCGGCCCACGGGGCCATCGACGGCCGCCATTGCATCTCAGTCACCGTCGAGCCCGTCTGCAGACCCGTCCCGGGAACAGTGAGCCGCAAGCAGTCCAATCATGGCCGTGCGGCCGTAACTAGTCATTAGCAGCTGGACCTAAGTCATGTGTCGAAACAATTTGAGTTTCCTACTTCTGTGTCTCTCCCGACTACCGTTGCCCATCCCAATTCCCCGCCCTCCCGCCTCCTCTTCTCCTCTATCCACTTCGCCTTGCTCCCACCAGCCCACTCGGATACCACTTAACAGCCCAAAGTACCGACGAATCGCGCGCGGATGAAGGACGATGATCCCGAGAAGAGCCCTGCTAGCCCTGGCTCGACAATCGAGGGTGACCGGAGCAGCCGCGGCTCTCCCGATAAGATTGAGGAAGTGAGTTGCCATGCTTGTGCGCGATATACTATGATCCCCGCTTCCATACCTCGTCCTCGCCGACCTGAGGTCGCTCTTGGTTTGGCCTGCTCTCCACGCTCCGTGTGTCGATGCCCGGCTGCTGCCTGTCTTCACGGACCCCGCCCCGTTCTCGTCCCCTGCCTGGCCATCCACTCACACCAGTACGACGTCGTCGCCCAGTTCCTCGCGTCCATAGCCGCACGCCCCAATGCTGCCGAGCTGCTCGAACCATGGACGCCGGAGGAGGAGGCCAAGGTGAAGCGCAAGGTACGTCCTCCGCTCGGCCCTGGTACGAGCCCTCCCCGCTGTCTGGCGGACGCCCCGAGCCGATTAACATGACGGGGCGTCACTATCCAGCTAGTCCACTCGGCAGGCCAGCGTGCTCACACCGCAGATAGACACAATTGTCATGCCCCTCCTCTTCGTCTCGACGCTCATGTGCGGAACCGACAAGGTCATCCTCGGCACAGCGGCGACGTTTGGGCTGCAGACTGACCTCGGGCTCAAGGGACAGGAGTACAGCTGGGCCAACTCGATGCGTGAGTGGCCGTGGGGCTGAGGCTTATCGCTCCGAGCATGCCCCTAACGTCCAGTCAGCTTGGGCATGATCGCCATGATGCTACCCCAGGGCTATATCGCCCAGCGATACAATCTCATCGGCAAGGTGCGTCTCCCCGACCAGCAGCAAGGAACGTTCTGACGACGTAGTTGTACGCTGCCAACGTCATCGGCTACGGCATCGTCCTGTTCGGGATGAGTGGGGTGAAGAATGCCGCCGGATTGCTCGCGACGCGCTTCATGCTGGGAATGTTCGAGGGCGGCAACCCGATCCTGGGTGGGCTATTGGTGAGCCGTGAAGCGAGGTCTTGCGCAGCTGCCCTCCTACGTCGATCAGCTGCGTCCTGATCGCTCCTTCCTCCATGACGCACTCGCTGAGCCCAGATCGCAATGTGGTGGAAACGCGACGAGCAGAACCTCCGCGCAGCTGTCATCTACTCGACTCTTTCAAGTGTGATCAACGGACTCATGAGGTACGCTGTGAGAACGAGTTGCGAGCTGACGACAGCTTCGCCATGCAGTTCTACAACCCGGGTCCGCTCAGCCGGTGGAGGCTACTGTTCATCATCTGCGCATGCTGCTCATGCGTCGTGGGCGCTGTGGGGCTCATCTTCCTCCCTAACTCGCCGACCGAGGCGTGGTGGATGGTGAGTGGCGAGCGGGTATCGTCCACCCCGGAGGATGCAGTTGGGGCGATCACATGGAAGCTCGAGCCAGCGCGGGTACTCTCTTGAATTACCTGCGCCAGCACCATGGCAGCTGTTCCATCTAAGAGATTCAGCTGATATCAGACGGACCGCGAGAAGATCATAGCGGTGAAACGCGTCGCCGAGAACAAAACCGGCGTCATCTCGCACCGGATCAAGCGCGCGCAGATCATCGAGGCTCTGACCGACGTCAAGACATGGATCCTGTTCCTCATCACGGTCTGCCTCAATATCCCGAACGGCGGGCTGGTCGGGTTCAACGCCATCATCGTCAACTCGCTCGGGTACAGCATCAAGGAGACGACGCTGCTGACGATCCCGACGGGCGTCATTAGTTGGATCTCGGCGCTCGTTATCGCCACTGCGGCACAGAAGACGAGGCGGCCACTAATATGTGTGGTCACGGGTATTCTCGGTGCGTCAGGTTGCTCAAGGCTGGCTACACCGCTTCCCGTGAGGTGGTTGCAGCTAATTGGTACTCATAATGTAGAGCTGACAACAGTGGCCATGTCGGCGGTGATCATGCTCTACACCATACCGCGGAGCAACCAGAGCGCCTCACTCGGCGCGCTCTTCCTGCTCTTCACCTACTGGGGCCCAAATGTTGCCATGTGCGTCTCCTCCCGAGCAGCTCGAGTCAGATACTGACAACAGCGGCACATACGTCGTCTACGCCAACGTAGCGGGCGCGACTAAGAAGGTTGCGGTGTTCTGCATCGTCCAATTCGGATACTGCACTGGTGAGCACGGCAACTCAGCTACGTTGACACCAGGCAACCTCATCGCGCCGCAGACGTTCCGCGCCAAGGAGACGCCCAAGTACCCCACAGCCATCACGGTCATGCTCGTGGGCTACTGTGTCGCGATCCTGCTGCTGGGGATGTACGCGTTCCTGTGCTGGAACGACAACAGGCGGAAAGACGTGCTCGAGGCGGAGCGCATTGAGCGGCTCGATAGTGCGCGCTCGAAGGTTGCGACCGAGTGGATGGACTTGACGGATAAGCAGGTAGGCTACTCGCCAGCTCCCTACTCTTGCGCCTCAGCTGACAACAGAATCCGACATTCCGTTACACCTGGTAGGACGTAGGCTCGGTAGGATAGGCTTGGTACGATCTAGGGTGGCCCGTCGTGGTCGTGGTGCTTTCTTGACATGTATTTGGGTGTCTTTATGCACGAGGCGTGCATCTAATGATTGTGTTGCATGGCTACTATGCTGCTATCCTACATTGGCCGGCGGGGTGCCGGACTTGGGGTCCAGCTCATCGCGCCCCGGCTGCCGCCTCCCCACCCGCTCCCCTTCTCCATGGCCGCGCTGCGCGCCTTGGCGCCACTACTAATCCCCAGCCCGCCACGGGGTGTGCGCCCCAGGCTGCGGTCGAGGAGCGACCGCGCCGCCGGCGTAAGGTTACCCTCGCGCCTCGGCGTGGACGGCGGCCCCATCGTGCTCGCCGTTCCGCGGACTGAGCGATCGCCCATCCGCGTGCGCTCGGCCGCAGCCCTCAGCGTCCCGGACAAGCCCTTGGGCGTCCCCGGCGTCCCTGATGCGCCATACGCCCTCGCGCGGTCCGACATCGCCTTGCTCGCCTGCGTGCCCAGCCGCCGCCCGAGGTCGTCGCGCTTCTTCGTCTCGGGGATCTTGAAGCTCGGCCGCGCGTCCAGCGGATCGGCCGAGTCGTCGAGCGCGCGCGGCGTCGCGAGCAGCGTGCCCCACGTCATGAGGGGCGGGAGGTCGTCCGGATCAGGGTCCGCCTCGCCCAGCAGCTCGTAGCTCTCCCTGCTCGCGCCGGTGATCGCGCGGTCGACCCACGACTCGGCGACCGTGCTCCCGCGCGTGCTCGGCGCGCGGCCGGTCTCCTCCTCCTCGTCCGCGATGCGCGTGTTGCGGTGCGAGATCGTCGGCGGGTTCGCGAGCGGCGCCGATGCGCTGGCGCGCGGCTTGGCGTCGAACGGCTTCGTATAAGCGTCGGGAGGGAACATGAGCCCGTTCATTGCCTGCGGTCAGTAAAGGAACAGCTTCAGAGCTAACCTTGTAGGGCCATTGTTGGACCTTGCCGCCGGCAGTCTCCATCTCCTCGTCGGCCATGACGCCACGCTCGAGGGCGTCGCGGCGGGCCTTCTCGGCTTCACCGCGGCCGCGGCCATCGCCGGAGCCGCTGGCGCTCTCATGGTGAGGCACGATTGCGCCGTCTGTCGTGGAGACGAGGGCCGTCGGCGGGAGACCGGCCTTGACGAGCGCTTGGGATAACGGGTGGGTGGCGGGCAGTTCCTCCTCTTGCAATGGCGGTGGGGGCAGGACTGAAGCTGACGACGCATCGGTCGCCTTGATGAGCTGTAATTGTGAATCTTGAGTCTTGACGAGTGCCGTGCTGTCCTCGGCCTTGGCTTTGCCCTTGTCCTTGGTCTCTCCATCGCCACTGGCTCCCTCCTCTCCCGCCCCGTCGGTGTCCGCCTCAGGCGGCTTCGGCGCGATCATCTTGCGCTCCTTCCACGCCTCTCCTTCAGACCGATCCGTACCCCCCCGATCCAGGCCATTGCCGATAAGCCGCCGCCCGTCCGCGTCCACCCGCCATTGGCCGCTAGTCGCGGCGTCGAGGATCAGCCTGCGCCGCTCCTCGCCCTCTAGCCGCCGTCCCTCGGCCACGCGCTCGGCCTCGAACGCCCACGCATTCTGGTCCTCCTTGCGCTGCCGGTTCTCCTCCTCGATAATATGCACAAAGCTGGCATTATCCTCTGACGTGTAGTTTCGCTGGAAGGCGTCCAGCCCCAAGTCATCGCGCACGACCTGCCGCCGCTTCTTCGGCCGCGGTCGTGATGGGCCAGGAGCGTCGAAGTCGTCCTCGTCGGCCGGGCGGCGCACAGTCCCGGGCGTCTCCCAGCCGCGCGCCCCGAACGGCGTCCGCTCCATTTCCCCCGGGCGGGAGATGTGGGGCGTGTTCATGGCCTCGAGCTCCCGCCGCCTGTCGCGCCGGGGCGAACCCGCTCGCCCGGCGGCTTCGTCGTCCTTCTCCTGCGCGAGCTTGGCGAGCTTGCGGATCGAGGACGACAGCTTCTCCGGATCGTTGGCGGCCAGTGCCGACAGGTAGTCGTTGGTCGCATTCAGGTGTGGGAGGTTGGGGAAGAAGTCGCGCTGGATGATATGGGCTAGGGCCTCGGTGTACGAGTCTTCCTGATTGTCAGCTGAGGCTTGCGATGTCATGAGCTTACGTCGAGCACCTGCTGCTGGTACAGGCTTCGCTGCCCTGTCTTGGGGCCCTCTATGAGACGCGGAGCAGGCCCGGGCCGCTTCCTCAGGCCATCGCCGTTGTACATGGCGAATGGCGTCTAGGTTGAGAAGTTGGGAGAGTTGTCGATCACAAGTTGGGTGGCGATTGCGAGTTTACCCAGCCGACAAGCGATAGTCGACGGTAAGTGGGAGTGATATTTAAACGTGGAGTCATCGGCTTGACGCGACGAGTGTTGCTGACTCGGACAAGTCGATCTCGCCGTTTATATTACACTCCCAAGCCCACCCGCTTGATCGTTTACTCTGCTCACCAACAGCCAAGCAACAGTCATGACCAAGCGTGTCGTTCGTGTTGCGCTCCTCATCAATGACACTCCTGTGAGCAGCTACAGAGCGCCTCCAGCAGACGTCCAGCTAACAGCCAGGTTGATGCGGTAATCAAGGAGTCTGGCACCTGTGAGTACCACCTTCCCCCGACCAACTTGCACTGCGCCGCCGCTTACACCAGACTTTGACATCTTCCGCCGCTGGCTTGAGCACTCTCTCAAGACATACCCCGATCCTGACGTCGCCAACAACACCCAGCTCATCGTCGACCCCTATAATGTTGTTGACAAGCTCGAGTTCCCTCCCCTCGACCGCTTGCGCGCCGGCGCACCCGACGCGTACGACGTCGTGATGCTCACTGGATCCAAACACACTGCGCACGACAAGGAGTCGTCGTTTGGACCACAGCTCATTGAGTGGATGCGCAATGTCTCCACATCACCAGAGTACCAGCACGTCAAGGTCATTGGTGTCTGTTATGGCCACCAGATCATGTCCATTGCGCTCGGGGGCGAGTCGCAGCAGGGAACAAATGGATGGGAGATCGGCGTGTATGGGTGCGACATGACTCCCGAGGGACGCTACTACTGGTCCGACTCGGTCGTTCCCGACGGCGCCTCGAAGATCGTGAGCTCAACGCGTCATCATCGAGCTGACAACAGTACGTGCAGCAGATGCACAAGGACGTGGTCACCAAGATGCCTCCCGGATGCGAACTCCTTCTTCGCACGGAGAAGTACGCGATCCATTCGTTTGCCAAGAAGCACCCCGCGTCCACGCCCGAGAAGCCTCTCACCCAGATTTTCACCGTCCAAGGCCACCCAGAGTTCACCCCGTCCATCGTCAGCCACATTGTCGACTTGCGCTCGTCCACCGGCATCTTTGACGCCGAAGCGACCGCCGAAGCGCGGCGGCGCTTGGGCGGCAAGGACGGCTCTGGTGGCGAGGGTGAAGGACGTCTCGGCTGGGCGATCTGGCGCGTCATGCTCCAAGACCTCCCAGCCCAGTGAGCATTGGTTCATGCTGTAGTGATATGTTGGCTGATGCAAAGTGTCGGCAACTATGTGTCTGACGAGTCGCGCTACGCCGCTATTGACAAGCTCTTGGACCGTGAGGGTCCACTGACGGATGGTTACGAGGGGGCAGAAGCAGTGGGTTGACACGTCGCAGAGTAGAGCTGACATATAGGCAAAGGAGTTCCTCCGCCACAAGTGCAAGGTGCTTGTCATTGGAGCGGGCGGTCTGGGATGCGAGATTCTCCAAGATCTCGCCCTCACCGGTTTCGGCGACATTCACGTCATCGACATGGACACCATTGACATCTCCAATCTCAACCGCCAGTTCCTCTTCCGGGAGGCTGATGTCGGCAAGTCCAAGGCGGAGGTTGCCGCTGCCTTCATCAACAGACGCGTCCCTGGTGTCAAGGTTACGCCCCACCACAGCAAGATCCAAGATCACCCGGACGAGTTCTACATGCAGTTCAACATCGTCGTCGCTGGTCTCGACTCGATCCCCGCGCGTCGCTGGATCAACGCCAAGCTCGTCGAGATGGTCGACATGGAGAACCCTGACAGCCTCAAGCCTCTCATCGACGGCGGCACTGAGGGATTCAAGGGCCAGTCTCGCGTCATCCTGCCCACCATCTCCTCGTGCTACGAGTGCTCGCTCGACATCCACACGCCGCCTACCGCCTTCCCGATTTGCACGATCGCCAACACGCCCCGTCTTCCCGAGCACTGCATCGAGTGGGCCAGCGTCCTCGAGTGGCCCCGCCTGCGCAAGGATATCAAGCTCGACACGGACGACCCGGACCACATCCAGTGGCTGTATGACAAGGCTGCGACGCGTGCCGCCGCGTTCAACATCGAGGGCGTCACCTGGGCTCTCACCCAGGGCGTGGTCAAGAACATCATCCCCGCTATTGCAAGCACTAACGCGATTATCGCCGCGTCATGCTGCAACGAGGCGTTCAAGATTGCGACGTCGTGCGCCCCGATGCTGAACAACTACATGCTCGTACGTCCCTCAAGACCGCACAGTGCTGACGTTAGTACACGGGCAACGATTCGCTGTATACGTTTACGTGGGAGTACGAGAAGCGCGACGACTGCCCTGTGTGCGGCGGCGAGAGCATGGAGGTCGAGGTCAAGCGCGACTGGACGCTCGACCAGCTCATGGAGTGGCTCTCGGTGCAGGACAAGTTGTAAGTTGCGCTTAAGGTGCACCGCTCACACATGTAGGCAGGTCAAGCGCCCCGGATTCATGTACGCGACCGGCGCACCGCTGTTCATGTGGGGCCCGCCGCAGGTGCACGAGGAGACCAAGCCGAATCTCACGAAGCGTGTGTCCGATCTCGTGCAGGACGGCGACGAGATCCTCGTCACCGACCCGAACCTGCCCTTCAACCTCACCATCAAGGTGACGTTTGCGTAGGCTTAGGGGAAGTCGTGGACCGTGGGGGCGGAAGATAAGTAAGGGCGTGCGCAGAAGGCTGCGCGGTGCGCGGTGCACAGTCGTGGCTTGATGGCCAAGACATACCGCGGTCGCCTGGGCATTTGGCCCGCAAATAGAAAGGAGGACGAGTGCATTGATCGATCAAGTGACGACATGTTTATAACTGTATATAGAATGCATGAGTGTACAAATAGCTATCGATTACGCCCTCGTTTCAGAGTCGTCGTTACTGCAACCATCGATACCATCGAGGTGGATGGATATGCACGGACGAAAGAGATGCGCAGATCTGGTGGTAATCGGGGGGTGACGAGGGCCTTTGGGCGGTGACGATGATCCCCCGCGGTCTAGCTGCGGAGTAAATCCAGCCCGTCGTCGAGACAAGTCTCGGCTCATTCTACCAAGCATCGATCCATTCCTCTCTCATACTTCTTGATATCTCATCGACAGTGGCTGCTTTCTTGTCACTATCTCTTCGTCACCCCCTTGCTCGCTATCACTTCCTGGGAAGACTACCCCACACATTCACCCCGCACCCCACAGCCGGACGGGGTACGTCGCCCAACCCTGCCCTGGCGTCCTGGCGGAGGTTGCCAAGATTCGCCGTCGTCATATCCCGACACTCGACACCTCGACACGCAAACAAACGCATCCACCCGACCTCCTCTCCCTCTCCATCTCCCACACCTCCATCCCCCTTGCGCCATACACATCGCCATCTCTGTCTCTCTCCGGCGCCATCTCCGTCTCCTGTTCCTGGCTTCTGCCCGACTCCGCGGCCTCGGCGCGACTCGCCACCCAAGCCAGCGTTGGGAACATCCGGCTTCCAGCACCTTTGTCGTGCCCTCCGCTCGTAATCCGCGCCACACCCTCCCTCCCCCCCCCCTCCCCCGCCCCCTTGCAGTTGTGACTCGCCCCTCTCGCCCCACTCGCCGCGATGAGCAGCACCGACGGCAGCCAGGGCGGCATCTTTCCTACCGCGGGAGGGGGATTGACAGGATCGGCGGTGGCGTCGCCGCCTGTCACTGGCATCTTCCCGACAGCGACGACCGGGCGCCCAATGGGCCATCACGATGATCACGATAGAGGGAACGCGAGTAATGGGGTGTATTACCTTGTGGTGAGTTCCTTGAGTGGTGCGAGGAGAGACGGAGGCGGGCGGGAATGGGGCGACGCGCGGTGGCGTCCAAAGGGCGCTTGGAGATGAGGAGAGGCGACGGGAGGACGAGAAATGGAGGACGAGAAGTGGATGCGAGGACATAGGTCCAGAAACAAGCAGAGACTTCAGGCCCAGACGGAGCAGAAGTGTGTGTTGGCGGACAGTGCCGCCGAGTTATCGCCAGTGTGCTTGTGGACACTGGCGCTTCTCGCTGCTTCTCACGACTGTCTACACATTTCTCTGTCTCCCATGAACCTGGCTCGATGTTCCTCGTTCATTCTCGCGTTCCGTTCTCCATGCCTCTTAACACTGTTGCCTCTCCCTCGCTACTTCGTTCCATCTCGCATCACTCTTCCTCTCTTCACCTGATCTTCCCGCACCTCCCACCTATGAGCCTCACACCGACACTAACTCTCGCGCAGTTTCTCGGCGTCCTCCTCGCCCTGATCGTCATCGCCGCGGGCCTGACCTACCGCTCGTACCGCATGCGGCGGCGCTACCGCACCGCCACGCAAATGGCGATCGCGCGCGGCGACCCCATGCCGTCGAACTGGTGGGGAGTCGACGACGACCTCTTCAGCCTCGGCGTGTGGCGCGGCGCCCCGGGCCCTCTGGACCGGTGGGCCGCCGTAGGACGACCCGGTGCACGGCGCGATCGACGGTGGATGCCGATCCCTGTGTTGTACGACGCGGTCCCCGAGCCGGAGAAGGACGAGGGGACTAGCAAAGGGAAGGAGGCGATGGTGGACGACGACCTCTGGGACGAGATACAGGTGAGAACGGCGATGGTGTAGGAGCTGACACGCAGCCGTTGACGGTTCACTCACTCGCTCCACCCCCAGAGAACACAGAACAGGCCGCCGCCGCGCCGCCACCACCGCCAGTATCTCCACCGCAGACACCGGGCGGGCGCTTCCGCAACGCCGGCGCAGGCTTTAGACGCCGGTGGCTGGACGCCGTACCCCCCCCAACACCCAGTGCCGTACCCGCGCCTCGACGGGACAACGACGCCGACCGCAGCATTGCTCCCGGCGACCCCGTGCGCGTCGCCATTATCGTCCAGATGCCGACATCTGAGCACGAGCCGGCCGGATCTGGGCGATCGGCGCTCAGCGACGACGAGGTCGTCGGGTGGCGGCACGGCATGGAGATTGGCGTGTGGGAGGGCGCGGTGGCTGGTGAGCCTGGCAGCGGCGACGCCATTGGGGAGCAGGCTGGGGCTGGTTTGCCCGGGTACAACTCGGCTGTGGGCCAGTATCCTCTGCAGAACGGGTACACGCCGCCACCTCATAACCACTACGCACCACCGCCGACGCAGCATCCCTACCCTCAGCCGCCGACACAGAGTCAGTACGACGCACCCCCCCAACCTCCCCTCGCCCAGCCGCAGCCTCATCCACATCCCCATCTCCATTCTCATGCGGGCCTGCAGACATACACACCTCCCAAGGACATGGAGTCGAGCAGATATGTCGCCGGTCAACCACCGGCTGGTGGCGCGGGTCACACACCGTCGTTGAGCGGCATCACCTCGCCAGCGAGCGGCGGCGGTGCATCGATCGCCACTGCAGGCCTGCCCGTCGCCTCTATGGACGGGAGTCTCCCCGGCCGGGCTGCAGTGGTCGATCAACCCGCGAGGCAACCGCAACCTGACAACGCTGGAGATGTGCCCCTGCACGACCCGAGGCGATAATTCTCTAAGTTCTCATTGCTACTCATAACCGTCATTTCGTACTCTCGTGCACTGCTGGACTCCCACTATGATATAGAAACTCCTTTATCTAATTCTCTGCTCTCTCGCATCGTGCCCCGCCTATATTAGATTGTATACTTAGCCGCTCTCCGGGTTGTATCTCCTGCCATGCCAATACACAATTTACTCCTGCCCCGACACAATTAACCAAAGTGCATATCTAGCATCTATACTCCTTACCCCGACGCAGCAATCGCCGTGGCGACCTTACTCCGCGCCCTCAACCTCGCGCCAAATATCACGATCAGCGTGGGACACGCCGCCAGCGCGAGCGCGAGCGCCGCGACGACCGTGGACGCGATGGGGAACCCGAGGTTCATGTACATCTGCCGTGCGAAGAGCGGGAATGTCGAGGAGAGGAGGTTACGCATGAAGCTCTGGCTCGCCTGCGCCGAGGAGGAGTAGGTCTCGTACGCGTCGGCGAAGTATGTGCTGCTGTCAGCGCAACTCCCGGGCGGGAATGCTTGGGGAGAGGGGAGGACCTGGATGGGGTTGTCGGGCCAGAGCACACTCACAAGACAGACGAGTACATGACGTAGATGCCCCAGTACGACAGACTGAGGAAGATGCCGGGGATGATCCAGTGGAACTGCGGCTGTCCCGTCCACGCGTATATGAACATGCAGAGGGGGAAGAGCAGGCCCGCTGTCGTGGCCCAGTACAGCCGTACCTCCGGTGCCGCCTTACCCGTTGGACTGCGCCGGCACGCGCGCTGGTAGAGGTATTCCTGGTGGTAGTTTGACGCGAAGCCCAGCAACCCCCCGATGGCCGTCGTGACGGCGCTGAGGCCGACCAGCCCCGAGTTGGTCGTGTACTGCCCGAAGACGAGGAGGGTGCTGCTCGTGCCGAGGAAGACGCAGCCCCACGCGAACCCGATCCACGTCGAGATGGCGGTGACAATAGGCTCCGTGAGGAGGTACTGCATCGGCCTGACCGCGCTCACGGTGATGAGCTGGCGGATGCTCTGCTTCTGCATCTCGGCAGCGGCGATGTGCCTCCTTCCCGTGTCCTTGGTCATCTTCTTCGCCCGCCGTGCGAGCAGCACGTCTCCTCTTGTCTCGCGCAGAAAGACGCCGTTGATCAGCACCGACAGCCCCGCCGCGATGCCCTGCAGACCGTAGCACCACTGGATGCCGAGGTGCATCCCGACAAACCCAAAGACGGTGGGGCCGAGGCCCTGCGCGATGAAGATGACGATCGAGAGAAGGTTCATGATCAGGCCGCGGTTGCGCGCCACGAACAGGTCCGCGACGGTGCCGCCTACCATCGAGTTGGCGACGCTGCTCGCCATGCCCTGGAACAGGCGGGCCGCGAGGAGGCCAGAGTAGTTGTGGCTCAGCGCCTGCGGGAGGAAGAGGAGGGCGTTGCTGGTGTGAGCGGGTGCGAGCAAGCGGCGAAAGCCGGCCCAGCGAGGGCAGGGGCGGGGAGGGAGGGCGGGGGAGGGGGTGGACGAAGATGCGCGCGGTAGACGGAAGGCCTTCTGAAGCACCACGTCGCCACCCTAACCCTCGCCATACACCGCCACACTCACATAAGCGTCGTCACCTGGTAGATCACGTTGCGCCCAAACATCTCGCTCATGGGCGCGAGCACGAGCGGCGTAATGGCGATGCCGAAGAGATACACAAACACAGTCATGGCGTAGCCGAGGTGTGTCGTGCTGAACCATGGTATTCCCCACTCGGCCATGACGCCGACGCTGGTCGCGTTGATGGCGGTCAGCGCGACGAGGTAGTAGAGCGAGATGATTTGCGTCCACTTGCGCATGGGCGACCAGTTGAAGGGGTTCTGGTGTGAGCGAGCTGCGAGCACCGCAGGTGCGAGCGGCGGCGGCGGGGGAGTGGGGCAGGGCTGTTGTGACGGGCAGGCAATACATAAAGGAAGAGACGAACGGTGGGAGGAGATTGTGGCACGGCAGAATATTGGCTGACGGCAGCCAGCACATCCTGCCACCTCCCACATTTGGCTGGCACTGCCACGCCTGCCTCTCATGACCGCTGTCACGGCAAAGGCCACCACAACAACCACGATCACGCTCCCCCATTTGTGGCTCCACTTCCAACTTCATCAACTGGACCTGTCACCACGCAGGACGTCACCGGCCATCTCCGACCCGCCCGCTCACACGACCTTGCCCACGCCTGCCCACACCAGTACTCACCTCCGGATCCCCCTCGGCCCAGTCAATAATCACCACCTCCTCCGGCCCGTCCCCAAGATCAACAACAGCGTGCTTCTCCAGCACGCCCGCTCCCTCCTCGCCATGCTGCGCGTGCACGCCCGACTCGCGCGTCTGGCTGCGCAGCATCATCTCCATCTGCGTCGCCTGGGCGGCGCTCATCGCCGGGCTCTTCCATGACGACCGCGACGTCCTTGATGTCCTAGAAGCTCGAGATGCTGAACGCGCCAGGCCGAGGTTGAGGCCGAGTGTGGAGTTGAGGTTGAGGCTGCCCCTCCTAGGTGTCGGTGATGGAGCCAGCGGCCCAGGGAGGGGGGCCAGGCCGTCCTCCTCCACGGCCTTCTTCTCATCGGCGCTCGTGTCACTCCCGTCCTTCGCGAGGGATGGGAGCTTGTCCGTGCTGTTCACGGCGGTGGGAAGCGCCATCGAGTCCTCGGTGTCGCTGCGCCGTAGTGTTGGAGTGGGCGAGGGTGTATGCCGATGTGGGCTGCCTGTGCTGTCGGGTTGTCCTTGTCCCCGTAGTGGCTCGCTCATGATACTCTGCCTGCAAGTCTGTCGGTACTGACGTCGATGGGCAGCGTCTTAGTATATGTGCGATAGTGGAACGGTCTCTCGTGTCCTTGGTTCATAGACTCTGGCTCCCGCGACTGTACTGATCATGGAGATTCCGGCATTGCAATCTTTCATCAGGGGTGGTGGAGTTGGCCGATACGCCCAGGGCTGAGTCACTCGCATGGCCGTACGAGTCATGCGTACGCTGCGAGGGAGTTGGGCGGAGGACGAGGGGAAGTCAGGCGGAGGGGGAAGTTCGGCATCTCGCGAGGTGGGAGAGGGGAGGAGAAAGGCAGGACGCGGGAGCCGGCCGTACTTCTCGCCCGCTGAGTGAGTTAATGGTCGTCATGTGCGGAACTCGGGCGGAGGTTGCACGGAGGATGGAGACGACACTGGAGCGCCCCCTGCGTACCCTCCCGTACTTTCCAGCCTCTCAGCCCTGCCTCCCCACCCAGAATGGCACAACTGGATACTTGGCCGCGACGGCCGCGTCGGCGCCCACCCACTTACCCCACATTGAGGTGGTGCATGTGACCTGGCCGGCGGCGGTTGAGTCATGGAATGGAGAGCTGAGTGAAATATGGCGTCGAGAGTAGTACAAGTTATCTGAATCATCGAGTTGGAGGGGTGGTGGGTGGATACGAGTCGACTCTGACTCCAAGATGACTCATGGTGAGCAGCGATACTGATTACTGATTCTCCGTCCGCGGAGTTTGCCCAGGTATGTGCCAGTCCAATCATGGTTGGGCACGCCGTCTGGACGGGGAATCGCTGACAAGCCGGTATGTGGTCGACATGAAGCGGGCTGGAGACGCGCTTGCTGGCCAGCACAGTAGTTCGCGCTCTCCTAACTCAGCCAGTCCGCCCGCCTTGGATCCACGTGCCTCCTCCCTCGTCGACTCTGGGCTCCGGGCCAGCTCCAGGGTCCGGACAGCATGGTCAAGGAGGATCAAGTCGACGATATGAGGCAGAGAGTAGTCATGCTTACCCGAAACTACCTAGCGCCGACAATAATTCCAGCAACATGATCCGGCCCTTTTTATGACCCATATGCACCGCAGTCGATTCGAGATCCCCATGTAAGCGCAGACGCAGGTTTCCCAAATCGCCAGAACTCCTGATCTCCATCGCCTTCGCCTAACTGAGGACGTTCTACGTATTCGGTGGGGAGAAGTTTGGAGGGAGAGGGTTGGCACGGCTACTTCGGACCGCCGGGTGTTGCTTATGGCATCATTGGAATCTGATCAATCTGATTTGACAGGAATGAATTCACCACGTGGGATCTCCGCTAATCTTGACCGGCGGTATGTTATCCCCAAATGTTAATCAGATGACCTTAAACACATGCGGAACCCCTCACCCACCACGCGTGTACGGTGCAAGATTGCCCCATACACCCGACGCACGATAGGCGGACTTGCATAGCCTTGACCTCCGCGTAAAGTGCAGTGCGTGCGGGCACCTTCCGTCTCTGCATCCACTTGTTGCTTCTGCTTCTAATTCCATCCGCTCTCTCTCTCCTTACGCCAACGCTACTCACACCCCCCTCTACCGCTATCATGGCCGCACGCACGGCCACCCGCACCATGGCCTCCCGCGGCCTCCGCTCCTGCGCCCCAGCCCTCGCTCCCACCCTCTCCGCTGCCCGTCCCCGCGCCCTCGCCCCCATACTCGCCAACGCCCGCGGCCACGCCGTCGCCGTCGAGCCCCGCCCCGCTCCCACCACCGCCAACCGCACCGCCACGGAGGGCGCTGTGCGCAGCGACTGGACCCGAGAGGAGGTCCAGCGTATCTTCGACGGACCGCTTATGGACACCATCTTCCGCGCGGCCAGCGTGCACCGCATGCACCATGACCCTAGCCGTGTGCAGTTGTGCACGCTTATGAACATCAAGAGTGAGTAGGTTGTTTGGGTTGTCATCGAGACCGTGTGCATCACAGCGGATGGGCGGGGCGCCGGCTGCGGACTGCGAGATCGCGTGCGGCTCTTGGCAGGAAGACGCTCCGATAAGGCGCGGCTCGCAGCGTCGTGGATGCCATCCGTTCCGCATTCCGTTCCGACTGCCGCACCGCTGTCGACTCTGCCGTGTCCTTTAGCCGCATCTCTCGCCGCCGCTACACGACGGCTGCTCGCACAGTGCTGACAACAGCCGGCGGATGCACCGAGGACTGCAAGTACTGCTCTCAGTCGAGCAGCTACAAGACGCCGACCAAGGCCTCGCGCCTCGTCAGCATCGAGCCCGTCCTCGAAGCGGCACGCACTGCCAAGGCCAACGGCTCGACCCGCTTCTGCATGGGCGCCGCCTGGCGTGACCTCGCCGGCCGCAAGAGCGGCTTTGAGAAAATCCTCACCATGGTCCGCGAGGTCCGCGGTATGGGCATGGAGGTGTGCACGACCCTTGGCATGCTCTCGCCCGACCAGGCGCGGCGGCTCAAGGAGGCCGGCCTGAGCGCATACAACCACAACCTCGACACGAGCCGCGAGTTCTACCCCGAGGTCATTACGACGCGGTCGTACGACGAGCGGCTGGAGACGATCAATGCTGTGCGCGACGCCGGCATCTCGGTGTGCTCTGGTGGTATTCTCGGGTTGGGAGAGAAGGACGAGGACCGCGTGGGTCTCATCTGGGAGGTGTCGCGGATGGACGCGCACCCCGAGAGCTTCCCTGTGAACACCCTCGTCCCGATCGAGGGTACCCCGCTGGAGAAGAACGACGTGAGTACGACGCTGAGCCGACGAAGTCGGCGAAGCTGAGTGGGGTGCTGGTGATGTTCGCCTCATATCCACTACTGAGCTTTGGCTTGGCGTCTCTCCCATTTCCGCATATCGATTGCATCACTAACTCCAGCCCGTCGCCGTCCACACCGTCCTCCGCACCATCGCCACCGCCCGCATCGTCCTTCCCAAGACGATCATCCGCCTCGCCGCCGGCCGTCACACCTTCTCGGAGACCGAGCAGGCCATGGCCTTCATGGCGGGTGCCAACGCCATCTTCACTGGCGAGACCATGCTCACGACGCCCTGCACCGGATGGGACCAGGACAAGGCGATGCTCGAGCGCTGGGGTATGCGCGGGATGCGCTCGTTCGAGGACGCCGAGAGCGTCGAGGTTAGCATGGGCGCCGGTAAGGAGGCGGCCAAGGCGGCGGCTGTGTAAGTGGGGTTAAAAGTGGCATAGACCATGTACACTGGTAGAGGGGGTGCAGAAGCAGTAGACCATAAAAGGAAAGAACTGGCAAGATGCAGAGGTTCGATTAGTCGGTTCCAGTGGCAGTGGCTGTGGGAGGTGGCAACCAGGCGGCCGGTAGATGACTAGGGCAGGAGGAGCGCGCTACGAGCCGGGCGCCCCAGGCGATTGGTATCTCGCGATCTCGCTGCGTGGTTGCCACGCGACGCTTAGGCTCGCGCGCTCTCTCCGCTCCTACTCTCCATGCATTCTCCAGCGACCTCTGCTGATTCACGTTGAGGAATTTGAGGCGAGCTGATCTGCACAGATGCACATCAGAGGCCTTGAAGTTGGATCATGGATCAGTTCACGTGACCTTGTTGGATCGACTGGACTGTGATCTCGTTTCCTACTTTATTGTTTTGTTGGTGCCTGAAATCAACCTCGTTGGACGCGCCCGACTTCCGTCATTTTGCCTCCGACGCGTCCTATACTGTTCTACTGTTCTTGCCACTCTGTCAACTACAATCATCCACCTCTTCGAGCACTCTTGCATCCTTTCTTGCGAGCGCATTTTTGACCTCTAACCTTCACTGCTCTACTCTACCACATCTCTATCGACGTCTACGCCTCTATCGACCCTCACACCCGTGCCAGCATGGCCGCACCTCTCTCCTTCTTCGGCACGCCACTCGGCCCAGCCCGCACCGTCCCCGTCACGACTGTGACCCGTCCTGTGCCCGTCAAGCGAGCCCTCCCCAATCCCTCCATGCCATCAGCAGCGGGGCCGAGCAAGCGTCCCAAGACGTCGTCCGCCCCGTCATCTCCAGCGAAGAAGCGCTCCAAGCTTCAGCAGTCGATCGAAGTGGCCCGGACGCAGACTCAGCGCGTTAGGGAACCCATCACACCGCAACCGAGCAGCGATGGCCCCGCCCCAGCTAACGCGACCTTCAAGATCCCCGCTCTCCCCGCTCGCCTTGCCCCACTGACGCCCACAACGTCGACAGTCGCTGCGTCGTCGTCTCCTCGCCGTCTCTCTTCGTCGCCTACTCGCAACACTGCAGCCAGCGCCGGACCATCTCGCTCCAACTCTCTTCCTCGGGCACGCCCTGCCCCTCCCGTCCGCCTGGAGGCCGGCACCACCCTCGTGTTCGGACGGCACCACGTCCGCGGCGCGCGCTCGGACGTCGGCCCGCCTCCTCCGGCTTTGGTCGGCAAGCTCGCCACCTCCAACCCTGCCCGCACCGTTATCCTCGACCGCGCAGCAAAGCATGCCAGCCGTGTCCACGCCGCCGCCGAGCTCCTCCCCTCCCCCACGTCCTCTGGCAGCGTGATCCGCCTTGTCGTGCTGGGACAGAACGGCCTGCGCGTCCGCACAACGCCCACCGACAAGTTCCGCCGCCTCACTCCTGGCTCCATCCGCACATTCCCGGCCGACGTCGTGCTTGAGGTCGACTTCTACGGAGCGGCAATCAGCCTGCGTGCCTTTGAGGACCCAGACGAGACGGACGACGAGAATGCCATGAACGTGAACGAGCGCCTCTTCACCCCCGAGCCCGAAGCGGCGGACGCAGGGTGCGCACCGTCGCCCATGTCGCTCCCGCCCAGCTCGCCACCGCGCATGGATGTCGATAGCATGAGCGACGCCGAGAGCGAGGCTGAGATGCGTATTCCCGCGTCAGACGAGGCTGCTCCGACACCCTTCGCGCCGCGTATTGCACCGCCTCTGCTTGAGACCACGCGGGAACAGCGCGACGAGCGCTCATCCTCTCCGCTGTCCGAGATCGACGAGGCGCCCGCGCCTGCTCCAGCCCCGCCGTCAGCCGAGGCCCTGGCCGTCAAGCTCGAGCTCTTCGACGCCGCCTCGTCTGTGGCCGCGACCAACCCCGCCCCCTCCTCCCCGTCCCCCTTCGAGCGCTCCACCACCCCCATCGCCGCCCCTCCTCCTTCGCGCGCCAAGACACCAGCCGCGCGCTCCCGCGCTGCCACTCCTGCCCCGCCTCCCGTCCCTCCCGTCCCCTCCACCCTCGACCTCCCCGCACTCCTCGCCTCGACCGTCGTCTTCAGCGGCTCGTCCAAGCTCTCCCTCCCCGACCTCGTCAAGTCGCTCCTCGAATCGCAGCCCAACCTGCGCGAGCACGGCGAGGCGACGTGGACGGCGTGGGCCGCCGCCGAGCTCGAGTCAAACGACATGTTCGGCAAGATCACGCGTAACGGCCGCGACGCGAGTGGACGGCCGCTCCAGCCGCACTACTTCTACAACCCCGCCGCCGACCCCGATGCTGCGCGTGCGCGCGAGCTCGGTGGGCTGGTGAGGCCGCTGCGCGCGACTCAGCGCGGTGGTGGCCGGGCGATTGATTGGCGCCCCGTCGGCCCGGGTCGGCGCCGCTACTAGGCTGGCTCGTGATCGGACCATTCCTGCTGTGATATCCATTCGAAGCGTGAGCCCGCGCGTGTATTAGTAGTCACCCATTCGTCATTCGTCATCTCCTTGTGCCATAGAGCGCCTCGTGCCATCGTGCCATCCGCAATGCATTTTGTTTCTTCTGATCAACCCAGGTTGTGCCTCTGCATGCGTTGCACCTTGGTTTACCATCGACAGACGGCACATACCTCTTTGTCGGAGCAACCTACGCCCACTTCCACCCAGCGGCCGAGAGCGCGTTCTTCGCCTTGTCGACGGTATCCTTCGTCACGAGGATGTAGTCTGTGTCCCTGGGTGTGAGCTAAGTTCTGGAGGTCTGGGGTGGAGAAGGGCATGGTGGCCTCGAATCCAGTCGCCGTAGCAGAAAGAGCGCGTCGGGCGACGTATAGGGCGCGGATCCACTCGGCCAGATGTCCCTGTGTCCGTCCGTGAGGAGTGCAACTGTGGAGTAGCAGAGTCGACGCAGCGTCACGCTGCGACAACTCTAGCCTGTTGTGGACATCCTGACCATGCCGATCAGCCCTCCACCCCGACCACGAGCACTTCCAACAACAAGAGGGAGGACCGCACCACGCAAGAACACAGACAGCACCATAACCACGACCGCTCATATTACGGCACGACGCAGACGACGCAGCACCGCCATATCCATACAGCCCATTGCGGACGACGGACTCACCACGTCGAGATTGTGAAGATGGAGATCTCGGCATCCTTGAGCACGCGCGCGATCTCGGCGAGGACGCCGACCATGTCTTCCGTCAGCGAGCCATCCGGGGTGAGCGTGAGTGGCAGGGATGCAAGTTGCTTGAAGTGTCGTCACTGCAGGGGGAGAGTCACACAGGCATGGTCGTGGCAGAGTTATGACGGGAGGGTGCCCCGTCCTCCATTGCGCGCTGCCTCCGGTCCCAACTCAGTCGCGGGTGGTCACGTCCTCTACCCTCCTCCAGCCGCTCGTCTCCTTTGCAGCCCCAGCACCTGTTTCTGCATCTCGGCCACTGGCAGAGCGCCTGCCCTCTCTCCGCCGCGCCCCTCCCTCTTCACTTCGCTGGCCCTCCCCAAATCACACCACAACTCCCGCACCACCGCACTCACGATGCTCCAACGGCCCGCGCACCCGCACCGCCGTCCACGGCCCGCCGCAGTGCTCGGCCGCCGGCGCGCGCATGCCCGCAGCCTCACACGCGCCCTTCTCCGCGACGACCGACACCTCGTCCGGCGTCTTGCTGACGGTCACCCACGCCGCGTCGTCGAAGAGCGCGGTGGGGACGGGCGTGCCCTTGGGAAAGCGGTGGACATAGAGCTCGTGCGGGAGCGTGAGGAGGTGGAGGACGGGGAGGGAGAGGTCGAGTGTGAATGGCTGCGGGGTGGAGCAGGTCATCGTGGCGGGGTGCCGTCGCGTGAGGGAGAGTCGGGTCCGGTGGAGGCTAGCTTGGAGTGGAGGATAGTCGCGCTCGGGACGCTGTGGCTTGTACGGGGTCTGGGGAATGCTTGGCTCGAGAACGCAGCGACAGAGGCGCGGGTGATCGATGTCGTCTCGGATGCACGCAATTGAACGTGGCGGAACGAAGTGTCGAGGTCGTCGAATCGGGTGTGGTCATGTGATCGGGGTGGCTGTCGACGTCGGCTTGATCGGCCAGATCGGTTCTCGGTGACCAATGTTAGCCGGCTATGATTTCATCCGGAGGAGCTTCAGGCACATCTCTGTTCCGATGCGGGTGGGCTGCGCGCCATTTCCGTATCGAGACTCGCCATATCCTGTATGGGCACCGGCGTTGGGCATTGGGCCTGGGGCCCATCGGACGCAACACTGACGAGATAGAGCAGATCGATAGAACGCTACAGCCACATCCATCCTGCTACCTTCTATCTTAGCTCGACTAGTGGCAGACACTATGCCTATGCACGAGACTACTCCTCGCTCGGACCCCCGCCTCCGCCCGCCCCCTCCTCCTTACCTTTCTCCTTACCGATACGGTTCATCAGCACCTGGTAGTCGCGATTGGCCTTCTGCTTTTCGTTGGGGCCGCGCTGCAGCGCCTCGGCATCAACCCCCTCCTGCACAGCCAGGCCCTGCGCCGCACGCCAGCGCGCCTTGTTCAGCCGCCGCTGGTCGGCCTTGGCGCCCGCCTCGTCGGCGGCCAGGAAGCCGCGCAGGTCGGTGATGGCGGACGACGCGAGCGGCTGCAGACGTGTCACGGGCCCCTGCTGGTCATCGTCACTCTCCGGGGTCGGGGAACGCTCGAATGGAAGTGTTTGCTGTAGAAGCGGTGACAAGGAACGCGAGCGCGAGCGCGGGCGTGCGCGCGATGGGCCGGAAGATCGCTGGCGAGAAGGCGTGCGCGAGGGAGATCGAGACGGAGACCGCGAACGAGAGAGATCTCGAGAGACCGGACCCCTGTCCGAGCGCGAGAAGCTGCGAGCATCTCTGTCCCGATACCCTCGCCCAGGAGGCGATCTGGACCTCGAGCGAGAGCGTCCCCCGCCCCTGTACCCGCGAGCATCACCGTGCCACCGACCAGACCCCGACCCGCTCCGACCATTGTACCTGTCGTACTCTCGGTCGCGTCGTGGAGTGTCGGTGTACCGGCGATCATCCTCGTCCCGGCGGTAGTCGTCGTACCTGTCGCGGCCACGTCGGTCGACTCCTCGGCGGGGGCCATAGTCGTCGTCGTAGCGATCTCCACGTCGACGATCATCACTCCGCCTGCGATCCTGATAACTACCACCATCACGGCGGCGATAATCATAATCATCATAGGAACGCTCGCGCCCGCGATATCCACGCGACCTAGAACGTGACCTCGAGTAGGAACGATCTCGTCCACGTGATGCCGACCGATAACGATTTTGGTTTGAGTGGCGGTCGTGGGAGCTGGAAATCGAGCGGGAATCCCTCGAGCGGCCTCGTGCGCCGGGCTCAGGAGAGTACGAGTACGAGCGCTGACGCCTGTCAGAACGGGAGCGCGAACGCGTGCGAGAGCGCCCACGGCGCTCGTCGACGTCCATCCGGTCATCGTCTGAATTATCCACATCGTCGTCGTCGTCTTCCTCGTCCTCACGGCCAGCCTTGAGGTCGTACTCGCCTGCATCCGCGAAGATGTCTTCCTCGTCTTCCGGATCAGGAGGCGGTGACGGCGGCTTGACTGGGGACGGAGCGCGAACAGGAGCGGGCTTTGGCGCCTTCTCGACGGCCTTCTCGACCACCTCCCTCTCCTTGGCCTTGGCCTTCTCCTTCTTCCGCTTCTCGACGGCGGCCTCTTCCTTCTTCCCAATCGACTTGAACTGCGCGAGTTAGACTGACGCAACGTCGCAACTCACCTTGTTCGACTTTTCAGGCTTGGGCGCCTCGACGGCCTTCTCCTTGCCCTTGCTCTGGGTAATCACCTGCCCCAGCTGGTCGAGCTCGTCGTCCATCCCAGCGGCCTTCTCCGCCTCGATTTCCGCCTTGCGCCTCGCCAGGAGCGCATAGTCGAGGCCCTTGACAAGCACGGAATGCTCCGCATCACCACCAAGGTACTCGCGGTGCGCCTCGACCTGCGCTCGTCAGCATCCCACAACGTTACTAGCCTACCTTATCGGCGTCCTCGCCAGCCTCGGCCTTGCGCCTCTCGAACTCCTCGAGGAGGTTCTCGACCTTACATCAGCGCCCGTCTCCCCACTTCAGCCTGAGACATACCTCCTTGTACTCCCCATCACCGCCGGCGCGCCGGATAGCCGCGCGATCCTTGTACGCGGCGGCTTCTGGAGTCTTCTTCGCGTGCCGGGGTGCGAACGCTGGCCGGCCGCCGTCGTCCTTCTCCTCGGCCTCCTTCTTGCCCTTCTTATCGGATCTGCAAATTAGCCAGACGCCTTTGTTCTAGTAGGCGCCGCATTCCGCACGCACCCTTCCTTGGGCTTGAGACCCCATCCTCGTTTAGGCGGGGCGCGTCCAAGCACAGCCTTGGAGCGCGGGGGTCCGCCCTCGCGCGGCTTGGAGAGAAGGGACCGGAAGGCGTCCTGATGTCAGTACAGTCTTGTTGGGGCTGGGATGCTTACCTGGTCCATTGTGTGGCTTTCGCTGGTCAGTGCTCTTCTGACCTGCTGTGGGCAGCTGCTCGAGGTTCACAACAAATGTCTGAACGCAACACGAATGACGAGTGGCGATCTGGTGCCACGTGGCGTTAGGGATAAAATAGGCAAAATAAATGCATTGGAAATCATCGTCCTCGTCCTAGCTGTTGTGAGGTGATTGTGATGATGGAAGTGGAGGACGTGGAGGTTCGTTGTTGCCGATCGTGCCGATCGATCAACCTCGGGGTGGCCGACGGGTGACCCATGAGTCACATCTCAAGAGAGCGCTGACAGATCATGACAGATCAGATCAACCCGGGCTTGAGACGATGCCGGAAGTAGCTGGAATACGGAGAGGGGATCGGAACAGAGAGATTGCTTAGGTGCCCCACATGCGCAATACAGGCACATCTTGCCGTGCGAGGGAACCGAGGGCTGACTGAGGCATGAGGGGTAAATCAATGAGGGGCCCGGAGAACCGGGGAGGCGTCTGCGGCCTGGTTGGGCGGGATCGAAGTGGGCGGTATTGATTGGCGCAGCATTGCGCATTTCTAAGGCATCTGTCGAGGCATTCGCTGGGCTTGGGTAAGGGCCTCCACGTTTGCTTGACAACTGGGATGGCTTAGCGGGCGTGCGCCGCCGGACGGGCGTGCGGGGTGATGGCTGAGATTGGAAGGAGGGAGCCCACGGGGGCGGTGGGCGATTGCTTAGGACGATAGGAACGTACAATGGATTGCATGCGTGGTCGGGGCAGTCGGCAGTCGGCTCGAGGTAGTGGCCGGGATGATGGACGAATGGTTGTGCAGTGCCAGCGGTGGAGAGATGGGACTTGATTGATTACAGCAGAGATGTGGCTAGCGCCGGTCCGGGACATATCGGTCTTCTCTCAACCCGGGTCAATGTGGGTAAGATGAACCGAGCTGGAAGATGCACCGTCTGACGAACTATCGATGGTCGCTTGACCCGGGGTATTGCACCTGCCGAGTATGAGCAAGGACTGAGAGTAAAGCATCGGAAGAGCATCAGGGTATGGGTTGGGAACGATTATGAGCCTGGGAATGCACGGCAAGGCAGACGCAAGTTGAGCGCGGCCCCCTCCGTTGCCCGAGGGGCTTGGGAATAGAATCTGACCCGGTGAGCCGATCTACGGTGCTCCGCGTCGCGAATAGCAAGGGCTTTTAGCCTCGGGCCGCCCACCACAGCCCACACAACCCGTGCTAATGTGAGATGGAGGGAGGAACTACGAGGGAGAACCGTTTTTGCCGGAGTCAAGGGTCCGAGCGAAGGCCCACTTTGGTTGGTTCAAGGCGTAACAGCTCAGCTGACCGAGCACCCGACAAGTTAATAACCGAAATGCCCCACAAGCCACCCCACAACTAAGGCTGGCGCGCGCGTGCCGCCCTCACACACATGCAAGCTCCTGAACAGACACCTAGAGCTACGTGAACCCAACCTCCATCAACCGCTTCCTATAAAGACCCCCCCTCCTCCATCCCCCGCAGTCCTCTTTCTCCATACCTTCCCAGTTCTCTCTCAAAAACTTCACAACACATCAATACAATGGCTACTTTCAAGCACTCGTTCAACCACGCCGGCTTCAAGGGCGACGTCGAGGTTCCCGTTGACATCTTCATCAACGGCAAGTACGTCAAGTCCGCCGACAAGAACGCCAAGACCATCCCGTGAGTACGCAATTCCATGGCCTCCATCCTATACTCTATCTGTCTGGGTGCCCGGGGTGATGGGGAAGAACATGGTGGTCGTCGTGAACGTCCCACTGTCGATGGCGGGATGCTTTGCAGCGAGCAAACTGGAGAGGTGCGAGCTGTTTCGCACCCCTCTAGGGATATTCGCCGCTCGGTACATCTCGCCAGCGAGATGTCTCAAGGCCAGAGACGTGTCTACCATTAGACTGCTCGGCGCCGACAGACACTTCTCACACGACTACGGCATCGACCTACACCGCTACACCGCTGCCAATGGTAGTGGTGTATCAGCCAAAACCACCATCACACTGGGTGGGTGGGTGGGTAAACCGGCTGGCCGGATTAAGTTCATCCCGTTGGCCGGCCCGGCGCAAAGACGGCCCGTGCCCACCCACATCCGCCCACCTATCACATCCCCCTACATCCCATCACATCCCTACATCCCCCCACCACATCCGATGCGATTGATGCTGTGACCAAGCACGGAGCACCGTCGCTAACCCCTACCAGCGTTGTGAACCCCACCACTGGCGAGAAGCTCTTCGACCTCCCTGAGGGTACCGAGGCTGATGTCGACCTCGCTGTCCAGGCCGCCCGCAAGGCCCAGGACGAGGTTTGGGGCGAGAACATGCCGGGCTTCGAGCGTGGCAAGCTCCTCCTGAAGCTCGCCGAGCTCGTTGAGCGCGATGCCGACATCCTCGCCTCGCTCGAGGCCCTCGACAACGGCAAGACCTTCGGCGCCGCTCGCGGCTTCGACGTCCCCGAGTCGGCCGCCTGCTTCCGTTACTACGGTGGCTGGGCTGACAAGGTCCACGGCAAGCTCATCTCGCAGTCCAAGGACAAGGTCATCTACACCAAGCACGAGCCCGTCGGTGTCTGTGGCCAGATCATCCCCTGGAACTTCCCCCTCCTCATGTTCGCTTGGAAGCTCGGCCCGGCCCTCGCCACTGGCTGCTCCATCGTCATCAAGCCCTCTGAGCTCACCCCCCTCACTGCCGCCTACATGACCAAGCTCATCTCTGAGGCTGGCTTCCCCAACGGTGTCGTCAACGTCGTCAACGGCTACGGCCAGACTGTCGGTAACGCCATCTCGGGCCACATGGGCATCGACAAGGTCGCCTTCACCGGTTCGACCGCCGTCGGCCGCAAGATCATGGAGTCGGCTGCCAAGTCCAACCTCAAGAAGGTTACCCTCGAGCTCGGAGGCAAGGGCGCCAACATCATCTTCGACGACGCCGACCTCGACACCGCCGTCCGCTACGCTGCCCAGGGCATCTTCTTCAACCACGGCCAGACCTGCTGCGCCGGTTCGCGTCTCTACGTCCAGAAGGGCATCTACGACAAGTTCATTGAGAAGTTCGTCGCCGTCTCCAAGCGCATCACCGTCGGTGACCCGTTCGGCGCCGAGACCTTCCAGGGTCCCCAGGTCTCGCAGACCCAGTACGACCGTATCATGAACTACGTCGAGTGCGGCAAGGCCGAGGGTGCCAAGATCCTCACCGGTGGCGAGCGCCACGGCCAGACCGGCTACTTCATCGAGCCCACCGTCTTCGCCGACGTCAAGCCCAACATGAAGATCGTCCAGGAGGAGATCTTCGGCCCCGTCATCGTCGTCGCCACCTTCGAGACTGAGGAGGAGGTCATCGCCGCCGCCAACGACTCGATCTACGGCCTCGCCTCGGGTGTCTTCACCCAGAACGTCGCCCGCGCTCACCGTGTCGCTTCCAAGCTCCAGGCCGGTACCGTCTGGGTCAACTGCTACAACGAGCTCCACTCGCAGGTTCCCTTCGGTGGCTTCAAGGCCTCGGGTATCGGCCGCGAGCTCGGCGAGTACGCCCTCGAGAACGTGAGTCTTCTGCACCATCCCCCGACCCTTTTCCATCACTTCTCGACATCTCGTCATCCTTCTTGAGACGTTCAAACGCTGATTCGCGCGCAGTATACGGAGATTAAGAGTGTACACCTGAGGTTGACCGAATACGTCGGCCCCGTTCCCCCCCTCGTCGAGTTCTAAGCCGTTGTCGACGTGTTCGGGTTCTTGGTAGTCATCAGTAGTTAAGACAGCAGATTGACGACAGTATGAGTGAGCAGTAGCAGTAGCAGCATGCAGCAGAGTCTCCAAACTTGGTACGCGTGTTCCGGAGGGTCTTGGGCATCGATTCCCAGAGTTATGGGGCTTTTGCATGCAAGGGGGACGAGTTATGGCGAGGAGAGTGCGCGATGTCGAGGTGGAGTAGGCGAAGATTGGGTGCCACAGTGCCACAAACGAGGCTGACACGTGCGCCTCACGTGATGACCAGATTATGTAAAGAACAATCTCGGGATTCTATTGGTCAACCGCTAAATCTCGGCAATTAGGATGTGATTAGGCTAGTGATTACTGCCGGGCCCTTAGCAGGTTGTATAACTCGTGCTAATCGGCTCCGGACGATGGAGCGGACTTGCCGTACACAACCTATGCATGCTGGAGACATCTCTTAGGCGGTTGTTCAAGCAGTGTTGTCGATTCTGAACGCCCGTGTTCGCCTACAGGCGCCGAGTTAAACAATACTGGTGTCGAGGTTGTAATCGCTCTCAGCACCTGGTGAACAGCTGGGCAGTACGACAGATTCTATCGATGTTGAAGACGCCAAGCCGCTGCCTCCACGAGCGTCTAGCCGCTTAATGGGGGGGCGCTATGCTCAGCGTACGGCTTCGAGTTTGCTGGCCTCAACGAGCTGCCCAGAGCTCTTCATGAGCGAGCTCGACACGAACTTGAACCTAGCTCCAAGCTGAGCCCAAGGCGTCTAGAGTTCCTTCAACCGTCGAGCCACCGCTCCCTAATACTACATTGAAATCTACACCATATGCATGATAATGCTCTTGCTGGAAGGACAACATGCGTCCAGACTCGACTGCACCATCCTTGGTTCGCTTGGATGTTGGTCCGCTCGGAATGCTGTGGTAGTGGCCATGCGGGGCTGCGCCACAGCCCTGGATTGCGTACCGAAGCTAGCCCATAAGCACAGTCAATGGTGATATCACCTGTCTCATGCAAGCGTGGAGCAGCTAGTTGTCCATCGCACCCCTGTTAATGGCGCACGATATCTTCGCATCGCTGTCCTAGGATGGTAGATGTTGAAGTTGACGAGTGGTGCAAGCATGTGACTTCATGGAGCATTCGACGCGCGACGCGTCCCGTCTGGGGTTGTGATTTTGTAGTTGTGTTGGGTGGCAATCGAGGTTTTACAGGGAATGGAAAAAGGGGGACCTACGGGGAATAGGGTGATTGCGGGGGCGGGGTTGGTTGCCTACTGTTACTGCTGTTACTTTGAAACGTCACCCAACAGCCTCATTCTACTTCCTCATCATCTCCTTTCCAACAACCACCGACTGCTCTTGGGTACTCTTGTCCACTACATCTTGACCCCACACACCACGCAGTACCCTCGAGCACTCGATACCCCCCGTCCCCACCCCAACACTAGATGCTCTTGACCTCCCTCCAATTCTAGATAACACACCATGACCGGGACCTCGGGGAACTCGGCGACGGATCCCCTCCTTCCTTCCCCGCCCGACTCGCGGGCGGGAAGCCTCCTCGAGGACGGCCCCAACCGCGTCGTCCTCGACCTCCCCGTGACCGACATCAAGTCCGATTCGCGACTGCGCGGCAACGCACTCCTGTACAGCGTCAGCGTGTTCCTGTCCATCGGCGTGTGGCTGTTTGGGTGAGTTGAGCGCGTGGAACATGCCCCGCTTCCCTGGCGTGACACAGCTAACACGCAGGTATGATCAAGGGTACGTTGTCCAACGATGCAGATGACGCCTAGTCTCGAGCTGAACGCGCAGAGTTATGTCGGGTGAGTTGCCGCCGCGGGCGCGGGACGTGCTGACGACCAGGCGTGATCACCGGCCCATACTTCAAGTGAGTACCTCGACCACTTTGCGGGAGCTGTGCTAACTGGCAGGGGATATTGTGCGTCACAAGGAGCAGTGGCGAACGCGGTGGCGACGCTGACCCCCAGTCAATCAGCCCACAGCTACCCAGCTCGGAAAGTGAGTTCCCGGCGACTCCCGGCGACAACCGCTGACGCGCAGCATGGTCGCCGTCCTCGAGATCGGCGCGTTCAGTGAGTTTCGATCTTCGCGCCTAGGCTTCCCCCTCTGACCGTAGTAACGTCGCTTCTCGCCGCCCACCTCGCCGACAAGTATGGTCGCCGGTGGACGATGCGGACCGGCGCCTTCTTGTTCTCCATCGGCGGCGTGTTCCAGACCTTCTGCACGGGGTACAATGTCATGGTCCTGGGACGCTTCATAAGTGGATGCGGCGTCGGCATGCTGAGCATGGTCGTCCCCATCTACCAGGCGGAGAGTGAGTCCACCTTGTTGAGCCGAGGTTGTGCTGACCTGCAGTCTCTCCAGCGGACCACGTGAGCTCCCCGACTCCTTCGATAGCTAACAGCAGCGAGGCTTCCTCGGCGCGCTCGAGTTCACTGGCAACATCGTGGGATACGCGTCGTCGGTCTGGATAGACTACGCGTGCAGCTTCATCGAGTCGGACTGGTCGTGGCGTGGACCTCTGTCCGTCCAGGTCCTTGGCGGCATGGCGCTGGCCATCGGCTCGTTCGTCTGCCCCGAGTCCCCACGATACCTCGTCGACACGGATCAGGATGTACAGGGGCTGCAGGTCATCGCCGACTTCCAGGGCAAGGCCCTGGACGACTACAAGGTCCAGGAGGAGTACAAGGAGATTCGCGACGGCGTACTGGCAGACGTGAGCTGGCTGAAAGAAGTGCGCAGCTGACAGCAGCGCGCGGTGGGCGACCGTTCATACAAGGCGCTCTGGCAGCGCTACCGCGGCCGTGTCCTCATCGCCATGAGCAGTCAGCTGTTTGCGCAGCTCAACGGTATCAACGTTATTTCCTACTATGCCCGTGAGTCGCCGCCTTGTTCTGCTCCGCTGACGCCAGCTCTGGTATGTACTGCGGCCTCTCGTTGCGTGTTGTACTGACCACCGCGCGTTACAGGTTTTCGAACGTGAGTGTGCTATCTTGTGTGCTCCCGCTGACTTGCAGAGGCTGGCTGGATTGGTCGTGACGCGATTCTCATGACCGGCATCAACGCGCTGTTCTACGTCGCGTCTTCTATTCCCCCGTGAGTCAGCTGGACTGTGCGTAGATGGAGCTGACGACAGGTGGTGGCTCACGGACGCCGCGGGACGCCGCCCCATTCTCCTCTGCGGTGCAATTGCCATGGCCATAGCACTGACAGCAACCGGCTGGTGGATCTACATCGACCAGCCCATCACCCCCAAGGCAGTCGTCGTCTGCGTTATCGTCTACAACTCGGCGTTCGGCATGAGCTGGGGCCCTATCCCATGGCTCTACCCTCCGGAGATCATGCCCCTCCCCTTCCGCGCCAAGGGTGTATCTATCTCGACGGCAACCAACTGGCTGGCCAACTACTGGGTCGGCGTCACCACTCCTCTCTTCCAGAAGCTCCTCGGGTGGCGTCTCTACACGATGCACGCGTGCTTCTGTGTCATCTCGTTCATCCTTGGTAAGCTAGGTATCGCGCCGCTTAGCTAACAGCAGTGTACTTCCTCTACCCCGAGACCCGCGGAGTACCTCTCGAGGAGATGGACCGCCTCTTCGGCGACGAGGGCGACCCGAACGACGATGACGACGACGACGATGACTACGGGGCGTCCGAATCCTCCTCCCTCGTTGCGAGCCTACGCACCGGCCGCTCGCCCTCGGGTCTCCCCACCTCCAGACAGTCCTCGCCCCTGCCTGCGCGCGCGGACAACTCCCTCTTAGGCCGAGTAACCGACGCCGTGGGAAGCGCCTTTGGCCGCCCACAGCGCCGCCGCGACTACCCCTCTCGCGGGCGCTACGACGCGATATCGGACGGCACCGAACAATAGGAACTCGCGAGTGAGCTGACCAGCGCTGAGTTAGCTGACCGCAGGGCTCGACACCACCGGCCAATACCCGGCACAAGAGTACGAGCTGGGCGACGCTAGCGATCTGAGTGATTCGGGATCTGGCGGGTCCAATCTTCGCAGTCGCAGCCACACGCCCAAGCCTCCGGGGCCACCGAGCGCCGAGCCTCAACCATAAGCTGCTCCTAAGGGGCCATTGTAGCATATGCACAACGTAGATTATTGGTGTTTGTGCGGGGAAGTCGAGAAGGAGGCTGCAACGGGGGTGGGAGAGGCAGGTGACGGGGCTCCCAAGGCGATATCTGCGCGGGATCTGCATGGGCGGCCTTCGATCACGTAGGAGGCGAAGAGACGACAAGCTCATGACGACTCACGCGCGGCAGCCCGGAGTTGCAGTGCGAAGTAATGTTCATGCCAGGAGGCCACCACGCCGCCAACGACGTACGCCACACGCTCACTACGCGTCCTCGACTCATATCTGGATCTGCAAGGCATACCGCAACAGCGTGGGCAAGCACTGCATTCCGCGACTATGGATCGCGCTAGAGATGCGTTCTCCAACTCTCGCGAGATCGAGTTGAGTCGGGGAGTGGCACGCGGATGCCTCACTTCGGCTCGCCCTTCTCGCTTTAGCCACGCCGACTATCCCTCCTCTCACAGGATCACACGCACGCGCACCCAAGCTAAGCCACATAGACACAAGCATACATGTATACATGCGATTAGTACAAGAGACCAGCTCAAACCAACATCGCTGGGCTTGATCGGCAGCGCACCCCAACTGGCCCGCGTCATTGGCACTTCCAGTTATTCTCCTTGACGATCTGCGCCTCCTCGAGAATATACCGCCCTGCCATCAGCACTTGCCTAAACGCACACCCACCCTCCTTGTACCGCTGGTCGCCGTTCGGCGCCTTGATGTACATCCACCCGACCTCGGCGTCGCACGAGGCGCAGTGCAGGTCGGCGACTGTGTGTCTCCCGGTTCTGGCGTCAGTGTTCTCTGGGGGCATGGGGTGGAGTGCGGGCGAAAGGAGGGAGAGAGGGAGGGAGGGCGAACGGGGGAGGAGGGTGTCTCAGCTTATCGCGGTACGTTGTCGGCGCCCGCGGCGCCCGCAATGCCAGTCTGCCCCCTCCCCTCTTCGGCAGCTCAGACGTCTAGCCACGACATGGTACATGGCGCGCCATGTCGATAGGAGCCAACTCCAGCGGACCCTGATCCAGGCTCGGCGCTGCGGGCCTCCCCCTGGCCGCCACCCGCTCGAGCCGACGCTCTGGCCAAGCGTTCCTGCCCGTCCAACACAGGAGTATGCCAAGTCCAAAGACGCCGCCAAAGACAGTGCCGCAAACAAGCCAACTCACATGAGCTTGCGCTCCTCCCGCTTGCCGAGGTTTGTATTAATCGTCGAGTTCATCAGGCTGCCTGTGTGAACGAGGTGGAGCATAAAGGGGACAAGGAGAACACACTATGCGCGGCCGGAGCGGCCTGTGAACGCCTGCGAGACGAGCTCGTCCTGGAGTGCCTGTGCGTGATTAGTTCGGTAGGGACAGAAGGGAGGGGAAGCGGGAAGTTGGGCAGAGGCTTGTGGGATAGGCAGCGGCGAAGGGAGCGCTGCGGCTGGAGGCTGCTGGAGGGTAGTCGCTTCCGAGACAGCGACGATGGATTGAGGGAGGAGGAAGAGGGGAGGGATAGGGACGAGGAGAGCCTGGCCATGACCACTGAGCGCAATGGGAAAGTGATAAGTGAAGGAGAATGGGGTTGTGGTAGGTTGATGGCCTCGTGGCCTGCTCTCCTGAGGCTGGGGGACGAGGGGACGACGATAAGATGATTGCTTCGACATGACCAGACGAGGGTGGGTTCAGGACGGCTCATGTATCGCCAAGAGCATGTGAACTCTGGCTTCTGTCCTTTCCACCGCTCCTCAGCGGTCTTGAGGTCTTTCGCCTGTTCTCGATGTACCACTCGACCTCCCTTCACATGAAGCTCGACATTACATCCCTGCAGGCGCCGGCGCACGGTGTTCGCAAGGGGGTGGCTGCAGATGGTCCAGCCCGAACTCTGGCCCCTCCTCTCCGCTGACCGCCCCTTCCATTCTATACCTCTCCCTTTCAGACGAAGTTGACGCGCCGCCTCGCACCGCATCCCCTTGTTTCGCGCATGGACCACCAACCCCAAACGAGCAGCACACAACTCACCAGAACCTCGGAGCACTTGGAGCAGGCGAACACAGGCTTGTCCGAGGGCACCTGGTGGAGGTCGAGGCGCGACAGCGTGGTGGATCCTTTGGGATTGAGGAGGAGCGAGTTGGCTACGTCTAGGCGGGAGGCACCTGGTTGCGCCGAGGATGCCGAGGGCCCCGATGTGGAGGTGCCGGCGGCGCCAGAGGAGAGGGCAGAGGGTGGCGCGGCCGCTGAGGTTGAGGAGGAGGATGGGGATGAGGTTGCTGGGTCGTGCAAGGACATTCAACTGGTTGCTGGGACGGTGCTGAGTGTTGTAGTTGTTGCTCCACGAGATTGACGGTGGGTGGCAATCGCAAAGGATGGCTTGGGTTGGGAACCATGGTCCGACATTACCCCAAATACGTAATCTATGGGCCCCGCGTTGGATTGCCCGATACGGAATCAGATTAGGACAGAGCGGAATGTAGAATCCACATCCAAAGGATCAACAGCATCTCTTCATCAAGCTTTCTTCACTCCCCGCTCGTTCTTTCCGTAATCAACTCTCTCATTGTTCTGGTCGTTCCCACCACTTGACTGGAACTGACCCGCCCTTTCATTCCCCGGATCGGAATCCTGCAGGGAGCCGGAAGCTGCTTGCTTCTCGCAGCCCTGATTCCTGGTCCACTGCCGAACAACAAACCTTGTCGACGCTCAGACCATTTCTTCCACTCTCCTAGGAGCACGGCCAAGGGCACTGACCACCACTTATCCTCTAACATTGTGACCAGTAATATGAGCAGTTGGCACCAGACCCGTACCCAGGCAGCTGGAGCCGCAAGCCACACCTCCGCTAGCCGGCGGCACGCCAGGGCCAGGGATCAAAGGAAGATATGCTTCGCGTCGCACCTCCGCCACTGGATCCCAAACTCTCACCACCCTCCTCTGACACACTTTCGATGCCAGACGTCAGATCTATATGCTCGCTTGGCACCACCAGTTGGGAGGCTGCCGCTGCACAGCAGCTACGGTACGCGGTCAGTGCCTTGACGGACGCCGGCGAGAATGGCGAAACACACCGCGCTCACACACATAAACGCGCGACACGAGGCATCAGCCCCTCGTTAATTTGCCTCGCGCCGCGCCACTCCGCCACGGGCCACGACCGACGCGGCCGGGAGCCAGTGCCATGGGCATGAACGGTGCGAGGGGAGGCGTACCAGCTGATAGCTTGCGGCAACCTGGCGCGCGGCGCCTGCGGTAGAAGAATGCGCCTGCGTGTTTCGTGCAACAGCCAGGCATGAGGAGTCGCGTCAGCGATCAGCCTCTCGCTGCCTTCACGCGCTTTCCTCGATGTCTTCCCCCGTCTCCTCTCATTCCCCTCCGTGTCTCCCGCGCTATATAAACAACAAACATGTGATCTTACATCTGTATCTTCTCTCTTCCCGTCATTCGTACTCACCTTACAATGGCCCCCACTGTCCTTTCTCACTCCAACTCTCGTCGCTCCCTTCGCAAGTCAGCCTCCTCCTCCAGCATGTCTTTCAATCGCTACTTCAAGGCTCCACCTGCCCGCTACCTTTCGCCCGCGGACGATGACTTCCCTGCCATCTCGCTTGCGTCTAGTACCAAGGCCATGGCCTCCCGCAAGCCTGTCGCTCACCACCCCTCTGCCGTCCCTCTTGCCTACAGTAGCCCGTCTACTCCGTGAGTAGCTGACGGCGACCTAGACTGTATGGCTGACTCCTCTCAGTTCCGAGCAGGACAACTGTACAAACACCTGTGGCGCAGACAACGCCGATACTGACGAGCTCGAACTCGACACCAACCCCAAGCTCCGCTCGAAGCGCGACAGAGCCAAGTATCTCAAGGAAGTCAGTCGCCGCCACTACTCCCTCCCTCCATCCCTACACTATCTCGGTGCATCGTTCCGACGAGGCCACTTCCGGCTCGGACCGAGGCCACTCCTTTCGTCCCTGGGCACTGTGCCCTCACTCCCTGTCTCTCTCCCTCCAAACAGACATCCATTCCTTCCGAGCACCAGCTGACACCAACAGAAGGAGTACATCCGTGACCCGACGCTCGCCGAGGTCGTTGACGACGAGCGGTGTGCCCGCTGCGCGCGGAATGGCTGGCGGTGCTTCGTCGAGGCCGACCCGAACTCGCCGCGCATGGTCTGCCGTCCGTGCGGCAAGAACAAGTGCAGTTTCGGCAACAGCAAGCAGCGTCCGAACACCAAGCAGCCTCCTCCCCAGCCCGCTCCTGCCGTCGAGGCTCCCAACACCCGCAAGCATGCTGCGGCTTGGGCCGACGAGGAGCATGTCGACAAGCGCACGAAGTACGAGGCGCCCTCTCCTCTCAGCGACTATTCTGCTCGGGACGGCGCGCACCACGGCGTGCTCCATGTTCACCCCCCGCGCTTCGAGTACGAGGGCTACCGCGCCCACCAGGCGTGCGACCACTCCTCGTCGCCCAATTACGCCGCGCACTCGACCCCGCGCATCGCGCTTCCGCCCGTGTCGTCGCTCATCAGCGACCTTCCACTCTCCCCTGTGCCTCTGCGGTGCCTGACCAACTCCCACCTTCTCCATCCCCAGCCAAACCTGGCCCAAACCGAGCCCACCAATCACACGGACGACGCCAGCGGCGCGCCCCCCACCCCCACCCCAAGCTCGCCTGCCAGCCAGACCAATCCCTACCCCACGCCGCCTCCGTCACGCGCCGAGTGGAACCTCGACATCCTCGTCACAGCCTCGGAGCACCATTCGCTCTTGCTCACCTCGCCCGACGTCTCCCCCAATGTCAGTGAGGAGACTGGGCTTCACCACACCGCCATGCCCCGCCATCGAGTCTCGCGCGTCCGCACACCCAGCACCCTCCACGGCAGCCCGGGCAGCGCGACGGACGCTTCGCCCTCGGCAGGCACAGCGACGCCCAGCGCCGACGAGGTGGAGGGAGGGATGCCCCTCCCCAACTTCCCGTACTGGGCGGACGAACTCGCAGACGACGAGGTCTATTTCCGCCTCGTGCACCAGTACGCCAGCAACATCATGAGGGCGCGGGACCGCTGGTTCGTCCTCGAAAACATGAGCCGGTGGGACAGCCTGGGGTCGCCGTCGCCACCCCACGCGTTCTAAACTATGTTGGCCGCGCCTCTCCTCGCTGCGGCGTCTGAGGCTGCCCAGCCGGTGGATATCGATCTGCGGGCCTCTCCAGTCATGGAGGTGTCTCGGCCAAAATCATCTCCGTCGTCTCTCTTGCTCTTGCCCCTCTTGCGCTCTTGTCCCTCGCCTACTTACATACCTGCCTGCTCTTGATTCTGCCACATTAATTCCAATCCACACACCGCACTCTATCGCCAGAACATCATAATCACAAGCTAGGCTTACAATCTGTTTCCTTCCTACTCATAGGTAAACTTAGTCCAAAATGCCATGCATTCGGGGATACCTAGCTGCCTCACCCTAGTCAACTGATCAGTGGTGTGGCTGGTTAATGCTGGGATTTGGCCCAGTTCTACCGCCCCCGGGGTGTGAGACTTCGATAATAGTCCGCAGGGCGAGACTTGTCAAAAGTATCGCAACCTATCTCTTGAAGCTCTGCACTCCATCCACTTGTCACATTAGCTGCGTTCTTCATCAACTAGCGGCCGCGACTAACATGCGGCAGTTCGCCTACGCTCCGCTCGTTCCCTATACCCATCGTTCCGAATTAACACTGCATCTCATCTACAGCTTATACTTCGCCGAGCCCGTCACCCCCGCGCGCAACTTCGCCAGCCTCGCCTCGCTGATCTGGAACGCCTCCGGCACCGAGCTATCCCACTCCTCGCCGAGCATGAGACCCGCGAGACACGGGGCAGTATGGAAGATGCGCGCCATGCCGTGCCCGTTGAAGCCGGCATGCACGAACTGCCCCGTCTTGCCCGGCAGCGGCCCTATGAACGGCACCGAGTCGGGTGTCTGCCGTCAGCAGTGCCTCTCTTCCAGCTTCCCCTCCACTCTTCCAGCTTCCGCGCCTGGGCTACCGCCCTCGACCTACCCAGGCAATAATCCCCGACCAGTGGCTCTCGATCCCCCCAGCATCTGCACCGGGGATCGCCTGGCCTACATGCCCGACGGTGTCGAGCGCCTGGACGCGCGGCGCGTCCGAGTCGTCCATGTTGTCGAAGAGCGCGGCGTACTCCTCCGCAGTCTGTCCCGCCCACGAACGGGAGCACGAGAGCACGATCGAGCCGTCTGGCTGCGGCGCGCTGCTGTCAGCTCAACACTTCGACGTCTTAGCTGGGCATACACGGAGTAGAAGTGCTCGAGATTGCGGCGGAGGGACATGGTCGGGGCGAGGTCGAAGCCGGGGTTGTTCAGGCGTACGGCCTGGGCTGGCCGTCAGCTGTGTTAGGAATACGTCAGCTGAGATGGGCCGGACGTACCGCGGAACGGGGTGACCAGGCCGTCGAGCTCGGGCAGGAGGAGCTTCGAGTACGCGTTCGTCGCGTGCACCACCTGCTTGGCCTTGATGACGCCGCGGGGCGTCACGACGTCCCATAGTCCGGGCGCACTCCTCCTCATCACAGCGGTGACGGGGGCGAATGAGAAGAGCTCAAATCCGCCGAGCTCGAGGCAGCGCTTGTACTGTACACCCCCAGGGCGAGCTTGAGCGGATTGATCGACGACGCGCGCCATTTGAACCCGGCCTTGGCCTCCGTCGCGCGGCACAGCTGCCATCAGCGGCCTTCCCGGGCGCAGTTTTGTGGCGACGCACTTTGACTGTCTCGGCATCTCCGAGCACCTCGACACCCCGCACATCCACGCCCGCACCCTTGGCGCGCGCGAGCGCCTGCGCCTCGTAATCCGCAAACGCCTCTGTCAGGCACACATCGACAGTCGGGCGGGGCGTGAACTCGCACTCGACCCCGTGCGTCTGCACGAACTCGGCCACCCTGTCGTCAGCTATGAAGTGAGCACCGCAGCTGGCGTACTTGTTAAATGTGGTCTCTTCGGACACGAGGATCTTCTGCGCCTGCTCCTTGCCGTGCAGTGCGCCGAAGGAGGTGAAGCCCCGGAACGCGTCGGGGCGGCAGTGGCCCCCGTTCCGGCCTGAGGCGCCGGAGCAGATCTGGCGCGCGTCGAGGACTACGACGGAGGCCGGGCGGTTGGGAGAGGAGAGGAGGGAGAGGGCGGTGACGGCGCCTGGGGTCAGCTGGGACTTAGAGAGCGAAGCGGCCTGTTGATCTCGGCGATGACAGATGCGGTGCGAGATGACTGGGAGACAATTGTGAAGACGGCCCACTCACCACTCAACCCAGACCCGATGATCACGACGTCTGCCTCGACGGGCAAGGGCCCCTCTCTCCCTACAGTGAGGAGGTCGTGCCCCTCGACCGTACGCATCCAGTGCGACGTCGTCGACTGGGCAGGCAGGATCGTGGGCCCGAACGGCTGCGGAGGCGAGGTCGGCATCGCTAGTCACTGGGAGAGTCGGCGAAGCTGGGCAGGCGGGGTGAGAGGTACGGCGGGCCGGGGAAGTCGGGCAGCGGGGTGAGCAGGGCGAGAAGGGGAGGGGATGAGGAGAGAGAGAAGGATACGGCAATTAGTAGAGTGAGCAGAGTGCGTAGAGCGCAGGAGTTAAAGATAGCGCACCGGGCTTGTTGTAAGGGCCAGACGAGCGGACGAGACGTCGAGGTGGGCGATACGGTCATGTCCGGGACGTCGGCGGGTTTGTATTCCCGCACCGGGAATGCGGTCCGTCGGTGGGCAGGGAGCAGGGGGACAAGGGGTAATCCGTGTTCTGTCAGATATCGCTACTCGCTTGAGAGGATGGATGATAGTGAGTTCAGAATAGACGAATAGACGGTTGAAGGTGTAGCTGAGGGATGGAGGGATGGAGATTGTGGTTCTACTGTTAGATGGAGGAAACGAGGAAGAGTCTTCAGTTCACGGACTCGGGTAATAGCAGCGCGCGTAGGTATCGAATCACGCCGAACCTGTTCGCAGCATGACCACACCTCCCGTATTACTGTGTAGTGAGTGTAGTTCTAAACATCAAATACAGCATCTCTGTTCGTATAGTGGCTAGTATGCTCGCTTGTCATTCGTTGTGACCGCGGGAGACCGGAGTTCAATTCTCCGACAGAGAGCATCGCAACGAAAGTTGTATTTTTGTGTTTTTGCTTCCCCGGCCTCGCCCATCACAGTGCACGTCCTGCATAGACAGGAGGATAAGTCGCCTTCTCGTAGGACTTCAATCATGCTGGGACGCAGCGGGCGACTATGGATGGCCTGAGTAAGGGTGTGCGGACAACTGGGTGAAACCAGCACGTCTAGAAGATTAGATAACGCGCTCAGGAGCATTGCGTCGGATGTCGGCCAAATGTCGCCATCGCTCTCTTAACAATCCCCAGATAGGATCACGCAAAAGGCCTCCCAGGTGAGCACAAGAAGAGCATTCCACGACTACATCCATTCCTTGCATCTAGGGCAAGAACCCAGGATGCATTGGGCCACGTCCCATTGCACGACTGTCCTTTACCAACATCCCGTGGTTCGTCATCGGGCCAAGCAGACCGTCAACGGCGTCCTCCATGTACGTCGGACTCGTCCGGCGCATGTTGTCATATGAGCTGCGCCACCCACTGACCAAGTGGCCATGTGTCGTCAACTGTAGCCGAGTCGAGCCACTCTCACTACGCTGACTGTCACTCAGCTAGCCTGACCCAGCGAGTTGCATTCCTCTTGCCCAGTTCCTGGCAGACGTTGGAGTACTTCCCAAGCATGACGACAGTCCTCACCATCGTTGTCTGACGGCCGTATCCGACCACCACAACCCCCTTCTGTGGTGTATAAAAGCTTGCCTCCTGCGATGGGTTCACGTACAGTCCCGCACACAGCACGCTCTCCACCATGGCACCCATCGCGACCGCCGACGAGCCCCAGGCCGTCACCGACCTGAAGAGCCTCTCCCTCAAGTCCACCCCGACATCCAAGCCCACCAAACCCGTATGGTTCAGCCAGAGCGGCCGCCCCGACTCCGAGTATCCCTACGCCCACCTCCTCCCCATCTGGGACTTTGAGACCAAGTATCCCCCGCTCACCGAGTTCGAGCACGTCGACCCGGGCCACAAGGCGCTCGAGCACGCCGACCCGCGCTCATTCCTCGCCGACGCCGAGGTCGACGACCTCACGCCCCGCCTCGGGTCGGAGGTAAAGGGAGTGCAGCTCAACAAGCTGGACGACAAGGGACGTCAGCAGGTCGCCCTATTCGTCGCGCAGCGCGGCGTCGTCGCGTTCCGCGATCAGGACTTCATCGATGAGGATCCCCAGTGGCAGATCTGGGACTGGGGGCAGTTCTTTGGCCGGCCGCACATCCACCCGGTGTCGGGGCATCCTAAGGGCATTCCGGAGTTCCATCTTGTCTAGTACGTTCCACCCTCTTTTTCTCAGGCTCGTGGCTGACAGCAGCCGCGCACCCAAGAAGGACTACGACGAGGCGTCCTACTACGACCCCTTCACGACCACGCTCAACGGCGTGAGGTGGCACAGCGACGTGACGTACGAGAAGCAGCCGCCCGGCCTCACGGCCCTATTCCTGTACGACTCGCCCCCCTCGGGCGGCGACACGGGATATCTCGACCAGCGCGAGGCGTATCGCCGCCTCTCGCCCAGCTTTGCCGCATACCTCGAGACGCTCAAAGTGGTGCACTCGGGCTTCGAGCAGGCCGAGTACAGCAGGAAGCACAACGCGCCTCCCCGCCGCGAGCCAGTCGAGAATGTCCACCCGCTCGTACGCCGGCACCCCGTCACCGGCGAGAAGGCGCTCTATGTCAACCGCCAGTTCTCGCGCCGCATCGTCGGACTCAAGGAGGAGGAGAGCGACGCGATCCTCAACCTCCTGTACGACCATATTGAGAAGGGGTCGGATTTCCAGGTGCGCGTGAACTGGAAGCCGCGGACCGTCGTGCTCTGGGACAGTGAGTGGTAGCGTGCCTTGAGAATGCCTGAGGCGATGGAATGCTGACAGCAGACCGCATCACCGCCCACAACGCCAACGTCGACTTTGATGGCCACGGATTCCGTCGCCACGGCGCGCGTATCACGCCCCAAGCTGAGCGTCCCTTCCTTTAGGTATGCGAGTAGTGATCGTTAGCTAGAGCGCCCCGGTGAAGAAAAGAGCAAGTTGTAATCTAGGCATGGAAGTGGTTCATTCGAGACCCAGATGACGATGGCATCGCACAGTTGCTTCTGGCATTGCCGCCCCACCACACCAGCGGGGCGATGATCGTTGATGATCTACTATGCTTTTGCTTAGTTATTTGTGCTCGCTTGAGGACCACGTACCATCCACGCAAATGACTGAACCGCCGGCATAATGTGTGACTGCGTCATCCTCCAGCCTAGACTTGACCACCTAATCCTGACGAGGCCCATGATGCAGACGACGCTGCGGAATGTGTCGCGCTCAGCCTTACTAATTAGAAGCGGTTGTCACACTTACAACGTCACGATATCAACCACGCCGTTGAACATCAACCTCACTGCGGCCTCGCTGAGGGATTCCGCCACCATTGGTGCATGCCTTCGTCGTCTGCACCAGCCTCAGCGGGTGCGAGAGGATTCTCTGGACAACTATGCAGTACCTTGGAAGAGGAATTGACGTCGCAGGCCGTCGCGCGCTGTCGCCATCGTAGCCGGCCGCCGTAACCTCTGCTTACAATGCTCACGTCAAGCATCGGCAGACAGGCCTCGACATTGGGATACTAATCCGTTAACTGCTACTGATGCATGTTCTGGATGCATATAAGCATCCAGCGTCTCTCTGGCATCTCACCCTCAACACTCTCGCTCACTGCCCATCACTCGTTCTACTCAACTTGTTCTACATACCTCTTACCACCCTCGTTACAGAATCACAGCCAAATCTCACACAATGCGCACCGCAGCCGTCCTCCCTATCCTCCTCACCCTCGCCTCCGCCACCCCACTCCGCAAGCGGCAGGACGCCCCGGCCCCGGACTCGGAGGACGGCGACTTCCGGAACAACTACCACGGCTCCCAGCTGTGCGAGGTCGCCGCCTCGAACGGCACGGACGACTCGGCGGCCGTCGCCGACGCTGTGAACCGATGCAAGTCCGACGCGACGATCATGTTCACCCCCGGCACCGAGTACATGCTCGCCCAGCCTGTGCGCTTCCAGGACCTGAGCAATGTCGAGGTCCGCGCTTGGGGGAACATACACCTCCCGGCCATGCAGGAGGTGCAGCAGGCCATGCAGCAGCTGAACGGGAGCGATGTGCCATGGATATTTGTTAGTGGCGACCAGGTGGTCTGGAGGGGCAGCGAGAAGCATGATGCGGGATGGGTGTACGGGAACGGTATGGAGTGGTACTCGTCGTCCTCGGGTGGCGGCAAAGCCACCACCGGCGGCCAGGGTGGTCCGTCGAATACGACTTCGAGTAGTGCCCAGGCCGCCCCGACTGCCGCAGGCAATTCGACCTCGGGTGGCAACCAGACCACTCCAAGCTCTGGTGGAAACTCGACCTCCAGCAGCCAAAGCACCCAGCAAATCCCGCCTAATCTCTTCGCGTGGCACCTCTCCAACTCGGAGGTCCACAACCTCAAGATCGCGCACCCGCCGGCCCTCGCAGCCTACGTCGCGGTCTACAACGCGACCTTCTCCAACTTCACGGTCGATGCCAGCGTCAACGGCTCGTCCGCCAACAATGCTGGCGGTTTCCACCTCGAAGGCGACAGCGTCACTCTGCAGACCGGCGCCGTTTTCGTCGGCGGACCGAGCGTTGCAGTGAGGAACAATGCGAGCAACGTCGCCATCGAGGGCGTCCTTCTTGCTGGCGGGCAGGCCGCGATGGCCATCGACGGCGCTGAGGGTTCGAGCGTCCAGAACGTGTCGTTCTCCGACATCACTGTCGTCGACACCCAGCAGGGCTCGCGCATCTCGGGGCCTGCCGGGTCGCTCCAGGAGGTGTCGTTCAGCAACATCGACGTCCACAACGTCTCCCTCCCGATTTCCGTCGACAATGGCGGCAACAGCACCCTCGACCTCGACTCCATCGTGTGGGAGGACTGGCGCGGTAACATGGGCGCCAACGGCACCACTGTCGCCGCGTTCAACTGCGGCGAGGGCCGATGCAGGAACTTCGAGGTCGAGGGCATCAACATCATGACTGCTGCCGGCGAGAGCCCTGAGATCAAGTGCCAGGGCATCGACAACTCGACTTCGCCCGACTTCGGTATCCAGTGCTCCGACGGCCCACTTACTGAGCTGCCCGCTGGTTCCGGTGTTGGAGGTGCCACCGGCGGCGCGGGCGGCAACACTACTCAAAGCGGTGGTGCTGGTGGCAACGTGACTCAGCCTACTGGCGGTGCTGGTGGCAATGCCACGCAGCCTATTGGTGGTGCCGGAGGCAACGCGACGCAGCCCTCGGGTGGTGCAGGCGGCAACGCGACGCAGCCCTCCGGCGGAAGCGTTGGCGGCGGAGGTGTTACTGGCGGTGCGTCCAGCCCGGTTCCCCCGCTCGCTACCGCCTCTGGTGCGCACTCCTCTGCTGCTCCGTCTTCTGCTGCACCCAGTGCTTCAGGTTCGGCTGCCAGCTCAGCCCAGCCGTCGGGTAGCGAGGCTGCTAGCTCTTCAGCCGCACCTTCTGGCTCCCTGTCTGCAGCCTCCTCGTCCGCCCAAGCATCCGGCAGCTCGGCCGCCCCTTCTTCCTCTGAGGCGTCCAACGTCCCATCTGCCGTCCCTTCCGCCTCTGAGTCCTCTGGGGCTCCTTCGGGATCCGAATCTGCTGCTTCGTCCAGCGTTGCCCCTGTTCCTTCCGACGCCGCCGCCTCCTCGTCCGCCCCGGCCCCGTCGTCGGAGGCTCCCCAGTCATCTCAGGCCCCGCCCTCGTCCGCGCCTCCTCCGGGGTCTGCTTCGGGCCCGGCCCGGTCTCAGTCGCAGTGATCTGATCGCGGGAGTGGTGTCGGAACGTAGAAGATAGCGCCTAATGAGCTCACCGAAAACGATAAGTGAATAGATTTCCATGATGGATGTATGGAGTGTGGCGAGTTGTGATGCAGGCAACATGCTCGAGTTCGACGACGGGGTACGTTAACCTGATGCAAAGTTGGATACAAGGTCCAACAAGTCCTGGTTGAGGAACCAGTCGCCCAGCAGCCAGTCCTGCAGGCCATCGAGCACTGGCGGGTGCCCGAGTGCGTCCGGTTGCCCGTCTGTTGCTGCGGCCTCCTCTCGTTCTGGAAGCCACTCGGAGCGCAGAATGCGGATGATCTCGAATGTCGCGTCTGCGTCCTCCCACGTCCGTGCTGACGTCAGCTGAGCGACGCGCCTTCGTCTCACCATGGTGGGTCATAAGGCGGACCTGTGCGTCAGTACGTCCTTGTCGGCGTCATCACCCACGCAGGCCTCCAGACTGTCCAGACTGGCTTTGCAGTCGACGCCTTCAGATTGCTCGGACGCAGCGCGGAGCATGAAGATCGTGGATGTGCCGAAGTTTATCTGGTCTGTTCGTCAGCTAGATAAAGTCGTAGAAACTGACTGATTGTTAATGGAGCATGTTGCAGGCCGTGCATCTCGTCGTATACCTAGTATCAGCGGGCACGTCCAAAGGAGCACGTACTGTGAGAAGACGCAGGAGGGCTTCGGCTGCTTCATTGCATCGCTCAGCACTTGAAGGGACTATATCGCTCGACGTTCGATAGAAAGGCCGGTGGAGGTATATCACCACGAGGTGGTACAGCATGTGTACGAGGAGAACGTGGGGAAGTGGACAAGCCGAGGGGTCCTTGATAGGCATACCGCGCATCCATGCCGTTAAGCGGCGCACGAGGGTAGTGGGGGCCGCAGAGCGACCTGTCAATTCGGTCCGCGTGGAGTATCTGGCATCAGCTCATGAGCATGAGCGGAGCTCACAGGGTATCCAACACAGCTCGCAAGATCTGTGTGAGCTTGACTGTCCAGTGCAAGATGGTAGACCGCAGACTGGGTAGCCCGGAAAGTGCCCGCGTCTCTGGATGAGCCTCAGCAAAGAGGCAGTCGGGGAGCAGCCACGGTTCTCGGTCGAGCGCCGGGTCGATGAATGGGGCAGACAGGTCGGGTGCAGCTGGCAGCAACGGTGGTCGTCCGGCCGCTACGGCTCGAAGCTTTGGTCAGACTTATGGTCATGTCTGAGGACACTTACCATGTCCTGCACATACATTGTCCAGTATGTTGAGTGTCGTAGATGCTGCTCCTCAACTGTCATCTGGCCACGACGAACGTATGGCTCAGTCTGGTGTCAGAGCTTGATTGGTACCGAGCATACGTTAACTGTCAGTCCCAGCTGGCAGTCAGCAGGTGGCCGTGGGGGGAGTCTTACAGTCTGGATCATAGGGGTGACCATACCGAACACAGAGTAGCCGGTCTCGGTGCTAACGTTGTTCAGACATCTGAGAGTGAGGTTACTCCCAGCTCATGTCTCCCGTGCTCACGATGAAAGAAGGTTGATCCCCCGCAGCGACGCAAGAGTGGGGTTTCCACTTTCCCGTATGACAAGCCGCATACAGTGGTCGTGAAAGACCTCCCACAACTCCGCTAGGTCACTGGACGTCTCGCCTTGAAGACTGAGTCCCATGAACAGCGTTGCGCAATGCAGCAGAGGAGTGTACGACGCAGTCATTCCTCCTCGGCTCTCCAGCTGGTCGTGTAAGAAGGCGGGCATATCGACGACGAAGCACCATGGCGCGTAGTACGCGCCGAAGACAGCAAGCGCGTCGTCGTGCTGCTGCTTGCTAATGTCGAGCGGTGGTATACTTTGTCTCCAGTCAGGCTGGGCCGCAGATGGGGACAATGGAGGCGGGCTGATCGGTGCAACACGTCGATCGTGGGCCCATACAGACGTTGGGCCGGCGTAGATGAGTGGTCCGTCTCGCCGGCGCTGATGTCAGACGGCGTAAGAGGTAGTCACGTACTTTGAGACGTTCTGGTTGAGAGAATTCATCATGCGGGCTGGTAGCACTGTGCATTCGCTTCCGATCCGGTCGTCCGTCATGGACATTGCCTGTCGTGGTATCTGGCGAAGAAGAACCGAGGAAGGGGGTGAGACCCGACGACTCGGCTCCTATTGTCTCGGGGGCGGAGATCGGCGTAGGTAATCTTAGGATCGGTGCTGGCGGAGGATGACGAGCTATGGCTCCGAGCGGATGTCCTGCGCCGCTAGAAGACAGGATGTTCTCGAGCAATGCAACCCTCGTCTTCAGGTTATCGACAGTGCTGTTGTTCCTAAGTGTAAGCAGTTGTAGACCCCCTTTCACGCCCCGCTCACCTTCGCTTGTCTTCGTCGACATATGTGCACTCCCATCCCCTACTGGCACATGTAGCACACATCGGCTGCGCTCCATCACATCGAATCCGCCTGCCGTCAGCACAGTCTGCGCTCCCAGGACTTTGGAGCTCACCGCTTTCGACAGCGGTCGCAGGCCCGCGTGATGTGCGCGACTTTGCGCCGGTTCGACGGCCCAGGGAGGGATCGCACCTCCATATCGGGTCAGTGGTGCTGGCACGTTCTCTATCGGTGACGGTAGATTGTTTCGAGGACGACGATCTTGGAGCAGAAAGTAATAGCGCCCATACTGTTGGGTCAGGAGCTCACGCGTGCTCCCCGGAGGGAGCCCCGTGGTTCTCGGACATCTCGGGCTCTCGCTGATGCCCACCGTCCACCCTGCGTTGTCAGGGGATTGGGATGACAGCCTCAAGCAAGCGAAACCTAAACCCGCGATATGCCGCTCCAAATCCGCCGAGCCGTCGTCTGCCGTCGACACCCCCAACATCTCATCACCATCCACGGCCAGCCTCCCCCACTGGCCCATTTGACGACAGAACGACTTGGGTAAGTTCCGAGCCAGATGGTAATTCTCGCAGGCAAGCTGCTCGAGTTCAATATTCCGATTCATTCATAGGCATCTATCGCAAGCGAACAACCAAGTTTGACATGTATTTGACAACGGGCCCAAGCATCAACACGATCAACGAAATCTAGACACCTAGGGCCCAGCCTCGTACTCTCGATCACCTCCTCACCAGCTCTACCATGTATACCGGAAGAAGGGATTCTGCTTGTCCGTGAGATCCTTCCACTCATCGCCCACGACTTCCTCGTCCCTCCTCCCGTGCTCTTGCTCCCAGGCGGCCTGCTCGACCTCCTTCTTCTTGTTGTCACGCCAGCACGTGTAGCCGTAGATCATAATCAGCAACATGGCCACGCAGTAGCCGACCAGCATCACCACGATAGCTGTGGGGTAGTTAGGTGCCTCTTTGGAGAGGAATGTCTGGGGAGCGATGAGGTTGCCTGATGTCAGCTCACATCAGGGTCGACTAAGCGGACGCACCAGTGCAGTAGCCGATGTAGGACATGCCGAACGCGGCGACTTTCTTTGTGGTGCCCGCAACGTTGGCATAGAGCATGAACGAACCCCTTATCGTCAGCAGGGTCAGGTAGGAGTTTCTTACATGGCCAGATAAGGCGCCCAGTAGACATAGAGGAGGAACAGGGCGGCAAGGGAGCCCTGCGTGTTTGAACGAGGGATCTTGTGCAGCATGACCACGGCAGCCAAACAGACTAGATTGTGAGCGGTGGTGCACCCAATAGGGTATTGGGAGGTACTCACTAACGATTGAGCCACATACACACAGAATCGGCCTGCCCGTCCTCTGGGCCAGCGCAGCCACGATAAGAGACGCCACCCACGAGATAACGCCTGTCGGGATAGCCAGAAGCGTAGTCTGCTTCACAGTGTAACCGAGACTCTTGACGATAAGCGAGTTAAAACCGATAAGGCCACCGTTGGGGATGTTAAGGCAGAGGTTCTGGTCTCAGTTGTATACAGACAGCTAGAACTCACGATGAAGAAGATGAGCCAAGTTCGGATGTCCAGGAGCGCCTCGATGACGTGAGACTTCTTGACTTTGTGTGTCATCAGACCAGTCTTGTTACTTGCCACGCGGCGCACAGCAATCACCTTCTGGCGGTCGGTCTGGTGTCAGCTTTGGATCTTTCTGATAGCTCACGAGCCACCAGGCTTTGACCGGAGAGTCCGCCAGGCAAATCAGACCAGCAGTGCCAACCAAGCACGACCAACATCCCATGACGATGAAAAGCAGGCGCCAACGTGAGATTGGACCTGGGTTGTAAAACTGCATCGCAAAGCTGTTTGATCGTCAGTCTCCGACTCTCTGACATGTTCGTCTGTTCGAGGGTACTAACCTGAGAAGACCGTTGACAACCGAGGACAGGGTGGAAAACACGATCGCCGATCGAATTCCTTGCTCGCTCTTCCTCCACCACATGGCGATCTGAAGACCTCCAAGTGCGATACCTGCACCCTCGAACACGCCCAGAATGAAGCGGGAAGCCAGAAGACCAGCAGCCTGCTGTCAGAGGCTTCCAAAGGCGTACCTTGCACCCACATTCTTCACGCTCGCCATGCCAAACATGCAGATTCCGTAGAAAACGACATTACCCGCATAGATCTGAGGTCAGTCAATCGCACCTGACGAATGAAACCTTGCCCACCTTTGCGATAGAGAATCGCTGGCTGAGCCACGACTGCGGGAACACCATAAGGATACATCCGAAATAGACTTCCGTGTCAGCAAGCGAACCGATATGGACTCCGAGTCAGGTATCGGAAGCAAAATCCCGCCTTGACACTCACTCATCGAGTTGGCCCAGCTGTAGTCTTGGCCGACGAGGTTGAGGTCGGTCTGCAGGCCAAACGTAGCGGCAGTTCCCAAGATGACCTTGTCTGTGGCGGACATGAGAGTGGACAGGAAGAGGAGTGGAAGCACAATGAAGTCGAGCTGATGTCAGCCTCGCCCATGGAAGGAAACCCACCTTGCGCTTGACCTTCTTCTCCTCCTCGGGAGTCCACTCTGAGAGAAGCTCGTCGGCGTCGGGGCGTTGAGAGATGCTAGCCAGGAACTCTGCGGCCACATCATACTGTATCGCGTGAGCACGACTCGGCCGACTGTACTTACATTCTTGATCTCCTTCTCGTCAAGGACAGCCGCTTCGACATTCACTTTGCCTCCCTTCTCCATGGAGCCTATGGACTCGCGCGCGTCGTTAGCTGACATTCGGTTTGATTGGTGTCTGGGGGATCTTGGGAAACGACTCCTTGCGGCGACAGGAGCGGGTAATAAGCACTGGGGTAATCATCATCTTGGTGGAGCTCGTCAGGAAGTGCCCAAATACGGCGAGCTAGCGGCTACCGGAAATGAGAGTTAATGGGCGGGTCAGGAAACCCGCTATCCGATCGTCTATCTTCACGACTATGCAGGCGGTCAGCGGAAAGCGTTTGGCGAGAGATGGAGGTTCAGCGGGAATCAGTTCCCTCATCAGTGGTTGGTGCCTGAAGAACCGAGGCTACGGAAGCCCCACAATCTGGTAACATCCCCATTCCCATTTGCTCAGTTGTCTATCGTCTATCTTCCATGGAGCTCAGGACAGCCGGACGGCCAGCTTGCCCACCAGACCATGGCGGGAATGGCAATTCCTTCAGCATGCATCGGGAAGCTGAATCCGCAAACCCGCACCACGCGTTTCGGCTGTGCCCGTCCGGATCAAGTCAGTGTGCACTATGACGCCCAGACAGCTTCTCACCGGGGTGCTATAACTAGCCCAAGGCAGGCGCAGACGACCCTCACATTCCAACTGAGTGATACGAAGAATCATGCCCGTCCCTACCCCCAAGAACGACAAGGTCAAGATCTGTATCGACCGCGGAGGGACGTTCTGTGTAAGTCAACGCGACCTTCCTTGGGCGAGTTCGCTCACTCACGACAGGATGTCATTGCCATCAGCGAGACGAAGGGGACACACCTCGTCAAGCTCCTATCCGTCGACCCAACTCAGTAGGCAACTGCTATGAAGACACCGCTGACCTCAGCTACTCTGATGCGCCGCGTGAAGGTGTGAGGCGCGTCTTGGAGTGGTTCACTGGAGAGAGCATTCCTCGCGACCAGCCCATCGACACTAGCAGGATCGACTACCTCCGCATGGGTACGACTGTGGCGACCAATGCCTTGCTCGAGCGGAAGGGCGAACGGTCTGCGCTTTTGATCGTGAGCTGGCAGTTTGTTGACGAGCTGACATCAGACAAAGGGATTCAAGGACGCCCTCGAGATTGGCACACAGACACGCCCATTCCTCTTCCAGCTGGCTATCAAGAAGGTGAGTCACTACATGCCAGGCGCCCGCTCACTCCAGCCGGATGTTTTGTACGAGAAAGTCGTTGAGGTGGAGGAGCGCGTCACACCAGAGTGGGCCGAACTCGTAGATGACCCTTCCATGGCTCCGGACGGCCTGGGCGAGCTGGTGGAGGGTGTCAACGGGGCGAAGCTGCGCGTGGTCGAGGCATTGAGTGAGTGATCCGCCTTGAACATAGGCTGACCTTCAGACAAGGAGAAGGCTCACGAGGATTTGAAGGCGCTCTATGCTGAGGGATACCGTTCTATCGCGATTGTGCTTGCGCACTCGTACCTCTACCCCGCCCATGAGAAAGCTGTGGAGGCACTTGCCCGGGAAGTCGGATTCTCGCACATCTCGGTATCCTCCGACCTGCAGGCAATGATCAACCTGGTCTCGCGCGGCATGTCAGCGACTGCGGATGCGTACTTGACACCCGAGGTGAAGCGGTACCTCGAATCATTCTCGTCTGGCTTTGCCAACCTCGATGACTGCCGCTTGAGCTTCATGCAGAGCGACGGATCGTTGTGCGACTTCCGCAAGTTCTCCGGTCTCAAGGCCATTCTCTCCGGCCCAGCAGGAGGTGTCGTTGGCTATGCCCGTACGGCATACGACCCCATCGACGGCGCTCCTGTTGTGGGCTTCGACATGGGCGGGACGTCCACCGACGTCTCGCGCTACGGCGGCAGCTACGAGCACGTGTTCGAGACCACCACTGCGGGTGTGACCATCCAGACGCCTCAGTTGGACATCAACACTGTCGCTGCTGGCGGCGGTTCGATCCTGTCGTACCGCAACGGCATGTTCCTCGTCGGGCCTGAGAGCGCTGGTGCGCACCCCGGCCCTGCCTGCTACCGCAAAGGTGGCCCACTCACCGTCACCGACGCCAACCTTTTCCTCGGACGCCTCCACATCAACAGCTTCCCTCGCATCTTCGGCCCCACGGAGGACATGCCTCTTGACTACCAGATCGTCCAGGAGAAGTTTGAGGCCCTGACGAAGGAGATCAACGAGGAGAATGGAAGCGATCTTACCGCCGCCCAAGTTGCCTGCGGCTTCATCAATGTCGCCAACACGTCCATGGCTCGCCCGATCCGTGCCCTCACGGAGCAGCGCGGTTTCCGCACTGCGGCCCACAATCTCAGCTCCTTTGGTGGCGCTGGTGGCCAGCACGCGTGTGCCCTTGCCCAAGTTCTTGGCATGCACAACGTCATCGTGCACAAGTACTCGTCTCTCCTCTCGGCCTACGGCATGGCCCTCGCCGATGTGGCCGTCGACTTGTCAGAGCCCCTTCTCGTTGAGTACAACAAGGCAGCCCTCGAGACAATTCATGAGCGCTTCGAGGCGCTCAAGGCGAAGGGCCGTGAGGACCTTCTCTCGCAGGGTGTTCCTGCAGAGACGATCAGCCACGAATGCTACCTCAACTTGCGCTACCGTGGCAGTGACACCAAGCTCATGATTGTCAAGCCGAAGAACTCGGACTTTGCCGGCGCCTTCATCGAGCAGCACAAGCGCGAGTTTGCTTTCGTGCTCGAGGACACGCCCATCGAGGTTGAGAACGTCCGGGTGCGCTCAATCGGGAGTGGCGCAAGCGACATCAAGGCAGAGGACGCCACCTACGTGCGCGACCTCAATGAGCTTCCGGACATCGCTGTGGCATCTGACGCTCACTTCGACACCAACGATATCTACTTCGAGGAGGTTGGCAAGTTTGCCGCCGCGCCTCTCTACCGTCTCGAGAACCTCCAGCCGGGTACAACTGTTATGGGCCCTGCACTTATTCTCGACAAGACGCAGACGATCCTCCTCCACCCCCAGAACACAGCGCGTATTCTGCGCAACCACGTCTTGTAAGTTGTCCTCAGAAGTTAAGGCTGACTATCAGCATCGATGTCGGCCTTGGTCCCCGCAAGAAGCTCGATACGAATGCGGTCGACCCCATCCAGCTCTCCATCTTCTCGCACCGCTTCATGGGCATCGCGGAGCAGATGGGACGCGCACTCCAGAAGACGTCGATCTCCGTCCAGATCAAGGAACGCCTGGACTTCTCCTGCGCCATCTTCGGCCCAGATGGAAGCCTGGTGGCCAACGCGCCCAACGTCCCCGTCCACCTCGGCTCCATGGAGTACGCTGTCCGCGCCCAGGCCGAGATGCACAAGGGCGAGCTCCGTCCTGGCGACATTCTCGTCTCCAACCACCCCAAGATGGGCGGTACGCACCTGCCCGACATCACTGTGAGCTTGTTGTGCTGTGCGAAGCTAACCACAGGTCATGCAGCCTGTGTTCGAGAGTGAGACGTCTGACGAGATCGTCTTCTGGGTAGCCGCTCGCGGCCATCATGGCGACATCGGCGGCCTCGAGGGCAACTCGATGCACCCGGACTCGAGCGAGAGCTGGCAGGAGGGCGCGGCGCTCATGAGCACCTTCCTCGTGCGCGACGGCGTCTTTGATGAGGCTGGTATCCGGGAGATCTTCGCCAAGGCGGGGGAGTTCGACGATTGCCTCGCCTCACGCCAGATCGACGTCAACCTGTCCGACCTCAAGGCCCAGTGCGCAGCCTGCGCCGTCGGCTCCAGTCAGATCCGCAGTCTTTTCGGAGAGTGAGTAGCTACGAGGGACCGGAGAGCTAACAACAGGTACGGCAAGGAGGTTGTACAGTACTACATGGCTGCTATCCGCAGCAACGCTGAGCTCGCGGTCCGCAACTTCCTCAAGACGCGCGCTGGCGAGACTCTCGAGGCTGAGGATTACCTCGACGACGGCACCATCATCCACCTCAAGGCCAAGATCAACGACGACGGGAGTGCGACATTTGACTTCACGGGCACGTCGCCCGAGTCGCTCTCTAATCTCAACGCGCCCGAGAGCGTTACACGCTCGGCACTTATCTACTCGCTCCGCACTCTTATCGGCACAGACATGCCTCTCAACTCGGGCGTTCTTGCTCCTATCACCTTTGTTCTTCCTCCGAACTCGGTGCTGAGCCCAAGCACAGAGGCGGCGGTGTGCGCTGGGTAAGCCAGTTTACGCAATGCATGCTGACATGCAGCAACACGGAGACGTCTCAGCGCGTCGTGGATGTCGTCTTCAAGGCCTTCGAGGCCTGTGCAGCTGGGCAGGGATGCATGAACAGTGAGTTTACAACCAAACCCGAAAGCTAACATCAGCCACGCACTTCAACTACAAGAAGTATTGCTACGGCGAGACCAGTATGTCCCAACCTCAAACCTCAGCTGACACCAGTCTGCGGCGGTGCCGGTGCCGGACCAACATGGGTCGGGCAGAGCGCAGTGCAGGTCGCCATGACGAACACGCGTATTGGCGACGTCGAAGTCGCTGAGACGCGCTTCCCGTTCCTCCTGCGCGAGTTCTCGATCCGGCGCGGGAGTGGCGGCAAGGGCCTGCACGCGGGCGGCGACGGCGTGACGCGCGTCTACGAGGCCCGTATCGACATGCACGCGGCACACATTGGCGAGCGCCGTGTGAATGAGCCGTACGGTATGGCCGGCGGCGGGAACGGCGAGCGCGGCGCGTCGTACTGGATCCGCCGGACGAGGGAGGGCGGAATGCGGACGGTCAAGATGCGCCCGTCCGCTTCTTGCCGGTAAGTCCACCATGGCGCTCGGAGGGAAGGGTAAGTTGACTGACGGACAGAATGAAGCCGGGAGAGCGGTTCCGCATCGACACTCCCGGTGGTGGTGCGTACGGCTCGATTGGCGAGGAAGCCGCGCGCGCGAAGACGGTGGTGGTGCCCGCCGCGAAGGCTGTTGGGTCCAAGCCCTACACGCGTGCAAATGGCAGTCTGGCGCAGTACGCCGCGACGCAGGAGACGTGCGACTAGTCTTGAGCTCGAGTGTAAGGCTGAAGGTTGTGGAAAGAAGTATATACCCCTATCAATGCATTCCCGTTTTTGGATTCTGAACGATGTACTTCTGTAGGCTGCAAATGGCTGTTGACTGTTGAGGACAACGATCCATTGAGTCATTATTCGGGAGTACATCTCTCATCGACAGTGCCAAAGCTGCCGCAGATGTTCATACCCTCCTTGTTCTGAGGCACATAAGAAGCCAGACCGAACTGACGTGTGCAGCTTGCTGCTGTGGCCAGTGGTCTCTGGCGTGCTGCGGCAGCACTGGCTCCGTGCCGAGCTTGAGGTCTCGTTCTACCCGCTGCGGAAAAGTAAATGGGAGGCCCGATGTGTCAACATGTAAGAGTCAGTAGCGACATGATGTGAGGCCAGAGCTCGCCTGCTTCCTGCAACGAAGCCTTAACTGACCAATTGCGTAAAAAAGAAGGGACTCGCTACATCCGTGTATCGGTCGGCTTACTATACACCACTGCTGGGGCGTGAGCGTGTCTCTCAGTCAAGTCCGAAACTCACCAATACGTCGCCTGAGCGTCTGACCCAAACCATCCTCATCCCAGCTCACGCATCTCACCGTCCCTCGCGAGCCCACTTCTCCATCTTGGAACGCGCCTCGTCGAACAGGTGGCGCATGTAGAAACCGTGGAGGATCTCCATAAATTTGGGGTCCTTGGGCGCGTATGGCGGTTGCAGCTGTTCAGCGGCAAATGCAATGTCGACACCCTCCGGACCCTCGACGACCGAGAAGATGTGGGCGCCCGCGGGGCCCGGGTTAGGCTTCCCCTCGGCGTCGACGCCCGATGGTGCCGCCCACCAGTGGATGGCGGTGTTCTTGTCGCGATACAGCTCGGGGAAGAGGCCACCACAGAACTCGCGCCCGGTGCCGGTAGGATTCGTTGCCGGCAGTTTCGACTTGTATGCGAACTTGCGAGAGACCCAGGCCTCGATCTTGAGGCTCCACACGTCGTAGAAGGCCTCGAGGAAGGCCTCGAGCGGGTCAGCGCCGGACCTGGCTGTGGATGGGGAAATGGGGATGGTGGTGCTGAGCGTTTCGGGCGCGCCAAGGCCGGGAGGGAGGGAGGCGCGGACGCTGCGGCTCTTCTGGATGTCGGGCTGCTCGGTCCACGGGTACCGGCGAGTGAGGCGGTTGGCCTCGTAGAGTCCGACGACGGAGGCGGCGCCTCCGGCGATGAGGCCGAAGCGGACGGTTTTGCGGATGAGGCCCATGGTCAATATGTGGGTGATGATGGGAAGAGTGGTGACGCCTTTAAGTAGATAAGGTTGAGCGGGAAGGCCGAGGTTGGCGGGGCCACATTAGCTCGGTTATCCTCGGGCACGATCGCCAGGCAGGCAATCCGCAGCGTTCCGCACTTTCGAGAACGAGGACGGAAGTCAGCGGTAGACTCGTTATGAAGCGCGATCCTCCGCCTTGTGGCGGCACAGAAAGCCTTTTGTTCTCGTTTATGCATATGATATCAGCTGTCTTGATTGGTACGACGCCAGCGGATTTCCGTCGGCCGCCCTACAGCCGAGTCCGCCGCCCTAGAGACATACAACGCGATCGGCGTCGGTGGCCCTGGTCTACTCAGTGTACTTTGACGTCGCATGCGTGTAGCACCGGCAGGCGGACAGCGCCGGGATGCTTCAGCTTCGCCCTCGCCACCATTGCCATCCACCCCCACTCTTGAAGTAAATGGGTCGTAGACCCTCAGTCCGCTGGCCCCCTATGAGTCAGATTCGGGAGCTCCGACATGAACAGCTTGTGCGAGAAGAGGCTCTTCATCAGAAGATTTGCGGGGATATGACCGGGTTCCCTTAGGATTGCTGAATGCATACTGCTGTTCATTTTCTTCGTTGACTAAAACTGCCTCTCTGGGCCGTCCCTCTCGTCAGATACCACGACTCACGACATCTCAGATGGTCATAGCCGCGACCTTGAGCACGCAGAACTCGTCCACACCGTGCCCAATACCACCCTCCTTGCCGATACCCGACTCCTTGATACCGCCGAATGGGCTCTCGGCAGTGTTGGCATTGGCCGTGTTGATCGCAACCGTGCCACTCTCGAGCTTCTCGAAGGCGCGCCACGCGCGACCGATGTCACGGGTCCAGACGTAGTTGGACAGCCCCATGTCCGTGTTGTTGCAGAGTGCGAAGACCTCCTCCTCAGTCTCGAAGGGGTAGATCGAGACAATGGGGGCAAACATCTCCTCGCGGTAGACCATGGCCTCGCGCTTGGCGCCGAGCACGAGCGTGGGCTCGAAGAGGTATCCCGTGCCAAACCGCTTCCCGCCCATGACGAGCTTGCCGCCGTTCGACACGGCGTCCTCGACCAGCTTGACTGCACGCGCGGCGCCGCGCTCCGTCGAGATGGCGCCGTTCGTCATACCGTCGTCGAGGCCGTGGCCGAACTTGAGAGCGCGCATGCGCTTCTCAACCATCTCGGCGAACTTGTCATACACGCCCTTCTGGACGAAGACACGGTTTGCACACACGCACACCTGGCCAGCATGACGGAGCTTGTTGGCCATAAGCGCGTCGGCGGCCTTGTCCAGCTCGGCGTCATCGAACACCACCCAGCCGCCGTTGCCGCCGAGCTCAAGCGTCATCTTCTTAAGCGAGGACGAACACTGCGACATGAGGAGCTTGCCGACGCCGGTCGATCCGGTGAAGCTGACTTTCTTGATACGCTTGTCCTCGCACAGCTTCCTGCCGACGGCAGGAGTTGTCTCGTTGGACGCGGTGACGACGTTGATGACACCCTTGGGGATGCCGGCGCGCTGGGCGAGGATGGCGAGTGCGAGCGTGGTGGTGGGAGTTTCGGGCGAGGGCTTGACGACCATTGTGCACCCAGCCGCGAGGGCCGTGGCAATCTTGCGGAGAGCGATGACGAGGGGGAAGTTCCATCTGGCTGTCAGATAGCTCCAGTAAGTAGGACGGCGACTTACGGGCACAGGAGGGCGACGGGGCCAATGGGCACCTTCTGGGTGAAGAAGCGCAGCGTGGGGTTGTCATTGGCCTTGATCGTGTTACCGACGATGCGCTCGCCCTCGCCCGCCATGAACCAGGAGTAGGTTGCTGGGTGTCAGCAAGAGTGCGAGGTGGAATGGTGAATCATCGGAATGTGGGGTCAGGCACAAAGCTCCAAGATGCCGAACACCGAGCCACCCCATTCCCACACTCACCAGCGTAGTCGACCTCGGCACGCGCCTCGACGAGCGCCTTGCCCGACTCCATGACGAGGAGCTGCGCAAGGTCCTCCTTGTTCTTGCGGACCAGGTCGTCGAGAGCCAGGATCATGCGCGCGCGCTGCCGGGCGCTGGTCTGGGACCAGGACGGGAAGGCCTCGGTGGCGGCGGCGATCGCCTTCTCCGTGTCGGTCTCGTCCATGGCGGGCGCCTTGCTCCAGACTTCACCGTTGGCGGGGTCGACAACGTCGAACGTCGCGCCCGACGCGGCGTTGACGGTCTCATCGTTGATCCAGGCGGTTGAGATCAGGAGCGAAGGGTCCGCGAGCTTGAAGTTGGGGTGCACCATCGTGATTGCTGTGGCGTGGAGCGGGCGGATCTGTGATATAGGTAGGAGGCGGCGAGGGAGAGTGTGGCCGAGCGTGCGTGGTAAGATGCGCGAGAACACGGTGGATGATGTTCAAAGTGAGAAATGGGTTTATAGATGAAGCATGAGAGGTGTGCCGTTAACAGTTATCCTGATGTCACCTTGCCCACCTCCATACCGCGTTCTTTCGACGACCCGATGCATTCCCCACTTCCGGGCCCAGGGAATCTACCGCGGTGACCTCGGTTATATTCCGCTTCAACCTGCAAGTTACAGGTCCTTGGGCGTAACAACGATCGATATCCAGCCCGGATCGAAGTCGGAAACCAATCCTTCTTACAGATGTCACATGCACCAATGCCGAGCGGAACTCATGCGGTCGGTGTCCAAAAACAGGTCAGCTCGCCGAGCCCCGAGCGCCGAACTCCGCGGTATCAGTCATCAACGTGTTTCCGTTATCGATTCCGAAAGGCCGAAAGCATCGACTATCGAATGATGATGGCCCAATGCTCTGGTGCGCACACGGCCAATGACCAGTGCTGGCAGGTCCCCTTTTCCCTGAGGGAAGGAGGCTGAAGGATGATGGTCCGACTTGGATGCAAAAAGCAGCCCCCGTCGAGAGTCGAACTCGAGACCGTCTCATTTGCAGCGACTAGGCTCTACAAGTGAGAAATTATAACCACTAAACTACAAGGGCAGGGCCAGTTGCGAGCGCTCGAATTTTCCCTCAGCTGTTATACCTGCTAACTGCCCCACTCTTAAATTTCTGTTAATAGCGTTTCCTCTGCCTGAACGACGGTTCTGAGGACGCGGTTGTGCCCAGTGTGCCCTCTTGGCCTGTCAGGAGGAATAGAGGCTGTCAACCATTGATCTGCGAGGCGGAAGAAGATCAAGAGCAATACTCAGTCACTGATCATATGTTCCTCGGCCGCCCTCCGTGTTTCTGTTTCTGTCGCTCTTCTAGTATTGCCAGAGAGAGCCTTCTATGTGTCATATGTAGTTGTCTCTTGTTCACTACTCCCAACAACCTGTGGTTGCGTTGAGAGCGTTGCTTTCCCAGCTCACGCGACGAAACTGCCACCATTCCCGATCTCGATCGCATGTTGTATGTGGTGATCACGTCAACAGGGGCAGGACCTCCACCGGCCATAGTCGGGTGTCGTCCGAAATTTCATCCGACTCGACGTCCACCCAACCAGCTGCTTGCCTTTTCCAACCGACCACAGAGAGACACCGACTCCGCTCGCCCGCTCGCCCGCTCCCAGTCACTTAGAGATTTCGACTTGCCAAGTGACTGACTTCCGTCGACTCTTACATCTCCACGGAAAAAGGAGCAGTTCACAATGCTCTACCAAAGGACGCGCCCAGCCGTCGCTCGGCTCATGGCCCGCCGTGGCCTGGCCACCCCTGCCCAGCTCCCCGTCAAGGACTGCACCTCCATCACCCCTCCCTACCCTCGCCTCCTTAAGACTCTCGAGGAGGTCCGCAATGTCCTGCCCAAGGACCGCAAGCTCACCCTCGCCGAGAAGATCCTCTATGCCCACCTGCGTAACCCCGAGGAGTCGCTTGGCGGTGGCGGCCAGATCCGTGGCGAGCGCTACCTCAAGCTCGCCCCGGACCGTGTTGCTATGCAGGTAGGTCGTCTGACTCAACATTCCTACATGAGGAGAATGACTAACGTGACAGGACGCGTCGGCGCAGATGGCTCTCTTGCAGTTCATGACCTGTGGCCTGTCCGAGTGCGCTGTTCCCGCCTCGATCCACTGCGACCACCTTATCCAGGCCCAGACCGGTGCTGCGGACGACTTGACCCGCTCGATTGAGAACAACAAGGAGGTCTTTGACTTCCTCGAGTCCGCCGCCAAGAAGTATGGCATCGAGTTCTGGAAGCCTGGATCCGGTATCATCCACCAGATCGTCCTCGAGAACTACGCTGCTCCTGGTCTCCTCATGCTCGGTACCGATAGCCACACGCCCAACGCCGGCGGTCTCGGCATGCTTGCTATTGGTGTCGGTGGCGCCGACGCTGTTGACGCGCTTACCAACACTCCCTGGGAGCTCAAGGCGCCTCTTATCACCGGTGTCAAGCTCACCGGTCAGCTGAACGGCTGGGCCACTCCCAAGGACCTCATCCTCCACCTCGCCGGCAAGCTCACCGTCCGCGTAAGTTCAGCCCGCGTCTAGGTGTCCCCGCTGACGAACAGGGCGGTACCGGTCGTATCCTTGAGTACTTCGGCCCTGGTGTCGAGGCCCAGTCGTGCACTGGTCTTGCGACCATCGCCAACATGGGCGCTGAGGTTGGTGCGACTACTTCCACCTTCCCCTACTCGTCCAACATGCGCGAGTACCTCCGCGCTACTGGCCGTGCTCCTGTTGCCGCCGCTGCCGACGAGGCCGCTCAGGCTGGCTTCCTTGCGGCCGACGAGGGAGCCGAGTTCGACGAGCTCATCGAGATCAACCTCTCCGAGCTTGAGCCCCAGCTCAACGGCCCCTTCACTCCCGACCTTGCGACTCCCCTCTCCAAGTTCTCGTCGTTCATCAACGAGAACAAGTACCCTACCACCCTCTCGGCCGCGGCCATTGGCTCGTGCACCAACTCGTCGTACGAGGACATGTCCCGTGTCGCCTCCATCGCCGAGCAGGCCAAGGCCGCTGGTCTCACCTCCAAGGTCCCCTTCCTCGTCACTCCCGGCTCTGAGATGATCCGCGCTACTATCGAGCGCGACGGCCTCCAGGGCACTCTCGAGAGTGTCGGCGCCACCGTCCTTGCCAACGCGTGCGGACCATGCATTGGCCAGTGGAAGCGTGACGACAAGCAGGGCGAGGACAACGCCATCCTCACCTCGTTCAACCGCAACTTCAAGGCGCGCAACGACGGTAACCTCAAGACCATGAACTTCCTCGCCTCGCCCGAGGTCGTCACCGCCATGGCCTTCTCTGGCGACCTCAACTTCAACCCTATGACTGACTCGATCGAGACCCCCAACGGTCCCTTCAAGTTCCAGCCTCCATCGGGTGACCGCCTCCCTCCTCAGGGCTACACCGGTGGCGACCTCTCCTTCGCTCCTTCGCCATCACCCAGGCCCATCCCCGAGACTGAGATCGCCATCTCGCCTTCGTCGACCCGTCTCGAGATCCTCGAGCCCTTCGGCACCGCCTTCGCGAACGGCCCCGCTGAGCTTCCCGAGCTCACCTGCTTGCTCCGTGTGCGCGGCAAGTGCACCACCGACCACATCAGTGCCGCCGGAGCATGGCTCAAGTACAAGGGCCACCTTTCCAACATTTCGGAGAACACTCTTATGACTGCTGTCAACGACGAGGGTGGTGAGATCAACGTCGCCCGCGACGCCGAGGGCGAGGAGACCATTCCCCACGTTATGCAGCGCTACAAGAAGCGGGGAGAGCCTTGGATGCTTGTCGTCGACGACAACTGTGAGCTCATGTTTCATTCATCAGCTAACGTCAGACGGAGAGGGCTCTGCTCGTGAGCACGCCGCACTCCAGCCCCGCTTCTACGGGTGTGGCCTCATCCTTGCCCGCTCGTTCGCCCGTATCCACGAGACCAACCTCAAGGTACGTCTACACTCGCACTGAGACAATCGCTGACAGAACAGAAGCAGGGCATTCTCCCTCTCTGGCTCTCGGACAAGGCCGACTACTCGAAGATCTCGGCTGGCGACAAGGTCCAGACCGAGGGCCTCAAGGAGCTCCTCGAGGGCAAGCAGGACGCCCAGATCCGCCTTAAGGTCACCAAGCCTTCCGGTGAGGTCGACTACGTCGAGACCAAGCACACCATGAGCCCTGACCAGCTCAACTGGCTCCGCGCCGGCTCTGCGCTCAACTACATCGGCGAGCAGGCCCGTGCCGCTGGCACCGCTTAAGGATGTATACGGAAAAGTAGTAGAGGACGCTCGGCTGGGCGCACGACTGGGACTGAGAGGGAATTGTAGCATCTGTTCTGCATGCATTTAGATTAGCAGTTCGAGTTGGAAAGCGATAGGAGGCTGTTCAGAGTGCCAGAGAGGGGGGATATTGCGTTATGGTTGTCAGGGAAGACAATCACGTGATTCGCCAAGGGAAGGGAGTGACGTTTGAGTGAGAAGCCACCCACCTCCATCGCTCGCTCGATCTCAACCACCCTCCTCATCGCCATCACAACAGTCATCGTCGACACAAGCGTCCATTGCTCTCGCCCAGACGTAACCTCCGCGTTTCGCCACGACGTTACCCCTACTCTCTTCCCGACTGCTTGAGTGCCAGATAGATGGCGCGAAATCCCTTAACCCAACATGCCCTCCGTCCCTAATAACACCCTCCCCCTGCCCTATGCGCACGCGCACATCCCGCCGCCGCGGCGCGAGCCGCGCCAGCCGATGCGGTGAGTTGGTCTGCATGTTGCGATGTTGCTTGTTTCGCGATAGTGGTACTGACGGCCAGCACGTCCAAGCTCAACACGAGTGCGTTACCGTCGTCATGGGGCGCCCAGAGGGTCGGTGCTAATGTGCAGAGCTCAAGGTCCTCCCTACACAACCAGATACCATCCCGGAGGAGGATGACGAGGATAAGCCGGTTAATGACGAGGACGACGAGGAGCAGCGCGGCGTGAAGGTGAGTTTCCTGCGACCAGTACGCCCATCTGCCGGGCGCTGTCATTTGTCCTCCGGCATACTGACGTAGCCCAGTTCTTTACCCCCCTCTACCAGATTCCTGCTGGATCCGCGCGCCGCGACGCGTTGAATCTCACCCGGTCAGAGAAGGCCAAGCTCCCCCGCGTGACGGCCTACTGCACTGCAGCGTGAGTCCTTCCTCCCTTGAGCTATGTAGCCATTTCCTGAGCTCACATCAGCTCATATGACCTCGCCGCCGCACAGGTCTACCTCTCAAATCGGCCTGCGTCATATCGCACGCATCCGCGCCTCTTTGAGGCCGAATGCCTGTACACGCAGTACCTCCCGCCCGCCTCGAGCTCGTCGGGCCAGAACCGCAGCCCGGTCATCAAGCCGATCCAGCCGCTCACCCCGGTGCCCGAGGGCAACCTGTTGAATCTCGACGAGGACTCGTACCGCGCCACGCCGCAGCGCGACGAGCCGAAGCGCCGGACGGGATTCGCGAAGCGGCCCGGCGGCAAGCTGCGCACGCGCGACCGCGATCGCGATCGCGGCGAGGAGAGCGAGAACGACGATGACTGGGAGGAGGAGGATTGGGTGCCGGACGTGTTCCTTTTCGAGTACGGCACCGTCGTGCTTTGGGGCATGACGGAGAAGGAGGAGAAGCAGTTCCTGCGCAGCATGTGAGCTTGCTCAGCGTGGAGACCAAGCTGACAGGCAGCAAGAAGTTTGAGATTGAACGCTTGAGTTCTGAGGATATTGAGATGGAGGATCTCAATTTCTACTATGCCGACTACTCGCGGTGAGTAGAGTACTCACGGGGCGGGGCTGGGCTTGCTGACAGGCAGTATCTACAACGATGTGATCACGCTGCGCAAGGGCTCGTCATATATGTGGGTAATCGCGATTCTAGGCATGTCTAACACCCAGGACCAAGCTTGCCCTGTCGCATGCGCTCTCGCAATCGGTCAAGATCTCGCTGTTTGAGGAGCTGATCTCGGCAACTATCGAGCAGACCAAGGACATCCCACAGAAGTTGAGCGAGACTGGCAAGATAGGAGTGAGTAGCTTATTTGTATGGGAGACCCAAGCTGACGCTCAGATGCCCCGCAGTGAGATCATGAAGCAGATCGGCAACCTGTTCATCCTGCGCATCAATATCAATCTTGTTGGATCGGTCCTGGATTCTCCTGTGAGTGGATGATGTGAGATGACGCGCTGACCCAACAGGAGTTCTTCTGGTACGCGCTAAACCGCCGATCGGCACAAGATTGGCACTAACGTACAGGACTTTCCCGGACCTCGAGCCGCTGTACAATGCCTGTCGGTCATATCTGGAGATTCCCCAGCGCATCGACCTGTTGAATGCCCGTGTCGATGTGAGTTACTTGTGCCGCGCACTCTCTGACCCCAGGTCCTACATGATATGCTCAACCTTCTCAAGGAGTCGGTTAATAGCTCGCACGGCGAGCACCTAGAGGCCATTGTCATCCTTCTAATGTGAGCTAAAAGAGTTAAGGTTCCTTAGCTAACACTTCAGTGGCCTAGAGATTGTACTGGGAGTGATTACCATCCTTGTGGACCTGAGTGTGTCGTGATATGTCGTTGGTAAACAGGTCTATGGTATTGTTTGTACGATAACAAGGAGGAGTGCTGCTGCTGCAAGGCGCGTCAATCTCGGTGCGATTAGGGGAGATTCGTTATCTGGATTCTGGGCCATTCCGGAACGTTCCGGGGGGACGAGATCTGGGCCGCCGCGGGGAGGACACGAAAAGCAGGACTTCGGCGTTGATGTTACCGGTGCCCCCGGCTGCCAAGCTTTGCATAAGGGCGGCGACCGGGGCGACCGGCGTACAGAGCGGAAGGAGCTAGCAAGTGAGGAGCGAGAGATGCGAAAGGCCAGCCGGCCGATTTGATAGTGAGGATGACTTGATGCTTGTAGTTACAAATTTGATTCCGCCGGCCGAGAGTAGACGCGGTTAACCTGATCACTCAACCGGGGAGTTTGAAAGGGTTCAACGAGGTTTAGACCCTGAAGTTGGGCTGATCGACTGGGTGAAGCCCGGCTTATACGCGGTCATCTCTACCCGGGCGGGGGGAGCAAGCAAAAGTTGTCCAACGACGACAACGAGGTAACATAACAAGTGGCAATCTACTCGTCGCGTTCTCATCCTTGTCTCTATCTCATCTCTCATCTCCATATCTACTCCCCCTCTACCCCTACTTTCCTACCACACACTAAACCAAGATGTCCGTCGCTCCCGGTGACTACGAGGGTATGTCCACCACCGCGCGTCGACGCGCATCGCCACACCCAGATCGCAGACCGCTGACAAACAGGTATCCGCAAGCAGATCAAGGCGGTGATGAAGCAACCTGGCTACGATGACGGGTCCGCTGGGCCCGTCCTCGTCCGTCTCGCCTGGCACGCGTCGGGCACGTACGCCGTCAAGGGTGTAAGTCCGCTCTTGGTCTCTGAATACGGAAGGAGCTGACAGGCAGCACAACGGTGGCTCGAACGGTGCCGGTATGCGTTTCGCACCTGAGGTAAGTTCCCCCCTACTTCTCTTCTCGTCGGTGCTCGAGCGGGGGCCTCCGTCGCCGGGGCTCGTCGCTGCTCCGGCTTTGGAGTGGCGGCAAACCCTCACCCAGCTCTCTCAGGCATCGCCACAGTCGGATGCACCCACTCCATATCCCTCTCGCCACCTGGCCTCTTCGGGCTCGTGCTGACCCATAGTCCACCGATGGCGCCAACGCCGGCCTCGAGCACGCCCGCGCCTTCCTCGACCCCATCAAGGCCGCCAACGAGTGGATCTCGTACGCCGACCTCTGGACCCTCGCGGGCGTGACCGCCGTCGAGGCCATGGGCGGGCCCAAGGTCCCCTGGAAGCCCGGGCGCACCGACTTCCCCTCCGAGAAGGAGGCCGCTACTCGTGGCGACATTGAGAACCGGTGAGTTTATGTTCGCGCTTTGTGTTGGAGGTGGCGATTATTTTGTGCTTGTCGGCGCGTCATCCGTCGCGGGTGTGGACATGTGGACAGACGGCCGCCGGCACCGTATTCTTGCCGGCCGCTGTATCTCCCTCCCGTCGGGATAGTGCCTCGGTAACCGGCATCCTCCGAGTATAGATCGCAGCGCTTGATGTGCTCTTGGCTTCCTCGAGTCGGCCGAACATGCATCGTGCACGGCGCATATGCACAGCGCATCCCGCGCGAGTCTCCACATACCGCCTATCATCCGTCCACGCAGTTGCTGACCCCAGCCTCCCCGACGCCGCCCAGGGCGCCCAGCACATCCGCGACGTCTTCTACCGCATGGGCTTCAACGACCAGGAGATCGTCGCGCTTTCTGGCGCGCACAACCTCGGCCGCTGCCACGCCGACCGCTCCGGCTTCGAGGGCGCGTGGGTCGTCAACCCCACCCGCTTCTCGAACCAGTTCTTCAAGCTTCTCCTCACCCGCAAGTGGGTCCCGAAGAAGTGGGACGGGCCATTCCAGTACGAGACCATTGTCGCCGGCACGCCCGTCATGGCCCTGCCGACCGACATGGCGCTTGTCGAGGACCCCGCTTTCCGCGTCTGGACGGAGAAGTACGCCAAGGACAAGGACCTGTTCTTCGCCGACTTCGCCAAGGCGTTCGGCAAGTTGCTTGAGCTCGGTGTCGACCGTGACGGCAAGGGCATCGCCCTTGTTGCCGGCGCAACGGGTGGGTGCCCGTTCGCCCACATGGCTCGTGCGCGTCTCTAAGCGCGCGTACATGTGCGTTGCACCTGTCGTCATCTCGTGGGCAATGGCGAGCAACTCTGCGGCGCTTGCTCTTACGACCACCCCTCCACCTAGATTGTAGACCTCTACACGCTCACCAGAGCTCTTATAGAATATAAATGGACAGCTTCTTACTTGCCCTTTGTTTGAGTTCCCGTGACCCTTCGACAGCTCGCTCGCAGTCCAGGTCAGACCACCTTCATGCGAACCTAAACATTCATTATTGGCACACGGCACCGCAGTGCTATCGTCAGACGATTGTGTTGACCTCCTGTACCGTACTGATAACCGTACATGAAGATGCATGCACGAGACAATGCGGGCATGCTGTGTGAGCATGCAATCAACCTCTCCTGAACGCTCGTAGACGGCGCAGAGCGTGGGCTACGCTGCATGGAGGCTTCGATGGTGGCACTTAGTGCGCCCGTCCAGCCGGTCCGCCAGCGTCGATCGCAATTGACGCCACGTGGGACATCAATCACGTGTCATTTCACTTCACCCGTGTCAAACGGCCGCTCGCGTTGGACACCGTGTCGAGCGACTACTCGAATGCAAGCACTACCCATTCTATCCTCTAATTGAACTACAACAGCAAGCACGCCCATCCGCCCTCGAAGAGACAGAGCATGAACAAGCGACCGCACCCAGGCGGTCTCGGGTTGCCGGCCAAGCCGTACACGCCGTCGCAGGCCGGTCCCGCCCCTCCCCTACCTGCTGGCCAGCCGCCGCAACAGCAGCCGCAGTACACGCAGGACCAGCAGGCCGCGCACGCTGCCGCGTGGGCTGCGTACTACCAGGTGAGTCCGCTGGTCCATGTTGGCGACGGGGGAATCGAGACGGATGCGAAGCTGCACCACCCCCGCCCTCGCACCTATCATCCAATTACACCGCTAACACCAGTCACAAGGAGCCGCAGCTGGCACACCCGGATACGGCGGTGGCGCGGCCGCGACGCCAGCCGACTCGTCCGCGCCGAACCCGTACGCGAACTACGGCTACGGCGCCGGCGCGACCCATGCGCAGGGATACTCTGGCCAACAGGGCCAGCAGCCTCAGCAACAAGGCTACCAGGGCGCGAACTACCAACAAGGCTACAACTACCAGCAAGGCTACGGGCAGCAGGGCTACTCCGGCGCTGGCTACAACCAGCCGCCTGCGGGCCAGCCGTCGCCGGGCTGGGGCGGCCACCAGTCGCCCCCAGCTAGTGGGGGAGGATACACTGCGCCGCAGGCGCAGAACCCCACTGCCGGCGGGTACACGCCGCAGAACCAGCCGTACTACCCGCAAGCCGGTCAGCCCGGCTACGCTGCGTCACCGACGCAGGGCCAGGGATACCGCCCCCCACCTCCAGGCCAGCAGAACCGGCCATACCAGCCCCAACCTGGTGGCGGTCCTCCTGGGCCACGGGGAAGCCCAGCGCGCCCTCCCGCCGGTCCCGGTGGTCCTCCGGGGCCAGGTGGACCTGGAGGCTTCCCTCCCGCCAAACGCCCGCGCTTCGACGGACCCGGCGGCGGTGGCGGCGCAGGCGGAGGTATGGGCCCTAGACCACCTGGACCCCGCCCACCGCCTGTGTACAACAGCGGCCTTGCACGCCCGATGACCGACCGAGGAGGCGGCGGTGGCGGCAGAGGCGGCGCACCCCCGAACGCCCCGATTCCCCGGATCGGCTTCGGTGCGCCGCCCCAGCGCGGACCACAGCGCGGCGGGATGCGCGGCGGCGGGCCCATGGGTCGCGGAGGCGGGATGATGGGCCGCGGGCCGCCGATGCGCCAGCGCGACCAGCGGGACATGCGGCCCCCGCGCCGCGACCAGCGCGTCGAGGCGAGCCCACAGCAGGCGCGCAAGCGCAAGGACAAGGAGGCGAAGGAGGCGCGCACGACTATGACCGACTTCCGCATCGTCGGGATCGAGGTCAAGGAGCTCGACTGGAGCTGGGGCCTCATTGGCGAACATGTCGTCGACGACGTCAAGGCTGAGGAGGAGAATGACGAGAAGGACGAGAAGGAGGGCATCAAGGCCGAGCCGGAAGTCAAGGCGGAGGATGAGAATGCCGACGACAAGCCGGACGACAAGCCGGCAGACGACGCCGTCAAGACCGAAGAGCCCGAGGCGGAGTCTGAGGCCAAGCCTGAGCCTGAGGCATCTGCTGCGACCGACGCCGACGCGACCGAGGGAGAGACGCTCGACGGCGCCGACGAGAAGCGCGGCGAGAAGCGCAAGGCCAAGCCCTCAAGTGTGGACGGAGGTCAGTTCAACCGTTCCACTTTCATAACTGACAAACAGACGAGGCGCAGTCACCCAAGAAGCGCACCTTCGTCCTCACGCACAACAAGGTCAACACACCTGGCGACGGTCCGTCGCCCGAGTCCAACCAGAACCGCTTCCGCATCTACTTCGAGTCTCCGCCTGAGCTCGACCGCGTGCCGAAGGCCGCTAGGCGGAACCCCAACAAGCGGTGGCGCCGCGAGTCGACTACTCTCGAGGACACTGTCGAGGAGAGCCACGAGGAGGCGCGCGAGGGCGGTGCCGAGGCGCAAGACGCTCCTGCAGAGCAGCCCAAGGAGGAGGCAGCGCCCGCTGCCGAGGCGACACCAGCTGAGAACGGCGATAAGCCTGCCGAGGCCGCGCCTGCTCCGGCCGAGGACCCCAAGGCTGAAGCTCCGGCTGAGGCCGCTCCTGAGGCTACCGCGGCCGCCCCGGCCGCCGAGCCCTCTGCTGCTCCTGCTGCTCCTGCTGCCTCTGAGCCTACTCCCGCCGAGGCAGCTGCGCCTGCTGCCGACGTTCCTGCTGCAACTGAGGATGCCGAGACCAAGGAGGAGGCTGGAGACGTCTCGATGGTCACGGATCCCGGAACAGTAGAGGCCGCCGTGGCCGACGCTGAGCACCACGAAGAGCACTCTGGGCTTACCGGCGCCGAAGCCTCAGCTGCAGAGCTCGAGGCCGCGCTCGCCGAGTCTGCCCAGAACGCCGCGTCGGCATACGGCTCGCGCTCTCAGAAGCCGCGTGGCCGGCGCTGGTCGACAAGCAGCATCGGCAGTGATGGCGAGAGTGTCGTCGACGCGCATGCTGGCGACGTTACTCAGCCATCTGTCAACCGCGTTTCCGTCTTATACGAGGACAGCTCGCGCCGGCTCGTGTTCGACGCCAGCGTTGTGCAGAAGATCCGCATCTTCCGCAGCGAGGGACGAATCGAGGTTGACCTCCACCCGCCTGCCCCTGCTCCCGCGAAGGAGACCAAGGCCGACGACGCCCAGCCGAAGGAGGGCGAGGAGGCGAAGGAGGGCGAGGAGAAGAAGGAGGACGAGGCCAAGCAGGAGGCCGCGCCCGAGCTGCCCAAGGGTCTTCTCGTGAGTCAACAAATCTACATAAGCTGACCAGTCAGGTCGAGAAGTACGAGCCTTCCGAGCAGCGCTTCGTCGCTGTGTCGCGCGAGAAGCTCGACGCGTTGTGGAAGGACGATGCGGACAAGTCGCTCCCACCACTCCACCGCATCTTTGGCGCCGCTCCAACTGGCGAGCCTATTACGCTGACCGTCTTCTTGAACAAGAAGAAGCCACTGAGCGAGCCTAAGTGGTGCCGCACGAACCAGGCCGACGAGTGGCTGTACGAGCAGTTCGGCCGCCGTGCCAACTCGACCGCCGGGTGGCGCGGCAAGCTCGAGATCATGGACCCGGACGCTGTAAGCTCACCTTTCCCTGCAAGGAGCTAACACCAGCCACCAACGCTCAGCACGATGCTCGAGACATGGAAGGGCGCCTCGAACACGGGCACCGCCGACCAGCGGTCGGAGTTCACATCCTCCCTCCTCGCATCGCCCAACGACCTCCTCGAGATCCTTCTCCGCCTGACCCGCGGCGAGCGCAATCCGACCGCGTCGATCGGCACCGGGCCGACCTCGGCGAACGGGCCCCTCGCGACGGCCATCCGCCCCGACTCGCCGTACGCGTCCCACCAGACACATGTCAGCCTAGCGATCCTCGCGATGTACCGCCTCACGACCGACTACGCGATCCAGGCGGGCGTCAAGACCGAGGTCCTCAACGACCAGATTGCCGACATCATCCGCTCGCTCCCGAGCCACATGATCCACAAGAGCCTAGACGGGCTGTACAAGGAGTGGCTGGCCGAGCGGCGCCAGTGAGCCGCCCCACAGATCAGAAGCCAACGAAGCCCACATGCCTAGCATGGGCCAGTGAGTGCCGTCCTACAGTGCGGTTAGTGGCCGAGGACAGTGGCGTGGCGGGAAGAAGCGGCGCAGCGGGGAAGGAGGGAGAAGGAGAAGGACAGTGGTTCAAGTCGAGATCGAGTTGGTTCCGAAAACACAGAGAGAAAAGAAAAGAGAGAGGGTGGGCGGTCGCGCGGAGAGCTGGAGAGCAGGAGGAGATCATCTTGTCGTCGTTGTCCGTCGTTCCCATCCATCCATCCTTACCCGCCGGCGCGCCGAGCGGGTGAAATGCAGACCTGTTCTAGCGGTGGTGAGACAGGAGCGGGGTGTGGAGCGAGTGTGAACGGAGCGAGGTGCGAGGTGCGAGGTGCGAGTATGTTGCGTGTGCGAGCGAGCGAGCGAGCGAGTCTTATCCTATCTTACCCCTTTCCCTCTCATGGTGCTGCACGCGGCGTCGCTGGGTCGAGCTCGGCAGACAGCCACGCTTGCGGCAAGGTGATGTCGAATCACGGATTCCCGCAGCCACATCATGGCGGCGTGTCCCGGCCATCCTCTCACTCCACTCATTCGCACCAGGATCTCACGGGGTCGGGAGCACAGCACATACCACGGTCGCGGGGTGGAGTCCAGAGCCTGGAGCGCAGGCGCACTATCCACGCCAGGCGTTGTGACGGCGCCGAGCCGGCTTCATTATCCACCAGTCCTCCGGCCTCCCACGCACCGTGTTGATTGACGTGGTCTCGCACCCAGGGCGTGGGACGTGCGATCATAATCGCACGGATGGATGAGACTCGCGCTACTGCTAGGGCAGATCCTAACCGCAGCTCTTCGAACGGCCGTCCACGAGACCGTCCCAAGCGATGGACCAACTGCAATGTCCGAGGGCGATACGCACACTAGGATACCCATCGTAAGTCCCTCTCTGTTGGGCGCTGCATGTGTATGACCTGGCGAATGGCGCGCTCGCAGCCACACGAAGTGGCTGCGAGCTCGCACAGTCACGAGCCAGGGTTGTGCCCAGGGTTCCCCAGTCTTCCTTTCCGGTCGAGCCGAGTGCTGTCACTCGCACACTAACCTCCATCTGACGAGCCGCGAGCCGCGTGGATCTGCTCACCGACCGTCGTGCGTCGCGGTTACAGGACACAGTCTTTATGCATGGTACTACAAAGACTCGGCACAATACATGCACGCAAGGGCCTTGCTCTCATCTCAGTATCTCCTTCTTTTGTTTGGACTACAGGTGGTGGCTCGAGTTCAGGCAGGAGTAGCGGATGGGCAACGGGAATGGGCAGGGGAGTGTGGGAGAGCTCTAGTGACAAGGCCCTGCGGCGGCCCAGAGCCGGTGGTATGGGTGGCAGGAGTCAGCAGAGTCGAAGCCGGACGCTTCATAGGCACAACGTTGCGCTGCGACTGGCCACCCCATTGGCTGGTGGCTGCAGGCGTGGTAGGTGCAGTGTTCACGCTCGCGCTCGGAAGCGGCCAGGCGTACTCGTAAGTGGCCGAGTAGTTGAATGGAGGAGGCGTGGGTTGATATGCGGGCGGAGGAGCGCTGCGCCATGAATCCCAAGAGACGGGAAGCTGGCGGGGCGCTGGAGCCCAGATGTGTTCGGATGCCGCAGAAGACGACATCGCTGGAGTAGGCGGGTACGCAGTTCCATTGGGCGCTGTAGAGCGCGATGGTGGTTTGGATGATTCGACGGTGGCAGGAAGAGCAGAAGCGGAGCGCTGGGGTTGGAAGGGTTCGACCCATGGCTTCCAGGACATGTCGGGAGTGGGGTGGCGGGTTGGTGGACGAGTGGCGGGCAGGGAAGCGGGACTCGGAGCTGCGCTACGACGGTGACTGTCGATCGGGTGGGTGATGCCTGGAATGGGGATGCCGGGAGGAAGGTTGAGATGGGCCGTGCCGGGGGTAACGGGTATGGGCGCAGAGGGTGACTCCCCGTTGTATTCGGTGCATATGCAGGCGAGCCAGTCGCGCACAGAGCGAAGCCGCGGCTTGGCCTCAGCGCCGATCTGGCGGAGGATGGCTGTAGCCTGAGTCATGTGGTGTGGCTCTTCGACGCGACCACTCCAGATGGTGGTCACGGGCTATTGGTGAGCTCGCTGTACTGTCATCATACTCACGAACTCCCCATCTGCTTCGTCGGCCATGGCGAAGACGTGCCAGAGGACGCCGATGGACTGCAGCCCATACACAATACGAGTCTTCTCGGTGCGCTTGCTGCAGGCCCCGGGTCGTGCCTTGCGAGCCAGGGTGTACAGGCGAGAGTACATTGCGAGGCTGGTGCGCATTGCGCCAAGGAGACGGACGTAGCCTTGAGCGACATCGTCTCGAAGGCCAAGAGGTTCAACAAACAGCCACGGGAACCAGCCTTCGAGGAGAGTCTCTGGGCATCAGCTACCTGCCGCGTATATGAGCTCACGCTGTGAGGCCGCCCAGACGACACCTCTGTCTTTCATCTTGGGCACAAGGCCTAAGCCATGGACTGGTCTTGGTTTGGCATTTGATGTGGGGCTCTGTGAGACCTCGATGGCCGCGCTGCGCAAACCCAGGGAGAAACCAATGCTGCGAGAGAACGGAGGAAGGTCGAGAAGCTCGAGAACATGGTCTTCCACGGGCTCACAGGTTCTGAGGTTAGTGCTTGGCGCCTCGAGCTTGGCCTCACCGCGTCGCCACAGCGGGCCAGTCAGTGAGAGCGGTCACGAATCCAATGAGGATGTCGTAGTAGTCATCCGCGGGTGCGAGGCGAGTGTCGCATGCGAACAGGTCATGCAGCGTACAGTGGGCGTGGGCGAGTGCCATGGCGGAGGGAAGGCACTCGTGAGCGCCATAGCGTAAAGGGCATGCAGCGATGGCGCGTGTCGCGCTTTCTGGTCGACCACCGCGCTAGAGTCAGTTCTGTGGAAGGTGCGAGTGGACTAGGAAGGACGGTAGGGTCAGGTGCTGCGAGCTATGGTGAGAAGTGGCTGGACTAAGTGTGTGGGAGGAAGGTGATCACCGCCGCCGACGGAGCGGCGTTGCACACACGCGCTCTGGGAAAACCGTAGGCGACTGTAGCTCTGTGGCTGTTGGGTGACTCACGGTGCTCAATGCTGCCTCGCCAGCGAGGAGGACAACACGGTCGCCATACACGATAGACTCGAGGTATGGCCCTCCCAGGAGACCCCACTGCTCCCGCACCTCGAACGCGGGAACATGCCGCACGCCACTAGTGTACAGGGCAACGAGGTGTTGAGGGTGCTGAGGTGCGACAGCGGCCACCTGTTCGGCGGGAGAGAGGTCAATGGCCAGGGGAGGGAAGGTTGACTGGACCGGCTGGACCAACGGCTGGGAGGGTCTCTGGGTATTGTGGCGCGTTCTGTACGAAGTATTCTGGATGGCGGTTGTCGGACTGCTAGTTGTCGCCGGACGGATCGTCGAGACGGAGGTGGTGAGAGAGGCGGAAATCTTGACAGGAGGGCGGGGCTTGGAAGGGGCAGGGACAAGAGAGGGGAGGTGGAAAGCTGGGGAGACGCTGCCGGAGCGAGGAGGGATGTCCTCGTCCTTGTCCTTGTCCTTGAAGTCGAGGGGCCAGTCGTCCCACTCGTCAAAGTCGTCGAGGACGATGCTGATGTTGTCGTCGTCGTTCTTGACGGCGAGGGGCGGCTCCCACAGTTTGGGGCGGTCTGGGAGTGAGGTGAACATGTCGAGAGTGTTGAGGAAGGAGGATAGTGAGAAGGATGAGGAAGAGAACGAAGAATGAGGTAGGATGATGAGAAGATGAGAGAAATGAGAGAGAAGGAGAAGAAAATGTGGCGAGGAAGGAAGAAGGGGAGTACTCGGGTGCGCACAGTCAAACCCTCCTCTTGGTGATCCTCCACTCTCCACACACATATCATGCACACACACCTACGCACGCTACAGCTCACCAAAGATTGACTTCTTGCGCCTTAGCCTCCTCTTTAAGCGCATTCCACTCCGCTACTACCCACCTAGTCACCTCGGTCGGTGCACGATCGCGCAAGGTTAGTGTGCCCACAACGTGTTGAGATCCATCGTATGCATGCCAAGATACGACAGGCAGATGGTACACGATGGGCTGGGAAGATGAAATGGTGTCGTGGGGGGGTGGGGTGGGCTGATCGTTCTGTCAAACCATGTAAATAGTGGTGGATGGTCTAATGTCCTATGTCGTAAACCCTCTCTCTCTCACACTCTTCGCTCAGTGTCCTCTAGCAGAGGCTTACGCGCCCCGCGATCGCGTTGGGGTTGTTGTTGGCTGTCGGTTCAAGCTCACTCGGCTTTACTTGGGCACAACAGGGGTGTATGTCTGGGTGCCGGGAGACTGGAACCCAGGAGTGGGGTACTGCCCTCCCTGTCCCTGCCCCTGCCATGGAACGGGCGAAGGCTCGTCACGGTATGGCGAGGCAGCGCCACCGCCGCGCGCGTAGTCGCCAAGAGAGTACGACGAGTCGTCGCGGTGACCAGAGTGCAGACCCTGGAGGTCGGCAGTGGCCATGGTGCTGACAGAGGCACCAGCAGACGAGAAGCGGTTCGGGCGAGGCGCAGCCATGCCGCCCATAGGGTACGCGTCCTGCTCGCGGTAAGCCTGCTGGGCGTCCCAGGCGCCAGCATCCTGGTTGGCACCAGCGTACCAGCCCTTCTCGTCGGCAGCAGGGCGCTTCTTCTTGCGGATGCAGAAGAGGAAGAGGAGGGCGCCGAGGATGGCACCCGCACCGACACCGATACCAACGCCCATGCCAATCTTGGCAGTAGACGAAAGACCAGTGTCGGCAGCGTCGCTCTGAGCGGCGGCGACGGCCGAGTCGGTGGCCTCACCAATGACGGCAATCTCCTCAGAGGTGGAGGTAGCAATGTTCGAGGCAGACGACGACTGGGGCGGGGGAGGAGGCTTCCAGTGGGCCTGCTTGATAATGTCGGCACCCTTCTCGGCGATACCGTAAGTCGTGGCCATAAGGTGGGCCGAGAGGTGAAGAGGGATGATCGAAGCGTCAATGACACGGATGTTGTTGGTGCCGTAGACGATGAGACGAGTGTCAACGACACCGCCCATGTCCTCGGGGAGCATAGAGCAGGTGCCGTGGGGGTGGTACTCGGTCTTCGCTGAGCTGGCCATGAAGTTGGTGAGGGCGGTGCCGGTCAGACCAACGGAATCGCCTTGTTCACCCGTGATGCTGTTCTTGAACGGTCCAGAGGTGACAAGCGACGAACGAACCCACTGGGCACCGCTGCCCATGATCTCCTTGTCAATGTCGACGGCGAAGTAGTCGGGGTCGATCGTAGGGGCGGTGAAAGCGTTCTTCGAGTTGATCATGACAGTGCCACGCGAGAAGGGGTGCTGAAGGGCGACCTGAATACCGATGTTGTTTGCGGTCGCACCCCACATGGTGAGAATGATCTCGAGCTGGCCAGTGGTGTCGGTGAGCCACTGCTTGAGAATGTTGTACTGGGCAGTAAGGCCAGAGGCGACATTCGATGGAAGGTTGTGCGCCGAGGTGACAGCCTGGACGGTAGAGGCGACGTTGATGGCGTTGGCTGCGGTAGAAGCCTGGGCAGCGCTGGTGATGTCCGTGTAGCTCACATAGCCGACCGCCTCGTTAATGTAGGTGTACGTGCCAGTCTTGCTGTTCTGCCATTCGGTAAGAGCGGCGGCCTTAAGAGTGTCCGAATTCCAGAACTGGGTCCAGTTGTCAATTTCAACAGTGTTGAAGTACATGGTGGACGACGGGTGGTCCTGAAGGTTGTATCCGACTGGGAGGTCCTTGACGACGGGGATGTCGAGACCTGAGAGGACAGACTGAGGACCGATACCCGACAGCTGGAGAATCTGAGGAGAGCCAATGGTGCCACCTGCGAGGATGACCTCCTTGTTGGCCTGAACGGAGAAGACCTCGGCACCGTCCCAGGCCGAGAATGAGACACCGGAAGCGATGGCGTTACCGGACGCGTCGGTGCTACCGTTGAAGAGGACCTCAGTAACCTGCTGGCCAGTGAGGATGACAAGGTTCGGGCGGTTGGGGATCGAGGTGATGTAGCCAGCCTTGGAGTCGCAACGAGTCTGGTTCTCCTGGAACATGGTCGAGGGAGTGATGGTAACGCCGTGAACATCACCGGCAGCCAGGTCCTTGGCGGTGAAGTTGAGAGCCTCCCAAGAAGGAACCCAGTCCGCGGTGAAGGGGTAGATGTACTGCGACCAGCCGACGTGGATAGGTCCGCTGGAGCCGTGGGCACTGCGGTCGATGGGGATGTGGAAGGTGTCAATGTTCTCCTGGGATGGTGTGCCAAGCGTCTCGGCCTTCTTGATGTACTTGTCGACCTCGTCCCAGTCCCAAGTGACGTTGGTGCCCGGGTTGAGGTCTCCCCAAGCATCGTACTCGTGTGAGGACGCACGGCCCCAGAACATGCCGTTGACAGCGCCCGAGCCACCGAGCAGCTTGCCACGAGGCCACGTCTTCGTCACGCCTCCAGCATTCGCCTGGCTGACAGTGACATAGTCCCAGTCCTTGGTCGTGGTGAGCGAGTTACCGTAGCTCATTCCTGTGTCATGTCAGCAACGGATGATTATAGAACGCGTCGCGTCGTGCTGAGCCGAACAGGTGCCGAAGGGGGGCGCAAATCCAGTCTTCCACATAACGCAAGCATGCTTACCTGGGATGTCGATCTGCTGCTGAACCTCGGATCCATCTGTTCCTGCCTCAATGACACAAACGGTGACATTGGTCCACTCGGAGAGACGAGCGGCAATGGCGAGACCAGCGACACCACCACCGGCGATAACAAAGTCGAAAGCCTTGCCGTTCACCTTGCTAGTGTCGGTGGTGATTTCGCGCTTGAGGAGCTCGCGAGTAGGGTTGTGCTGGTTGACAGGTGGTGCGTTCGGGTCGCGCGCAATGAGGGCGGACGCAGGTGACGCGAGCGCGGCGATCGCGGCCGTGAGGGCGAGCGCGTGCATGGTGGATCAAGGATGGGGGGAGAGGGGTATGGTCCAGCGATGCTAGGGGTATGGTTTGGTGACCAGAGACGCGCACTCTATACTAAATGGTGAGCATTTGCCGCTCTGAGCTCGGGCGTGGATAGGAAGAGGTGACGGGTGACCCAGTGCACAGCTGATGATGACTCACGAGTATCTAATGCCAAGCGGCGAAGAGCTGTGCTCGGTCGAGTTGGCAAGTCACACTGTGGGTGGCTTGTGCACACTACGCGGTGGTCGGAAGAACGCGATTGTCGCCGACGACAGGGGGGGAGAGTTGGGTTGTCGAGCGAGCCCTGGCACTAGCAAGTGACAAAAGCAGCGGCAATCGAACAGGCGAGGAAAGGAAAAAAGAGTGTGGAAAGAAGTTGAAGATGGACGAGGCAACTTGGCTGATGCGTGAGTTGAGATGTAACGACAAGAAGTGTGCCAGCGAGGGTCCGCGGGGCAGCCCACACAGGCAGGCAGGCAACCAGGCAGGTAGGTAGGCAGGCAGACAAGACTGGGAGGGGAGCAGCCGAGGTACACGGGTGCAAGGGCAGAGAAGCCTTGCCCAATGGCCCATTTGTGACTACGGGCCATTTTCGCGTGGCTCACTCGGCCTAGGGACGCCGCCAAGAAGGGGGATGGCTAGTCGTTGGGGGGTGTGGCTCATGGACCGTGGGCGTGTGGGCGGTGACCATGGGCACTCCACCCACACCCCCGGTTCTCCCGCCGGCTTGTCCGCGCAATGCGTAGTCGTACTTACTACACTTAAGCTATCGATATTGGTGACCTTCGTTTCAGATTTTAATGCTCGATCTAGACGGTCGTCGTCGTTATTAATGAGCTTGGCACGGCTGGCACCACAAAAGTTGGTTAACGACCGTGGTGGGAGAGCAACTACTACGAACGACGTGGGAAGGATATCTGTGGGCAGGGTGATGAAGGCTTGTCATGTCCTGTCTTGTCTTGTCTTTTACTGGGCGGCCTTGGGCGGTCTTGGGAGCCCGGTCACCGTTGTTGACGGCTGGCAATCAATGATAGGAACGTTAGGGCCGTGGCTGTGAACGCTCAGCTCTCGAATCCTGGAATCTAGGTGACTCTGTGCTGTAGCTGCGGCTCAGTGCGGAGGTTCTTGGTTCTCGAACGGCATGCAAGAGTGAGAGAGGCTAGCATTGCTACGTGCCTGCGTACAAGTTACCAGCCGGATCTACCGTTTTGTTGAACGGACCGACATCAACATCCCTAGAAATAACGACCCAAATAATAAACTGGCAACTCCTGCAGGAAACACAGGACATGGGGCTTGGAGGCTGTGCTAAGGAGACTAGGATACAAGGGAAACTACGCATACTCTCCCCTCTGTCACTCCACGGCTGCTGATCTTGGAGCCTTTTCTTGGAAGACGGCAGACAGAAGTAGTAACGAGGTGTACGTAGTGTGGCAGCCCAACCTTTTGCTGAGGTGATGGAAATTTCACTGGCAAACTCGTCCCTGAAAGGCACCACACACCCTTTCTACCCTTTATCGCCAAGCTCTTTGTTCTCATTTTCCCTTTCCCCCGGCCCCAAAGTCCCTATGTCCTTCTCTATCCAAGGCAGCAACTAGTCCCCGCTCACTTCCATTCTTGGGACGGGCGACGACATCGACAGTAACAGAGAATAGCAACGAGTTTAGCGCTATGGACTTGCGCAGTGGTCCGCAATACCACTTGATGGTTTAAAGGGCATGACGCATAGTTCTGCCTCGCCGTCAGGCGGTGATGTCGTCGCCAAATGGAGCCAAGACTTGGCATTGGCAGGCCAAGGCCCAAGACACAACCCACGCCGGTCACTCACTCACCCACGCCGAGCGCGAGGCCAAGGGCCAAGGAGCACAGCAGCGGGGTGGCGGGCTGAGAGATCTTGAGAACGGAAGCTAGAAGCGGTGCAGCGGGCAGCGGGGTAGCGGGGGCATGGCGGGGACTAACCGGCGGCCAGTGGCATCGAGGGCAACTGGAATAGCATGCTCCGCGGGAATCAATGCTAACTAGGCTGTCCGTCCTCCTCAAATAGCCATTGAGCGTCACAAGCTCTCACCCTCACGAGGCATGCCACCGCTGTAGTTGCGTAATCTGACGTGGATGACGCTCCTTTTGTTCGTGCAGCCTAGCACGTGCCTCACACTCATCCTTGACTTGTCAGTTATCCTTCGTGCAGGTAGATCCTACATTTCGGGCCCCGAGGCCATGACGCGCCGAAAGCCGCAAAGTGCTAGTCACTGGAATGGCGATTCCCCATTAGAACGTATGTATATTTGGAGTATTGCGATAGTGCTGTGCGCCGAGCTGCGCGGCCGGCCGCTCCACCGCTCGCTTCCATCGGCAAGGCCGTCCAACCCTGCGCTTGGACTTGTAGAAGTACACATTTAGATCTAGGCTCAAGCGGATATACAGACCAGAATCAGCGCGCAGATCCGCAGCAAAGCGCAAACAAAGCACGCAAAAGAAGCACAGAGGAAACACGACGACGCGAAGCAGGGCGCGTGAAGACGAAGGTGAAGAAGGCTGAGACGAACGAGGGGTACGGCGTGCCGTGGCGTCGGTGGTGCTTCGTGCCCGCCTAAACGCGATTCGGAGGCGCAGCAGGCGTCGAGCGTGTGTTGAACAGCGGTGGCTTTTGGGTGGCGTACGTGGGCGAGGGCGAGGGGAATGTGAGTTGCGAAGGGAGAGACGGAGAGCGCTAGTTCAAGCGGGGGCGGATGCGAGAGCGCGTTGCGCGCGTGATCCGGCGCGTTTCCTTGCGTTTCGGACGTGGCCGCTGGGCGAGACGCGGTTAGATCGCCAATCCTCATCCGCCGCTATCGCCGCACTGTCTGATTTCTGTCGTGTTCGTAGTATGCGATGTAGCGTTGTCGTTGGGTGGGGACGGCGTGCATAAATAGATGGAAGCTGCTTGGCGCCTGACGAAGTACGTCTGGTGCGGCGAGACGAGCGGTGAGCGCTCGTTTGGGCCCCTTGACCGCCGTTCAGCTGGTCGCCGCACCTCGTCCTACACCTTCTTAGGTTGGAGTGATTCTTCAGGAGAGCATGATGCTGTACCGCCCAGTATCGCTGGTCTTAGGTTCTCTCTCTGTTCCAGCTGGCGATGGCTGGCAGAAGAACCATGCCGTAGACAGACACGCCCGTCCACTTGTCACCACAATGGGGGAGGCGAAGCACGGCATCGACGGAGAGTCCTACCCACATATCATGGGCGAGGGACGAACTGCCCAGGCGCTACACATGTCGCGTTCCGGGAATAGTGGCCAGACTTATGAGGCGAACGTTTCGCAGACTGAGCCGAAGCATGCGCACGGTGTACGCCCGGCGAGACCATCATACCCGCCACGCGATATACTGACAGAGGGGCTCCCTCGCTTTGGTGCGATCAGAGGCGCTTCCTGGAGTGAGATTCAGTCCTTCCATTGAGGAGTGAGAGTGCTGTCATAGTTCTGAGACGGGAGGTGGATGATACATGCTCTTCTCTACTATACTGTCGACGTACAGGCTCTATCGACACTCCAATAGGGGCCGCTGCGAAGCTGGTCCCTCATGCCCCTGACCGGCATGAGAGCTCATCGCAAGTTCAGGCTCTCACGCCCTTCTTCCCTCGCTTCCTATCTCTAGCTGCTCAGAGCTTGCCCTTCTGGTACGCCCACCAAATCCTTGGTGCCAGCTGCCAATCATGCTTGGCGAGTTCTGGTGCGAACACGTCAAAGTCCGCCTTCTCCAGCCGGTGCAAATACCGCTCGGCCGGCACGGCAGCGAGGAACAGCGGCATACACGCCGAGGGCACGACCTTGCCGCCCGTCTTGTTCAGATCCCGCCGCGCGGTGATCAGCTCGTCCATCCCGCGCGTGGCGATCTCGAACAGCGCGTCCCGCAGCCCCGGCGCCGCGCCGCCGCGGCGGAACACCTCCTCGTCCACCAGCCCGTGTGTCCCTGCTACGTCTGCGGGGATGTTGAGCTGGCGTTTTTGCACGAGCGCGGGGAGAGCGCGCAGGAGGGAGGTGACTGTGAGAAGGTGGGCGACGTGCGAGAGCGTATGTGCGATATGCGATGTTTCGGGGTCGGTCGGCGGGAGGACGAGGGGGAGCGGGCCCTGGAGGAGGGCGCCCGAGAGAGGGGAGTAGGTCGCGAGATGTTGCTCGAGGGTCGCGGAGGCAGGGGGAGCCGCGAGGGTTTTGGCCTGATGTCAGCGACAGCATTCGACATGGAGACGGCGGGGACCGTTGACATTGCGACCATCTCGTGAAGGGCGTGTTGCGTGTACCTGCCTCACGCGGTGCGATGCAAGAGGGAAATGACGTTGACAGCTTCAAGCGCAGAACCACCCTCGAAGCTGCAGCGGGAGTCATGGACCTCCGGAAGACGGATTATCCCTTGACTCGTCTTCTATCCAGCCCAACCATCGTGTTCACCTCATGCCTTCTTCTCCTCTCGCCCGGAGATCCGCCCGCGACAATCACCACCCCGCAAACAGAGCACTCACCCGAACCTCAATCATCTGGCCGAGATAATACCGCTGCACCGGCCGCGCCTTGTGCACCTCGGCCAACGCGAGCGCGACGGGATGTTGCGGCGCCGGCTTGCCGGCAAAGATGGCAGCGAGGGCATCGCGCCAGAACTGGAATCGCATCATCGCGATCGTGGGTTGCGAGACGGTCGTGGTGACGAGGTGGAGCTCGAGCTGGGGTCAGCGGCGGACGGGAAGGTTGTGGCCTGCTGAATAATGGCGAATGAAGGGGTGGGGCAGAAGGGGGAGGAGATGGAGTGCGAGTGAGAGCGAGAAGGGCGTGGACTTGACGGCGCGCGAGACGCCATTCATGTCCAGGTTGACTCGCTGTCCGCCGATGCGCACGACAAGCACGCCGGGTAAGTCGATTCCCCATCGCCAAGTCACAGAGCCGCCAGTTGACGTCCCATGGAGCTGCGGGCACGATGACAGGTGTTCATCGCCATCCACGTCGTGTGCAGGGCCATTGCGTGATGCATGGCATAATCGGAGACCTGTCGTCGGCCTGCCGTAGCTGCCCTCGAAGATCCCTCGTCCATCCTATATCCTGTCATGCTCTTACTCGGCCGTTGGCCTTGCCCCTCACTCCCTTCCAACCCTCCTCCTTCTCTCCTTGACGCCCGCCGCGACATTGCCCTCTTCTCACCCCTCTCAACCTCTCACTCCCAAGCCGCTCGCAGCGACGCTCAGCTCGCAGAACTCACATTAAAGGCTCGGATCGCCAGCCACCACTCCCTCTCCCGCTTCGGCCAGAAGTAGCTCGTCAACCACGCGTCCGGGTCGAGCCGCTGCACCAGCGACGCGCAGTACGCGGCGTTCTGCCCCGGCCCGCCCGCCGCAGTCGGGGAGTTGAGCGGGACGCCGGTGGACGAGCGGTGCGTTCGGCCGGAAGTTGTGGCGGCCGCGCGGGCGCCCTCGGGGTTGGCGGGAGACGGGGGTGTCGACGGCTTGGGCTGTGCGTTGGCCCGAGTAGCGGACGTGGAGAAGGAGGAGGCAAAGGAGGGAGCCGACGGGCCGGGGCGAGGGGAGGAAGAGAGCGGCGAGGAGCGGGCGGCGCTCGAGGATGCTGAGGTGCGCGCAGACGAGAACGCGCGGCTGGCGCCGAGACGTAGTCGCACAGCGGACATGGTGGCGACTCTTTTTGTTGATGTGGATTGGGAGGTGGGGAGGTTGTGAGAGCCCGAAATGAACTTTTGGCGGCGCCGACGTCAGTGACAACCGCCAATCCGCGCGGGCGAGCGGACCAACCACCCCGCGCCGGTTTGTCCTCGCCCCGCGTCGCTAATCTTCTAATCTTCGCCGTCGCCGCCTTGGACTATGGTACATACATGCATCGTCATCTAGACTCCTTCAGACTCCGAAGACTATGAGGCTCATCTCCTCCTGCCATGTACATGCACAGCTCATCTACGCTCCCTTAGGCGAGACGCCTACTCCCCCTCCTCCTCGTTGAAGCTCAGCATGGCCTTATTCGCCTTCTTCTTCTTCTTTTTCTTCTCCGCTGGAGCGGGAGCTTGGTCGACGGCCTCGCCAACGAGCTTGCGTTTCGCCTTGTGCTGCAGTGGCCCGGGCTTGTCGGGCTTGGAGCTGGAGTCGGGTTTGGCGTCTTTGGAGTCGGCTTTGGGATCGGTCGTCTTGCTTGTGGACGGGCGGTCGGCTTCAGGTGTTGGTGACTTCTCGCCCTTGGCTGGGTGTTAGCGCTGATCGGAGTGCTCAAGAACCTGCACGCCGGTCGCATCCTCGTTCGTAAGGCTACCGCCTCAGTCTTCCGCCTTCGTCTCCACCTTCAGCGCAGCCAACAGCCAAGAGCCAGCCTAGTCGCCAGCAGTCCGCATTCTATTCGCGAAGCCTCCTCCCCATCTCCCCAAGGCTCTCCCCCACATCCCCTTTCCTCTCCTCACCCATCCCCCGTTGCCTCTTGCCACTCCGCTCGGCAGACTCACCTTTCCGTCGCTCCCTCGCAACCTCGTCGGCGCTCAAATGCCGCCCCTCCTTCAACACCACCACCTGCGGCCCATCTTCCCCACCGCCAAACCGCGCGTCCCACTCGTCCTCCTCCTCCGCGTCGCTCCCACCTGCCCATTCGCCGTCGTCTGGGCGCGTGGGGATCGGCTCGCGCTCCGAAGGCGGGGGCTTGCCGAAGTTTGCCAGGAAGGCAGGCTTTTGCGCGACGTAGGTGAGCCCTTGGCTGACTTGGTTTCGGGTGGGTTCACGCGGCATGGTGTCGTGCGAGGATGGGGTAGGTCGTGCTGGGCGGGGTGCGAGGGACGGGAGAGTGAGGGTGACGTGCACAAGGATGGGAGAAGAGAGGGCAGGCGACGAGGCGGTCGGTTGAGGATTGTGACGAGGCGTCGAGTTCTTAGATGCGTGGGTGACGGTGATCGCCGAGGAAGCTGAACGTCGCAGCCTCAAGGGGGAGCGCGAGACGAAAGTGTCGAAGGTGGCGCGAGGGCGTAGAGGCAGCAGACCCGCAATGGAGCAAGATAAAGCAGACGAAGTCCGAGAAGTCGGCGAAGTGGATGTTGCAAAGCCGACTTGATGTTAATCGGCGACCTAGACCGATCGGCCGACGTCACAACATCCAGACGCAGTCCATAGATCACCTCCATAGCGCGAGCCACCTTGCCAGCTCCTCTATATAAGGTAGCATATACAAACACATTCTCGACTCTCTTCTGATCCTAAGCACGTACACCACTTCTCCATCGACTCCCCACATTCAGCTAGCACATGGCGACGTTCGCGAAAGCCACCTTCGACGCGGCGGGGTACCTCGCCTCAAGACCGTAAGTCCAACTCATCGCTTGTGGCTAAGGCAACGGCTGATCCCAGGACGTATCCCGCCCGACTATATGATCTGATACTCGCGTACCATCGCGCGACGGGGGGCGTGTTCGAGCATGCCCTCGACCTCGGGTGTGGGCCTGGTGAGTCACTCCGCTTCATTCTGGATACCTCGAGGGCTCCATGCGTGCGCGAGTGATTTCCCAGCATGACGTGAAACGACCATCTTAAGATCCACACCACCTCCCCTCCCTCGTCCCCGCCATGCTCCTCAACTCCTCAACTCACCCTCCAGCTCGCTGACAGCAGGCTTCATGGCCCTCGCCCTCGCCCCGCACTTCACGCACATCTCAGCGCTCGACCCGAGCGAGAAGATGGTCTCCGTCGGCCTCCAGCCCTCCCCCTCCTCTTCTGGCGCCTCACAGATCTCGTACGCCGTAGGCTCAGTCGAGTCCCTACCTTATCCCCCTGCCTCCCTCGACCTGGCCATAGCCGGGCAGGCCGCACACTGGTTCGACCATGCCCGCGCGTGGCCGCAGCTCGCGCGCGCGCTGCGCCCGAGAGGCACCGTCGCTTATGTGGGATATGGCGAGCTGGCTTTCTCGGGGAGCAGGGGGGCGACGAGGGTGTTCCGGGAGGAGCTGATGCACGGCGATCTGGGGACATACTGGCCTCAGCCGGGGAGGGGGATCGTGGAGGGGTTGTTGGACGCCGTCCCGTTTCCGGTGCGGCCGGCGGAAGGGGTGGAAGGGGTGTTGAGGGAGATGGGAGATTTGGAAGGCGCAGGGACGCCGGTGGCTAGCAGGATCGAGGAGCCGGCGCCGATCGAGGAGGGAGGGGAGGAGTGGGATCCGACGACGGCAGTTAGACTCAAGGGCTCGACCGGTGGTCCTTGGGCGCTGAGGAGACGGTGGACGCTGGCCCAGCTCGAGGCGTATGTCCGCACGTCGAGCGCTTATCATGCGCATGCCGCTGCGAGTCCGTCTGATGCGGAGAAGAGGGGACGCGGTGGGAGAGAGGGGGATGTAGTCGAGCGCCGGGTCGCACAGATTGCCGAGGTATTGAAGGGCGAAGGGACGGCGGAGGGGGCAGAAGTGGACGTTGAGTGGCCGTTGGTGGTGATGATGATCAAGCGCAGCGCCGAGTAGATTAGGGAATAGAGCATGGGAGCAATGTATTTTGCGAGAAGGATGCATCGTCAATCATGGCATTGCGGAGCTACAGAAGGATCATTGGGTTCGTATTCGGAGCCAGCACGGACTACATGTACAACGTCAATCTCTACGGGGATCTATGAACTGGTCATTACACCGAGCACTTTACCAGCAGATTGAAAGGGGCATCAAACATGGGCATCAAACGTCGACAAGGGTCGGCTTCCAGTTCTGCAGCAGCTCGCGGACTTCCGGGCTGATGGTGCGCGTCGACGGGCGCTGCTCCACAGCTGTCGATGACGCGGAAGAAGATGCGGCCGGGGTCGATGCAGGCCGGCGCTGGCGTATCTCGCTCTCAGCCTCGCCACCGCCCTCCTGGTCGATCTCAGCGACGACGTCGCGGAACGACAGGAACAGGACCTCAGCTTGTGCCAACGTGGTGTCGAGATCGATCTGCGGTCAGCCTCGAATTCAAGCGAAGATGCCATCTCCACTCACAGTCCCCGTTAAGTCGTTGGCGTACTTGAGCACCTCGTCGAACTCGGTCAAGTACCGAATGATAACGTCGCGGTGGCTCTGGAGGACGCCCAGCGCGACGAACAGCACAAAGTTGTCGGAGTAATAGTTGGTCCACAGCACCTCCCACAGCCGCACGACCGTCTCGAACTTGAACTCGCGCTTGAACGCAATCAGGATCCAGCGGAAGCAGAAGAAGAGGTTGAGCGATTCGGTGCGTTCGAGGTGCGCGTACAGCTCCCGGTCCATGAGCGCGATGAGCTGCTGGAGAGTGCTGAGCTGGCGGCGCATGCCGCTCTGGTCGCGCAGGAAGTTGGACTCCATCATCTTCATGACGCCGACGAGGCCGTAGAAGGACTCGGGGGCCGAGGCGTTGAACACCGAATAGATCGGGCTGAGGAGGTCGGACATGCCTGCGGAAGTGATCAGCGGAGTGGGGCGACGCGGCTTACCCTGCACATAGCCGAGATCGGGGGCGTGGACGTGGTAAGTCATGAGGATCTCGCGCAGTTCGGCAATGTGCGCTGCGGTAAGCTAAAGGAGTGGGTGGGTAGCTTACGGTTCAGAGCCGCGTGTCCACCTTCCTCCTCCTTGTCGTCTCGCGAGAAAGCGTCGGCGCCAGCACCGCCACCCTCCTTCTCCTCGTCGCCCGCCGCGACGACTTCGGGCATGACAGCGAATAATGCTTGAGTGCGATCCGTGCGGCGGCAGTCGACCTGCCGAGTCAGCAGTCGCTGCAACAACAAACTCACGTCAATGCGATGCCACTCCTCTTTCCAGTTGTCAGGCGCTTCACCGGTCGTCGTCTTGTCCCGCCATCCCTGGTGCAGCCGCTCATACTCCTCGCGCTTGGCCTTGACGGCCTTCTCACGCCGCTCTTGACGTTGGGACAGGCGGTCGAGACCTGACGGCCCCTGCTCCACAGACCACGGCACAACACCGAGAAGCACCTCCCACCCCTGCCTCCGCGCGCCTTGGTCGTTGGGCCAGTCCGAGAAACCTCGTCTGAAGATCTCCCTGCGCACAAACTCCTCGTCCTTGGCAGTCGCGATGAAGTCGTCCCACACCTCCGCGGTAATGGGCTCCTCGGGGCGGCGTGTCGGCTTGGGCATGGGCCGCTTCGATTGGCTGGGGAGGATAGAGAAGACGCCGAGCGACGTCAAGTCCTCTGCGCTTGCGTCGCCGCGGCCCGCCTGGGCAGCAATCTCGTCTCGCCGCGAGCGCTCGCCCTCCTCAGCAACAACGCGGGCCCAACGGGCGAGGTACAGTCTCGCAGCCTCGAACTCGGATGCGACGTCGGCAGAGCGCGTGTTGCTGGTCCTAGGTGGGACAGTGCTCTGCCACTCCCCAGGCGCATTGACTAAGCTGCGGAACGCTGGCGGGAGGTGCGGGACCACGGGCTTGGCAAGCGGGTGGTTGAGCACGTTCTGGGCTGTGTGGCGAGCCATGTTGGTGATGTTGGACAGGCTGACGAGGAGCGAGTCGCGTGGAGTAGACGGAGTCGACGGAGCGGCTGCCGGCATGCTGGGATACTGCGCGGCGGGCGGAGGGTAGGCTTGCCTAGGAGGCGTCTCGTCTCCTCCGCGAGGCTTGTGGGTCTCCTCGTATCCTGCTTCATGCACCTCCCGATCGGCCTTGCTGGGGTTGACGAGCCATAACTCGCCGCCGCGGTTGTTCGTCTGTGTGATGAGGCGCGACCGAAGAAGCGTAGCGTGGCGGTGGAAGACCTTGAGGAAGGGCGGGAAGCCCCAAGGCGGCGTGGGCGGGTCGCTCGATCTAGGAGTCGTGACCAGCGGCGTCTGGTCGTCGTGGAAGTAGAGCGTGGGGAGCGATACTCCACCAAGCAGGCTGAGGTCAGCATGCGCCCCCATTTGGCATTCCGCAACTCACTTGAACGTGGCCGAACCATACCAGTGTGAAAGACTTGGCTATTGTGATTAGCCTTGAAGCGGCTGCTGGACTTACTGGATACACTAAGATGCTGTATATGCTCGAAATAGGAACTGAGAAGGCATACTTCTCGCCCTTCGGTGCCGGGAGCGACACGAATACGAAGCCTTCGGGTCAGCCACATGCGCAGCCAGCACCGCCACTTCGTCCCGAGTTCCGTCCCCACAAGCAGCGCCCTCGACACTCACCGTCCTCGACCGTTGGTGTCCCCTGCGGACGGCCCTCGACACGCTCGTACTTCCGTCTGTCCTCGTCGGGCAGTCGCTCAAGGAGCTCGTCCGGCACCCAGACGATCAGAATTTCCTTGCCCGACGCGGGGGTTGTAGTGCCAGACTGGGGCGCGAGGGGCACCTCCTTGTCAACCTCGACAAGTCCAAGCAGGCCAGAGATGTTGTCCCGCCTGAGCTGAGTTGGGTGAATAGCGACGTGGCTCTTGGCGTAAATCAAGCGCGCAAGGCGATCCTCGGAGTCGGAGCCCGACGACGATTCCCCGTTTGCCGGTGTTGATGAGGCCGCTGGCGTGTGCGGCGTCTGGGAACCGGTTGCGGCGCGCGTGCTCGAAGACTCGGGTCTCCTTCCCGCCATACTCAATGCTTCTACTCCGCGGACTGTTTCGTCAAGTGTCTGGGGAAGGTCAGATAGGGTGGCGAATGGGGCTCCTACCTTCTGGTCCATACGTGCCATTGTTTCGGCCTTAGCGCAAGAGACTGATCGTCACAGTGTTTGCTTGGTACGGTCGTCACTGAAGCCGAGGAACTTGTCGCCGCTGAGGAGGACCAAAACCGAATCAGCAACGGAAGTCCGTCAAACAGAGATCGAGAGATGTTTGATAGCGTGCGGAGCTGCTGTGCTCGACCGAGGAAGACGCGCGTCACCCGGCAAAGGCATCCACCACCAGGCCCAGAACGTCATTACCTTGCCACCGACGATCACCACGTGACCTTGGCTTATACAACCCTCCCACATAAAATGTGCGGCCAACTCGCGGCCGCGACGTGTCTGGCGCGAAGCGATGACGGCGGCTGTCACTTTGACAGCTATCAACCCTTTGTTTCTCCCCATCGACCATGCCCCCGCGGTCACGATACGCCGTCGACCCCTCCCTGACGACTCCGGCAGCGCAGCAGGGGCAGCAGTGGCAGCCGCTTGCTCCGCCTGGCGCGGTCTCGCCCCCAGCCGAGGCGCACCACCCAACCTTCGCGCCGGGGTATGGGCAGCAGCAGCCAGCCTACGACGCGTACGGCCAGCAGCAGCAGCCCTATGTCGACCCCCGCGGACCACAGCTGCACCAGGTCGATGACCGACGCGCGTCTGCTCCTAGCGGGCCATACGCTCCGCCTCAGCAGCACCACGCGCCCGCTCCCCATGGCTCGCATTTGCACCAACATGCCGCGCCCGCCCAGCCGGCGGCCCAGTACAACTACCCTCCGGAGAACCACATTCCACCACCACCCCATTCCGCTGGGCCGGCCCTCACTGGCCCGCGCGTCCGCATCGACCCCTCGCAGATGCCGGATCCTATCGAGGGACAGGAGCTGGACCAGAACCTGTACGACGATGAGGACTTCCTCTCTTGCGATACCAAGGGTCTCATTCCCCTCGCTGTGACGGATTATCGCGGAGTCGACCAAGGTGGGTCACTACTCAGGACGAGCTAACGGAAGGTAACTCGCTGCCCAGGCATCTCCGCGCTACCCTCCCCACGATTCCCTCGACCCACCAGCTCCTCGACACTACCGCGCTGCCGTTCGGCCTCGTGGTTCAGCCCTTCGCGCCGTTGAGGTACGACGAGGCGCCTGTGCCACTTGTGTCCAACTGGGTTGCCGGGCAGAGTGCCTTCGATCCACCTCCAGCACCGAGCGGCGACGAGGACGTCGGGCCTCCCCGCTGCGACAGGTGCCGAGGCTACATCAACCCATGGGTCCGCTTCACCGACGGCGGCCGCAAGTGGGCGTGCAACCTCTGTGGTGCCGAGAACATGGTGTCGCACGCGTACTTCACACATCTGTCGCCCACGGGACAGCGTATGGATCACAACGAGCGCCCAGAACTGCAGCACGGCACGGTCGACTTCCTCGTCCCTCGCGAGTACTGGTTCCCTCAACCTGCTGGCGGCCTCTTCGAAGAAGCTGGCGACGGGTTGACTGGCGCGGGTGATGCCCTCGCTAGCACTGGCGCCGACCTCCTCGGCGCGCTTCAGTCCAGCTTAGGCCAGACGCCCAGCCGGGGCAACACGCCCCAGCCAGGACACCGGAAGAAGCACAAGGAGGAGGGGAGGCGGCTTCGACGCCCTGTGCCCATTGGCCGCGTGTTCGTCATCGATGTCTCGGCCGGCAGTGCTCAGCGTGGAATCGTCCGCTCGGTCTGTGAGGGCATCCACAGCGCGCTGTACGGCAAGCAGCAGGAGGGCGAGGAGGACGAGGACGAGCAGGTCATCGGCGAGGGCGAGCGCGTTGCGTTCGTCACCGTCGGCCAGTCCGTTGGGTTCTGGAGCCTCGGTGCGGCGCTGCCCCAGCCACAACTCCTGGTCGTGTCTGACCTCGACGACATGTTCTGCCCTATGGTTGGCGGCTTCCTCGTCGATTCTCAGGAATCCAAGTAGGTTCCACGAAGCTTGGTGTACGCGTTACATGCTGACCAGCAGGTCGCAAATCGAGCAACTCCTCACCATGATCCCCAACATGTACGAGCAGCAGCCAGATGGCCCATCCTGCGCTGTCGGCTCCGCGATCAAGGGCACGATGGACGGTCTCCGCTCCTTGGGTGGCCAGATCAACTTCTTCCTGTCGGGTCTGCCTCAGATCGGCCCAGGCAAACTGGCGCCCCGCGACGAGTCGTCCCTCGCTGGAACCGACAAGGAGAAGCAGCTGTTCTCTCCAGCGGATCCCTTCTGGCGCGTGACGGCCGACGAGCTGGCCGAGATCGGTATCGGCGTCAACACCTTCGTCTTCCCCGACCGAGCGATGGATCTTGCCTCGGTTTCCGCACTCTCAGCTGTGACGGGCGGCGAGACCTTCTTCCACCCCAAGTACTCGCCTGTGCGAGACCGGGATGCGCTCCACGACGAGATCAAGCGCGTCGTCACTCGCGAGGTTGCCTACAACGTACTTGTGCGCGTGCGCTGCTCGAACGGTCTCCGTGTGTCAGACCACACTGGCAACTTCTTCCAGCGGTCGTTGACCGATCTCGAGTTTGGCACGATGGACGAGGCCAAGGCGTTCGTCGCAACAATGAAGCACGAGGGTCACCGTCTGGACGACCGCCAGATGGCATATGTGCAGGTTGCCGCGCTCTACACGAGCTCGAGCGGCGAGCGCCGTGTGCGTATTCTCAACCTCTGCCTGCGTATCTCGAGCCTCATAGGCAACGTCTTCCGCTACGCCGACTTTGACGCCAGTGTCACCATGTTCTACAAGGAGGCTGTTACACAGCTTCCTCTCAAGAACTTGAAAGACATCAGGCGCCAGCTCATTGAGCGCTGCAACCGCGTCTTGCTCATGTACCGCAAGCACTGCGCCCCAGCTGTGCAGTCCGGCCAGCTCATTCTCCCCGAGGGCTTCAAGCTGCTCCCCATCTTCACTTTGTGTATGGTCAAGAGCAAGCCGCTCAAGGGTGGCAACGTCGTCGCCGACGTGCGCGCCCACTACCTCCGCGTCGCCAAGGGCTCCGGCACCACCGCGATCATCTCCTCCCTCTACCCCGGATCATGGCTGTCCACGACCTCAACGAGAAGTACGGCTTCCCCGGACCGAACGGCCGCCTGCGCCTGCCGCGCTTCATGCGCGCAAGCCACATGTACATGGTCGCGGATGGCGCGTACCTGCTCTCGAACGGCGAGATCGCCATGCTCTGGTTCGGCGGCGCCGTCTCCCCGCGCATCCTCGACGACCTGTACGGCGTGGAGAATGCCGACGAGCTCGACGTGCGCATCACGCGCATGCCCAAGCTCCCGACTCTTCTCAGCACACAGGTGCGCAACATCCTCACGCATCTCGAGCGCATGGCTGGGCACGAGTTGCCAGTCCTCCTCGTCCGGCAGGACCGCGACGGCCTCGAGATCGAGTTTGCCAACATGCTCGTCGAGGACAGCAACAACGACGCCCTGTCGTACACCGACTTCCTCATGTCGGCGCACAAGGCGATTACGAACGAGCTCAGCGGAAAGGGCAACGACGGGTGGCGGGCGCCTTGGTCATAGACGTACTCGCAGGATACTACTCTTCTCTTAATGAATGGGATGAACCAAACGCATGCATCAATGATATGGATCGGCGTACGTCGGGGTGTACTGTACTTGGAGGCTGGGTTCAGGCTGAGGCTCGAACAGCGACGCAGCGTATATCACTGAGAGTGTGTGAGCTTGGAGGCTGGAAGAAGGATAGAGCTGGAAGAAGGATGAGTGGCGCGTCGGGTGCGTGGATCCGTGCGCGGATGGGTGAGTCACGTCCCATCTGGAGGAAGGTGGAGAGCGTCGACAACCCCTCGCCCCCCGTCTGTGACCTTCCTTCCTTACCTCTATCCCTCTCACTTCCATCCAATCCCTCATTCATCTTCATCTCTTCCCTCTTCATCAACTCTATACCTCACATCCTCACATCCCCTACTGACCACAACACCGTCTCTCATCTCATCTCTGCTCTCACTCTCCTAACTCCCTCAACTCCAGCAACCTACAAGTGCCATGTCCGACAACGGCGACGAGGTGAGTAACCAGACCATTGACACCTTCCTCGACCCTTCCTCCTCACCACTGGGCTTCAAACTTGGCCACGCCTCACCACCACTCACCATGACGTGCGCTAACAAACCCAGGGGGACGTCTACGGCTACGAGGTACGCAACGTCAAGGATGGCACGTACCAGCTGACGCCCTCAGTCGGTGGACGAGCTCCAGGCTCATGTAAGTGACCTTCCTCCCTCACCACCTTCCTCACCGTGGTCGGTGGCTCGTCCCACCATTCTCCGGTGGCGCCAACTGACATTCAGGGCATCAATGTGTCCGACATTACCAAGCTCAAGGCGGCCGGCATCGTCACGGTCCTCGGCGTCGCTCAGACGCCTCGCAAGAACCTCGCCAAGATCAAGGTGAGCTTGTGAAGTTGACTGTACTGACTCTAGGGCCTCTCAGAGGTGGGCTCATGCCGCAGCGCGTCTTGCTGACCCATACTAGGCCAAGATCGAGAAGCTCAAGGTAAGCACAGACGCGATCAGTAGCGAAGCTGACCGTCCAGGAAGTCTGTACCAAGATGCTCGTGAGTACCCGTCCCACCTGCTCGCCTGACGTAGCCATCTGCCTTCGCTAGCGCTGCCCAGATCTCGGATCGCCGTGCCTCCGTCATTACTATCTCCACTGGATCCAAGGCGGTCGACGCAATGCTGGGTGGCGGCATCTGCACCCAAAGCATCACCGAAGTCTATGGCGAGTTCCGCACTGGAAAGGTGAGCAAGCCACCGTCGGCTGGTGTTGAATAATGCTGACATACAGACCCAGCTCTGCCACACGCTCTGCGTGACCACCCAGCTTCCCGAGGACCAGGGAGGAGCCAGCGGCAAGGTCGCGTACATCGACACTGAGTGAGCCTGAGAGGCACCGGCCGAGCTAACCCAACAGAGGCACTTTCCGTCCCGACCGCGTGCGCTCCGTCGCGGATCGCTTCGGCGTCGACAGCCAGATGGCTCTTGAAAACATCCTCTGTGCGCGTGCCTGGAGCTCGGAGCAGCAGTGCGAGCTCCTCGTCGAGCTTGCCGTCCGGTACGTTGTCGTGCCTGACAGTCGGCACCGGGCAGAGTGGAGACTGACAACCTAAGCTTTGTCGAGGACCGCACCTACAAGCTTATCGTCGTGGACAGCATCATGAACCTCTTCCGTACGACGGTTGCTGTAACGCTTGCTAACGCTCAGGTCAAGACTACTCGGGTCGTGGTGAACTGTCCGAGCGTCAGCAGGTAAACCGCCGCCATCTTCACCAGCTCACCCCAGAAACTGAACCAGTTCCTCGCGCGTCTCCAGAAGTTGGCGGAGGAGTTCAACGTCGCCGTGATTCTCACTAATCAGGTTCAAGCCGATCCAGGAGTGAGTCAGGCACACCTGACCTCTGCTAACTTTTAGGCTGCTGCAATGTACGGGACGGGCGATATGCGTACTAACTATCCAGGTTTGCCGCAGCCTCAAGCGCCAAGCCGGTCGGCGGTGAGTACAGGGACCACTGATTGAGTTGACAAAACTCAGGACACATCCTTGCACATGCGTAAGCCACACCTAGTCGAGTTACCTTAACCGCAGATCCGCTACTCGCATTCAACTCCGCAAGGGCCGCGGCGACGAGCGCATTGCGAAGCTGCAGGACTCGCCCGACATGCCTGAGGGCGAGGCGACCTACTGCCTCAAGTCTGGGTGAGTGGATCTGGCTGGGTATTAGGCATTGCTAACGGTCTCAGCGGCTGGGAGGGTGAGGCATTGGAAGGCCGTAGGCAGTATTATGCTAACGACAGACACTTAAGATGTGCAACCTTCCGAGCAGCCATCCAAGACTCTGGTATCACCGTAGTGTATCTCTCACATCTCCACGCCCGTCCGTTTCTGTGTATCGACTGTACTGTTTGCGTGGCCAATGTACATATGTTAGATCGTTGTTGCTACGTCACAAGCCATGAATGCAGCTGCGACGCTACCCTAGGAAATGCGCACCATTATGCTCTTCGTCATACGCTGCGCCAACTCTGCCGTTGTTCTGACGGACGACTTACTCCATTACATCAACCCAGTACCTTGTCCCTCCTATAATATCTCTACTACATCTACTAGTACAAATTGCAATGACCTAACGGCAGCCACCCTGCCCGACTGCCGGTGCCCATAGAATGTCTGGCTGTACTCGCCATGCCGTCGGGCGCAGCTAGGAGTTGACGAGGAAGACCGACGCAGCCACGAGCGCGATGCCAAGGAGGGGCAGTTGCAGCAGTAGTGCTCCGGAAGTGGGGATCATTCGGGGGTCGATATCGATGCAGTCGACGAGGGACCCAAGTTGAGCGAGGCAAAACGACAGTGTCGATGCGTTGGCCACCTCGCAGGTCGCCAGTGTCGTATTTGAGCCGATGACCGCCTTGTCCGCGCAACATGCGGCGATCAGCGTGGCGTTGTTGGCGAAGGAGCAGTTGTACATCGTGCAAGGTAGGGGTAGTTATCGCTAGTTGCAAGACGTGTAGAGGGAGATCGCTGGGGAGGATTGGGCTGGAGGTACTGCCTGTGGGTGCGGCGCCAAACACAGGACGGATGGGAGAGTGGAAGAGTGGAAGCGAGGCGCAAGGACGTTGCTGCCGAGGTGTCTGAGGAGTCTTGACGGTCTGTTTGAGTAGAGAAGTCTAAAGGATTGAAGTGAAGATGAAGTAGACAAAAGAGCTCATCGCTATTCATGTCCTCAACACCTTCGAACGAATGAGGACCCCATACCACCCGGTGCCCACTCACTTCGCACTCTCCACAAGGGACGCAGCGACAAAGTTTGTCCATCCACGCAATGTCACCGAGCGTCGTCCTCTCGTAGTCGTTATCGCTCCCCCAACCAACCCACCCACCCTCGGGGATTATGGGTTGGGCCTGCCGTAAACCGAGATCTACACTTTTCGTCACGGGGCACGACGACGACTCCTAGCTGCTGGACCTCGGCACCGTCCCATAACCCAACTTTACAAACGAGGTCAGGCACAGCCCGAGGTTTGTTGTCCTGCCTCTGTCGTCGTCGTCGCCGTCCATCGGCTTGACGGGGGTTCGATCATGAGGTGCCTTTATAATGCAGGACACTCGATGTGCATTCACAAGATCAGAGGGTCCTGGTCTTGAACACCGGAGCGGTGGTGGGGGAGATTGTCTTGTACCCTTCATAAAGGAAATGCATGAGATAACAACGCCAGCTCCCCACATCGCTTCTCACTCCTTCCACGCCGCTGCAATGCTGTACCCACTGGTGGCCATTGGCCTCCTCTCTCTCCCACTCTCCATCGCCCAGTCACACCTGCATCCCCGGCAAGCGACCTGCACCAACTTCTCCCCCGACGACGACCGCGGCACCTGGAACACGGGCGCCCACACGCCCACCCGCCAGCTCTCGTCCATGGCAGACTGCCGCTCCTCCTCCGCGCCTTGCCTCCCACCACCACAGGAGACCGAGAACAAACTCCGCCAGTCCGTGACCATGTCCTTCCACGTCGACAACTCCACCGTCAACGTCAATATGGGGACCCTGAGCGCCTCAAGGCTCGAGATGATGGTCGGCGCGCCGTATAAGGGCGAGATCCCGGTTAGCGCCGACATCGGGCTGTATGTGCCCCCGGGGCAGGCAGGGTACCTCGTGGCGTACGCTGAGGCCGTCGAGGTGCCGGGGTGGATTGACGGCTGCGATGACGGGGAGAGGTATAGAGGGAGCGCGCTGTTGCCGAGTACGAGAGGCCTTGGGTACAGGATTGTGGTGGATGGGAATGCCTAGAGCTTTTGCTGGGAGGTTGAAGTGAGGCAAGGCGAGGACGAGGACGAAATCGTAGATGCTGCGTATATTATATGGGATATGAAGCGAGGGTTTGGTACCGCCGGGATGGCGTCGTCACTTGTGAGACGAGCTCTTTGCCTCGGGTGCAGAGTGGTAATGTATGTCCGGCTACTGTCGGTTTCGTGGCCGTGAAGTTGGCAACCTTGAGAGGGTGAGATTACCACCCGCGCTCGAGTCGCAGACGACTCCCCACGCGCAGCAGTCGCACAACGTCGCATGCAACCATACTGGGTATCTCCAGCTGCCTAGGCTCTATACGTCTGTCATCCTGATCATGCCTTGCGAAGAAGTTCACATGGCAGCTATCCGTTAGCTAGAGACGATCTTGCGCACTCGGCGGCATGATGGCATACTCAAATCGAGGCTAATGGCACCTCAAATACAATCAGCCGTTTATTACTTAGGACGGGCTCGAATACAACTCTTTAATCAACACGAGTTGATAAGAGTCAGCATTCTACATCGTCCACATGTTCAACATCGTCCACATCGGCAAGAACAACAGTGTGTAAGTGACATGCTATTTCGGAACAGCTGGCAGAAATAACCAGAAACACCGCGCGACAAGAGAAGAACGACAAAAGTTACCATAACGATCTCCTTAACAAGCCTACTCTTCTAAAATAACACCACGGCATGAGTTACGCCCCGAGCGTCTGGCACGACCGCTTCGCCAGGGTACGTTGCCCCATCGCTGCATTCTCCAAAAGACCCCTTCACCGCAGCGGCCTTCACATACGCCCCGAGGTAACCCCTCTGTCCGGCGGGCACGTAGAGAGTGATGTCCTCGTCCGTCCACACCTCCTCGGCATACGACCCGCCAATGGCTGAAACGTTGAAGGTCTTGATATCGAGGCGCACGTTGCCGTCTTCGGCCCGATATTCGATCGACCAGGATACGCGGTCTGGAGGGTGCAAAGGTGCGGCGCTGCATGGGGAGTTAGAGTTGCGGCAGTCCATGCCGTCTCCGCACTTCATGGTGGGAGTGGAGGCGTCCTTCCATTCTGCCATTGGGCTGGGGTCGAACCTGTGGCACAGCGGGCTTTCGCGCCGCTGGATGGTTGGTGGCCTGTCGGTGGCGGAGGCGGGGGACGTCCCCCATATAGAGCAAGCGATGAGTAGGATGATGGGTAACTGAACCATTGGAGGTAGATGGGAGAGATGTGAGGATGATAGATCAAGCCAGTTGCCCAACTGGCAGGTGCGATTGGTATGTACTGATCCGACTGCTCATGTACGGACCCGTTATTGTTGATGCAAACGTAGTGTAACGTGATCAATAGAGGACTACGTTATGTGTCACCTAATCGTCCCGCTCTGGGGCTTCGTCGGGGTACTGTACATCTCCGCAGTAACCGAAACAGCCGGGCTGGGCATTTGCGTATGAGGCGTAAACCCTTGTCCCGTGGGTGTAACATGCAGCACGATGTCCTCGACGGCTAACTCCTGCTCCGCCTAAGTTGCCACTTAAGAGGTCAGCTTGGGATGTGGCCCGCGGACAAAATGCCCTCGCTTCCTCTGCCATCATCAGCGCGACCCCGTCAGTGCCGACCGGTGACTCGTCTCGTCGTCCTGCACCACATCACACTCCTCACCTCATCGCCACGGTGTACAACTGCACCTTCGTCACCAACGCAACTCTCGTAGCCGACTGCTGCGGCGATGAAGCCTCCGCGGCATCATTCAACACGGCCGCCTGCCTGGTGTCAAACGCTACGACACTGGCGTGGTGCGTGGCAAGCAAGGCCAATTCACTAGTCGACTGCACCAACCTCGATCCACCACCCAGCTCGGCAGCCTCGTCCTCGTGGAGGTCAACAGTGCCCGGGATGTTGGCGGTGGGCTTGTCGATAGGGGCTTCACTCTGGATCTTGTAGAACCTTGCATTGTCATCTCAGATGTATCTAGGTACTGTGGCTTGCGGGGACGTCAGGCCGCCAACGGCATGGCCCGCAACCACCCTGCGGTCATCGTTGATGGAGCTCGAGTGAAGAATAGAGCCGCTGCTTATGTGAGCTCCGGTTCGGCTGCTGCCGATACTTGCCCCAGCCACCAGAGCATAGCCTGACATCATCCCCGAGTAAGAGCAAGCGTGGACAGGTGCTTGGTCACTTGCAATCCCGTTCTTGGGTTGGCTACAGTAGTGCAGGCTTGGCGGCGTGCCTTATGTGCAGCTCGGTGATGAGCGCAGATGGTCCGAGACTGCCTCCGACACATCAAGGCAGTCGACGACCGTTCTCCCATTCGACGCCGCTCGGCCGAGAATGGGTATGCCCGAGCACGCTCCGATCGCATGCCGCTACATATGACTACAGATTCCTGTGCACGCTTGGCGCAGAGGCACCCGTGTACTTGCAGCTAGCTTCTCTACTAGCCGCTCCTGGTTGCTCTCCCTTGCTGGTACGGATAGCCGCTGTCGGCATACCAAGCCAAACTCCACCGGTCCGCATACCGCGGAGGTTAGTCGATTTGAGTGTTCACGTGAACAGGAATGTGACACCGGCACTGATCTTCGGGTCGCCGACTGACATCATCGACATCCCAATCTCCGAGTAGCGGAGCCAGCATACCTCATCGCAGTAGATCCCAGAGTATGGCACGGTTGTCTTGGCATCTCGTCTGGCATTCCAGCTTGTGGTGCTACAGTATCAGCCGTGCCGGACTAGTTTAGTCGGCATCGTTGGGTCTCGGAGCATTGAACCGGCTCCCGTGGAGCTCCGAGACGTACAGTACTGCGCCGTACCTCGCCGCTTCGCGTTAGCGTGTAGAAGTAGAAACGACATTTGTCCTGCAAGTAATACGACGCCAGCTCTCTGTGATGCCACCTCCGTACCTCGTAGTTCTGACCAGATGTTGTCGGCAATATGCCAGTGAAGTCAGTTCAATACTGATGACCGCATGGGCGAATTTGGGTACTCCGTGTCACCAGGACAGCAGGCGTACATGACCGTATACGTCGAGGGTGTCCTCGTCCCCGGGTGGTTCAGAGACTGCGGCAACGGGTGGGACTACGGTGGCCGAGCGCTTGTGCCAGAAGACAAGAGCATTACGTTCCACATGGCCTACCACGGTTAACAGGTTTGGGTCTCTTGCAAATCGTATTATGTTACTGTGCAATAGGACGAGTTCAGCCGTTGTCATTGAGAACAGCACTTCACGAACGTGTATGAGAGAGGGATGGTGACTACTCCACCCTGCTAACGGGGCTGAGTCGGCTGTTTACAGGCCTACCGGCAGCTGGATAGCACGCTTCAGAGGGTGTGGTGCTCTCTGGCGGATGCTCCTGCACTACTGCAGGCACGACACCAGTCGCAATGTGGTATCGGAGCTGGGAGCAGTGTATCTCGGGGAATGGGGACATGTACGATCTCGGGTGCTCTGGACATGCAATCCTCAAAACTCCACATGCCGACACACGGCAGAAACGCTCCGAGCCGGGGGTGGAGGGTAGCCACAGATAAGATAATCGAGGGCTTACTCCGATGTTCCTGAAACTCTCCAAAGCAGCTCCGCTCCACTTAATGCATGTGGACGACGGTCAGTGGTGGCGAGCTGCCAGTTATTTACTTACGATGTCCTCGTCTGTTCAGTGACCCAAAACTCAACATTGCATTCTCGTTACCCCACAGAACACTACTCTCACTGAAAACAGGATGCTCCTCCGCAGCCTCCAGTCCTTCGTACACGTTGCAGCCCTCATCGGCCTGCTATGGGCCGCCACAGCCCTCGCGCTTCCCTCTACCGCTATCATTCGGCGCGCTGCAGACTGGAACGGCATTACGCCTCGTGACGGGCAACCGAACTGCCATATCTTTGACCCCGACCCTCGGGACACGTGGGACTACCAAGCATACACGTCGACCAGGAAGGTGGGGAAGGATATCGACTGCTCTTCTTCCTCCATCCCCTGCCATACAAACGACACAGATGTCCCGGACGACCTCAAGATCACTTGGACGATCCAGTGGCGGACGATCGCCCGGGACGTGGGCATCGACATCCAGGAGTTTGATGCGAGCGAGGTCGTCGGAGCTGGATACGCGAACGAGGTGACGGAGTACCCCGGAAACTTTGGTGGGGGATTCTCAGTCTCCCCGGGTCAACAGGGATACATAGCTGCGACTCCTCAGGCTATTGGTGTCCCAGGCTGGTTCAGAGACTGTGGGAATGGCTGGGATTACGGCGGCAGCGCCCTCGTACCGGCGAAACACATCGAGTATCATCTGGTCTACCACAACTGAAGAACGCGACTGTGAAGAGATGCCACCAGTACAGTACAGCAGTCCATGACTATGATTACGAAGCCCCACTATGTACGGTCATAGGAACAGAGCGATGAGATCTAACTCTGCGGTGAGATAACCTTTACCGATGAGAGGTCTACGAGTCTTGCTGTTGGGGAGCAGTCAGCACGCAGCGCGAAACCGGATAGTGCAATCTTTCCTCCAATACGGAGATGTTCTGATCAGCGGCGTTAGGCAATAATCATACCCAGACCCTTACAATCGAGACCTGCTATCAAAAGCTTTTGAAAGACAAGCGGGCGAAGCCAACATTTGTTCACCGTTCTCGACAGACAGTAGAAGTGCGGGGAGAGTAGAAAGATACCATACTGTGCAAGGAGCCGAGCAGCATCGTGCCAAGACCAGTTACGCGGCAAACTCATTTTGCTTGCTCTCGATCGGAACAACCGTAGCTTGGAGGAACGGGTCAGCTGCCAATGTAAACAGCACTGCGGACCAGATGACCACATTATTCTACTCCTTGCTGCTGGAATCTCCGGCCAGTTGGGGCTGACGTTGAGAATGAACAGTACAGAACGCGGCCGACGAATCGTTTACATTTACACCTGCACACAACAAAGACAATGCTCCCTGAGCCACATCCCCCGCTGTGTAACTTCACATCATCACCAACATCATGTCAGCCTCCAACTGCTCACTGGTCTACAACGCCACCGCTCTGGAAGCCTGCTGCCCAGCCGGCAACCTCACGACCTATCTTCACGGTAACGACACCCAAGCCTACTGCCTTATGGCCAACCAGTCTCTGTTCTCGAGTTGTCTGTCGGACTTTGGTATTTACCAGATGTTCTGCGGTCCGTTGGAGGGTGTGACCTCGGGCACCCTTCCGTTCGCTCAGAGCGCGTCGCTCCTACCTGCCCTGGGCTTTGCGATTACCATCGCCACCACCATTTACGCCGCCCTCTATCCTGTAGTCTTCCCGCGACGGAAGGCCGCGACCTTGTGGTTTCCATAGGAGTAACGGAGGATAGGCTGTGGCATCGGTGAAAATTACAGGATGACAATGAGGTGGCATGCAACTACTGAGGCGAGGATAAGGAGGAAAGATCCACTCTGCAGAGAAGATGCTGATCCTGGAGAGTGGCCGCGCGCCCATCCACAAGTCTGCGACGAGATGCCGATATTGACCAAGCACCAAGCCAACTCCGTCGAGTTGGCCACGATACAACTCGCATAACGCTGGTCGGGAAGAACCGTGGAGTTTCCAGGCGGGCAACAAGCCGCGATGGCGGTGGCGTTGTTGAGCAGCGTGCAGTTCGTCAACATGATGAGAGCTGGCAGGAGAGTGGGCGGATGGGGTTATGCGGGGACGTGGCTTCGATGAAGTAGATGGCAGCATCATCATTCAAGCTGTCCATCTTGGCAGCTGACATGCTCGTACCTCAGCGTCGGCCCGGAATGGGATGACAAGTGCATTCCGAAACATCACCACCACCATGTAGGTGACTGCCGCCGTAGTCGGCAAGGCAATCACTCCACGGCTGCCCCGAGATCCGGCACACGATAGGGCAAGGTCCGTCCTATACAACAAGGCCCCGCTCCATACTCTCTGTTCGTGAACGTCACACGGTTGCCAGACGTCTCGACATGACGCATTGCCTGGTCAAGTCTTTGTTGAAGTGACCTCGTAACCTCGCTGCTCAAGGCACCTTATCTGGCCATCAAGCCACACCTTAAGGTTTGAAGATAACACAATTCCCCGGAGGAGGCACAGGGGAACGGAGTGACTACATTTCTGTGGGCAAGCGCATTCCTTGCAGCCTTCTGCCACTAAGGTTTACCTAATCCCCCAATATCAGAGCAGAGAACCGTGCCACTAGAAAGCGGTGGGAACAGCGGCCCCGAACAAAAGCGCGAGAACGAGACCAGCCCACTTCGAGCTGAACCGAAGCGGCAGAGCCCCGGATTTGTCGCCGGACAGCGGGCCGCAAGACATAGAACCATCGACATAGCCCTGCTCCGAAAGGCAGTTGACGAATGTCGTATGGTTCGCCATGAGGCAGTAGGCCTCCGTGCCGTTTCTGGTGACTGTGAGGTTGCCGGCGGGGCATCAGGCGTTGAGCGCGGTGGCGTTGTTCATGAGCGTGCAGTTTGCGGAAGACATGGTGAGCGGTGTGGTGGTGGGGGGGGATGCGAGGTTCAGGAGAGATCGAACACCAAGGAGAAAGAGATGGTGGGGCCGACGTTGCGCTTGGCTTTTATGCAAGTGCCATGGACCTCGGAGGGCATGAACACTCTTCATGCCGGAGTCATGTGTGAGCCCAAGCGCAGTGACGATCCACTACGGTATCCCACCTGGTGTCTGGGGCACAGCAAGTAAGCATGGCATAATTGCACTGCGATCCATACTGGTGACACGTTAACCTCATGCTAACGGCATACTACACCTCAAGCTAGTTATGCAAAATGACGCGATACGTAACGTCCCTCGCACTCGGCACCAACGCTCTCCCCTCATACCTCCTCTCGTTGCCGCACTCCTCAAACCACCCCGGCACTTCGACCGCGCGCGTGAATGTCGCGAGATACCCCACCTGTCCAGGCGGGACATGCAGCGTGATAACCTCGGCTGTCGACACTCTGTCGGCGTACGGCTCGCCAACAACACCCTTGACATTAGCCTGGAGATGGGCGCGGATGTTCTCGTTCGGCGAGAATACCGGGGCCCAGGTGATGCGCTCGGGCGCCGAGCCGGTGGACACGCTGCATGGGACAGAGGAGTTGCGGCAGTCGGACGAGGCGGACAGGCGGCGGTTGGGGGTGTAGGCGTCGAAGTTCCAGGTGGCGCGGTCGGCGGGGGTGAACTTGTGGCAGGTGACTTCACTTGCCGCCGACACGCGGGCGGCGTCGAGGAGTGCCGCGAAGACCAGGAGTGGGAGACAGACCATGGTGGGCGGTGGAGATGGTGATGTAGGCAGGGAGGAGTGTAGTTGACCGCGGCTTAAAAAGGCGACCGATGGACGGGATGCAGTTGTGCAGAGACAGCCACGGCTACGGGTCAAGTTTGGATCATATTGGCTTAATCGTCCCGTGTATCGGCGACTCGCATATCTAGCACGTCGAACATGCTTACAGATGGTAAACTGAACATGACTCCGCTTCGTTCTATCATACAAGGAGTATGCCTCTCACGTCCGGCGCAGCGTCATAGCCTCTCTAGCGCCGGCCATCGGCGGAGATACAGACCGGCCCTCCCACCGCTATCTACGCGACGCCCAAAATCCCCGAGCACAATGAAACACCGAGCACCAGCCCCGCCACCATCACCGGCACGCGCCGCCCTGCTCCCGACCCCGTCGTCGTCGCTGGCTCGAGATTCGTACATTGCACCACCGATCCGTACGTCGCCACGCAGTACGAGTAGCTGGAGACGTTGCCGACGGTGCAGGTCGCCGGTGTGCTGTTCCCTGTTGAGTTCGGGGGGGTGCAGCACGCGTCGAGGACGGTGGCGTTGCCGGAGGTGCAGTTGTACATCGCTGAACCGAGCAACCAGGCACTTGGGGGACGGCACGCAGAATGAGACGAGGCGGCTGTGGGATTAGTGCTGTTGTGAACGAACTGAGAGATGCAGGAGTGGCTCACTCGATTATATGAGGATAAGAGGTAGGGACGAACGACCGCTGGCAGTGTCCGCGAGACGAGGTGACGGAGACCTGGAGGTAGTGGTGTAGAGTACAGAGCGGGGATTATGAACGAAAGTATTGCGCCAGGCGAGTGATGCATGACGCCGCAGCTGGGCACACTTGGAGATAACATTACGAAACAGAGGCAAAGAGGGATGCACCAAGATGGCTTCGTTAGTGCGAACATAATCTGAGCTGCGGCGCGTCAGCTGATGCACATCCCAACGCCGGGCTGCCTAGCATTCCCGACGGTGACACTGGTACCGCACTCGTCGGTTGATGTCTTCCACTAGGCACTTCCTGCTTGTCTTGCAACTAAGACAACGTCACTGGCGTCGGCTAATCTCGTATCCTCTGCGGAGTTGTAGCAGGCAATGTTACATAGAAGGCTCCTTATCAATGGGCGATATGGGCGTCTTTTCCCCTCATCTGTCATGTGGGCTATCTGGATCACCACTACAATCTACTTCTACCTCGCCCTCGCAGCTCTCACCATCGCCAGTCCTGCCCTCCCCCTCCCTCTCAGCCACCTCAAACGTGAGCGCCCAACCTGCCACACCTTCCACCCCTCCAACCGCTCCAGCTGGAACTTCAACGCATACAACCTCCAGCATCCAGCTTTCCCTCACCACAACCTGCGACATCTACCGTGCCGGCCCTTGCCGCGCCGGCCCCGACCAGCCTTCCGAGACCCTCACCTGGAAGGTTCAGTGGGACGCAACCACCGACGCCGAGGCAGATATCCGCAACTTCAAGGTCGGCGAGGTCGTGGGCGCACCGTATGCCGAGGCGGTGGCGATGGAGACGGACGGGATGGAGATGTGGGTGCCAATCGGGATAAAGGGGTACTTGGCCGCGGCGACGCGCGCGGTAGAGGTGCCCGGGACCTTCACGGACTGCGGCGATGGGAAGGAGTACCAGGGGAGAGTGCTGGTGCCGAGCTCGGAGGGTGTGACGTGTAACGTCGTGCTGGTGTCCTAGCCATCGATGCGGTGTCTCTTGCTAGAGGTGTCATTCATGACAAAGTCAATGTAGTACGTCCTTTCGCTGGCTGCAGTTCCATCGTTCTCCACGGGTCTGAGCAGACACAAACGAGATGGACGTACAGTTCCCCCCCAAATCCCGAACGTTCAGGACAAGGGAGATGCGCCGCTTCGAGAGTTACACAGAGGCTTATGGATCACAGTTGCCACAGTAGCAGCGCCACGGCGCAATGCCATCACTGAAGGTTCGTTATCTCATACCGAGAGGTTTCGAGCCTTGTCCCTCTCAGACTTGGTTAGGTCCAGGCACGGTTCACCGGACGCCGACGCCGTTTCTATCTCGATCCTCAACGTTCTTGGCATCGAAGCAGGCCGCCGAAGATACCGGCGGAAGAGGGATAAGTGGGCGACGGAGATCCTCGAGGCGGTGTACATCAGGCCTTAGGCAAGGGACTCGGGCCAGGTGCCGTTAGCGTCTTTACCCTTCGGGCTGTTCTGTGGCTTGGGTGTCCCTTGGAATTGTCCGGCGTTCCATTCCGCCTGCAACGTTTCGTCGTCGAGCAATCGTGTTCCAGACATGCAAAGCGCTGGACACTCAGTAGGAAGGGAGGAAGACGGCAGAGATTACCAGAGGCGCCGCTGGCTTGGCTTATACGGGCAGAATCTGCAGATCATTGAGCCTTCTGTGGGCCTTGCCCCACGCATTCAGGAATAGCCTAGGAGCCGGATGGTCCAGGTGGATCAGTCACGCGAGTGGGAGCCTGAGCCCAGCGCCGAGACTAGGAGAGAGTCCAGATCCGCCGGATCCACACTTCACTTTGCTTGCAGTAGCTATAGAGGAGAGAGGGAGAAGTAGCGCAGACGGAGATGACCATCCTCATAGTATTCATTCCCATTCGAATCCCTCAAAGTGGCGTTCAGAATCCCTATAATCTCTCGTTACACTTGGGATACTTCCTCGTCGTGCAACATTTGCCCGCCTTACTCCATCTGGACTTCGTAGGTCTTATAGGACTCCCGCACGCGTTCCACCGCGTCCACAGCGTCCACAGCGTCCATCCATTCCGAGTCTACGCGCTCGGGCCCGCAAAGACCCTCCCGCACGGGCCATCTGCCGGCCACCCGGTTAACGTGTTGTAGAACGGATCCATGCTTATTTGATGACAATTAGTTGACATTCACGGCGGACAAGGCAGGCAATGCTGCCGGCGGCCAGGGTGGCCCAAGCGGAGGGAGGCGTCGAGGCGTCGATGGCGTCAAGGGACGCTTTGGATGCTTTTCTAAACTCTGGCTGCGCGGCTCAAGGACGCCTCCCGAAACGACGAGGACGCGCAGGCCCAGGCTTAGCTTAGCCGCAGACGGCAGGACGGCAGGACGGCAGACGGCAGACGGCAGGCTTGGACCCCGAAAGGATGCCAAGCCGCTATACACGACCTCGTCTCTGCTCATCCATCATTCTACACTCGTTCTTTGGTATCGTCTTTCGTTCCCTTCCAACATTGCACTTCCCAACTTTAAATTCACTTCTCCGCGCTTCTCATCGACGACCGAGGAAACAAGCTCGACCCCAGCTTTGTCTAGGCCGGTGCCTTTGCCGACGACATAGATTTCGCGCGGGATACCGATAAACGCTCGACCTCCACCCGTCGCGTCCACCTCCTAGCTCCTAGCAGGCCCAGCACTTGCTCGCCCTCGCCGCGATGCGGCCACGACCACTCAGTCCGCGGCCTCCAAGCCCCATGGCGAAGACCGGGCCGCCCCTCATCCCCACCCATCCCCCGTCTCCCGTCCGCCCACCACCACGTCGAAGCAGCAGCCACACCGCCAGCCCACGGTTCGCCATCACCCTGCCGCGCCCGGTCGTGCGGGCGGCGCTCATCGTCTCCGCCTTCCTCTTCCTCCTCTCAATATACAGCATAGGAAGCCATATCGGTGACAACGACGCAAGCCCAAGATCGTTCTGGGGAGCAGTCCCGCGCCTCGGCCGCTCCCAGCAGGCGCCGCTCAAAGCGTCCGCCCATCCAGCCCTCCCCCACTCCCGGCTACACCCCAACTCGAGCCGCGCCAACCCCTTCCACTCCGGCGTGAGCCGGATACCCATCCCCGGCCGGCCTGGGACGTACACCACGCGGCCCCTCCCGTCGCTCAAGCACGCGTTCGGGCACCTCTACCCCGTCCTCAATGCGATCAAGGACGTGACCCCCGCCGTTCCACGGGAACACAACCTCGCCGCTCCCATTTTCCCACCTTTCCTCGCTCCCTCCTTGAAGGAGCGCTATGCCCACCTCGCGCCCGAGTACGACGACCTTGGCCGCCTCGTGCCCGGCACTGAGCGGCGGTACTTGCTCGTGGCTGTGTGCCGGCAAGTAGCCGGTATGCTCAGCGACTGGTTCGCCACATGGACCGTGCTTGCCGACTTCCTCGGCCCCGAGAGCCTCGTTGTCTCGATCACAGAGGGCCAGAGCGAGGACGGCAGCGGCGAGCTCCTCAGCGCCCTCCGCGAGCATCTGCTGTTCATCGGCGTGCCCCCCGAGAACATCTTCGTCAAGACGCACACGCCCGCCATCGACTGGCCCAAGGTGCACCGTATCGAGCAGCTGGCGCGGATGCGCAATGCCGCGATGGCGCCCATCTTCGACAGCGAGACGCCGCACCTCAGCCCCGACGGCAAGGAGTGGACCGCGGTCGTGTGGCACAACGACGTGTACTTTGGCGCCGGGCATGTGCTGGAGCTGCTGCACCAGCACGAGACGCAGGACGCGGATATCACGTGTGGGTGGGACCACGCCGGCAAGTGGTTCTACGACGGGTGGGTCGGCCGCGACATGTCCGGCGACCTGTACACGCCGTTCCCGGTTCCGAAGGAGGAGGAGGACAAGCCGCAGAAGGTAAGCAGTGTCTCGCACTAGAACCCAAGGACACGACTGACGGCAGCTCTTCCCGTCGTCGCCCGCCACGCGCGAGCGCCACAACCGCGCCCTCCCATACCAGGTCTTCTCGGGCTGGAACGGCATGATTGTCATGTCCCCCACTCCCTTCCTGCCGCCGTACAATGTGCGCTTCCGGCGCGGCGAGCCGCGGCGCCCGGACCAGCGCGAGGGCGACGAGGAGTGCCAGTCGAGCGAGAGCATGTTCATCTCCTGGGACTTTTGGCGGTACGGCTTCGGGCGTGTCCAGACGGTGCCGGGCGTGCATCTGACGTACGGCAAGGGCGACGCCCGGACGCGTGGGTGGGTCGAGTATCCCCGCCCCGAGGGGAGTTATCGCGAGCGCATCGAGTGGGTCGACGAGCCGCCGGAGAAAGTCCGGTGCCATGACTGGCCGGACAAGCTTGGCAAGGTGAGCATGGAGTTGGGGGCTGGGCTGATGGCAGTCTCACTGGGCTTGGGGGACGGTGCGCTGGGTCGACCCGCCAGCTCTCGAGATCCCGGACCCAGACACGCCGAGGCCGCCATTCAACGACGATACCAACGGCCCAGCGACGAAGAGCGAGGTTGTGAACAACAAGGAGGCTGCCGCTCCTGCTGCATCGTCAATGCAGCCCGCCGCCTCCACACCATGATACCTGATACCCCATACCCCAGGCAAGACCGACGGACACTGGTGACGCTGGCAGGCGTCCGCTGGCGCTGGATCTATAACCATCTTTCATCATTTGCGCCTTTGTACAGCAACGATCGTGTACAGTATTATCACTACTGGAAACAAATAGGAGAGGGGATGTAAACAGGGCGTCCCTATCTGCTTTTAGTTTAGAGACCGAGTCTAGCCTTGATGGCGAAGAGCAAGCCGCCGAGCTTGCGCCAGCCGAGGCCAGCCCAGGCGCCAAGCAAGACGAGCACAACGCCCACGTACAGGTGGCGGCGGGCGCGGCTGCGCTCAATACGGCGCTCCTCGTGCTCGACGCTGACGGGGCGCTTCCAAGGCATCTTGGGCTGGGCGAACATGCGCATGAGCTTCTCGTTCAGGTTGGGAGGGTAGCGCTGCTTCTGGGCCGCCTCCATCCAGAGCGGGACCTCGATGATGGCTGCGGTGTTAGTTTGTGTCACTGTGGGTGTAGAAGATCAGCTTACCCTTCTGGTGCGAGAACGCGAGGAAGCCGTAGTAGCCGTGGTAGTTGCCCCATCCCGACTCGCCGACACCGCCGAAGGGAAGCGAGCGCGCTGGGGTTAGCAGAGCTCCATCCTTGATAACCTACCGACTGGGGCGAGGGCAAAGTCGTTCCAGATGGCGTTACCGCTGATGGTCTCCTTGATGACTGCTGTCAGATAGAGCGTGAGACAGTAACTCACTCTTGAGGAAGACCTTGCGGTTCGACGAGCAGACGTAGAGAGCAAGGGGGTTGGGGCGAGCGTTGATGTACGCGATGGCCGTGTCGACGTCCTGTCCGGTTAGCAATGAGACTACTCGAGACTACTCACGTCGACCGGGATAATGGGGATAACGGGACCAAAGATCTCGTCCGAGACGAGCACACCGTCCTCGCCCTCGCCGTTGCGGTTCATGCGAACGACGCTGATGCCCATCTTCCTGCGAGCGGCGTCCGCCTCACCGCGGTAGACGAGCTTGCCGGCATCGTCCGCGGCGTCGAGCGTCTTCTCAATGCGCTCGTAGTCACGAGCATTGCGGATAGCGCTGCCGAAGACGAGGCCGTCGCCGATGGCCGAACGCTCACCCTCGCGGGGGAAGAACTCCTCGAGGCTGTCGTCAGGGCGTTTCACGGTGTAAGACTCACGTGGCCACGACCTCCTTGACAAACTCGTCGACGCGGTCCTTGGCGCAGAGAACGTAGTCGGGCGAGACACAGACCTGATGTCAGCGCAATCGCTTGCCTTAACCCACCTGGCCGGCGTTCAGCTGCTTGATGCTGAGCATGCGGCGGGCCGTGACCTTGAGGTCGGCGTCCGAGGTAACGATGACAGGGCTCTTGCCACCGAGCTCGAGGGTAGTCGACGTGAGCGTCTGCGCGGCGGCCGTGGCGACAATCTTGCCGACGGCGCCGCTGCCGGTGTACAGGACTGGCGTCAGCTACTCAGTCAATGCCAGCTAACTCACTGTGACCCCAGCGCTTCTGGAGGAGGGCGGTGGCCTGCTCGGGGCCGCCGGTGACGACGGCGTATCCGTCAGGGTCGAGGTAACGAGGGATAAGCTCGGCGAGGAGAGCCGACGACGCGGGCGCGTGCTCCGAGCCCTATATTGTCAGCTTGCAAGTAGTAGTCAGTAGCCGGCGTACCTTGATGATGGCGGGGCATCCGGCAGCGATGGCGCCGATGAGGGGAGCGACGCAGAGAAGCCAGGGGAAGTTCCACGCGCCGATGATCTGGGCGTCAGCGTACCAGTGGGATGGACCGAGCATGAGCGTGGGGACTCACAAGCGAGGCACCCTTGGGCTGCTTGAACACGCGGGGACCTGGTGTCAGCTGTGTCAAGCGGGAGCGAAGCTCACGAGCAAGCTTGAAGGGGCCAGCGTCCGTGGTACGGCTGTCGTCCTTCATCCACTCGGGGAGGCGGCGGACGGCGAGCTCGATGTCGCCGAGCGCGGGCCAGATCTGCTGTCAGCTTCGCCCGAACCGTTAGCTCACCTCGGAGAACTCGGCGTCAAAGGGACTCTTGCCGAGGTCGGACGCGAGGGAGGCCTGGATGCGCGCGGTGTTGTCCTTGAGCATGTAGGCGAGCTGCTTGAGGTTGTAGAGACGGTAGGCGATGGAGAGCGTCTTGTGCGACGCGAACGTCGCGGTGAGGCGCTCATAGGCCTGGTGTCAGTGGTGCTGAGGGCACAAAGAGGGATGGTGGCGAGCAGTGTGGTGGCGAGTGGAGGGAGGGGTAGAGCTCGGGTGGCTTCAAGATCTGCGATACAGCAACGGCTCGGCTGTGTAGCGTACACCACGCGCTGAGCCGTCGTATCGTTACCTTTTGCCGTCGAAGCTGAGCACGTTCGCTTGCCCTCGCACAACAGGGGGAATGACATTACATACCTCGTCAATGACGGAGATGGGGGTGTCAACGTGCTGGGGAAGGTCGGCCATGATGTCGACGGCGATGAACGAATGTGAGGTTGTAGAGAGTAGAGAGAGAAGATTAAGAAGCAAAAGGGTGTTTTGATGCAAGCGACGTGGTCGACGTGCAGCAGCGTGTGCTGCTCGCTAGTGATCAGTCAGAGAGAGTGCCGGGTAACCGACAATCCCGTTCTAGGCGTTCAGGCCCGACGCCAAGCCTCCCCGCGTTTTGAACTGTCCCAACGCGTGGCCGAGTGGCCGAGTGGCGAGTTCTTGTATTAGGAATCCATATTAGAGGCATTACAAAACCGTGTCTATGAACTCTAATCGCCGACTCCGAGCACTCGGAGCATGCCGAATGGGTCATTAGAATGCAGACCTGCGGGCATCATCGTCACGCTGCTATGCGAGGCTTTGCCGTAATTCGAAGGCGGCGGAATGCGCCGTTACAATCGCGGGGACCGAGGGGAGGAGGCGACGGGGCGGGGACGGGCCATTGAAAGCGTGTCTCGGTCATCCACAACCGTCTCAACTATCGCTTGGAACAGGTCATGTGCTCTCGGCCTCGGCATTCTTCAAGCCCGAGTCTCCCACACCTGTCATCTCTCTCACAACTCGAACTAAGCGAATCGCAGCATACAAGCTCACAATGCATTCGGTCGATGTAGTCGCGAAAAGAAAAAGCCAAAGCAAGAAAAATGTCTAGCAAAACGGCACCCGCCGTCTGCCAGGTACGCAGGTACAAGGGGTGGACGGTCCATCAACGCGGCTCATCGCGGCCTTGGCCACGGACAATAATTAGTGCCATGTCGACCAGCAAAAAGTATGATACGAGATGATAGGGATCCCGATGGCGGGCCGGGTTGTGCCAGGATCGACGTTGCACCGGGTCTTGGTTCGGATGACGAGAAGAACGACCCCAAACATTCTGGTTGCCATGTACAACGCGCAACGCTGGGACTGTGGTAACTCGGGTGCAACAGCCGGCCTGGGTGGTTCCAGCAACGGAAGCAGCGTCCAGCATGCACGTGCCCGGGTCGAGCTACTGCCCCACGCAATCGGCGCAGATAACACAGAGCATATGCATACAGAGTACGATGTAGTCTACACGGCGCCTACTCGCCATCCCACACGGCCAGCTCCCATGTCCGCGCCCGTCCCTGCCGACCCGTGATCTCCTCGTTGTTGGCCTTACTCAGCCCCTCGCGCCACCCAATCGTCCGGCGGTGCGCATACCCCGGCCAGGCGGCGGGCACGAAGTCGAAGCTCCGCAACACACGGAAACGGGGCTGCGCCTCCTGTGTCCCCGGGCATGTCGGCGGGGGGCGGTTCGCGAGCTTGGGCAGCTCCCAGAGCGAGTACGGCGGCTGCGCGAGCAGCGTGAAGAGCAGCGTGCCCTGCCGATCTGGTGACCGGAACGAGGCCGGCACAGGGCGGGCTTTGTGCCCAAACTCGTCCTCCTCGCCGTCGCCAAAGTCCTCGTCGTCGGACAGCGTGGGCGAGCTCGGGCGCGGCCGCTTCGCCTTCTTCTTCGGCGCAGGGCCCTTGCCCTTCTTCCCCTTGGCCGGGAGAGGGAATGCGCTGGGCCCAACGGTCAGCAGAGGGGCGACACTCCTCATCGTGCGGAGGAGCAGCACCTGGTTCTCGCGGACGTTGCGGTCCTGGTCCGTGATCCCCTTGCCGACGTGCGGGAAGTTGAACACCACACGGCTCCACCGCGGCCCCTTGCCGACGACCTTGTGCGAGCGTTCGAGAGCGCCGGCATCCACGCCGAAAGCCACACGCGCCCCGCGCTCGCGGAGGGCAGCGACGTTCGCTTCGGCATCGGGGTACTTCTCATACGCGTCCTTCTCGGAGTCGTAAGCCGTCGCGCAGACCAGATGCCCGGCGTGTTTCCGCCCCTCGACGAGTGCTCGCGCAAAGCTGAAATTCGCCTCACCGAGTAGGAGAACGGTGTCATCCGGCGCGATCGGCATTGTCGCGCGCGCGAGCGCCTTAGCAGCGAGCGCGGCCTGTTGCGCGGCCGCGTCGTCGTCCTCGGCGTCACCCTCAGCCTCCTCGTCATCGCCCGACTCCATGTCGTTGTCGTCGCCGCCGTCGACGCCGACCTCGGCTGCGAGACGGGCGGCATCCGCCCGCGCCCGCGCCTCAGACTCCTGTGCCTCCAGTGCGTGCACCTGCGCCTCCCGCTCCCTCCGTTGCCGCTTCAACGCGCGTTTCTCGGCCACGCTGTGCTTGGCGCCCGTGGACATCTTGGCGCGGTTCTCGGCCTTCTTCGCCTCGGCCGCGCGGCGGGCGGCGGCCGCTTGGTGTGCGCCGAGCGCCGACTTGAGCTTCGGCATGGTGCTGGTTGGAGGTGGGGCGCGAGGGGGTAGGAGATTCGAGGAAGGCGAAGGAGAGATGGAGCGAGGAGAAGGCGGGGCCTTCACGTAGGCGATGGAGAAGCGTGGATGACGTCCAGGCGATGCAACTACGCTCGAGATCGATGGCGAGAAGAGGGTGGAGATGGTAGACGTAGTGGACAGACTGAGAATCGCAGAGGTGGAGGATTCTCTCCCAACTTTTTGGTTCCGCGGTGGAGGTCGTCCACCCCTCCACAACGTCGAGGTCAAGTGTCCATCCACACCACATACCTCTCACTGCCAGCCGCGTTCTATACATACGATTCCAACTACCGATTGTATCTCTACACTCCCAAGACTTCCAAGAACTTCCAACAACACTCCCTGGCCACAAAGTCCTCTCACACCCCTCACAGTACCTACACTCTGGCAGCCCACCCCAGCCGACATCCCAACGCCACCGCCTAGACCTTCTCGAGGTGCTCGGACGTGCCGTTGCTGCTGGCGTTCTTGCCCGCCAGCCTCGACGAGAAGATACGGCTCACGGCGCTGCCGTCCTGGTATCCACCGTTGGCCTTGGTCGTAAGCTGGCGCGAGAGGTGAGCCTCCTCGGCCTTGACCTGGTGCTCGTGGGCGGCCACAGCGCCGGCAGTCGGAGGGCGGATCGAGTCGGACAGGAAGAGGATCTGGAACAGGGCGCCGATCTGGGTACCGATAATGTTGGTGAGGGCAGTCAGAGCGGCCATCTTGCCGGGGAACGCGCCCCGGCCATAGATGCACGCCATGGCGAAACGGGATCCGAGATCACGCGCGCTGTTGAGCGCGATACCGTTGGGTGCGAAGCACGCGACGGCCACGAAGAAGGCGAGTCCGATAAGCATGGGGCCCGAGGTGGGCGAGACGAAGACGTTGGACGGGTCGAGGACGCAGTAGATCGCGCAGCCGAGGACGGCGGACGTGATGAGCTCGTTGACGAAGACGATGGCGAGCGAGCCGCCGTGCGGCGCGAAGATGGCGATCGCGCCGACGGGCGACGACGCCTGGAAGATGTCCAGGCCCCCAGCCTCCATTTTGCGCGTGATGGACTGGAAGGTCGGGGCGAACTGGGCGTAGACGGCGAGCGAGCCGAGGAAGCCGCCGATGAGCTGCGCGATGATGTAGTGCGGGGCCTTGCGCCATGGGAAGCCCTTGAACAGCGCAAAGGAGATGGTCATACCGGTCGACAGGTGCGCGCCCGACGTCGGGCCGACGAAGGTGACCGCGAGGGCGATGCTGGTGTTAGCGTGACATGGGGCGGTAGGGTTGGTGTGGGGGTTGTCGCAAGATGACAGTGTCGGAGGTACTCACGCAAGACCGTAGCACAAAGCGACGGTGAGGATGGACCCAAAGCCCTGCTCCTCGGCCGCGAACGTTACGATCATCGTCGCGGTGGCGCCCATACCGCCCCAGCAATAGAGGAAGACGCCGCTGTGCGTTAGCAAACGTTTAGCTATCGGGTGGGTTGCTTCGAATATTCGCTGCAGATCTCAAACGCCCAGACATCGGCAGTGACATCGGCATGTGTCACTTCTGCCAGTTGCCGATCAGACAGCATGCCCGAAAATCACCAGGGTGGCACAACCGACGGACTCACAAAGCCTCAGCCACCATCTCCATGAGCCATCGCGGCCGGTTCGCCTCCCAGTTGAGCAGCCACTGGGGGTGCGGTGCCCTCGGCGCGACGTGCGGCGTGTCGTGCTGCAGGAAGAGGTCGGTGGCGCCGACTGCTGTCAGCGGGGCTCGGGGCACGGAGCACTGGGGCGCGACGGGGCACACCGGGGGTCAAGTCCGGCGAGCTCGTCGACTACGGGGCCCGCGACAGACGCACCCTCAAGATCGCCCGGCTGGCGGGGTCCACGCTCGTGCTCCATGACTGTGATAAGGGTCAACGGGCGCCTGTGCTATATCGAGAATGTTTTGTGTCGCCGGGGGGCGATGAGGTGAGCGAAAGTTTGGAGGAGTGGGGAGCCGTGGAGGTGCTGGAGCTCCAATCTATCTATAAAACTGGTGCGAGGCCGGTTGGGGTGTGCTCGCGAACCGGAGTTGAGAGTCGGGAGGCGGGAGGCGGGGTCGGGGTCGGGGATGGGGAGGGGGAGGGGCCGAAGGGGCCGGCGTCCATTCGTCCCTTCCCCCGTTGCGGATGAGAGGGACGAGGGGGAGGAGGGGGGAGGCTGAGGAGGCTGAGAGACCAACGTAGAGTCAAGGGCCGACGGCTCGACGCCCCCGCAGTACAGAGAAAGGTACACGAATAGACCTGTAGATGCCGAATTCCTGTTGCTCGCTCCTCTGCTCATGCTCGAAGTACATGCTAGCTGGTACGGAAAGAAACTTGCTGGGCTAGTGGAGCATACTGCACCTGCCAGCTGCTGGCCTCGTGTCCCAGCCTCCGTCAGGGTGACCACGATGATTATCCGCACATGCCCGCACCGCACATGTCTCCGGGGCTATCATCGTCTCGTGATGTGCAGTGAGTTGGCCAAGGGCGCCAAGCTGGCCCTAGCTGCGCGCCGCCGCCCGCCGGCTACTCAGAGTTTGAGGTGGGCGTCGGCGAGTCGCGCGCAAGACGAAGAGGGCGAGTCAGCTGCGTGAGGCAGGTGGGCTGGTGGGTGTTGAATGTGAGTGGGAGTGGGAGTGAAAGGTGGGCCGGCTGGCCGGCGGAGCAAAGTAGGTACAGTAGACACCGGTCATTACCGCCCCCGCGTGCCCCCACAGAGTCCGGCCACAGTCGTGTGGTACTAGCGCGATTCGTCCGTGCCGGAATTCGCCCGCTGCTGCATTTGTCGATCTTGCGCTGGGCCAGAACGCTCTAGAGGCAGACGGCTAGCCAGGGTCGGGGGGAGGCAATGCCGGCCAGCCAATGAACAGGACACATGATCCATCGCCGGCCGGCCAGCCTAGGGGACGGCGCCGGTCGGCCAGGTAGGGCATGTAGGGATGTAGGGAGCTGGATAATTGTCGGCGCGTTCTATTTCTGGCCATTGGCAGAGGCGAGTGGAGGCCGGAACGTGGAAACCTGCCAAGAGTGTCGAGGACAGACATCGTGGTTAGTACCATGTTGATGGCTTTGGCGTTGGGAGCTGGAACTCGGAGCTTGATGCTTGGGGGGAGATATTTTGGGCAGCTCCAGATCCTCACCACAAGAGAAGAGACGGTGGCATCCGACGCGTTGCGGTGGCATGTGGCATGTAGGGCTGTGGCTGTGGAATGCGACATCGACATCGCCGGCGGGCAGGGTCTGTCGGCCACCGATCCATCGTCCCTTCCCTCGCTCCCTTTCTCATTGCTGATGCCATGTCCTAGCTTGCCCCACTCACGTCTCCACTTCCAAGCTCGATTGCTCGCCCGATATAGCCCCGGGTTTCGGGCTTGAGCTTGGCATCTACTCACCCTCGCCCGGTTCTCGGAGGTCCGGCGACAGCGACGCCAACAAGTGCGGACGGGGTATGCAGAAGCGACGAGGTGAATGGACTTATGTTGGGAGATAAGGAGCAGAGTGGAGAGTGGAGGCAGAGGGACGCCGGGCGCCGTTTACGTCGCTTCAGAAATGCGCTTCGGAGATGCCCGCTGCACCTAAATTGTGCCTCTGCCTCTGCCGAGTTTGGCGGTGTAGCATAGGAGGCGAGAGGCTGGCGGGGCCAGCGTCTCCGTCTTCCATGCATGAGCGCGAATGGAGTGTACACTTGGTGACTAGGAGATACCGGCGGAGAACATGGGCGTTTTGAGACAACACGTAGTGCAGACACAACGTAATCGTGTACGTTTTGGCTCGTACACGGGATCGCAGATAGAACTCGTTTGCCTCATCGACACTCGGGCTGCACCTCTCGGCATCGATGAGGATAGCAACAGAGAGTTCGCGCTCGCCGTCCGCTCAGGCTGGCCATGGCGGTCGCCGGTGTCAGTCGCAGAGCCCTTCAGCGCGCGAGCGGAGCTTAGAGGAGCGGGGTCGGGTAGAGCTCCCTGGAGGATCGGCTCTAGGCTACGCCGGCAGTGCGCAGAGTCGTCCTCCATGGGCAGCTCTACGCCACACCTACTTAACCACCGCGCCCATCTCCGCCGCCATACGCACGCGTACCTTTGATTGGACGTGGCGCCGATAACGGTGAGCGAAGGTGTAGGCGAGCGCGGTCTTGAGGGCAGTCGACGGTGAGTAGCCGGATCGTGGGTGACTCTCGCGTTCCATCAGTGTCATTCCTCTATCTCTCCAACGGGCCACTTACGGGAGTTGAATGACTTGAGGAGCAATTGGGTGCTCCTCCATGCTCTACAGCGGGCCAACCATGTTTAGGAGGCGGCACAAGTCGGTATCACGCGTGCTTCTTTGACGAGGGATACACGCCCGACCGACGGGGTGGGCAGGCCCCGTGGTGGCGCGGGCGAGGCGCTTGTGTTTGTCCACCAACGTCCTCCAGCACTCACCACGCACTCACCACGCACTCACCGCGCACTCATAGAAGCCAAACAGCATCAAAGTTTGTCCCCTGATGTTCGCGCCTGATGTTTGCGCCATCACGTTCGCGTTGATGTTTACCCAACGACGCTTCGCCACAGAGCGCTCCGAGCGCTGGTCCGTGCGAGGCAATGTTCGACAATCACCGCGACGCGAAGCTCATTGTCCTCAACGATCAACATCCCTTCTCACTTCACTCTCATCTTTCTCTATAGTTTGCTTACTTAAATCTTCAACACTCACCTTTCTTTCTCCCGTCCACACTTCGTCTTCGTCTTCTGCTCTCACTTGCTCGTCGTACTATCATCTCGCTCTTACCTGCACATCCCCGCCTTGAGCCACGTCCTCTCGACCATCGCCTTCCCTGCCCCCCCGCCTCCCCAGCCTCCCCGCCTCCCCACCTCCTACCTCACAACCATGAGCCCTTCCGCACCACGCTGCGGCACGCCCTCGACTCCCACTGTCCGCCTCACGCCCGGTGAGCGCGCCTACGTCAACGAGCTGATCGAGCCTCTAGACCTGATCATGACCTCCTGGAACGAGATTAAGTGTGTTCTGCTCCTCCCCCCTCCCCCCCCTTTCTCTCCTCTCCTCCTCCCCCTCCTCCTCCTCCCTCTTGCCCTCCATACTCTCTCCGCTTACAAACCACCAGAATGAAGATGCCCTGTGCCGCCTGCGCCGCCTCCTCCCCCTCCAAGACCGAATGCACGCCGCTCAGCTACCGCGTCAGCCCTTCCGCGCCGCTCACGCCCGCATACACCGGCGACGACACGTTTGACCCCACTAGCACGTCAACCCCGCTCCCACCCTCTGCTAAGGGAGGACGCAAACATCTCCACATCTTCGGGTGCGGGCCGTGCAAGGAGCGCGAGGTCGACTGCTCGTTCGAGCTGTCGTTAGACATCGATCTCCCGACTATACACGCGGCGAAGACGGATGCGTGAGTGTCTAGTTGAGGGTGGGCTGACGGTAGCGCTCAGAGGAAGCGGCGTGCGGGCGACGACGGGGGCGAGCGCGCCGAGCGTGGCGGGAAGGCTGCCCGCCTCCAGAGCCCTTGGACGCCGCAGACCGCCAACGCCAACGGTGCAGGCAGCAGTGTCGGCAGCGTCGGCGCCGCAAGCCACGCGAACGGCACGACCCACGCCAACTCCGACTCCGCCAACCCCACCGCGCCCTCCCTCCCCGTCCTCCCCGCCCTCCCCGCCGCCAACCCCACCCTCGACCGGCTACACACCCTCCACCGCGCCGCCACCACGGCCCGCGCAGCCCACGACGCCGCGGAACTCGCCCTCGCCAGCACCCAGGCGGACGTCGACGCGCACCGCGCCGAAGCCGAGCGCGCGCTCACCGCCCTCACCCGCTCTCAGGCGACGTGCGAGGCCAAGGCCGCCCAGCTGGCCGATCTCGAGCACGAGGCGCGGGCGGCGCAGGAGGCGTATGACGCGTACAAGGCGAAGGAGCGGAGTGGGTGGCGCGCGCGCGGGGAGACGTTTAGGATGGTCGTGGCGGAGGCGAGGGAGGAGGCGGAGAGTTTTGAGGAGAGGGTGGAGCGGTCGCTGTCGATGTCGGTGTCGGTGTCGATGGGCGGTGGGCACCAGGAGGGACAGAGGGAGAACACCGCGGAGGACGAGGAGGCGGAGCGGGTGCTGAATGGGCTCCGCTAGCGTAGAAGGCGAGGGCGGAGAGGGAGAGGGGAGAAGAGGAAGAAGGAGGGGAAGTGGTCCGGCTGCCACTGAACGCGCGGGCTCCCGTTATCCTCAAATGCCATGTTGTCGTCTTTAGTTTTATACCGTCTTACCATATTATCTCATCTCGTAGTCCATCAAACTGCCAACTATCATACTCATCCATCTGTACCCCTTCGTCTGTATCATCTTGCAGTCTCCGTTGTTATGTACAGTCCTCACGAATGCTGCGCTGGGCTATTCTCCAGTCTACTGTAGCTCGTCGAAGTTCAGACAGTATTCATACTATATACACCATGATGTTCCGTACAGTAATCACAAGCGTCTCCATCTGCTCTGTCCATGCGATGCTTTCAATGTACCGAGCCGTAGCATTCCCGGCCGGGGATGAGGTGCCAGGTATGCCATATGCAAGGCCTCGGGCGCTGACGCGGTCGAGACGACCATACTCACGCAACTCAGCGAGCGCCGCTCGCCCGGCGAGAGCCCAGATAAGCCCCCCCTCGAACTTGAAGGGCGGCTGGAGCGACCTCCCTCGAGGACTCGAGGACGAGGCCAGCCCGCCCGCGAACAGCCGTCGGCTGGGACGCATGCAATGGCGGGCGGTGCGTGCAGCGTAGTGCTATGTCGGCCTCTGGCTACGCGGTGCCGGCCCGGAGGGGAGAGTCCAGCCCCGTCGAATCCCCGGTCGCGGGCTGTCATGGATATGCGCTTGGCGGCCTACGGCTCGACCCGCCGTCCTCGACGACCACGACCTCGACTTCCGTCTCCTCCGTCTCCTCCTTCTCCACCCCCTTCTCCGTCTCCACCTCCGTGCCCTCCGTCGTCTCCGTCCCCTTCACCGAGCACCCCCCATCTCTCCCTCTCCCCTCCGTCATCGTCCCGCCCTCGCTCCCCTCCCCTTCCCCTTCCCCCCCCCGTCCCCACCCCTCTCTCCCCGCTTGCCGCCCTTTCCCTCAAGCGCCAGCTCCCGCTCCCGCTCCCGCGCGGCCTCCGCCTCAATCTCGTCCCGCACCCACCACCGGAACAGCGGCACGAGCACCTGCGCCATCGCGACCTGCTCGCCCTGGTAGATCACTAACGCGAGCGAGATCTTGGCCTGGATCTCGAGCGGGCGGTCCGCGTACAGGATCGCGATGACGGGTGCGCCGACGGCGACGCCTGGGGTTAGCTTAGTCTGGGCTGGAGTTCGAGTGCGCATGCTGGGCTTCGAGTGCTCCTGCTGGGCTTCTTCTCGAGCTCGGGCTTTCCTCTGCCTCCCTCCTCGACCTCCTCTCCATTCCAATTGCCCCCTGCTCGTCGCTGACGTTGCCTCTCCACCTCTTCGCACCACCGCACCCACCCCACGCCACTCACCCTTGGCAGGCCCGCAGAACATGAGCGCCAAACTGTCCCTCTTGCTCATCCGCCACCACGCCGCCGCCCGCCCCGGCACGCCCGGCAGGCGGACCACGAGCACGACCAACGCCGTGAGGATCAGGTACGCCGCCCAGCTCATGAAGCAGAGGTAGATGATCGACGCGTGCGAGGCCGTGCGGAAGGCGCCGGACGCGAACGCGTTGCAGAACGAATGCCACACGCACAGCGTGGTCAGGAGCGCAGCGACTTTGGCGAGGTGTAGTGTGCGCCGTGCGCGGGCGACGGGTTTGGGGAAGAGGTGTTGGACGATGAGGCCGACGATCTGGGGTCAGCGCGGGCGGGTGGCAGAGTGGCGTGAGAGGTAGACAAGGGGTCAGAGTGAGCTCAGAGGCTCGAGGGCGAATGAATACCGGGCTGGAGTGGGTGCTCATGCCCTCCCGCCCTCCTTCGCCCGGTGCCCTAATCCTGTCGCCTGCCCATCACCCACACTGTCCCGCGCTCGCCTGCGGCTCGCACGGGCTCGCGGGACTCACCAAAGGCCCGATCAACGCCGCGCTCAGCTGCTTTGCCATGCGCACGTAAATCGGCGTCAACTCTCCGCTGCCCGGCTGCGCGCGCTCCCACCCCGTCCTCTCAGTGAGGAACATTCGCGCGAGCAGTGGCGCCAAAAACGTCCCAAGCACATTCGAGAGCACGACCTCGATACTGGCGAGCGCCGTGTTTCCGCCCGTCAGCATCGTGCAGCTGACATTCGACGCGACGGTCGTCGGCCCGCCGCCGGTCACGACAAGGCCGGCCATGACGAACAGGTCGAGGTTGGCGCTGCGGCCGGCGGTGCCGAATGCGAAGCCGAGGGTCGGGGCGATGAGGAAGGTGAAGAGGTTGCAGACGGCGTGCGCCTGCCAGTGTGGCAGGCCGGCGCGGAGGGCCGCGAGGGAGAGGGAGAGGCCGGCGATGAGGAAGATGAGCGCGACGCCGCCCCATGTGACGGTGTATTCGGCGCGCACGGCGCCGCCGGTCATGCCGACGCTCGGGAAGAGGTAGGCGAGGAGGATGAGGAGGCCCATTGTCAGGAGGTTCCATTGGGCCGCGACGGCCGCGGCTATGCGCCATGCCCATGACCGCTGGTGTGTGTGGACGCGTGGGTGGGCGACGACGCCGCGGTGGCTGGTGGGCCCCGTGGGCGTGGGAGCAGCCTCGACGTCGGCCGCCTTCTTCATCGTGCGTGGTGCCCACAATTCTTGCCCGGCGCGAGGTTATATGGTGACGGAGGCGGAGGCTCTGGCGAAAGACCATTCCGAACGTACCCGGTCTACGCACGGCTCGCTTCCTATGTCGCTCGCACTGGTCGTTTGGATGTAAAGAAACAGAGAGAGAGGAGGAGCGTGGAGTAACCCTACCCCGCTCAATGTTAGTCCGGGGGTTCAGTAGCGCCTCGGCTTTCAAGAGCGAGTATGAGAGTCGTCGGACAGATACGGGGTCTCGATGCGGGGTTGTCAGTGTGGAGTATTCGGAGTACGCCGAGGACGACTGGGCGACGGAGGCACCCCTGCCGCTTTATGCCCGAGGGCGTGGGCGAGGCTCTCGGCGAATTACCAGGCGGGCGACGCGATGAGGAACTACAGCGAGCAGTCACAGTACGCTCCGGCCCGGGAGGTTGGTGTCATGTGCTGCTACTGCTGCTGTAGCATATATGTTGAGGAATGTATGCCGCCGGCGCATGGTCACTGCAGTGTGTTGCACCTCCAAGAGTAGCGGCGGCGCTCACCGGAATCCCCAGCTCACGCCCAGTTCTTTGGCAACCAGGAACCCGGTTCTTTCCAGAGTTCCGTCATAAGCAGAGCGGCGCTTATCATGACGAGCACCACCCCGCAAGCTCCGCGAGCTGCATGCATTGCTGCTTACAATGTAGCAGATCGCCGAGACTGGATAGATGCTCCAAGGTAGACGAGGAGGCGGGGCTGACGCCAAGTCCGCTGGTGGTGCCTGACTGTCGACGGGATCAAATCCGCCCCGCGTTATGGATCCGTGCGGCAGGGCGCAACCAACGCGCCGAATGCTCTCTGTCCCATCCATCGACCTCGACGCCGTCAACACTACTGCTCTCCTCGCCATCGCTCATTCCTCATCCATCTAATCGCTCAGTCTCTCTCTCTCTCGGCTCGAAATAACAATCACATTCCCTACCCGCGCCCTCGATAACGGGCCTCCTCGCGCACTCGCACACGCTCCGACTCGCCGCCCGACCCCGCCGCGACTAATCACCCTCCCTTGCCCTCCCCCTTCGCCTCGCCTCCCCCCTCCAGCCACCTCCCCACCCTCACCAGCCCACGATGTCCACCGCCGACCCATCCAACCCCATCACCTCGGTCAACCCGATCACCTCCGTGTCGCCCGGATACCAGGCGCCGGGGATCTACACCAACCAGGCGCTCCTGAACCGCCTCAACCTCGACTTACGCGGGCGCATGTTCCCCGTTGAGCGCGAGACGCTCATGCTCCTCCCCGAGAGCGTTCTGCTCGGCCTCTTCCCGCAGGGCCTGATCCTCTCCAAGCCGGCGTCCTGGGAAGGGGGCGACGACGGCGTGTTTACCGTCGACGTGAGTGAATGTGTGCGAGGCTTGGCGTCCGTCGTTGCACCTCCTTTGTGCCTTCAACCGTGCCAAGACTAGACCTCCTAGCCCAACTTAACATTGCTAACCGCAGTTCGACCCCGACTGCTTCCAGTACATCCTCGACTTCTGGTCTGAGGCGCAGGCATCGTTCTACGGCACGCCGACGTCGCCCGGCCTCTTCCACGCGCAGCAGAACATCCCCGCCTCGCCCACCGACCCCAACTCGGACATCAACCAGAACCCCTTACTCACCAAGCAAGCGATCATCGTGTTACGCGAGGAGCTCGAGTACTTCAGCATCACGACGCCCGGCGCGCTCGCGCGCGTCGACGAGCTGGGCCAGGCCAACGACGAGCTGCGCGCCCTCAAGCGCGCCGCCGGCGAGGCGCTCGCGTCCAAGCGCCAGATCTTCACCGCCCTCCAGCGCAACGTCAACAAGGAGAACAACCAGGCCGAGCAGCACCTCATCGACATGCTGTGCATGAGCGGGTTCAACCGCGACGACGAGTGGGGATACCGCGCATGCGAGCCGACGCGCAACGTCATCTCGTCGATGGCGCTCGTGCTCCTCAAGACAGGCATTATCCACCCAGGAACCCCTGGCGCGCCGGTCGACGCGACGACGCCCATCATCGACGATAAGCAGATGGGCACGGCGCAGAAGCTCCTCCTGTTCTGGCGCAAGCCGGCCGTGAGTGTCCAGTGGGGGCTAAGGGCTGAGGCTGACAGCAGCGCAAGTGCTGGTGGGACGGTGTCGAGGTCGAGATCCCCAGGTCGTCGACGGCGGCCGGGACGATGCCCGTCAAGGTCTGGGCGCGGCGTGTGTGGACCCTCGAGTTGTCTCTGGTGAGTGGCGAGCAGCGAGCAGCCGCAACGAGCAGCCGAAGGGCTGTGAGCAAGGCGAGCGTGTGTGCAGGTTCCTTCCAGCATGCCAGTGTCATGACAGCGAGCGCCGTGTCATGTCCTCTTTGAGCCCGTCCTCTAGACCCCGCTGACAGCCAGATTTAGGCGTGTTGTATTGTGTATACTGGCATAATTGTTTCCTTGCCCATGCATCGTTTATACCCATTCCGCTGTGCATGTGCGAGTGCGCGCTGCGTGTGCGGGAGTTTGCATGCCACATTTTGGCAGCACTCAAAGCCGGGCAAATACTGCCTAGTCGAAGTCATCTCTGGCGGCATTCCACGCCCACCGGCTCCTCGGTGTACTCGCACGTGCTCGCTCTCATCTGCTCGTCCACAGCTTCACACCAGACAGGTCAACCTATCGCATAGTATCTAAACTTCCATAGCCTATCTATTACCTTGAGCCTCATAGCGCCATACCCGCGCTACAGCCTACACCGTGGTGGCTAAGCCGGCGTGACGCCATAGCAGTACATGCCCGGCACGGGCTGCTGGTCCTCGCCGAACACCGGCATCGACGGGCCGCGCGCGCCGCCGGTGTGCTGGAAGCCGTGCTCCTGGAGTTGCGCGGTGAGCGTGTCGATCGTCTGGACCTTGTGGAAGTGGCCTGGGGCGTTCACGGAGCCGATGGCCTCGGCCTCGGGGTTCTGTGGGTCAGCACTGCGTTCTGGCTCAAAATCGAAACTGTGCGGAGAGGGGGTGTGCGGAGGGATGCGGAGGGAGACTGCGAACCACGACAGGCATGGTGACGCAGTATGGCAGCGCAGCTGGTGATGCAGGTTTGGTCGTCTCAGCCGCATCGGCCACGACCTGCCACACCACCTCACACACTCCCTCAGCTCCCCAGGCCCACCGCACACTACTCCGGCTGCACAGACTCACCCTCTCCTTCTCATTCTGCATCTGCTGGTTCCTGTTAAGCACGTCCGACCCGTCCTCTGCCATCGTGAACTCGGTGATGACGACCGCGCCGCCGGGCTTGAGCACGCCCCTGATGCCGGCAAAGAACGACTCGACATCGTCGACGTGGTGGAGGACGAGGTTGACCACGGCGACATCGTACCGCGGCGCGGGCACGACCGTGCGGTCCGGCTCATCCTTGGTCGGCGACGGGATCGGCTTGCCCGCCTCGAACTCGGCGCCAGAGCCAGGGCCGAGGAGGACGATGCCGTACTTGACATTCGGGAGGGACGCGACCGGCTGCGTCCCGAACGCAGTGATCATCGAGCGGCTCGCGTCGATCGCGAGGACGGAGCCGTACGCCTCCGCAAGGTGCGACGTGACGGCGCCCGAGCCGCTGCCGACTTCGATCACGGAGAGCTTGTCGGGCGAGCCGAAGGGGATGGGCGACGAGGGGAGGGAGGTCGACAGGGCCTTCAGCGCCGAGGCGAGGTTGCCCGCGCTCAGGATGGCTGTCTCGCGCACACCGGGGCGCTTGAGGTATGCCTCGCCGTCCCAGAAGTCTTTGTCGCCGTGCCCGTGGCCGTGGCCATGCCCGTGGGAGTGGCCGTGGCCGTGAGAGTGGCCATGACCATGAGAGTGGCCGCCGTGGCCGTGGCCGTGGTTGTGGGAGTGGTCGCCGTGGGCGTGGGCCTGGGAGTTGTTCTGCTCAGCCATGTTCGAGGGAGTGACAGTAAGTGCGATTACGAGTGCGAGTGCGATTGAGAGAGAGGGAGAGATGGATGGATGGGGATGCAGCGCAAAGCACAAAGGACGACTCTTATATATGTCGAGTACATGTACAACGCGACATGCCGAAGTTACTCGTTCAGGCGCGGCGCGGTGGAGGCGTCGCCCAGCCGGAACCGAGCGAATGACGTGTGTGTGATCTGCAGTCGCCGGCCGCGATTCCGCACCTTCCGCACGCCGCACTCCTCGCTCCTCGCCCCGTGCGCCTCTCGCCTCTGCACAATCGCCGGCGGCCAGTGGAGCGGAAGCGGAAGCGGATCTATGCGGAGGCGCGGGCGCCGAGCCTCCAGCGTGCTACGAGGCGGTCGAGTCACTCGCCGTCGGCGTAGACAAGCGGAGGACCGGTCGGGTCCTCATTTCCGAATCCTCCTCTCCTCACTGCGCTTCACAGTGGATGAAGGATGCCCGTCGATGGGCGCTGCGCCGAGATGAGCGCCGAGCTGAGAGCTGACGCGTCGCTGGCGTGCTCGATCACTTCATTGTTGGGATTCGGAGGCGGCGAAGACGAGCACGAGCTTGCTTGATCATCCCTGTCGCTCGCTCAGCTGACGGCCATGAGGAGGCGATAAGAGACCAGACGCCGAGTTGGGCCCAGCCCCGCCAGCCCGCCGGAGGGCATGACGAGAAGATCTGCAGGCACGCCATATGGCGACCCCGATCTGGGCAGCTGCATGCAGAAGGCCGTCAGGAAGTCGATCTCGCCATCGACGAAGAGGAGATCAAGACATCACATCACACAAGCTCACCGTTGGACCTACCTCCCCCACCCCCACTCCCCGCCCGTACCTGCCAGCAGCCCAGCAGACCAGCAGGCCAGCAGGCAGTAGGCCGCCGGCAGCCCGGGACCGCCGACGTGCGCTCCGAAGTGTCGATCATCATCCGGCTTGTCCGGGTTATCCGGGTTTCCCGGCCCGGCCAAGGATGGATTCCATGCCTCGCAGATCATCGAGCCGCCGGTAAGAAGCCCAGATAAGGCACACGCAGCCAGTGGTCTGGCGTGCAATGCGCTCGCGTGAGCAAAGGCGAACCAAGTCGCGAGTCGACAGATGATCATTCTGGCTTGTTCTGCACCTACACAACCCGAAGCAGTTCAAACGTCGGCCCATGGGCCATTCAGCCCAGCGCACGCCAATGCCGCCTCGTGGCTAAACGTAAGCGATGAAGTCAGAATTACACTAGTCCCCGTTGTCCAGTTTGGGGTGACGAGTGAGCGAGTGATCAGAAGCGCCAGAGGACCGAGCAAGTAGTCATGCTTTACCTCGGTTCTGAGTCTCGCATTCAATGTTTACTCCACGGGCCCCGAGTGTCCCCCGAGTTGAGGACATGGTCATCGATCACCCACCGCATCACTTCGCCTCACTCGCTCTCGCCGAAGGAATGACGAACGAAGGCCTGTCCGAAGGGCTGGGAAGAGCGTCACAGATCCATGCCAAGCCGCGCGTCATACGATGCAAGCAACAACCCCGAATTCCAGAGATACAAAGTCGTGGCGCGTGAACAACGTCTTAGTCTGATTCACCTACTTCTCTTGGCATACCATGGCTGTGAGAAGCGCACCCACCCTCTTTGTAGTCTGTGCGTTCTCTGCACTGCCAGAAGTCCATGCCTCATGCAATTGCTGTTGCATAAGACAAAGCGAACCGATGTAGGAAGCGTAGCGTAGATCAGATACACAGTCCAGGGAAATAAGCAACTAGGACGCCGGTCAGCCGCCGACGCGGTCGATCTCGGAGCGGTGACGCAAAAGTCACGGGAAGACCGATATTTACAATGCACTTGTCCGACGGATGACAACCGACGGAATGACGACCGAACGGACGACGTCGTCTCTCTGTTTAGTTTCCTTCTGCAAACGCATAGCATTCATCATACTTCTTTCTTTCTCTTCTATTCTCACCCTCACACTTTGTCTCCTTTGTCGACACGACGCCCTCTTTGTCGACACGACGCTCCTCGACGCCGACGCCCTCGACTCGGCGCCCCACCTCCTAAACAACCCACTGTCCTTCCGATCTCTCGTATCCTCTCCCTCCCTCTCCCTATCCCTCCTTTCACCGAGCGCCCAACACCGCCTCATAACTTCACTCGCACACACCACACACACACCCCTCGACCTTTACGAACCTACATGCACACGACCATCGCCCTCGCCGCCCTCGCCGCAGCCGCGCCCGCCCTCGCCAACGACGCGTGGGAGGAGGCCAACCGCGAGCTCGCATGGCGCGTCAACTATGCCGTCTCGCGGGACAACACAGAGAGCGCCGAGGTGCCCGACGCTGTCAAGGACGCACAGGGCTTCCTCATCGGCGGCGGCACCGAGTACGCGCCGTACGAGGTGCCGTGTCCGACCGGCGTGACGTGGATCCGTCCGGCCACTGAGGTGAGTTGCGTCAACCGGCGCTCGTCACGCGAGCCGCTTCTGAGAAGCGCCGCAGATACGCTTGGCACAAAAGACACGCGCTGACATACAGGGCCTCAGCCAGCAGGAGAAGGACTACCTCGCCAAGCGCCAGCCCGGGATCAACACCGCCGTGCAGAGCATGATGTCCAAGGCCGGTCTTGAGCAGCCGCCCCGCACACCCGTCGTCGCCCTCTCGCTCTCGGGCGGTGGCTACCGCGCCATGATGTGAGCCCCCTTCCTCGCCCCTCTTCGACCACGCTGACACGCAGCAACGGCCTCGGCATGACGCAGGGCCTCATGCAGCAGGACGCCGAGGCCGCCAGCAGCGGCGTCGGCGGCTGGCTCGACGCCGTCTCCTACATGTCCGGCCTGTCTGGCGGCTCGTGGGCGACCGGCGCGTTCGTCGCCAACGGCGGACAGCTCCCCACCGACCTCCTCCAGAACGTGCTCAACCTCGACTCGAACCTCATCTTCCCCGCCGACGACAAGGTCTCGTTCTACTACGACATGCTGTCCAACGTCCGTGCCAAGGCTGGCAAGGGGTTCCCGACACAGATCACCGACTATTGGTCGCTCGCGCTTGGCAACCATCTCCTGCCCTCGCAGTGGCGTCTCGACACGTCGCCGAACATTACGTTCAGCAGGCTCATTAACGAGGTGCAGGCGTTCCAGGACGCGCAGGTCCCGCTGCCCATCATCATCGCCGCCGAGTGAGTGCGGGGAGCAAGCATGCGACGACTGCCTTTGTTTGCGGTGCGCTAACCCCAGACGCGAGCCCGGAGAGTATGTCATTGGCTCCAACGCCACCGTCTGGGAGTACACCCCTTGGGAGTACGGCTCGTGGGCCATCGGCAACGATCAGAACCGCTCGCCGGCTTCTTCACCCCCCTCGAGTACCTGGGCACGGAGATGAACAACGGCCAGCCAACGGCACCTGCTACAAGGGCTTTGACCAGATGAGCTTTGTCATGGGCACGTCGTCGACGCTGTTCAATGCTGGTATCCTCCAGCTCGCGCAGGCCGAGTCGAACGCCCTCACCGACTCCTCACGGACATCCTCAAGGAGGTCGCCATGGACCAGAACGACGTGTCCCTGCAACCCAACTTTGCCGCGGCTACCCAGTGTCTCTCTAACCTCCCCTACCTCACCATGATCGACGCAGGCGAGACGAACCAGAACATCCCGATCGACCCGCTCCTCATGCCCGCGCGCAACGTCGACGCGATCATCGCTCTCGACAACTCGGCCGACACGACGTACTCGTACCCCAACGGCTCGTCCCTGTGGACGACGTACCAGCGTACCCTCGAGTTCCAGAAGCTGTTCGGCATCAGAATCCGCATGCCGCCCGTCCCTTCGACGGCGGGCTTTGTCAACGACGGGCTCAACCAGCGCCCCGTGTTCTTCGGGTGCAACGAGACGGAGACGCCGATTATCGTCTACATCCCGCACTACCCCTGGACCTACTACTCGAACTCGTCGACCTTCCAGCTCGAGTACGACACGCCTGGCGCTCTTGCGCAGATGCAGAACGCCATGCGCTCGATGACGCTCAACGGCACCGTCCCCGACTGGCCCAAGTGTCTCTCGTGTGCCCTCTCGGACCGCGCGTTCGGGTACACGTCGGCGAACCGGTCGTCCGAGTGCGCGCAGTGCTTCGACACGTGGTGCTGGAACGGCGTCGACTCGGCCGCACAGCCGCAGGGCGACTACGAGCCCGTCATGGGCGTGACCCCGACGTGGCTCGCGCAGAACGGCCTGTCGAACAATGTGCAGACCAGCGGCATCTCCCAGGCGTCCGCCAGTGCCGCCATCGCCGACAGCGCCGGCGTGCCGGCCGTTGGCGGCGCGTCGGTGTTCGTTGCTATCGGCGCTGCTATGCTCGGCGGCGTGGCCACGCTCCTTCGCTAAGTGCTGGCGCTAGCTGAGAACTAGGCGTTGGCGTTGGCGTGGCGCGGCGTTGGTGTGGCGCTGGCGTTCTCGTTGGCGTTGACGACGCCGCGCCGACGTCGGCATTATCGTGCTTCCTAAGTGACGCAAGTCGTACTTCATATGTGACGCAAGCCGTACTTCCTAGGCAACGCAACACGTGCCCTCTACTCTCTGCTGTATATTACATTAGATCCAACATAGATTCATGCATGGCGTGGCGTGTGTGTGCGAGTGCGTGTGCTGCTAGTACAGTACGAGTGTCAGTGAGTCTGTGGATCCGAGCGTCGTCTGGGCACAAGTAACATGGGCCACCCAGGCGACGCCATGTGCCGCTGAGTGCAGACGCCAGTCCCGAGCGTCGTGCAAGGCGGCGCGTACTGAAGACCACGCTCTCGAGCATGTCCCAGAATAGGTCCTCACTCCAGAATTGCGAAGCGCGGCTTGTTGAGCCACAGATCAGAATAAGGCAGGACCCGAGTTCCGGCCCTCCAGCCCTCCGGCCTCCCCCGTCGAGTCAGAGGCAGTGTCAGATTCCAGACGGGTATCCCACGCTAACCCCAAGTCGACAGAGGCCTTGACGAGGGCTCTCGAGAGCTCGTGTCGGCTTGAGCGTGCTACAAGGGGATGCCAGGGATGCGTCGGACAAGGGGACGGGAGGGGTGCCTGAGTCTCATACCGGCATACCATCCCCTTTGACGCGTCCATGTTGGCGTCGACGTCGAGGTCAAGCTTACGAGTTATCGTCTGCATCCAGCCACTTCAATGAATGAGTGACATGACTGACATGACCATGGTGTCTGGAGATCATTAGGAGATGTGTGCTTATTGCTGTGATCGTTGAAGCTCGTTACTCGTCGGCTTGGCTGGACTTTGGGACTGGACGCGCTGGACGCGCCGCCAGGCACGGGGCGGGTGCAAGGGGGAGTATCATCGTTTGATTCCAGCAACGCACATCAAACTCGACTTGGTTCGCGTCGCGCTCGCAAGATTCGCAGCTCGTGTCCCAGCTCCTCGTCGGCAGGTACAGCTCCAGCAACTCGCGACTACAGTAATGTCCAGTGCATAATGGGCAGAGCATGCGATTCAGAATATAAAGAACCAGGGGCTATTGTCCCTTCCATAAAGAGTCCGTCCAGGCAGCCCGAGTCGTCCTCGTCACCGGAAGGCCGGAGAACGTCCAGGCCGCGCCTGGGAAGAGAGAAGCGCTCGCACACGCTTACTTGTGGTACCAGCGGCGGCGGGCGTTGCCGCCACCGACGTTGGAGGTCCAGACCTGGTTGGCGTTGCCTGATGTCAGCGAGTTGAAGGGCAGCCTAGACTCACCGTTGCCGCAGGTCCACACCTGGAGCTGGTTGCCGTTCGAGGTGCGGCCGTCGGTCAGGTCGAGGCAGAGGCCCCTGCCGGTGACGGCGATGCGGTTGTCCTGTGTGTGAGCGGGTGTGCGCGGCAGAACGTCGAAAGCGGCGCGAAGGTGCGGAGACTTCCGGCGCCACTTCCGCACAACGCCCAAGCTTTGCACAACGCTCGACGCGCTTCCTGCACGTCGTTTAGAGCACTTACGTCGGTGTAGTACCACTGCTGCTGTGCCAAACCAGCATAGCACTGCTGTTCGGGTGGTCAGCGCGTGCGGGAAGAAGAAGTGAAGGACGACTTACCCAGAGGTGGATCTTGGAGCCGTCGCCAGGGTTGGTGCCGGCGTCAAGGCAGAAGTTGGTGCCGGCGACCTTGATCTGCTGGTCGCCGCGGACGAGGGTGAACGACTGGGCGTTGGAGCCGTTGCAGGTGTAGCTGGGTGTGAGCGGGGACGAGCGGAGTGAGGTTTGCAGACGCGGTCGGGCGAAGCAGTGCGGGAGGGGCGCAAAGTGATCAAGGGCCTCTCCACAGGTGATGAGCAGGAGGTGTCACAGCACACAGCAGAGAAGCGTTCCATACGCCCATATGCGTATGGGCAGATGGCCGCTAACATCTTTCCCCATTGTTTGTCGCCGCGCCTGACGTCCATTCTTTGAATTGTGACGCTGTCGAATGTTGTCGGGTAACGCCGTGGGCAAAGGAGGGTTCGGAATCGCCCCCAACCATCGCCTTCGACCAGCATCGCATCCAACGGCGCTTCGCCTTCCCACTCGCTCTCCTCGTAACTCGCTCTTCCAAGCCCAGGCGCACGTTCCGAAGCACCATACCAGCAGTACTCGCGAACGCGCAAAACAGACAAAGGAACCCCCTCCACGCACGTCGCGCCCTGCCTTTCCCCGACCACGACCACACTCACACCTGCACAGGGGTGCCGTTGGCAAAGTTGGCGCCCGCGACGTCGACACAGATGTTGGTGTGGGATCCGGGGTGGATAACGTGTCCGCCGCTGGGGTTGGACGAGGGCTCAGTCGGGGGCGGCACGGTGGTCGTGGGGTCCTCGGGGCCACAGACCTGGGCGGCTGCGAGGGCAGCGAGGACGGAGAGCTTGAGGATGGCGAGCATTATGAAGATCTAGGTGTAGGAAGGAGAGTGGGAGTGGGAGTGGGAGTAAGAGAGTACTTGGAAGAGAAAGAGAGTGGGAGAGTGGGAGAGAGAGAGAGTGGGTAGTTGTTATGTAGTCGTCGTAAGTCCGAGTCCGAGAGGAGACGAGGGGAGGGGGAAGAAGCACAAACAGAGGATAGGACAGGGAACAACGGCGGAATTGAGGGTTATGCGGTCAGGGTTATTAAGGGTAAAGTGATGATCAGTACGCGCTTGTAGCCTAATACTTACAAAGTAACAATTAGAAGCTCTATTAACATAGTTTCTAATAATTCTATATACGACAATAGAAAGGAGAGAGGGCTTGCTCACTATTATGCCCTCACTGTGGCGTCTAATCTCACCTGATCTCTACTCATCCCATGCAACAACGCCTCTCCAGCTAGGCAGTAGTGGGTAGTGGATGCTCTGGCACCGAGTACGCTCCCCCACGGCTCCCCGGCTCCCCAGCGCCCCAGCGCAGCGCCACCACCAACCAGCAAGATCCACGCGCTCAGACCACAAGGCCAAGCGTAATGTCAGTGGCTTAGGCTTGGCCTTGGCCGTGAGCTTGGGCGAGGTCATGAGCCAAGAGCGGTGCAGCTGACCATTGAAGAACTCTAACTGACCCAATATGAACTGTTTGTGCATGGCCGCATTCCTGCCCACTCTGAAATTTGGACGGCGGAACGGGCAACTGGGTGGAGCGGCCCTGTCGCTTTAGTTTGGCCGTCCGTCGGCCAACCCTAGCCTTTGGCCGATTACCATGCCCATGCGGCCATGGCCGTACACCGCGAGTGGGGGTAGTGGCCCGCAGCGCATGACGTGGGCCCGGCTTGTGTCTGTTGGTTCGTTTACTTGCCTGCTTCTGGCATACACAGCGTATAGCCTCCTATGACTGCATGTGTACCAGGCATGCTGGGTGTGGTATGGCAGACCGGTAATCTGGGCAAGGCCCAAGGAACCGGCCTGGTCACAGTTCGACGCTCCCAGCTCACTCCGCCGAGCATCCCCCGCGGCCTAGAACCAGCACAAGCTCATGCCGCTCAGTGTAGACGTCCCGATCTGCGGCGGTGCAGGTATGAAATCGTGGCGCCCGAGCCCCGTTGTCCGACGGAACACCTGATGCTTCGCACGCCACTGCACGTGACATGAGGCCGCATCGATGGAAACAAGGCGAGACGTCCATTTACGCTGTGTAGCCGTTGCGCTTTGACGACCTTGAGGGGGCCTCTCGCCCCAGAATAGACCGCTGCCGTCACTGGCGGAACGCATTGGCCGGCGTCCCCGTACACAGCCACCGCCGCCCCGGACGCCGTTCCCGAGCGATCTCGCCGAGAGCCTTGGCCGGTTGACTAGTCGGTTGGTTGCTGTTGTAGCCCTCCCCCTCCGGTCCCTCTTCTCTCTGGGGACCTCCGTCTCCGTGCTACGCGCTCCTTGGCTCTCACACTACAAGTACCTAGGACATTACCATGTCTCATCGCATTTTGGAAGCCCTGTCCGCGCCCCCGGGACTGCATTCCGTGTCCGGCTTTGGCCTCCCCGGCCATCTAATGAGTTGCCAGTCCGGACTTGGAGTGCCGGCCGACCAACCTTGCAGCTCCATGCGTATGGTTGAACAAGGGCGTCGACAGGATTGTCACGCACCCCGTCCTGGCATTGCCCGCCTAGCCCCTTTACCTAAAGTCGTGCGTGCTTCCAGTATGGCCGTCGAGCCATCTAAGCTCTGCGCCGGACTCCATAAGCTAGCTACAGATACGCAAGTGACCATCGTCCTCTGCCGGACTAAGGTGACAATGATGTAAACGAAAACATAAGTTTGTTGCCGAAACCGCCTCGTTTATGGAGAACATCCAATCGCTCACGTGACTCGAGATTGCCACCCGGAACCAAATGTTTCGCTCGAGATTTCCGTTCATGGTACCCACGCCCAAGCTGAAGCAAGCGACAGCAAGTGAGCGAGCAACGCATTCATCCCAGTAGTAACAGTAAACACGCCATGAGGCTCGACGCTACCGACCTGCGATATGTCTCGCACGACGAGTTCCGTGTGCTCCAGGCTGTGAGTGTTGCCGCGCAGTCCTCTCTCTGCTCGTTTCCAGCTCCACTCACTCCTCAACCTTCCCGACTCGTCTCCCTCCCCTCCCTCTCGACTGCATTTCCATGGACACCCCCGCTGACACCAGACGGACATCGGCTCGCGGAACCACGAGGTCGTCCCCTCCTCGCTCATCGCCGAGCTCTCGGGCCTGCGCGGCGGCAACGTCGGCAAGCTGTGTGGCCAGCTCGCGCGCCGGAACCTGATCGCGCGCGTCGCCAACACGCGCTACGACGGGTACCGTCTCACGTACGGCGGGCTGGACTACCTCGCGCTCAAGACTTTTACCAAGCGCAAGCCGCCGTCGGTGACGGGTGTCGGGAACAAGATCGGCGTCGGCAAGGAGAGCGATATCTACCTTGTGCAGGACGGGGAGGGGGAGAAGCGTGTGTTGAAGTTGCACCGGTGAGTCTGCGCGGGGAGCTGAGGGCGGGAGTTGGGTCAACGGGCACTGGTGGTGTGGGACAAGAGCGCGCGGAAGACGCTCTCTTCGGCACAGAGCGTTCAAGGACGATGGGCATCAATGCTGTTGGCCGAACCGCGCGTTGCCTACGCCTCCGTCGATGCCTCTTGAGCCCAATTTCACCACTCCCCGCCTCGCCTCGCCCCTCGCTTCGCTAGAGGCTCGACTCGGCGCTGACCCCAGCCTCGGCCGCATCTCCTTCCGCGCCATCAAGTCCAAGCGCGACTACCTCGGCAAGCGCGCCTCCGCCTCGTGGATGTACATGTCGCGCCTGTCCGCGCAGAAGGAGTTCGCCTTCATGAAGGTTCTCTACGACAACGGCTTCCCCGTGCCGACGCCGATCGACCAGGCGCGGCACACGGTCGTCATGTCGCTCGTCGACTCGCAGCCGCTGCGCGCGGTCATGAGCGTGCCGGACCCGGCCAAGCTGTACGGCGAGCTCATGGAGATGATTATGCGGTTTGCGCGCGCGTCGCTCATCCACGGCGACTTTAACGAGTTCAACATCCTCATCAAGCGCAAGACTTATGAGGCGGTCGTGATCGATTTCCCGCAGATGGTGTCGACGCGCCACGAGAATGCCGAGTAGTGAGTCGGCTTGGAGAGGGGGATGAGGAGGAGGAGGAGGCGGGGGCTGACATTAGCTTCTTCAACCGCGACGTCAACTGTATCCGGCGGTTCTTCCGCAAACGCTTCCGTTTCGAGGGAACAACATGGCCCGTGTGGGCCGACGTCGTCGCCGAGTGGGACGAGTACGAGCGGAGCCAGAAGGAGGCGGCTGCGTCAGGAGCGGCACCAGAGGCGGCCGTTGAGGGCGACGAGGCGAAGGCCGCCGAGGGCGAGGAGGCCAAGCCCTCCGTCAAGTTGGAGGGTGCGGACGACGAGGCCGAGGACGAGGCAGAGGAGGACGACGACGCACCAAAGTTCCTCCGCCTCGACCTCGAAGTCGAGGCCAGCGGCTTCGGACGGCAAATGCAGCGCGAGCTCGAGGACGTGAGTGCCCCGGCCGTGTTTCTCTACTACCTGCGTCTCGCTTCACCAAGCATTCCTCCTTGCACGCGCAACCCCGCTGACAGCAGTACATGATCGAGGTGCAGGACGTGCCGCGGTCGGACCTGAGCGATGACGACGAGCTGGAGGAGGAAGAGAGCGACGAGGAGGAGGACGAGGAGGCCGAGGCCGAGGGCGAGGAGGAGGGGGAGGAGGGTGAGGAGACGCCCGAGAGCGCGGCGGCCAAGCTCGAGAAGATGCGCCTGCACCGGGCGCTGGGCAACGACGGCGCGCCCGAAGACCCACCCCCTCCCCCCGTCTCGCTGTACTCGGACGAGGAGGAGGAGGAGACAGCGACGCCGACTCGGACGACAGCGTCGGGCCCGCGCCGACCGACTATACGCAGTATGTCCGCGCGCCGCGCGCGCCGCGGCAGCGCATCAATGTGGCCGCCGCGACGAAGGGGAGCAAGCTCGGCAAGGTGGACGAGCTGCGCGAGACGGTCGCCGGCGAGATGGTCAGGGAGAAGCGTGCTCAGGCGCCCCGGCTCAAGGGGAGCGCGAAGGTCGGACGCGCGAAGGGGCACAAGTGGAAGGCGAATGCTAGTTATCAGATCGGCAAGGATACTGGTGGGTGGTAGGTTGAGGGCGGCCGAGGAGGTGTATGCATCTACATAGATTTTGGCTTTGCATCGTCCAGGATTGAGGGGAGAAGGGTGAAGGCCATGGGCTTGTGGCAGAGGCGAGATATGCCGTTGACAAGTGTCCACTGACCTCTGTGTACGCCGGATCCCCATACCGCCTCGAGTACATGACACAGGCTCGCATACATATGTGCTACAAATCACCAGGTTTCTATGTACAAGGACGTCTACACTTAACAAGCTGGGTTGTCAATCATCTCCTTCGCTGCCCGCGTCGCCCTCTCGAACGCCTCGTCCTCAGAGTAGACTTCCTCCTCGTCGTCCTCGGCCGGCGGCGCCTCCTCCTCCACCCCTCCCTTCTCGTCCACATCCATCGTATCGTCCGTTTCCTTCTTGGCATTCGCCTCGTTCGCCGTATCCTTGTCACAGTCGTCGTTCTTGCTCTGTTCTGTATCCTCTTTGCCATCCGTCGCCTTCTCGCCGTCCTCCGGGGACCCCTTGTCCGGCCCAGCAGCTCTGTAGGTCAGCTCAATCATCCCATGGTATACTCACCCGAACTCCGCCACCAGAAGCTTCTCAAACTCCTCAACCTCCTTCATAAGCTTCTTAGTTGCCTCGTCCTCCTCCTTGTAGGCGTTGCGCTCCAGGTGCTCCAGCTGGACAGTGCGGAAGGACTGGCCGCGCCACAACTTCCGGGCCATGGCGAGGAGATACTTGGCCGGCGTGCGACTGCTGACCTTGCTGGAGGAGTGCTGTTGAATGAGGTGATACTCGAACTCTTGTGCTGTCTTCTCGTGGCTGCATGTCAATATACTGCAGAACTATGTCAGAACTCACATCCACGGGCAGAACTTGGACGGGCACTTCCACACAGCGTCCGAGCCGATGAGCTTCTTTTGCTTATCGCGCCACATCGCGGCCAGAGCGTAGTCGCTGTGCCACTCGAACATGTGGTCTTCGAGAGCTTTGGGAATGTACGTTTCCTCGCGCTCGGGTGCGCCTTCCGGTAGGAGATCCTGGCATTCGGGACAGGTACGCTGCGTGGGCGTCTCGGCAGTAACCGAGTCGGCAGAAGTGGGAGTTGAGTCAGGAGTCTCTTCGGTGGACTTAGGCTTCTTGGGCCGAGGCTCTTCACAAGCGGCACAAACCTCTGGCTTCTTGTCGGGCTCAGAGTCCTCCTTGCCGAGCTCATCCGTAGCGCACGCGTCGTCTTCCTTCTTGCCGGTGTCGTCGCCCTTCTTAATGTTTGAGTCGGCCGCTTCGTTGACGCTTGGGTCGGCAGCGGCCTCTTTTGTGGTGATATGATCACCCTGTTCGGGCTGCTCGGTCACACCCTTATCCTTAACGTTCTCGGCGTCCGAGCCGGGCTCCTCCTTCACGCCGACTCCAGTCCCAGTGGGCCCATCGAGCACTATCTCATCATACTCGTTGAGCTCGTTGAGAAGCTTCATGATTTCATTCTCTTTGTCAGTGACTGTTGAAGTCGTCTTGCTGTCGGAGGGAGCCGACTCGGTCTTGTAGCCACAGTTGAGACAGCGCCACTCATCACCAGTTGGCTCAATCAGCTGGGAGTTGATCGCGCCAAAGCCGGTGGTCTGAATGGGTGGACGTGGGTAGTTAAGATATGCCAGAGTCGGGCGGCGACGGGCCTGCCTGGCCTGCTTGCGAGCCAACGCCGCTCGTTCGCCCGCGGTGGACCCGACTGAGATGGAAGGGCGAGCAGCAAATGGCGACAGGCCGGCAGCGGTCTTAGGAGCAGGAAGAGCTGGGTTTGATATCGTTGAGGGCCCAGCTGCCGCTGTGGAAGACGTGTAAGCCGATTTCGCGGAGGTGGAAGTGCTTGACTTGAAAGATCCAGACGCAGGGGTGCCACTCGTGTCGCGGGGCTTGAGCTTCACGCCAGGAGGCGGGTTGCGCGCAAGCTGCTTGTCGACATAGTACTTGATCTGAGACTTGGGCCGCGCAACCGCAACGTCTTTCTTGCACGCATCCAAGATGCTCTTGCAGTCGCTCGCGCTGAGGCTCCCGAAAGCCATGGAGTCGAAGGCGGTCTTGAGGGCGGCGTTGCGCTTCAGAAGGCGGCCAACGTTGGCTGACGTCAGCTTGGGCATAACCGCGCCGGCTTTGCGACCTACACATGTCTTCGCGGCCAGCGGCAGTTGCGGTGATATTATCCATACGCGCCAGGAGAGCGCCGAGAGTGACGCGGTATGCGGTCTTGCGATCCGTGTTCGGATGATGAATCGCCTGGCTATCAGCATGGGGGACGGAGGAAGGCGTGGCGAATGGTAGGGGAACGCTTGGTGATGCTGATCGAGGCGAGGAACGAGGCATAGCCTGACATAACGCGTCCAGAACGCGTACCGTGGCTTCAACCGGTACGCGACGCGAGAGACTCACAGGTAACACCTGACGCCAGTCGGCATCCCAATACTTGGCGAACAGCACGATTCGAGCGAGGACGGAAGCGTACAGGCGCACAGCGGGATCCTTTAGGGCGGGAGAGCCGGAAGGTAATGGTGCGCGCCCGGCCCTCTGGGTGTAATACTTCACAACGGGGTCGGGCGCAGGTCGGAGGAAGTCGAGGACGTCGGGCGGCATGCTGGTGGAGGAAGGGAGGAAGCGACAGACGAGGTGGACAAGATAGCGTCAAGGGAAATGAAGAGAGAGGCCGAAGTGCACCAAGTGAAGAAGAGTGTGCAGAAGAATGTGTAGAGAGATCAAGTGAGAGGGAGAGTGAGAGAGAGTGAGTGAGTGTAAGAGAGGATGGATAATGAGAGGGAGAAGAAATATGAGACGAAGGTGTGCGTGTGTGCGTATTGATTGTCGCCGGTTGGCGTGATGGTTGACTCAACCTCTCTCCTACCATCAATGATCGCCACACTCGCCACACTCCCCACATTGTCACCATGCACATAGTTTATGCATGTACATCGAATCGTTCCCCCAGCAGCACCTAAATAGCTAACTCGATCAGCGTCGCGGCGCGAGCATGTGGCGGTGCGTTCTATGGTGAGGAGAGGCGCAAGGCCACCGTGCCATCGCTGACGCTAAGGACGCTGACGATCTCGATCTCGTCCTCGGCCCCATCGCTATCTGATACACAACTGATATCGTCAACGCCGAGATGTAAGGACGGAGAGGCGTGGGGCGAGGGCGACGAGCGCACAGAGCGTAGAAGCGGGGAGGGCGAAAGCGGCCTGCGATTCAACAGCGAAGGTGCGGAGGGCGATCCAGGGCGGGACGGGAGGAACGCGGCTCGCGCAGCCGACGTCCGTCGCTGGGGTATGTCAAAGGGCGATAGCGGGGGGTGCGATGGTCTTTGCCTGGCTGGTGGAGATGCTCGCCGCGCTGTCGTGCCTGCCTGGGGGACAAACTTGGCGCACACCGCCTCGACGTGCGTGGCGTCGGTATACGTGTCGGGCGGTTCCAGCGGCCACTTGAGTGGCTCCCTGCGCAGATCTGTCGCGCACGACCGGAGGAAGCGCCAGACCCGTTTATCTTTGGCGCGCTCCAGCGCTTGTGGATACATGCCCTGGGCGTTCCACAGGTCCGTCTCGAGGATCGCTGCGGTCAGTGTTATCAGCCTACCACACGAGGTCTCACATCGACAGAGGGGGACTTCTGCGCAGTCTGCCATGCGGCCATGCTGGCGGTCGACGAGTTTGGCGCGGCGGACGAGTGCGCCGCGCAGCCGGTGGAACGTGGCGACGAGGTGTGCGTGGTCGAAGTGGTCCGGGTTGGTGGGCCTGATCTTGTCGACTTTCTGGTGGTAAGATGCGATCTGCGGTCAGTGTGCGGTTGGGGCGGAGGCGTACTGGCTCGCAGGCGAACCACTGGATCGAGCCTGGGTTATCTAGCTCGATGCAGATAACGACGAGGGCGCGCGCGAAGGTGCGTAGGCGCGGGTCCGCGGCGAACTGGGGGCTGCGGGGGTGCGCCATGCCTGACGGCCAGTACTTCGTTAGGACGGGCGTCGGGTCCAAGTCGAGGAAATCGCGCGGCGGGGAGGGAGGCTCGCGCTTCCTTCCGCGAGCGCTGGGAGGGCATAGCGATAACTGAAGCTCGGTAGTCGAAGTGAGAGTGATAGAAGACAGCTAAGAAGATGATGAGAATGAGAGAGACGGGGGATCAGGACTTGTTAGCTCCACTTCTCTGAGGGGCGTAAGTGGAATGAGATCAACAGCCCGACATGCGCCCGTATCTTCCAGGAATGCATGTTGTGTCTAGCGATTTGCTTAGTGGCCGCCCTCAGCCATGGCGATGGCGTGGTGGCCCTCCTTCGAGTTGAAGTAGGCGTACCTGGGGTCAGCGCTGCGTCGATTCGATAAGCGGAGAGAGCCGACGGGAGAGCGTGCGCCAGGGCCTAATGCCTCTGGCCGCAGCTGCACCCGCGCTCGTTTACCCGCGCGACTCACTTGTTCTTGCCCCAGACGTAGACGGCGTAGCCGGTGAGGAAGGGGAGAGCGAAGTAGGGGACCTGCTGGGCGATGCGCTTGACACCCCAGAAGACGTAGCCGTTGAGGGCGCCCTTCATCGACTTCTGCGCGAAGGGCGAGACAGCTGTTGTTGTGCATTGACGAGAGGGCGTTCGACGGGAGGGTGCGCGCGAGAGTAGAGCAAAGAATGCGAGAAGAGGGATCGGAGGTTGTTGCAAGTTGGGAGAGGGGAGGTGCGGATGGTCGGGCAATGAGACGCGCGCGAGAATAGAGTGGACGTGGACGTTCGCAGAGCGCGGGAAGAGGTTCGAGGTAGATAGCGCGAAGATAATAAGGCGAGAGCGGGCACGAGCGAGGTAGTGAAGAGGAGATCGACGTCAGCATCATGCTCACAACACTTCGGCCAAACGTACAGTACTCGTAGATGCCCTTCTGCTTGGGGCCCTTCATGTCACCCCACCATCCGGACTGCAGGTCAGCACTCCCCCTTCATCTGCCGTCGCGCGCGCGCATCTCCTCCCCTCTCTTCTTCGCCTTCCTCGTCGCTCCATCTCCCAACTGCCCGCTGTCCAACTCCCGCACGAGCGCCCGACGTTCTCCGAAACCCACCCAGGTCTTGCCTGTCTGTCAGCGCCGTCTCCGAGTGCGTACGTACCCCCTGGCATGCCCGCGTGAACTGGTGCCGAGACGCGCATTGTGTTTTGTATCGATGGGTGGTGTAGACGATCGTCAAGACGAACTGAACTCGAACTGACCTCGGCTCGTCGGAACGACCCTCACACCTCTGCCCCTCCCCTCCCAGGCCTCCTCCCACCCAGTGGGTACGGATCCAATCGGGGAGAAGCCATTCCGCCGCCCCGGCGTTTCGCCATAACGCCGCAGTGGTGCCTCCTCCCTTACTCTCCGCCTGGCAGTCCACCGCCTGCATGTCGAGGTGATGCTCGAGCTGCATCGCGTCCGTCGTATAGCATAGACAAGCACCGCACGCCAACTCCGACCGACACCGATACACCATGACCCTCCTCGGCAGCATCCTCGGATTCTCGGCGTTCGGCTTCGGTGCCCGCTGCTTCCAGCTTGGGCTGCAGAAGCGCAACATCTTCGCCAGTATGTCGACTTGAGTCGTTGGCATCGCAGTCGGCGCATCGGGAGCGCGTCTCGAAGCGCGCGGTCGTTGCTGCGATGTCGAGGGCAATAGATAGGAACCAGGCTGACAGCAGACCCCGAGGGACATCTTGCCGCTTCCGCACTCTTCGGCACCATCGGGTACTTCGTGTACTACGGCGAGCAGAGGCAGTGAGTTGCGACTGGCCTGGATGTGGGATAGGATGGGATGGGACTCGACGGGCAGTAGAGAGAGGGCGGAGCCTGGTTGGGAGTGCGCAGAGGAGGGGCGAGGTGCCGTCGTATCAGCAGCTGGAGCGGCTGGCATACGGGGATGACGTCCGGAAGGAGAGGTATTGGTTCATGTTGGGTAGAGCCAGTAGGCTGCTGGCCGCCTGATAGGACACCCCGTAGCCTTCTTCTCCCCTCCGGCAGCTGTTGGACCACTGTTCCCATCCCCAGCGCTCCCTCCCCTCAGCCTCTTGTCCATCGCAGCTATGAAGCACGCCGCCGGACTCGCTGACGCCAGAAACGAGATCATCGCGCACAAGCGCAAGCTCCTCGAGTCGCACCGCGAGGGGGACCGTCGCCGCATGAGCGCGCAGATCATAATGTAGAGACAAGGGGCGGGCTGCATTGGCGTCGGATGCAGCCCCAGCATGCAGCATACAGATTCGGACTCTATCTCGTCATAGCACGACCCTATCCTCGCCTGCCTCGGGGTACTACTCAGTCCCTACGAGACCCAAGACGACACATATGTCTAACAGCGTGCATGGTCTGCACGTAATGCAGCTACAGTCCCAAAGCCTACACCTCAACCTCCGGCTCGAGGTCGCCGAAGGGCCTGCTCCGGAAGTACGACTCGTCGAACTGCTGTCAGCAAAGCTCTTCGGCGGATCAAGCGGTAGACTTACCCAGTGAACACGGACGAAACCGTCCTCCGCACCCGAGGCATAAGCCTTGCCCTGGGGGTGGACGGCGAGAGTGTTGATGGGGCCGCTGTAATGTCAGCTGCAGAGCTCCAACGAATAGTCTGGTAACGTACAAGTGGCCCTTAACACGGCCCACCTCCTCCTCGAACAGCTTGTGCCAGAACCGAGACTCGAACTTGCCGGCACGCGACGACGTGGTGGTAACGCTCATGGCGTCCTGACCACCGCCAAGGATGACCTGCAATGTCAGCATGAGCAGAGAACGCTTTGACGCACGTAGGGGCGAAGAGGAGTGATGCAGGCGGAGTTGAGGGGGGTCTCGGTGGTGTACGACTTCATCTCGTCGAGCGAGTCCGAGTCGAAGATCTGAATGTCAGTGGGCCTCTCTGCAGCCTCAATGCGGTCGACGCACCCTGGCAGTCTTGTCCTTTGAGGACGTGATGAAGTAGGTGCCGTCGGGCTGAGCTGGATGTCGGTGATGGCGGCAGTGTGCGAGTCCTCAACGCAAGCACCTCCTCGCCAGTCTTGGCATCGTACTTGGCGACCTTGCCGTTGTCGTGGCCAGTGAGGATGTAGTCGGAAAGAGGAGCCCAGATGGCGACGGTGGCCTTGGAGCCCGAAAGAACAATCTCGCTGACGGGGTTGGCCGACGACGCGGCGGGGTCCTCGCGGTTGATCTTGAATGTCCTGATGTCAGCTGTCGCATCAAGGATCTTGAGGCTCACCGGATGATGGATGGCTGGCCCTGTCGTTGCTCGGTAATGCACAGCGCCATCTCGTCGTCCTCGCTGTCGCAGTCAGCTACTTGTCCCAGTTGCTCGCGCTCCGACGCACCTCCAAGCCACACGCGTCACAGCCGTCAAGAACTCCCAAGTCTTGAGGCACTTGCCCGTCGAGATGTCCCACAGCTTCATCATGTTGTCGCAGCGCCGGTGAGGAGGTAGCGCGATTGTGCTGCCCGTCAGTCCCCTCTACAGCTCCTCAGCGCTCCAACGCACTGTCACACGCGACGGTCCAGACGGAACCATTGTGGCCGTTGAATGTACCGAGACGCTCGCCGTTGGACGTGAACCACACGTTGACGATCTTGTCCTTGGACGCCGAGAAGAGGAGATCGCCCTCGGCGTTGAAGACGATCTGGGTGAGCGAACGCTCGTGTCCTGCACAATGTCAGCGCTCCGACCATGAATACGGCTCCGAACGCCCAAACGGCGGCAAACGCGCGGAAAACGAACCTTGAAGAATAATGGCTTCTGCAGAGGGCGTTAGCTGTGTCGTGGACGCGTTGGCGGGCTTGCTCACCATGTTGCAAGGACTTTGGGGGTTGTATACGGTTGTTCTGTGCACAATAGATGACTTGGTGGCCAACTCGCGGCAACTTCTGATCTGGCGGAAATTTACGGGTTATAACCGTGGCACGTGTGCCTAATGGAGCCCCCCAGCCAACTCTAATCCTCATTCCTAATGACCTATTACACTCTCCATCTCCTACTCGTGCATGCACGCGATGCGTCTGATCAAGGGTATAGCATGAACAACATAGTAATCCGGAACCTGTAGATCTATCTAGCTCGTATCCCAACACCTAGAACCTCTGCTTCATCCGTGCGCCGACGGTCTTCAAGTGCGCGTACACCTTGCCTGGGGTTAGCTGTTGCCCCACTACACAGTCGCTGCTACTCACCAGGTGGAGAACCAGAATCAATGAGACGACTGCGTCGCGAGCAATCTTGATGTTCTGGACGGAGCCAGGATGTGGATGTGGCTAGGACGTCAGCAAGGTTGCTCTCTCTCTGGTCTCAGTACACCACTCACGTGTCGGCGAGGACAATACGCGTCCTGCTTGCGTTCTCAATCTGTGAACTTGACCTTGCCGCCCTCACCGGCGATACGGCCTGGTTAGCTCTGAACACACATAAGAGTCGTCGCTGATACTCACCGATGGCACGAGCAAGGTGGTCACCGTGGAGTGTCTTGACGTCCTTGACCTCGAACGAGTCGATGTAGAGGTCGTCGAGACGGAGAAGCATGGCGTCCTATCCGTCAGCACAGGCGTGTTCTTTCAGTAGCAGATGAAGCTCACGTTAACGTCAAAGCCAAGAGCGAACGCCTTGACGAAGTCGGCACCCTTCTGGACAGCTCCACTGTCAACGGTGTGTCCGGAGCTCTGCGACCGTCAGTAAGACGTAATTAGTCTCCTCACCTTGATCTCAACGGCGCGACGGGGAACGTTCATTCGGACCTGGAGGCCGAGCATCTCAACGAGAGGGGTGTAGATGTTGACCCACTCGCGCTTGAGAGGGGTCATGCGGTGTGGAGGGATGGGATGCGGCGGAACTCGTTCTTCAACACTGAAGACTGCTCTGTTGCCGACAGAGGAGCAAAACCGGAAGAGGTCGAAGCCTCGCCAGCACCGATGCGAGGGCCGAGCCGACGACAACACCCTCGTCGTCCGAGTCGACGTCCATGCCCTCGGCGACGGCCTTCTTCTTCTTGGGAACCTTGGGCTTGACGAGGAGATCTCGGGGCGCGCCTCGAGCTGCGCGGCGAGAGCCTTTTGACGATGCGATTTGTGAGCCATGATGTAGTGAGTCGAGCAAGTAATGGAATGGAATGCAAGAATGAGCTGAAGATATGATGATGCGGTGAGCCTTCCAGCTGCTAGTAGATGAACATGATGGTCACTCGGTCGCCTGCAACTTTTGAGATGAGGCCACGCGAGTAGACCCTGAAAGGATGAGCAGGTTCGGGTGGCAAACTTCGACTTGCTACGGTGAAGAGGTGTTATTCCATCCTCCCTTATTGGGGCACTTTCGTGCCTGAGCGGGGAAGGAGAATCATTTGCCACCTTCCTCGCACGCGCTTCACGGGACTCGACGTGATGAGAGGGAGAGAGGATTGAACTTTTGGTATCGCTCACCATCCTTCCTCGTCTCCTCATCATCACTTCATTCTTATCCACACAATCCTATCCCCTACTCCATCTATACCCCTACACCGACCCTCGCCATGCCAAAGGCCGCGCGGCGAGCGGGGAAAGAGCCCGTTCTCCACCACCGCGATGAGCCCTCAAAACCTTACGACCGCCATGACTCGGCGCCCTCGATGAAGTCACATTCTCAGCCAGAGAGCAGCTCGCGCGCAAACCGCAACAACCATATCCCAAATGGATCTCCCAGCAAGCCCGCTTCTCAACCCACTCACACGACCAAATCTTCCAAGCGCAGACGCGGCGGTCAAAAGCAACGCCGGACGGAGGAAGGTGCCGCCCTTCTCCTCGTTCCAGCCAACGAACAGGTGTCGGCCGGCGTCGAGGAAGCTAGCACTCAGGCGCACATCTCTCACTCGCGTCCCGCCGTCAACGGCGATCTTGCCAAGGCTGCCACGGCTCATGAGGCTGTTCATCGTCGCATGTTTGGGTCGGCGAATGGGCACAACCATGCACCACCAGTCGCGCCCTCCACCCCGGCGGCAAGTGGTTCGCGCAACAACGACGCCGAAACAAAGGCCCTCCGGAGGCAAGTGGCAGAGATGACCAAGAGCAAAGAGGACGCAGAGAAGATTGCCGCAGCGCTTCAGAAGCGCATCGAGGAGCTCGAAGCGACGGTCGCCAGTCAGCAAGCTGAGATGAAGAAGTCGCAGGAGGAGATAGAGGTGAAGGAGAAGGTGAGCACAATGGACCGTGATGGTAACTCACTTAGCAGCTTCTCCATGACCAAGGCAGTCACTCTGAATCCATCAAAGATAACCTCCACTGCAGCGTGTGCTTTGACGCGATGGACGATCCTCATATGTGAGTTCTGCTATCCTGTGATCTGACACTGACCGTTCAGCCTCTCATGCGGTCACTGTGCCTGCCGTCAGTGTCTCCAAGACTGGTTCCGATCACCCAACGCCTATCCTGCTCCAGACATCGAAGCGGTCGCCGAGAACGACGACTTGACCTATCGGACGAAGGTCTGCCACATGTGCCGTGAACCCCTCTTCCGTCGACCAACACGCATGTTCATCGTGCAGCAAATGGTCGACCTTGCTGGCCTGACGAGGGACGCTGCACCTGTGCTACCCAGAGACACAGACCCGTGGGACAAAGTCTTCCCTCCCGAGCCCAAGTCGTGGCTTGTGCGCGACGAGTCCGACAACGTTTCCCGCTGCCCGCAGTGTGGATGTGAGGTCGACTATGGCGAGTGCGAGCAGTGCGGCGCCACGTTCTCCTCCACAGGCTCCGACTTTGAGCTCTCTGATGGAGAAATCGACATCCAGGCGCGCATCGATCTCGGCAACGGCCTGATGATGGATCGAGAGGAGGAATTGCTCGCCCGTCAGCTCGCTGCTCAGCAGGATTACATCGACGCAATGGCGAACAACCATTGGCGCGATGTCGACCATCGGCTCCATGGTCTTATCGAGGATGAAGCAGAGGTCGATCACGACATCGATCCCTACGATGCGCGGCTGATGGGGATGCTCGACGACGTGGCGGAGGAGGAGGAGGACGGAGACGAAGAGGAAGTCTCTACCATTGGCATCGACGACGAGGAATCCGTCATCGACGTCGACGCGGATGAGGAGGAGGACAACGACTTTGAGCATCGCGGTCAACTCCGTCGACTGTTCGACCGTCACGCCGACGGTGATATGTCGCCGTACGACGATTCTCCGGAGCCGGTTGAGGACGCAGATGACGATATGCCTACTCTTCGGCCACCGCGCCGCAGTGCCCGCTCCGTGTCACCAAGCGAGGCCAGCGACGGCAGCTACGAGTCGTCATTCATCGATGATGACGACTCAGACGATGCCATGGACGCTTCTGGCGATTTGACCGTCCGTCGTGCCAGTGGTGAGCGCCGCCAGCGCCCGTCCTTGAGAGAAGATAGCGATTCGAGCGAGGACGACAGCGAGAGTGAGGTCGATGAGCCGACTATCGAGGAGCTTCGCCAACGCCGCGCTGCGCGCTATGGGTAAGTGTTGACAATCTGGTGGTTTACTGACGGTCAGTGGCGCACCAGGTCGTCGCCAACCTTCTGCCGATGCTGCCGGCTCAGACGGTGGAGCAGCCTCACCTCCACCTGCTCCTACCAGTCGGCGCCGCCACGCACGCGCCCGCTCGTCGTCCATCGAGGTGATCGAGGAGGTGCCGGCGCCCCGTTCGCGCCCCACTGGACGTCGCGCGCGTCTTATTGTGTCCGACGACGAAGAGTAGAACAAGTAGTGTACACGTATGTGCCCTGGCTAGGGCTAGAGCCAGAGGTCGAGACCGATACCGAGACCAAGATCACGGCCAGGCGGGCTGCCGGCCACTGTATAGTAGCGTGCTCATGTTTCGCGATACATTTATATGTCTGTTCATATAGCATGCATTGTCCTTACGCATCCGGGCGTGGTACGATTCATGGATGCGCACTCCAGGTGTTCTGCAGGCTCACCTAGCAGTCAGGAGAATGCAATCTGTAATCCTAGCGGAGCGGCTGTACTCCCGTAAGCTTATATACGCGCCACATAGTCGACATCTCGACATTTCCCCGCCCATATCGAGCCAGAACAGAGACCCACATGCATCCACCTGATATCGATATCCCTTCTTCAGATCCCCAGCCTGCAACACAACTACAACTTGGCCCCCCGGCCATCCTCCTTGAACGACACAACCGTCTTGCCGAAGTTCTTGCCGCCAAACATGTCCGTGAGGGCGGGCACGCACCCGTCCAGCCCGCCGGGGACGACGTAGTAGTTGTACCGCAGCTTGCCCTGCTTGACGAGGTCGGCGAGGTACGCGCGCGCCTCGGGGTAGCGGGACTCGTAGTCGAATGCGATGAAGCTGGTGTGAGCGAGAGCGGCCATGTAGGGAGGGGAGGGGGATGGCGAGGAAGAATGGGAGGAGGAATGGGAGGGAGGAATGGGAGGGAGGAATGGGAGGGAGAACGGAAACGCACCCCTCCATGCGCGCCTTCATCGAGATGAGCTGGGGCGTGAGGCGGATGCCGTAGGGCTTGGCGTTGCTGCTGTTAGCGCGTGCTCATAGACGGCAGCAATTGGTGTGAGCTCGGAACTAGAAGATGAGGGGAGCAAGCAAGTTGACTGCTCAGCATGCTGCCACTGCTCTGGTTCTGAGCATAGACTGCCCCCGACAGATCACTATCTTCAACAGCTTGCGGTTACTCACTTGTACTGCGAAATCGCGCCGCACATGACGATGCGGGCGTACGGGTTGATCTGCGCGAGCACGAGATCGAGCATCTCGCCGCCGACTGTCGTCAGCTCATGAAACTCTCTCAGCTGTCCCAGCGGGCGGTCCGGCAAGCAACCCACCGTTGTCGAAGTAGACGTCGATGCGGCCCGCCTTGCGGAGCTGCTTGGCAAAGTCCTTGTCCTTGTAGTTGATCACGTGCTTGCATCCGAGCTTGGCCAGCTCCTCGGCCTTGTCCTGCGACCCGACGATGGCGATGACCTTGCACTTCTTGTGCGCGAGAGCGATCTGCGTCGCGATCTGGAGTCAGCTTGGCGAGGGACATGAGCTGATTCCGGACGATCAGGCTAGAGTTTGCCAGACAACGTGATGGGACAGCTTCAGGACGGAATCCAGAGCGCGAACGATCCCGACGCCCATCATGGCCTTACCGCACCACGCAGGAGACACTCACGAGACCAACACTGCCCGCCGCGCCGGAAATGCACACCGTCTCGCCATCCTTGAGCCGGCCAATGTCGAAGATACCCTGCCGTCAGCGCCGCCTCCCCCTTAACGCACAAAGTATGCCGTCATGCCCGAGACACCGAGCATGCCGAGGTGGTCGATATCCTCAACGCCGTCCGGGGTGCTGTCGTCAGCCTCCACCTCTCCCGACCAAGCCGTCCGATGCACAGCTCTTGGACTCACGAACGAGGCTCGAGCTCGGAAGCAGGGCCGACCCAGTACTCCTGCCAGCCGAGGTGGCCGAAGACGAGGTCGCCGACCTTGTACTTGTCGCTCCGGGAGGCGACGACGCGGCCGAGGCCGGCGGCGCGCATCACCTCGTTGATCTGGAGGGGGGGGATGTACGAGCGCGTGTCGACGAGCCACATGCGCATCGCGGCGTCCTGTGTGTGAGCGGGGCGCTAACGAGTGTGGGGTCCTCGTCGCGAGCTCGGCCTAAGGAGGGGAAAGAGAGGGTGGGCATGCCAGCCTAGGACGCTGCGAGACCAGCGTCCATGGCCTAATACGTCACTAGAGAGGGAAGGGTGGTGAGAAGAAGGAGAGGAGTGAGGAGACGGGCTTGAACGCACAATCGACAGCAGCTCAGTCTTGACGACGACCTCGCCGTCGGCCGGCTTCTTGAGCGGCTGCGCGTCCTTCTTGAAGGTGCGGGGCGTGATCGGTCCGCGGTCCGGGCGCTCGGCGAGGACGACGCACTTGTTGATGGCGGGGAGGGACATTGTGTGAGGGTATGTAGCTGTGAGCAGAGAGAAGTGAGGGTGATGTTATGAAGAAGTTGGGAGAGGGGTGAGAAGAAGTCAGAGAGGGTGGTGGCTTAAGCAAGGGGATGTTGCCGTTGGTAGCCGGGTTGACCGGGCGGGTGGTCAATAGCCGGCGGCAACGGAATGATAGTTGCACGCAACCAAAGCAGCCATGCTGGGGCGATTGGATCAAACGAGAATGCGGTCTGTATGCATCACTGCTCAGCACTCAGGTCGGTGTAATCGATACACGAAGGCCTTGCATGCAGAGTTCTCGTGAAGCTAGGTGGTAGTGATGAACGACATTTGGGACTTACATTCCACTGTAGGCTGGATGCCGGATCTTGAATACGGCTATAGCTTGGATGCCGATGGTGGGCAGCACATCCTCCGAGAATGATAACGACGGCGCGAGCTGATGGACAAGTAGTTCTCGTTGTCCTTGATGCGTTCCATCAAAGAGAATGTGGGTAGCAAGCTGCGTTGCTCTGGGCGAAGTGTTTGCGGTCGATGACCATGGCAAACCCAGCTGCGGTGGATATCCAGATATCCATGCTTACACGCGTCGTCTCCACATGGGCCCGGACTGGTGGGGAATGTCCAACGCGGTCCACCGTTCTTGGCGAGGCTAGCATGCCAACGATCCTGCACGCCCCAGGGCAGTAGTACGGAATGAGCGATACGATCAAGATCAAGTAAACAGTCGACACGATGCATTAAGTGGTGCCAAGAAGACCACTCGGCAGCATCCTCGCTCGTTAACGTGCCGAGCTCCCATATCCCGGCCGCCGTCCACACCCCGCCCCCCAATCCCCATCCCCGTCGCCCTCTTTTACTGGCCAACGACGCGCCCCCTCATCGCCACCTCCACACGCGCGCACGCGCGCGAGCGCGCGACGGTGAGCGAGCCAACAAGATCGACGGACGGACGACCACCTCACTTCTCCACATCCCCACTTCCCGCGCCCTACGCTAACCTCCCCACAGCCACGGCCCCATCATCCCCAGCCTCCCCACCCACCTCCTGCAGCAGTTTGCAGTCGCACGACGAGAAGTCTCCGCCTCCCATTGTACTCTGGGTGCGCTGTCTGTACGGCATGTCACTCGTCTGTATAGTCTGACGAGAGGAGAGAGAGCGTTGGAACGCCGTTCCAAGGGCCAAGTTTCAGACATTGATCACAGGCACGAGCACGTGTTCAGGTACAAAGAGCTTCAGGAACCGACCCAAACTTACGGTGACATCCCGATGACGGAATCAAATTTGGTTTACGGCCGAGTCACGGAGAAATAGCCGGAATAATAATTGGCGGCGGATTAAGAAACGGATTAGGAATGCAAACTGTTAATTTACTGCGATAAGATTTTCGGCGTAGGGGAAGCCACCGCGATGCACAAGGGTTGAATGATAGTGCCAAGAACACTGTAGCTCATGGGGAGATCTGAACCGAGGTAAGGGGTGGCAAACGGAGGTGTCAACGGAGGTAAAGCGGCGCGCTATGACGAAGCTGTTGCACTTGCATATCGATAGTTTCGACTTGGCAACTTGGCAGCGTCCAAAGCGTCCTAGCATGCCGGGGCCGAACTTGGCAGCGTTATCAAGATACCACGCGTAGTCGTGGGTGAGGACAAGCCAAGACCTTACGGGCAGTACAAGCGTGCGCCGGACGCGCTTACCACTGAACCAAGAGATATCACGGAGACACAGAGAGTACGCTCCTAGCACTGATGTGAAACCCCACTTACTGGGCACCAGACGATGACGGCACTCCGTCATTCCCAATCGCCGTCAAACCATGTGCAGTCTTCAGCATTGTACCGAGTATCCTGCAACGAACAAGGGGTCGTGGACGCCGCTCGTATGTTTTGCGGCATTGTTGATCCAGCTGCAACACGTTGACAGCGGCGGCATACCCGGCCCGCGTCCCCGGTGTTGACACATTGGGCGTGTTGTTGCATTCATGCCCTGGCCGCCTAAACGGGGTGCTCTAGTAGTCAGCACGCGAGCTCGCCGTCTCCGCAAACAGAGATCCGCGAGTCAGCGAGCGCGTCAGCCAACGAGCACACGTATAGATGGTGATAAACTGCCAGATAGTCAGGACGCCGGCCGGCGTCCATTCGGGGGTATCGGGGTCATACTAAACTTTGCAGGGATGGTGGCGGGCTGGTGACGTCGAGGGGGTTGGGCGGTGCTAGTAGTTGGCTGATGCGAGGCACGCGGCGTTGTGATTGTCAGTAAGGAGTAGGAGGAGAGGATTGCCGAGCTCGGAGAATGGTATTTTGAGATCGAGGGGGTTTAGACGAAAGGATGTGCCTGCAAGAGCCAAGACATATCGCCATGTGGGCGGACATGCCGGCGGCAACTTGTATCAACCTGCAGACCTTGCGTGAGCCAAGAAAACTCTTGGGATCCCAATCCGGCGCAGAACAAGGGCTTACTAGTGGCGGCTTACCCTGGACTGTCTGCCGGACTTTGGCTGAGGTGATCCCAAACAGTACCGAGTCACTCGAGTACCCCATTTCTGATTTTCTTCTACCTCGCTTCTCTACCAGCAATTACTTGATCACTCATCAGATGCGTCAGCGGCGGCGACATGTGATAGGAACCGGCCCTGAACAGCAAGGGCCAACAATCCGCCAATGTGCCTCTTTTTGACAGTTCTGCTGCAATTAACACTCGCCTCATTCGCCTGGGCATACGCTACTCCGGACTATCCGACCCAACCAACTCCTCCTCCTCCTACTCCTCCTTACCTCCTCCGACTGGAAACGGGGAGTTGGAACGGGCACGAGAAACACGCTAGTGTTCAGCTTCATCCCCCTCTAGTCTCAAATTTTACTGAGTTTCTAGTTGGCTGCCGGACCGGTTGCGAGCAGGGTACAGGCGCTTCGCCTACGCGGTCAATGGCTTCCGTTCGTTGCGCGTCTCGGGTCGTCCACCTTGAGCGGGGTGGACGTCGCACCCCGCGCGGCCACCCCGAACTGCGGCGGGGCTGGAGGTGGGGCAGAAGGTAGACTTGGGGTGGTTGGATTGTTTATAAGACCAAGCTCGCGTCGACCTCTTTGTTGATCTCACACTTCTCCACATCCACTCGACAAGATGGGGTTCATTATCAATCAGAACAACGAAAGGTCTTTGGCTTTGGCTCAGCGCCCAGGACCCGTTACCTACTATGGCTTCAAGGGCCAGAGGCTTCTCGCTGCCATCGTCGCGACCGGTACCGTCGGTTTCGCCCTCTTCGGTTATGGTGAGTAAAAGCTCGCTCGACGCGATTGTGATGTGCCACAGTAGTAGTAGTAGCTAACTCGACAGACCAGGGTCTCATGTCCGGTATCATTGGCTCGGAGCAGTTCAACCGCGAGTTCCCCGCCACCAAGCAGAAGGACAAGAACGACGTCCACACTGCCACTATCCAGGGTACCGTCACCGCCTGTTACGAGGTTGGCTGCTTCTTCGGTGCCCTCTTCGCCTACTTTGTCGGTGAGCGCGCCGGACGTCGCCGTATGATGCTCCTCGGTGCGCTTGTCATGATCATCGGTGCTCTTATCACGGTTACTGCCTTTGGACCTGGTGAGCCGAACGGCAACGTCGGCGGATTCGTCCAGTTCTTCATCGGTCGTGTCATTACGGGTCTTGGTAACGGTGCCAACACTGCTACCATCCCGTCCTGGATTGCCGAGACCTCCAAGGCGCACAACCGTGGTTTCCTCATCTGTATGGAGGCCTCGACCGTCGCCGTCGGTACCGTCATCGCCTACTGGCTCGACTTTGGCCTGTCGTACGTCGACTCGTCCGTCCTCTGGCGTTTCCCCATGGCCTTCCAGATCGTCTTCGCCCTCGTCCTCATTGCCGGTGTCCTCGGTCTTCCCGAGTCGCCCCGTTGGCTCATTCTCCACGGCTACGAGCTGAGGCTCAGCGTGTCCCGCTGCCCTCCGCGGCGACGAGTACGACTCCCCGGCGCCGTGCTGAGAAGAACCGCATGGTTCACATGATCGAGGACCAGATGTCCGCTAAGGCCAAGCGCTCCGATGTCCTCAAGCAGGGCAAGAAGCAGCACCTTACCCGTACCCTCGTCGGTGCTTCCACCAGCTCTTCCAGCAGATCGGTGGCTGCAACGCCGTCATCTACTACTCGACTTCTCTTCCACCAGCAGATCGGCCTCGAGATGCGTCTCGCTCATTCTCGGTGGTGTCCTCTCTCATCATTTACATGCTCTTCGCCTCCTCTCCTTCGTTCTCGTTGAGCGCGTTGGTCGTCGCAAGCTCTTCCTTATCGGCACCTTTGGCCAGGCTACCGCCATGTTCATCACCTTCGGCTGTCTCTACCCCGGCACCGCTGGTCCTGCCAAGGGTGGTGCCTTCGGTCTCTACCTCTTCATCGCGTTCTTCGGTGCCACCTGGCTTCCGCTTCCCTGGCTCTACCCGCCGAGCTCAACTCGATGGCCGTCCGTACCCAGGCCAACGCTATCTCGACCATGACCAACTGGCTGTCCAACTTCCTCGTCGTTCAGGTCCTCCCACGATGACCGCTTCGATCGGCCCCTGGACCTTCTTCCTCTTCGCCATCGCCAACGTCCTCTTCCTTCCCGTCATCTACTTCTTCTACCCTGAGACTGGAGGCCGTTCGCTCGAGGAGCTCGACGTCGTCTACGCCCACGGTCACATCACCAAGCGTCGCCCGACTCTCATCGCCAAGGAGCTCCCCAAGCTCACCGAGCACCAGGTCCAGGTCCTCACCGACCGCTACGACATCCACGGCTCGGACAACGTCCCCACCACCGAGGACGCCATCGACACCTCGCTTCCTCCTGCCGAGGCTACCGGTGCCGAGAAGGCTGACGGCCGCTTCTCGCCGTTCGCCCAACTCGACTCGTGTCCTACGCCCGAGGGCTGAGCGCAAGCCTCGGCGTAATCCAGTTCCATTTCATGTTCTGCTCCATAATTAGAGGCGTTAGAGACGCACTGGCATCTCCGAGCTGGCTCGGGAGTCCCGCGTCTAGTACTGTATTGCTAGATCACATACTGCATCGATAGGCGCATGCCAGCTACTATATTTCTGCTTTGGCCGTGGAGGCTTGGGATATCTTGTCACTGAACTAACAGCAAAGAATGCCCGCTGATACCATGGCTCTTGACTTGGGCACTACCGGAGCGCATCACTTGTGCTGCGCTTCGGCAACTAGCACTAGAGGAGCAGTCCAACAGCTTGGTCGGGCGCTTCACCTCCCGTGACAGAGGGTAGTGCAAACCCCGTGCGCGTTCAGCTTGATCTAGACGATATGCGTTAGTCAGGCAGGCACCTCGTCGCCATCGCCTCGGGGGCGCCAGCAGATACTCCCAGTCTATGACACGCAATAGTGCCCAGCAATAGAAGTTATGTGAAGAATGCATGCAGCCACGACTCGATGCGTTGGCCAGCAGCAGCAAAACTCACCGGCGGCTCAATTCCAAGCTCCGTTATGACCCGTGAACATGACGAAAGACGGCGAAAGCGGAATCAAATCTCTCCACTCCCCTCCCTCCCCTTCGGCGCCCTCACATGATGTCGACCCCCCGGTGTGTTCGGCCACTCTCATCGTCTCGCCGGCAGAGAAAGCCAACCCTTCCATCAAAAACCATTCTGATCCACCGTCTTCTCAACATTACCTCATCCCCCAACCCCATCTCTTTACCATGGCACCCGTCCCCCCTCCCTCATCGGCATTGCTCAACCCGCCGCCCGCGACGCTGCCGCAGGCCACCGAGGCCGCCGCCGACGGCATCATGGTCAAGGCCCAGCGTTTCTTTGAGGAGAACCAAAAGGCCATTCTGATCGGCTGTGGTGTCGCCGTCGCCGCTGGTGCCGGCTACTACCTCTACTCCACGTCGGGCGGTAAGGGCCCAGCACCGGGCCCGTCGGCAGGGTCATCGTCGTCGTCGTCGGCCGCGGCGCCCGCCGAGAAGAGCTCGTCGTCCAAGAACAAGAAGAAGAAGAAGAGCAAAAAGTCGGACAAGTTCCTCAAGGGCGAGGGAGCCGATGGCCCGCTGCTTGAGGAGATCAAGCCCAAGCCGACGGACAAGAAGGCCGAGGACAAGGCCGTCGAGGACCCGTTTGAGGGTGAGTGTGGTCTTTTTCATTCGGTAATGTATACTAACGGCTAGGCGTGCCCGACGCCGCCGGCATCGCGGCCATGAGCGATGAGGAGCGCAACGCCCTCGGCAAGACGCTCAAGGACAGGGGCAACAAGCTGTACTCGAAGAAGGACTTCAAGAAGGCTGTCGAGTGCTACACCAAGGCCATCGAGGTGTCTGTTCAGAAGGACGCTGTGTTCTACTCGAACCGCGCGGCGTGCTACGTCAACTACTCGCCCCCCGAGTACGAGCTCTGTGTCAAGGACTGCGACGAGGCGCTCAACCTCGACCGCACCTAGTAGGTTTTATCTGTTGGAGCAGCTGCTGACATCCAGCGTCAAGGCTCTCAAGCGGAGGGCAACGGCTCTCGAGCGTCTCGACCGCGACGAGGAGGCTGTGCGGGGTGAGCTCAAATCGCGCCGGATAGCAGCTGACTTCAGATTTCACCGCGTGCACCATCATCGAGCGCTTCCAGGACGAGGCGGCGGCCGCGGCCGTCGAGAGGTGTCTGAAGAAGCTTGCCGCTCGCCGGGCCAAGGACATCCTTGCGTCCCGCGAGACCAAGCTGCCCTCGCCGACCTTCATCTCGTCGTACCTTGCCGCCTTCCGTCCCCACGCCAAGCCCAAGGTGCCCGAGAACGCCGAGCAGGGCGACAAGACGCTCGACAAGGCGTTCGACGCTCTCGAGGCCGCCGACTACGCGCACACCGTCACCCTCGTGAACGAGGCTATCGAGCAGGGTGTCAGCACCAAGAAGGGCCAGGCTGAGGCGTACAACCTTCGCGGCACGTTCAAGTTCCTCATCGGCGACTCGGCTGGCGCCAAGACGGACCTTGAGAAGTCGCTCGAGATCGACCCCACGTTCGTTCAGTCGTGGGTCAAGATTGCGAGCGTGCACATGGAGCTGGGCGACGCGCTGTCCGCGTTTGCCGACTTCGAGACGGCGATCCGCAACGACCCCAACGACGCCGACATCTACTACCACCGTGGCCAGGTCTTCTTCATCATGGGCGAGCACGAGAAGGCTATTGCCGACTACAACAAGTCGATTGAGCTCGACGACGCGTTCATCTTCACGCACGTCCAGGCCGCTGTTGCGCAGTACAAGCAGGGCGAGGTCGCCAAGTCGATGGCTGCGTTCCGCAAGATCCTGCGCCAGTTCCCCGACCGCGGCGAGCCGTCCAACTACTACGGCGAGATCCTGCTCGACCAGCAGAAGTACCAGGAGTCGGTGGAGCGGTTCGAGCGCTCGATCGAGCTCGACAAGGAGAAGAAGCCCCGCAACGTCCTCCCCTACGTCAACAAGGCGCTCGCCATCTTCCAGTGGAAGCAGGACATTGGTGCCGCCGAGGCGCTGTGCAAGGAGGCGCTCGACATCGACGCCGACTGCGACGTCGCCGTGGCGACGCTCGCCCAGCTCTCGCTCCAGCAGGGCAAGATTGACGAGGCGATCAAGTGGTTCGAGAAGAGCGGCAAGCTGGCGCGTACTGAGGGCGAGTTGGTCAACGCGATCACGTACGAGCACGCTAGCCGTGCGCAGGCTGCGTTCCTCAAGAACTTCCCGGAGTACGCGGAGCGTCTGGGCCAGATTGCGCAGGGGATGTAAGCGGTGCCGGCGCAAGGTGCCGGCGCCGAAGGCGTCGGCGCGCGGGCGTCGGTGCTGCGGGCGTCACTGCGGGCGTCCAGAGACGATGCCTGTGCTGCCGTGCCTCGGCCGACGAGTCAGAGGAGTTGAGCGATTACTTGGAGAAGAGAGAGAGACGAGACGAGACGACGCGTCAACGACGCCGTAGAGCAGTGCACGCATGCACGCAGAATTGTTACTGTAGTAGTCCGGCTACGAGGGCACCAGCCACAGACATACCCAATCCAGCAGACACACCTATCCTATCCAAAACTCACACCACCACTTCCTGCGCGCCGAGCTGAGCCTGAGCCTGGACATGTATCGGTCGAATCTATGCAACCTCTCATGCTTGCGCTGTGTGCGGCGTGGCGGGCGGGTGGAGAGAGGCGAAGATAGAAGGCGAGGCGAGGCAGAGGAAATTTTGCGTGGCGGCTGGTGGTGCAAAGTTGCGTCCAGTTAGCAGGCTGAGGCCGGTGAGCTAGCTGCTCTGCGAAATTTCAGTCCACTCGCACGACCACTGCGCGGAAGTTGACCAGCGCAAGTAAAGACACAAACACAGAAAATGCAGAACACTACAGGCGCCGTCCTCTCCCCATCTCACCTCATCCTCCCCGTCCTCCTCCTCGCCTCCTCCTCTCATTCCTCACCACCCACCACGCCCGCCCACCACCGCTCACGCACACGAGCGACTACGTCGCTCGCGTGTCGCGCAAATGTCCGGCCTACCGCCCCACGCCCGCCATGCAGCGCGCGTCGGGGACTAAGATGGCCACCTCCTCTCGCCCGATCCGGGTTGACGCTCGACCCGACGTGACCCCCCGCGCCTACGCTAGCAGAACGCGGGGGGCGGCCGGAGAGCAACACAGGGGATAGGTAACCCGGGGCTTGCCGCACATATGGAGAAACGACAAGCTGCGAGCGCGATATTTATGCGCGGCGGGGGGGTGCGAGGCCGGGAGGGAGGAGGGCGAGAGGGCGGGGTTTGGAGGTATTGCCGTGTGGCGGCTCGAGGCGGCGGTGGAGGGCGAGGGCCAGAGAACGGGAGAGGTGGAGGTCGACCACTTACTCTTTGGTGAGGTTGGCTTCGAGACGGCCGGTCGATGCAGTGATATGGCGAGATGCATGAGTGTCGATAGATGCAGGCCGTGGTGGTGTACACATCTGGAAGCGTCTCTTGGATTCCATGCATAGGGGTGCGCCCTTGGAACAGATCCCGGCTACACGTCTCGGCTTCGAGCCCCGGAATGCAGGAGCTGAGCGCACTGTCGCTCGCATGGCCGCATGCTTTGAGGCGTGTACCCTGGTATGTATACATGGCTGGGCGATGTACACAGCCTGCCTTTGAGCCATCTCGCAGGACAAGCAAGAAGTGGGCGACGATGGGAGGCCGTCTTGGGGCCCTTCGGGAGACGACCACTACTGGCACCAGGCCTTCAACCGCCACTAGCTGGAGTGTTCAATCATCCACCCACACCCACACGCCACCGCGGACGCATGCATCGCACAGCAGGAGTTGTTACGAGATGCGCCTACCGACCCAGGTGCCTACCTCCATCAGGTGCCTACGATAATATACACACAGCCAACAACTAGACATCCTCGTCCGTTTCAAAGCCCAGAAGCTGTGACCCCGTCATGTCGTCCGGCTCGATCGCGTCGCCTAAAGGATCGTCCAGCCCAATTCTCTCGCCTTGGTTGGCCAGAAACGTCGGGCGGCTGGCCGCCTTGTCGTGGCTGCTGCTTGCACACCGCGCGAGAAGGTCCAAGCCCGGCGACCCGTGGCCCGAGCCAGGTCCCTGGAAGTAGGCGCGGCGGTCGAAGGTGTCCAATCCTTGCGTGGTCGAGGGCGTGACGCGGCGCGGCTCGATCGAGCTGAGCTGGGTTTCTGGCACAGCTGTCAGTTGCGACGATGGGACGTTGGGCCGCGACGATGGGAGGTTAGACTGAAGGCGAATCGGCCCATCGGTGTGCTTGCTTTGGCTCTGGTCGCTGCTCTCGATGCTGTTGAGGCTATCGGCGGTTAAGTCTATTATGCCGTTGGTTGCCGTGCGGGCGAGTTTGGATGTGCTTCCTTTGTCGACCGAGGGGCCGCCCTTTTTGGCAGAGGGCCCTGTCGGCTGCTGCGTCCCGGGAACGAGGACGTCGACACCAGCACTACCTTGCTCGACAGGCGGCTGGGATGCTTGCCCAAAGCGAGTAGGAGACTTTCGCTCGCGGCGGCTGCGACGCTGCGCCGCTGTGCCAGACGAGGATGATTGGCTCTGGGCGCTGATCTTGCGCTTCTTGCTCTTCGGGCCGGTAGTGGTTGGCAGAGTGGGGAGCTGGGAGACAGGGCCGAACACGTCAGCGGGGCCGTCGTCATTGCTCGCCGCTGCCGCCGCCGGCGCGTTGTTCTCCTGCTCCTTCGCCGCCGCCGCCGCCGTCTCTTTCTCCTTCTCTGCCTCCTCGAACGAATCAGTCATCCACGGAGCGGGTATGGGCTTCTTGCCTTGCGTAGCCTTGCGTTTGAGCTTCTTCTTCGGCGCCGGCTTTGGCGTGGGCTCCGGGGTGGGCGCAGGAGCGGCCTGCGACGACCCACCTGCCAGGGTGCTTGAAGACGCCACGGGACCGATGCCAGACGCCCGCAGCACTAAGACTGGGGCATCCGCCATCGATGCCACGGAAGAAGTGAGTCGTCTCTCGAACACTTGCGGGGGACTGGCGAGTTGAGCTAGGTCGATTCTGTCGGTGCCGATTTGCTGGCTGACATAGGCAGCAGGAGACGCAGGAGCTGTCTGCTGGTCGACGTAGGCTGCACACGGGGCCGTGGTTGTTTGTTGGTCGACATAGGTTGCTGGAGGAGCAGTCTGGATACTCTGCTCGACCGAGTGACTGCGCCGCCAGGCCGCCTCGCGGTCCGCCTCGGCGCGAGCCTCGACCTCTTTCCTGATAACCGACAGAGCCTCGCGGTTGGCCGACGACTCGGCTTGGAGCGATCTGATGCTGTCATCAACCCTCTTCATGAACTCGGAGCTGTCCTTGCCAGCCTGCTCCTGCGAAGCGGTACGCGTGTCGACCTTGGTGAGAGCTCTCGAGATGTCGAGTAGGGTCGTCTGGGCGGCAGGAATGGCCCTAGAGATCTCAAGGGCCTGGTCTGTCTTGCTGTGCAGCGACGCCATGTGGGTCCCCAAGTTGAACATTGTCTGAGGAAGGTTGAGTGGGAGGAGGACGTTCTTGAGCTCATCGACTGGGCGCAGTGCCGCAATCAGGGCTTCGAGTAGTGCGGTCGTAGTCTGCCGTCAGTACTCGTTGACGCAGTGGAAATCTACCTTATCGGGGCCGGAAGCCACGTTGTTCTGCTGAGGAAGACCGGCGATCATGGACCGCAGCCCAGCAATCTGGTCCGAGACGGAGCGGAAGCGGTCGTCGAAACCTCTGCCGACTTGCTTGAGCTGATCCTTCATCGCGTCCATGATATCGCTCTTCATCTGGACCAGAGCTGGTCCCACTATCCATCAGCTCAACCCTCCGAGTCGCCGAGGAAGGTGCCACTACCGCGTCGCCGAGGAAGGCGCCACTACCGAGCTAACTCACAATACTCCCTCATGTCGTCCTTGATCTCCTCACGCGCGGGGATGACCTGCATCTGCTGCCCGAGATCGTGCACTGCATCGCGGATGCCGCGCGTATCGCTAGCCAACCCATCGATGCGCGGCTCCATCTCTGCGTGTCAGCGGCCGCGCTCGCCTGCCGACTTACGCTTGATGGCGGCGAGGATATGGCTGGCCTTCACTCCCTGCCCTTGTCCTTGCCCCTCTCCTGCGGCGGGCCGGCGCATCGGCTGGGACGGCGACATCTCGTACGTCTCTGGTATACGCTGGCGCGCGCCCGGGCGGACATTCTGCGCGGGCGTCGACGGGCCGGGGGGATAATACGGCGCATGCATCGGCGGCGGGTACTGTTGTGTTTGCGGGGCCTGCGACTCGGGGAAGTCATCCTCCTCGTCGTACCCCGGCGTAGGGTATGTCTGCTGCGGGGCATGCTGCCGGTACGGCGGCTGGGAGGGCGTTATGGGCGACGGCTGGTACTCCTGCTGCGTCGGGGAAGGTCCGGCATACTGCGTCGGTGGGGGAGGGCGGCGTTGTTGGACCTGCGTGAGCTGGCGGTTCTGGGGGACCGCGCGGCCGGCAGGGCGTCGGTCGCCTGGAGCGATCATGCGTGGTGTAGGCCGTTGGATTGGGAGTTGGGATGAGAGTGGGACCGGGATGGAGGATTGGGTGAAGAGGAAGAGTGAAGACCGAGGAAGGTCAGTTGAGGTTGGTGAAGGAAGGTCGGAGGAAGGTGGTCTCCACTTGACTGGGTGACGAAGGAAGGTACCTACAGCTGCTTCCAACCTCGATATCCGCATATCGTCGAGACCGACGTTGACAATCAAGTCGATGTTGACGCCGATGCCTGAGCTAGAGGTGAGTGTGCCAAGTGGTGCACCCCATCACCAGAGGCCATCACCGGCATCGCCATCACCAACCACACACACACCAGAGAAATCAGTCGCGCGGTTCATCATCAACCACCACGCATGCCCACCATCACGCACACGGTTGACAGCGCCTCCGCGCCGTGACAATGCAGAGATACATACAAGTGACACATATGCAGGACAATGCTTTCTCTTCATTGCTGGTCTGGCGCGTCCGCGTCAAGAAGCGGAGGCGCCTGCGCAGACGCTATCGGAGCGGGCGAGAGAAGCGACGGCATCGGCGGCGGCGTATCTGTAAACTTGGGGGTGCCCGAGTCCCCGACTGTCATCCCGCGCGGCCGCATCCGGAACTGCTCACTAGGCTCAGGCCCGGGGGACGACTTGGCGCGGCGCCGCGTATCGCTGTCCACCGAGTCTTGGCTCAGGCGCCACCCGCTCGTCACCTCCTTGTCCTTCTCCTGTGGCGTGTCGTCCGGATGCGGCGGGCCGACAGAGTACGAGCCGCGCTCGAGGTGCGTGAGCCGCATGAGCGTGTGGGGGTTGATCTCGATGTCGAAGAGGTCGACGATAAAGCGCCGCACAGGCGCTTGGAAGTGGTTGGTCGAGATGGCGCGGAGGGCGCGGTAGAAGAGCGTCGTGGAGGAGAATATGCGCGGGTGCCGGTTGCGGATTCTGCTGTCAGCTCCAGAGCGGGCATGGTAGCTTACCGCTTAAGGCTGTTCATCGCGCCGGCGGCGAGGACGTAGTTACTGAGGTTGGAGATAAGGTGCATGACTTCGCCTTCGTGGCCTGACAGTGCTGGCATGGGCGCGACGGTGGACTTGATCTCAGGCCGCTCCCACGGTTCGATCTGCTGTCAGCTACGTGTACAGCTTGTAAGCTTACATGTGCAAAACGGTCAATGTCGTTGGGAAGGCACAGCCCGGTTGTCTGCCCCAAGGGCGTGCGTGCCGCGATCCAGCCATACTCCTCGAGAATCTCCGCCCCCATCTGAGTGGACGAGATGAGGCCAATGACGAAGAACGCCGTACTGACGTCAGCTACTAAAGGCAAACACTAACTCACCCCTTCATCGTCAGCACGAGCGAGTTCTCGGCAATCTCGATAATGTCGTTGATGATCTCCTCGTCCTCCAGGAACGCCAGCCCGCCCTCGGTCGAGCCGATGTTCCCGAGCACCCACAACGCCGCCTTGACCTTGTTGATGGTAGGCGGGTCCTCGAACTCCATGCCGTTCATGCGGATGATCTCGGCGAACTCGGGCACGATGCCCTTCTCGCGGAGATACTGGCATCCCTCGGGCGTCTTGCAGAGCTCGCGGAAGAAGTGCGTCGGCGCCGTGCCCTCGTACGCCCAAAACTCGTCGGCGTTCTCCTTCGCGAAGGGGCGGATGGTTTTGGAAACAAACGTCTCAACCTCAATGACGTAGAGGAGGTTGTGCTCCGCCAGCCAGCTCTCGAGCTCGTAGTCGATGTACTGAGCAGCCAGAAGATACTGGAACCCAGCGGACGTGGACATAAAGCTGGGGTTAGCGAACTCGAGTAGGAGAACTTACCGGAGGAAGAGGTTGGCTGCGATGTCGCCCAAGTGCTCCAGGGAAGGGCAGAGGTACACGACCTTCTCGAGGTTGACAGGGTCCATACAAGCCTCCTCGAGATACATGACGGCGATCTCACAGACCTCAATGGCGGGGTCGTACAGCTGTGTGACGAGGAGCTGGAGCGCCCAGTCCGTGAGCTCGGGCGAGTCGTGCAGTAGCTGCCCAAGATGATGGGTAGCGAATAAGCGTGTGTCCAAGTAACTCGACGTCAGGGCCTTGGAGAGCACGATTCTCTGGTGCGCATCGCTAGTGTCAGCTACTGGGAAGTTCATGCAGCTTACATGGAATAGTCGAAGCACTCGATGATGAGCTTGATGATGTCGTCGCGGCTGCGCAGCTCACACAGATGGTAGAAGGAGGTGAAGAATTTGAACTTCTCCAGCAGCTGCATGCCCTTCTGGTGCTTGGTGAGAGTGCCGATCATCTCAAAGTAGCCGTAAGTCAAGGTGTTCTCGAGGCGGTCGCGCGCGAACACAGGCTGGGCGCTCGGTTGCCCGGCGTACTGGTCGAGCTCGGAGAGGCAGTCGACCATTTGGCGCAGGAGCTTGTCCTCGGCGAGATACCGCTGGCCCTCGGGGTTGACGAGCATGGTGTTGAGCAGGGCACACGCCATGCGCACCCATTTGTGGTTGGGCTAGGTGTCAGCGAAGTCAGCGCTGAGACTCACCCTTGTGCGGAGGATGCTGCTGAAGCGGTTGTTGTATGGGTGGAGGAAGCTGAAAATGCGGCGGATGAACTTGGTCGCGCGGATGACCTCGTCCAGGCGCTTGGCGTTGAGCAGCGGGCCTTGCAGAAGCTCCATGATCACGTCAAAGTTCCACTTGTTGTTGTCGCGCGACATTAACACCTGGGCGTCAGCTTGAGAACATGCTGAGGAGCCTTACCCCTGACTCGTTGACCATTGCTTGGAATGCCTTGTCGTCTATTTGCAGCCCTAATCGTAACTTCACTTGCTGCACTTGCCGCTGTGATCGCTGAAGGGATTCTTGGACCGACTTGGGACTGGCTGTCAGCTTGGCCAAGCGTGCACACTTACGCGATGCGGTTGCGATCTCCAATTGCCTGGCTCCGCTTCAAGTTGTTGCGCGCTAAACTGTCAATAGACGAGAGAGCCGCCAGCGCTGCGTTCCGTTCCGTAGGCTTCGAGAACTCAGCCACGCCAGTGAAGAGACGCGGCAGGGCCTGGTCGTCAGCTGATCATCCACTGGCAGTAGCTAACCTGGATCCTTGCAGCATACTGCAGCGGCAGAGTGTGATTCGCGAGCTGAAGGATCTCGCCAAGGAGCAGCGTAGCCTTCCGGCTGACGTTCTGCGCCCCAGCTTCCTCCTGAATCAGAGCAACGAGGGCCTGGATGTCAGCTACCGAGCAAGGGTCCTAGCTTACCTCCAGAAGACCAGCCTCGATGAACACGGTCAGAAGGAAGGCGACATAGTTGTCCACAATACTCAACCGGTGCGCGACCTCGTCGTCCTCCACAGCCTCCTGCATCTGCGTCGACGCCTCGTACGCGCGGTTGTAGACAGTCAATCTGCGTCCGTCGAGGAACGCCGACGTCCAGCTGGGTGCCTTGATGCGGAACGCGCTGAAGAAGAGATCTAGCAGCGCATTCCTCATCTCCGGAAGCGGGACGAAGAGCGAGCTGATCAACGACTTGATGGCGCGGCAGTGGTCCATGCACAAGTACAGCACGCCGGCCCACGAGCCCAGCACCATGCCGACGTTGCGCACACATGTGTCGAGCTTGTCGAGGTGCCGCTGCATGTGGCGCGACGACACCTTGCCGTACTCTTCCGTCAGGCCGACGAGAACCGTCTCAAAGTCGGATCCGGGAATGAGGAAGTGACGCGTGTGCGGCATGTTGGCGAGATAGCACAGCATTCCGGTGATTCCCAGGCCCAGCTCGAATGGGCCGTCCTTGAATGCGCTGAGGACTATGCGGAAGGCGTCGGCTTGGAGGAGACATTCGAGGTCGAGGAGCGCGATCTCGACGAGCGTCTCCATGCACACGGCGCGCATCGCGTCGTCGGGGTTCTCGGCTGCGCTGACAATCGCGCGGACTAAGCCTTGCCGGAGGGGGACGCGGCGGAGGAGAAGGCGAGCGACTGGATCTGGGAGTTGTGACTGGTCGAACCTCGCTGCGAGCGCCTTCTTCTCCCGCGGAGTCGGAGGCGGAAGGCTGGTGACTGCGCGGAGCAGCAGCAGTGCCTGCTCGCGCTCGAGGACGGCCTTGGCATCGCGTGTGAAGGTTCTGCACAGTCAGCTATGCTCAAGTATATCTCGCTTACCGGATTATGACTGCCTCCAGTCCGGCGTTCATCATGCATCCCCACGTCCGGCGATCAAGGCAGTAGCGCAGGAGGCGGTACGACGCTGTACGCCGCCGAATGGTAGAGACATCAGAGAGGAATGGAAGGATAGCCTGGATGATCTCTGTGATCTCAAGCCGGCGATAGAGGGTGGGCGCCTTCTTGAACAATTCCGTCATGCGAGTGAGACAGTCCCACGCCTCGTCGCGCTGGTCCACCGACTCCTTGCCCTTGACGAGCGCGTGCCCGAGCTCGCGCAGGCGGTGGATCGTGACAGACGCAGTCTCGCGCTGCACCATCGCGTGCTCGTCCTCGCTGTCGTAGTGCGTATCTGTGCTCATGCTGCGCATGAACGGTCCCGGGCTGCCGGCGGACGACGCCTCCCACCCGCCCTTCGAGGGCGTGCTCTGGCGGCTGGGGCCGTCGCGCTCAAAGTCCGATGTGACGTTCGAGCCCTGGCGCGAGACTTTGGGCCGTACGCCCGCAGAGAGAAGGGTGGAGGAGCCGGCGGAGGTGGACAGCGCAGCGTTGGAGGTGAGTCCGTTAAGGCGCTGTGGGCGTCGGCGGCGGTGCTGCTGGGAGTCTGCCGTCAGACGGGTGTGATAGGTGGTGGAGGAGGGGGCGTTACTCACTCCCACGGAGGCGTTCGAGCCGAGCCTCGAGCGCCTTGATATGCTCGTTGGCGACCTCGAGCTGCGCGGTGATGCGCGACTTGACCTGATCCTTGTCCCCGCCGTCGCGCTGCTCAATCACCTATCTGTGAGCACGGGCGCAACACACACAATTTACGTCGAGCATCTTCTCAGCACCATACTGGACTCGCCGCTCGATCGCGAGCTTGTTCATCAAAGACTCGACCTGCGCGTCAGCTCCAGTTCCAGCTCCAGCTCAGAAGAACGCCCAACGCACAGTCTCTTCGGCCAGTTCGTCGGGCTGCGACGCATCGTCCAGCGCAAAGCCGGTCGACGTTGAGGCGCTCGAGCTCAGCCGGTCGTAGCTGGGCCGCGCGGGCGAGCCACGTGCCTGGTACGCCATGACGGTGGAAGCAGAGAAGCCTCGCGAGCTCGTGTGTGAGTGAAGCGCGCGCGAGGCGGTGGTCTCGGGGGAGTGGGCAAAGGGGTTGGGGGGTCGAACATTGCGAGTTGCATGCTGTGCGCGTCACAAACAGCGGGGCTCACCCGGGAGCAAATCGGCCGGGCCGGTCATCTCAGATAGCGAGCGTGGCGCCCTAGCGACTGCGCTTACCCTTCCGTTCTGTCTTCAACATTGCCCATATGCATGCGTAGGGCACTTGCATTCCATGTGAATGCGCTTCTTCTCTGGGCGGCAGCAGGGTGACAATGTATGCATATCTCCATGGCTCTATAACTGATGATATGTCACGTGATCTAGGGTGGACTGGGTGTGAGTGGCTGCTGCCGAGGTGTATGAGGTTCAAAGGATCCCGGGCGAGGTAATGTTCTCTGCCAGTCCAGTACTGCCTCGCGCACTTTACTTCGACGTGATTGTTTAGGGACGTAGTCGGGATGTGGAGGCTGACCATACCAGCCAGGCGGCGGTGGTGGATAATCGGGGGGGGCAAGATGGAGAGGACTTGGCGGCCGGGGGTGCAGCTGGGGCTGCAGCGCAGGCTGGGAAGGAGGAGCTGGAGGAGCGGGACGAGGGTCAGGAGCATGAGGAGCAGGGGCAGGAAGATGGGAAAGATGGGGAAGATGTCCTGGGGGTAATGGGTATTGATGAGGGAGAGGAAGCATGCCAGGCGGATGCATGAAGGCCGGCTGCATAGGAGCCGGGGGATGCGCAGGCAGGGCCTTATGCCACCCTCCCAGTTCCTCCGCAGCCCTCCTCGCCCGCTCCTCCCTTATCTCCTCCTTCAACCTAGTCAAGCAAGCCGGTGTTGGCAAGCACCCCTTAGTCGGGCGGTCGGGGTTGAGGATCGAGTTCGGGTGCTCTTTAAGATATGCCTCCTTCTCTTCCTTCTTCATCCTGGCGAACGCGAGTCTCTGCCATGTCAGTTTCGCCATCCAAAGGCTAACCCACCTCAGCCTTGAGGAACCGACGCCGCTTGATCCACAGCATCAGGAAGATTGAGCCTACCACCCCCAGAACAGCCATGGCGACCCCGATGCCCACCCCGATCTTCTCGCCTTTCCCCAACGGCCGGTCGTCCACAGGTAGACTTCCTGGAGTCTTGGTAGTCACTTTAGTCCACGTCGTGTAGGCTACTGTGGGAGAAAGTGGGATGAGGCCGGTGGTCGGAAACTGGGCGATGGAGATGAGGTGTGTGGCGAAGAAGGAGCGCACGGTGAGGAGGGGGAGGTGACAGGTGCCGTTGGTCTGGCTGTTAGCCGAGTATATTGATGAGGCTCAAATGGGGAGGACGCACGATGGTGGGCTTCATCCATGTCTGGTTGACGACGAACATATGCCATCCGGTGTTCTCGAAAGTATAGCCGTACGAGTGGATCCAGTTTGACGTGGTGGGCGAGCTGGTGTCAGTGACCTTTGAGGGTGACTGGCATGTTGTCTCGGAGTTGGAACGAGAACACCCACCCACACAATCCGCCTTCAACGGGGTAGAGTGAGCTGTTCCTCGGGTCTTCCGTGCCAGTAATGGGAAGCATTTGGACCTATTCTTCAGCATAGGCAGAGCACGAGACTAACAGAGTAGTCAGGCAGGACGACTGCTGGCGCAACTTGCCGCATCCAACCACCGACGATGGGCGGATTCTTCTGACCAACTTCAACCCAACCCATCTGATAGCCTATCCCTGCCTTGTCAGCTCCAGTTGAAGTGACTGTCCAAGCTTACCAGCATAGACTTCCTTGTACGGGAATGCAGCGGGGACGATCAGACCCATCGACGTGGCGACAGGTACCGTCGACCATGGGGTCAGGCTCGACTCTAGCTTTGCTGGAGGTTGGGGCGTCGTTGCTGTCGGTATGGACGCTGGCGTGGAGGTAGACGATGTGGAATGTGTCGGCGTGGGGAATATCGTAAAGTCCTGTCGCACATGCAGCGTCTGCAATAGAGCGTGCGGGGGCGGTGTGGCGGAGGGCTCGACTGCCACCACCTCTGCCACAGTCGCTACGAGCGAGGCGAGGACGCTGGACAAGGGCCAAAGCATAGCCCAGAGGCCTAAAGAGGGGTTGGTTAGAATGTCAGTGACAGACGAAGCGAGACATGGGAAATGTTTGTGATATGCGAAGGTCTATCAGGGCCATCAAAGTGTCCGTGCTCGCTCCTTCTGTGCACGCACAGACCGCCACATCCGTCGTCTTCTTACCTACTAAGGAATGTAATAGAGATTACATTCCACTTTCTAATTACATTAAGAAACATTAAGAACCTAGGTATTACCCACTCAATGACTACCTTTGATTGGAATAGGATTGTTGAATTAGGAACCTTACGGCGTTCCCGCGGTGACGTCACCCCCCATTGAGCCATCAGAGTGACGTTACATTTGGCGTCGTCGCGCGTCGTTGGGGCCGAGTGGGGAAGGAAGGAAGGTAAGGTCATGCGATCCACTACATCGTCACTCCTTCCCCCTTCCTCGTCTCCAAACACCTACCCATCCTCGCCGCCACCACTTGCCTTTCTCTTTCACTCTTATATCCATCCAACTCTTCACATCTAGTTCATTCTTCTTCCATACACATAACAACTAGCACATCTATCATATCATCATCATGGCCCTCCTCGACGGCATCGTCATCAAGGTGAGTATCTGTCCTTGTCACAGCTTCAAGACGCGTCCATCGCGCCCCACTGAAAGGATGGGAGGCTTGCCTTTTGCTGGCCCCACCTACCTTCCCCCAACCACTTACTAACGCCTGCAGGTCGTGAACATCATCGTGTTCGCGTCCATCTTCGGATCCAACCTCTACAGCGTCCTCGGCCCTTCTGGCGGCTACAGTATGTTCAATACCACCTACACAACAACACGCGCTGACCCACCCAGCCGGCCCCCATGACACCTACGTGACACCCTCGTCGTACGCGTTCTGGATCTGGACCCTCATCCACTTCCTCCTCCTTGGCTTCGTCATCTACCAGTTCACCGACAAGGGCAAGGCTATCATCGTCGACCGCGTCCACTACCGCTTCGCCCTTCTTGGTGTCTTCAACATCATCTTCCTTAACCTCTTCTACCGCGGCTGGTACATCCTCGCCTTTGTTGCGTCGCTCTTCGTCGCCGCAGCTGTCAGCCAGATCTACTACATCATCAACCTCAACGACGAGGGTGGCCTCGCCAACGAGCTCTTTGTCCACCTCCCCTTCTCGCTCTACCACGGCTGTGAGTACCCCACCAGTACCCTGGCTAGGGACCTGTCCCCAGGGGTTGTGACGTTTTGCTGATCCCGCAGGGACCGTTGTCCTCACCGTCATCGCCTTGTTCGAGGCCTTCGGTGTCAACGCCGACCACGAGAAGGCCGGTATCTGGACCAAGATCTTTGTCTTCCTCGCCTTCCTCTTCCTCGAGTCGACTGCTGCCGGATACGCCTTCGCCACCGCCTCGGGCGACCCGGCCGGCGCCGCCGTCATCTCGTGGGCGCTCTTCTCGATCTGTAAGCTACCCTCGCATACTTGAAGCTGACAACAGACCTTCACCAGCACGTCCCCTTCATCAAGTGGTCGGCCTTTGCCTTCTTCGTCCTCTCGCTCTTCGCCGTCATCAAGGCCGTCTAGTGAGTGGCTGTGTAGAACTGAGCACGTCCAGCCATATTAACATCCAGCTCGTCGTTCCGCGTCGGCCGCTCGATCCTCCACGACGAGGAGCGCGCTCCCCTCATCTCCGGCAGCGACTAAGCGCCTGGTGCCCACAGTTGTGCAAGGGTCTTGTGCCCCTTGCGCCCAGTTGTGCAAATGCTCAGCCACCACGACTACCATCCTTCCTCCACACCCACGATCCCTTTCTCTGATAGTACGAACAAGCTACGAGCCTTAACGACTCCCTTCTCGTTTGTCAAAGCCTGAGACCCCGTAAATTTCATGAAGAGAAGTAGCATCGCAGCGAGGCGATGATATTCAGAAGCTATCCTAGTTACCATCGTAGTAGCCACCGGATGTGATTCAGTTCTTCAATCTTGAGCTGCGGCGTGTGCCAACGGTTTCGGTGCGTGGTTTGGGCTCGGCCTTGGCCTTCTTCGCTGCGGGCTTCTCCGTCTGGGCGGCTTCGGGTGGCGGCTTCTCTGTCTTGCCTGAGGCCTTCGCTGCCTTTGCTGATTTCGGCTTCGAGTTCTTTGCCGGAGCCGCCTCCTCGCCGCTCTCATCGTCCTCCTCCTTAGCCCGCTTCGCCTTCGTCTTCTTGGGTTTGGAGTCGACCTCGAATCCGCCCCGCCGCCCCATCTCGACGATGGCATCGTACGCCTCCTCCTCGACGGGCTGGACGCCTAGTGTCAGCGGGCGATGGAGGAGCAGTAGTCAAATCTCTCCCCCTCAACAGGTCAAGAAGCTGAGGGATCCCCGCGGCAAATGAGGCGAGGTAAGTATCACAATGAACAGCGACCGGGAAAGAGGGGGCGCAGACTCACTCAACCGCCCGCGATTAATCAGCGCCATCCCCTGGACAGCCTTCAACCCTCCAACCCCAATATACTCGATCCCGGCGGGCACCGCAGTAAGCCCCACGAGCGACTTGACGGCGGACAGCGTGACTGGGTGCGGGAGCCGCTCGAGGAAGCGCACGCTGACCATGTACCATGTCGGGCTGTCTTTGTCCGTCTTGGCGTCGAAGTAGGGGTGCGCGCTGCTGTCAGCTGAGGACCGTGGAGAGGAGCTCACGGGTCCCAGGCGGTGTCTGGTGTCAGTTACGCGACTGTCCTGCAGCTGAACTGAGAAGCTGTAAAGGAAGACCCAGCGGGAAGGAATAGAGGTGCACTTATCACGTCATGACGTGCAGATGAGGCATGGGGGTGTAGATGGACGAGTGGCAGACTCACAGTCGGGATATCCCTCCTTCGAGATCTCGGCGAGCGCGTATACGCCTGCCGTCAGCTCTCACTCGTAAACGAGCTGCGCACCTGGGATCTTGCAATTGCTGTGATAGAACAGGACCTGGGGTCAGGCGCCGTTCAGCTGGCAAACGGGAAGATCGCAGCTGAACCCACCTTGTCGCCAAGCTTCATCTTCTCCTTCATGATATTCTTCGCCTCATGGCTCCGCACGCCTGCCGTCAGCGCCCTCCCCTCTCTCCTCGAATGGAGTCGCACCGTCCCACGGCGATTCGCTGGTGTCAGCTCGCATTACAAAGTCTACCTGCTGCAGCGTGGCAACCAAGCGCTCACTCACCCCATCTCCTCGAAATCGTCGACAGAGAACTAGGATGAGCTCAGAGGAAATGGAGTGCTCACCTTCACATCCTTGCCTTTGACGATGCGCGAGTCGGGCTCGGCCTTCATGAGCCACGGCATGGTGCGGGACACCGAGGTGGAGAAGCGGCGGGCGAGTAGGCGGGGTAGCAGCACGGCGAGCGGGCGAGCGATCGCGCGGTTAAACTGTATAGTGAGGAGAGTAGTGAGTACTGAGAACCTCAATGAGAGAGAGCCGAAGGAAGAGTGGGCAGCGTCGAGCTAATGCTGCATCACGAGGATTGCGGGTGATCACTGGGGATCTCGCGGACGTCATAAACAAACTACTTTCCCACGGTCCACCGGCCTCCACCGCCTCCACTCAAGATTTCGATGCGCCATCCCTCCACCACCCATCACCCATCCAACATCGACGAGCATGGATCTGAAACGCAAGCACGTCGTGTTCAGCGAGCCGGACGCGGGCGGCGCGAGCGGCAGCGGATCTGCGTGGGAAGGCGCCGGCGCCGCCGCACCAGCGGCGGCAGGGCCGAGCGTCCACCCCGACCGCGCGGCGCTGGCCGAGGGCGCCCCAGTCAAGAAGGCGAAGACGGCCAAGGTGAGCTAACAGGCGTGAACATCAGCTGACGGCAGCCGAAGACGGCACGCGAGATCCGGTATGCCGCGAAGAAGCAGCGGCGGCAAAGGAAATTGCGGAAGGCGAAGAAGGCCGCGGCGCCGAAGCCGAAGGGCGTCGGCGGCGTCGGGTTTGAGGAGGAGAGTGGGGACGAGAGCGAGAGCGGGGACGAGGACGAGGGGGATAAGGGGAAGAAGGGGGAGGATAGCGATGAGGAGGAGAAGAGGGACGACGTGCGCCCGGCTGAGCCCGAGGCGCCCAAGGCTGGATCCTCCACGCCTGCAGCTGCTGCTGCGCCTGCGGCAGCGCCGACGGAGGCCGACGAGCGCGCGAGGCGGAAGGCAGAGAAGGCTGCGAAGCGCGATGAGCGCCGCGAGGAGCGCAAGGCTAGGCGGAAGGCTGAGCGCGAGGCGGCGGCTGCGAAGGCCAAGGCCGAGGAGGAGCGGCGTGCGGCGCGGGCGGCGCGGGAGAACGAGGCGGGCGACGACACCGAGGTCGACAGGATACTGTCCTCGCCCAAGGACGAGGACGAGGGGGAGGCCGAGGACGGCGAGGACGAGGACGAGGAGCGCGACGACGTGGAGGAAGCCGATGCCGATGAGGGCAACGAGGACGACGTCCCCGACCTCCCAGAACGCCTCTCGCCGCCCCCGCTCGAGCCATTCCCCCTCCCGCGCATGGCGCCGGCGCCCGACGCCGCCGTCCTCTCGCGGCAGGGTATGCCTGCCGGGCTGCAGGACGCGACCTTCATCGACCAGGACCTGCGCATGGGCCTCGACGCGCTCTCCGCCGACCTCAAGTCGTCCTCCCCCTCCGGGCCCGACCTCTCTGAGCGCACGCAGAAGCGCCTGGCCGAGATCGGCGTCGACGACCTCTTCGCCGTGCAGGCCGCGATGCTCCCGCACCTCCTCTCCCTCCCCCTGGTTCCCCTCCCGCACGCCCAGCTGTCGGACTACCTCATCTCCGCGCCCACGGGTTCGGGCAAGACGCTCGCGTACGCGATCCCGATCGTGGAGCTGCTTGCGCGCCGCGTCGTGCCCCGCCTCCGCGCGCTGATCGTGCTCCCCACCCGCGACCTAGTCGTGCAGGTGCGCGAGACGCTCGAGACGCTCGCCAAGGGCACCGGCTTGATGGTGAGTCCCAATAAGAAGATGGGTATGCTGACGGCAGATCGGGAGCGTCACGGGCCAGCACAGCTTCGCGCACGAGCAGGCCCAGCTCGTCGGCGACGGCGAGACGCTGCTCGGCGGGTCGAGCAAGCTCGACATCCTCATCGCGACACCCGGTCGGTTGATGGACCACCTCTCCTCGACGCCCAACTTCACGCTGCAGCACCTCCGCTTCCTCGTCATCGACGAGGCCGACCGTCTCCTCACGCAGTCCTTCCAGAACTGGCTCGCGCAAGTGCTTGCGCACACGCGCCCTCCCGCCACCCCCGCGGCCCACCCAGCAGCTGCGTACGACGCCGTCTCCTCCGCCTGGACCGTGCCGCTCGGCCTGGCGTCCGACGCGTTCGAGGGCTCGGAGCCAGCACGGAGCACATGCCAGAAGCTGCTCTTCTCGGCCACGCTCACCCGCGACCCCGCCAAGGTTGCCGCGCTCGACCTCAGCGCGCCGCGCTACTTCATCGTCCAGTCGCCCTCGAACCCGCTGAGCGCGACTGCCGTCGGCTCGTCCTTCGCGCTCCCCGCCGAGCTTTCTGAACGCATGCTCATCCTCCCGCCGGCGCTCAAGCCGCTCAACCTCATCCACCTTATCCACGGCCCCGCGCCGTTCGGCGCGACGCCCGCGCTGGTATTCACCAAGAGTGTCGAGGCCGCGTCGCGCCTCGTGCGCCTCCTCGAGTTCTTCGAGGACGCGTACATCGGCTCCGGGCGGCGCGTCACCGTCCGGGGATACACGCGCGACATGGCGCCCGCCGAGCGGAAACGCCTGCTCAAGGAGTTCGGGGACGGGGAGGTCGACGTGATCGTGTGCTCGGACCTCGTCGCGCGCGGCATGGACCTGCCGTCCGTCGCGCATGTGGTGTCGTACGACGTGCCGCTCGACATGACCAAGTATGTCCATCGTGCCGGACGGACGGCCCGCGCTGGACGTGCCGGTACCGCGTGGACGCTGGTGGAGAAGCAGGAGGCGCTGCATTTCAAGGGCATGCTCAAGACCGCGGGGCACGAGGGCCCCAAGAAGGTCAAGGTCAAGGAGGACGAGCTGGCGCCCTACCGCGAGAGCTACGACATTGCCATGAAGCGTCTGAAGGAGGTGTATGGGAGGGAGTAGGCGCCGCTGAGTTTCGTGGACGTGTGCATTCTATAGGATCCATTAGGCATAGTACATGTACAAGGGTATACCTGGTGTAAGAGGTGTGTTCGGCGTCGTTAACTTACAAATGCGGGGTGAAGTGTGAGCGAGACGTGGTGGCATGGGTGACATGGTCATCACCCACGCTATGAGGAGCTCGCCCCCTCTGTGGCCCAACTCGTCCTCCTTGCGCTCATCGCCCGCACGGCGCGGCGCGCTGGCCTCGATCTCGGCCATAGCATTACTCTCCATGCGCGACTGAGCCTACTCGTAATCCTCATCGACACCAGCCATCTCCCTCCCCTTCCGCAACAACTCATCCACCCCCTCCTCGCGCCCCTTCAGCGTCTCCTCAATCTTGCGCCACGCCTCCCTGACGCGCTCCGCCGGCTCCTCCGCGACGAGCATGAGCCGGATCCGCTCGAGCCCCTGCTGCGCGACGGCGCGCGCGCGCACCCCGTCGTCCACGGTGCTCGGGTCCGGGAGGGCGACGCTGTCGGCCAACTGCGACATTTCGGAGAAGCGTTCTTGCAGGTCGGTGACGATGCTCAGGAGTTGGGGCGTGCGGGTGTTCAGCGCGCTGATGGTGTCGCCGGCGGAGAAGAGCTGGTGGTGGTGGTTGTACACTAGCGTGTGGCGGGAGGAGTGGAGGCGGCCGATGTCTGCTGTCAGCGCGACGTTAAGGGGTGGGAAGGAGGCTGGGAAGGGCGCAAGCGCCAGGCCGTGTCGAGCGTCCGGTAGAAACAATACAGACGAAAGGAGCGGCTCGCCGATTATGAATGATATATGGGAAGAGACGGCGCATGTAACGACAAGACAGAAGGAGCGCCCTGCGCTCGCTGCTGCCAAGGACTCTCACTCACCAGTCGCCAGTGTCGACGTCGTCTTGAGCAGCTCGGGCAACGACGCGCGCGCAATCAGGTCCTCATAGTACTCGGCGGGCACGAACGCGGGCGACGACATGTCGCGCCGGTCTCCCGCGCCCGTCCCAGCCGTCCCCCCAGCCGACCCGGGGGTGCTCGTCCCGCTGCCCGCGGCGCCTGCAGCGGCGCGCGGCGTCCCTGGCCCAGACCGCCTCTCCCCCGGCCCAGGGGAGGCGAGGCCGCCAGCTGCCCCGCTAACTCCGCCAGCGGGGGAGGGACCGTCCCGCTTGATGCCGTAGAAGTCGCGCAGCTGTTCGCGGCGGGCGGCGCGGCGCGCGTCGGCTGCGGGATTGCGGGTCGGGGAGAGGACGCGGTCGGGGACGGAGGAGAGCGCGTTGGACGCGGGTTGGCGGCGGGGCGTCGGCGCTGCTGACATGGTGTGTAAGGGATACCGGTGTGTGAGGGACCGGAGGGAGCTTGGTCGTAGAGGAGAGAGTTGAGAGATGGGTAGGCAGTTGTCAACATCTGTCGTCGATCGTCGACATCCTCGAAGTGCAATGCGTCGATGAGCGGTGGAGGCATCCCACGCGTCGATCGCGTGTCGATCCGGCTGCCTGGTCGCGTGGAAATCACGTGCATCGGATGTCCCCTGCTGCTATCTTGTCGCATTCCGCAATTCCGCATTCTCCCAAGCCTCCACAATCCGAAGCCTCGATCATGGCGGGCATGGACGATGCCCGAGCCGAACTGCATGCCAAGATCAGGCAGCCAAAACACCTCAGAATGGAAGTTGTTCGAAGTCTGGACGCTGGGCAGATCATGGGTGGCGCCGGGGCTGTGGATCTGAAGAGGGCGGTGAAGGGTAGTGGAAATGGGACGATCTGATCTGACCATCGCGTTTGGATCTGGGTCAGTGCGAGCTGCCGAGCCCTTCGAGGCATTCCGAGGACTTCGGGCGTGACGACAGGAGTGACAATGCGAGACGAGGGTGACACGACGCGCGAAGGGTGGGCCGTGGCCTGTGCTCTCCGTGCAGCTGGGGTTGGGAGACGGAGCGCCGTCTGCATCTGCTCCGTCGATTCATGCTGCTTCTCCTAATCTGCTGAGCGCTTAACGCCAACGCCGACAGCAGATAAGCGTATAGTCTGCAGCGGAGCATGAACCACGGCGCAGACTCCAAGATAGTAGCCCCGACCGACGCCAAGACCGGTTGAGCGGTGTTAGTCCCAAGCCCGTCCTATCCGCCCGTCGCAGTCCGCAGCTACTTCCATGTAAGACTCTCCCCTCTCCGCTTCTCCTCCTGATCTCTGCTTCGCCTAGCCTAGACCAGAGTAGTCCACGAGTAGAGCAGTGGCGTCAGGGCTTGGCTTGACCTTGGCTTGAGCACCTGGCCTCCAGCCGGGCCCTGAGTTGTCCTCTGGGCATTCCTGCGTTGAATTCCACGGCATGCAATATCAGCTGAGACGAGACGAAACGAAGCGAAACGGGCGTAGAGTAGCAGCGACGCCACGGGGCCAAGGGCAGTGGCGGTGAAGAATGGCTGTGACACAAGAGGCGGTTCTCAAGAAGGGCCAAGAAGGTTTGTGAGAGAATAACCGGAGGTCAGGTGTACAGCCCCCCCCCTACGCCGCCAACAGGCACAGCCTGAACTGGCTCATCGTCATCTCCGGTAGATTGTTGTTGTACGGCATGACACGGCGTTGCAAGTCGCGTCAAGTCCGAGTCGACTAGTTGCCACCCATTCAGCGGAAAGGTGCAGAAGATTGTGCCCTAATACACGGACAATGCACTAGTAGTAGAGCACGCACAAAGCACGAGCACTCCGACTACTGAACTCCGAGCTCTCCGAGTCCTCCGATCTACACAGCCCATTCCATCCATCCTTCCCTCGATCTTTGTTCTCCTCCCAAATATTTAGTACAATAAGACAACCCCCTTCCTCTTCTACTCTTCTACTCAACTTTTGTCCCCCATCCACCAACTAGAGTTCATCTGTTTGCCACCTCCTCATCCTCCTCCCTCTAGAGTCAACCCCCACAACCACCCCCAACACTCACCGCAATGTTCAGCGCCGACCGCGTCCACTTCCTCCTCTACGGCGTCGGGTGTCTCTGGTCCCTCCTCGTCTGGACCGTCGCCGCTGGCCTCGTCGGCAAATGGAACTCGACCGTTTCCTGTGCGTCTACAAGGCTAAAGAGGTTGGGGCGATCACTGACGCTGACGGCAGATGGATACAGATACGCGCGCTTCGACTCGGCTAACGCCGTGCTTGCGTGGGCTCTGCTGACTTGGATGTACTACACTGCCGCGTGAGTCTTGGTTGCGGGGAAGGTGGTTCTTTGGGGTTGTCGTTGGGCATGGCACAATACCATTTCCGCCGGCAAGCTGCTGGTGGTGGCCGAGAGTCCAGCAGCTGGTAACGACAATGGACATGCTAGGGGAGAGCGCATAGTCGGGCGAGTGGCGACGAGAAAGCCACGAATGGTCACAGCGTGCCATGCGTGCCCCATGCGTGCCACACGAAGGAGAAGACGCGAGGCGCGAGGAATGCAGACAATACACCCCAGAACCACACAACACCACCCCACGAACCCCCACGCACCCTACCTACATGCACACACTCACACCAGCCTCATCGTCCTCATGTTCATCTCGTCGGCCAACATCTTCCTCTGCATCATCGCCGACGTGTGCTTCCTGGGCTTCTTCCTCATCTTCGGGCTCGGTTCCGTTGGCGCGCTGTCGAGTGTCGCCGACGCGTTCCGCGCGCTCACGAAGTTCGACTCGACCAGTGGTGTGGGCAGGTGAGTGCCAAGCCAAGCCGAGCTGCGCCGCGACTGCGAAGCGGGCCAACAGCGGAGCGGAGGGGCGCCGAGGCGGACAAGTTCAGCTGCGGCGCAGTGGTGCCAAGTAACACGGGGACTAAGGGTCCCGCTGCAACCATTGCGCGCTTACTGGATTGCCGTCGAGCGCGTCGAGAGGACGGAGCAGCGCTGACTCTAGCCTCGGCCAGGCGACCGTCGCCCTCGGCTGGATCCTCGTCTTCATCGTGAGTTTACCGGCCCTTCATTGGCCCTCGTTTGTCCTTTCCACACACTGTGCCCCCTGTGCACATTGTCCACCCACTAACACCCAGATCATGGGCACGCTCATCTACGAGGTCTACCACGTCCTGCGCAACTACGGCGGCGACATCTCCGTCTGGCGCCAGTCGTTCCACGACCTCACTACCGGCGGCGCCCCCCGCTCCACCGAGAAGCGCGGCGAGACTCCCGCCGTCACGACGTCGGCCGTCTAAGCTCGCCTCCCCGCCCGCCTGTCCGTGCATCGTACTTTACGGTGCCATGTACTCGGCCGCGCTTAGCCTCGCTCAACATGGACGCGGCTGGGCGGCAGCCTACCTGTCATCCCCGCCACAGTTTCTATAATTCCTAGTTCTTCCTGGCCCCGGCCGCGCGCGATACATACACGAGTCGCGCGTAGAGAAAGAGAAATGTATTAAGTCTCTGTCGCTGCTGACGTTGCCTGGGCTGGCTGAGCGAGCCCTGCCATAGGACAGGCTGACTGGATCATCAAGCTCCACCACTCTTGTCCTAGAGCTGACCCAGGCTGAAGCTCTCTCGCTCAAGTTCTCTGCCCACTTGCCTGCTGATTCGATCCAGTGCATGATGTGGAATGGTACAACACCCGCCGTTGAGCGCAGTGTGACTATATGTATATGGATGATAATTAATGCTGAATGCACATATGTATTACGGGCGCGTATGCGAGAGGCCGTCGAGAATCAAGTGTCGAGCGTTCCCCTCGGCTATTGATACCCGCTAGCCAAGACTCAACTGGCGCAGCGTCCTCTCCGGATCATCCAGCGATAGAGGGAGCACCCCACCGTCTCTTGCGCGTGGCGTCCGCAGTGTCTGCGAGGCGGTCTCCTCGGCTTCTGCGTCCGCATCGGCATAGGCGTCCGTACTGCTCCTCTCGCTCGTCTGACCACTCCCCGCCGCGCCAACGCTCCCAGTAGCGCTGGTAGCCGTAGTGCTGGTGCTCGTCTCGAGACTCGCGCGCGCACTCGCCCCGCTCGTCTCGGCGCTCGCGCTCGTACTCGCACTCGGGCTGGCGCCGGCGCTGACGCTCGGGCTCGCTCTCGCGCTCCCACCGTCGAAGCCGAGGCCGCCAAAGCTGAACCCGTTGAAGCCCGGCACGCCGAGCCCGCCAGCCCCCGCCCCAGCCGCCACAGCTAGGCCGAGGCTTTCGACGCGCGCCGCGAGCCAGCCGGCAAAACAGGCGCCCTTGCAGAACGCGGCGTAGAAGTCGTTCTCGACGCGCGCCTTCGTCACTAGGCCTTTCGACTTGAAAGCGAGCGGGTTTGGACCGTGTTTCTTCTGGTGCGCAAGGAAGGTCGGCAGGGAGAATGGCTTGAGGCCGTTCAGCGACAGAGCTGGAGGTGGCGGTGGGACAGGGAGGGTGGTGGACGTCGGGTGCGGGAGGGAGGGGACGGGGCCGTCGAAGGCTGAGGTGTACGAGCTTGCGCGCGACGGATGGGGTCTGGGGGTGGGCGTCGAGGCTCCGCTCGGTGGCGGGACGAGGGTCTGGAAGTACCTGTTCAATGGGACTAGGAACTTTTCCGTGAGCTGCTGGAAATGCGTGCGGAGCGCGGCATTGCCGGCGGCGTCTGGGCGTAAGCGACGTAGAAAGCGCATGGCGTGACGTACCGTCAAACTTTCCCTCCGCGACGAGCGCCTCGAGCCTCTTGAGCAGCACCCGGTCCTTCTGGATACTCCGCTGTCTCTTCGAGATAAAGCCATCGGGCAGATCTGGCATGACCCTCTGCTGCGGCCCCGGTCTCGGCCCCTTGGCTGGCACAGCGATGACGTTGGGCCAGTGGCTCGCTGCGTTGCGGAAGAACGGGTTCTGCCATCAGTTGCGATTAGAGGGTGGCTCACAGTCACGCCGACGACAACACCCGCTTGCGGCTTGTTCGAGTTGACGAGGAGCGCAAAGTCGTGATCGTGGATGTGGAGGTATGGCCTAAAGTCGCCGGCGAGGGGGATGGGGCGGAGGAGCTCGCGGAGCCACCACACGATCTCCGAGCATGTGCGCGGGTCCGGTGCGATAACAAGCAATGGTTCGGCGAGCACAAGGCACTCCCATATCGACCAGAGATGGGGGAGGAAGGACGAGAAAGCGCGCAGTGGCGTCGAAGGCGGGAGCGCTGCGAGGATCTGGGGTTAAGGGGAGCTGGGTGATGGTGCTTACTGGTTCAGGTCCCCACCCGACTTGGGGGTTCTCGGTGCCATCCGGCAGCTTGACGCTCAGCACGTCGCTGAGGAGCGCGAGGTCGAGGTTGGCATCCGGTGTTGGGTCAGGCCACGCCGCGATGCCATGACACGCAACCTCGAGCGCGCTGTACCCGTGGGCAAAGAATGCCGGCGCGAGACGTGACAGCACAGCACTCCATAGCGCAGGGAATGGGAGATGTGTGAGGACAACAACAGATTTCTGCCGTAAGTGGGGGAATCTTGAACACAGCTCCACTCACCTGCATGTACCCTCTCGCATTGCCGCGGTCGCGGCGTTGCTGGAACCACACAAAGCCGTACATCCACTCGCGCCCGCGCTCGTCCCATTTACGATACTCTGCCGCGCGGTCGCGCTCCGGCTCGTCGCTTGGCATGCGCTGCATCCCGCCCTCGCTGACTGTCGAGTCGCGACTGCGCGCCCGTCGTGCAGGGGGTAGTTGCTCGGCGCCAGCCATCGGCGACGGCGGCTCAGGGTACGCCAGGCTCTGCGGATCGGGCGGCACGTGCCGGATCTTGAACGAGAACTGTATCGAGCCCTCCGTGAACAGCGAGGTATCGGGGAACGACGAGAAGGCGCTCCTTGTCAGCGAATACAAAAGAGACTGGAGACTCACACATTCTCCTTGACGCCAGGGCCCCAACGCCGCCCGCCAGCGCGACGCTCGACGACAGGGCCCCGCTCGAGGTCGAAGTTGCACACGACGATCTCCTTGACCCACCGGCCCATCTTGTGTGCTGTCTCGTCGTCGATGAGTGGTGGCGGCCGTGGGCTCGGCGCAGGCTGTACGGCGGGTACCTCCAGCTCGTGGGTCGCGCTCGTCGCCGACTGCGCGCCATTGCGCGCTGTCATGTCGACAGATGGGATGCGGACATTGAGCGATCGCGAGCGTGCGATGCGTCTGTTGTGTAGTGGTGACAATGGCGAGTGCGGAGAAACGGGAGTGATGGGCGAGAGTCCTTCCTGGTCTTGCTGCCGTACAGTCCGCGAGGACGAGGTGGAGTTGTACGACGACTGCCGCGACGCCAGCGGAACTGGCGTCTGTGTCGGGCTGGGGCTGGGACTTGGGCTCGGCGGACGCCAGTTGGAGGCGGATCTCGGCCGCTCCCCCACATCGCCCTCTGGCACACGCTCAGGCCGGGCACTACTGCTCCGCATCACGCCGACGCTAGCTGGTGGCCACCTTGCGCTGGAGGAGCGCGAGCTGGAGTTGGCGACGGAGCTGGGCCCAGCACGCTGCGGTATGGGGGCGCTGATGCCTTTGCGTGGGGTGGAGGACGAGGCGGCGAGGGGACGCTCCGAGTCTGTGCGCGCGAGCGAAATGTCGCCCGCATCGTCGTCTGGCAGGTGGCCGTTCGCGCCGGGCGCGCCGGCGGACCCGCGGCCCGGGGTGGCCGCGGGGTGGGACATGGTGGCCGAGACGTTGTGTGTGGGTCCTGTCAGGCCAGGCGAAGAGTGCGAATGGATGTATGCGAGTGAGAGATGGAGAGATGAAGAGGACAAACGAGTCGAGTGAGGGAGAGGGCCGAGGAGATTGATTGATGTCATTGCTTGCTGTTAGTCTTATTATTCCGCTCGATCCGGTGCCCGTCCAATTTGATCATCAGGGTGGAGCAAAGGCGGCTGGTCAAGCTCCGCCTCCTTCATATGGCACACTCCAGCATAGATGGTTGGCGGTGCATAGAATAACATAGTACAGCAGGTGGTGGTGCATATGCAGATTACATGATGGGCGAGGAGACAAGATAACTATGCTTAAGATGATCCGGGATGTCCAATGTTCGTGAGGGCGTGCTCCGTGGGTGAACAAAGCGGCCTACAGCGACAGGGACAACACAACGGCGAGTATGCTACAGAGGCAAGAGAGGCTACTCCACAGTCGCCTCGCCGTCAACAAGCTTGAGCACCTTGCCATTCTTCCACGGCACCTCCTCGTCGTAGTGCGACACCACGACAACAGCCTGCTCCTTGCCCTCGTTGGCCATCTCCTCCCATTCCTTCTTGAGGAACTCGAAGCACCGCTCCCAGATCTTCTCGTCCACGCCCTGCGCCGGCTCGTCCAGCACGAGGAGGGGCGGGCGGCTAACGACCGCACGGAGGAAGATGAGGAGCGCCTGCTGTGGCGGCGTGTAGTGCGCAAAGATGCGGTTGCCGAGCTCGCGCGTCGTCATGTCCGCCACCTCGCCAGTCCGTGTTGTCGAGAGGTGAGGCTTGAAGAACTCGAGGAGAGAGAGGATACGGGTCTTCTGCTCCTCGTTGATCGGGCGGCGGGAGAAGACGCCCTCGTAGCCGGTCGCGATGGCTTGAGCGGCCGTCAGGCCCATGTTGCGCGGGAAGGCGGAGAAGATCTCGGGCGAGGTGTGCCCAATCAGCTGCCGGAGGATGGGGGTGGGGATCAGGCGGCGCGGCTGGCTGAAGAGGGTGAGGGCAGTGGGCGGGAGGGAGAAGGACTGGGGGTGGTGGCCGAGGAGCACGGAGAGGAGGGTTGTCTTTCCGGAGCCTGGCGTCAGCTTTGCTTCAACGCTGTCTTAGCTCACCGTTCGCGCCCTGCAGATGCCACCGGTCGCCAGGGACGATATCCCAGTTGACGTTCTTGAGAACTGGGCGCGTGCCCTCGCCGTACGTGACGGAGACGTTGCGGAGCTGAACGATTGGTGGCTCGCGGCTCGTCGCCCTCGAACCCTCCGCCTTGATGTCGTGGTGCTCCTCGGCGCTCTCGCGTTGCCGCCGCCTGGCCTCCCACTGCTTCCTCGTCCCGATCCAGACATGGCCCTCGCGCACCTCGACGACGTTGGTCACCCACGGGAAGCTCTCCAGCGTCTTCTCCGGCCCGAAGTCGCGAACGACGAGCACGACTCGGGGCTCCCCGTCCGTCGCATTCAGGTCGCCGAGGCATTTGGACACGACGGCGCGCGTGGGCGCGTCGACGCCGGCCAGCGGGTCCTCCAAGAGCATGATCTCGGGGCGCGTCATGATCGCCTGCGCGAGGCGCGACCGCCGCGTCTGCCCCGACGACAAAGCGATGTACGGCATGTCGATGAGATGGTCCATCTTCATGTACGTGAGTGCACCGAAGACGTTCTTCTGCGCCGCCTCGCTCGGGCCGAACATGGTCTCGAGGCGTTGCCGCACCGTCTGCTTATCCTCTTCTTGGAGCGCGCCGTAGCGCGCTGTGTAGTCTGTGAACTCGCCGGTGATGGACGGCTTCGAGAACGCAATGTACCGAATGGGCAACCAGCTCTCTGGGTCAAGCGCGCGATTGGGCGGCTTCATAGTGTTGACCGGGAGCGGGCCAGGCGGCGGGGTGATGGGCGCGATGCGATGCCTCCCGAGAACGGTCTGCTGTCAGCTACGCAGAGTACTTGCATTGGGCAGCTGCCCACTCACCTCGATGGCTAGCCGCCTCCCTTCGGCGTCGCCGACGATGGCCCAGCCCTCGTCTCCGCCATTCTTCACGACCCACTGCTTGTCCGGGAAGTGGAGGAGCACATCCTTGTCCTCGATGTTGGTCGGTGTGCCGAGGGGAACGACGCGCGCCTGTTTCGGGAAGCGGATAAAGGGCACCGGGTTGATGGGGCCGCCGCGATGGAGGAGCACCGTTGTCAACCGCATGCTGTCCGTGATCGGGACTCGGTGCTGAGGTCTAGCGGGCTAGTTATACCTGTCTGAACTCGAGCGACAAGAGGGAGAACGGAGGATGGAGAAAGGGATGATGGTATGCGGGGCTCGGAAATTCGGTGTGCGGACAAGTTGAACGGGTGAGTGCTGGGTGGGGAGTGGGCGTTAGCGCATGGATCACTCCGTAGCCGCTTATTATCGCGCTTTGTTGACATGGGTAAGCTCTCCCGTTGTCGTCAGAGACGTCGACTCGTCCGTTCCATGAACAGTAGTAGTGATGAGCTGCAGAAGAGTAGTGTAGAAGACTGTCAGTCGAGGATCAACGAGCACCGGGTAACCAGACTTCATCCCGCCTCGATCAGGATGCCTCGGCCCCACCCACCTTGCTCCGCCCGTCCGGCCTGACCCCGAGCCCACCTTTAGAATCCTCCGAAACTCACTCGTTGCCCGCCCCCTCGTCGCTCAACCCACTCCACTCATGTAACGAGCATAACGACTAATACACAATGCCCATCCCGCTCGAGGTGTGCATCGACTCTCTAGACTCGGCGCTCGCGTACGTCCAAATTAGCAGACAAGAAGGATTCACTGACGGCAGGGCCGCGCCCCATCTCCGCCCTGGGGACAGGTTCGAGGTCTGTTCCTCACTGCTGAGCGGTACGTGCCCTGCGCGACTCTCTTCGAGAGTGACAGGAATAGAACATGGTCAGCGGGCTGACGTCAGGCGGCGGCCTGACTCCGAGTATCGGGCTGGTCCGTATGCTCAAAGAGGCGCTCCCCGACATCGGGCTGATGGTGCGTTTGTTTGGCTCCGGAGCGTAACACCGCCCGGGATGCTCTGGGCTGGCATCTCACGCTCACGCACAGGCTATGGTCCGTCCGCGGCCCGGCTCGTTTGTGTACTCCGAGGCCGAGGTTGAGGTTATGCTCGAGGACATTATGGCGTTCAAGGCGGTTGGCGTCGACGGGATCGTGTTTGGGTGTCTCCAGCGCGATGGGCAGGTGGACGTCGACACGGCGAGCCGGTGCGTTCTACCGAAAGTACGTCCTCTAACCTCAGATTGGCAGAGGCTGCCGCGCCACTACCAGGTATGTATCTCGGACCGAAAGCTACTGACGGCAGTCACCTTCCACCGCGCATTCGACGTCACGCCAGATTGGAGGCACGCTATGTCCGACATCGCCTCCGTTAACGGCATCACCCGCATCCTCACCAGGTGAGACCTACACGCCAATAAAGCTAACGCCAGCGGACACATGGCCACAGCCCTTGACGGCGCCGAGGAGCTACACGACCTCACCCTCGCCGTCCCGTCCCACCTCGCGATCCTGCCCGCAAGCGGCATCAACGCCACCACCCTGCCCGCCCTCCTCAGCATCGCCCCGCGGCTCAGAGAGGCGCACCTCTCGGCGAGCGCGGTGTACACACCTCCGTCGGGGCCGGCTGTGGCGCGCGGGGAGGTGCTGGGTTTTGGGCGCAACGAATGGAGGCTCGATGCGGAGAAGCTGCGCGCCGTGCGCGTCTATGTTGACAACAACACTTAGTTGTGTACTAATGGTTGCGTTTGGGATACAGTACAATGGGTTATGCATACACACAGTCAGAATGCTGGCTTTTTGGGAAGGGATGCGAGTCCGCGCTGGAACGCTTCTGTGCGCTGCTGCGGGCGGTCATCGCGGCGTGGGGAGTGGTAGTCGCGACGCGGGGAGCGGTCGTCGAAGCGTGGCGAGCGTTCGTAGCGTGGAGAGCGGTCGTCGCGCCGTGGTGAAGGGCGGTCGCCGAGGCGCGGGCGCGATGGGGGGAGTGCGGCGGCCACTGGCTTGGGCGGGAGCCCAGCTATACCAGTCAGGCCGGCTGGATGAGGACTGGACGTCCTCGACCTACTCCCGCTCGGGAAGGCTGGCGAATCGAGCCTTGGCGAGGGCACTGCAGGCGAAGGCGCCGCACTCGAGACACCCTCCGTCGCCTCCCTGCTGCGTTCTCGCGTCTGGGCCGCAGAGGCATCCCCATCCCCAGCGAGTTCTTTCTGGATCTCGGCCTCGAGCTCGTCAGCAGCTACCCGTTCCGGCGTCGGCGACCTGTCGGGCCTCTTCTCCATCGCGGCAAGCTTCGCTTCCATCGCGGCAATCTGCGCGTCGGCACTGGTGTGAGCCCTGTACAGCCTGCGGACACGACTACATACCTTAGTGGTTTCCTCTGAGCTTTGAGCAGGGACAGCGTCGTCGGCTTGAGCGAGTCCCCGACCCGCCGCGACTTGGGATACATCCCTTCTTCGGCGGGTGCCGCGTTCGCGTACGTGACCACAAGCTTGCGTCCGCGCAGCAGCCGGTCATGTAACTTGACCAACGCCTTCACCGCATCCTTCCTGTCAGCTTACGTGACTCCCACAGCTAACTCACGTCCTTGCTCTCGTACTGCACGAACGCGTAGCCCCGCGACTTGCCCTTCTGCGGCCCCGAGTTGTGGACCATCAGATCCAGCTTGGTGATCTTGCCATACTTGCTGAACACCTGGACGAGGGTGTACTCGTCGACCGTCGGGGAGAGGTTGCCGACAAATAGGCGATCCGGCTTGCCTCCAGCCAGCGACGTCGAAGCCATGGATAACGGAGTGTGCGGATAGAAGCTCGTTCGACGACCTTTGGTGGCGAATTGTGTACTTTTAGGATCGCCGTGGTGGAATATTTGGTTCCGTCGCCCAGCCTCCGCGGCTTCGGTGACGTCTCATTCCTTACCCACGCTCCGCCGACGTCGCTTCCTTCCCAACTTCTCTCCACAACTCACCGCACCCGCGGAAACCAACAAAACATGGACTGGTAAGCTATACAGCCTCCCGACGTATTGACGGCAGTCTCGACGAGCCACTCCATCTCGAAATTCTGAGCGCGCTCGCGTCCAACATCGCGCGCGACGGGCACAGCGAATCAGACTTCGGCGTCATCGTCAAGGGCCTTCCCGACACGGCACCGCCCGTCGACGAGGACGACACCTGGTCCACATTCGAGGTTAACCACGCCATCTCGTATGCGCCCTATGTCACCTCGCTCCCCGCGTCGTCGGCGTACCTCGCGACCGCGCTGCCCGAGCTGCGCCGGCTCCTGGCTGGCCTCGTAGCGCAGGGCGCTCCCGAGGCGGGTTCGAGCTCGGGCGCGCCGCCTGCTACGTCGGAGCAGCATGCACTGCTCCTCGACGCACTGCTGAAGGCCGTGTTCTGGGTTGGGTGGAGCGTCGAGTCGCTCGCGGGGGAGGCGGGTACCGTCGTCGCGCAGCTGCTTGAGGAGACGAGGCGCCTCATGCCCACCGCGCCCATATTCGCCGGCGTGATCGTCACTGCTGTCCACTCGGTTCTCTCGCATGTACCCCTCCCCGCGCTTCCCGCTGGCGTGACAGCGCACATCCTCACGGCCGTGGTCAACGTCGGCTCCCCGTCGTCGATAAACAAGACAGTCGAGCAGGCCGTGCGCTCCGGCTCAGCCCAGGCTGTCACGTTCAACACGGCCCCGCACCCGTCGAGTCCCAGCGGCGCGGCTCTCCTCGTGACTGAGATCGCCAATATCGTCCTTGCGAGATCTCTCTCCCCCATCACGGAGGTCGATCAGGCGGCCTTCGCTAGCGAGATGTACACCATCTCGACGGAAGAGACGGTCGCTTCGCCTGTTTGGAAGGCCCAGACTCAAGCTCTTCTCGCCGAGCCGGTCGTCAACGATGGCCTCTCGGATCTTCCCGCCGGTGTTGACGCGCTTCAGAATGCCAACAAGTTCGCCCTTCTGTGGTGGAACGAGCTCATGGAGCCCGAGGGAGCCGGTTTCACCTCCACCACAGCGCGTACCACCCTCGGCGTCCACGACCCCGACGAGGAAGTCTACCTTACCGTCGCCGTGCTGCATCTCCTCAATCTCCTCGGTCTCCACGAGCAGGTCTCGGAGACCACGCAGGTGGCACGCCTCAAGAACCTCCTCTCCGAGCACTCGACGATCTCGGACGCACGTGTGCTCCAAGGCTCGTTCGTCTGCCTGGCCATCATGGTCCGAAACTACCCAGAGCTCGGCACAGGCTTAACGCACCACCTCCGTCGACTGCTCATGAGCCCTCTCCCTGCGCTTGAGAGCGAGTTCTCTGGCTCGGGCATGGAGCTTTCTCCGACGATTCGCGCGGCCTCAACAGCCCTAGCGATGTGCATCGAGATGTCGTCCAACGACGACGCCATCTCGTCGACGCTGTACTCTCTCCTCGGTGTTCTCACCCACGGCACGACCATCGGCCCTGGCGCGACCTCTGTGCGCTCGGCGCCCATGAACGGCATCGACTATGCCAAGTCGTTCATGTCGGGCAAGCGCTCGGAGGAGCAGCGTCAGTTAATCAGCACTACCGCCGTCGAGATTGCCGCCCGCCTTGCCCTCGACACCGGGCGCGAGGACATCATCCACCTCGCCATTTCCATGCTCCTCCAGCGTCTTCGCGGTGTGGACATTGCGACCGAGTCGGCCATTGTCACGAACCTCGTCCCACTGGCTCTTGCCAGTTCGAACGCCGATCTCATAGAAGTCTACCGCGCCTTCTCGCAGATCTCGCGCTCGTCGCATCCCGAAGACCCCCGCATGTCGTCGAATGCCGTGCTCGCGGCCCAGACGCGTCTCGCCAAGGGACTTGGCAACCGCCTCGGAGCTGCCGACGGGTACCTGTCCGAGCTCCTCATGCTCTTTGCGGACAAGGGCACACAGACCCAGATGCTCACTGTGGCCGGCACCGGCGAGAAGGACAAGAAGTATTCAGAGCTGCGGGCCGGCAACGCCAAGCGTGCGAACGACATGAAGGCACAGCTCGCAGCGCTTCTTTTACCCATCGCCGAGCTTCTCAGTCACCCAACATACAACCCGCACATCGATGCCTCCACCGAGACTGTATCGCAGTTCCGCAACATGTGGCTCCTATGTGTCGCGTTTGGCCTTAGCGCTAGAGGAGGCAGATCCATCCTCTCCGAGCACGAGGAGGCTGCTCTGGCAACTATCGCGCAGAAGACCCCGGCTCTGTACCAAGAGCAGAACACTGACTTTGTCGGCAGCGAGCTCGAGTACAACACTGTGCTCCGCAAGGACTTTGCGCATTCGGTGAGCTTCCCGTGGTGTAAGCCGAGCTGACACCAGATTAACAGCCGTATGCGCCAGACCATGTCTGAGATCCTGCCGTCGCAGAAGTTCACCTCGGACATTCGCAACATGTCGACGCCACAGCTTACGATGCTTGTGGCAATCAATGATCTCGAGGAGATGCGCACGGTGCAGCTCCAGCCGTCTGTCATGCTGCAGTACTTCACCAACGAGTCGGTGAACAAGAGCGCCATGATTGGGCCCCTTACCGGCATCGCCTCTAGACTTACCTCGGTCTTCCTCAAGCAGCTCAGCCACAGAGCCGTGCAACACTCGATGCCGCACTCTGTGAGCGGGGAGGTGCGCAAGATCCTCGTGCTGTGCACCCACCGCATGCGCAAGGTGCGAGAGGCTGCCATCCAAGCCGCTAGGCAGGTGATCGAGACTTTCTCGGCGCTCATGTGCGACCGCATCATCGTCTTCACGCTGCTCGAGATCCTCACTCTCATGCGCCGCTCGTGCGAGATGCAATACACCGACGAGTATTCGCCCATCCACGAGTTCCGCTCCGATAAGCTCGACCTCGTGCTCGTCCTCACCGACGACTACGCCGTGCGCAATGAGATCACCTCGCAGCTGTACAGCGTCGCCCAGCGGTGGCTCACGCTCGCTATCTCCCGCGCTCCGCTCGAGGTGCAGTCGACGCTGCAGTCGTACCTCAACGAGTCGAGGGATGTGCTTCTCATCGACAGCGTCGAGATGGGCGCCGGCTTGGCTCTGCACTTCTCCAAGGCCATCTCCAGACTCGACCGTCAGGAGACGATGATGCCTGTCATCGGCGGATGGCAGTCTGACTGCTCCAACTTGGTGGCCAGCCAGTTTGCGGCTAAGAACTACTACGACGGCGAGCTCAGTGGCGCGCGCCATATCTGCGCGAGGGCCTGCGCTCGCTCCAGAAGGACTCGCTTCTACCACGTCGACAAGGAGAGACGCGCGTTCAAGCACCAGATGATGGAGGCGATCAAGAAGGTGCACACCAAGGAGGCACTGTCCAACGTCGAGCTCCGTCGTCTGCTCCTGCGTGCTGTGTCTGTTCTCATCGCCTCGCCAAGCATGGACGCGGATATTCTCCACTGCCTCGTTGAGCTGCCCATGGCCGTCTTCACGCCGCTGGCCATCGCCGCGGGTGTCGATGCTTGGACTTGGCTCGTGCGTCAGCGCCCCGAGGCCGAGATTGCTCTCATGGGCGAGATCTCTGCGGGATGGCTCAGCACGATTCGCGAGGGCAAGGGCCTGTTCAGCACCAGCATGAATTACCGCGACCCATTCGAGACCCCGATCGAGTACACGCCTAGTGACAAGAAGATCATGGACGTCGAGAAGAAGAAGGCCGACCGTCTCCTCCGCCCTCACCTGCTGCTGATCCAGGTCCTGTCCTCCCAGTTCCAGGCTGTCAAGTACAGCGAGGCGGGTATAATGATATCCCTCGCACGCCTCATGATGCGCTCGCTTGGTGCCGCGGACCGCATGAGCACCCACCCGCTCTCGCGCGAGGTGCGCTTCTCGCTCCTGCTCTTTGGCTTCCAGATCCTGGCCAGCAGCAAGACGGAGGCGCTGCTCGAGTTGCGCTTCCGCGACCTCCTCTACAAAGCCGCGTTCTCGTGGTTCGCCATCCGGCCGCAGTGGTCATTCGGCAGCGACCGGATCCAGGTGGCTGCGGAGATCAAACTCATGCAGGACTTCATCGAGGCGGTCACTTCCGACTCGATCCGTGGCGACCACGCGACGACCTCGATGCGGGATAGAGAGGCGGCGTGGCTTATCCCCGGCACGTCGTCGCTGCAGGACTACGCGTCGCAACACCGCGACCGCGTGCGGCTCATGCAGCTGCTGGTCGAGAACGAGATCCAGCGCCTCAATGTTGGTCGAATCCCGCGAATGATCGCTCGCGCAACCTCGTCAGCGTCGGCGGCTCGAGGCGAGTGTCAGCGCGGACGAGTGGTCGAGCCTCACACGCAAGGCGTGGAAGCAGAACCCTGCGGTCGCCATCCACATGAGCGAGCGCTTCAAGAGCGGCAGCGGCGCCATCAACGTCGAGTTATCAAGCTCGTGCGCGCCGACCCCAAGGCTGTTCTCCATGTGCCCGAGGCCTCCAGTTCTTCCTTGGTGAGCGGCTCGAGCCGTCCATGCGCCGCTTCCTGCGCTGGCTCCTCATCTGGGACAAGGTGCCGCCGGTTGAGGCGCTCAACTACTTCCAGCCGCGGTACGGCAACAACCCAATCATCCTGCAGTACGCCATGCGCGTCCTGGAGCAGCACCCGTCAACCTGACATTCTTCTTCGTGCCCAGGTCGTACAGGCCCTCCGTGCGGACCCTCTCGGCTACGTCGAGCGGTTTATCTTTGAGACGTCCAAGATCTCGCAGCTCTTCTGCCACCAGATCATCTGGAACATGAAGGCGAACATGTTCAAGGACGACAACGGCGAGGAGCCGGACTCGCTCAAGCCTACGCTCGAGCGCATGGTGGATAGAATCGTCGCGTCGCTGAGCGGCAAGGCGCAGGAGTTCTACGACAGGAGTTCGGCTTCTTCGCCGAAGTCACGAGTATCTCGGGCAAGCTCAAGCCGTTCATCAAGAAGACCAAACCGGAGAAGAAGGCCAAGATCGACGAGGAGATGGCCAAGATCAAGCTCGAGGTTGGCGTGTACCTCCCCTCCAACCCTGATGGTGTGGTCGTCGATCTCGACCGGAGGTCGGGCCGCCCGCTGCAGAGTCACGCCAAGGCACCGTTCATGGCGACGTTCCAGGTTCGCAAGGAGAAGGTGGACCTTGAGGCTGCCGAGGACGACCTCAGTGCTCCCAAGGTGACCTTCGATGTGTGGCAGTCGGCCATCTTCAAGGTCGGCGACGACTGCCGACAGGACGTGCTCGCCCTACAGCTCATTGCCATGTTCAAGAACGTGTTCACGCAGCTCGGCCTGACGCTGTATCTATTCCCGTACCGCGTGACAGCCACGGCACCAGGCTGCGGCGTCATCGACGTTGTGCCGAACGCGACCTCGCGTGACGAGATGGGCCGCGCGCAGATCAACGACCTGGTCGAGTACTTCGTGGACAAGTACGGCGGGCTCGACACCGTCTCGTTCCAGCGCGCCCGCCTCAACTTCATCCAGTCGATGGCGGCGTACAGCGTGGCCTGCTACATCCTCCAGATCAAGGACCGTCACAACGGTAACATCATGATCGACGGCGAGGGGCATATCGTGCACATCGACTTCGGCTTCCTCTTCGACATCGGCCCCGGCGGCATCAAGTTCGAGGCCGGCTCGTTTAAGCTCAACAAGGAGATGGTCGCGCTCATGGGCGGCGCCGAGAGCCAGGGATACAAGATGTTCACCGAGCTCACCGTCAAGGCGTTCCTTGCGATCCGGCCGCATGCCAACCAGCTCGTCGACTCTGTTGCGCTCATGCTCGGCACCGGGCTGCCGAGCTTCAAGGGCGAGGGGACGATTCGGCGCTTGCGCGACCGCTTCGCGCTGCACCTCAATGAGCGCGGTGCGGCAGAGTACATGATGGGCGTTATCCACAATGCGCACCAGAACATGCGCAGTGACATCTACGACGGGTTCCAGAAGTACCAGAATGGTATCCCGTACTAGGCGAGCGGGGTGCGCGGGAGCGACCAGCGGGACCATGGCGCCCAGCGCACCATTCGCCATGACCAGTATCTTTAGATTGAGCTTGTACGGAGAAGTGGCCCTTGTAGTAATGATACATGCATCTGTCTATCGCGACAGTCGTCGCTGCCGCTGCAAGGATGTGCTTGCAGCGTCTAACCCATCCACCCGTCGCCCACCCCAACCATGTGTGGCCACCCCGCCTCCAATCTGTGCCCTCCAAGGTGCGTGCTCGCCATGCTCCCGGTCGCGCTTACTTGCGCATGAGGAGGTACACGTTCTCGCCGACAATGACATTCGCAAGATGCCTGTACGACCCCCTGAGCGCCATCAACAGGCCGCCGAACGAGGCATACGCCGTCGTCTGGTTGTCGCCCTTGACACTGTCGTCGAACTTGTACACCTTGCCGAGACACACGTAGTCGTAGTCGTTCGCCAAGCCCTGGTCGTCGGAGCGCCACAGCTCGCGCTTGATCTTCTTCGGCGCGTCGTCGTCGCCCGCAGCGCCGTCCGCCTCGTCGTCGTCCTCGGGCTTGAGGCTGCGCACGAGCATCAGGCTGAACGACTCGCCGGCCTTGAGCGCGTACAGCTCGACGGCGATGTCGAGGTGCATCGTCATGCCCATGTCGCGCGACTCGGCCTTGATGCGCGACACGCGGTCGAACTTCTTGCCATCCTCGTCGACGGTCTGTTGCGTCAGCGGGTGCGCGGCTTTGTGGTTTCGACATTCGATAGGGGAGTGAGGATAGGGTGGGCAGGCGGACAATGGAGTACGTTGAGTGCTAGCGGCAACGCTCACCCTGGCCCCGCAAGGATCATGCTGCAGCCACGCTCCAGTCTGGCCCAGGCTCAGCCTGCCCTCCCACCCTCTCCTCGCCTTGCCAACGCGACGAGGTGACCGCCCTCATCCACACTGTGCCTCGGGATACTAACCTGCACCGTGAAGCGGTCCTCGAAGATGATGTTGGAGCGGTCGTCAGCCATCGTCGCTACTGTTGTATTGGGGTGTTTTCGAGTACTGCGGTGCTGTCGTCGAGGCGGCCGGCGTCGATGAAGGAGGTGGACGAGCAGGTGGTTGTTGATGGACTAGACGATCGATGACACAAGTCTAAGGACGCCGATGGAAATCTTGGATTGACCCTTTATTCGACCCCTCCACACATCGGAACCCTCTTTTTCGCCGCCCAGCCAGCCCCCCGCGATCCATCCACCCCCCAACATCGGATTACAGCACTCTCCATCTCCCATCCCACTCGCTCTCGCTTCATCACAGCACACGACTCCCCGACCCCGACCGCTCTCGGACTCGGACTCGGCACCTCGACAAAAAGTAGACATCCGCGCTAGGCTCCGGCACCCCTCTCCCCTCACCCTTTCCCTCCACCCCCTTCCCGACTTTTCCATAATGTCGCACGGCGACCACACCCGTGACCCATGGTATGTGCTTCCATAATGTGAGGGTAAGCACTAACCCCAGCCCGTGGGTTATCCTTAACGACTTTGGCGGTGCGTTCTCGATGGGCGCGATCGGCGGTGGTATCTGGCACGGTATCAAGGGAGCGAGGAATAGCCCGAAGGTGAGTGTTCTGTGTGGGAGGTGGATCCGCGAGACATAGGCTGCTGGAGGACCCTCAGAGCCCAGCAGCAGGCTGTGCGGTCAGCGTTTCCGCCTCCCCGGCCGCTCTTAGTATCCTCGCTCACACCCAGGGCGAGCGTCTGGCCGGCTCGCTGTCCGCCATCAAGGCGCGTGCTCCCGTCCTCGGCGGCAACTTCGGTATCTGGGGTGGTCTGTTTGCCTCGTTCGACTGCGCTGTCAAGGGGTACCGCCAGAAGGAGGACCCGTGGAACGCCATCATTGCCGGTTTCTGCGTCGGTGGTACCCTCGCCTTCCGTGGTGAGTAGGAGTGCAGCATACACTGAGTGTGCTCGGCTTGGAGCGAGCGACAGTGGAGCGGAGGAACGGGCGGCTCCGGCGCTAGCCATAGCCTCGCTCCTCTGTACCCTCCGCTTTGTGTTTGACGTGGACTCAGCTGACCCCAGGCGGACCCCGGGCAGCTCTCGGTGGTGCCGTTGGATGCGGTATCCTCCTCGGTGTCTTCGAGGGTTTCGGTGTGCTCATGTCGCGCGCGTTCGCGCAGCCCGTCCCCGCCATGCAATGTGAGTTCTTGACCAGCTACCCAAGCAAAGCTAACCTCAGTGCCAGAGCAGGGTGCCGCGGCCCCCGCCCTCGCGTAAGCGAGCGGCCTTGGTCTTTGGCCCGACACGCCGACTCGCATAGTCGGCGCTCGGCCACCTAACCATCCATCTAGCCCGTAGCGTAGCTCGCCCACGGCGTTTGTACATGTACACTGGATTCCCGTCCGCGGGCGCATATTCACCCTCTACACCTCTCTGCATGATGCATACGTGATTGTCCTAGAGTGTCTCCTCGGCGGATGGCAAGTGCCGAGCATGCTGTGACCTAGAGCCGTCGTCGTCACTGTATGAATTTTCGCCGCCCCGGCCTATCGCCATCGGCTAACTCGGCCGACCTGACTTCGGCGCTGACGCAAGGACTCGTGGGCGGGTGACATTGCTGGTGGAGGTTGCCTAAAGGCGACTACCTCGGCCTGCACCCTCCTCTCATCTTTCGTATCGCCCATTCTCCCATCGTCGGAATACAGGACGTCAACATGCTGGCCAGATCACGAACACTCGCGCGGGCTCCCCTCTCGGCGCGCCTCGCCACTCCCCTGCGCTCCGCCTCTACCCTCCCATCGCGCCTCTCTCCCATCGCACCCATGCCGCTCCCCCGCCCTTCCGCCCGCCTCTCCCTCATGCGGTCCTTCTCCACCTCCCCCTCTCGCCACTCCTCCGAAACAGCCCGCCCGACCCGGCCCTGCCCCGCATGCTCCGCCCCCATCCCCCTCGCCGCCTCCCCCTGCCCGTCGTGCTCGGCGCTCATCGACGTCCCCCGCGGCCTCTCGCTGCACTCTCTCCTCGACCTCTCAGACCCTGTGTTCAGCGACGGGCATTTCGACATCAAGACCGAGCTGTCACGCCTCCCGGCGCACGGGTACGATCTGGACCCGCGGTCGCTGCGCGCCGAGATGCTCAAGCGGCAGGCGCTGTTGCATCCGGACCGGCACGGGGCGAACGGCGGCGATGTCGAGCTCGCCAAGGGGTTGAGTGCGCGCGTCAATAAGGCGTACGAGGTGCTGGCCAACCCGCAGAAGCGGGCCGAGTACATTGTGAGTCGCTGGTTGGAGGGGTGGTGAGAAGGGAGAGCAGAAAATGTAGAATAATGTCGCGGGGGTGGGGCGTTAGTCACTGCCTCCTGTGGGAAGAGACGGGGGCTTGAGTGGCTTGCTTCGATCACACCCGCTGACACCAGCTCGAACAGTTCGGCCTCGATACCAAGGAGACAGACCACCTGGCCGACCATGACCTCCTCATGGAGATCCTCGAGGCGCGCGAGAGTCTGGAGGAGGCGACGCACGAGGAGATCGAGGAGCTGCGGCAGGACAACCAGAGTGAGTAGAAGATCCAAGGCTGCTGGATATCATTGGATGGCAGGGAGGGGGGCGTAGCGTGAGGCTTAAGATGTGAAGAAGGGCCACTGGGGGTCAGTAGCGGTGACTGCCACGGCTCCCTCCTGTGTCTTGTTCCTCGACTCTTGAGTCGCGTCGCGCTCCGTCCCGTGGCCGAGATTGGCCTCCAGTGTCCAGGGTTACTGCTCTCGCCACTTGCCCTCGCCGATCGCTAACGCGCAGAAAAAGTCGACGACCTCGTGCGTCAGATCACAAACGTCCTGTCCAAGGAGCCGCCCGAGCTGGACAAGGCCAAGGCCTTGGCCGTCGAGCTCAAGTACTGGGTCGGACTAGAGACCGCCGCCAAGGAGCGTCTGTAGCCCGGGCATGCAGGCACGACTTGTGGGAGATGTAGATGATACCACCTGTAGCCATGGTAGAGATGATTATATGGCCCGAGGGCATGCATGTGGTCTATGCTAATGATACACGTGGTCGTGGGGTGGTCGTGGGAGGTGGGAGGTCTGAGATGTGTAGGTCGAGGCTTTAGGACTTGGTGCGGAGGCGAGGAGGCATCGCAGGCTTGCACTCGCTATCGCACTGGCTATCGCAGCGCCGCAGCGATGCGCGCCCGGTGCTCACGCTCCCGCCTATCCCTCTCTGCCCATTTAACCTTGGCTTTCTTGGTCGGCTCGCCCTTGCGCGGATCGTGCTTGACGCCGACGCCGCGGCGGCGCGCAGCCTCAATCTCGCGGCTGGTGTGCGTGACCCGCCTCTCACGGTCGGCAGGTACGCGTCCCAGTCCGAGGCGGTTAAACTTGAGCGCCGTCGCGATGGGCGCGGTGCGCCCTGGTCCGCTGCGCACTGCCTCTGCCTCTGCATCAGACTCAGTAGCTGTCTCGGCGTCTCCCGGTCCCTCGTCGTCGCTGGCCGTGAGGTCGATGACGCCGGCCGGTGCCGAGTGCGATCTCTCGCTCCGATCGCCTTCGCTCAATCCTCGCAGCGCGCGCTCGCGCGCACTCTCCCTCGCCCGCTCGGCGCGCGCCTCGTCCTCCGCTGTCCACCCCTCCGGCCGTCCCAGGCCGCCACCCTGCCATCCCAGGGACGCGAGCCGGGTGAAGCCCGGATTGTCGGGCCCGAGGGCGTACCGCGGTATTGGCGGTGGTGCGGGTTTCGCACTGTCGATATTGAGCATCGAGCCGATCGAAGAGGGTGTGGATGGTGGGGGTGGGGGTGGTGCGGCGTCCTTGGCGGAAGATAGGAGCGCGCGGCGGATGAACCATTCCGAGCGGTGGACGCGAACCGCAGCGCGGGGTTGTGGGGTAGCTGGTGCAGCTGAAGACATTGCTGCCGCATCCGAAGGGGCGGTAGAAGACGTTGAGACTCGCTCTGGAGGGGCGGGCGAAGGGGCGGCGCGCGTCGACGCTGGACTCGTCGTCGATGGTCCTGGGCTCGGGCTAGGACTCGCCTCCTTGCTGGCGGCCTTGCTCACGCTCGCACTCACGCTCACACTAGCCAGCGACCGATACCAATCCGCCACGCTCCCTCCCTCCTCCTTCTCCTCCTTCTCGACGACCTTCTCGCCCTCCATGACCTCCACGCCAAACCCGTCCGACACGGTCCTGCCGAGCTCGTCGTACGCGTTCTCGGCACGCACGAACACCGGCGGCCCACTTCGCCCCCCATGTCCCGAGGGGTTGATATGCCACTCCCGGACGGCGCGCCATGACTCGCGTCCCACGCGCGGCGCGGGGATCGTCGACGGTCCCACTTGCAATGGGCCGGCGTACTCGTCGTCGTCGTGCCATTCCCGCGACGAAGGGGCGGGGCCGCGCGAGCGGATCACGACGGCGGGCGCGAGGAAGCCGAGGCCGCGGCGGCGCGGGGCGTCGTCCATGCCGGTGTGCTGTGTCGCTTTAAAAGACGAGACGATGAGTGAAGAGACGAGATGATGCCTTACGCAAGTTGAGAACGAGTTGGGTGGCGAATCTCCGTTAAGTCTAATTAGGGCTGGAGCAATTAGCGGAAGCAATATTCAGACCAAGGCCTAATGGACGGACTATTGGGAGTATGTAATTCCCGTTCCTAAGGCTTAATGTTTACAAACATTGCTCACCTCAGCTCAGCCATCGTGCAATGTCAGTCACCTCTCATCTCCCTCCCTCTCTCTTCTCATAGCTGCCGTCGTCGGATCTCCACCCTCCGCGGGGGGGCCTGGCCCTCACAGTCATTCCTGACTCTGGCAAATGTCAACAACCTTGCTTCTCACTCCCTGCTCCTTGCTTCTCTTCTCAGCTCACCATCCTTGCTAACTCCCCACTCTCACTCCCACGTCGCCCACATCTTCCATTCGTCCACTCGACACCCGCTTCCTGACATCGCTCGCCGCTCGACAATGGGCGCCGTCCTCTCCCTCCCTTTCTTCCGCCGGCGCACCCGCCGCCGCCGCCTCCCGCCATCCAGCACGCCTATCTCGCACCCGCGCCCCCTTCTCCGCCGCGCCGAGGTGGAAGCCGACCTCGAACTGGAGCTCGAGGTCCTCGCCTCTGCTGGGATAAGGGAGAAAGTCGGCCGGAGCGCCAGCAACGGGTCCCGCTCCTCGCGCGTCTCTGCCGCCGCCATCGCCGCCGGAAGTCTGTCCCGGCCACGGGGGGCTCAGCGCGTGCGCGAGCGCGGCATCGGCGCCGGTACCGGTGCTAGCATTGTCGGAGCTCCTAGCGTTGGCGGAGGGGTGCGCGTAGGCGGGGGGGCCACAAGCATCGGTGCGGTGCTGGCAGACATCGGGCCGCTGGACGTGTCCCAGCCGATCGCCGAGGATGCCGAGGCCGAGGGCGGCGCACGCCTGAGCAGGGTGGACGTCGAGACGATCCCCTCGATCCCGTCCCTGCAGAGCTCTGCAGACTCGGACAGCACGCGCGACTCGGACGGGCCGAAGAGCGCCCCTGCGTCGCGCGACGACCACGCCCACGCCCTATCTCAGCAGCCGCAATTGCAAGCACCCCAAATCGAAATCTCCGACCCAGAACAGACCGAGCTCGAGCGCGCCCTCTCCCCATCGCCATCCCTGGTGGGGTCCAAGCGCCGTGCCTCCACCTCTACATCGGCCTCCGTCCACGCACGCACCCGGCGGCGCGCTGCAAGTGATACCCATACACACACGCGACGCGGCTCGGTCATCATCGGCACAAAGCGCAACTCGCTCGTCATGACGCCAGCAGCACGGCTGGCATCGACGATGCGCAAGCACCGCCGGCGGCTGGAGAGCGGGTGGGATCTGATTCGGCACGAGGAGGCCGACGGGTGGGCGCCGGCCGCGGGGAAGAGAGAGAGGGTGGCGGTGGTTCGGGCGAGGTCGGTGCGGGTGCGGCGGTTGGCGCGGTGGCCTTGAGGGGGGCCGTGTGCGAGCCGAGACCGAGCGAGCTCGTGCATGATTGGGGCGCGCGGTGTGGATTGAGGAACCTCGATCAACGTGCACCGCACTGCCGCGTACTCAAGGGCCAGAGGACGTAACGCCGGCACGGATGGACCGAGCGCCCCACCCTCGATTCTCTCCTCCGCGGGTATTGACTCAAGCTGGAGGGACTGGTGAGCATGGGCTACTCCACTGTCCTCAGCACTGACCCAAGCTGGTATGCTTCTTCGGCCTCACCACCTGTGGCCCCAGAATCGTTACTTGAGACCCCTCGACCTCGCTCCATGCCGATGTATCGGCGATCGAATCCTTGATCCTAGGCTACAAGCAAACATGCCACTCTCAACGCGACCCTCATCACATCCGCTCGACACGCTCGGCACCGCACACTCCCTCTCTGGCCAGACACCGGCCACAACCATCAAAATGCTGGGACCCAACTCTCTCCAGCCCCATTACCGTTCCCTACCACGCCCAGATCTCCCGGCCCCGCCTCATCCTGCCCAACTCAACACCCCACATTCCACAAAGGGCACAGTCCACGACCACGATCGCAGACGACGACCAATTGCTAGCTGTACTTGCTGTACTATGTATGTCCTGTATCATTGGCCAGCTGTCATGCCGAGGTTCGCCACTGAGGCGTTCGGGTAATCCGAAAGCGATTATCTTCTTTTCCCTACAATAATCATGTTCCTCGCAATAATCATTCCCCGCAAAATCGTCGCGACGTCGATGGACGTCGTCTTCGACCTTCCAATGCGTTCATTCCCTCCCCCATGTACACGACAAGCTGCTGACTCTGGTTGAGGTAAGCATGCCACGCGTAGCACGCATGGCGCGCGCTGGCATGTCTAAGACAACTGTGGCCGAATCCGGCCCAGCACCTGGTTCAAGTAGAGATTTCGACCCACCCAATTACTCGAACCCATGCCTTGACAGACTGGTTAGTAGACTGCACCTGTCTCACCTATCTCGACGGCATGGGTTCGATACTCGCGGCGGTACGAGTTCCTTTCCCTAGTCGGGGTTGTTAGTGGACGCCGGACCGCGGGGGGGTGAGAGCTGGGTATTCCGCCTCATCTTTTGTGGTGCCGCCACTGCATGCATCCGTGCATCCATCCATCCATTTATCTATATTCCTCCATCCGTGCAAGCATTTTATTGCATGTATTATCCGTCACGGGGATCGCGGTCGACCGTCGGTGTACAGCTCAGCCGGACGGCGTTAACGATGGATTAGACAGGCTCTGTTTGCCTCAATTTTAACACGCAGCGTTGACCCTCTCCTTGATCGGGCGGCTACGAGATGTGTTAACAATGCGCATTTTGTGCATTATATTATGGCGAAGTCCATAGAGCTTCCAGATATTGTGGGCGAGGAGGTTTAATGAGCACGTACCAACATCCCACGGAGGCAGCTGAGCACACCCTCTCATATTTTCCTTCTCTCATGGCCACCTCTCCTCGACAGTAAACACGCATTATCCCTAAACACGCCAATACGTATAAAATCCTACTCCGTCTCCTGATATGCGGGCGGTGGCTCAACCGCCTCCTCCATAATCATGCACCGCAACTCCCTCAAGTGGGCCCGACTCTGCTCCCACTCCGCCTCGCCCGCCATAATCCGCATATCCGTGATGCCCCTCTCGATCCTCATCAGGCGCTTATTACCCTCCCAATAAGCCCTCATCCGCCTGCAGTGGTACAGCCTCTGCGTACCATCGTCGCGCGGCAACCCCTCGGCGAACAGCGGGAACTCGGGCTCTGTGCGCGCTTCCCGGATCTGCGCTTCGTACTTGCGCGCCTCGGCGTAGAGTCGCTTCGAATCAGCCTTGTACTGCCCTCGTTTGTGGTTTTCTTTCACCCAGGAGGAGGAACCCGCTTGGCTGAACGCGCCCGCGGCGAGGTTGATCGCCACGAGGAACTTGTCACATGCCGCGCTGGCTTGGCGGAGACGAGCGGCGCGGCTTTGAAGCTGTGCGTAAGCTGGGGCGCCGCGGATAGGGGGTTGTGGATGCCACTTTACGGCTGGGGGACTTTGCTTTGGGCCTCAGAAACTACTGTACAGTACTGGGTTTGGTAGAGGGGCGGTTGGGCCCTCAGCTGTGTTCGCTACATGGCCTCTTTCGTTCAGCCTCACTTACCTCCTTGAGCTCCAACTGGAGGGCAAACAGGGCGCTCTGCGCCTGCCCCTCTTCCACTTCTGCGTCGCCACCGAGGAAGACTTCGTTGTACAGCACGATGAGCTTGGTGTCCAGATCGTCACGGCGCTTCGCCAGCCGCTCCAGATCTGCCACTTCTGACTCGAGCCGCGCCACAGAGCCCTCGAGAGAACGCACGCGGTGAAGCAGCGCTCCGCCTTCAGCGACCACCGCGTCGTACTTCTGCTGGCGTGTACGCAGGTGGGTCTGGAGGGTGCCGTTGAGGATGAATGGCAAGCGGGCTACGTAGGACTTGAGGAACGGGAGGTCGGCCTCGGCTTGTTTCCTGCAGTCAGCCAGACAAAATGGGGCTTAATAGCTGGTCGTGCTGACGTACTGCCGCTCGGCGCTTTTCTCGCTCTGGACCCGCGCGGTGCGGAGCTTCATAACCTCGATATCGAGCTCCTGGTTCTTGTGACCCAGGGCGGCGGGGACGTACTCGAGCTCCCGGAAGGCGGTGATCAGCTTCCGGTGGCGCTCGGCGTTGCGCTGGATTTTCTGGGCGGTTATGGACGTCATCGAGTGGCGGGCGGTGGTGTGGTGAGATGGCGTGGCGGGCCGGGGGCGGGTGGCTGGGAGCGCTTTTTGGACTATGACTACGGCTAGTATAAGGGCTACGATAAGGGGATGGTCGAGAAGGCCAGACAGATGGGAATATGTTGAGATAAGTGTGTGCGATGTGGCGGTCATATATGATGGGCTCGAGTGCTGGAGATCATAGCTCGCGATTGGGTAGACGCGCATAGACATCAGCAGCCTCTTATACGCAGCGAGGAGACATGCGACCAGTCATGACCAGGAGACACGCTCCAGCCGACCACGACGCCGCCGCCCAGCAACGGAGTCCGACACGGGCGGGGCTGTGTCGACATGTGTTTCGTCCCGTGCCACACCGCGAAGGTCTAGGCCCCCCTCGGCGTGTCAGTATACAATCAGAGGGCAGGATAAGAGTCTGGCCAGGTATCCATCCTTCGCCGTCGCCACATCGTTCAGGCGAGATCTGCAGGCACACAGGCACGGGACACGAGACGGGATGACGGCGTCGGCGTGGTCATGTGATGTCGGTGCGGTGCTGTTCTCGGCACCGTCGGCTGGAGGACGGCCTCGGCGGCGCTCGGGGCTCAGGGGCTCGGCATGCTCGCAGGATGGCTTGGAGTGCTGTTCTTGGCAGAAGGTACGTCCGTATATGACCGAAATGAGGAGGGGAGCCTTGTGGTTGGACAAGGTAGACAGCGGGTGAGTACTCTGAGCGGAAACGACCTCGTTCTCCATCTCTGGCTTGGCCGTGACTCTCGCCCCGCCACTCTTCCATCCTGGACCATCCCCCGCTAAATCATCGTAGACTCTGAATCGACACTATGCTACATGTATGGTACAACAAGTGGGCAACTACTGAACTGTACTCCCTACGCCTTCTTCTGATACTGGGGCGGCGGCACAGCGTGCTCCATAATCGCACACCTGACCCGCCGCAACTCGGCCTTGGCGCGCCGCATCTCCCCCTCGGCCGTCTCCAAATCCCTCTTCGCCTGCGCCAGCTGTCTCTCCATCTCCACCCTATTCGAGCCCCAGTACGCCTTGAGCTCCCGGCAATGGTGTTTCCGGGGGCTATCGCCGCGCGGCAGCCCTTGGGCGAACAGCACAAACTGCGGCTGCAGGTCGTGCACCTGTGCCTCCCAGCGGCGCGCCTCCGCGTAGATCGCCTTCGACTTCTTCTTGTGGTGCCGCTTCTTCGAGTGGCCGTTCTGGTCCGTCGTGGCCTTCTGCGCTTTGCGGAACTGGCGCTCAGCGTGCTCGATCGCCTCGAGGAACTTGCCGCAGACATCTAGCCCGTCGCGGAGGCGGTCGGCGCGGTGATTGATCTGGCGTCAGAAGTTGTTGCCCTGTGAGCTGGGCGAACGCTGGCAACTCGGGGTCTCCCACTAGTCCGCTCTACCCATCACAACTCACATCTCGGTTCTGCAGCTCGAGCGCGTACACCAAACTCTTTGCCTCCTCCTCGTCGGCATTACCGACGCCCCCAAGAAACACGCTCTCGTACAACAATGTGAGCTCACCATCGAGCTCGGCCCGCCGCACCGCCAGCTGCGCGAGATCGCCGACCTCAAGATCGAGCTGCGCGACCGACGCCTCGAGCTTCTCCACACGCTCGAGGAGGACCTGGCCCTCGGCGAACGCCGCCTGGTAGTTCTGCTCGCGGGCCTGCGTCTCCGAGTCCAGCGGGCGCCGCTTGACGCTGAGCGAAAGACGTGTGAGGCGGGAGTTGAGGGCTTGCACGTCGTCGTAGGCCTGTTTTCTGCTGTCAGCGGGCTCTGGAGGTTTGGCGGAGAGAGACAGAAGAGGGGAGGCCAGTCGGGGATGCTGGTGGAGGGGTGGAGGGTTGGAGGGACGCAGACTCACTGCTGCTCGGCCATCTTGTCGCTCTCGGCCTGCGCGGTGCTCAGCTTCAGCCGCTCGATTTCGAGCTCCTCGGTCTTCGCGGTATGCGCGTCGGGCACATACGCGAGCTCGCGGAAGGCGGCGATGAGCTGCTTGTGGCGCTCGGCGCTGTCCAGGACCTTCTGGGGTAGTGCGGTCGCGGTCATCGTTATTGCGGCGGGTGTGTAGAGAGTGTTGGGGAGGGAGGAGCTGGTTGGAGGTGCCGGAGAAGAGATGCGGGTGTGATCAAGAGGGCTATGTGGTCAATGTGGTAGTCGTTTAGTCGGCGAGTGAGTAGATAGATGTTACGAGGTGTCGCCGATGATAAGCCTCGTAAGGTGGTTGATATAGAGTGAGTATGCACTGGTTGGACAACGATGAGACGCCGGCTAGACGGGTATAAGACCATGACGTCTGAGACAACGGACCGGCGTCCGAGGCACGCCGCACAGCCGACGACCTCCGAGTGCCTTGATAGCCAGTCCGAGCGCCGAGCGCCGTCATTCTCCTGAGCGCTTCGGCGAGGCATGCCCGTCAGGCCGTCTGGTCGACGGCTTCAGGCACGGGGCGATGCGTCGGAGGCTGGTCACATGATTACCCTAGCACAGGATTCTCGGCACGCTCGGCACCGAGATACAGCGTCGGCAGCAGCGTCGGCAACAGTGCCAAGACTGGGGAGGCTGAGCTCGGCACACTGGTGAACTTGTGAGATAGGAGGCGGAGGCGATACGGAGATGCCGCAACGGATCTACAACTCGAATCGCAAAGCCGGAAATTAGATGCCAAGCCCTGACTGAAACGGCACACGTTGGTTAGACACATTAAGCTTGACATTGACATCTGATCGCGCCATGTCCTACTCGTCCATCTCGTCGTCGCCCCCACTAACTGGTATGATCACAGCTTCGAAACGACGGCTGGGTCTACACAAGCCCACCGCCCAGCCTCCGGCGATGAACATTAGCAGCTGCTAACCCTCCTCACATTCCACACTTGCGAATTGTCGAATCAACCTTGTTATCGGGCCCCAAAGTACCTCGCCTCACGCCATGTCGCGGGCGCTAGTCCTCGCCATCGATAGTCGAGATCGTCGTGGCCATGCTCGCCTGCGACGCGCGGCGCGGGATGAACCCGCGCAGGGCCGGCTTCTCCTTCACATTGGCCGTGCTCTTCCACTCGTTGTTGTAGGTCGGGAGCGCGTCGCCGTCACCGGGGTCGAGGGCTGGTCCGGTGTTGTGGTCGCCCTGGATCTGGATGCGGGTGGTCTTGGCGCGTTGCGGGGCCTTGGAGTGCCGGCGCGCGTGGATGAGGCTATGGCTGTCGCTGATGCTGCGCGTGGGCGACTGGAGATGCGAGGAACTGGCGCGCGTGCGCGAGGACTCCGCGTGGGGCTTAGCTTGGGCGGCTAGAAGAGGGGCGCCGGAGCACGCTGATGGTAGAGAGCTGTCGGCCGCCATTGACGAAGTTGCTGACGGCCTGGAGTAAGTGAGTGAGTGCTGAGACAGATGGCATGAAGGGACCCACCCTGCCGCAGAACCACTGGCGCGGGCCACTGGGGCGCGCTTCTCGGGAGTATCAGTACCCGCCTCGAGTGCCGTGCCGCCAGTGAATACGGTTACCGAGCTGTAGCGCGGATCGGCGCGCCTGGAGTGAGCTATGCCTCCCACGCGGAACCTACGGAGCCCTGGGCCGTCGGAAGTAGTAGTATAGGAAGCCGCCGAAGGCGAGCGCCACCAGTCCGCCGATCACACCACCGACAATGGCACCAATAGGCGGCTTACTTCCCGTAGTCTTGGCAGCCGGGATTTCCGTCCTGAAAGTCAGCCTGGGAGGGAGCCACAACCTACGTGGAGTAGCAGACCTCGATGGCCTCGAGGGCGACGGTGTCTGTCGCGTTCAGCACCATTTCCTCCCAAGCGTGCTCTGGGTTCATCGCCCTAACGAAGTACAACGCCTCCTTGGCCTTCTCGGAGCGTTTGGCATTCCCAGCGACATTGCCAGTGCTGGTATCGCCGGTCTGATGTGAGGCGATGTACGCCTCGTATGCGCCAAAGGAAGGGTCGACCTGCCCACGGAGGTATAGGAGAGTCGAGTTGTCGCGCAGCGTCACCGCCACAGAGCTGCCGGATGAGAGTACAACAGCGCCATCATTCACACTGGTTTCCCCCTCAAACTTGATCCCGTTACTGGCAGTAACCTTGTCGCCGTTCACGAATGACGTGGTCTCGCAAACCTGATCCGGTTCATTGCTAATGTCAGCGCAGCGTGTAGTACAATACTCACAGTTGCGTAGACACCAACACCACCAACTTGATGATAACCTCCGTGACCTGCGGAGCGGGCGACGAGAACGACAGCTTATGGTCCCGGTCCTGGAGGTCCAGCTCCGACACCAGAGTGTCCGAATCTCCGCTGACATTGACTGGCTTTTCATCCCCATCGATGGTGTATGTCCCCGCGCCTCCTGCTTCGTGGTTCACGTTACCCTTGACGGTAATCGCGGTGCCGTGCCAAAACAGGGACTGGGGCGCAGGAGGAGGCTCGCGGCCTTCGATGGGATGATAAGAACGGGTGTTGCCAAGCCCGGCCTCCTCGTCGTCGACCCCGGGAGAGCCTGAGCCATCGTCTTTCGCGGGTACCCAATGGAAGGGGAACAAAGGGCTACCGGCATCGAGCAAGTACTCAAGCGCCATCTCCTTGAGCCCGGTCGCAGCGAGAGCAATTTCGCTAGCCGGGATGTCGCCGCTGTCCTTGGCGCTGGCCGTGCTGCTGCTGGTCGGGGTTGCGGTAGAGGACACGGTGTTAGTCGCGGCCGTGTTGCCTTGCCCATCGCTTGGACTGCTGTTTTCAGGGGACTGGGCATTGGACTTCGTAGTGTTCTTGGCTGCGTCGGGGGCAAGCTTGCCTTCTTCCTTGCGGTCAGTGGTGGTAGTTCTGTTGTTGGTAGGGCGAAGGGAGTTGATGCTGGTGGGGGAGGTCGTGAGGCTGGTGGGTGTGCTGGGGGTGGAGGACGGAGAGCCGCCTCCCGGAGGGCTGGCGCGGGTGTTGTTCCCGGCCCCGGCCGGGTTGGAGGGGCCGTCCGTGGGATCTGGGCCCTCAGCGGGTGGCATGGCGCCGCCACCGTTGGGCGTCACCGCCGGCTGGCCCTGTCCCGTGTGGGCGCCATTGCCCGTGACCCCGCCCACCGTGCCCTCCTGCGCCGCGATGAGGGGAGCGAGGAGACCTAGGCCGAGGACGACGAGGCGGAAAGATACCATGGCGGGCTCTGTGAGCCACGTCGATCGTGTCGAGCTGGCACGGGCTGGGTGTTGACTCTCGTCGAAGTCGAGTGTGATCTGAGTCGGATTAGAGCGAGTTGTCGATAAGAGGCGGCTGAGGAAGATGGTGTTGGATGTCGACCTCGACGTGGCCCAGTGTCGGTCCAGTTGAAAGGATGACAGTAGTAGACGCAGTTTGTGGCGAGTTCTAGACCTCTGCAAAGATGCGCCTAGTTGTTTACAGAAGGATTGGCAGGGGCGCCGAGACGAGTGCTGCACAGCCCTACTGTACCTCCGCCTATCTCTCGGTCCTCATCTATGCATGACGCCGAATAGAAGCACCTGGGGAGTGTACTCGCTACCTCGTACTCGTACTGGGCCGGTCTGGCTAGATCACAGAGCCAGACGTCCGGGCGCTGTCAAGTACGCAATAGTACCACCACGACCGCCACATCTTAAAGTGTTCTATACGTTCATACCACGCCGTAGATAAGCATGAGTCAGGGGCAAGGAGAGGTTTCGAATGGACAAGCGATGGAAGGAGCGCCGCACCATCGACGGGGAAGAGGGTCGAGGGCAGTGCGCCTCGCTCTTCTCGACGGACGGGGCGAAGGTTGCCCGAGTTTCGTATTCTAGCCGATCTGTACCAGGCTAGTTGAGGAGCAGGCTACCATAGGAGCACGATGAAGGCGAGCGGAGGAGTAACAGCCGAAGGACGATCAAGTAAGCCGGGGAAGAGGTGGACGGACTCCTTGGCGTTGAGCGGCGCACAGCTCTATACTGTACAGCCCCTCGATGTCGATCCTCACCACCAAGATTCTCTTGATCGCATTCGCCGGCGAGACCGGGTTCCGCGCACTCAGCTAGATTGACCTCTGCAGCTGTTGCTTGTAAAGTAAGTAAGCAAGGTCCTCAATGTCAGGTTATCACATTGGCAGCGCGGCACATCTACTGTATACTGTACTGTTCCGAAGAGATGCGATGCGGGCACGCTTATGGGCCAGGATCTGGGAGATGGAGTACAGTCCTCGAAGGTCAGACTATGGCATACAGCTCACCGCGTCCAACGCGGCTTGGCCCCGATGATAGCAAGTTGACTCGGCGACTATCCTCGTACTCACGGTAGGGGGTCATCGGGGTATCGAGGGCTCTCGCACGAGTATAAGATCATGTAGATACATTTACAATCTGTCCGTTGTGCAGACAACTCATTATATACAGCTAAGAAATCGACTCATAATCGACGCGCTCACAAACCCCAGGTGGCGTGCCTCCTCGTCCTGCCTCTCCTCACCGAGCCAATGTCGCAATACTCTTCGATACACAGGGCCGCCTCAGAGCTTGCTTCGGATTCTCTCGTTGATGGTTGGGGATGGGAATCGTCGGTGATCAGACGTGATTGGAGTTGATCTAGACAAGGACAGAAGTGTAGCGTTGTCGTGGGAGACCTACTGCGCCTTCTTTCTAGAGCCGATAGTGCTGCTGTCAGCCGCCGAATGCGGAGGATCGCACGTCGATGGCACAGCGACAAATGGCGGCACAGGCGCGGCAGGGGGATGACAGCCTCCTAGGCGCCCTGCATCTCACTCAGGCCTGTGCTGACTTAGACTTACCGGATCGAAAGGACCGAGATGGGCGGCACAGTCTGCGTATCGATTAATGCCGAGGTCATGACGCCTTCCTCGTCCAAGCGTGGCTCGTCGCCCTCTTCGCGTAACCCGCTGTGCGTGAGTGGTGTGCCTCCTACCACCCCTTCAACTTGGCGTCGACGTACAGGATGAGAATGAGGACAATGGCGAACAACACTCCGATGCCGACGAGACACACTACCTTGATGGCGTCGACCGCGTTCTCTTCCGGCCACCGGTCGGGTTCGAGGAGGTAGGCTGTGCGTCAGCGGGCTGGACAGGGTGTTGGGGCGTCGCTGCGTGTGTGGCGGTCGGCGGCCTGCGATGTTCCCAGGTCGCGCCTTCCTTCGTCGAGTGTCATCGCCAACGCCATTCCCTACCCGCTCTTAGGATATTCTCATCGTCATGATCTCCGCCTCCAAACGCTGCGCCAATGTCGCTCGTTGTGTCTTCTGCGGCGCCTTCCTCTCACGCCGTTCCTTCTTCCCACACCAAACACCTGCCCTCAACACACGGACACTCACTCTCCGAAGAAGATGGGAACTGGGAAAGCGACGCGGCGTGCGCGCCAGCAGCGAACAGAACGGCAAGGGCGGCGAGCATCGTCGTTTAGCGATACCACAGTCGGGTGTGGTGTAGAACTGGTTGGGGCGGCTAGAGGCTAAGAAGGAAAGAAGGCGGTAGGGAATACACAACAGGTGATCGGGTGCGCGTGGAGGTGACGAATAGAAGCTGGCCGGGAGGACGAAGTGCGAACGGAGACGCTGTGAAGGCGAGGTGCCGGCCGATGTCGTAGAGGTATGAGCGGCGAGGAATGAACGCGCGTGGAATGAAGGGGGATATATGTGATGAAGAGAGATGAGGAAGAGGGCGCAGCTGGTGGCCGTCACTTGTGTACCATCTATCCCGGTATTGACTCCAAATAGCTGGATCTCTCTCACCGGACTGTCACTACTTGGTAACGGTAAGCACAGTAACAAAGCGTACGCCGGATGTGAACGTCTTGAGCTAGATCTGCGCGTCCACTGCCGGGACTGCCGGGACTGCCGGGCCTGTTGACTTGATCATCACTTCTGGCAATGATGAGTTGCGTGTGGTGAGCACTTTGAGTTGTACCCCTGGCGTCACGTCCAACCCGCTTCGCGTCCAGACCGCGTCGCGAGGTGGATTTAGCTCTAGCTCGAGCTTTCCTGCTTGGCCAACTGTGAGGCATGAAAGCTCCGTTCCGGTGCATGCACAATGAAGTGGGCTGGCTCCCGCGACAATCCGGTTCCACAGGTGGGGAGCATGCATGGGGAGGACGATGCGGCAGTTGGGAAGAGAGGGGTGGTTCAGGTCCAGGTCCCGGGATCCCGGTCCTGGGTCGACGCCTGTTTGGGACTCCACGGCTCCACGGATCACGGGAGAGAACGGTCGATTGTCGAGCCTAGGTGGTAATAGGTGGTGGATGCTTGAACGGGCGACGCCCGTGTCAGCTGCACTAGGACGTTTCGAGATGGGAAGTATGGGAACCGAGCGCGCCTTACGAGACGGTGAGACTGGGATAGAAGCAGTGGGCTATTCTGAGCTGATCGTCCGAAATCGCATGAGACATGTGAGCCAACCTCAGAGGTTTCCGACTAGACTCTAGGTCTTGTTCCGGGATTGATGTGTTTCGTGTCGCGAGCCGCAACATGCATGCGATAAATCAAGCGCTCCCGAAGCGATGGAACAAGATGGCGCCGTGCAGACGGCTCATCGACGTGAGGCGATCGCTGGTGTTGCGCGGTGCGCGTCTGCATTGCATTCCAGACTATTGATGGTACAAGTGGAGCAAGCCACAGTTACAGAGGGAGGGGGGAAAGGGCTTGTGTTCTTGTGCGCACAGAGCCGTGCAGTGGTTGGATGAGGATCTAAAATGTAAAGTATCTAACAGACGAAGGGAATGTATGGAGGGGTATTTGAGAACTGGGAGTATCGTGTGAAGGCTGCACATCGGCCATAGGCGAATGCTCTGTTCAACATCAGACTAGAGGAGAAGCGCAGGGGTCATCGGGGTGACACCAGTCGGCTTGTCAAACTTGCCGCCCTCGCGCTCGAGGTACTCAAACTCCTCGCGCGCCTTGGCCTCGCGGTCGAACCAGTAGTGCCGAAGGTCGAGGTAGGGGAGGAGCATGGACTGGAAGGTCGGCTTGAGCGTCTTGGCACGGTCGGCCTCGAGGTCGGCCTTGATGACGCGCCACAGCTCGGGGCGGTCGGTGATGATCGCCTGGACGCCCCAGCGGGCGCACTGGAGCATCTCCTCGCGCGAGTTGACGGTCCACGTGCAGATCTGTTGTCAGCCAGTGCAATGGGAGGTTAGTCGCGGAAGACTCACCGGCTTGCCAGCCTTGGCGCACTCAGCACGGAAGTCGTCACCATCCGGCCCGGCGAGGGCATGGTAGTAGACGCTGAAGCCGTCGCACGTGTCCCAGAAGTACGTCTTGGCCTGCGGGATGCTCATGCTGATGCAGTACCGCTTGACGTGGGGGAGGAAGCGAGCGGCCGGCTCCAGGAACTTGGGGTGCCACAGACCGAGGATGATGCGAGGCGCGAGCACCTTCTCCCAGTCCTCGATCTGCTCGAGCTCGGCCTGGATGAGTGGGAACAGCTTGGTAGGGTTGTTCTCGACCTTGCAGTCGATCTGTAACCCCAGAGGGGTCGGTGAGCCCACGAAACGCTGGGTGGAGCGGAAACTCACGTTGACCTTGACGTGGCGGTTCGAGGGCATCATGAGGATGTCGATGAGGTCGCGGAAGAGAGGGATGGGCTGGTGGGGCGCTTTCTTGGTGCGAACGTGCTCCAGCACACCCTCCCACGGCTGCTCGCTGATTAAGCCGGTGCCGTTAGTCTTGCCGGAGAGGAAGGCGTCGTGGTAGCAGAGGATCTCATTGTCGGACGACACGTGCAGGTCGGTCTCGATGCTGTGTGTGAGCTGGGCTACTGGGGGGACAAGCTGTGGCGAGGACTGGTGGATGATGGTGGGACTTGGCGAGGACGGCAGCGGAGTAGTCCGGCCGCCACATTTGTTTACACTTACCCGTCGGCACCAGCCTTGCATGCCTCGATGAACGACATGCGGGTGTTCTCGGCTATAATGTCAGTATGCTTGCTCGTGGGGCTGTCCCGGCCGACATACGGAAGGAAGCAGAAGCCTGAGCACGAGTCAGCACAGTCCACACGGAATGTGGCACTACTCACACCACGGTGGCCCCAGCACTCTGGCATCTGCCACTCGGGCTTGGCCGAGGGAGCATCGAGGTCAAAGCCCTTGTCAGCGGCCTCGAGCGATGGCGAGACGATCTCCTCGAAGACGGGCGACGGGTCACTGGCGGGGGCGAGCTGCGGGGTGCCCTCGAGCGACGAAGGGAGCGACACCTCAGCCTCAGCCTTGGGCGGCGCGAGCTGAGTGCGAGAGCCGGGAACAGTGGAAGTGGGAGTCGACATGGTACGAAGCTGGGTATTGATTATTGCGGTCGAGACGTAGTCTATGGTATCGCACTGGTATTATAGTGGGTTGGCCGGGGTGGCCGTTGTTGGGATCCAGACACGGGTGTTGTTGTTGACGAACGTGCGATGTCGCGGGGTGGAGATGGAAAGTGGAGGGAAAACGTTTGTTCGGTGTGGGGCCCAATCGCGGTGGTGGTGGCGTGGGTGATCTGCGACCAAGGGAATGAACGTTTACGAGGGACGGTGTGGAGAAGGTGTCACTCCTGGGAGAATGAGAGAGTGTGAAGGTGTGATCTATGCTGTTGTTGATGTAAACAACTGCAGATGGGTGGTTCTGGAGGATGGTGGTCGAAGACGCGTCGTTGGCTGGGGGTAGTGGAGGTGTGAGGTGACGAACGTGGAGAAACGTCTAAAGCGATCTAGCGATCTAGCGATGATCTAGAGTGGGATGTGAAGAGGATAAGTAGTAGATGATGACAGTTAGTGGCAAAGTCGGAAGAGGGGAAAGGATAAGAGAGTGGCAAGCGATGTAGTTAAAAGCATGGAGTGGGTGGCCACCTGCCGTGGCGAGTGAGTCGATGAACAACAACAAAGCGCTGCTTGGTGGCGGCCGTGTACAACCGGGTGACTACTAATCAAGTCGGGGGGGGGTTCAAAACCAAATTAATTTTGAATCGGTCAACCGGTCCGAGACAGAACTCCTCCTCCGCTCTTCTGCGCTCGTCTGCGCTCTTGTGCTCGGCCCTCGGCAACGTTGCGCTTCGATCTACATCAACAGACCCTACAAAGTACAGCGCCACCTCGCTTCAGTCACCGTCTTTGGGTGGCAAAAAGTGGCAATGACTATCGCCCGCCATCCCTTCCATGGATCTCCCTCTCTCTCTCTCTATGCATCTTCTGTGTTCATTTGAATTCGTTAGACCTCCAAATACAAATTGTCACATGTCTGCATCTGTAAACTCTGTAAACTGTGGTCAGGGATCAGGCAAAGCGATACCCCCCAGACCACCCGTTTGGACCGAAAAAGGGCGAACAACCGCGACCGGGGTACACCCCGACTCGGAATCTGGGGGGTGGGCCAAACCTAAGCCTTGGGTGTTACGCCTTCAGGCGATCCATTCCTCAGCTCGCACTTGACGGGAACGACGCAGGTGCGCAGCGACGTCCTGAAACGACGAGTAAGTTGTTGGGAACAAAAATCTCGGACTCCGCATCTGCACCGAGAGCAGCGTCAAAACCTCGGCGATACGTCATGGCCCTGTTCCTCCTCGACACGTGCTCGCCCTTCCATGCCAAGAATACAAGCGCTGATCGCGCAACGCGCTAACGCCTACGGTGACTAACTGCTGGGATCTGTGAGCGTCCTTGGCTTGCAATTGCTCTCGAGCGTGTACCATTGACAGATCCGCCGTACCAACACAAGGCGCGTTCTGGTCAACGCTTGCCTACTTCAACACCTTGCCAACAGACTAGGTCCCCTAAGCTGTTCATCTGGCGTGATCCGAGGGCCGTTTCTTGATGACACCGTCAATATTCGAAGTTGGAGAGGTTCCGACCGAGGATGTCTAAGGATCATAGTCGCACATACAGTGCCACCCAAGTCGACCTCTCCTCCACCGCTTGTGAGCCTGGCATTGAAGCGCAACCACTAACCCGGGAGGCTAGTCGGAATGAAGGGTAGGACGCACCCGGACTAGAGTCATGCTGAGTGTGCAGCCAGTCGACTCGGTAGCTCACTCCTTTCAGTAGACTGGCACAGGGCTCTAGCGGGGCAGCAGTACACGGCGAAAGCCTCAGTCGAGGGTGGTCAATTCGCTGTTCTTCTTCGCGAAGTTTCACAATGGAGCCTGTTCTGCCGGAAAGCACTACCCCAGTCCCCCTCAGATCTAGTGAGAGAGCTCGGAGTCATTCTACTGTGGCCTTCATCCACAGTTGGTGATCATTCGACAGCGCGCGGACGGCCTACAGCGGTATCAGACTCGAGCAAGACGCTACTTTCACCCGTCTTACGCCCCTGACTTCTTCCAGAGGTGCCAATAGACATTCCCAGTTTCCAGCACCACCGCACATGACATGCATTCTCATTGTTCGTCTGCACATCTGCAACAGTGAGTGGCCTGGTCCACTCCTGTCGCCCATCTACATGGCGTGCCTGAGCATCACGGTGGAGGTGGAGGTTTCACGGCCACGTGGCACCTGAGCATCGCGTTCATCTACGTCGCCAGCGCACCAACGCGCCTCCTACAACGCATCGCTCTCACGACACATCCCGACCTCCAAGCAAGCATAGACCCCGCGTGCCATGGACGCCGAAGCGGAGCGCAAAGCCAAGGCGGAGCGCGCCAAGAGGCTGGTACGTCTGGGTGCTGGCATCGCTCCGCGCCCCTGCCCCTGCCTGGGAGGAGCACACCGGAGCTGACGGACAGCTAGCCCAGAGACGCAAGAAGGCGAAGGACAAGGAGTCGTCCACCCCGGCGACGCCTGCAAGCCCGGCGACCGCGGCGGATACGCCGCTGTCGGGGTCTCCTAGGCCGAGCTTGAGCCTAGCGGACGATGCGCGCCCATCGCTCGACGCCGACAAGAAGGAGGATGGCCTGAACGGGAGTGTGGAGGACAAGGCCGCGGCCGTGACTGTGGCCGAGAATGCCGCCAAGAAGGAGGAGGAGAGGGAAGACAAAGAGGAGAAGGAGCGGCCAGCAGCGACCAAGTCGCCGTCGACAGACTCGGTCACCAACCTCCAAGAATCGGTGTCGAACCTCCTCGCCGAGCGCGCCGATTTACAGAAGGAGATGGCTGAGCTCCAGTCACAGCTTGCTGCGGCCAAGGCCGACCAGCAGCTGTTAGCCGAGGCGCGCGAGGTGACCGCGCGGCTGGAGGGGGAGAAGCGCGAGCTGGAGGAGAAGGCCAAGCTCGCCGCCGACGAGGCGGAGAAAGGCGCCAAGACGGCCGCCGAGCTGGAGGATGCGCGCAAGAAGCTGGAGGCGGCACGGAAGGAGGTGGAGGATGCTAAGGCCAAGCTCGAGGAGGCGCAGGAGCGGGAGGATAAGGAGGGAGAGCGGGTGGCGGAGCTCGAGAGGGCGCGGCAACGGGAATCGGACCGGAGCGCAGAGTTGGAACGCGAGATCGGCAAGTTGAAGCAGGTAGGTTTGGAGTATGGGCGGGGCTGATGACAGAAAAACACCGAGACTGCGTCGAACTTGTCATCTACCGAGAAGGAGCTCGAGGAGTTGCGGGAGGCATCGACGAAGACGGAGGCGGAGCTGAAGGAGATGCGTGCGGCTCACGAGAAGCTGAAGTCGGTGTCGGAGGAGCACTCCTCTCTGAGCGCCAAGCACTCCGAATTGTCCTCTTCGCACGACAAGCTCAAGGCCGACAACGAAGCTGCGTCCAAATCCCTCAAGGACGTTGAGAAGAAGCTGTCCACAGCGACTTCCGACCTCGAGAAGACGAAGGAGGAGCTTGCGCAGACCAAGAAGCGTGCCTCAGCGGCTGAGCAGAAGCGCGAGTCTCTGCACAAGGACAACACGGATCTCGTCAAGCAGCTCGAGGAACTCCGCGGCAAGGTCGCCAAGACGATGGAGGAGAAGGCCGAGCAGAGCGCCGAGATCGACAGCTGGATCGCGACCAAGAAGACGTGGGACAAGGAGCGCTCCGAGTTGGAAGACAAGCTCAAGGCTGCGACTGTGAGTTGTCGAGGATGGCAGTGTGCTGACGCTCAGGCCGAAGCTGAGAAGGTCCCCGGACTCGAGGAGCGCGTCAAGGACCTCTCCGACGAGGTTACGACTCTTACGGAGAAGAACTCGTCTCTGTCTGAGACGGCGGCTGCGCACGAGAAACTCCAGGCTGAGCACAAGACCGTCGTTGAGGAGCTTGAGACGGCTCGGGCCGCTGCGGTTGAGCACGAGTCGGCTCTCGCGACCTTGCGGAGCGAACTCGACTCCGCGCAGGGAGATGTGACTGAGAAGGATGCGGCTCTCAAATTATCGCGCGAGGGCAGCGAGACATTGCAAAAGAAGGTCGATGACCTTGAGGCGTCGCTTGCATCTGTCCGCACCGATCTCGAGGCCTCTCAGAAGAACGCGGATGAGAGTGCATCAAAGGTCAAGACCCTCACGGCCGAGTTGGAATCTGCGCGTGCCGAGCACACGAAGGAGGTCGATGCCGCCACGGCGGCCCACAAGAAGGAGCTCGAGGACGCGGAGGCAAGGCACAAGAAGGCGCTCGACGCAGCGACTGCCGACCACGACAAGGCGCTCGAGACCGCCCGGAGCGAGCATGCGACTGAGCTCAAGAACCTCCGCACTGAACATTCCAAGGCTCAGGAGACTGCGGCGTCCAAGCATGCCAAGGAGCTCGAATCTGCTCGCGGCGAGCACGAGAAGGCTACCGCATCGCTGAAGGACGCTGAGGCGAAGATCAAGACCCACCTGCAGTCCATCACCAGCCTGAAATCGGAGCTTGAGACTGCGGGCACCGCCAACAAGGATCACGAGACCAACGTCGCGTCGCTGAAGAAGGACATCGAGAGCGCCCAGGCTACTGTTAAGGAGCACGAGTCGTCGATCGCTTCACTCAAGTCCGACCTTGACGCTTCCAGGAAGACGGCGCAGAAGCACGAGGATACATCGAAGTCTCTGAAGACCGACCTCGAAGCCGCTCAGAAGAGCTCCAGCGAGCACGAGGCGACGTCCAAGTCCCTTAAGAAAGAGCTCGAGGCGGCCCAGCGGGCAGGCAAGGAGCACGTGACTAAGATCGCGTCCTTGACCAAGAAGCTGGAGGCTGCGGAGAAGGACGCGGCTGCACTGCGCAAGACTACGGACGAGCAGGAGGCCACCATCTCCGACCTTCGGACTGATCTGGAGTCTGAGCGATCCGCGCACGCCGAGAACAAAGCGTCGTTCGACGACAAGCTTACCAAGGAGCTCAAGGCGGCGCGCAAGGAGACCAAGGAGGCGGAGCACAAGGTCACGTCGCTCGAGCGGGACTTGAAGGCGTCTAAGAGCAAGGCCGAGGAGCATGAAGCTTCGCTCAAATCGCTGCGCTCTGACCTCGAGGCAGCACGAAAGGCCACCAGCAGCAGCGAGGACTCTGTATCGACGCTCACTGCTGACCTCGCCGCCGCGCGGAAGGCGGCTGCCGAGCACGAGAAGTCGGCCAAGTCGTTGCAAGCCGAGCTCGACGACCTCCGCTCCACGTCCCAAGGGCACGAGAAGACAGCCGGTAGTCTCAAGTCGGATCTGGAAGCCGCACAACGAGCAGCGAAGGAGCACGAAGCGGCTCTCTCTACTCTCCAACGCGACCTGGAGTCGGTGCGTGCCCTCGCCGCCAAGCACGAGGAGAGCGTCACCAATCTCCAAGTAGACCTGGACATCGCGCGCTCCGCTGAGGCCGAGAGCGAGAAGACGATCGCGGCGCTCCGCGACGGCCTGGAGACGGCGCGGCAGGCCCAGGTCGCGGCCTCTGAAGCGTCTGCGTCCTCGGCCTCGGCCGGCGCCGAAGCATTGGCCGCCGCCCAGGCCCAGCATGCTCTGGAGATCTCGGATCTGCAAGCCAAGATCCGCGCGCTCGAGGACTCGTCTCATGCCGCCAGCACGCGGGCGCACGACCTTGCGCGCCAGCTCGCCGACATGACGGCAGCCAACGCCGAGCTGCAGGCCTCGACCGCGCGCAGCGGCGGCCTCTTCCTCGCGTCGGACGGAGGCTCCGCCCCGCAGTCGCCCAGCGCTGCACCCTGGCGGCTGCCGTCGCTCGATGCGGGGTTACCCGCGAGCGTGCGGCATAAGCGCCAAGTATCGCTTAACGCGCTCAAGGCGCGCATGGGTCCGCACATGCCCCGGCGAGGGAGCGCGGCGCGCCTCGACGCGGTGAGCGAGAGCGGGAGCCGGGCGGGCACGCCGAACGGCCGCGGCAGCCCCGTGCTGGCGATGGGGAGGAGGCAGCAGCAGTTCGGCGACGAGATCATGTACTGCTGCTCGGCGTGTGAGGGCGAGCTGATGACGTTGTAGGCTGGATAGAGAGAGCTGGCGAAGGCGGAAGATGGGAGATGGGAGGAAGGCGCGTCGCTGCGCTGCGACGGAGAACCAGGATTAGACCAAGGAGTAGAGCATTGCACACATAGGCACATAGGCACATCGCGCGACGGCGTCGTACAAGTACATTATCTAGAAAGTCTAGTGACCAATGCAGGGCCTTACTAGTATACCTAACGCTGACAATCAAAGTGGTGTAGTGTATATGAGACGACAACAGATTAAACATTCTCGTTACCGTTGAGGGTAGGTGGAGATGACACAACGCTCAACCCTGCCTGTCAGCTGCACTGCGCCGCCAGTGGAGAGTGCAAGTACTTACAAGGAAGGCCTCGGCGCCGTCAATTTCTATTCCGAACTCGTCGCGCGCCATGCCTGTGTGTCAGCGTTCCTCTCGGGCGCATAATAGAGGCGTGAGGCAGCGGCTAATCAGACCGGCTCTGTTGGACGCTTGACGAGCCGGCCACTCAATGGCCACCCCGTGCCACTCCCGACTCACGCTCCATCTGCTTCTGCAGCTTATCCTCCCATCCCGGCGTTTCGCTCGAGAAGAATCCTGAGCGTCAGCGACCTTGTAGCGTACGGCCAGCCGAGTTGGCTCCGCCTAGCCGTGTACACTCACGCTTCTTAAAGTTCGTGAACCAGAACGCGACCTCGATGAGCCACAGCGTAAAGTTGAACACGACGGCATGGTACCGGTCTTGCAGCCAGCGGCGCACGCCGATATCCGCGAGCGCCGAGGAGCCCGCGAACGCCGAGTATCCCTTGGCCGCCCACTGCTGTCAGCTCGGTCCCAGGCGACAACCAGAATGCCGCCAGGTGGGAGACCTTCCACGCACGCGCGACTCACGGCAGCAGTGATGTTGATGCGCTCAGACGGCGAGCCGAGCAGCTGGTTGTTGGCCTGCAGCATGCGCTGGCACCGGCCCACGAAGATCAGCTCGCCTGGGAGTTAGCAACGCCGTTTCAGAGAAAGAGGCAGACGCACGAGGGATGAGCTGCTCGCTCTCGAGCAGCGCCTTGAACTGCGCCTTCATCTCGACCTGGATCTCGTACTCGGTCTTCGGGGGCGCGGGGGTCTTGTTCCGGCTCGGGTCCTTCTTCAAATGTGTCGGCTTGAGGAAGATGGCCGATGCGAACCTGCTGTCAGCTGTACACCACATAAACTAGCTCACATGTTGGGGTCGATTCCAAGACCCCATGAGCGCGAGATGCGCTCGATCGTCGGAAGGTCGAGCACGAACAGCGAGCGCCAAAGGGTACAGTATTCCTCGCGGAATGACTTCCGGAGGGTAATGTACAGGCCGTGGTCGAGCACAAGCTGATGTCAGCATCTCCACACATACTGCTCGTGGCGCGGCACTCACAAGCTGCGGCTTGCCCTTCTTCGTCGGGTGCGGCCGCACAAGAATGTTGCCCGGGTGCGGATCGCTGTGCAGGAACCCCCACGAAAACGTCATCGCGCCGTTCAGCGAGATGGCGAGGTCCATGACCTCGCGCAGGTTCAGGCCCCACTCCTGCAGCTGTTTCTTGTCGTTCAAGCGACACCCGTCGACCCACTCCATGACCATGATGCGGTCCGACTCGGGGTAGCCCTCGGCCTTGCCGAACACTCGGGGCACGTAGATGTCGTCCCGCAGCTCGGGGGTTTCCGCCAGCAAGTCGGCGCATTTGCGCGCGTTAGCCGCCTCGTGCAGGAACGACGTCTCGAGGCGCATCTGCGACGAGACGTAGTCGGCGCTTGGATGAGCTGGGGCCTAGCCTGGTGAGAACACTTACACGAAATACACTGGAGTCAGTTATATGTCATCGACAATGGGGTACTCACATGGAAGATCAAACGCCTTCTGCGCTAGCCACATCAGACTCCTACCCACGTCAGCCACGTCGCCGAGCAACGACCCACCTGTAGCTGAACAAATCCCAGTCCATCTGCTTCGAGATTGCTGGCTTCTGGATCTTGACAGCCACGACCTGATCTGGATCGCCAAGCTCCGGCCTCAACTTGGCCTTATGCACCTGCGCCACCGACGCCGACGCCAGCGCCTCGTGCGAGAACTCCTCAAAGACGTCCATGGGATCGATGCCCAGGTCAGACTGGAAGACGCCGACGACTTCAGAGTACGGCACGGACGGCGCCTGGTCGAACACATGTGTAAATGCCTCTCGGTATGGTTTGGGCAGGAGCGCCGCTTGCAAACCTGCCGTCAGAACTTCACCTTGTCACGCGAGCACGACCACGCACCGATAGCCTGGCCCAGTTTGAGGTACATGCCCTGGTTCGTGTCGATGACCCAGCGCAGTCTCTTGGCGACGCGCTCGTGCAGTTTCTCGATCTGGTCTGCCTTCTTAGGCGAGAAATTCACCTTGTCTAAAGGTTAGTCGCCGTCCATGCCTCCACCCACAATCCAAAGTGCACAACACCCTGCGCGTCAGCTCTACCCAGACTCTCAGCGCACCCAATGTATCCCGTCCGTAAGCTGCGCGTCAACGCCGACGCATTGCACTCCCGATCAAAGAGGTAGACTGCGCCAGCGACGGCGCCGAGCCCGCCTAGCCGGCGGAGCCACTTGGCCGATCGCGATCGCGTGACTTCAGGAGCGGAGCCTGGGCCGGGTGGCGACCGTGGGTGGCGCGAGGCCGGGGACGTGTGGACGTGCCGCAAGGCGAGCCCGCGCGGGCGGGGAAGACACCGTGGCCGCATGTCGGGTCGAGGAGGGCGAGTGGATGATGGAGAGAGAGCAAAGTTGAACGAGTTCCTTGCGTAGAGTTTCTGCGGCCCGTTCCCGCACCGGCACGAAGAGTTCGGCGCGGCGCGTCATCACAACCGGCATCGGAACCAGCCCTCAGGCACAAATAGATCTGGGTGGCAATTTCCGCATGGTTTGGCAGGGTGTACTTCCTGCACGAACGAATTGTAGCCAATATGCATACAGCTTTGAGATGGGGAGGCGACATGTATGCTCACATCACCTTGCTAAAGCATCACCGTCGTACGTGTTGTTGTTGACCGATTGTGAGGCGCAGGAGTGGTAGTAACCGAAATCCGACCCAGACTGATCAGTGGTTCTGGCCTAGAACCAATTGGTACTAGCGGTCAGCCCTCTGGAGCGGGACCAAATTCTTTGGCCGTCCGGATCGACTGTTTACGGCGACGACCTCGCTCGACGGCTCAACTGCTCGTCACATCCATCTTGTATCTTGATCGACCTCCCGCCATCGATACCCACCTCGTCGGCATGTCCGCCTCGCCAGCCCCGGAGGCACAGTCGCAATGGGTGCGTGGATGGTCCCTGTCTCGTACTAGAAGCTAACGCCGCGCAGAAGGAGTACAAAAACGCCGACGGACGGCTGTACTGGTCGCACGCGATCACCAAGCAGTCGGTATGGGAGAAGCCTGATGAGCTGAGGGTACGTCAGACTGAGTTGGATGGAGCTGACAGCAGACGCCGTTTGAGGTGAGCTAGGCTGCGGCAGCCGCGAGGCGGAGACTAACGAGCAGCGTGCGATGGGCAAGACGGCATGGAAGCAGTACACGTCCGGCGGCAAGCCGTACTACGTCAACTCGTCGACCAAGGAGACTGTCGTATGTTTATGTGTCATTTGGGACTGGCTGACGTGCAGTGGAACCTGCCGCCCGAGCTCGTCAAGTTGAAGGAGTCAGTGGAGGCGCAGGAGCTGGCCAAGCGCGAGCGCGAGCATCGCCGCGCGACCGGGCAGGCTTCGTGAGTTACCGCCCTCGATGTATGCTGATATCAGGCCTACACCCCCTCCGCGCGAGCGTTCGGCGTCCGTATCGGACGACGAGGGCGCCGGCGCGATGACACGGTATCGCGGCACCGGCGGCGTGCCGTCCAAGACGCCTGAGCCCGAGATGGAGCCCATCACGATCCCGGTCGGCGGGTTCAAGACGGTCGCGGCCGCCGAGGAGGCGTTCATGCATCTCCTGAAGCGCGAGGGCATCGATGAGACGTGGACGTGGGACGCGACTATGCGCAAGATCGTCCTGGACCCGCTGTTCAAGGCGCTCGACACTCTCGCGCAGAAGCAGGCCGCCTTCGACAAGGGGCAGCAGCGCCTCATCAAGGAGAAGCAGGAGCAGCGCGAGGCGCGTATCGCCGAGCTCCGCCCGCGCCTGCGCCGCCTCTTCGCCCAGAGCGGCGTGATCAAGAGCTACTCGACAATGAAGACGGCCGACAAGGCGTTCGCCGCCGACAAGTACTGGCGCCGTGCCAAGCCCGACGAGCGGCGCCTCCTGCTGGAAGAGTACACGGCCGAGCTGCGGACGCACGAGGCGGCCGCGCGCAAGCAGAGCAAGGAGCACAACATCGCCGCGCTCAGCAAGCTCATCCGCAATCTCGACATCACCGTCGCGTCGCGGTGGCACGACGCGCGCGAGATCATCACGCGCTCCGACTCATTCGGCGCCGACCCCCAGCTGGCCAAGATGGAGCCGCTAGACATGCTGGTCGTGTACGACGAGTACGTGCGCCAGCTCGAGAAGGAGTATGACGAGGAGTCGCGCCGGCTCAGGGCCGAGCACCGGCGCCGGGCGCGCAAGGCGCGCGACGCCTTCAAGGCGCTTCTCCGCGAGCTGCGGGAGAAGGGCCAGCTCACTCGGACGTCCAAGTGGAAGGCGACGCTGCCACTCATCCGGGCCGATGAGCCGTACACTGCCCTCCTGGGCTTGCCCGGCTCGACGCCGCTCGAGCTGTGGATGGACGTTGTCGACGACCTCCAGCTGGCGGCGGAGGAGGGCGCTGCGCGCATCGAGGGCGCGCTCAAGGAGCCCATCAAGCTGGACACTACGTTCGAGGCCTTCGACGAGCTGTGTACGTCCGCGGGTGTCTCCGCTGGCGCTGAGGCGCGCCGCGAGGCGTTCGACGTCATCCACGAGCGCCTGGCGCGCGCGGCCGCGGAGGAGGCGCGCCGCGCCGAGCGCAAGCGCCGTCACCGGATCGAGGACCTGCGCGACGCGCTCCGCAAGGTCCGCTCCATCGAGCCCGAGACGACGTACGACGCCGCCCTGCCCGACATGCAGGAGCTGCCCGAGTTCAAGCTCCTTGGCGACGAGGACCGCCGGATCGCATTTGAGAAACACACGAAACGCCTGCGTGACAAAGTGCGCGAGCGCGAGGAGCGAGCGCGACCGCGACGGGCGGCGGATGGATGTCGACGACGACCGCGAGCGCGACCGTGACCGCGACCGCCGGCGCGACCTCTGGGATAAGGAGAGGGAGCGTGATCGCGATCGCGACTGGCGCGATCGGAGGGATAGGGACCGGGACCGTGATCGCGACAGGGAGCGCGAGCGCGAGAGGGACAGGGACAGGGACCGAGACCGTGATCGCGACAGGGAGCGCGAGCGCGAGCGCGACGTCCGCCGGCCCGACCACCGCGACCGCGACAGGTCAAGACGGGACATGTCGCACGACGATGCGCGCGACCCGAAGCGCCGGCGCGTCTCCTCGCCAGCGTCGTCGCGGCACGAGAAAGAGGAGGGCGAGATATAGCCGCAGGGTCATGCTGCACGCAGACGAGATCTAGGCCCTTGGGCGATGCATACTATGAGTGAGACAATGGGTGAGGTCGGTCCCATGATGGTGGGAGACACAGTACGTAGGCTACAGTCCGTCTATCTAGTAGCGCTCCTTGCGCTTCTTCTTGTCCTCCCTGCCCGACTTTGACTTGCTGCTCGGGAGCTTCCCCGTCTTCTTGGCGAGGACGCGCTCCAGTGCGCGGCGCGTCTCCGACTTCTCCGGGAAGCTCTCGGGGTCAAAGTACTGCGGCGCGTACTCGAGCAACCACTCTGGCCTGATCTCCGTGACAGTGCGGATGAACTGGGGTCAGCTAACTCTCAAAAGTGGAACTCACGTTGGCGGTGGTGAGCACAAACTCGTTGTAGATGACCCAGTCCGGAGTGTGGTCGAGGCCGCACGACAGATGCAGTCTGACGACCTGGTTGTCCTTAATGGTCGAGTACGAGCCCTTCTCGCCCTCCTTGTGCGCGACCTGCATGAAGAAGCCGCAGGTGAGCGCCTGCCGGATGTTGTTCCAGTAGTTCTTGTCCTCGAACGCAGTGGACACAAGCGGCAAGTCCCACTTCTCCATGTTGCGCTTGAGCTGGGTGCGCACGTTGTCGGCCTGCACGAGCGAGCGGTAGTTGAGGTAATTGTTCCAGCACCAGTTCTTGGCGTCGTGCTCGTTCTGCTTGAACGCGTGGTACACGTTGAGCAGGGTGAGGTGGTCGCCGTCGGGATGGGTGAACTGCGCCTTGGCGAGGTCGGCCTCCTTGCGCTGGTTGGCGGGGCGCATGAACACCATGGGGACAGAAAGCATGGCCGCAAGCGAGAGCATCTCGTTCGAGCAGCCGAACTCGGGCGACACGATCAGCATCTTAGCGAGCTGGGGGTCGAGCGGGATGTCGGCCATAATCTCGCCAAGAGGCGTGAGGTTGCCTTCGTCGTCGAGCGCGGCGACGTAGTGCAGCAGCTCCAGCGCACGCATGATGGTCTCGGGCGCAGGCGCATCCATGTAGTCGAAGTGGACGAGGTCCTTGATGCCAAGCTTGAGCAGCTCGAGCACAGTGTTGGCGAGGTTACTCCTCAAGATCTCGGGGTGGGTCTGGTCCTCGAGCTCCTTGACAAAGTCCTTCTCAGTGTACAGGCGGAAGCACTTGCCGGGGCGGGTACGACCCGCACGACCAGCACGCTGCATGGCAGACGCCTTGGAGATCGGGGTGACAAGCAGCGACTCGACACGGATACGGGGGTTGTACACCTTCTGCTTGCAGAAACCGGGGTCGACGACGTAGACGATACCGTCGATGGTGAGCGACGTCTCGGCGATGTTTGTCGACACGACAATCTTGCGTCCGGGAAGGCCGTTCCGTGCGGGAGGAGCAGCCTGGAAAATACGCTGCTGCTGGTGTGGAGGAAGCGACGAGTAGAGCGGCACGACGAGCATTGGTCCGCCCATGCCCTTACTCTCCAACTCCTCGCCTTCTGCTCGGATTTTCCTGCACGCGTCTTCGATCTCCTCCTCACCCGTCAAGAACAACAACACATCACCCTCGTCCTCAGCCTGGTGGATGAAGAGCACGGTGCGGATCGCCGCCTCGACATAGTCCTGCTCAGGCTCCTGGGTGAAGAACGTCTCGACCTCGAAAGTACGACCGGAGACCTTGACAATCGGCGCCCGTCCCGTGGGGTTGGTGTCGCCGAAGTACTTGGAGAACTTGTCCGCGTCAAGCGTGGCCGACATGATGATGATCTTGAGGTCGGGGCGCTTCTTAGCAACCTCCTTGAGGAGACCCATAAGAATGTCGGTGGCGAGAGTACGCTCGTGCGCCTCGTCGAGGATGATGGTCGAGTAGCGCTCGAGCAAGGGGTCGTTCATGGCCTCACGCAGAAGCATACCGTCCGTCATGTACTTGAGGAACGTCGTCCCCGGCTCGGTCATGTCCTCGAAACGGATAGAGTAACCGACCTGCTTGCCGAGTTGCACTGGGAGTCAGCTCGCGCCAGAAATCACCCCAATGACAGATACTCACCGTCCATCTCGTCGGCGACACGCTGCGCAACCGACATGGCAGCGACACGACGCGGCTGCGTACACGCGACCATCTTGCCGCGCTGCTGCGGCAGATCGGCGTAGCACACGAACTGGGGAATCTGCGTCGTCTTGCCCGATCCCGTCTGGCCCTCCATCACGGTGATCTGGTTGTCCTCGAAGATCTGGAGGAACTCGTGCATCTTGTCGTACACGGGCAGGCCCTTGCGCTGCTGCAGGATCTTCTTGTACTGCGCCGAGAACGGCGCGAGGCCCTTGAACGGGTTGTGCTCGCCGTCCTGATGTCAGCGGCTATCTGGCGCGCGCGCTCACCATGATGGCCTTGGCCTGCTCGACCGTGACCTTGCGGGGCACGAGGCCGGCAAGCGGGTTCGCGACCTTGCCTGCATAGCCGTTGGACTGGGATGCGGTGCCGTTGGGCCCAGATGCGGACGATTGCCCGGGACCGAGGTGAGCACTGAGGTCAGCAGGTGCTAGGAGCGAATGATGCCGGGCATGTTGGACGTCGGCGTGGTGGCAAAGACTCACAGGTAGGGGTTCTCCTTGGGCGTCGAGGCGCCCGGCGTCGACGGCTTGGATCGCTTGGCGGGAGGCTCGGGCATTGTTGTTTCCGCTGCGGATGCGGTTTTTGGGAGTCAAGTCGCGAGGACGAGAGTGATGTTGAAGCGAGAGTGAAGATGAGGTAGCTCGTAGATGGACTGGGCGGCAAATTCAACAACACTCAGAAGTTTGTGCCGCACGCCTATTTGTGCCTGAGTGCGGGGTTGGGGTTGCCACCCTGTGCGCCTAACCCTATGGTTACCATTAGGAAGTTGATACATGCACAAAACGATGAGGTACTGCAACTGATGCATGCACTCGAAGTCCTTCAGCAGGCGATACGCAACGCTAGTCACTATCGCTATCCAACGCGTCGTCTCCACCGAGCAGCCCGTCTCCACTGCGATCAGAAGTCCGCTCGGACGCCTCGTCCCCGTCCTCGTCGTCCTCCATCCTTGAGGCATCGACCGATGACCGGCTGTGGTGCGATGGGGAACGAGAGAGGGATTGCCGGGACCATGCGGGAGAGTGCTGACCATTGGCTGCTGGCAGTGCATCGTCCGAGTCACCCGCCGTGGCGTCCACGGACGCAGACACGTCGCCGTGCTCCTTGTCGTCGTGGCGAAGCTTCTTCACCGCGGAGACTGGATGGGAGGGACTATAAGGGTTGGTGGGCGCCCTTTGTGGGGAGGACGACGGCGTGGATCGGCGAGGTCCGTTCGCTTTGGGAGTGGTTGACAGCCCCACGGAGGCATTGGCGGCTGCTGTTGAGGAGCGAGATAAGGAATACCGGTGTCCATTAACTTGTAGCGTCTTGGGAGACGATGGTGAGGCGTTACTGTCGGAGTCGAGCGCATCGTCCCCACCCAACGGCAGCTCGAAGGATTCGTCCGCAGCGTCGCGGTCGTTCTCCGAGCGGGAACCATTCGGGGGCTCGTCACTCTTGCGTGCACCCTCGTCCTCTGACTCCGAGTCGAGCGCGTCGTCCCCGCCCAGCGGGTACATGCGTCCCATCCCGTCATCGGAGTCAGAGTCCAGGGCATCATCGCCACCCAGGACTTCAGCAGGAGCACCGGCGTGCTCAGTGGAGGTGTCGGCATCAAGCGCGTCGTCACCTCCCAGCATCTCCGCGGACAAATCTTCGCCTTGGCCCTCCTGTTCGCCTTCGTCCACGTCCATCGCCTCGCGGTCGTCGCCGCTCTCAGAGTCGCTGGACATGAGGAGAACGGGTCTCCGGCGCTCATCTCCCGTGTCGTCCTGATCGGTCGTGAGGGCACCCGACGACTCGCCGGAGGCCTCCCATCTGTCCTCTTCATCGTCCTCACCCTCGAGCGACATCTCATCGGCAGCATCGGCGTCTTCCAACCGACGCTCGCGGCGGGGCCGAGAGCCCTCCCCATCCTCAGGACCGCGGGCGCGGTTGACCAGCGCGTCGAACATCTCGTCCATGTCGTCGTCCACCCACTCCTGTGCCAGGATGTGCGCGGGGACGGGCGGCACCCGACGATGGTGCGCGGCGAGGAGGCGAGCGTTCGTCGTAGGAAATCGTTTAGATCGCTCGGCCATGAGGCGCCGCCGGCGGCGCGCGATCGTCACTTTCGCCATGAGGTTACGATAAGCTACCTGTCAGCCCCATCCTGCATATTCTGACGTACACTTCTGCGCACTGGCGAGCTGGGCCTGGGCGTCCTCTGGGACGGGGACGGCGTCTCGCTTCGTCTTCCATCCGCGCCCGCGTTTGACCTTGTCGCGCTTCTCCTTGTCGAGCCACGCGCGGTCGTCGAGAGCGACGCCGTGCTCTGTGCTCTCCGCGGCGCCGCGGAGCTGGTAGCCCATTACTTTGTCGAGGGCGATGTCGACGGCTTCGAGTCGGGCGTCGAGGGCCTCGTCCTCATCATCTGTCACTGTACGCTCGAGGATCCAGAGGTCAGAGTCTGGAGGAGGCTCTTTGATTCGCGGCGGGAGGATGGATGCTTCGTAGATGGAGAGGACGCGGTTGCGCTGTCGTCGTGGTGAAGTTATTGGCGGCTTAGGCCGTAGTCGGGGAGCCACATCTCTTGCTTGCACGTCGTCCCCTTCTTCCTCTTCCTCCTCTTCATCCTCGTCGTCCGCATCCTCTTCGCTCTCATTCCTCTCCTCGCCCTCTTCGTCCTCATCGGCCATCTCGTCCTCCTCATCCACGGGCTCGGCGCCGCTTCTCGTCACTGGTGGAAACTGTGCCACTGCGTCCGTAGGCGACGGCCCCTCGTCCGTGCCCTCTGGCGAGCCTCGCTCATCTTTGGCGTCCGCGATACGCGAAAGGTATGAGAAGTTGTGTACCGCCGCTCTGAGCGTGTCCACAGGATCTCGAGCGCCGTAGAATTCGAGCACAGTGTTCACCTGATCACCCGTGACCTCAGTCGCGGAAGGCCACCCCTGCGCCTCAGCAAGGTCGATCGTGCGCCGCATGAGGAGCCGCAGATACCTATGAAGGGTTCCGTATAATTGCGCGAGAAACGCAAAGGTCGTCCCGGGCTCCTTGTCGGAAGGGCTGCCGTAGGCATCGCGGTACAGCTCGATGACCTGCGCCATGCGGTCGTAATTGAACAGCTCCCAACCCCGGTTCTCGAGATACCGGTCGACGCCAACTTCCTGGAGCGCCGCGACTTCGGGGTGCGTCTCGCTCAGCCGAGCGCCCTGGCCTTTCCGTTTAGCCCCGCCGGGCTGGACGGCGACGAAGACGGCATCGGGGCCACCGGCGCGGTCGATGTCTGCCTCCTTCCACCCGCGGGCTATCAGTTGTCTCCGTCGATATCGCTGGCGCATCCGGCGACGGTTCAGGAGCATCTGCAGCGTCGACCGTTCGCTGACTGTCCTGTCCTTCTTGGGGATGTCGAGAAGGATGTCGATCTGCTCGTTGTCTTGTGCAATCGCGTCGTCCTCGTTCTTCCCCTCGTCGTCTGGTGGAGGCTTGCCCGCGTTCACAGAGGCGAGGTAGAGGACGTCGGCGGCCAGGTCCATCTGCGACGTCGTCAGGTCTTTGCCCCACGCCTCGACGGCGGCCTTGTCCGTCCGCGACATGTACCGGCTCGCCCGCCCTTCCAACCTCGGGAACGATGTGGGGTTGGCTTCGGAAGACCTGTCGAGCATCTGCAGAATCTCTCCCAGGGACTCCTCGGTCTCCTGGAACTCTGGGTCGACCTCATACGCTCCAGATCCCAGGAGATGATTACGCCATTCCGCCGACTCGAGGTGCATGCCCTTCCGATCGCCCATGCTCTCGATGCTCGCCTCAATGTACGCGAGGTACTGCACAACCTCCGTCTGGGTCTTCGTCGGCACTTCCATCGCAATGAGGTCGGGGCGGAGGCGGGAATGCCGAGCTAGCGCGGCGTAGAACAGCCCCTTCTCCTCCGGCGTCCAGTACGCCAGGCTGGGGAGGACGACGGACGGAGCGTAGTCTGGCGCGCCGCTTTCGGACCACGGCTTCTCCCATGTCGGGCGGCCTTGGTAATGCCACCGCGTGTGTTTGAGGTGGTGCTTGAACTCGAGATTGTACCATGAGACGCCGTCGATGTCGGCGAAATCTCGCAGGGCGGGGCGTGTGAGGCCGGGCGGCCGTCCGCGACGGCGCTTCGGCGATGGTGCGTCGTCGTCGCTCGCTGTTGGCGGAGTCGAGCGACGCCGCAATCGCCCAGCCTCGGATCCTGGTGAAGGTGTAGTCGAGGCGCGGGGGCGAGACGGGCCTGCTTCGGCATTGTCTAGGTGCGTCAGTCACCCTGTACCATCATCACGAGAGCATTCTTGCCCTTCGGCAGCCAGCTGCCAAAACTGGCGAAGATGCACAACAGCTTCTTCAAACTCACCAGCAAGCAGGTCTCGCACGACCCGGCGCCCTTTGTCGGGCCCAGATGGAGGATCTTGTCCTTCCATGCTGTCGCCGATGGTGGGAATGGAGCGAGGTTGTGTTGACAACATTGAGCAAAACAAACGGCAGCAGTTGTAGGCGAGCTGCAGGTCACGTGGTCGTGCCTGAAACCGTCTCTTCCAACCATCGAAGCAACCTATTCCAAACGTCTACTTCCAACTGTTGCGAGCTCTACCCGCAGAATCAGCAGCATGAACTGCAATGAACTCCTCATGAGCAATACCGTGGGCGTGGTACCGCCATGCTATATCTGCATACGCCTGCCATGCTTCTACCAATAGCATCCACGCTTTTGACTGCCGTTACCCATGATCACATGTATGCGCCGCCCTTCCCGTGGCCGAAGCGATCGTTGAGCTGCCTCGCGTCCTTGATCTTCTTGGCCCGCTCTTGGTCGGTAAGCATGCGCCCCGTCACACCCATCATCTTGTCGTGGTCCCAGATGGCCGGCGGCTCGTCCTCCTCCGCCTTGGCCTTCTTCTTCTCCTGATGCTGCTCCAGCAGCGACGCGCCGCGGCTGGTCTTCTGTTCGTCAGCTTTCCACCTTCTATCTCGTGGCGACTCACGCTATGCCGCTCAATCTGCTCTTTCATCTCCCGCTCCTTCTCCCTTATACGCTTCCTCTCCACCTCCTCTTCCTCCTCCTTGCCCCGTCGCCGCTTCACGCCCGCCCTCTCGTCCGCCTCGCGCTGCGCCCTCTCCGCCGGCGTCTCCGTCCATCCCCTCTGTTCGTCGGCCGTCACGCCAGCGCGAGACGTCTTGTTAAACGACGTCGGGCGTTTCAGCGGGTCGAGATTGGACAGGACGCCAGCAGTAGGCGGGGCGAGCATCCAGTCGTCGCGCTGGGGCGCCTTATTCTTGGCCGCCGCTTCGGTCTCGGCGCGCTCGCGGGCCCAGCGCTCTTCGCGCTCCTTGAACAGCTCGGCGGCGGATTTCGTGGGTGCAGCCATTACGTCGCTCAGCTTGGGGCCCACTTCGTCGTCCGAGTCAGAGTCGTCGACAGGTGGAGGGACGGGGCCGACCGCCGCGCCTGGAGGGCGTGAAGGGCCAACGGAGGGGCCAGGAGGGCGTGAAGGTCCTACGGAGGGGCCAGGAGGGCGTGAAGGGCCTACGGAGGGACCAGGAGGGAGGGATGGGCCGATAGAGCGACCCTGTGGAAGTGATGGACCTACAATGGGGCCAGGAGGTCGCGATGGTCCGGAATGAGACGGAGGGAGCGACGGGCCGATATCAAATCGTGATGTCGAAGAAGAGCGCGAGGACGAGTTTGATCGCCTGTTAATCTCCATGGTGGGATTGTTACCAAAGCGCAGACGGATCGTCTTGCGGTAGTGTTCGGCTGCGCGCTGATGGAGGGTTCCCTCGCCAATCAAAAGGAGAAAGGAGGAGGAATCGAACTCGAACAATAGTTGTTGTTGTTGTTACCTAACTTTGAAATTTGATCCCGTCCAGAAGTCAATATAAATCCATGCCTAAAAACGCACAGATTCTTATTGAAAATTGATAATTAGTAGTCAATGACGTACAGTGTTGCCGAGCCGGCTTATCTCCCCTCCTGGCCGATGTCCCGTCTCGGCACAGCACCGCTTCTTTGGTGCCTCTCATCCGCGCAAGCGTCCTCCTCTCCCATCTCCACGTCGTCGCTCAACCACGCAGACGAGGCCAATATCAAAGCTTCGCGCTGCACATTCCACTCTCATCACCCACAAGCAAAGATGGTGTACAGCCCATCCTCCCCCTCTTCGGCCTCGGCCTCGGGCTCCATCAACCACAACATTAACAACATGCCCGCCCCGCCGCCCCTCGACGACATCCCCCCGTCCTACGAGTCGGTGGCGTCGAGCTCCTCCAAGCCGTCTGGTAGCGAGGAGCAGGCGCCTTGGCCTGCCAACATGAACCCTCTGTTCAACGGTCCTCCCAATGCCGAGCCGGCGATTTCGCGCGACCGCATCGCGGCGCTCCCCAACATCACGATGAAGACCATGTTCAACCGTCAGGAGGTGTGCGACAGCAGACTCGAATCCGGTGAGTAGGCCCTTCTTGGCACACAGCTGACACCCAGCCGACGCACTGTACGACTTCCTGCGCGCACAGGCCATGCAGGCGCCCAAGGTCCAACTGCGCTGCGTCGCCAGACACCAGGAGACGGCGCCTAGACAGATGCACGTCGTCACGCCCGAGGGCGTCCCCCGCGTCGTCCAGGCGGGACAGCGTTACTCCGTCACCGACTTCGACTTCACCATCGACCTCACCAACATCTGCTCGCACGACGACAACAACGCCAGCATCGCGCTCTTCACGCACAGCACGCAGGCGCCTGTGCGCCGCGGTGGCCTTAGCCGCTCTTATGGCGCCTCCTTTGCGCCCTTCGCCGGCACGCACTCGGCCGGGCGCACGCCTACCCGCGAAGAGAAGAACCGCTGGGAGGCGTGGGAGAAGTTCCGCCGCGAGCGCGGCCGTGCGCCGTGGGCCGATATGGCGTCCGATGACGAGTTCTGGGCGCAGTACAACCGCGACGGTACGGCGGGCGTTGCGCTCGGCGGGCGCGAGTCGGACGAGGAGGCGCTGCTGTCGTCACAGCCAGGCGAGAACGAGACGGCTCTTCGGGCGTGGTGCGAGGCGTACTGCTCCAACCCGGGTCTGCTCAAGTCGTTCAAGCTGTCCAAGGACGTGTGGGGCTGGGGTGAGTGACACGACCAAAGACACCGCTGACATATAGACGTTGCCGGCCTCCGGAAGGCGATCACGACAGCCATCCTGGCGACGGGCTATATCCCGACCGAGGACGGCTCGATCACCGTCGACCTGCAGTACAAGGATGCGGACATCATCGTGCGCCCCGACAACATGCTCTCGCGCTTTTACTGGCTTAATCAGCCTTGGTTCCTCATGGTGCTCTTCTTCTGGGTCACCCCTCTCATCTGGATCTGGTCGCATATCGACCAGCGTCGCGCTGGCGGGCCCTACGAGGTCGCTGTCGCGTCGTACGGGCTCAAGGTCTACCCCCCGCTGCCGGGAACGTACGCCAACGAGCGCGTCGAGCAGGCCAAGCACCGCCTTCCCGGCCTGTTCAAGTTGTACCCCTTCATCCCCAAGGACCCGTTCCTCCAGCAGGGCCCCAAGGGCGTGCACTACCTCCTGGGCCGCAAGGAGGGCGAGTGGTTCCGCGAGTGGGAGGTGAGTCCAGCTCCATAGACGTAAGAGTGATGCTGACAATGCAGGAGCGGATCCGGATGGCGGTGCGCATGAAGTTCCATGGCGAGCTTACGGACACACGCGTGTTCGAGGAGGACCCGCCCGAGCTCGACGGTTACTAGTGTGTGGGTCTGGAGTAGGGGGAGGGGCCAGGGGTCCTGTTTATAGATTAGAAGCGCAAACCCCAGACACGTCCCATTGTATACCATATCATCAGCGTTCACATATCTTCGATGTATACTTGCTATTTGTGCTGTATGCTTGAACGATGCACGGGCGCTCGCCATCACGATTTGCCACCCAGTAGGCCGGGGCCCGCCGGAATCAATTGCTAATGGCCGGGGATGTCATGTTATTATTACCTTCGGTCTACTGCGCATCTTGATTCTCGCAACTCACTGACCAAGCCGCACCAATGTCGGCCTCGCGGCCAAACCGCCCGTTGATTGTAAGGTGGGTATGAGTGGAGACGTCCAAGCTGGGCGTGACGCGGGTGGGGACCGCCGGTGCACGCCGGCGCTCGCGTGCGACTCTCCCGACATCGCCATGCTCGCCGCCAATTGCCGACATTGCCATGCGAGATCGATAACACTAACACCTAGGTGCGGGTACGACAGCTCCACACGCCGCATCACATTCCCGTCGGCGGCGACATGCAAGCTCGAGTCGTTGCGCAACAGGGTGAGCCAGTCTTCTGTCATGCCCACCAGACTGCGTCTGCGGGCTGCTGGGGCCGAGCTGACGAACAGGTGGAGGAATGCTTCTCCCTCTCTCAGTGGCCGTTCTACCTAGCTTACGTCGACGACGATGGCGAGGAATATCCCATCAAGTCTGAGGCCGACCTGACCGAGGCGATCGCCTACTTCGTCTCGGGCGATGACGACCACAGTATCCGCACCGGCTCCGGCTCGAACGGGCCGGGTGCGCGCCTGGCCTACCCCGCGCAGAAGATCACGATGAGAGTCGAGGTCGTGGTCGAGTACGACGGCCCAAGCCTCAGCGACACGTCGAGCATTGCGTCGCTGTCGTCGAGCGAGAACAGCTGGGTCAGCGGCAGCCGCAGCGGGTATACGCGGAGCACTGCGTCCGGCTCCGGGTCCGGCTCTGGCGCCGCGTCGTTCGTCTCCCGCGACTCGGTGTCGCGCGGCGCGTACTCGCGCGACTCGCAGACATACTCCACCGGCTCGAGGTTGGCGTCGAGCTATACGGCCAGCGTTCGAGATAGTGCGCTCGAGCGCACTTACTCGCCAGGATTCCCTGATCCGCAGCCGCCGCAGTCGCCATTCACCGATTCGATGGCCGCCATGCAGCTCTCGCAGCCCCCCGACTTCTACATTCCCTCGTCTGCTGCTGGCGACCGGGCGTCACGGCGGCCGGTGCTCGCGCCGCCTAGCGCAGCATCCAGCCAGCGCCTCTTGAGACCAGTGTCCGCCCAGTCAGCCAGTTCTTCCCCCTCAGCCCTATCTCCCAACTCTCCCATCTCACCCTCAGAAACCGCTATCCCACAGAAGGACACCATACCTCAGCCACCCCCGTCGCTGTTGACACAGTCTGAGCTCGGGTCAAGATGGCTCAGAGAACAGAGCCAGCTCGCGAGCCGCGTACCACAATTTCGCAGCGTGCGGCGGTACGACAGCGATAACGAGAGCATCAGCGACGACGAGGATATCGGCGACATAGCCTTAGTCCGCGACGAGCGGGGTCGTGAGTTCACCTGGCGCGAGGTCGCTTACACTAGGCTACTACTACTCGTATCAGACCACAGACGCATCCTCCCTCCTCTCGCGGGACGAGTTCGACTCTTCCTCGGCCTCGACGTCGCGCGGCCGCCCTCTCTCGCGTCTCTCGGAGACGAGCGGCGCAACAGCATCGCCACCACGCACGCCCACCGAGACAGATCAGCCGCATGGCCCGCCCATTCTCGCACCAGATTGTTCGGCGTGCGGCATCCGTCTGGACTACATGCGCTACGTGTGCACGACATGCGGCGAGGGGGACATGTGGACGCTCAACGCTGTCAAGGCGCCGTTCGTCCCGCGCATTGGCCTCGGCAACGGCCTATCCGCCGCAGCATCCGACTCGGACTCTGAGGGCACTGCATGGGGCGTCGCACACCGGAGCGGCAGCGGGAGCTCGAGCTCTGACGGGCAGACGGTGCATAATCTGCGAGGAAGGGCCGAGTCCATGTCGATGTCGGACGCAGCGTCGAATGGTAGCGCCGCGTCCCCGACTGGCGGATTTCGGCCGGACAGCGGGGAAGTGGCTGGTGCGGAGGTATTCGACGCGCCGAGGGGGTACGAGCTGTGCGCGAACTGCATCGAGGCGCACGGGATCGCGCATTCCAAGGCGGCGGCGAAGGCTGCGCGGCAGCGGCGGACGGGGCATATTCGACATGCGTTCCGGGAGAAGATCTGGAGCTCGGAGGGGTGGATGGATGTCGGTGCGTCTAGGGCCGAGCCGCTGGGGAGCCGTGTGCTGACTGCAGACTACGCCGAGGACTCGGAGTGCACGATATGCCATGGTCAAATGCAGAGGAGCCGGTATAAATGTGGGTTCAGCTGCGATAGTGGCAGGCATCTGACAGCAGGCGTGTCTTGTCCCAAGTTTGATCTATGTCGATCATGTAAGTTCAGTGCATCCCAGCACCGGCTGACCCGCAGGTTATCAGAAAGTGCAGGAGATTCATCCCGCGCACATCTTCCTGGCGCTACCAGACAAACCAGTGGCGCGATTACCACTCATCCCGCCAAACGGCGCAGTCGAGAGCGTCCCTGTACGACATCCCGGGGCATTCTGTCACAAGTAAGTAGACCTCGCAACTTCGTTGACAACCAGCTGCTTGCAAGATATCGTAGGCCCGCGCTTCCATTGTGCTGTCTGCCCCTCATGGTGAGCATCTCCGCTTCTGGACCAGCTGACCTCAGGGACCTGTGTATACAGTGCGAAGGCGTGGGCGCGACCGGCGACGGCTCACATACCCCGGACCACATCATGATGAAGGTCAGTCCTGATCCGCTCACGCACAACTGACAGCAGATCCCCGTACCGCTAGCCACGAACGAGGTCGAAGCAGTCAGCCGCCGCGCGCGCGACCGGTGGTTCCAACAAGACAGCTCGACTGTCGCCGCCGCTCCATCCTCCCGCTCCTCTTCGCCGACCGTAGACGCCGAGACTGTCTACGCAGGACAACGCGGCAGCGTTCGCAGTGCAACTCGACCGCCCTCAACGCCTCAGACTGCTGGGCGGACGACTCCGGCGCGCGGCGCGCCAGTCGTCGGTATCAGGGACGGGCTGGACCACAATGCGCGGTGCGCGAACTGCAACGAGTGGATCATGGGGCGGCGGTTCCAGTGCGCCAACTGCCCGTCTGATCCGGTGCCGTATAACCTGTGCTCTATCTGCGAGTTGAGGAGTTATCGGGTGCACGATCCACGGCATGTGTTCTTCAAGTTTGACAGGCCGGTGCATGTGCCTCTCCAAAGTCCCAGGCCGCTGCTTCCCCTCCTGGTACGTGCTCAGTTACACGTCCGTCCTCCCTGCCCTCCTCTGCCGTTACCCTCCTTCTCCCCTTCATGTCCTATATGCCGACATTTCCCTCCTCCACCAACACCGCTAGGACATGGCGACATTTCCCTCCTCCACCGACCGCTGACAGCAGTACCGCACTCGCGTTGGTCAAGTCCCCGCCACCGCCGTCCTCAACCCTCGGGACCCAACCGCATACCTCAAGCACGTCCTGCACAAGGAAACGCTGTGCGACATCCACGCCGACCAGATCCGAGGCATCTGGCTGCGCTGCGCACACTGCGCGGCCGGGTTCGACATCTGTTCCGAGGCTGAGCAGATGTCGAGCCACGACCCGACGCATGGTAAGTCTTGTCGCCTTCCACCCAAGCTGGGGGCAGAGCTGGAGGGGCCGGCGCTGACAGCAGTGTTCGTCGTGTTCAAGGCCCGTGTCGACATGGCGCGGTTCCGCGAGCTTGCGAACCTGGGCGGGGAGCAGTCGCGGCCGCTACTGCAGAGACAGGTGTATGTGAGCTAGGACTGTTGGGCGGCGAGCGTGTATGTGAGCTAGGACAGTTGGGCGACGAGGACAGAGGAATTCTTGAGTGTGGTCGCATAGTGTACGTTAGATAGGAGCGCTATTTGCATGCGTGCATGTCTGCATGGCCGCGATGTTGCATGGCGCTGTAATCCTTAATCCTAATGCATTGGTATTTCTGCCCTATTGAATAGAAGCAGCTTTACTTTCCTCGTGCTTCTGCATTAGGCCGGGTGTCTCGAACTCGACAGACAGTGAATCCTTATCTCTGCCTCCCTGATTAGTCTCCCCTCGGCTGTGCTTCGGCGGCGGGCGGCGGCAACATTCAGGCACGTGAGTGTTCTAACGGCCAACTCGTCTTTTTCCACTCGGCTGGTCCGGCCGACCCATCCTCCCGTCAGCGTCTCTCGTCCGAAAGTCTCTATCGACTTCCATCTCTCTCTTCATCACACATCTAAAAATCCGACGACGATGAACCCCGGCGCCTCCTCCCTGCGCGCCCTCCGCGCCCCCCTCCGCCGCGCCCCCTTCCCCCCATCAGCCAGCGCCGCCCGCGCCCCGGCTCGTGCCATCTCGGCATCCGCCCGCCGCTTCCAGGAGGCGAGCGAGAAGGACAAGGACGGCAAGGACGGCAAGGAGAAGAAGGAGGAGAAGAAGCGCGGATGGGACGACTCGGCCGCGCCGCCCCAGAGCCCGTTCAAGGTCTTCCTGCGCGTGTTCAAGGAGGAGATCGACAAGAACCAGGGCTGGCAGCAGAACGTCAAGCAGCTCCAGGGCGATGTCGACAAGATGGCGGATAGCAAGGCTATGAAGACGGCGCGCGAGATGTACGAGCGGACGAGGGTGAGTTGGGCGTGTTGGTGTGTGGAGGGGTGTGTTGGGTGTTGGCTGCGAGACAGCTGAGACAGCCGGCAAACTCAATGACGAAGGGGCAAGATAGCAGAGGGATGACAAGGCGGGAGTGGAAGAAGATGCCGGATGAGTTAGCGAGAGGAAGTCTGAGGAGGCGGGGCGAGATGAGGAAGAAACTATGGGCATCTCAGCGGGCAAGTGGTGGCACGCTCCGTGATGCCCTCCGTCGGGGCTACTCGCCTCTGGTATCGATCTCGCCCGCCACTCCGCGCTCTCGCTCGCCTGCTCTCCCCCCCTAATATACCCTCGCAGCGTCGTTTCGCTCCGTTGCTCGTGCTAACCCCAGATCACCAACATGATGAAGGAGAACCCCCGCCTGGCCGCCGCCGTCGAGGATCTGAAGAAGGCCGGTGTGAGCGTCAACGACGCCGTCAACCGCGCTCTGCAAGACTCCGAGGTCCTCAAGGCCATCGCGCGTGTGTCCAACTCGGTCGCCATGTTCGCCGACCACGCGACTCAGCCCATCCGCGACACCGAGGTGTACAAGGCGATCGCGGCTTCCGTCGAGGAGGCCTTCGACGACGCGGCCGGCACGGGGCTGCGCTACGGTGGATATGTGGAGAAGGAGGATCGCCGAAGGCGGCGTGAGGCGCGTCGTCTCAAGGCCGGCAAGACGACCAAGCGTGTGGCCGAGAACCCCGAGTGAGTGGGCGCGTGGACCAGGCATGAGTCGCGACCGCTGACTTGCAGAGCCGGTGAGGCCCTTGTCCTTTCCGACAAGCAAGACACCTCCTCTACCCGCTTCCAGTTCATCAAGGAGAACCCGACATACCAGCGCTTGCGCGAGCAGTACTACGAGTCGGAGAACCCCGCTGTCGAGACCTTCCGCTCCATTACCTCCACCATCGCTGGGTGGTTCGACGAGAACGAGACGGCCAAGGTCATTCGCACGGTGCGCGAGATGGACCCCGACTTCTCGATGGACGGCTTCACCCGCGAGCTGCGCGAGTACATTGTCCCCGAGGTTGTCGACGCGTACCTCAGCGCGGACCGCGAGTCGCTCAAGCAGTGGTGCGGCGAGGCGACCTTCAACGTCCTCTGGGCAACAATGGGCCAGTACATCAAGCAGGGTCTTGTGTCCGACTCGCGCGTGCTCGACATCAAGCACGTCGACATTGCGCAGGGCAAGCTGCTCGAGAACGACGTGCCCGTGTTCGTTGTGTCGTTTGCGTCGCAGGAGATTCTTCTGTTCCGCTCGGCCAAAACTGGCGAGGCCGTGGTTGGCGACGAGAACGCCGTCGAGGCGTGCCGCTACGCCATGGTGCTTACGCGCGTCCCGTCTGAGATTGACAACGAGCTCACTAGCGGCTGGAAGGTTGTCGAGATGGCGCGCCGTGGCTCCAGGAGCTTCATGTAAGGCAGGCAGGCGTACTCTAGCACTAGGATAGACATAGCATCTGGCGGCATCTGGCGGGAGTAGGTAGGCGGGCATCATGCACCATTCTCACATGTCCGTGTGTCGACGAGACAGCAAATACCAGCTTTGTGTCGACGAGAGTAAGAGACAGCCAACTGTTCTGTTACTCTTGTGTACGTTTGCAGGCGCTGCTGATTCGACACTATGATCGATGAATCACAGTTGTGCCGCACATCTATCCAGGTACAGAGAGGAGTGGAGCCTCCCCCTTAGACATCCCTCCGCTAAACCTTCTGTGCTTTCGATCGGTTGTGTGGCGTTGTCTGGACGGGCATCTGGATCTTTCAGTGCGATATCGCATGATCGAAGTGCATCGACACGTGTACCGATTGCATTCTACTACCCGCTCACTCTGGCGCATTAGTATGAGAGCAAGTATGAGAGTATGACGCAGTCTGGCAACCCTCGTGTCCTGCTGGCTCGCGCGATCTCACGTATAGTGGACGTGTGGGCGCGAGAATGGCCGGTTGTCTCAAACCCTCTCCAGCCCAAAAGATCAAAGTTGCATCAGTCGTCTGCCTCGACCAAAGTGATCACTCGAGCAGACGTAGATGTCATAACAAGGAGGTGTGCTTGAGATGGGGGATCAAGTAGAGGGAGGATATCGGAATGTTAGGTGGGCCGTTGTAGGTCGCCCCACTATGTGTAGTGACGACATGAGTATGTGGGGGATTATATGCGGGGCGGCGGGGGTGTTGCCGCTCATCCGGAGAGATCTTCTTACGCAGGTCACCTGCCCTCCCTCTTTCGCCGCATCCCCTCCTCCGCGCCTTGTTCTCTAGACGGAATCAAGCCGAAGCCATAAGCATGTGGCCAGGCTCAACGCCGCAGTTTCGTCTAGTTTTGCCCACTCTTTCAACTGCTCAGCTGCTCACCTGCAACGTAAAGGGCCGAGCGACAACCATATCCAAAAACGAGGGTCCCTATCTCTCATCTACATCCATCTCATCCTCATCGCCATTTTCTTCATCACTCCCACCTACACCGTTATCGCCACCACTGTCATCTCTCAGCCCATCAACTCCATTCACCACACCCCCCTCATAGTTGATCATCGAGGGGCTGAATACTCGCCCACCTACCCATTCCCCCAGCTTCCATTCTGTGACCACCCCACCACGCCCAGGGTCGATCTATCCCACCCATCGCACACTCCAGACCCTTCTTATCTCATACCACCCAAAGGTCGCCCACCATCTCTCTTCCATCTCGTCGATCTTTGGCGCATCGGTAGTCGCCCTATCTTCCCTTCTTGTCACCTTTGCCTTCTGTCGCCCTGCTCTGCTCTTCCCTCCGCTCATCGCCGGATCCCATCGGTTCACCGCACACCAAAACCCGTTCTTCCCTCGCCAGATAGGTCGGCGTAGCAGCTCACTGTCCCCACGTATATCAGGCAGCAACAACCACCTTCCTCAAACTCACCCTTCTCTATCTCCAGCCTGTCAAATAGGATAGCCAACTCTCATCGTTCCTTCATCCATCCCCCCCAGCTACTCCCCCACCACTCTCGTTATCCACCTCTCAACAATGGCACTTCCCACCGCACCGGTTGCTATACCCCTATCGCGGGGTCCAACCCCGCCACCTCTGGAAGACTCTGACCTTCCTCCTCTCGATGACCACTCCCCACGCTCCCAGTGGTCCGGCTCGCCCGAGTCGCCTCCCCTTGCCACCCCCCAAACCCCAGCTGCGCTGGGGCTCGTCAGACCATTCCCCACCGCAGGCGCCAGTGGCAAGATCACCTCCCATCACCGCCCCATCGCATTCGGAAGCTACGAGGCCGCTGGAGCATCTTTTCAGGGCACGAGCGTGGGTTCGAGCCACTACTCGTACCTGCCCGAAGTAAGCCGTCGTCGGCGTCGCAGCAGCACACCCTTCACCTTCGACCTCGGGGACCCCGCAATTGAGGAGAACGCCACAGGAAGCGAACATGTCCTCTCTCCTAGCGTCCCTCAGTTCTCCCCCCAACCGACGCTCCTGCAACTCGGAGCCCCGGCCGACGAGATGGCACCTGCAGACGGCATGGCGCATCCCAGCTCTCCGGCGCCGACGGTGACCGGCCCTCAAGTAACGCCGGCGTCGGGCACTTCTACACCTTCCTCGATAGGTGCCGCAGTGAAGCGGCAGATACAGCGATCCAAGTCGTCTCTCCGTCAGCTTCGCGGTGACGACGACGCAGACAACAACGGAAATTCCGGACAGGCAGTCGGGGACGAACCGTCCACTCCGAGGTCTCGCCTTAAGTCCCTCATCACTCGCCGCAATCGCGCCCAGTCGCTAGGTTCTGCCACGTCGTCGTCTCCAGCTAGCATTACGCCAAGTGTCAGTTCTAGCGCCCAGCTTAGCGCACTCGCTGCACTCGATAGCTACGATGACGTCGGCATCATGCCCGGCCAGAGCCGCAAGGGCAAAGGCAAATCGATAGTCCAGAGCGCCCGCGAACGCCTCCAACGCCGCCGCTCGACAGCCTTCATCGGCCTCACCCCGCAGGTCTCCCCACCATTCAATGTCGTTCTTGCATCAGCTGGACTCCACAGTCCCTCTGCGCCCCTACCTTCCGACGAGATTGTCTGGGGCACACTCTCTTATCGCGCCCCCATGGCGCCCGAGAAGGTCGACTACTTTGGCACGATGCTTCCGCGTGAGCTCAAGGTTGCCGTCTTCCGCGCCCTGCTCGACGACTGGGTGGCGCGCGGTGGCACTGGGCGCTGGGACGGTATCAACGGCGGACGCCGCGAGCTCGTGCGCCTCAGCGCTGTCAACAAGGAATGGCAGAGTCTCTGCTTTGACGGCCAGCTCTGGGCCAATTGCGACTTTACGCCGTTCTCGACCGTCCTTCCCGCCGCAACCCTCAAGACGATCGTTACCAATGCACGCCCATGTATCAAGACACTGTCTCTCCATGGTCTCGAGGCGCTGAATGGCTCGACTCTCACTCACCGCCCCAGTCCCTCCTTTGAGACTCGCGCCTTCTCGCACATCTATCCCACGTACACGTCGCTGGCGACCCTCGATCTCCGCGGGTGCCACAACATCTCTGAATCCGACCTCATCGACCTGCTGGCCATGTCGCCCGAGCTCAAGTCACTCAACCTCAAGGGATCACGTGTCGCAACCATCTACACTCTTGATGCGATCCGGAACAAGGTCGAGGCTCTCGAGGAGCTGGACCTCTCGCGCTGCTGGCAGCTGCGGTTCTTGGATGTGGAGCGGTTCATCGTCAGTCTGAGCCCTCGGCAGCGCGAGGCGCTCAAGACCCTCCGCATTGCTGGTTTGCCCAATGCCTCTGGTGGCCACCTGCTTCAGCGCATCCCCACCTGTCTTCCCAACCTCGAATGCCTCAACCTCATGGGCTGCAGCTGGATTGGCATGACCGACATCCAGGAGTACGTCACGGCGCTCGGCGATCGCCCTAGCACCTTGCGCCACCTCGTCATCTCCAGCTGTACTGGCCTCACTCCTGAGGCTATCGAGCTACTCGTGGACCGCATTCCCGAGATGCGCATCTTCGAGGCGGCCAACCTCGAGGCTGTGTTCTACCTCGACCCTCCGCCCACTCTGTGCCACCTCGTTCGCTCCATGCCCAAGCTCGAGCGCCTCGACCTGGACGGCTCTGGCAGATACGGAGGTGTCGAGGATCGTCTCCTGCACGAGCTCATTCCCGGCGCGTGCCGCGGCTCGCCTCTCGAGGAGAGCAAGCTCATCGAGCTGCGTATCGGCAACGCCAAGTTTGTCAGCAAGGGGGCTATCATGCGGCTCATCGAAGCACTCCCTGGCCTCCAAGTGCTCATAGCGGATGTGAGTGGGACGGATAGGCCGAGGATGGCTCAAGCTAACTCTTCAGGGCACCGAGGCGGACGACGCGGTGATGCGCGCGTGGCACCGTCGCCACTCCGGACCCGATAACACGATCTCGATGATTGACTGCAGCCTCTCGTCCGAGGCGTACGACAAGCTCGCGCAGAAATCGCGTCCTCGCCGCGGCTGGAACGACTACCGCGGCGCGCCGTTCCGCTACACCAGCGTCGAGCTCATGGACCGTCCCGTGATCCGCGCGTTCTGGGCGTGGCGCCGCGTCGGCGTACCCCTCCAGTGGCGCCATGCGCGTGAGCGCGGCGAGCGCGAGCTCGAGCAGCAGCAGCACCGCGACTTGGTGCCGAGCTACGACCGTTATGGCGGCCAGCGTCGGGCGTCCTGGTGGCGCAACGACGACATAGACATGGAGCGCGGGGCGTGCGCCATCATGTGAGCGGGACGCGCGCGCTCCAATGTGAAGAGAAGACGAGAAGACGAATGCACAGACGCCGGCCGTCGAGGCCAAGTTGTAACATGCCCCACTCAACAGACACTGTCGTGCAGACAGCACCATCCATGTTGCCACAACAAGTTGAAACCAGTTGTTGCCATGCACGGCGGAGCGCACACGCGCTGTTGTACTGAATACATACAAAATTTGTACCACAACCATGTAAACGTTTCAATACCGCTTTCTCGCGGCTATTACTTTTTATGTCTTTTCGTGATTCTACGCACTGGCCTTGGCATCCGGCTCGTTGGCCGCGATAAACTCCTCGACCTGCTTGAGGCGGCCCTGCACGAGGCCGCGCAGCGTGCGGAGACCAAGGAGGACGCCCTCGTCCGGGCCCTCGCCCTCCTCGAGCCACGTGTGGGCAAAGTCGATAAGACGGACGACGAGGGGCGGGCACCGGCGTGCGCGCTTCTCGTCGGCCTTGACGCCGTCGTCGTCGTCGTCGTCATCGAGGTCCGAGCTGCTCTCGTCCTCGGACTCGCTCTCGTCGTCCTCGGACTCGTCGCTGTCGTCGTACCCGTTACTGTCCCCGCTTTGGGGCTGGGACGAGCGGCGGGCGAGGGACTTGGCGGCGAGCGTGACGCGCCGGCGGTCGAAGCGCTCGAACGCCTGCCGAGGCGCTCGGCATCGCCCTCGTACACGACGAGGAGGACGCGCCGACGGCGCGCAGCTCGATCCGGCCCAGCGTCTCGGCCAGCCGGCCAATCTCCTCGTCGAGCTGCACGAGCACGCGCGCAGTCAGGCGCGGCGGCAGCGCGTGGTCGACATAGTCTGGCCCCGTCTGGCCCACGTCGCTGAGCAGCGGCAGACGGTCGGTCGGCAGCGGGAAGAAGCGCCGCATGCCCTCCGGCAGCCCGTCGACCTTGAGGTCGTACCCGAACCCGCGGGGTGGCGATGAACGACTCGGTGAGCGCGTGCCATGTCGAGGCGCCCGTCAGGCGGAGGCCGGCTTGGCCCGTGGTTTTTCCGCCGCTTTCTTGGTCATGCGCGCGATCTTCTCGGGCGTCGCGTCGGGCGCGTGCAGCTTGGTCCCGAGCTTGGCGTCGAGGACGCACGGGTGTGTGAAGAGGTATGTGAGGTTCTCGAGGACGATGGACTGGGGTTAGTCCGCGTCAACGGGGAGAGGGAGGGGAGGGGGGGAGGGGGGGAGGGGGGGAGGGGAGACGGGGGAACGTGGGGTGGGCATGGGGGACTGAGTGGGAGCCTGCTGGTGGGAAGGAGAGAGCTTGCGCTGGCGAGTGCGCAGTGCCAAACGAGGCTGGAGACTAGGACGGCCATGCACGACGCCCCTCACAGCCTCCGCCGCAAGCTCGGAGCATTCTCCCAACTTCACCTCTAACACGCCACTAGCATCGCCGCGACTCACCTCCGGAAGCCCAGCTGCACCGGGCACCTCGCCGAGCTGGATCTGGCCGCCCTCATCGACGCGCCCCGTGAGCGCGAGCGTGCCGTAGAACTTGGGGAGGTAGGGCTTGAGGCCGGCAATAGGCGCCGAGCGCGGCGCGCTCTGCACGAGCTGGTAGAACGCGATTTCGCGCGGAAGCGCGGGCTGTGGTCAGCTCGTACAGGCGAAGGATGGGTGTGGGGGGTGGGAGGGAGGGCGGAGTGGAGAGGGAGGGTGGAGTGGAGAGGGAGGGTGGAGTGGAGAGGGAGGGCGGAGTGGAGGTCGCCCCGAGTCACCGCCGCCTCCCTGAAACACCGTGACAAGCGCAGCCACGCCTGCCAAGTAGATTGAGGGCAAGAGAAACGTGGCGGAGCAACATGTCAAACCACACCACGGCGCGTACTTGCACGCCGCGCCCCCGGCCATACCCCAACCCAGACCCACCTTGATCACGAGACTCCCGCTCTCGTCCGACATGACGCCCGCATGCCCCGCGACCTGGTTAGCGAGCGGCGCCGTCCCGCGCGCGGCGCGCGCGAGCATCTCGTCCCCGCCGACCTCGGGGATGAGCGCCGCAGGGCCCGTAGTCGAGGCAGAGGCAGAGGCGGACGCGGTCGCGGCGAGCGACGCGGCGGCGGTGCCAGAGGTCGGCGGGGGCGTGGGCGTGTCGGCGGTGAGCGTCGTGAAGGAGCCGGCAGCGAGGGGCTGGGAGCGCGGCTGGGCGGATTCGTCGGCGGGTGTGGCGCCCGTCGCGGTGGAAACGGGGGCGGACGGGGGGACGGGCGCTGATACCGGCGCGTCGTCGGCGGGCGGGGACGCGATGGGCTCGGGGACGGGGATGGGTTCGGGCGGCGGGGGCGGCATGGTGGCGGATTGCGGCGTGGCGGCGGGCGACAGCGACGTGGCGAGTTGGGTGGACTTGGCCAAAGGTATGGTAGGGTCGAAGAGTAGCAGGTGGGTGCGTCGACGTGGTTAAGCCTAGAAGCGTAGAGGAGACAGCTGCAGCTCAATAGGTCGGCCGGGGCGACAGTTGGATCGAAACGAACGTGGATGGATAAGAAGGGATGTCGTTCGCAGTCGTCACGCTCAGTGGTCGTCGAAGTCGAATGCGAGTTGCTCGATCTGGTTTGTATCGTAGTTAACCCGGATGCGGCGATGCCATGGACAGAACAGACCTCCACCTTGTAGCGTGGCTTGGCATGGCGCGTCGTGTGTTCAGTATGAGTAGTAAGTTTGATCCCGGCCGGCGAACGCGGTTGGTTCAGGTCATACCAATTCAAGTCTGGGCCGCGTGGCGTGACGTTATATATTCCCTTGGGAATGGTGGCTGGAACCCTCCCGGTGACAAGGCGCTGCGTCATTCTCTAGGCCATCGATGAGCGAGGTTCTGAAGTGAGGCTGCTGATGGATGGAGAGACGAGACATCGTTCTTATCTGAATGCTTGGGATGGGACGCCTAGTTGTGGACCCATGGTCCTAAGAAGACGATGCCACTCCCGGAGGCGCGTATGAATGATAATACATAGACAAGGATCAAACTCTGTTCGTCCTCGATCAGACCTTGTAAAGTCGCATACAAGCAAAGAGTAGCGGGTTTCAACCGAGATAAGCTCTGCGCGTCGCACGCGAAGGAACAACTGGGGGCGTCGTTTTTACAACGGCGGTGGTAGGTGGGTCATCTTCAGACTGCGCTCTCCAGGCGCCTTTCCCGATCTTCTATCGCTCCCTCTCTCTCTCCCTACACTGCACACTAGTGTAACCGCGGAGGCGCAGGAAGACTCGGTGGCCCCGGACGCGGTCCCGGAGCAGGCTCGCGCATCCGGTCACGCTCCCGGCTACCCTCGTTCTCGGAAAACAGCACACGGGCCGTAGCGCCAAATGTCGTAGTAGGCACATCCGATGCGCGTTTCCTCACGGGACTCGGCGAGTGCGCCAAGAACATCATAAGCTCGGCCGCAGTTTGATCGTCCTCAGGACGAGTCGCAATGGCCTCCTCGAAACGCTCGTCCATCATCCGATCGTTGCGATCACGTTCGCGTTCGCGCTGCCGATCCCGTTCACGCTGCTCGCGCTCGCGCTCCATGTCCCGGTGGCGGTCGCGGCCGCCGCCAGGCTTGCCATTGCTGTTGGCTTGCCAGAAGCCACCACGGAATGTCGCACTGCTGTCCATGCTGGTGCCGCGGTTACGTGTGTGGCTCGACGAAGTGCGTAATCCCGGAGGACCCATGGGAGGAGGAGGTAATGTGCGAGCATGCTCGCGGGGCTCTCGTGGCTCGGCGGCGAAGCTCTGAGCCCTGGGACGTGGAGGCAACATCTCACCGCCAGAGAAGGGTGGCGGGAAGGAGGCATTGGACTGCAGGGGAGGTAACCTTGGCCCTTGGTGGCTCATTGGAGGGCCATCCATCGACATACTCGGAAGTCGCTCGTGGGAAGATGTGTTTGGCGAACGAGCGGATTCGAGCATGAAGGTGAGGGCACGCGCGGCGTCGACGTCCTGCGTAGTGGGACGCTCGCGAAGGTTGCTATGCGACTGCGACCGCTTCTTGGCCTTCTTTGGCCGCAGTGGGGAGGCCGGATAAGGGTCGTTGCTGAGGAAGGGCATGCCCGAAATGCTGCTGGAAGAGCGGCGGTGGCCCTGGCCTGAACTCCCGTGGCCATGGCCAGAGTGCTTGACCGAGTGGCTCTGTGTATGGCTGTGGCCGGGCGGTCCCCTCATCGGCGATACCGTTGGCCGTGACAGGTAGTCGTCCATTCGATGCCTCCGAGGACTGGCAGGAGGAGGTCCACGGGGCCCACCTGGCACCTGCAGAGATGCCAAGCTTGGAAGACCACCGGGCAGCGAATGCGATGGAGCGTGCATAGCCTGTGGGGGCCGGCGGTGGAAGTTGTGGGCACTGGGGACGGGTGGGTGGTGAGGAGAAGCTCCGTTACGCCCAGGCTTCGGCAAGTTTTGCCACAGCGAGTCTGCTAACTGCCATGGCCGCTGCGGCGAAGGCGGCTCGTATGCGATACCGCGACCGCCAGGGATCACTACCTGGGGACGGCGCTGCTCTGTCAAAGGCAGGCGCTGCTGTCAGCTTGCGTTAAACCCGGCCTAAGCTCACCGTCTCAATCTCGTTGATGCTCATGTCGGTCCATCCATGGTTGGTCTTGAAGCTCGCAAGCTCCAGACGCTGTTGGAGTTGGGCGATTTTCTGGTTGTCAGTGGCGCTCGAAATTGTGTGGGTGAGGGGTGCAGCGCGTGCGTGTGGGAAATACAAGGCCGCGCCACGCGTCAGGGACGTGTGCAGGAGCGTGAAAGCGGGCGCGCCGCAATCTAGCTGCGCACAACGACATGGTAGCGATGCATAGTCGCCACCACGTCCGCCACGACCAAATGCTTGCTGGACGCTTGCATACGCGGCTCCTTTGCCAATCTCCACCGTGACGTCGGCGGCGGCGGCCGAACAAAGACGGTCTCGAAGAACAATGGATGCGGGAGGCAAGACGCGTGCTGTGAAACACTACACGCTTCTGGACCGACTTACCTTTTCCGTATCCATACGCCTCAGGAAGCGGTCCAGATCGTCGTCCTCGCCCGCTTCGGGTTGGGCGTCCGTGGCGGCGCTCACACTTGGGGCAGCGCTCACACCACTGCTCGACGACGTGTCGTGCTCGGCTTCCTCGCGTGGATGCATGCCGTTGGGTAAGTTACCGTTCGCCGGGGAATCTGATCGGGCGTGGCCGTTGGCGACGGGTGTAGAATCTGTCTCGATCGGCTCGCCGTCCCCGTGGCGCGTGCTGGCTTCCGCTGATTCCTCGCGCTGTGTGGTGACGTGGGTGCGGCGGCTGGGGGCGTGGAGGGAGCGGGGGGTTTGTCGTCCTCCTGCTGTTGTGAGGATGGGATGAGGGAGGAATAGATAGTCTGGTCTGTAGACGTGGATGTGGAAGTGGATGTCAATTGAGTTTCAGTCTGGGTAGTGGCCTGAGACGATGGCTGAGACTCGGATGATTGAGTTGTTGGCTCGGGTTGAGACTCAGGCTGCGACTGGGGCTGGAGCTGCGGCTGCGAGTTCCTGGCTGCGGCTGAGAGCGAGGAGATGTGGTCGAGGGTTGTTGCGCGTCCACAACCCGCGTTGGGGAAGTGGGGTGGCGAGTCGATGTCCATTTCTGTGTGTGGATATGTGGAGTGGGAGGGGAAGGAAGGGGAGATGAGAGTGTGCGCGTCGTCGTCCGCCCGACGCGAGGGTGGTTGTAATCTGGTTGTGCCGCGCCAAGTGGGCGAAAGGGGGGAGTGTGGTTTAGGGTTGATGTTGATGCAGCCCAAGAAATGGCGAGTTCTCCTCTGCCACAGGGGCGTAGTCTTTATCCAGCCGATGCAAAGGAGTGCGTAGATTGGGGTTGGGCGTGGATGCGGGCGCGCCGTTGTAGTTCAAGAGAAGACTTGATGGGATGTGAGGAAGGAAGGTCTAGATTGTGAACGCGTTGTCCTCGCGAGGCATGTGTTGAAGGGAAGGGAGGGAAGGATTGCAGGGTTGTCCTTGATCGGCGTAGGGGGGGGGAGTCACTGGGCGGTCGGGTCTCCGCAGGGATAAGTTGAGGTATGCTTATGCGGGGGGAGAAGAGGAGTGAAAGGTGTAACTGTGATGCTGGATGCGCCGGATTGAGTTGATATATGCTAGGAGGATGCGTTGTAGTGGTGGTGGCTGGTCGAGGAAGGTTGTCGAGGAAGGATGAGGTGGGGGAGTTCGGTGGGGAGAGAGGCTGAACAAGAAGGAGGAAGTGGACGTCGAGTCACTTTGATGGGTAGTGAGAGAGTGTGTAGTGGTTGAGGAGTGTAGTTGTGGTTGTGGATGAAGGATGATTGATGTGATGGAAGTGGTTGTTGATGATGATGGAGTAGGAGTAGTTGGATGGATGGATGGATGAACGGGAGAGTATGAGATGAGATGAGATGAGATGGATGGATGGGAGGGTGGGTTGACCAGGATTTGATTAGGGGGGGCAGGGCCAGAGACCTTTCCCTCTTGCGCGTAGGTGGAGTATGGAGGGAGAGGGGGAGACGCGCGCGTGTGGGTTGTATACTGGGTGAGACTCGGTTGTGTATAGTAGTAGATGGGTGGCGGGGCGGGACGGGGGCAGAGCGCGCTTCGACGTGTTTATCCGTGCACCCGCGCGACTTCTGCTTGGGAAGGTAGTCGTCGATGGAACGTGGGTGAGGATTAAGAAGAACAAAGATGGAAGATGGGAGTAGACGAGTGTCTGTGCGGTGTAGGAGAGGCTTGTCACTGGCGCTGGGTCTAGAGAGCAGTGAGAGAGCAGCGAGGGAGGAGGAGGAAGAGGAGGAGGAGGAGGAGGAGAACGACGAGTCGACCAAGAGAAGCTCGAGACGAGACGCAGTGACAGTGAGGCGCGCGCCCCGGGACAGGGAAGGAAGAGGAAGAAGGGCCAGGGATTGGTCGGAAGGAAACTGAACAGAGAGAGAGAGAACAGAGAGGCTGGGTGGTCACGAGGAAGAGCATACTAGTTCAGGGTCCTTGGGGAGTCAAGGGAGAAGAGGGGGGCGCGTCAGGGTTTTTCTCCTTAAGAGTAGTAGTATGGACCTAAAACGGACAAAGTGGCGCGCGAATCCACCCCTCACGCGCTCGTCCACTGCACGTGCCTGACACACACAGTTGCCGGGCTCTGGACCTCCTCTCTCAAGTGCGGCCTCGTGGCGGCAACGTGGCGTCTGAACCACGTTTAATAGGAGAACAGAGTGGGATCTCGGAGATTGTCTATTACATTAATAACCTCTCTAATCCTCCTCTATGGTCTAATTGAATGGCTGTCGCCAGTCCATATATCATGATCGCAGGATTCCAAGCGCCGCCATGAAGGGAGTCAAGCAAGGTAGATCCATTCTGCAGGGACTTGTTCTCGGGGGACCGGCTCTCTACCCTCTCTCAAAGGGCATGCGCGTCACTTGTCGACCCCATATCCACAATGTCGTAATCTTCATTCTCTTTGCATACCACACGGCGTTCTTTGCACGCGCCTCGCTATGTCTCGCTTGCGTTGTCAGGCCGCAGCTTTTATCACCAATAATGGCCGGTCCATAATTCACGACCTCTCTTACCCACACTAATGGGCAAGATGTTCTGGGCATATACGTCACTACTAGTGGCGACGCGCATAAGTCTGGAATCATCGTTTCGCTGACGGCAGAGCTGCAAACTTGGGTTACACATCTGCTAAAGTGTCCAACTGCTATTTAGCATGTCTCCGCTCTATACGTCACTCGACGCACAAAACAACCTCGGCTGCAGCTATTAATTAACTCACAAATCTCACAGACGCGCCTCTCCCAAGACGCGATCTTCGTTTCACATCGCTCTCACACATGACCACACGACTATGCGACTCCAGGTTTGTCTCGGCCCTGTTCCGCACCTGACGATGACTTCACAAGGACTCCAGTCCACTAACTCATACCACAACGACTCCAAGGCTACTCCTATGCACAGCTCACTACTGCTCCCCAATGACCCGCGCAGTAGCAGCAACCCTCAGACCGAGCGGCACGACGCGGTGGTCGTACGCGTACTGGATCGCGCGTCCAGCCATAATCACAACGTCCTGGTGTCAGCCCTTCCAGTCCTCCAACCCTCATATCTCTTTGCGCTACTCACGCCATGCGATAGAGTCAGATTGAGCACTGGCCCCGGCTGCGCCGCGGCCTTGGACACAGCAGGCCTTGAGCGAGCGAGACCGCCGCCGCGATGCCGGCCAGCGGCTTTGGGGCGGAACGACATCGTCGCGGGCGCGCCGAGGGAGAGCGCAGCGACGACGGGCCCGAGGCCTGCTGTCAGCGGGCCACGAAGCTGGACAACTTACCCCTCTCGCCGTCGTCGTGCCAGCTCATCTTCTGGCCCTCGCGATACATCACACTGAGGATCTCGTTGAACTCGACGCTGTATCCGAGGACGGTGGCTACCCGGGCGCGGATGCTGGTATCAGCGCCAACGCTGTGCCCGACAGCCAACCCTCGACCTCTGCGTGCGCACCGCCAGGCTCGTGGCTCGCGCCGCTCAGGACTTCGACTCACAGACCAAGCGCGTCCAGGACGCACGCCGGACTCTCGTCAAACGAATAACTCAGCGTCTCAACGATGTACTTGTAAGACGCGCCCGAGTTGATTGCAAACTGCTGGCTCAGCAGCCCGCCTTTCACAGTGTTAGACTTGAGCTCCCGGCGCTGGAAGAGCGGGGTGTCAGGCGGGGTGTGGATAGCCGCGCGTTGATACGCCTCCCAGATACGGTCGGCGGCGGTGGAGTCGTCGTGGAGGACGTGGTAGACCGTGCCACTGTCGTCAGGCCGCGAACAGAGAGAGCTGAAAGAGAGAAGGAGTGAGGAGGCGAGACTTACGCTTGGGGCAGGGTGTAGGCGATCACTGTGGCGCGCGGGGACGCGAGGCGGCGCACGGACATCGGCAGATCGGGCGAGCCTTCGTCGGCCTCGCCTAGTGCGTCTTCCTTGTCTTCGCGTAGGATGGCGGACGCGGGCACGACATCGGCATCGGTTTGTGCGCCAATATGCCGGCCGCACGCGCGGCACTCGCACACTTCCCACCGATACCTGCAGTTCGCCCTAGCGCATCTATCGCACACCCAGCCTGCCGTCAGCCAAGAAGTACGGTGGGCTTACCGCGCCACAGCGCTCGTGAACCCGGTTCGCCTGTGGTCTCTCCTGCCTCCGGGGCCGAGGTGGGTTGTGGCGGGACGACGTCGTAGGGCAGGCTCGCGGCGTCGTACGGCGTCGGCGCGACTTTGAGGAAGGCCGGGTCGTAGTGCAGTGCCATACTCGGCGAGATTGGGAGGAGGCCAATGTGCGTGCTGAGCATCCAGAACTGGGCGCACTCGGGGACCAGGCAGGTCCAGCCTTCGGTGTAGAGGTGGGGACTGAAGGACCGGCAGCTGGGGCAGCGCCGCCCGGCAGGCCGCCTGGTGTCAGTTGGGGGTACGTTGTGGGGACTCACCATGGCTTCGTGGGGGCTGGGACGTGGTGGTGGTTCGCGAGGAGGTGGTCCCCGGGGACACGGGAGCCGCGCTGGTAGTCGAGGGGGGAGAAGTACATGTCGTCGAATGGCGGTGGACTGGGTGTTCGGGGAGGAAGCCTTGGGCCCCAAATGAGGGCTTGGACGTCGCTGTCCGTGATGTCGTGTTGGTTTTCGGGTGACGGTGAGCGTGGCTCGGCGCAGGAAGTTTCTTCTTCGACTGTTGGGGCTGCACCTGTGGCCAGTTCACATGGGTGGAGAGGAGGTGTGGGCGGAAGAGCCGCTTGAGTGATGGTGGGGACACTCCTTACAGGAGGTGTCGGCGGGTATACCGTGGTTGACGGGTTGGTCATGCGCTGCGACTGTCCCAGCTCCTTGCCAGGGGACAGCGGCGTGGGTGGCAGCTGAACCCCGCCGGCCTCAGCCGCCGTCCAACCTTCGCCCCCGTCGTTAGTCGTGATGGCATCCTGCGGGGTGAGGGGCTGTGGCAGGTGCGGCCCGTCGACAGCTGTCTGGCGTTGAGGCGTATCAGGTGCCACATGTGTCCCAGCATCCTGTAGTACCTCCGTGTCGGCGCCCACGGCGTCCTTGGAGGTCGGCTCTGACGGGAGCAGAGTGGCCCGTTGGCCAACTGGACCAGCCTGTTGTCGCCCGACCTGTTCTGCTTCATGCCGTCCTGGCGCAACCCACGACGGCGCCCCTCTGGTGCCCGACAACCACCACGGCCGCCCCTGCCCCTCCACCCAGTCAAAGCGCACTTTCAACCGCTGAAACCAGTCCCTACCCTCCGGTGCCTCGACGTCGCGCGCACACGGCTCCGCCTCATACCAAGTCGCCGAGACCCAGTACCTGCCGTCAGATGTCTCCGCTCTCTCGGCCTCCAACAGAAGTCTGCGCCCAGAACGCGACTCACCACCCAAGGACGGCGTACGCGCACCCCAGTGTCCAGGGGAGGAGCGCGTATCCCTCTCCGGCGAGCAGGACGATCGGGGTGCGCTTGGCCGCCGCCTGGAGGAGGGTGTCGATGCGCGCGTCGGCGGGCGTATGGTCCGCCGCTAGGGAGACGGAGATGTTGCCGGCGGCGTCTGTGACACGCACCGCCTGGCCGCCGCTGTCGTCAGAGACGAAGCAGTGGGATTGAGAATATGAGTCGGCGGGACTCACCCGTGGGAGATGATCACACGCCCATCGTCCGCCCACACGTCGCGGCTACGGTCAGCACCACCACCTTGGGCGCAGGCATACGGAGACGGAAAGCCGTCGAGGAGATACCCGAACGGTACGCGCTTGTACATGTACATCCCCGACTGGAAGGCGCGGTAGTACGGAAGCGCCTCGCACAGCTCCTGCCGCGACTGGGCGTCAGTGCTCGAGCAGAAGGAGGGGCATACTTGGGCCCAGACGGGTGGTCTTTTGGAGGGCGCCGGGCGACGTTGCGTTGGTGTTGGGGGATGGGCGGGGCAGAGGCGGGCTACGAGGCGGATGACGGCGGCAAACGTGCTGGAGCGGATGCCCCTTCGTCGACGCGAGGGGTGGGTCGGATTATCTGGTGGCCCAGGCTTGTGCGAGTTGATAGTAGACTCGACGGAGGATGGCTGATGCCGAGCTTCAGCTAGAGACGGCGCACCTGTGCCTCGGCTCTTCGCTGAAGCCTTGCGGGAGTCATTCGCCTTCCCCCTCGCTGGAGCCGCCCCAAGCTCCGGCCGCGGCGCAAGACCCAGCCTGACGAGGAGCGCATTATCCACATTCGCCGTCCGCGTACTCCCCACCCGCCTCTTCCTGGGCTTGGCAAACGCGAGCGGAATCGAGGGCGCCGTCTTCGCCTTCTTCGTGCCACCCTGTCCCCTGCCGGACACGTCCGCATCGCTGTCGCTGCTGTCCTCGTCCTCATCGCTCTGGCCGGCATCACCAATATCTCCGCCCCCGCCCACCCCGTTGAGCTTGGCGCGCTTCTTCATCCTCCGCCTCGCGGTCGGCGTCATACCCCGCCCTCCGTCTCCCGCCGCCGCTGCTCTCAGAGGCCTGGGAGGATAAGTGCACTCTCTGCCGCCTCTCACACAGCGCGCGCACGGCACCCCGCGGTCGCAGAGGACCTTGAGGCGTCGACACGCGAGGCACGGTGGAGGCCCTTGACTGCGGCGCGACTTGCGGCCTTCTTTACTGGGCTGCGGTGTGGATTCCGTCAGAGCTCTAGGCGGAGCTGATGCCTTCGTGGACTTGGGGCGTTTCCGCTTCCGTCGCGGTGGAGAGGAGCACTCTGAAGCCGGGGAGGGCGCCGTGAGCTCGGAGCCAGAGGGAGAGGGGGCATATCCCACAGAAGACTGCGCGCGGGAGAGAGGCGTAGCCGACAGCCTCAAAGATGATCCAAGCTGCGACGGAGACCTCGAGCCTGCCTCACGGGCAGAGGCAGAGGCCGAGCTGCGCTTCCTCTTCCCCCGCTGCCGACTCCTCGTCGTCGCGTCGGCCTTGGGCTTGTGTTTCTCGGTCTCCGCAGGTGGCGGGTTGCGGAACGCCCTCGCGCGCGCGACGACCTCGCCTCTCGCCTCCGCCTTCTGCGCCGGCGTTCCCTTGTAGAGGACGAGGAGCTGGCGGATGCGGAACATCTTGTCGGGCACAACCCCCGCCCCACTGAACTGGCCTATATCGCGCTTGTCGTCATCGTCGGAGTCGTCGTCGGTAGGCAGGAGGCGCGATAAGCGTTCGAACTCGATGTCGAGCTTCTGTCAGCCTCGCTTCTCCTTCCTCATCTACACGCCTCCCGCCGCAGCCCACGCTCCTCGACTCGGCTCACCTCGTCAGCGGGCACCTGGTCGGCCAGGAGCGCCACAACGGTCTCGAGGTCGAACTTGCGAGGGAGGCGGAGCGCGTCGACCGCCCTCCGGAAGCTGGGGGTGAGGAAACGCTCGGCGAGGCAGGGCGGGCGCCATGCCATCGCGACAGAGGGTGGGGAGTCACGAGCTGGTTGCTGTCCGCGTCTCGTCCGTCTGGGCAACACGCTTGGGCGCGAGTGGCTGGTGACGGGCCAGCGAGGTATAAGGAGCAAGCGAGCGTATGTGAGTATGACCGCGCAAGAGCTTCTGCAGCCGCTGATCTGTAGCTTAGGATTACGGCGATCACCCGCGGCAGATGACTGCCTCCACCGTCCTGGCCCCGCCTCCACCTCCACCTCCACACTCGTCATATCGCATGTCGCCGAGGTATACCGAGTGGAAGTACGATTATGAATATCCGCGTCCAGAAGTCGAGTCGGTGAGCATGCGGCGTAGCCGTCGAGCTGCTGCCCTCTGCATATATCTAGTCGCATCGGCGCGTTTAGCCTCACCGTCTTAGTCTATCTTGCTCTGCGCTGTCGACGCTTGATCTTGTCGGCCCATCTCCTTCCGCACTCTGCCATCGGCTACCTCTCGACTTGCACTATGACCCGCCCCGTCCCCCCGCCCTCGCCCCCTCCAGAACTCAAGCTTTACCCCCACGCCCCCCGCACCCTCCTCCCCCTCCTCCGCGCCCAGCTCCCACACACCCTAGTGCTGGTCGGCACGATCCTCGCCAACCGCCACTCCGCCGCCGACCCCGCGCCCATCTCCTCGCCCGACGTCCGGATCCCCCCTCCTCTGCCGCCAGTGTATGCGACCTTCCCCCCGAGCGGCGCGGACATCACTCTAGAATATCTGTCGCGGATCGGGGTGGGGGCGCACGACTGGCTCGTGGCCGTCGCGCTCCCCGAGCCGTCGGAGCAGATCCGGTTCTACCATTCTCTCGTCGCGGCCCCGACCCCGTCTAAGACGGAGAGGGAGGAGGCGGAGGCGATGGTCGAGGACGCGCTGCGCTTCATGAAGAGATTGTACCCCGGTCAGGTGGTGGCTGGGTGCACGCATGAGATGTGGGAGGAGGTGGCTCGGCGCGTGCTGGGAGGTAGGCGGCAGGAGCCGACGATGATCTATGTGGCGCCAGAGGGCGGGTTTGGGCATACCGACATACCGGAGGTGCGCGGGTGGGAGGAGGAGCTGGTGTTGGATCATGGGCGGGAGGGGGATAAGGCTTTGGTGAGTTGCGGAGAGCATGGGGAAGAGAAAAGACGAGGGATAGTGGGAGGAGAGGAGTGAGTGCTGGAGTACGGGCAGTGGGAGAGAAGGGAGAGGTCAGGGAGTGGAAGGAGGATGAGTTGGAGGTGGAAGAGTCGGAGAGCGAAGGTGGAAGGGAGGGAGGACATAACCCAATGTCGGCGCTGACACCCAGATCTTCAAACACAACCACTACCGCGTCGAAGAGTACTACGCGGCGCGCGCCGCGCACCTCACCGTCCTCCGCCGCCGCGTCACGGACGGCACAACACCACCGCCCGAAGTCTTCGTGCAGTGCCACGGCGACGGCTCGCTCGGCGCGCTGCACACGCAGGAGGGCTTCCGCCGACGCGGACTAGCAAAAGTCGTCCTCAAGGCGCACCTGGACAAGTACGAGGCACTGGGCGTGCCGGGGTTCTGCTACATCGAGGAATACAATAGGGCGAGTATCGCGCTGTTCGAGGGGATGGGGTGGACGCGGCTGCCGTGGGCTGCGTTCTGGGTGTTTGAGCGGAGTGTCCAGGAGGCGGGGTAGGGTGTGATGGGTATAAGCGGATATAAGATGTAGAACCTAGTCTAGATTGTATAGGAGCGGAAGCGAACTATAGGTGACTTGCTGCTCTAGAATCCCTGCTGCGCCAAGTAGTCGGACTGCCGTCAGCCCAAGCGGGCAGGTACAACTCACCATCTCTAGATAGAAGGTTGCGGGCTTGAAGCTGATCGGCTTGCCGGTCAGACTCGACATCATGTACCGCATCTGGTTGACCCATCCGACGAGGTCGAGGTGGTTGACGTCGAGCAGCGTGCCGCGGTACTCGCCCCACTGCGCCGAGCTGACCGACACCATGCCGTCGTTCGGACCCTCCTTCTCGTAGATGACCGACCACGGCCATCGGAACGTGTCGAACAGGCCAGGCTCGTACCGCGCGCCCCATGAGTAGTACTTGATGTCCTCGCGGTCGATGACTTCTGTGTTGAACTCCTTCATCGCGCGTGTCCCAAGGGCGGTGAAGGCCGCGCCGTCGCCCGAGTTGGGCAGATCCATCGCCGTCATCACGGAGAGGAGCTGCTGTAGGCGCTCGCGGCCGATGACGTTGTCGATCACGTAGTCGGCGAACGGTGACCCGCGGTGTGGTGTGGAGATGGTGGTCAGGCTGCAGATGTCGAACTTGGTCGGCGCGATCTGCGAACACAGGTAGCGGCAGTCGAGGCCTCCCTAGACGTCAGCGGTGACGGGATAGAGCACTCACCATGCTGTGCGCGATCAAGTTGACTGTCCTTCCGGGGAACTTCTCGCCGATGGTTTGGTGGAGCACCTCGGCGCGCTCCATGATCGAGCCTGTAGCCGGCACGCGGCATATAAGCACCTCGCACCCGCTCTTCTCGAGGACCTCGCGGATACCGCGCCAATGCGAGATCTGCAGTGCTGGCAAGTTGGCCGGCCCAAGGAAGTCGAATCCGAGCAACCCGTGGCACAAGATGATAGGATTCTTGGGCGTCTTGTACTTGATCTGGTGCTTGAGGTTCTCCTCCTCTTTTGTAGCGGCCTGGTCCTCCTCGCTGAGCATCGAGTCGATGCGGCTCTTGCTCGTCGAGAACATCCTCGAGGCAAGTGCCGACGTCGACGTGGTGAATGTTCGCCGTTGGTCATCCATCGACGTGCGGAGGTCCTGGAAAGATGGCAGCGACGGGATGGTCGGGATGGATGCGAGGCTGCCGAAACGCGGCTTGGCGGCGCTCGCCTGGTCCATGCTCCCCCTGCGCCACTGTTCTGAAATCGTACGCTGGAGCTGCCGCTCGCGCGGCTCCTCGGGGATGACGTCCTGCGACAGCGGCAGGCCCGTGGCCGGGTCGAGCTCGGGGAAGGCGGACACCGAGCCGTGCCGTTCCATCAGCATGTGTTTGTGGAAGTGCGCCGGACCGGGGGTGGCGGCCGCCATTCCCATTGCTTCGACTTGTCGGCGTCGGGAGAGGAGACGTACCGCTCGCGCTCGCGCGCCTTGAACTCGTCGGCGGTGGTGTAGCTCAGGCTCGCGGTCGGGCTGCCCGTGTGCGAGAGCTTGGTCATGAGGCGCGGGCGCAGGCCCGGGCCAACGTAGCCAGAAGGGTGGTGCGCGAGTGGCGGCCGGCGAGGAGTGGTGGGGGTGCGGGCTCGGTGGCTGCCTTGGGCGGCGAGGAGGGGAGGTCCAGTGGCGAGTGGAGGGCCTCGTCGAGGAGCGAGGAGAGGGATGTGTTGGCGGACGGCGGGCGGATGGGCTTCCTGGCGCCGCGCCGGCGCGGCCCTTGCCCTTTTCCCGCGGTAGATGAGGATGAGGACGAGGAGCGCCGTCCTCGCGTCGTGGGGGAGGCAGGGGAGGCGGTTGCGGTTCGAGAACCGGACCCAAGCGGCGTGGCGGGATCCGCGGACCAGTCACCGCCAGGCAGCGCCGCGGAGGGCTGCGGTATACGGGGAGACATGGCGACTCTGGCAAGTAGTCTTGCAGTCCGACGAGATGCGAGCATGCCCACGGCGGGCTGGCTGGAGACGTTTGCAAAGTGTGTTGAAAGAGAAAGAGGAGAAAGTAAAAGTGGAACGGTGAGGATGGTGAAGACGTGGTGTGCCTGGCTGGATGCCGCGTCCCGAGTGGGGTAGGACGGGCCGAGCGCGAAAACGTCATCGGAGGTCCAGAGTGGGACAAATAATAATCGTCGCGAGGGGTTTGTTGACATCCATTCCTACCATTATCGATCAACAACAACAATGCCAGACTTGCTCGACCCGACGCGTCGAACCGCCCGTGTGGCACCTCCATCGACACTGGAGCGACCGCCTGATGACGAACTGCCACTACAGCTTGCTCTCGGCTGGATTTTCCTCAAGGTGACGCCGTTGGCCGACAATGGGACGGCGCTGGATGTGTACTCGGCGACGTTTGTGGCCGACATTCTGGCGGTGATTGCAACAGAGGCTTTCGAGGTGAGTACATGGTCATCGATAGAGCTGACACCAGGTCAACCCGTCGCCAGGGACGTTTACCTCGCTGCGCGCAGAGATTGACCCTCTGGTGGCCAAGGAGGCCGCGCGCATCCTGAGGACGGTGGAGAAACGGCGCGAGAGGGGCATGCATGTGTCCGGTGACATGGTGGCACACGCTGACGGGACGAGCTGGCTAGATGCGTTTGTGAGTTGTTGTGCACCGCGCCACCATCGCTAACTCCAGCAAAAGCAGTTCCATAATCCGACAGTTGGGGGTGGAGCGATCGACGGTGGGTTGTTGTTGCGGTTGGCCCCAACTAACACACAGTGATCGAGCGCGAGATCCGCATGCGCATCGGCGACGACGACGGCGTCATACTCAACAACCCCGAGCCGCTGGAACGTCTCTCCCCGCTTGGCCTGTACTTCCGCGGCGTACTCGTCAAGCTGCGCAAGCTCACCTTCAACGAGGTGGGCCGTCTGGCGTCCCAGGTGGCCGAGTGGTGTGTGGCCTCCAACCTCCGCGGGCCAGAGTATGACTGGCGTTCCGGGCGTGAGTCGCGTCGCTGTGTTTTCGCTGACGCGCAGAGACGATCGAGGCGCGCGACCCTTACGCGTCAGCCGAGGCGCGCCAGATGACGCGCCTCAGCAAGATGGAGCAGCACCAGTCGGCGCTCGCGAGCGGCGACTACGTGCAGGCTCACCAAACGCTGCGCGCGTTCTACGACTACCGCGCCGAGATGGCCGACAGCGGCGAGAAGATGCTCCCGCACTCGCTGCTCAATCTCGGCGCGTTCCACTACCGGATGGGCGGGATGGAGAGTGCGCGCGAGGCGATCGAGGAGGCGATCCGCAAGGCGCGCAACGTGGGCGACGACGACTGCCTCCAGCAGTCCCTAAGTCTGCGGCAGCGGATCGTCACCGAGACCGAATCGGCCGCGTGGCCCGTCGCCGAGATGCCGAATGTCAAGGACCGGCCCGTGCCGCTGCGGCGTCTCATGCACTCCGTCACGCCGATGGACGACCTGTGGTCGCTCAAGGCGGCCATCGACCTGGGCGAGCCGGTGCCCATCGCCTTCCGGCGGGTGTACACGGCCCTGGGGCGCAGCATCCCCCCGGACCCCGTGGCCGACGACGAGCCGCGCCCGGTCCAGCAGCCGCTGAACACGGCCGCATGGCACGCGTCCCAGGCCGGCCTGTGGGCGATGCTCGGCAGCGAGGCGCTGACTGCGCTGCACGAGGAGATGGCGCTCACCGCGCCCGACCTCTCGCAGAGCATCGCGATTGAGGTACACGTCTCGCGCGCACAGCGCGCGGCGCAGCGCGGCGAGTTCGATGCGGCCCTGTCTCTCCTGCTCGCGCCGTCGACGATACACAAACTCGACTTCGAGGCGTACCGTGCGTGGACGCGGGGCGTGTGGGCCGTGCTCGCCCGCCAAGCGACGCTCGCGCGGGACGTGGGCGCGCAGGCGACGCTGCGCGGTCTCCGCGCGCCCGAGGACTCGGCAGCGCGCTTCGGCCCCGGCGGCCCGGTGCGCGACCTGTGGGAGCCCAGCGCCGGGCCGACAGAGGAGCGCGGCACGCTCTTCGCGCACGGCTACGTTGCCGAAGCGCTCGCGCGTGCGCGGACCCAGCTCGACGCGGACCCGTCCGCGCCGCCGCACCTCGTGCTGCGCGACGTCCTGGCGGCGCTCGAGCTCGCCGCCGGGCTGGGGCTGTGGCCGCACTACCGCACCGGCACGGTGTGTCTCGCGGAGACGCTGCTGGCGATGGACGTCGACGGGGCGTGGATGGCGGCCAAGGCGGACGCCGAGCTCGCCAAGATCTGGGACGAGCTCGTGGCGGGCCCGGACGCCGAGGCGCTCGCGCGCGCCGCGCTCGCACGGGGCAAGGCGCATGCCAGTATGGCGGTGGAGCTCGAGGACAAGCAGATGGAGGGGATGGAGGACCGGCTGGAGGTCGACGACGGACATCTCGAGCGCGCGGTCGAGTTCACAGACCTATGTATCGCGACGGCCGCGGCGCTCGGGGCCGCCGGCGTGCTCGAGCAGGCCAGCCTGCTCCGCGACATGCTGACCCAGCTCGGCGCGCCCGCCGCGCCGAAGGCCGAGGTCCCGCCGGCGCAGTTGAGCGAGCGCGTCCGCCGCGTCGGCGAGATTGTGCGCATGGTCGGAGTGCGTGTGTCCGAGGGGTGGCAGTAGCGCGGGGCGTGGTGGAGTGGCGCGTGTCTGAAGAATGCGTTTGGCATGGAGAACGAGAGGGGTGCATCCACATGAGCATAGACGCAGAGCCGTCATAACACAGCATAACACACAGTAGATACCCGAGAACCCAATGCATTGCCTGTCCATAGCCAAACCGTCCACAACTACAACTTCTGAACCGACATCTAACCTAGTTCTACCCAGCCCTACCCAGCTCTACTAGCTGCTCTTTACACCCACCCTAGTCGTGCATGATGGCGAAGATGCGGAACTCCCTGCGCCCCTGCGGGTCGCGCGTCTCGTCCAGCAACTCGCACTGCAGCCTGTGCTGCCCCGGCGCGAGGCCCGTCGCGATCTTATCCACGATGCCCATGTTCCGCTCCTTGATCTCCCACCATCCGTCGAGGCGCTTGCCGGCCGCGCGGTCGTCGTCGACCCAGCACCACACGCTCCCGAGGCCGTAGTGCGCACTGCGCTGGTACCCGACTGCGACGGTGCCGAGGTTGGCCGAGTCTTGGCGCCTCTGTCGCCGCTGTGTCGACGCCTGCCTGGCGACGGCGCCGGGCGCTCTTCGGTCGAGGCGCCGGCGGCGCTCGCCGCCTTCGTCCTCGTCCGAGTGCGGCTCATACTCGGCGATCGGATCTGGCATCGGGCCCTCGTCGTCGTCGACCTCGACGGCCTCCGTCTCCGCCGTGACGAAGTGGAAGACGGCGAGTGCGCCGGGCTCCCGCGCGACCATATACCGCTTCTCGTCCCATGCCCAGAGCGCCCACCCCTCGCTCCCGTCCGCCAGCTGGATCCCCTGTCCCCTCTCGCCCTCCCCTTCTGCCGTGTCGGTGCCCGAGACGCGGTGGTGCAGGCGGGGCGAGTTCATAGACCGGCAGACCGGCGGGCGGCGGCCGGGCATGTCGGAGGGATTGAAGGACGCCGTCAGCGACGTGGAGGGGACGTCGTAGACGCGCTGCGCCTGGCGGAGGCGTTTGGCGCCGAGGCGGCCGAGGAGGCCGCCGGGCGACACGATCGAAAGCTGCTGCGAGAGGTAGTTGATAATCAAGCCGGCGGCGAGGGCGTGGCCCTTGGCCGAGATCTGAAGTTAGCTCGAGGATGGGGCTGGGGGACGTGGGAACTCACATGCATCAGGTCGACGGGCACGCCGCCCCACTCGCGCACCTTGTCGTCGCCGAGCTTGACGTCCCCGCCCGTCCGGAACCAGCGCGGCAGCTGCGCGTCCGGGTCGGCCAAGATCCGCGGCAGGAGGATATCCCGGATAGACAAGCTCGGTACATCATAGTACGCGAGCACGTCGCCGTGCAGCGCCGAGCTCGAGACGAGCGAGGGAAACAGCGTGGTGAACGTCTCGATGTTGAGCACGGCGGGCGCCGAGTCGAGCTCGAGCACGCTGCGCACCAGGTGCTCGTACTTGGGCACGATGTCGAGCTGGAGCAGGTCGTTGATGCCCAGCTCGATCAGCACGAGGTCGGGGCTGTCGGCGATATGCTCTTTGAAGCACCAGGCGAAGTAGCCCGCGCCGACGCCGCCCTGCGCGCCGTTGACGAACTTGTTCTCGGGGTGCGGGAAGGTCGAGTTGAGCCACTCGAAGACGAGGACGTGCAGGTTCTCGGGCGAGTAGAGTGTCGACGCGCCCATCGCCGCCTGCTCGCCGTCCCGCAGCGGCGGGGGGCGGACGTGGTCGTCCTCGCTCGGATTGACGAGCCCGCGGCCCTTGGACACTGGTGTGAGCTCAGAGCCGCGGCCATCAAGGCGCATCCAGCGCTCTAGACTCAGAGGCTAGACACGCCGACGCCACACTCACCACTGCCCCCGATCGCCGCGACGGTATACGGCTCGCCGCGCTTGGCCTTCTCGAGGAAACGGTGCACGCGCGCCCCCGTCCCCGTGTGCTGTGTCGCGCGCGCAATCTCCCACGCGCGAATCGCCGCCTCGTCCGCCGTGTCCTTCGCGCCCAGGACCCACGCGCCCCACCGCGTCGCGTTGGAGGCCGGTATCAGGCCGACGCGGTCGGCGACGCCGTAGATCGCCGCACCGGTGCGGTTGCGCGTGTGCATGTCGACACTCAGTAGGAGGAGGAGGGTGAGCGCCGCCGAGGCAAGGAGCGCGAGGCGGGTCGGACGCGGCGCCTTGAGCTTGCCGACGTTCATCGTCAGGCGCGTGGATGTTGGCGAGAGCGGGGATGGTGGATCTGGGCCGCGCATCGAGTCGTAAGTTGACAAAGGAGAGGAGATCGCGTCGTAGGACTGGCGGGAAGAGATGGCCGAGATCACCTCCACACCGAGTGACTGACCCGGTCCCGGCCAAAACAACCGCACCCCGCGTGCTCCTTGAATTGACATGAAGACCCCTCCGTTCCTGAATCCAAGCTACCGAACGAGCGCCGACGCTAATCGACGCCGCGACTACATACTGCTGTCCTGCTATACATGAAGGTTACATAGAGGCGCGTCAAGGCTCGTCTTACGCCTGACGGCCGTGCCCATCGTGCTATATTACTCTATCACGATATCTCCTCTGTCGGCGGCGCTAGGTACAGCGGGAGCCCATCGCCGACCGCGCCTCACTGGCGCACTGTAGCTGCTACTGCTGTCCGCAATCTCACACGCCCTACTTGGCCGCGTTCTTGGCCTCTGTTCTGTCAGCGTGTCCGATCGTTCATGACAGCCGGCTCCCGCCGCGGCTGGAGCTCCACGTCCACTCACCCCGACGCGTCGCGTCCTCCAATAGGGTCGTGTCGACAGCCCGTGCTGGCATGCGGACATAGCGCACGACCGAGCCACGGATGAAGAGGTTCTTCACGGCGAGCTGGGGTTAGTGCTGCACAAGCAACCCTTCAGTAGCAATGAACTAGTGATGCCCAGTGCGACTCCCCAGGAAGAGAGACAGCACCATGTTGCGCCACCTCGGCAGCACTCACCATATGGGGGTACCGCTCGGGGTCCTCGACGCGGATGCCGTCAAGGCGGATGTTGAGGAACCTGGGATCAGCATGAGCTAAACAGGGCGATGGCAGGTTGGAGGGTCGGGCGGGGCACGCAGGATCCGATGGCCACCAGGCGCCTCAACGACGGACCTGTCCTCCCAACCAGCCACCCTCAAGCATGCCCAGTGCATCGAGAGCCCGTCCTCCCACGATTGATACGGCCGCCCATGCCTTGCACATGCGACGGCCAAACTACTTGGAGAATGGCTGCCTTACAGCTGGCATGATCCAGCATTGTAGGCTCACGACAACATGCCAACGATTCGCGCCCAGCACTTCGCCCAAGCCCCGCCCGCACCCATCCAACCGCCTTCCTTCCCACCGCAGAGGCCACTCTGCACTCACTGGTCGACAGACTTGAGCGTGCCGGTGATACACAGGTCGTTCTTGAGCTCGACCGTGATCACCTGGTCGGTGAGGGTCTTGAAGAAGCTGGTGTCAGCTATTGCCGCATTGGTGGCTGCTTCTGTAAACTCGGAGCGCGCTTGCACTGCCCACGGCATCCATCCTCGGTAGGAGAGTGGCGCATATGCTAGCGGTCCTCGTACGCCCATGGGCATGAAGGGACAAGGAGGCACAACGGAGGAAGGACTAGGGGGTGATGGAGGAAGGAAGGACAGGCCCGCCGATGCTCAGCATCATCCCTCCATCCCCGTCCGCACTGCGCCGCCCATAACGGCCCGCACGCCTCTCCCTGCCCTTTCGTATGCCGCCGCTGTTGCACTCGCGCAGGGCGCGCGCGCCGCTCACGCCGTTTGCGCGAGACAGAGCCCAACCCGGCACAGGAGGGCGAAGGCGCCGCGCGCCAGTTCGAATCGCGCAGGGATACTCACGAGAAGATGAGCTGCGCGTCAGCTGTTGTATCAACGCGTAGTAGCTGGACTTACCATGGCAGCGATGCTCGAGACGGCGAGAGTGAGGGGTATCGGTTGTTGGTGAGTTGACGTTGACGAGCGGTCGAAGTCACTTTGGCCAGGCACCGACCACATCGGGGACTTTATTCGAGACCCCTTTTAGGGGAAGTACACTGCAGCGCACTTCGAACGTCTGCAAGACGCGCTCTTAACTAGACTAGCGCGGTGCATGTGCATGCATGCATACAGATGCGTACAGACTACTGCAGAGACGAACTGGTACTCTGATGGGCTGCCCGGGAAGAGCTGTGGTGCGGAGTTGGCGGCGGTGTCGGGGTCTAATGATCCCGGCCTCTCTCAATCTCTGTGGGAGGATGTCGCCCGACTCAGCACGAGCACTTGAGGGGCATGGCGTGGCTGCGTCCGCCGACACAAGAGAACATATCCCATTAGCTACAGGCTTGGAGGCGGCGAGCACTTTGGAGGGTCTTTGTTGGGCTAGCCTGCAACGCGGCGTGCGGCCGCTCCCGTGGCGGATAGGTGGTACCGTAGCCTGGGAGCAACGCTCCGCCACTTCCGCCAATCGAGCTGCGCCGTTGAAGCAGAAGCAGGCCAAGGACCAAGTGTACTCATGAACTCTCCATCCTCATTGCCAGTCCATAGGCCATTGTAAGACCTTCGCGGCCCATGACAGTGTACCCCCCCCCCACCCCCCCCCCCCCCCACACTTCTGACCTCCAATGCCCACTGCTGACTACTCTACTGAGACTCGCTCAACGAACAGCTCGAAGCTCGGTGGCGGCGGTGCACCGAACGCCACGGTGTGGTCCTAAAAGAAGTGAGCCGGGAAACACTACGCCACTCCATCTCACACTCCCCAAGTCCGTGCCAAGGGTAGGTCCGTGCACCCACGCACAACCAGCCATCTACATGAACTGCGGAGAAGAGGTCCGTGCGCCGAGCGCCAAACATTACTTTCCTTCCCTGCAACTCATCTTTCATAAGCCCTCTCTCTCAACACTTACTCACTTACTCACTTACTCACTTACTCACTCCCTCCAATCGTTGTTCTATTCCCATTGTCAGAGCGACTTACTCTCAGATCTGCGCGAAATCGCTTGTCACCGTGTCCTGGCCATCAAAGCTTTCCCTGAACACTCGCCGCGGGCTGTCACATCGCAAGCCGTCACCGGTTATAACACTATGGCCCCAGTCGATCTCGCGATCTACGAGTTGCAAGCTCGTGCGCCTGATGTAAAGAGCATCATCACGCCCAATCCCACTCAACAGTTAGCTGTAGCAGAGGGACCTGAGCTGACGGCAGAGTCACCCTGATCGTCGCGGCGTGCTATGTCCTCGCCATAGGAATCTGTAGGTCCAGTGGCAAAGCTGGCTGACGTTAGTGGTGAGTACCGAGGGCAGCTTCCTTCCTTGCTTCTGTCTTTCGTGCCTTCCTTCCTAATGTCTCTTCCTCGGCATGTCTATTGCTTCTATCCGTCCTTCACCTCATCCCTGCTCGCCCCTGCTGTCATGTGCTCACCGCAGTGGCATGTCCCGTACCTCTGCGAACTCATATACCCCTTCAAGCTCCTCGTGAGTTCCTGTCGCGATTGATGAACTGACTCAGACCGTGGGCATGCATGAGATGTGCCACGCAATAGCCGGCGTAAGTCGCAGAAGGTAGAGAGGCACTGCAGTACCTGACGGCAGGTCCTCACATGCGCACGGATAGAAAGTATCCAAGTAAGCCCTCCTCCCTTCCCGGCCATCGCTGACACCAGGTAAGCTGCTCCTCCCGTATGTCAGCTAACACCAGCTCGACCCCAACGAGGGCGGCTCGACGCGCATGAGAGGCGGGATACACCTCGTACGCCAGCTACCGATCCTCCATTGAGCTGACGCAGATCACGCTGCCGGCAGGATACCTCGGCTCGTCCTTCATCGGCGCCGCGCTCATCGCCTGCGTGAGCAGCTGATGGCATGACAGAAGCTGACAGCAGGGCTTTGACATCAGAGCGTCCAAAGTCGCCTGCCTCGTGCTCGCCTTCTTCTTCGTCCTCACGCTGTACTGGGCGCGCCGGAGCTGGGTCGCCTTCGCGACGTTCGGGTTCGCGGCCGTCCTCATCGTCGTGAGTTACAAAGCGCGAGGTCGTCGAGCTCACAATAGGTGTGCTGGCTAGTGTACCACAGCGTCGCGCTGCGGTTCCTCGTGCTCTTCATTGGCGTCATGTCGTGCCTCTACTGCATTGTAAGCTCAGGCCGCCCGAACGAGCTGACATCAGTGGGACATTATAGACGACACACTGAAGCGCAAGATCTGCGCGTCGGACGCCAGCGAGTTCGCGCGCGTGATAGGCTTCGGGAGCTCGCATGTGTGGGGTTAGTCACTGGTTTGGACTGTGCTGACTGAAGGCGCATTCTGGCTGATTATCTCGTGCGGGTGTAAGTTGCAGGCGAGCTTAACACGTGCACCGGTAGCTCACAGCAGACTTCATCGCCGGCATACTTCTCGGCATCGTCGCCTTCAAGTCGTCGTGGGAGGACCAAATGGCGGCGGCGGATCGCTTCCTCGGAGGTGAGTAGTGAGCACTTACGATGCTGAATGCAGGAACGCCGTGGGACCATGCATGATAGACTCTCGCGCCCGGCCTCGTCATCAACATCCTCCGCCTCTCTCCATAGATACTGTCCGATGTCCCAAGATGCATAGTATGTCGTATTTTGTTCTAACCGCCTAGAAGATGACCTGCCGTCAGCCCAATAGCGCCAGTAACCCACCTGCTGGAGGTAATCGGCAAACATGCCCGCCCAGATCAGCGGGCCCGTGACGTATCCGTTCGACGTAAACTTCTTCCAGCAGTCGGCGCGCGAGTCGAGGTCGACAGTGAGCACCTGCCAGGCCAGGTGGGCCGCGCCGCCGAGACACGAGATGGCGTAGTACAGCGGCCCCGCGCCCATCGCGTAGCCGGCGTACGTGAGCGCGCCGACAAAGCCTGTGTAGATCGTGCCGATGATCGGCTTGGACTTGTCGCCCCATGCGAGCGCGGTGGACTTGACGCCGGCGGTCACGTCGTCGCGCTTGTCCTGGGTGTGAGCGAGAGCGCGAGCAATAGCGAGGGCGAGGCCATTCCATCTTCCACTTTCGTCTATTCGTCACAGCTTCTCGCCTCCTCGTCTTCTTCGTGTTGGGCCAGGACTCTTCTCCTGCCATGCTCACTCCCCGATCCCCCGATCCCTCGGTGGCCCCCTCGCAGCCTCCAGCTCGCCCTTCCGCTTGGGAGGGCCCACTCCTCCCCACCTACTCCTCCTCCCACTCCCTCGCCGACTCACCTGGTGCGCATAAATCGTGTCGTACGCCACACAGTACGCCACACACCCAGCATACAGCGGCCCCGCCACATGCCAATCCACAGCGCCCGCCACCGCGCTCCAGCCCAGCAGCGCACCCCACTCGAAGCACAGCCCAAGCACGATCTGGGGGTAGTACGTGATGCGCTTCATGAACGGGTACACGAAGATGAGCGGGAGGGACGCGGCGCCGAGGGCGATCGAGTACGCATTCAGCTGCGTGAGCACGCCCAGCCCGATGAGGAGCTGCGAGCCGAGGAAGACGGTCGCGGCCTTCGGGGTGACGGTGCCGGCGGCGAGGGGGCGGGTGGCGGTGCGCTCGACCTGGTGTGAGCAGTTGTCTTCTCTTAGGGTGATGCAATGATTCCTCCTCCTCTCCCTCTCCTTCTGCTTCTCCTTCCGCTTCGTCCCCGTCTCGTCCGTGTCTTCACCCCGCCTCGCATGCTCGCCCTCCACGTCTCCGCCGCCAGTCGCCGCGAAGCCCTGTAGAGCCCTAGCTATATCCCCAGCACTCCCTCCCCGCCGACCCACCTTAGCATCCATCTTGGCGTCCCACATATCGTTGATAATACACCCCGCGCCGCGCATGACCATCGCGCCAACCCCGAACACGAAGAGATACCACAGCGGCGTGGCGAGCGGCGCATGCGTCGCCGTCGCGGCCATGGTGATGCTCCACGCGCCAGGCCAGTAGAGGAGGAGCGCGCCGATCGGCTTGTCCCATCGCAGGAGGTAGAGGTACGGCTTGATGCCCGCCGCCCAGGACGGGATGAAACGGTCGAACGCGGTCGGTGGGGGCGCGGGGAAGGGGGCGGCCGTTGTCGCTGCGGTGGCAGGCGTAGAGGTAGGTGTGGAGGTAGGTGTGGAGGAGGTGGAGGAGGTGGAGTAGGAGGAGGCGGGGAGAGAGGAGGAGGAGGAGGGGGAGGATGAGGAGGGGGAGGATGAGGAGGGGGTGTCGAGAGGGGAGCGGCGGGGAGGGAGGCGACGGGCGAGAGGAGGTTCGGGGTTGGGGGCAGCGCTCTTCGGCTCGAGAGGAGGCGCTTGCCCAGACCCGTGCGCGCGCACGCTGAGCGCGCGAGCAATGGGATCATCTAGATGTGTGAAGTAGAGTCGAGTATCGAGTGGATGGTGCAGAAGTCGGACGCGATTACGCATATCAACATTTCGGGCACACTCGCGATTTCAGGCACGGATGGGCGATCGCCCTTAACCCGCTCTATCAAAGATCTCGTTACGACGTCGGCTCGCCACTGTTGAACATGAGGGTATGCATGGCATGAATGCTTGGCCGAAAGAAGAAGAGAGAAGACAACTCGTGTATGCGCTGACAGTGACACCGCCTGGTATGCATCAAGATCACACGACAACTCTACGAGCTCTTGAGAGACACCTCGCTGAGCACACGGAACGCCTCCTTGTACGCGTCCAAGAGCGCCTTGACGCGCGTCCGCTCGGCGACAAGCGCCTCATCCTCGTGCAACAGCTCGCCGAACAGCTCAGGCTTGTACAGCTGCGTGACCAGGCGCTGCTGGATCGCATCACGCGAGAAGTTGACCTGGGGTTAGCTGTGGTAACAGAACTTCTGAGCTCACGAGAAGGTGCATGATCGCCTTGGGGGTCAAGTCCTGGATCGTCTGCCTGACAATGTTGAAGTAGCTGCCAATGAGGGAACGGATCAGGTTGGCCTCCATCTCCTCCTTGGGGCTGAGGTCCAGAGGCTGGTCTGAGGGGTCGATGTGCTTGCTGAGGCTCTTCATGTCGAACGCAGCGTTGGACTGGTCCAACCCGCTAGGAGGTCCGTTTCTGCGCGTGCCGAGGTCGGGCAGGATGTTGTTCTGCGATGATGGCCCTGCACGGCTCTCAGTCCCGCGTCGGTGGTGGTGGTTGTGGGAAGCGCCGCCAGACGGTCCCTGCATAGGCATGCCGTTTGGCCCGTTGGGCCCGCCGAAGAAGTAGTTGAGGAAGGTCTCCTTGGCGTTGTTGGGCGAACCAGACATGTGCGCAGGTGCTCCTGGGAGTGGTGACCTGGGCGCGGACGACGAGGAGGTTCGAAGGTGTCCCGACTTGGCAGCGTCGAGATCTTGGAGCCGAGGCGCGCCCGCCTCGGGACAGACATGGTCGAGCCACGACCGTGGTGGCCCTTGGCGCTGCCGTTGGGAGCAGCGGTCTCATCCTCCTCCTCCGACGACTCGTCACCATCGAGCACGGAACCGTCAAGCGACATCGGCCTGGGAGGCGCCTGGGAGATCTGAGCACCCGCGCGGGCAATGGCAGCGGTGCCAGCCTGGAAGTCGGGGTGGTTGGTGTTGATGTATGCCGCCTGGATGGCAATCAGGCTCGAAACGTATTCGGAGGTGGGGCCAAGACGCTCGCGAGAAGCTCAGAGACGACCTCAACAAGCTGAGCATGCAAGCCAGGGAAGCGCTCAAGCTCGGGCTGGTCGAGTTGTGACAGATCTTCATGAGCTCCTCATAGACGAGCTCGACGCAGCGCAGACTGGGCGACTCGAGGAGCCTGATCTGCGGCTTGACAAGCAGGTCAAAGGCGACCTGGCACAAACATGACGGCCTGGGACCAGTCGAGTTGCGGATAGCAGTGCGAATGTCGGTGATCGTCAAATTGTGCGTCGGGTCGATAGACTGAAGAGCCATGCCGAACACGTCGTTGAAGATGTAGTAGATGCGCGCACCACCGCAGAGCTCCTTGGTCGAGATGTCGAGGCTCGTGCCCTCAATGGACGACACAAAGTCGCGCGCAAACTCGGTCATGAGCTTGAGGATGAGCGATCCCCGGTGTTGCTCGCCAGGAAGGTGCGTCGCCGAACGAGTTGAGCTCCTGCTGCGTTGTCCCATAAGGTGTTGAGGCGCGCCTTCATGTCTGGGAGCTTTTCCCTGATGTGGTTCATCAAGACCTGGCGTTAGTGCTGCGCAACAAGGCGAGAGCACCACAGTGTTGAGTCTTGGCCAGGAAGCGGTGCCGCAGCGGTGTGAAATGTTGCGGTACAGGGTGCTGGGCGAAGAACTCTCCTCCTTGCGACGGGCGTCCTCCATCGGCAAGTCGAGGTTAATGTCCTGCTGCGAACGGTTCACCACGCCAATAAAGCCGAGCTTGAGCGGGTATGTCCGGCCGGTGAGAACGTCGAGGGCGTTGGTACCAGCGTCCATGAGTCGAGCTTGGTGAGAACACCAAGCGTGCGAAGCCGCGGGGGTCGACCGTGCGCGAGCTTGAGGGCATCAGAGTTGGCGAGGTCGACGTTGGCGGGGACACGGCGAGATGACCCTACGATGTCAGCTAAAGCCAGTTCCCTTCTCACTCACGCATTCGGGTTGGTGATGTAGTCGAGCACGAGGTTCTTGATCTGGACGCTCAATGTCGCTGGGCTGGTCACCCAACGGCACCTTGGTCAGACCAGGAGGTCGACGAGGGTGAGGTTGAGCACACCGGGGCCGTAGATCTTGAGGTTGATAGGGAGCTTGGAGACGCCCTGGAGGTGTCGTTCAGCACCTCCCTCATAGCCAACACGACCACTCAAGCTCACCTTGTTCTGGCCGGCGACACGGAACGTCTCAGCCTCAATCTCCCTGCGAACCTCGTCAAAGTCGGTGAAGCGACGGTTGAGGTGGAGGAACTCGGCGTAGTCGATACCGGTGTCACCGCCCATGGAGCGCCAGAGCCCGACTTGCCACCGCCGAGGTCTGGAGGTAGCCGTCGTCACGGTTGTTGTTCCCAGACGAGTTGTTGCTGCCACCAGAGTTGTGCTGGGACGACGAGCTCCCCGAGCCGCTTCCACCTAGGCCGGAAGTGTGAATGAGCTGGAGGACGAGGGGCGGCGGTGACGATACCCGAGCCTCGAGGAAGGAAGTCGCGTCCAACGATGGTCTCGAGGACGGACGATTTGCCGAAGACTGGGAGCCAACGACGACGATCTGGGGCAGGTCGACGGCATCGCCGCCGATCGCGTTGAACGTGTCTGGAGCTTGTTGACGAGTGCGATGAGGTCTCCGTCCATTCTCAACGCAGTGGTATTGGAGAGGTAGAAGGCGAAGAGGTGTGCGTTGTGGTGGTGGTTGTGCTGCTGCTGCTACAGGTAGATGAGACGAGAGTCGTATGCCAATTACAGGTGGTGGTGGTGTGTGATGTGGTGTTTTGCTGGAGCACTTGAGTTGCTAGTTGGGCAGTGGTCGACGAGTGTTTGGCGAATGGGTGATGGGAGGAGGAGGAGCGGAAGCCAAAAGTAAAACGGGGATGCCGAAGCACCGAAGAAGGGGGGAGAGGTGTGTGGGGGTAGAGACAGGGGTATGGGAGAGAGTAGGGGAGGGACCCAAGCCGTCAAGGAGTCGTTGGTGGTCTTGTCGTTGCCGAGCGGCGTCGTTTGCCTACGTCCAAAAAGAGGAGAGATGTGAAGTGAGATGGAGAGATGGAGTTGATGGCGCTACTACTGACTGAGTAGCCGTGGCGGCGGCTGTTTGGGTGGATACTTCGGTGCTGAACGGGGAGGGGAAGGGGTAGGGGGGCAGACGCGCGCGGGGCGAGGCGACGAGGCGATTACAGGGAAAAAGGAGACTGAGCGGTGTGCCGGAGGGAGCGCGCGGCCTGGCCGGAGTGAGACTCCTCTCACCCAAACATAAGGACAATTTGCTTCCGTTCTTCCTTGGGTACAAAAGTATCGATCGGCGCGGGGCATCAGAGCCCAATGACGGTAGTATTTGGGACAATAGAAGTGTCTCGATTTCGATCTACAGCACGTACGTCACCACCACCACCTCCACCTTACCTTGTACTGCTGTCTCTATGGTGAGGTGGGGTACCATGCACCGATATTACGAACAACAGCAAGAGCCACAACTTCAATAGCCAAGACACTTGTTATGATGGTGTAGAGGGCTTGTTTGGATCACCAACTCTAAAATGAGCGTGACTGTATGTTGGGTTACAACACGCTATATCCACGTGTTAGGAGGACGGGTGGGTGCGTGGGGCTGACTGTTGATGGTGCCTTCCCTTGCATCCTCACCTACTTCTTTTGTTTACTTTTGCTCGCACTATCATGTTTTCTTCTTTCTTTCTTCTTTCCTCTTCATCATTAGATGTTTGCACGCACCCATTGCAACATGTTCGAGACACTGCATCCATCATTGATTTTGTCTCTTCACTCTATATCAACTCAGTCTCTCTAATCCTCTCTCACGCTCCGCCATCCTCAAGACTCGCTCACCCCTCCCTTCTCACCTTCCCCGACTCACTCGTCTTCACCTTCCTTTTGTCTAACCAGCAAGCATGGGCCGTCGACATACCAACAACAAACGTCATCCTCCTCTAAGCAACGCGAAGAGTCGCACCAACTCGTCTTCCCTCAGCAGCACGCCATCCGTCGATCAACCCGACTCGGCAAGCACAGCGTCTTCCGCAGCTACAACAACAGATGACAAGAGCTCGCCCCATACTGACACCTGGCCCATTACACAGCGTACAGAGGAGAGCGGGAAGCAACCAGGTGACGCCCCGGCTCTATCACACCAAGGCGCTCTACCCCATCAGCCATACGGGCCATATCGCCTCACTGCTGTTTGTTTCCCCTGTTGTGTCTGGCCCGACAGCCCTTACAATCCTCCAAAGCTCATCATGCCCCATCCCTTCCTCCGCCCAGACAACACCAACGCCATCAACAACGTGACGTGGCTAGGGATGGTTAGCCAAGCGCTGCCCACAGACATTGCCTTTATAGGCGCCATCATTCTCACCGAGCACTGGCTCGCGTATGAGGTTCTGCCACACGAACTCTGGGTACGTCACTTCACGCCCCACCCGTTACTAACACCAGTTCAACTTGGCCATCATCGCCCATCGATGGATGAACACGTACGGCGACACACCACAACCTCAACCGGGTGACAAGTACACTGAGCACGAGGCGACGACGCTGGCATCCCTCTGGGTGAGTAACAATCTTTCAACAGTACAGCCTTGAACAGAGCTGATCGTCGCAGGCCTTCCTTCGCTCATTACGGCTGCGTGACCTTGATCGCATGTGCCACGACAAAGGCATCCGGTTCCGGGATGCGAATGGGGTGGTTCGGAAGCCCTTTGCCGACCTTCACCTCCAAGCACGACGCGGGCGTCGCAAGCTTCGAGAGTTAATCACTGCAGAGGGTGGCGGCAAAGAGAGCATAACCCTCGAACCCCCACCCAAGGCTGCCTCGTCGATCATCACTACGATTCTGTATCTCGGATCAATGTGCGGCATGGAGTGCAAGGCCACGGACATTAAGGACGAGTGCTCGTGTACCCTGCATGTCGTCTTCAAGGAACCCCGCGACCCCGATGCGCCCTGCACCAGTACTTGGCCGATCGACAATGACTTCAACCTCGCGAGGATGCGATCGATGATCATGGCCGGCGCGTACGTCGACTGCTGCGATCCACCAGCAGACGAAGGGACGGAGACAAGAACGACGGATCCTGCGGCCGTGGCAAATGTATCGAGTAAGGTATCCACCCAAGCGATGGAGACTGATGTGGTAGCGAACGCGTCGAGCCCAGAGAAGCAGGAAGCTTCACAGGGAGCACCTGAGGCTGCAACCCTGCCGCCACAGACCTCGAAACCCGCCACGTTACCGGCGGCAACACCTACGATCACTGAGCCCACCATCAGCTCGGCGGATGGGTCGCCGTCGACCACGGGAGCACTTCTGGAAGCAGTCTCCACCCCAGGACCCACTCAAGCCCCCAGGCCCCAGCCTGAATCCGTTGCTGTGCGTAGGGCCGGGTCCATTGCTCTGGCGGCAGCGTACCTAACGATGCCGCCGTCAGCTCATCCTCGACACACGGCGCAGTCTTCCACCGTTGGAGATGCAACTGCTACTGTGGCTAGCCTGGGGCCACTCGCTATGGCTTCTCCCCCTGGTGCTGCGACCATCGATGCTCCACCACAGCCTCCGACTACTGGCCCGCCTGCGCTCCCACCAGAGTTAGCTCCTCTTGCTTTGTTGGCACCGGGCTACTTTTATCCGCCGGGCTCCGTCCCTGCTCCCGCCACTCCAGTTGGCGCGTCAGCAACGCACCCGATCTACTCGCCGTATCGCATGCCTGGCACCCTTCCCGAGGCGGCGCATAACGAGTCGACTACGTGCAGATCGAGCTTGCAGCATCCGACCGCGGCAATCCCTCACGCCAATGCGTGTATTGTAACGTGAATGCCCTACCTACCTCCCAGCCCCATCCTTTGTAAGCGCCAAATGCGCCATAGCCTGTCCCATCTTAATATGTCCCCTTGTACCAACTGCAATGTACACTACACTGCTGCATAGATTAAGCCAGAAAGATCACTGCGCACAGTGTGAACTAGAAAAGTCTAAACCTTGGAAAATGCCTATCTCAACCTCGCTTCGCTCGCTCGCTCGCTCGCTTCGCCACTTCGCCACTTCTACTTAGTCTTGGCCGTCTCGTTACCACCCGCACCCGCCTCGACAGCCTGCATCTCAAGCTCGTTCTGGTACCACTTGGTCCAGCGCTCGAGACCCTCAGTGATGCCGACGATCGGGGTGTATCCCAAGAGCCGGCGGGCGCGCTCCGAGTCGTAGTATCGCTGCTGTGTCGCGAACGTCACCCGGAAGCGGGTGAATCCGGGCTCCTTGCCGGAGATCTTGGAGAAGATCTCGGCGAGGGTGGCGAGGAAGAGGCCGATGGCGGCGGGGAGGACGATAGTGTAGGGCGGGATGTGGCCGAGTGCGCGCCACACTGCGCGGGTCCAGTCCCAGAACGCGACGGGCTCGCAGTTGTTAATGAAGAAAGCCTGGCCGGCGACCTTGGGCCCCTCGGCGTCGTCCTCCTGGTCGGCGAGGGCGGAGAACTGGTCCATCTTGGAGCGGAGGACGGGGCGGAGGTCGCTGGGGTCGACGTCGCCGCTCTCGAAGCGGCGCGCGACGAGCAGGTCCTCTTCTGTGGGCGCGGCGTTGGGGCCGAGCGGGTGCGCCTCGGACGTGGGGATGCGGTGGTCCGGCAGCGAGAGGTTGACCCAGGGGAGGGGCTCGTGCAGCCCCGCGACGGGGTAGGTCATGTCGAGCCGGTCGGCGGCGAGGAGGTGCGCATGCGCGACATTGCCGACGTACGTCCAGTCGAAGAGGTTCTCGTTACTCCCGATCTGGAACTTGGTCTGCCCGTTCTTGATCACGCTGTGGAACCCGCTGATCGCCTGCCGATCCCCGGGGCCGAAGATACCGCTGGGGCGCAGAGCGCACGTCAGGAGAGTCGGGCTGTTGGCCGCGAGCACGAGCGCCTCGGCGCGCGCCTTGGTGTCGTTGTACGCGTCCATCGGGATGGGAGGGTAGGGCAGGCGCTCGTCCGCGTTGATCAGGTCCTCGGTGCCGCTGTAGACAACGCCGGCGGACGATGTGTACACGAGCTTCGGGACGCCCGCCGCGCGGCACGCCTCGATGACGTTCTCGGTGCCGGTGACGTTGACGAGCTCGTACACGTCCTTGCCCTTGCCGTGGGGAGGCGAGGCGGTGTGGATGACGACCTGGGCGCCGGACTGGGGTTAGCCAAGCCTGCGAAGCGAGCGCAGCCAGCGGAGCGAGCGGAGCTGGTCCCCACCACTGGACGCAGAGATGGATGTAGACCTAGAGCACTGCTCCTACGCAGCAGACCCGCAGCGAGCGAGTCTGAGCGAGCTGTAGAGGCAGGGAGACGAGGCAGGCATGCCAAGGAACTCTGCTCGGCGGCACATGAAAACGAGGTAGATGCAGACGAGGTCGAATGCTTCCTCATCGACCTCCTCACCGTCCTCCCATGTCCATCCCCCCGCCCTTGCGTGTACAGACATACCTTGACAATAGCCGAGCTGACGTCCTCGAGCTTGCTGATATCGCCGGTGTAGAACGTGACGTTTCTGCGGTCAGCTGGGTGTTCTAGGCCGTCTTCTGCTCGGTTCCATCCTTCACACCGATTCGTCTCTCCTCTCCTCTGCCTCTCGCGCTCCTCCGGCCGCCGTGCACTCTCACAGACATGATGGCCAAACGACATGCGAGGCACACACGACTCACTCGTCAAAGTGCCGCTGCACGATATCGAAGACGGCGACATTCGGCTCGCCGCGGCCGAGCAGGGCGTCGACAATGTGCCGGCCGAGGAAGCCGCAGCCGCCGATGACGAGGTAGTGTGCGTTCGTGGGCGGGGACGTGGACATGGTCGGCGGAGTATGGATGGAAAGACAAGAACGGGGATGATGGATGGATGGAGATGGTAGACCGGCGGCTGGCACGCTGGCGCTCAGGAGATCTGGAAGAGTGGGCTGTCCGGGGCTGGGACGATGGATACAGCGGCGGCGTGCGGCTCCAGCTCGGGCCGGGCCGATTTGGCGGGGTCAATTAAATAGGCCGAGGCACCGTGGCGGATGTCGTACCATTTACCGCCGGTTGTTACACCTGTAGTACGGATGCGGCGATGCGCGTGATGGATGCAATGCATAGTGATACAAGGATGAATGGATGCAAATAAGACTTCGAGCATGCACATTGGCGCTCTCCCCAAACGACCTAAACTTAAGGCTGGCTCGGTGCATCACGGGCAGCCACCATTTGGCTCGTCCCCCGTGACCCCCGTAGCTGATGCGACCCGGACGCCTTCCTCACAGCTGCCCCTCATCGAATACGCGCACGCCGCCCTTCCCGCACGCCAGCATGACCGCGCGACCACTGTCTGTAGGCTGCGAGAATGCCACTTCACCGACAACAGGGTCGAAACTGCACCCGTACACAGTGTTGCTTGCTGCGGCATCGAGCATGGCCCGAGCAAGCCCGCACCCGCGGTACGCGGGCACCACGAAGAGGCGATGGATCCCGAGCGGTGTCGGCAAAGGTGTGGGGCTGCAGTCAGCTTATGCTCTAGACCATGAGGTGCCAGCTACTCACTCGCACATGACGCCCCCTCCGCTCTCGACTTTGCCGTCGATGTCCTCGTCGCCGCCGAGCACCCGCATGGCATGTTTGATCGGCTGCGCGACGACGACGCCGACAATGCGTTCCCGCGCATCCTCCTTCGTCCACCGCTTGGTCTTGCCCTTGGGAGGTGCACAACTGGTGATAGCGAGAATGAGCTTGCAGTGCTCGCGCATGCGCGGCGTAAGTGGCGACGCTGAAAGCACGGCATCAACCGTTGCGTAGACTTCGTCCCACTTGCCGGTACCGTCGACGACGACGAGCCGCGCACTGCCTCCCTTCCAGGTGACTGATCCCACATTGGTTCCGCTGCGCGACTTGGGCCAAGGGATGCCCCGCGTCACGCGCATGTGGTGAGATGCGTGCGTGCGGTCATCCTCCCCGCCACGCATGTAGGACATGCCGCACTCGGCGCAGGATCTCTGTGCGCCGTTCATGAAGTGCAGTTGGGTGAGCTTCTTGGGCTTGCCGTCTGCTGTGCTGGTAGTTGCGCTCGACGGCGGGGGTGGAGAAGCCGACGAGTTGGGTTTCGAAACCGCCGCCGCGGCCTTCCTGCGCTGGATGGGGCCAAAGAACGCTGCGAGTGTCGCCTGCTTCGTCTCCTTGGCCTTGTCGGCGTTCTTGCCGTTGCAAGCTGTGTCTGGTTCGGGGACATTTGAGTCTCTCGTGCTCAATGGCCGTGCGCGCTTTGGTGAGGGAAGATCGATAGGATCAGAGTCAAGGATGCCGCGCTTGGGCGCGCGTGTGGGTGATGACAGTCCTTCAGACGACTGTGATTCGTAGAGGTGCGCACTGGAGGGAGACGAGGGCGGGGGAGTAAAGAGCATCGAGTGTCGTACAGGGGAGGAGGGCGCGACGCGTCGGCCGTACGTCCTGCGCACTGGTGGTCTGTGGTCAGCGTCGCCGAGGGACACGTGCTCACCGTGAGGACTCGCCCATCGTAGCAAACAAGATACAAAAGCAAGACGAGAGCAGTGGATGGGAGATGGAGAAGGAGGAATGAAAGCGACAAACTAAGGTTGATGTCCCGGATGTTGAGTGGCAAGAGGTCAGTCGCGCGCGTGATCTTTGGACGTGACGCGTACGGCCTGAGACTCGAGGCAATGAAGCAGGAACGGGCTTTACGTAACATCGGAGCCGCACGGTATCAGTGTCGGGCTTACAAATCCACGTCACGGGAATGCGGATCTGTGTATGTGGGGCCAATGCGGCATCTACGGTGATCGGAGTAGTTCGGACGGACTTGAGGCGTCCGAGAAGGACCGAGGAGTCACCTCGAAGGATATTGTCGACAGGCATTACTCTCGGCCAGTCACGAAGTAAAATGAGTGGGGTAAAGGCGGCTCGGCCGGGGGTGTAGAGAGAGAGCGGGGCGGGCGGGGTATAGGGATACTAGCTACTTTCCAACGCATCTGATAAAGTCCATAGACTTCTTTGGTTCATAACGTTCGGTCTCTCGTCTTTCTTTCCTCCTCTTTCTCTTTATTCTTACAACTCCAAAAGAGCTAGCTCAAAACATGCTGTCGCTTCGTTCGTCTGCCGGCGTGAGTAACCCACTCCTCCCTCTCCCCTCGCTCTTCCCCCTTTTGTCTGGTTTTTGTGTTGTGCGCGCGGGTTTGGAGAATAGCCGGCAAAGTTGTGGTCTATGGTGGTGATGATGTGAGGTTGTAGGTCTTGCCTGGGTGAGGCTCACACGGGCATCCCCGGGAAACTGTGCCCAACTCCCACGTCAACCCGCTACCCTCCCGGCGTTCGGCCAACCAACCATCGACCCTCTCGCACCGAATGCACTGGCGCTCATAGATCCCCCTCCGGACATCGGAACTCTCTTGACGTGTACATCACTTTCCATTCGCATCGTCCATCTACATCTCTTCTCATTCCTAGTCGCTATACCAATAGCGCATCCAAAACTCCACGTACTAACTCTCCTTCCAGCTCCGTGCCCTCCCCCGCGCTACTCGCTCGTTCGCTTCCTCGTCCATCATGGCCCACCACACCGACAGCACGGGCAAGTTCCGTGAGGAGCGCGACACTTTCGGCCCTCTCCAGGTCCCCGCCGAGCACTACTGGGGCGCCCAGACCCAGCGTTCGCTCATGAACTTCGACATCGGTGAGTTAAACAGAGACCTGCTTGCCCCGCGTCGCCACTGTTGGCTGACACGTTCCCAGGTGGCCCCTCCGAGCGCATGCCCCCTCCCCTCATCAAGGCCTTCGGTGTTCTCAAGAAGGCTGCTGCCCACGTCAACGAGACCTACGGCCTCGACCCCAAGATCGCCGGCGCCATCTCCAAGGCTGCCGACGATGTCATCTCGGGCAAGCTCATGGACGAGTTCCCCCTCGTCGTTTTCCAGACCGGCTCGGGCACTCAGAGCAACATGAACGTCAACGAGGTCATCTCGAACCGCGCCATCGAGCTCCTCGGCGGCGAGCGTGGCTCCAAGAAGCCCGTCCACCCCAACGACCACGTCAACATGTCGCAGTCGTCCAACGACACCTTCCCCACCGCCATGCACGTCGCTGCGGTCGTTGAGATCAAGGAGCTCCTCGTCCCCTCGCTCCAGAAGCTCCGTGACGCCCTTGCCGCCAAGCGCGACGAGTTTGAGAAGATCATCAAGATCGGCCGTACCCACCTCCAGGACGCTACCCCCCTCACCCTCGGCCAGGAGTTCTCCGGCTACGTCTCGCAGGTCGAGCGTGGCATTGAGCGTGTCGAGTCGTCGCTCAAGTCGCTCTACCAGCTTGCCCAGGGCGGTACCGCTGTCGGCACCGGCCTCAACACCCGCGTCGGCTTCGACTCCAAGGTCGCCGAGGAGATCGCCAAGATCACCGGCCACCCCTTCGTGACCAACCCCAACAAGTTCGAGGCCCTCGCCGCCCACGACGCCATTGTTGAGGCTTCCGGCCAGCTCACCACTGTTGCCGCCTCGCTCTTCAAGATCGCCCAGGACATCCGCTTCCTCGGCTCCGGCCCCCGCTGCGGTCTTGGTGAGCTCAGCCTCCCCGAGAACGAGCCTGGATCCTCGATCATGCCCGGCAAGGTCAACCCCACCCAGTGCGAGGCTCTTACCATGATCTGCGCCCAGGTCATCGGCAACAACGCCGCCATCTCGATGGCCGGCACCCAGGGCAACTTCGAGCTTAACGTCTTCAAGCCCGTCATGATTGCCAACCTCCTCCGCTCGATCCGTCTCCTAGCCGACGGCGCCCGCTCGTTCACCGACAACTGCGTTGTTGGCATCACCGCCAACGAGCCCCGCATTGACAAGCTCCTCAACGAGTCGCTCATGCTTGTCACCTGCCTTAACGGCACCATTGGCTACGACAGTGAGTGATACCTTGTTACTGTAGCAGAAGACCCGTGCTCACACTTTAGACGCCGCCGCCATTGCCAAGAACGCCCACAAGAAGGGTATCACCCTCCGCGAGTCTGCTCTCGACTCTGGCCTCATCACCGCCGAGCAGTTCGACAAGGTCGTCCGCCCCGAGCTCATGATCGCCCCCACTGAGTAAACAACTGAGAAGCATGGAAAGGGACATAGAGGGATGCAGTCATTTATCTAGCACAGGTACACGGACACGCGAGCGGCTTTGTTGTGCGAACGGGATATGGCTCGCCCGATCCCGTCGGCTGTCTACAAGAAACGAGGGTTGCGCAGGGGCGAATGTGAGGGAACATACTGATCGAGGTCATAGGCCGAGGGCAAGCGCGGCAAGCCACCCGAGAGCGCCGAGCGTCATCCGTCTAGAAACATACACAACTAAACGCCACAGTCATGCCGCCACCAGCACGAGCCTACAACCTGTCCCTTTGACAACCTTGACGCTCGCGACAAACCCGACGCTCGACTGGGCAAGAGGCCATGTTCCTGCAGTCATGTGCAGACGCCGACGCCTCCAGGCCCCACACCCCACACCCTCGACGGACTAACTGACCCGAACTGTGTGTGCACTTCTCACCCCTTCACTGTGTGTGAGTGTGAGTGAGTGTCAAAGGAGGGACAGGACAACCCTCGATCCACTTTACCGTCCGAGCAACTCCAACTTCTTCCAACGCCACTATCCCACAGTTCGTCCATTGTTCTCCTCGTCGCCTGCACCCCCAAACGTCCCCCGCTCAGTTCTCAACGGAGCTCTGAGCTGCCGGCAACGCACCCGGATGGCCGCGACGCGAGGGGCACCAGATCGGCTTGCCCGAACGCCCACCTGCCTTGCCCGTCACGGCTGCCGCGCACCTGCCGGCGCCGCCGCCTCCGCAACATGACATTCCTGGTCGCAACTACCCAGCGTACCCAGCTGCCCAGGACGTCACCCAAGCCAGTCGCCAACCAGGTTGTTACCAAGCACAGCCAGAGAACAATAGGCTCACTGTTCGCGTTCAGTGACTCCCGCACTCGCCCATCCTTCTACTGTCCCTCAACAACTCCTTTATTCATCGCTTCGTTGTTCACTCACTCACTACTCATCCTTCATAAAGGACCCCTCGTCCTCTCTTGACTTTGCTCTTGACACGATCGTCGACGCTCGCCACGATCGCGGATGCACATCACAACAGTCTGCCCATCTCTTAACCCGCCAATCCCCCCGTTCCCAGAACGCCCTCACCCGCCGCAGCCCATCTCATCTGCGCCCAGCGCGCCCTTCACCTGAACGGTACGTGCAGCTCCCACGTCCGCGCTTGCCCCAACGCTGACTTACAGGTGCCAGTGCCCATCAGGACCTATTTGTACCGCGCAGATCCGCGATTGTTCGCCATGGCCACAGTCCAGTCCCAGCCTGCCCTCCCATTGTTCTCGGGCCTCCGTGCTCCCACCAGCTTTTCCGCCCACCGCCAAAGCCGCGCCCTCGACGAGGACGGCGACGACAGCACCGAGCCCACGCCCGCGCCCTCCCCTGAGTCCGTGGACGCCGCGCCAGCCATGACCGAGCAGGAGCACGAGCACGCCGGCGCCGTCTACCGCATCCCGCAGCGCACCGGGCGGATGCCCACCGCGCCTCCCCCGACTCCCGTCACGTCAGTCACCTCGCGCGGCCGCGGCCCGCCACGTCCCCTCTCGCTCTCGGGCACCACCAAGGCCGTCTCGGACGCGCCGCTCACCGCGCCCGTCCGCAGCCGCATATCCGCCCAGGCTGCGGCGCGCGGCATCTCCATCGACGTGACGAGCGGCAAGAACGCCAGCCGCGGACTGCACTGGCGGCGGTGGACGCCGCTGGCCGACGTCGCCGGGGAAGACGCCGACGAGCGCTTCCTTTCCCCGCACGCGCGGCCTCACCGTCGCCATCCTCAGGGGCGACGGCGAGGTCGTGGCTGAGAGCGCGCCGATGACGCCGGGCGCCCTCAAGACCCCGAGCCAACAGGCCCAGCCTCAGCTCACGCCGCCTCGTACCCTCGCCCTCGAGCTCGTCTCTTCCTCCGCTGTCCCCGACGCTGACCTGGCTCCGGCTACGCCGCGGGTCCATCAGAAGATCCTTTGTCGGTACTACCACACGCCCGGGATGACGTGCACGTCGAGCCCGTGTCGCTTTGTGCACAAGATCGACCACTCGCACACCCCCGTCCCGACGACTGCGCCGTACAGCGCCATTCCGCGTCTCTCGCCGCGCAAGAACCTCGACTCGCCCGACCCGACCAGCGGCACCTTTGCCGCTGCGCAGGCGACGGCGCCCCTCCCTGCCCACCAGCCGCAGCTGCTCCAGATCGACGGAGACGTCTCGGGGATCACGGCCGGCGAGGCGGTCAGCGTCGTCAACGAGGACGGCGGCGCGCACCTCGGCTTCGTTTACAAGCTCAGCGGCGGCGGCAAGGGCCCCGGAGGCAAGAGCCGCAGCAAGTACCGCACGGTGCCGTGCAAGGACTACGCCACCGGCACATGCGCGTACGGCACGTACTGCTCGTTCATCCACGACGACAACAACCTCTACGATGAGGCTGTCCACGGAAAGAAGCGGACGGAGGACGATAACAAGACAAAGGCCGCGCAGACAAAGGACAATGGAGTCGACAACAACATTCCGCAGTCGTGTACCCCTCGCACCCCCACCTCGCCTTCGTACGCCACTGTCGCCAGCACCACCAAGTCCAAGGCCAAGGCTGATGACTGGCCGCAGCTTGCTGAGACTGCGTCGTCGCCTGGCACAAACATAAATGAGGTCACCGTCCTCACCAGCACTAGCGCATCGGCTCCACGCATCAGCGACCCTCCGCGCCGCCCTAGGAACCTCAAGATCGTCAAGAAGGCCGAGCATGCGCGCTTCGAGGCGCCAGCTCCTGCGGCCCCGCCGAGCGTGTCTCCCATCATCGAGACGCCCATGACGGAGGCGTCCGATCCAGCCGCGGCGTGGGACCCTGCCGTGCAGCACGCGACGGTCCAGCAAGGCGCCCCGCCTGCCAAGCTCGAGACGTCCGCCGGCGGCGATGCTCAAGCCGACGTCCCCTTCCCTCACAACCCTGGCTACCCTTGGTCGCCCGAGTGGTCTGGCGGGTGGCAGATGTACCCCGCCGTCGACGCCAACGGCAATGTCGTCGGCACCGATGTTCAGCTCACCCCTCTCACCGACGGCTACTCTCCCCAAGTCCCATTCCCCATGAGCCCGTTCGACCAGGCGGCAGTCATTCCGCCCAACGGCGCGTTCATGCCAATGTCGCCCGACCCCAACTACCCCTCCCACTTCCAGTGGGCCGGCGCGCCCCTGTCTCCGCCCTTCCCCATGGAGGGGACTGACGCCAACGGGATGCCGTTCTCGCAGGGTATGGTGTGGACGCCCGCGACAGAGTGGCCCAATACTCCCAGATACGGCCTGGGCATCGGCCTCGGCACGCCCGAGCTCAACTACAAGCGGCAGTACTGGCGCACGCGCCCGTGCAAGTTCTGGACGCAGAGTGGCGGGCGCGAGTGCCCGCACGGCGACACATGTTGCTTGTGAGTCCTCTCCTCATGCCACTATCGCTGACATGCAGCCAGCACACCACAACCTCGAGCCCGGCTGCTGCGCGCAGCACGCGCGCGTGGTCGCCTCCGGCCCGCGCCAAGACCGTCGCGTGCAAGTTCTTCAACTCGAAGGAGGGGTGCACGCGCAGTGACGCCGAGTGCCCCTTCGCGCACGTCAAGGTCGTGCCCGAGGGCCACCACGTCGAAGTCAAGCCGTTCCGCACCCGCCCCTGCCGCCACTTCCAGCTCGGCCGCTGCCGTCTCGGCGCCGAGTGCCACTTCGCGCACGTCCTCAACCCGGCCGCGCCGAAGGGCACGGCTGCGCCCCCCGTCACGCCCGTGACGCCCTTCGCGTACGCGCGTGCGAAGAAGACGCGTCCCGCCCACGACGAGGACAAGAGCTGCGCCACGGGCCCGAAGGGATCGCGCGCCGACAAGTCGGAGCGCTCCAACTCGGCGCCGGCCGCGTCGGCGATGCACGCCGAGACGCTCGTCGGCGCCGCGTTCCCGCCCGCGCCCCGTGTCGCGTGCCCCGAGTGGACGTCGACGGGGCGCTGCGAGCGCAAGTGGTGCACGGCGCCGCATGACGACTGCGACATCGAGGGCGCGGCGACGCTGACGGAGGAGCGCCTGGCCGCCGCGTGCGCGATGCTCCGCGCCAAAATGAGCGAGCAGAGCAGTGCGGTCGTGTCGGACTCGGACGACTCGGACGACGACGACGAGCTCGAGATCGTCACTAACACGCACTCGAGACCGTCGACGCGCTCGAGCCGGTCGGTGTAGGCGAGCGCTGCGAGCGCGGCCTTGTACAGCCAAAGTATTCGTGCCACATAATGGTGCCAACATCATCCAAGACAAAGTCAACGCAATCCCACCCTTCTTCCTAGAGACTCGCATCTTCTGTACATATTCCCGGTCTTATGGCATCTCGGTCATCTCTTCGCCCTGCACCACCTCATAAAAATCATACATACATCAGAATGCCTTCCGACGCCATGTATTCTCTGCACTGCCACTTCGTTGCCCGAGCAAGGCGCCGTTTGCGGCTGACTGGATCTGACGCGTGACCTCGGCCTCGGCGAACAATGAGGCGCCAATGTGGGGCGTCGTGGAAATGCCGTAGCGACATGGGAAGCGAGTTGCAGGATGCTTCGAAGCTGCGCTCGTGGGTTTCCGCTCTCCTCTCCCTTGTTTTGTCGTTGTTTCTCGCATACACTTCCCAGAGATGCACAGTCCAGTCAGTGGGCGCCAAGTCAGTGAAGTCCCCGCCACGCCACGCCGTTGTAACATGTTAAAGTGTTCATGATGACTAGTCTACTAAGAAGGCTTGTCGAAATTATACAGTTCTAGTCTCTACAGCGATGCAATGCCTGCTTCTTGTTCTATTATGCGCGTCTTTTGATCTCGTCCGATCTCGTCTGGCGGCTTAGGCCAGGTGCATGTTGGCGGGGCCACCGAGCTTGAGCATGTTGTGGTTGCGGACAAAGGCGCCAAACACGAGGCTGAGGCAGAGGGCGACGAGGATGGGGATGTAGCTCTTGGAGATGGCGGCTGTGTAGGCGTGGACGACCTGCTCGCGGACGGCGTCTGGCATGTCGATGGTCCACACGGCCTGGGTCGACTGGCGGACCTCGGCAAAGGGCGCCTCGGGGGCGAACTCCTTGAGGTAGCGGTTGAGGTAGACGCTCTGGACGGTGTTGACGAGCCCGATGCCGATGGCGGCGCCAGTGAGCTGGAAGAAGGAGACGATGCCGGTCGCCTGGGGGATGAGGTGGGCGCGCTTTGCGTACTCGGCCTGGGTCGACATGATCAGGTTCTGGAAGGTGAGGCCGATACCGAAGCCAGCGAGGATCTGGTATCCGATAATCTTGGCGTTCGAGGTCGACTGGTCGATGGTGTAGAGAAGCCCGAAGCCGGCGGCCGAGATGGGCGGGCCGATGATGAAGAACCACCAGTAGCGGCCGGTCTTGGTGACGACGCCGCCCGAGATGAAGATGCCCACACAGACGATGACCATGAAGGGGATGATGTCGATGCCCGACTGCTGCGCGCTGTGGTTGCGCGTCGCCTGGTAGAAGAGCGGGAGCTGGTACGTGCCGCCAAGCATGCTCATCATGAGCATGAAGATGGCGCCGGACGCGGCGATGACGGTGCGGTTCGTCATGAGCTCGGGGGGGATGAGCGCGTCGTCGCCAAAGTACCACTCCCAGCCAAAGAAGGCGATGGCGAGCAGGCCGCCGACCGTGAAGAGGACGGGGATGCGCCAGTTGTTCCAGGCGTACTTGTTGCCGCCCCACTGGAGCGCGAGGAGGATGCAGGTGATGAAGAGGAGGACGAGGGCGGAGCCGATCCAGTCCATACGGCGGAGGGCGTCCTTGAGCGTCGTAGGCGCGTTCTCCCGACGAATGGGCTCGGCGGGCGGGAGGAGGAAAATGACAGCAGCAACGGCAACGGCGCCGAAGGGGAGGTTGATCCAGAAGCACCAGCGCCACGAGAGGTGCTCGGTGAAGACACCGCCGAGGAGGGGACCGATGACGGACGAGATGACGAAGACGAAGCCGAAGCCGGCCATGAAGGCTGCGCGCTTCTCGACACGGGTCACGACGGCGATGATGGCGATGATGGAGACGAACATGCCCGACGCGCCGATGCCCTGGATCGCGCGGGCGGCGATCAGCATCGTCATGCTGTTGGCGAGGGCGCAGAGGAGAGAACCGAGTTCGAAGAAGAAGATGGCCCCGAGGAGGACGTATTTGCTCTTAAACACCGAAAGGAGCTGGCCGACGAGGAGGATAAGACCGCACTGGGTCAGGAAGTAGGACGTGACGATCCATGCGACCTCGTCAAAGGCCTTGTACTCGGAGACAATAACAGGAATGGCTGTGGAGACGATCGACTGGTCAAGCGCGAACATCTAATCCGTTAGTCACTGTGAAAACTGTGCATGCATGGTGGTACTCACGAAGACGGCGAACATCATCGCCACGAACACGGCGAAGAGCCGCATACCAGTGAGGACGCCCGTTGGGACGTCGTCGGCGGCGTTGTTGTTGGGCGCGGTCGGTTCCGCACCTCCAACCGACTTATCCGCATCATCGTCGGTACGGTCGATTTCAGACTTGGAGCGCGAGAGCGACGCCTTGGACGGCGGGCTCGTCAGCGTCCGAGTCTCGGCAGTAGCTGATCCCGGGTCCATGTCGAGGGTCGGGGTGGACATTGTAGGAGGAGAAGGAGAGTTAGATGTGTCTGTGGAGTCTTGTCTTGGGTCGGGGTGTGTTGTAGTTAGTTGGGGATTGTGTGGCTGAGCAGTTCTCGCCGCCCGGAACTTTATACATGTGAAGAGCAAGCACGGACCTCAGAGCTTTGTGTGCGCCTCACCGCGGGCACGAGGAGGCATGAGGTATGGAGACAGCTGCCCTTCGGCCTAGCCCCTCGGCCTGGCTGTGCCCTGCGCGTGCAGTCGATTGACATGCCAGGTAGTCAGGTAGGTAGTAAGGCATCCAGTCAGAGCGGTGGGAGTCGGGCATGTCGCCGGAGGTCGGGACCGGGGCAGCTCGCTCTCTCTACTCTGACTCGTAAACCTCGCGTTCGCCTCAAGGTCCCGCAAGGTGCCGCGCAGCGCAGCGCATTGTAGCGCACAAGCCACGGAAATGCAATTAGGGTGACGCGTTGCGCTGCCATGAGCCGTTGCAAACGTCCTAGCGCAGCGGTGCGTAGCGTAGCAGCGGCCAGCCGTCGGCCAGTCTGTGGACGGGCAACGGGCAGGACCGGAGCCGACGCGAGTCAACGGCAGGCAGCCTCGCCGTTAGAACTGTGGATCTGTAATAATGCCCGTGTGGCTCGGCCAAGCGGCCGTCTTGGCGTGTGGCCTGCAAATAGAGTATCGCATGTGGGAGCTCCGCACGGGCACTCTCGGTATCGATCATAGTGGTCATATTTGTTGGTGGAGTTGCGGAGTACGCCACCAGATTGCGATTTGTTTTGGCTCGTTTGGCCCAAAGTCCGCCGGTCTGATCCTGGCGAGTTTCTCGTACGGATATCCCATGCCCGACGGCCAGCCATCTGTGCCTCTGTCCGTCACTCTGCCGGTGTTGAGTATGACATTTAGGGACGGAGCCACGTGCGTCCGCCGGTCGTCTTGGCCGGCGGGTGAGTTCGCTTCCGGCCAACTCGGAAAGGTACGGCTCACCCAGTCGACTTGGGCTGGACTGAGAGGGGGACGATCGGTGACGTCTCATGACTCACCTGTCGTCACCTCCCTCGTCCTTGGGTCTTTCCGCTCCGCTATGCATGTATAGGCATGTAACTGGTCTAGACCTCGATACTAGGTTGCCCACCTATCGCCCGAGGTCGCCCGCGTTTGGTTTTCGGTGCGTTTGGTTTTGGTCAAGTTTGGTTTTGGGTGGTTTGGTATTTGGGTGCGGGTGGGAACGGAGGGAGGGGGACGGAGGGGGACGGTGTGCGGAATGCGGAAGGCGCGGTTGGGGCGTGTTGACCGAACGAGATCATGTGAGCGTTGGTGAGGGCGAGGTGATGCGATGTGAGACGGGTGAGTCGGAGTGAGTCAACTGGAGTAGTGGCGTTGGTGGAGGAGATGGCTTCATCGAGAGTGTGGAGATGAAGATGCAAGAAGAACAAGAAGAACAACAAGTGAAGAGGAAGTGGGGACAAGTGCATCCAGCTTGATATATAACAGTCGCGACTGCGGAGCACACGTCAACAACGACCGCGTCTTGGTGATCTGGTGAGTCAGGATTATCTCGGCACCGACAGCAGTGGAGGCGGTGGAGGATAGCGGTGGAGGACAGCGACGTGCCACTCTGCTCTTGAGGATGGGTAGGGTGTCGACGGGTCGACGTCGACTCGGCCTTGGTCAGCCGAGCCACCTGGGGATCCCTGGCAGCTGGCGCCGCTGATGGATCGGTCGGCGTGGTGCGGATCGGAGCGGGAGGGAGCGGAACGTGTCGTCGTGGTGCGCCACGATCCGCACGTCGTTCGTGATGCTGTGGTCGATCAGGAATGGGCGTCTCGTGGACTAGGAATGCTGAGAGAGCTGTGGATATGGCGGGGCGACGGTTGGCGATAGTGTACGGACGGAGAGGCAAGGCTGGGAGAGATAGGTGGATGTGGTGGAGGCCAGGTTGAGTCCTGCCGCTTGCCAGTGGCTCGCGGTGGCGACGAGGAGAAGGGATTAGAAGGAATGGCAGAGGATCATGCTTCTCCCAGCTCGGGCTGGTACTGACGATCGACGAGTGGATCCATGAACGAGAACAGGATACACTCCGCGAAAGGATCACATTACAGCGTCACCGACCTTGGTGCCCGTTGGGGTGGCATACAGTGGTGTACTGTGGCCATTTACTGGAATCTCCGGTCATGATCTGCATAAGTATGGCTGCTGTTCTTGAATCGTCTCAGCTCCACAGATCGTCTCAGCTCTACTACAGCTCAGCGTCCGCCATCCGAATACATAATACAGGCGTTTTCAATCAGTTACGAGTCCTAAGCTTGGTTTCTACTAAAACACTATCAAAGCTGTCTTAACCGCCTTAAACTTGAAAGACAGCAAGGTCACCTGAGCTGCCCACTCTCGACGCCTCCTCCTCAACCTCACCTGCCATTACCTCCCATCCCAGTGCCCAGCACGCCGAGCCGCCGAGAAGACGCGTGACGCTTGGCGCAGACAGCCTCAAGACCATAGCGCGTCCCACTTTCTCCACCCGTCCACCCACCCCCACCCACCCCATGCACCAGCCGGCTCTATTGGGCAACCCCGTCTTCTGCCCTTCCCCTGCAGGCAGGGGAGGGCCCACGCACGCACCGCTTCCTCGACACAAATCCTTCGTCGAAAAGGGAGCGGTGGCGCGCGGCTGGCGCATCCAATGTGGACGCGTGCTGACGCGAGGGTCAAAAGTCATGCAAAGCAAACTGCTTGGCTCGAAGGTCTTGGGATTCAGGGGGGAGGGGAAAGGACGGGCCGCTTCGGCTCAGGCACTATAGATACCTTTGGATTGTTGTTCCTGAGACTCGAGTCCCCAGAAGGAATGTTGGCGTGTGGCGCCTCCTTTCCAACGAGTCCTGCACGCTCCGCTGCACGCGACGCGCTCGTCTTGCTTGCCCTTCGTCCCCCCCTCATCCTTCATTATGGACGTGGTCTATGCCCTCAGCTCAGTGCCCATGCAATGGCCACCCAGAGAGAGTAGGACGCAGGCTCACTCACGTTGCCCTGCAGCCCACCCCCCCGTGAGCCCCCTCACCCCCTCCGCCCCTCTCCTCACGCGCAAGAGTCCTCGAGGCTCACTGATTACACCAAGTACACATCATCCGGGGCACGCTCGAGCTCATTGTCCTCGCCCTCGTCGTCCCCCACCTCTCGCTCACTACTTACTACCTCTCTATTATCCTTCATCGCATCACAAGCACTTTCACTTCACGCTCATTACACTTCACGCTCCTTCACTCTCGCTCGACTTCTGCACCTCCTCTCCTCTTATCGCCACCGCCACCGAACCTCAACTCCAACAGCAATGCTTGCCTACCTCTTCCTCTCCTTCCTTGCCCGTGAGTCTCCTCTGCATGCGCGATGTCCAGCAGCTGACGCTCCCTCTTTGGCTTGGGCCGAGCCCATCATTTGGCCCATTGCTCGATCGCTCTCATGGAAACCCCACACAGTTGTCCGCGCCGAGGACGTCGCCGACGACTGCGACGACATCGTCATCCCCGAGTGCACCCGTACGGCCACTGTTGTCGCTGGCGACACCTGTGACAAGATCTGTGAGTTGCAGAAGCGGCACTGGGTGTGGAGAGTCGTTTGGCTGGGCGGCGCGGGATGAGGCGATGTCACGCGCCCACGACGGATGGGTCGCCAAGGAGAGGCCCGTGCACGCGACTGCAGGGGGGAGGGGGTAGGATGAGGCCGGAAGGATATTGCTCTCCATGCAGTCTGGGACATGCATCGCAGACAGCCAGCACGTTTGTTGTTCTTGGTGGTGGAGTACACGCTGATACGCTCTTCTTGCTTCTCGAATTCTCGAAATGATGGACACGAACGACAATCCGTGATGACGAACAATCTCTCCCAAACAACCCACGTTCCCGTATTCCTCCCCTGGCGCGTCATGTGCATACACCGATTCGGCCATTCTCCCCACAGCCACCCGCTACGGCGTCTCGACCTTCCAGCTCGCGCTCGTCAACACCCCCGCCATTAACGACAACTGCGACAACCTGATGCCCAACCAGACCGTCTGCCTCGGCACCGAGGGCCAGGACTGCACCAAGGTCTACACCGTCGTCGAGGGCGACACCTGCAACTGGATCGTTGAGATGTACGGCATGGACCTCGAGACCCTCTACGCCAACAACCCGCAGATCAACGACGAGTGCACCAACGCGTACATTGGCGAAGTCCTTTGTGTCGACACGGCTGTGTTCGAGTACCCCGACTACAACCAGACGGCGTTTGACGTGAGTACGAGCCGCGAGCGCAGCGAGTGGCGAGCGGCCCGTAGAGGCTGGCAATCTTTGGTGTGGAGGAGGAAGCAGAAAGGGGGAGGTGTGGACGTCGTTGTGAATGTGCACGAGTGCGCATTAGCATGCTTGAGTGCACGCCAAGCCACGACAACACCGTCGCAGGGGTTGCGGCGCATTTTCCGTGCGGAAGACAAGCGGACGAGTCGGATGACATCTCGGACCGGTCACATTATCAGCGCTAACAACCCAGAGCGTCGCCGAGACCTACCTCCCCTGGTGCGACGAGATCTAAGCAGCACCTCTCCCTCGGGAACGCTGCATCTCACCCACATCGCCTAGTTCTACCGGCCCCGCGGGCGCGGGCCCCCGTTTTCCTTTCGCTTGGCTCTTTCCTTCATAGAGGCTCTGTGAGCTGTCGCTGAGTTGTCGTATCTGCCGTACCTGCCTGCTTTATGACAAGATTTCTTAATGTTTCACTGCGGCATGCTGCGCGGGGTGCAGAGTTGGGTTGCCGAGCCGAGCGGGATCTGGCATGCATCGGACGCATGGAGGGCGGTAATGTAGATATGGTGACCAAGAAGCCGCTGATGATCGAGGTGATAGGGATCAACTGCCGGGCAGGCTGGATGAACTAGATAGCCAGAGGATGGAGGCTAATTGAGCCCCAACGCCTTAACGGGTATTACGCTCAGTTCAAGCTCTCGTCCACTTTTGTCCACACCCAGTCCACCTGCCTGTCCGTCTAAGTGCGCGGTCAGCGTGCGGGCCTCCACTGCATGTCCGCGTGGTCGCGTGGACGGCGTCTTGCCTTCCTTGCATGAATGGCGGCCTAGAGTACAGCCAGAGCTCGGCTTGTAGAATCTCGGCACTTGGTGCAGCATGCCTCGCCCAGGCTCGGACCGTAATACCCGACTTCATAGTGGCCCCGCATCATCGGTGCTTAGCCGACGGCCGGGAACTTGAGCCTCATCTCCGTTCACTCTCTCGCGCTACCATTCTTCCACCCAACCCAGAGCATATCCCATCAAGACTAGTATACTTTGCAGACGTGCACATTTCTTTCACCTCTTCAACCTCGTCTTGACATTTGTCCATCCTCAAGTCGGCGTCAACAACTACAGCCACGATGCTCCGCCGCCTCCCGCTCCGCCCCACATTGGGCCGCGCAGCTGCCTCCCCAGCGCGGCCGCTGCCCCTCACACGCACCCTTATCGCCCAGCCGCCGCATCTGCCGAACAACGCGCCGGCCCAGCCTCTGCCGACGCGCATCCGCCAGACGGACCCCGAGACCAAGGCGGCGGCGGAGAACATGAAGGGCCTCGTGGCTAACTTGAACGAGCTTCGGGCCAAGGCGCGCGAGGGCGGCGGCAAGAAGGCGCTCGAGAAGTGGAAGAGCAAGGGTGTGGGCAAGCTCGGTGCGCGTGAGCGGTGAGTCTGCCTCGGAGCATCGTGCGGTGTGGGATGGTGGATGTGTGTGGGGAGCGGAGAGGAAGCAGGCAAAGCCTGTATGACGGTAGCGTCGAGGTAGCGAGGACGCCTACGTTCTTTCCTGCTCGGCCGCTCTGGCTCCAAGGATGGCAATGAGATAGGACTGGGGGGACAGCTCGCGCAGCAGCTCAGTGGATGCGCCTTGGACACAGCGCTGATCGCAGTATCGCGGCCCTCCTCGACCCCGACTCAGCATTCCTCGAGCTCTCGCCCCTCGCCGCACACGAGGTGTACCCCGACGACCTCCCTGGTGCCGGTATCATCACCGGTATCGGAACGGTCTCGGGCCGCCGCTGCATGATCGTCGCCAACGACCCCACCGTCAAGGGCGGCGCGTACTACCCCCTGACGGTCAAGAAGCACCTGCGCGCCCAGCAGGTCGCGCTCGAGAACCGCCTGCCGTGTGTCTACCTTGTTGAGAGCGGTGGTGCGGCGCTGCCGTACCAGAGCAACGTGTTCCCTGACCATGTGAGTTAAGTTGGGCTTGGGACGGTGGCGACTCCGCAGAGGGGTGATGAGGTGTCGCAGGAATGGGAAGAGGATTAAGGACGCCAAGACGGCGCTGAGGGAGCCGAGAGGGCGGAGAGGAGAAGGAGCGCGCCAGCACTGGTGGATGTTGGAGGGGAGGCCAGCCTATGCTTGGATTAGAACAGCGCTCACACACAGGACCACTTCGGCCGCATCTTCTACAACATGGCGCGCATGTCGGGCCTCGGCATCCCACAGATCTCCGTCGTACACGGTATCTCCGTCGCCGGTGGCGCCTACATGCCCGCCATGTCTGACGTTGTCATCATCGTCAAGAACCAAGGCCGTATTTTCCTTGCCGGCCCTCCCCTTGTCAAGGCCGCCACTGGTGAGGTGGTCGACGACGAGACCCTCGGCGGTGGTGAGATGCACACCTCGGTCTCGGGTGTTGCAGACTACCTTGCTCAGAACGACTCGCACGCGCTCCGCCTTGCGCGCGAGGCCGTCCTCGACCTCGGCAAGGCGTCCGTCCCCAGCATCGCGCCTCCCCCCCGTCCGTGAGCCCGTGTACCCCACCGCCGAGCTCGACACGATCGTGCCCGCCGACTCGCGCCAGTCGTTCGACATGCGCGAGGTCATTGCGCGTGACCGACGGCTCCGAGTTCCGCGAGTTCAAGAAGGAGTACGGCAAGACGCTGATCACGGGCTTCGCCGAGATCCACGGCCACACACGGTCGGTATCATTGCGAACAACGGTGTGCTCTCGCCCTCGGCGCTCAAGGCGACACACTTCATCGAGCTGTGCTCGCAGCGCGACATCCCCCTCGTCTTCCTCGTCAACGTGACGGGTTACATGGTCGGCACGGCCGCCGAGCGCGGAGGTATCGCCAAGGACGGCGCCAAGATGGTGCGCGCCGTCGCGCGCGCCAAGGTGCCCAAGTTCACCATGGTCGTCAACGGCTCGTACGGCGCCGGCAACTACGGCATGTGCGGACGCGCGTACGGCCCCCGTTTCCTGTGGATGTGGCCCAACGCCAAGGTGTGCGTCATGGGCCCCGACCAGCTGTCAAGCGTCATGCAGACGGTCTCCGGGAACAGGAACGCCGCCGACGCCGAGGAGCGTTTCGCCAAGCTCCGCTCGCGCATCGAGAAGGAGAGCGAGGCGCTCTACTCGACCGCACGGATGTGGGACGACGGCATCATCCAGCCCTCGGACACGCGTGATATCCTCGGCCTCGCGCTCGAGGTCGCGGCCGACGAGAAGGCGAGCCGCAAGGAGGGCGGCGGCGGCGGGTCGCGCGGTGAGATTGGCGCGGATGGCGACTCAGGCGACTGGGGAGTGTTCCGCATGTAGCGCGGGAGAGTCGTCCCTACGTAGAGTCAAGAGTCAGGAGTCAGCAGTAATCGTACTATGCATCGTAGAGTTGTCACCAGCGTCCTGGTCGTAGGGAGGAGGTTCCGAGTCGGATTTAGAAGTCTCGTGGTGCAGCGTCGCCGGCAAGAGAGATGATGTGCATATGATGCGATGCAATGCCGATGTATGAATGGGGAGGAGTACAGTCTACAACCAACCCTAGTGAGTCGAGCAAGCCCAGTTGCGCCGCTGTCCCGATGCCACTGCGAGCGTCGGCCGCTGGCTCGCCGCCTAGTTGAGCTCGCGTGCAACCTCAAACGTCTGGAACGTGACGATCTGGTCGCCCTCCTGCACATCGTCGAACCCGTCGAGCCCAATGCCGCACTCTGTGCCCTTGCGGATCTCAGTCACGTCCTTCTTGACGTGCTTGAGCGTGTCCATGTTCCCCTCGAAGACGATCTCGCGGTTGCGGAGGACGCGGACCTTGTCCGCCTTGCTGACCGTCCCGTTCATGACCTTGCAACCCGCAATGTTCTTGATGACCTTGCGCCCGCTCTTGAGCGGGAAGATCTGGCTGACTGTCGCCTCGCCGGTGACGCGTGTCTCGATGCGGGCGGGAGGAGGGCGGCGACGCGCCCGCGCACGTTCTCGATCAGGCGGTAGATGACGCTGTCGACGACGACGGGGACGCCGGCGTCGGCCGCGGCCGACTGGATCGCGCGCGGGCACTCGACATTGAAGCCGATGACCGTGCCCTCGGCCGCGTCGCCCAGCATGATGTCGCTCTCGCTGACCTCGCCGACGCCCGTGTGCACAATCTTGACACCCGCCTCCTTGTTCCCGATCGCGCTGAGCGAGCCGACCACCGCCTCGACGGTGCCGCTCACGTCCGCCTTGATGATCAGGCGCAGCTCCTTGCGCCCGGTCGACGAGGCCTCTTCGGCAGCCTTGCGCGCAGCGTACAGCGCCTGTTGGACGTTCAGGCCCGACTCCTTTGCCACAGCCATCTCGGCGCGCTCAGCCTCGAGACGCAGCCGGTCCTCCTGCCGGCGGATGTTGATGACCTCCGCGTCGGCAGCGAGCGCCTTGCGTTCCAAGTCGCGAAGGCGGTTGTCAACACACATCTTGGCCTTGGACTCGGACGGCGCCTCCAGCAGCTGGTCGCCGGCAGTCGGCACATCCCTCCATCCGGTAACGGAGACGGGCGTGCCCGGTCCGGCCTCAGTCACGGGCTTGCCCGTCGAGTCGGTCATGGTGCGGATGTGGGCCCAAGTCGTTCCGGCAACAATGTTGGAGCCAGCGCGGAGAGTTCCGCGGGTAACAGAACCGTCGCGACGGTACCGAGACCCTTGTCGACGTTGGACTCGAGCACCCATCCCTCGGCCTTGCCTTCTGCACGCGCGCGCAGGTCACGCACCTCAGCGAGCGTGGCCAGTGTCTCGACGAGGTCGTCGAGGCCAATCTTGGCCAGACCCGAGACGCGGACGCTCGGCACGTCGCCGCCGTCCTCCTCGAGAATGATGCCTTCGGAGCCGAGGCCGACTTGACGCGGTCGACATCGATTGCGGCTTATCGCACTTGTTAATGGCGACTACAAGGCCCACGTTATCACCCTCCTTCTTCACGAGGTCGATGACCTCCTTGGTCTGCGGCATCACGCCGTCGTCGGCAGCCACGACCAGGACCACGAGGTCGGTGACACTGGCACCGCGGCGCGCATACCGTGAACGCGGCGTGGCCCGGGTGTCGAGGAAGGTGATCGTCGCGTCGGTGTCGGTGGTGTCCTTCTGAAGCGACGAGAGCGGTACGGAGAAGGCACCGATGTGCTGCGTGATACCTCCAGCCTCTCCTGCCGCAACGAGGTGTGCCGCAGAGCATCCAGCAGGGTCGTCTTGCCGTGGTCGACGTGGCCCATGATCGTAACACTGGAGTCAGCTTGCTAGACAGCGTCAAAAGCTTACACTGGGGGACGGAGGGCACGCGCTGGGGTCCTCCTCCGGTTCGGGGTAGATGTCGTACCCGCGCTCGCTGTCGATAATCGGGTTCATGTTGTACTCGAGGGCAAGGTTGGACGCGTCGTCCGAGTTGAGAAGATAGTCGGCGCGGCGCATGTCCTCGTCCATGTCAAGATCGACCATCTTGCGCTGCAGGCGTACGAGCTTGACGCCGAACTTCTCGCCAGCTGTGCCACGCTAATGTTGGCAGGGATGTAGACGTCCTTCTCAATGCCGCGCGCGCAGCCTTGCCTTCTCGGCGCCTTGGCACCGCGCGCGCCGGCCTTCTCCTCCTGGAGCTTCTTGAGGGACTCCTGCTCGCGCAGCTCCTCGTCGGCCTCCTCGTCCAGATCCAGTCGCGCTTGTTGAAGCGCCCGCCCTTGCCCTTGTCGCCTTCTTGTCCGCCTTGCGGTACTGCGGTGGTGGACGGAGGGGAGCTCGAGGTCGCCGTCGCGGGAGTGCAGGAGGAACGCGAGTCCGCCGCCGCGCGCTTCTTGCGGCCGTGGCGGTCGTCGAAGTCGGCGTCGCCGGTGTCGGCGACGGGCTCGAAGCGAGGTCGCTTCGGTCTTCAGGAGCCGCCTCAGCCGCGAACTTGCCCTTTCCGCGTGCTGGAGCCGCGTCGTCGGAAGGCGGCGCTCTTGACGACGACCCGGAGGACGGAGGGCGCCCCAGCTGTTGACAGGGAGTACAGGCTTGGCGGCGTCTGATCTTTGGGCGTTATCGCGCCTGAAGAAGCCGTCGTTGCCCCCTCGGTCCCTCCCCCCTTGTGGCGGTTGTCGCGGCGAGAGCCACCGCGGTCACCGCCCCAGTCCCGCCTCGGTCCCCGCCGCGATCGCCGCCGCTCCTCAGACCAAAGCCCGATCCGCCGCCGCCGCCGCGATCTCCCCTATCCCCTCGGTCGCGGTTGCCGCCGCGATTTCGCCTGTTCCCGCCATCGAAGCCGTCGCCGCCCTCTCCCGTCCGCGATTCCGCGGCGGTCGTTGCCTATCGCTGAAGCCGCCGCCGCCGCCGCCTCCATCGTCGCGTGCGGGCCGCTTCGGGCTCGGCGCCATCGCACCCCAGTTGGTCGCCGGGAGGACCGGGCGGCCTGCACCGACGCCGACACGCTGAGGCGCGCACCTGCGACTGCTGGGCCGCATGGTGCGCGCCAGCCGGGCCGTGAGCGTAGCGCACCTGCAGGAGGTGCGGAGGATGCTCATGATGGTGAGAAGTGGAGGAATGCAATAATCATAGACGCCCGTCTCCGACTTTTGCTGTTCTCTCTGAAACGAGGTTTGAGACCACGTTGCGGCCGCGTGATGGGTTGTCACGTGGGTCTGCGCAATCTTTGCCACCGACATGAGATGATGACGGAGGTTGACTGGACCTTAAGGCTGAAAGTATTCCTCCATCATCATCGTCCATCGCCCATTCCATCCCAGAACTGCACTCCGACAGATACCGTTTCTACGATCGCGAGGCCCGTATACTTTGTGAAGAAAGAGTTGGCACGATGAGCGCCCTCGTGTCGCCCAGACCGCAACACCTACCTGTCCCTGTCCCGTCGACCGCTCCAAGCCGGACTCCCTCATCTTCCTCCGTGCGCTCGGCAGCCACGAGCGCCGGCGACTTGTCCGAAGTCATGCGTATCGACAACCATCGGGCACCATATGACAGGCGGCCGGTGTCAGACCTCCTCAGCCGCATGAAGATGGATGGCACAGATACTCGCTCTGTGGCGGATGTGGCGGCTGCCTCGAACGGAGTGGCGGAGAGCCAACGCTCGCCATCCATGGCTGAGCCAATACCCTCCGTGCCTCTCCGGAATGGCAGCGGTGTCATCTACCACGATGGAATCGAGGAGGACAAGCCTGGGCTATCAGTACAGCCCAAGAGCCCAGTAGCGACCCAAGGCCGCCGCTTCCCCGAGGAGGAGGACGAGGAGATCCTTCGCGAGACAGAGGACCGTTTCGTGCTCTTCCCTATCAAGTACCGAGAAGTGAGCTCGTTCACCATGGACAAAGCTGACGTCAGATCTGGCTCGCGTACAAGCAAGCACAGGCGAGCTTCTGGACCGCCGAGGAGCTCGACCTCGGCAACGACATGCACGACTGGACCGGCAAGCTCACGGACAACGAGCGGTACTTCATCCTCCGTAAGCTCAAAACGCGAGGCGTGTAAGCTGATATCAGGCATCCTTGCGTTCTTCGCCTCGTCTGACGGCATCGTCGGCGAGAACCTCATCTCAATGTTCTCGATGGAGGTGCAGGTCGCCGAGGCGCGTGCATTCTACGCCTTCCAGACCATGATTGAGCAGGTGCACGCGGAGACGTACTCGCTCCTCATCGAGACGTACGTGCAAGAAAAGAGCGAGAAGGAGTTCTTGTTCAAGGGGATGGAGAAGAGTGAGTCTAGCCTGGGCGCTTATTGTAGTGTTACTAACAGCAGTCCCCTGCATCCGGAAAAAGGCCGACTGGGCGCTCAAGTACATCACACCAGACATGCCCTTCCGCACCCGTCTGATCGCCTTCGCGTGTGTGGAGGGCATCTTCTTCTCGGGCTCCTTTGCGGCCATTTTCTGGCTCAAGAAGCGAGGCCTGATGCGAGGCCTGACCTTCTCGAACGAACTCATCTCCCGCGATGAGGGCATGCACACGGACTTCGCCTGCCTCCTGTACCAGTACCTGCGGCACCGGTGCTCGCAGACCGAGGTCCACCGCATCGTCTCCGAGGCGGTCGAGATCGAGAAGGAGTTCCTGACCGACGCCCTCCCCTGTGCCCTGATCGGCATCAACGCCGGTGTAGTCCCCGCCGCTTGCCGGCCAGTTTGCGTAGCTGACTCCAGTCCATGTGCCAGTACATGGAATTCGTGGCGGACCGCCTCGTCGTCGCACTCGGGTACGAGAAGCTGTACCACGCAACCAACCCGTTCGACTGGATGGAGCTCATCTCGCTCCAGGGCAAGGCCAACTTTTTCGAGTCGCGCGTGTCGGCATACCAGATGGCCAACGTGTCGCGCTCGGCCACGCCGGGGCGCGGGCGCTCAGACTCGTTCAACGAGGGGCAGATTAACCGTCGCGTCTTCCGCACCGACGCGGATTTCTGAGCGCGTGTGTACCGAGCTCGCCGTGGCACCTACTAGACCTAGCATTGACCATTGTCCATCACTCCATCACTCATCACTATTACAGCATATCACCCCTCTGTCACCTGTACCAGCAGTGTACTATAGTACCAGTACTAGTAAATGCACCGTTCACAATCTGTTCTCGGTGGGGCGTCCACAATGTGTTCTGGTATCTTACAAGCGGATGTTTTGCGTGTACAAGCTCCCACTGCATGCTCCCACAACATGTCGCCCTGTCAAGAACGCAAACATGCTTCTTAGTGGCCGCGTCTTAGTGCCCGAGATCTAGCTGCAGAAGAGGCATGCACGACGCCTCAACGCAACGCTCACTCGATAGGCCCAGCAGATGAGTACGTATTGTTCTCGCAGAGCTCATGCCACTCGGGCGGTACGGCGACTCCATATCTCGCTCCCAATAACCTCCTCGCACATCTCGTGCTCTACCTCTACGGGAGGCGCACTTCGCATTCTCAGTCCTCGGTCTGCGCTCTCCGCCCCCCATCCTCGTTCGCATACTAAGCCCCGCCCCGTGCGTGGCAACGAACACCAGCCCCTCGTCTGCCGTGCTCTCACTTCTGCAATGTGGTCACTTCCACAGCCCCGCTGACCCTCCGCTCGCCTTCCTCGGCTCGCCATGATGCTCGCCAACATCGACCCGCCATCATCAACTAGCCATCATCAGCTCGCCCCATCGTCAGCTCGCCATCGTCAGCTCGCCATCGTCAGCTTTGCTACCTTAAGCTCGCCACCATAAGCTCGCCACCATAACTCGCCATCATCAGCTCGCATCGCCTCCCCACCATGCAACCTTTGTGACCTTTATATTGTCCGCTTCCTCGGCCTTAGTTGACGCGGCTTTTGGCCTCCAGTTTCTCCCTCACATCCTCTATCACAACGAACTCAGTCATCGGCCCACATCGTACGTATCCTTACACAGTACTCATCCCCGTCCTCATCTACTCGCGGTGTGCCATTCTGTTGGTAGGCAACCCTTCGTCTTCTGTGGCACTTGTGGCCGCCCACCCCCATTTACGACCACGTCCACATCACAGGCATACCCACCTCGGACATCCAAGGGCGATGGCCAGCTCGAACTCGGACTCGGACGGGCACGCCCGGACACCGATGTTCAGTAGTCCCGAGGAAGTGTGGGCGTACTACGCGCCCTATCTTGAGTGGTAGTGGGTCTCAGCCTCTCCTCTCTCTCTTCAGTCTCGTCCTCCTCGTCCTCCGTATCCTTCTTCCTCTCCCTCTGCCTCTGCCTCTCGCTCTTCCTCTTCTTCCGTCTCGTCCTCCTCGTCCTCCGTATCCTTCTTCCTCTCCCTCTGCCTCTGCCTCTCGCTCTTCCTCTTCTTCCGTCTCGTCCTCCTCGTCCTCCGTATCCTTCTTCCTCTCCCTCTCCCTCTGCCTCTCCCCTCTCCCTCTCACTCCCCTCGCTCTCTCCCTCTCCCTCTCCTTCGCTCTCTCCAGGCCCCTCTCCCTTCTCCCGGTCCCTCTCCCTCTCACTCTTACTCTTACTCTCCCTCTCACCCCCCCGCTCCCTCTCACCCCCCCGCTCCCTCTCACCCCCCGCTCCTCCCGCAGCACAACCCCTGGCACAAGCTTCACCCTCGGCCCCTCCCCGCCCGGACAATGCAAGATCATGGACCCCACCACCGGCGTCGTGTGCGCTCGCCCAGCCGACTCGGGGACGCAGGGCGTCATGTGCTATGCGCGTGAGTCCTCCTCCCTCGTCCCTCCCCCCTCCTCCCTCGTCTTCCGAGTAACCTCTGACGGCAGACTTTCGGAAGTTGCAGGCTGAGTTGAGCGGTGTTCCTTCCCATTACTAGGTAGCAACGGCCACAGCGACGGTGGCGGCGCAGATATATCAGGTCTCGGGGCTCTGGCGGAACTCTTGTCGAGATAGGCCGGGAGGACACTGAGCGACGCGAGGGTGAAGTTAGAATACACATATGCACGATGCAGCTCAAGCTTGGGCTTTGCTGTCACTCCGCCTGCCACTGCTGTACCTCTGGTCTTGAACGGTTCGTGCCGTCGCATCCGTGGCATCCTTACAGCATCCTTTGCATCGGTATCGTACCACGAAGCATAGCTGTGGATTCCGTCCGGCGATAGTACGAACGCAGCTCTCGTACCTTGTTCAAGTGGAGAACGCCAATGTGGAGTGTACCCAGGAGCGACAGAGCCACAGTCCAACATCGCCTCCTCTCCTCGCTCGACCTCTGCCTCATCCTTACCCCTCCTTCTGAGACTCCTCTGAGACTCCTCTGAGACTCCTCTGCGACTCCCTCTTGAGTCTCCATTGAGCGTCAACCCTCAAGTCCGAGGCAGGCAGCCACGGCGCAGTCATCTCTCCCCGGCCCAGGACACCGGCCCGCCGCCCGCTGCCCACCGCCCACCGCCCACCGCCCAGTGTGCCTGCACGCCTTCCTCCACAGAGACGGAATGCTGGGCCTCCTATCTTCCGACCCGAAGATCTAGGTGCAGGCACCCAACCCACCCAACCCAACTTCCAGGACCCGAGGCCGGGACTTTGGGCTTTGTACTGTGGACTTTGGACTGTGGACTTTGGACGTGAGCTTGGACTTGAACGTGGGCTTGCTTGGCTTGGGCTGGGGGCTGGCTTGGCGGTATGACTCCGGGCCAACGTGTACGACAAGTTGGCGTGGACGACAGCCACTCGGGGCTTGGCGGCTGGCGCTGCTCGCACGTCGTCATTGGTCCGCAGCACCCACCCTACACCTAAACCATACGCGTTTGCTGTGCAACGACTCTGCATACAACTCACTGCAGCTGCATACAACTCACTGCAGCTGCAACAGCATCTAGGCAGTACATGAACACAGGGTATCCAAAAGAGAAAGAGGAGAGAGACGAAAAGAGAAACCGAGAAGAAAAGAGAGGATAATTAGAAGATAGTCTATGTACTACTCCAGGCCGGCAGGCGCACTCATATGTATGGCGCCCGCCGCCCTACCCAGGCAAAACCTACATGCCAGAGATAACCTTCTCCCAGCTGTTCCAGTCGGCCTCGCGCAGAAGGTAGTCGATGTTAATCGCGTTGCTGCGCCACGAGTCGAGCCACGCGTTGACCGCCGCGTTGCCGAGCATAGCGCCCGGCGAGCCCTCGCGTTGTGGCGACGCCGAGCGGTGGTCGCCGTTCGACGACGTGCCGTCGCCATTGACCATGCCGTTCGTCTTGGCGCCAGGTGACCTGCTCGGCGAGGGGAAGCGGGGTCCAACATCGACCTTGGCGACAACCTCGCGCAGAACACGCACAGCCAGACGCGCAAAGCTGCTGACGTCGGACGACCCGACGCTGTCCAGCAGCTCGGAGCCATCGGCGACACCGGCTCGCATAGCGAGGTACTCGCTCGACATGCCGATGGCCTGGGCTGCGTCGGACCAGCGACCCAGCGCTCGACGTGCATAATCAGTGCGAGCGTCGCCGCCGCCTCGAAAACAGTCGCGGGTTGAACAGCCTCGACGACAGCTTCGAGTCGAGCATCTTGGCCGACTTCTGGACCCGGATCGAGGCCAGGCAGACCTGCGCGATAACCGCACGGACGCCCGGGGAGCTCGACGGCGAGAAGTACGCAGCCAGGTGCGCACGGTGCACGCCCAGGCGGTACGACAGCAGCGTAGAGTGGAGGCGAACGCGATGCGGTGCAAGGTACGGGTGGGCCGAGTCAAACCGAGTGTCCGTCAGAGGGAAGAGACGCAGGTATGGTGGCAACGCATCCTGGAAGGCATCGAGAGACGCGTCGAACCGAAGGACGAGGTCGTGTGGCGTCCCGGACGGTCCGACAGTCGCAAACGAGTCAAGAATCGGAGTGATACGGCGCGCGAGGTGGGTGTGAATGAACAGGGCGGTGCACTGTGTCGGCCCTGCCTCGGTGGAATGCGGCGGCAACGTCGGCGCATCCGCGGGGATCTTGTACAAATCGGCCTCGGAGATTGGCGAAGGGAGGTGGATCCCCTGGTGTGTGTCTAAAATTGTGTACGGGAACGCCGTCTCGCTGCAGAGCGTAAGCGGTGGCCAACGGCGGAGCAATACAACGAAACTCACAAAGCAAACTGGCGGTCGGCGACGTAGAGTGCCCACATGACGCGACGGCGAAGCTCACGCTCGCCCTGGGGAATGCCTTCCCACTCCTTGCTCATGCCGAGAGCCTGCGCAGTCTTAATGGCCTGTGCGAGCCAACCACCGGCAAGGACGACGCGGTCCTTTCGGAAACCCAGGGTCGCGTAGCGGAACAGGATGAGCTTGTGTACGACGTACATGACCGACGGCGCGTCGCGCTGCTCGGCGACCTGACCAGCCAGGAGAGCAAGCTCAAAGTAGCGCTGGTCGAGAGGCGTAGGGTCACCACCTGACGCCTGCTGGTTGGCAATGATGCGGCTGGCCGAGCGAGGGGCGCTGTTGGCGGTCGACGCCCCGGAGGCGAGCAAGAGCTTGCCCGTCTCCTCAGGAAGGACGCGCATGGCAACGGCCAGGAAGGCGAAGGCATTGGCCAGAGTGGTCGCATCACCCTCGCGCATCTTGGCAGAGGCGCGGCGCTCCATCAGCGAGTGGAAGTCGTCCACAAATTGCGGCTGAAGGAGCGAAATGCCCTCGGTAAGGAAGGGGTCCTGGAAGAACGTCTGGAAGAGGATGTTCTGCGTCTCCGCCGAAGGGAGGGAGCCGGTCAGAGTCAGGAGCGGCGCACCGTAGGCATCCCAGCGGACGGCCGCAGACGCATGGTGATGTCCACTGGTCGCCACTGGCGGCTGAGGCAAGGGGAGGATCTGCGCGGGAAGGCTAGTGCGTGGCGGGAGCCGAGCGCGGTTCGACGACGATGTGCGCGGGAGCTCGGGCATGGAGGGGCGAACCTTCTTCTTCTTAGGGGGCGCAGAAGCGAGCTCGAGCAGGTCGTTGGACAGGTCGTCGTCAACAGAGGCATCGCGTTTCTTGCTCCGTGGCGAGCCGCCCTCCTTCTCGTCTGCGCTCTCGAGTTCGTCGACCTCGTCGTCCTTGGCCTCACCGAGCATGTCGGCGAGATCGTTGTCGACTGCTGCGCGGCGGGGCTTGGAGCCTTCGCCACCTGCGCTTCCACCGCCGCCGCCACCACCGTCCTCATCCGAGCTCGAGCCGTAGCCGTTCACGATGCGATCCCTGTCGAGACGGCGCTTACGCTCGGCGCTTCCGCCAGCAGCGGATGTCGGTCGGCTACCGGTCGCGGCACCGCTCTTGGGCCGCGACGTGCTCGAGAGCCATGCAGGAGATCCGCCGGCGCTGGAATAGCGCTGGTTGTGGTTGACAGGCTTCGGAATCTCGATATGGCTGCGGTCGCCTCCACCACCACCAACACCACCACCGGCGACGGCGACGGACACGGCGCGACGGTTGTGGACATTGTTGGCCTCGGTTTCTTCAGAGTAGTGACATGGGTGGCCCTTGCGGAGACATGATGAGCAAGATGGGCGCACTTGGTCGCACTGGGCGCAGTCAGCTCTGCTCCACGCTGAAAGGAGAGGGCGGGAGGACGCACCTTGATCTTGCGGTGATGGCAGAGGTCGCAGGACGACTTGCGGCTCTTGGATCCAGATGTAGCGGGCTTAGGGCTGGGCACGGGTGCCGAAGAAGCGACAGTGGCGGGTGGGGCTGAGCGCGAGGGTGCCGGAGCTGGGGGCTCGTCGTCACGGAGCTCGTCAACCTCGTCCTCCTCGTCGCGCTTGGCGCGTGGTGTGCCGCCGTTGAGGTGGCCGTTCATGTTGCTAGGTGGGATGCCGAAGCGCTCATGCTGTGGGCACTGTGGGCACTTTGGGCACTATGGTTACTGTGGGTGACACTGAGGGGTGCGGTACTGCGATCCCGTTCCGCAGGCGGTGTAGTTTCGCCTGCCGTGTCGTTGTTGACTCGGATGACCAAGTGGGGAACAGACATGGGTGCTGGTTTTGGTGATGTGGACATGGTGGTGCGAGTAGTTGTGCAAGGAGGAGCGCGGGGGGATGTAGGAAGGTGTTGGTGATGGGGGGGAGGGGGTGAGGGGCGGGTGATTCGCGCCGGTGGTGAGCACGGGGCGCCAAAGAGCGGCGTTGACCAAAAACGGTCTGTGCGGTAGTGGGTGCTGCGAGTCGGGGCGGATGGAGGGATGTCGACCGCTCCGTCTAAGTTGGAATTATTGTACTAAATGATATGCGCTGCAAAGTATGTGTGGCGAGGAGCTTGGCGAGGGCGGCGTGGATGAGGCGGTGTCACGCGTTTACACCGCAGCGGCGAGAGAGTTTGGGGGGGGGGGGGGGGGCGGGAGAGAGGGAGACGCGGCGACGCGGGGGCGATTAAGGCGGTGAGGCTTCCGAGTTCTGGGCGAAAGTTGACCTTAATTGGGAACACGGAGGAAGCTAGTCACAACGTGAACCACCTCCCACAAATGGGTATCGGGGCTAGATGGATGGTTTCGGGGATGATGGGGATGGCGATGGATGGATGAGTGATGGTGAGAACGAGCGAGGTGGGGACTGGTTGGTGCGGGCGGGATGAACGAGGCGAGGTGGGGGGCAAGAGGGTCGGCAAGAGGGGGGCGCGCGGAGAGGAACTAGATAGGTGAGTGGTGGTGGGTGCGGGCGGCGGCTTGGCCGGGAGGTGAGCGGCACCTCGGGACTGGGCGACTACTGGCGATTACTCGTTGGGCGGGGTTGAGCGCGGGCGGCTGGACCGTCCCATCTGATACTTCCAGAGAGGCCCAGAGTCGGGGCCGGCCACAAAAGGGGCAAAGGCAGCTCGTCCGGGGACGTGAGAGCCCGGCAAGCAAGAGAGGGGAGGAGGCGGCGGCAGGCGGAGAGAGGAGAGAGTCAATGTCGGTCGGTCGACCGGCCGGCCGGGGCGTCCGCGCCCGAGGGGAGGATCTCTAGAGGGCCCAGAGGGGCGCCGGCAGAGCTCCGTTTGGTGATGGGTGGGTATACCACCAGGTAAGTGTGCCCTCTCGGTGGCGCCTTCTCCTTCTACTCCTCCGGCCTCGGCCGCCTTTTTCCCTTTGCTGAAGTTGCTCGGCCCATGAGATTGCTTGCCACGAAATGCCAAGCAGGTTCCTCCCCGCCCCTTTCCCCTCCTCCTCTCTCCGACGCTCTCGGGATCTCTCCAAAGCATCATCATTCAAATTCCATCGAGCGTTCCAGCCCTTGGCCGGCTTGCCACTGGCCACTCCGTCCCGGGGTAGCTATTGTGACGACTATCTCCCGGAAATAGGTCCGTCGTCCCACTCTCCTCGCCGTCCACCCTTCGCCCTCACGGCAGTCGCCGCCGGCCCGTCCCCATCCACGACAACGATACCCACACGACACGAACCAGATCTCTCGCTCACACGCCGAATGCTTGGCCCTATCCTATGACTAGCCTATAGCATTCTCTCACACTATACATGCATATATGTTGCAGGGATGAGCATTCATTGCAACGGGTTTCTCATGCCGCTCGTGGCATGCGGTGACGACGGCATGGTCGGTGCGTGCCATTTAATGGCGCGCGGGCCCCTCGATAAGAACGAGCCGGGGAGCCACATCCGTGGTCCAACGGCACAACGACTCAACGCTCCAACGCTCCAGCGCTCCAATCCAGGGGTCGGGCCAGAGATCCCGACACCTTCGAACAACGGAACCGAGCGACAAGTGTTGCCTGTCGCGCTGTCGCCTGTTGCGCTGTTGCACGTCGCCGATGTCCGCCACCCGCCGTCCGGGTTGGCAAGTTGTGTCACTTCAAACCCAAGACACTGGGCCGAAGCCGAAAGAGGATAAACGTCCCAACGCGGGGGTCCAGATCTCCCCTCTCTCCCCTTACTCCCCCCTTGCTCCACACTCCGATCCACCGTCAACGTATCATTTGGATTCACGGCGCTTCCCGCGGCCCCCATTATTCACTACTTGGGATGGCAGAGATGGATACTGGATGCTGAGTGGTGGATTCGGACTATTCAGGCGAAGCAGAAGCCTCGCCCATCAGGCGTGGCGTTGAGGCTTCAGGCTCGAGGCTTGAGGTCTTTGAGGATTGAGGATTGAGGCTTGGGAGTTCGGCCCGCAAAACCGCGATGCCGCAGCGTGATGGCCGCAGGCCGCAGACCGTACTCTCGCAGCCCGCAGGGATCCGCGCCCTCAGACCGACCAAACGGAAGTTGAAGGCCGGAAGCCCCACGGCGCCGCCCACCTTTTTGTCTTGTCACCTAGCGTATCGTGTCCTGTACCTGTGTCGCGCCCAACCCAACTCCGCGGCTAGAGGCCTAGAGTGCCAGAGGGCCAGATGCAGGCGATGCCCTACTTCGCCCCCCCCCATCACTCCTCTGCGCCCGCACCTGTAATAGCGTTGCCGCATGGATCTCGGCCTGAATTTCGGAATGTGTCGAAGCGAGGGAATTGCGTGCGCACGACGTGGACGCCGCTATTCACCACGCCAACTGTCAATGCACGTCGCGTTCGGGTCACGTCTACAAGGCTGCCACGTCGGTGCATTTGTCGGTGCATGCGGTCTATTGGCTCCGCGGCATCTGTAGTTCTATTTCCACACGGGCCAGGACATGCACGCAGCCATCTCTCCCCCCGTCGCAGCTATATTCGCAGTGCAATAAGGGCGACTGATCGCTTAGCCCAAAACATACCGCCGTCGGTCAGTCAGGTACAACTTGCAAACGAAGCGCTCATTTGCTAAAGCGCGACGGCGTACGTAGTCCGCGCCTGCTTCGCGTGCTTCGTCCCGGAGGGGCTGCGTGGTGCGTGGTGAGGGTGCGTGGGTGCATGGTGCGTGGGCGAGGTGGAGAGCGATACGTGCGAGGGTAGCGAGGGCGGGGCGGGACGATTGTGGGGCCGCAACTGATTGGCTACCCATGACTACTGCCTCCCGAGCCGGCGCCGAGGAGTGCGAGGGGGGAGCAAGGGGGAGCGAGGGGGAGGGCCGCGTTGCCTCCGAACGAACGAACATGAGCCGAGAGTCGTCCCTGACTGGGATTGGCCCGACCATTGCCGGCCACCGGCCACCGGCCACTGGTCGCCGGCCACATGGCTCCCATGCTCACGAGACTTGGTCGTGCTCAGCATTACCTGCCACTCTTAGCTGCTACTGGGAGCTAGTTGGACTGCGGCGTAGACTGTTAACTGCGCTGGCTGCGCAATGCCACGAGGCATCGAGGCGTGAGACTAGCCAGAGCCGCGGCTGGCCTTACCGGCGTCATCCTTCATCCTCAATGACATTGCCACTACTACAGCCATGGCACTGTGTCAAGCTGTGCCTCAACACGGCACGGCATCAAGTTCCCGAGGCTGTAGCCTTGCGATCTTGCGAGATGGCGGAATGCTGTGGTTGGACAACGAGTCCGAAGCGGGCGCGTGCGGGGTGGGGAGCGGGGAGGCGCTGGTGCAGTGCGGGGCGCTGGGGCCGAGTGGACGTGCGTACCACGCCTCGCCGCTGAGTTCCGCTTCCAACTGGGTGCTTACCGACGGTGGCTGCGGGGTGAGGAATGTGTAGCGCGAGCTTCTTCATTGGGCAATTCGCACCAGGAGCGGCATGCACGACGGCTAGCCGGTCCACTCAGCAAGCGGTCTGGCCTGCCGCGGTGGGAATGCGTCGTGTCGGCTCGATCTCGGGTCTCGGGGTGGACAACGAACTGGCAGCTTATGCGGCAGCTTGGGATGAACGGCACTGCCACTGAGCTTGTGCAACGTTGGGGCGAGCAAAACCCGAGCTCGGAATCGACGCGTTTCTTGAGCGCGTTGGCCAGTAGAGCGTCCTCTTCCGCCGACGCAGTGCTCTCCTGTCCCACAGCGAATGCATGTAAGCGAACGCCAGGCCACGCAGAGGCACTGTATGGGACGATAGCTGTACGGGGTTGATGGGAGACACCGAACTAACCCAACTACAATCGCAGGTCGAGAATACGACAGCATCTCGCGCGATTGCGATACTAACCGCGGGCTGGAAGGCTGGACAAGGCTGGACTTCGAACGGTGCCCGGCGGCGCTTCCGCCTCGCGCTCAAGCTAGTGACGGGTCACGCGCCTCGGAGGCGGATCGGTGCGGAAGACGCGGTGCTGATCTGCCAAGTGGCACTCGCGGCCTAGTCAGTGGCCATGCCTAGGGGCACTGACAGCAGACGTACGGGCTACAAGTCACTGATGTCGGTAACCCGGCGTGCGCGACGAGAAACGTCGCTCGGCGTGCGAGATGTTGCGGATGAGGGACGGAGGCGCACGTACATACCAGTGGAACTCGCAGCGGATATGCAATGGCCGGCGGACGTTCATGCCAGATGGCAGTCATCGCGGACATTCGATGGCGGCGCTGGTATACCCCAAGTGGAACTGGCGGCCAGATATTCAATGGCTGGCCGACGAACACCCTGCAAGGCATGGGCGTTGGCGACTCGCATGGTGAGCAGATAAGTTGTTGTCAGCGTGTGAGATGCTCGTGCAGTGACATGGATGCAAGCTCCAGTTGCTAGTACATGGCTCTGTTCTTGTCGCTGTCTTGTACACTGGCGGTCTTCTGCACGACGCTTGTCTCGCGGTCTCGTAGCGGTCCTCCCGGCGTATGACCGTATGATGGTTGCCCCCCCGAGACCAAAGGGGCAGGCTGTACGATGCATCATCGCTCCCGATTCCTCCTTTCGTTCTCAGTTGCATCATGCTCGCTCCCGTTTGTCAGAAGCAAGGTTAGTACCACCCGACACTCGTACTGCTTCAATCTGCTTCATCGTGTGTCATTACAACTTCTTAGGCAACGACTCCATCGGGGCGCTCGCTCGCTCGCGCGGCGCTTACTGGCCGCCGAACTTCTGGTCCTTGTCCTTGATGGGGAAGTCGGTGCCGGTCATGCCCTTGTACTTGTCGCGGATCATGTCCGACATGACCTCGTCCTTGGCCTGCTCGGCGGCGGACTCGTTGTTCTGGTGTGAGCGGGGTACGACGTCGGCGGCAGCCGGCGGAGTGGGTGGGGTGGAGTGGGGAGAGGGGGGGGGGGGGGGGGGGGGGCGCTGGGGATGCCGCCGGTTGGGGCCTAGAGATTGGAGGGCGGCAGTCGAGCGCAGGGAGTGGGTGGCTGTGTACTACGGAGGTGAAGGAGACGGTCAACTCACCTGAGGACCAGCGCCCATGAAGCGCTCCTGGGCCATGTCGATGCCCTTGTCGAGGTAGTCCTCGTTGGCCTCGCCCTGCTGGCCGCCGCCGGCCATCGAGTTGAGCGAGCCCATGACTGGGTGTCAGTGTGTCCTGAGTAGATGGTGAAGAGGGGTGGGTGGATGCCACTGGTGGTGCCAATCGTGTGGAGGCCACTCGTGCTAGATGCCATTCGTGGTGGATTCCACCAGCTGGATGACACCACCTGGGTGCCACAGGGGTGGATGCCACGGTGTTGGATGCCACACCAGCTGGGGCATCCAGCTGGCTGCCACCGGGTCTGTGCGACTCTGCTGGATGGCACGAGCTTGATGGCACTCGCGCGATCGCTCATCGCTCAAGCGAGGCGCAGCGTGGATGCATGGTTGGAAGGAGGATGGGGAGACTCACGACCGCCACCGCCGCCCTGCTGCTGCTGGCCCTGCTGCTGGCCCTGCTGGCCACCGAGACCACCGGCTGCGTTCTTGAGGAAGTCCATGATTTGTGTTGGTTTGTTTGTTGGTGATGAGAGATGCGATGCGAGGATGGGGGAGAGAGAGCTGGCGGCGGGCGGGTCTAGATATACCCGTGAGCTGGGTCAGTTGTCAGTGATGGACTGCTGCTAGTGCTAGATGAGGGTGTGAGAGGGGGAAGAGGCGGCACGGCAGAGACGTCGGTGTCATAGACGTGTCATAGGATCATAGAGATCGGGCGTCACATGGGTGTCTCGTCTGTTGGGTCCTCTCTTTGCGGTGGGCTGGGGGTATGGGCCGCGGGTGTTGGGCCAGATATGTGCATCGAGGAGGCGAGTCTGCAGAGGATGGGAGTGCGCGTCGTGAAGTAACGAGGAGCACGACGAGAGCATCGACAGCGGGTAGGTGAGTTTGAGTGATGTGACTTGATCGAGAGTGTATGATGTCATCCCGGAGCCAAGCCGTTCATTTTGTGCGTCACTGCTGCTCCTTGCATTGCGCTCGCCTGGCTCCTCCGCTCGACTCCGGAGAGTCGGTGTTTCATTAAGAGCCGCTCCCTCTTCCTCGTAATTGCGATGCAGCGTGGGTGCAGGCCTATTAGCGTTGTTGGCTACAATGGCTCGCTGCTTCCGGTTAGTCGTGGCTGGCCATGGCTGGATGGATGGAAGGCTATGAGGGCCATGAGGCATGAGGTGGGGGTGAGGGCCCTCTTTCTGGGAAGCTGGGACGTGCCGATCTGTGACGCGCAGGCGGGTCGGATCGACGGGGCTCGATCGTGCATGATGTACGTACTGGTCTACGGGCGGGAATCGGGTACAGCATAGAGTAGTGATCATGCTGTCGTCTATGCCGAGTACCTGGAGCTTGGGATCGGAGACTACTTCGAGTTTGAGACTTGGATGTACTCTGGATCACAGGCCATGCGACCGTGGGAATGGAGGATAGAGACATGACTCAGACGCTACCACAACAGTGCGCGAGTGCCTCCATAACTTCGCCACTTCGTCGACACTCACTCTTCTTCGAAAGGGACAGACAGTGCAGCTGTTGGTGCAACGTACCGTGCAGCTGTTAGTGTAACACAACGTGCAGCTGTTAGTGTGTAACGTCCTCCAACTCATCACAGCGCGACGAAACGCAATGCCCACTATATTACATGACCGGATCTATGATGCTAATGATATTACACGAGGTTGGAGGGGTACTGGAACTCAGTAGGGTCGACAAAGTTCTCCTTGATGGAGCGCGCCGAGATGAAGCGGTAGAAGATGGAGATGGAGCCAGACTTGTCGTTGGTTCCAGATGCGCGAGCACCACCGAAGGGCTGCTGGCCAACGACGGCACCAGTGCACTTGTCGTTGATGTAGAAGTTGCCAGCGGCGTTGCGGAGCTTGCCGGCAGCCTTGGTGACGGCGAGACGGTCGCGGCCGAAGAGGGCACCGGTGAGGCCGTACTCGGTGGTGGAGTCGATGAGCTCGAGGGTCTTGTCAAAGTCCTCGTCCTCGAAGACGTAGACGGTCATGACGGGGCCGAAGATCTCCTCGGTCATGGTGATCGACTTGGGGTCCTTGGAGAGGATGACGGTGGGCTGGACGAAGTAGCCCTTGGAGTCGTCGGCAGTGCCGCCGACAAGGACCTCACCGCCCTCCTTCTTGGCCTTCTCGATGATGCTGGTGATGCGGTCGAACGCGGGGCGGCCGATAACGGGGCCGGTGAAGTGCTGGAACTCGGTGCAGGGGCCGATGGTGATCGAGCCGGCCTGCTTGACGAGCTCCTCCTGGAAGCCACCCTCCCAGAGCGAACGGGGAACGTAGCAGCGGGCGAGGGCCGAGCACTTCTGGCCAGAGTACTCGAAGGCGGCACGGATGGCCTGCACAACACCCGACTTGATGTCGGCCGAGGGGTGGTAGACGTGGAAGTTCTTGCCGCCAGTCTCACCGACGATGCGGGGGTAGCCGCGGTAGATGTCGAGGTTGTTGGCAATGTCCTTCCAGAGCTTGCGGAAGACGTGGGTCGAGCCGGTGAAGTGGAGGCCGGCGAACGACTTGTGGTCGATGCACTGCTTGACGATGTCGGGGGGCGAGCCAGGGACGAACTGGATGACACCGGCGGGGAGGCCGGCCTCGACGAGGATCTTGTAGACGAGGTAGCTCGAGTAGTTGGCGGCCGGGGCGGGCTTCCAGACAACGACGTTGCCGACGATGGCGGGCGCAACGACGAGGTTGCCGCCAATGGCAGTGAAGTTGAAGGGGGTGACGGCGAGGACGAAGCCCTCAAGAGGACGGAACTCGGTACGGTTCCAGACACCGTCCGAGTTGCGAGCGGGCTGCTGGGTGTAGAGCTCCTCGACGAACTTGACCGAGAAGCGGAGGAAGTCGGCGAGCTCAGCGGCGGCGTCGATCTCAGCCTGCCAGGCGTTCTTGCCCTGGCCAAGCATGGTCGCGGCCATGATGTCGAAGCGGTACTTGCCCGAGATCAGGTCGGCGGCCTTGAGGAAGATGGCGGCGCGGTCGGCCCACGGCATGTCCTCCCACTCGCGCTTGACGGCGAGGGCGCCGTCAATAGCCTGAGTAACGGTCTCGGGGGTCGCGGCGTGGTACTCGGAGAGGAGCTTGGCGTGGTCGTGGGGCATCTGCTGGCCCTGCTTGTCGCCCGAGCGGATCTCCTTGCCGTTCACAATGCAGGGGACGTCGAAGGGAGCCTCCGAGGCGGTCTTGGCGAGAGCCTCCTCGAGGCCCTTGCGGTCGGCCGAGCCGGGGGGTAGGAGCGCTAAGTGTCAGCCGAGTCCGACGAGCCCGCGGAGCGGGCGAGGAGACGAGGCGCATGGATAAGAAGGAGGGCTTGTTGAGCAGCGAGGGAGTGTAGGTGAGAGCGCGGGTAGCGGGGAGGTAGGGATCATGAAGGCAGCAGTGGCGGCTAGACCACCATCGACGAGCGACAGTGGTGGCCATCAAAGGCAAGCCACTCGATGTCCGAAGGCTGCTCCCCACCACTCCCACTCCCACAGTCACAGCTCAGCTACTCCGCTCCTTTCGCACCGTCCCCCAACGCCGCCTCCCCACCGAGCTAGAGACACTCACCATAGGCTCGTTGTTGATAACGGGGATCTTGAACGAAGCGAGCTGGGCGGCCATGATCGTTTCTGTTTCTGACAAAGGTGAAAGGAAAGGAAAAGGAATGGGAGAACGACAAGATACACCGCGGTGGATCTTATATGCCAGTCTGGCGGTGGGCTTTGGGCTTGGGGGTGAAAGAGAAAGGCGGCGGCGCTTGCATTCGTTCCACACTTGGTGGTGGCTCGCCACTTGCATGTGATCTGGTAATAACAGTGAGAGTGGGCGCTTACCGCGCGGCTACCGCTGAATGTTCACTGAGGATATATTATATCCAAGAGGGGGGACACGGGGAGGGATCGGTCAGCACCGTGGATGAATGCTCACGTGGCATAGTCCGATGGCGCCTGCCTGACTCCTTACTCCGCTCTACCCCGCTCCTCCGCCCAGCATTCTGTCATTCTGTGCCTGAACAGGAAGGCCGTGGCTTATCCGACGCTGGACCCGGCTTCAAGCCGAAAAAGGCACAGAGCCCCAGATTTTACCCATATCGCTCTCTCGCCTCTCGTTAAGAGCCAAGAGCCGGCCGTCCGCGCGGCTACTTGCCCTCCCCTGCGTCATCTAAGCGACGTCGACGATAACAGCTGGAGCGCGCCCAGGGCAAGGGCGACGCCGAGATCGCTACTTGGATCGGTCCAACCATCGGTGACGCGATCAGTAGTTGGTACGCGCCTCAGCTCGCCTCGCCTCGCCTCTCCTCGACTTTTTTTCTGCATTACGGCCGTGGCGTCGAGTCGACGCCGGATCGGACGGCGGGATCGGCGGACGGTGGAGGTGGGCCGGATGATGCCGAGCTATGCCTGATTATGTCCATGGCGATAAGTACTTTCGTATCGGACTTGGCGCCTGTTCATCCATTGCCCCCCTGCCCCGCCATCATCCACACCCATAAGTAATGCCTAGGCTTATCCATGCACGACATCGACGACCCACTACGTCTACTACCGCTCAACTGACACTACTATGCAACTATCGCAGACCCAGCAAACCCACCTCGGCATCTAACACCAATGATCACCTCACCAACACCCGTCTACTCTAAGCGCGCACCACCTCAGCACTGAACGGCGTATCGCTCCACACCTCCAAAGCCCACTCCGCGACCGTCGCATTATACGTGCTCGGCACCAGCACATACACCCCCGCGCCCGCCTTGTGCCGTCCGGGCGACACGCCAGACACGCGCTCGACATACGGCCCCGACGTAGCTACCAGGTCGCCGAGGCTCGCGCCAGTGCCGCGCTTGAACACAGTCAGGTTGATGGGCACGGGCATTGGCGTGGGCAGCGTGAGGCGCGCGATGACGTTGGACGGCGCGGACAGCGTCACTTCCACGCGCGGGTTGCGGTCGTACGCGTTGCCGCTCGGGCGGCCGCCGGCCGTGTGCTCGTCCCTGCCGTCAGTAACGAGGAAGGCCGGTGAGGGACGTACCAGCGGCCGAGAATGGTGCGCGAGTACATTCCCGCGCCTTCTTGTGGGATCGGGGAGATGGTGACCGGGGAAGACGACTCGACGACGAGGCTGAATTCGCCAGTCTCCTCGCGCTCGTACGATGATACGAGGACAGTATACGCCCCGGCTGGCATTAGCCTACCTCTCACCCAAGCGAGACTCACGCTCCACATCGTCCACCTCGCAGTACGCCATGCCGTACGAGTACGGCCCCGACCCCGCAACGATCGACTCGGGATTAAGTCTGTCGTCAGCCCCTTCCCATCACTCCGGCTCCGACGTACTCGAAGACTCGCTCGCCCTGCCCCCACAGGAGCTTGACATTCCACGCGAGATCCTTGGCGCCCTTGAGCGACAGCCGCATCGTCGTCTTCTTCCCCCCGGAACCTGCCCCGGTAGGCGGGGATACGACGAGCTTGTACTGCGGGTTCTTGTGGTGCGTCGCAAAGCCTGGATGCCCGCCCGCCGAGCGCTTCGTGAGCTCGCCTGCCACCTCCTCGCTAAAGGGCAGGGTGAGACCGACTTTCGTGAGCGACAGCTCGGTGCCGGGCGACGCGAAGGCGCGCAGCGTGAACCCCGTCTGGATGCGGCCGCGGTCGCGCGACGGTAGCGCATTAAGGACGTTCTTGCCGTCCCGCAGCGAGAAGCGCACGAGGGTGTGCAGGGCGTCGGTGTATGGGTTCTGTTGTTAGCGCGGCCGGGAGGGAGACGCACCTCGTCCTCGTGCGAGGGTGCTAGGCGGCTGTGGTCTTGGGTGACGCGGTTGCGGTGGTCGCGGAAAACGTGAAGAGCGATGTCGTCCAGTGGGACGTCCTTTGAGTTCCGGTGCTGCGATAGCAGTAACCACACCTCGGCGTCGGGCTGCGAGGGCGTAGCGACGACTCGGTAGCGTGGGCTGGCACCTGTGGTTAGCGGTGATCAGTACGGCCTGGACTTACGCAGCGATAGAGACTCTTCGTCCTGGCTATCCGAGGCCTCGGGCTTGGGCCATGACCTGTGATGTTAGCGCGTACAACTTGCTGCACCCACCAATGCCGCTCCGCCGTAACTGGAAGCAAAGCCGGGTCCCAATTGAGATTCAGTGTCTCAAACTTGCTGCACACCTCGTCCCAGCTCATAGTAAACGAGTACGCCACTGTTGTCAGTGCTGTACGCCGCTGCACACTCACATCTGGTCGCCTCCTCGCCCACATGGACCTCCTGCAGCTCGGCCGCCAGCTGGTCCACACTGGGAGACCCAGGCTTGGCGGACCCAGGGTCAAATATGCGCAGCATGCGCTCGCCGTCGGCCTCCCTCAGCTCTGCAGGTCAGCGTATCTCTCAACGCAGAACCCACCTGTAACTCCATAGGCATGCAACGGTACTAGGCCAGGCGCAACATGGTTCCCCGACCCCAGCGTAACGATAACGTTCCCCTTCTCCCATGCGCGATGCAGCCGATCCCACTCCTTCTCTCTCCGGAAGCCCGAGTTGAGACTGAGCCGTTCCGGGATCCACCCCGTGAACGCATAAACGTCCGGAGCGGGGTCAGAGCCCGGAATGGCATACCCGCCCAGCGCCTTGAAATACCCCTTCACAGCAATCGGGATCCAAGCGGGCCCGGCATCGTCGCCCTCGCTGTCGCCCAGCCTGGCTGTGATGTGGAGCGGCTTTTGCGTCGTCGCAGACCTCGGGAGGAGGGCGTCGACCACCACCTGAAGTAAGTCAGCACACAGCGCGAGGCTCGACTTACGGAGCGCCAAGCGCCGTTCAAAAGCAGCTTGACGACGTGCTTGGCGTTTTCCGACCGCGTCGGCCGCCCTGAAACTGCTTGAGGGTAGAGGGATGATTCGCACAGCTGTTGACCTGGTCAGTCTCGGCAAGTCATGCGTCGAGGTTATGTGTACACCAGCGCCGCTGATCATCGAGCAGCCTCCTCCTTGGTGGCCGTGGGCTCAAACTCACCTTCGTGCCCCACTGCGCGTTGTGCGCGATACAAGCACCAAGCCCGGCGGTGACAGAGCAGTCGGCTCCTGGTCCCTGCCGGACCTCCCACAGCCCGTCCTTGGTCTTCCACATCGACTCGGGCAGCGGCGCCCACTCCGGTTCCAGCGCCAACTGCTCCTCCGCGAGCTGGGGCTGGCGGGCATCTTGGAACGTGGCCCCAGCAAACTCGAAGTCGGGGGGACACCCCCGCCAGATATCGGCTTGGAAGCCGTTGATCCGCGCTCCGCGACGCACGACAGCCTGCTCCTCCGCCTCCTCGTCGACGCCCGCCGCGCCAACCTTCCCGCCGAGCCCCTCGACGCGCTTCTTGACTTTCTCGGCGCGCTCGAGCACCAGCCGCCATTTCCTCTGTACGCCCGCGCGCTCTGACGGGGGCACGAGGGAGGACTGGAGGAGGTGCGAGTAGGCCTCGGCGGCTTGGACGTACAGGTGGAACGCCTTGGTGAGGGTTGGGAGCGGGGACGCAAGGGGCGAGAGGGAGGGGAGGGAGGCCTCGGTCGTGACGGCACGGTTGCCGATGGTCTGACGCGGGTCAGTGTGTACTCTATCAGTGATAAGGGAGGAGAGACACACCGATGCAATCTTGAGGCCTTCATGAAACGTGTTAAAGGCCATCCCGGAGCCGGTGGTGGAATGTTGACAAGGAGATAGTCGAGAATAACAAGCCCAGTTCGAGAGATACAGAGATGAATGCGGGGTTGAAGCGCCGGCAAAACCTTGGATAAATCCCAGGCCGTCGTCATCATCTGACCCCCACCCCACTCGGCCCTTTATTGTCGTCCCACCCAGTATAGTGGCAACAATTGTCCTGTATGCGGTGAAGCGCATTAACCCCCCCGTCGGCCGTCGATCACAAACCCCACTTCGACATCCATCTCCGTTCTTGGCTGTGCAACAATCTCTTTTCTATCGCGCGACTACGTTGTCAACTACTCTTTTTGCTACACTCTTTTAATCATCCATATCTACGACTATCACTCCCTGGGCAGCCCCCACCACTCGCTCTACATCTCACACGATCGCCACTGCCCACTATGGCCCCGGTCTCTTCGGTCTCCCCCGTCACCGGCAAGCCCGTCCCTCCCGACTACATCCATGCGTCCTCGATCCACTTCCAAGACACTCAAGGGCGAAGCGTCCTCCTTCGAGGCATCAACTTCACAGCCTCAGCCAAGGCACCACTAGGACAGCCGAGCTGGACACAAGACGGATTCTGGGAGGATGCCGAATCGGGGAAAGGCGACTGGGTCGGTGCGATGGGCGTCAACGTTGAAGATGGAAGTGCCGATGTACGTATCATTAAACTCTACGGCTTAGATGCCATCGCTCACACGCAGGTCCATCTCGCCCGCTTGAAGGCATGGGGCTACAACATGCTGCGATTCGTGTTCACTTGGGAGGCGTTGGAACACGAAGGACCGTGAGTCGACACTGCCATCGCGGCCATTCTGACATCGCAGAGGCAAATACGACTACGCGTACATGGACTATGTCGTCAAAGTGCTGTACAAGTGCAAGGAGTACGGCTTCCGGGTCAACATGGATCCCCACCAGGACGTGGTGAGTCACAGCGGTGGCGACGGCGCTTCTTGGCCATCGTAACATCGTCACGCACGCCCCAGCTGACATCCAGTGGTCACGCTTCACTGGCGGATCCGGCGCACCGCTATGGACGATCTACGCATGCGGCGTCGACCCACACAACATCGTGCCGACGTCGTCAGCACTTGTGCACTGCGACTACCCGAGCAAGGAGAACCCGGACCCGCAGTCGTTCCCGGCAATGATCTGGTCGTCCAACTACCACCGAGCGTTCGGGCAAACGGTATGGACCCTGTTCTTTGCGGGCAAGGAGTTTGCGCCAAAGTGCACGATCAACGGCCAGAACATCCAGGACTACTTGCAGGACCACTTTATCAACGCCGTGGGTGAGCTCGCCAAGGTCGTCGCTGCGGCTGGCGACGGCGAGCTCCTCGAGTCGTGTGTCCTCGGATGGGACTCCATCAATGAGCCCGCCGAGGGCCTCATTGGGATGGGGGACTTGAGTGTGGTACCCAAGGAGCAGTCTGTGCGCCTTGGCACTGTCCCTACTCCGTTCGACAACATGCGGCTAGCCATGGGCCAAGCGGTCACCGTCGACACCTACAAGTTCACATCCATGGGGCCATCCAAGACCGGACGCGTCGTGGTTGACCCCAAGGGCACACGGCTATGGATCACGCCCGAGGAGGACAAGAAGCGAGGCGCAGGAAGGTTTGGCTGGCGGCGAGGCGATGATTGGGAGGTTGGCACGTGCAGTGAGTTTAACAGCCGGTTGAACGCTTACCAACTCTTCAGTTTGGGCACAGCATGGCGTATGGGACCCGATCACTGCTAGGCTTCTACGCCCCGACTACTTCCTGACTCTGCCAACAGATCCGGCGCACGAGGTCGAGTTCGTTTACGACTTCTGGCGGCAGCACTGGATGTCGTATGCCTCGAACATCCGGACACACCACCCAGACGCTGTCCACTTTATGAACACGACCGTGTTCAAGCCCTTGCCCGACTTGCCAGAGAGCTTCCTGTCCGGCCGAGCATGCTCCACCGCGCACTTCTACGATGGCCTGACGCTCATGACCAAGCACTGGAACTGGTTCAACGCCGACGCGCTCGGTATCCTGCGCGGCAAGTACTGGTCCATTGTCCAGGGCTTGAGAGTCGGCGAATCGCGCATCCGCCAGTGCATCCAGGACCAGCTGGGTGTACTCAAGGAGGACACGCAGAAGAGTATCGGCAACTATCCTACCATGATCGGCGAGATCGGCTGTCCCTTCGACCAAGACGGCAAGCGGGCATATGGCTACGTCGACGGCGGCAAGGGCAAGGGCGACTACTCGCAGCAGCTTCGATCGTGGGACGCGTCGATGAATGCCAACGACGGTCCCAACTCACTCAACTATACGTTCTGGAACTACACGCCAACTTCGAGCCACCAGTGGGGAGACGGGTGGAACGGCGAGGACCTGTCGATCTGGAGCGCCGACGACTGCAAGGGTGCGACGTACAAGATGCAGTCAAGTCTCGCGAGCTTCAGCGCGACGCGGTCGCTCGACGAGTCGACGGCGTCGACGCTCCTCTCGACATCGTCGTCACAGACGCTCCGGCCGCGCATCGTGTCGCCAAAGGGCATTGAGTCGGGCGACGATGTCACCGCTGAACTGCTGTTAGACGGGACACGCGCTATCAGCGCAGTCTGCCGCCCCTACCCTGTGTACACCGTCGGCGCTCCCACGCGGATCGACTTCGACATCGCCTCGACGTCCTTCAAGCTGGAAGTGACCGTCAACCCCAACGACGGCGGCGACGGGACGGTCATCTACGTCCCGTTCGTGCACTACGCGCGCGACATGGACTGGAGCCCGTCAGCCCCAAGCAAGCAGGTGGACGACGGAGGCTCGGATGTCTCCTCGCGCGCCAACTCGGCCACCTCGCTGCTCGACGGCGACGAGCCGGCTGGCGTGCTCAAGCCGCATGCGCTTAACGCCCAGCCCCTTCGGCTGGCCATCGACGTCAGAGTGTCCGTGGGGGAGTACACCACCGCCGGCCAGTACTTGACGTGGCGCTACCCGATCCCAGCCGTGCGCACGGTGTACACGCTCGAGATCCGGCGCACCAAGGGCGTCATGGCGCACAACGTGATGCCCTCGTCCAACTCGGGGTGGGGCGGCATGCTCGCGTCGCTCGGGTGCACCATCGCATGACTAGCCGTGCTCGGTGCTGTCGCTTCTGTCGCGGGGTATCTCTTTAGTCTCTAGAATTTTGTTAGAATCCTTGTTGCCACAATGTTAGATTTATCGACCTGCTCGAAGTATGTGGATGGAGGCGATGGTGCCTCACCGGCCTTGTCGGCCACCGGCGCCGGCCCAGCTCACCGGCTATTGGCGGGCTCAGAATGTTCCCCACTCAACTCCCCTGAGTTCCTGGGTATGCGCGATAAGCCTCCAGAGGACGTTACACAAAGTACAAAGCTGTCAGTGCAACGCAACATATACAGGTCAAGTCATGCAGTGCTCAAGAATACGCACGACGACTGTTCACGGCGTTCAGCCGACATTGCCCGGAGTTGTAATGAGCAGTGTAATGAGGAGTTACGTTTATAAACCCGAGATCCTTAGTTCCAAGTGACAACAAATGTCGACGCTCTCTGAATGGCCGGGGTGGCCGGGGTCCAACAGCCACTGCCCAGCGTATGCGATCTCACCCTCAGCCTCAGTCTCATACGCTTCCTCGTCCTCATTCCCGTTCCCGTCCTCGCTCTCGTTCTCGCTCTCGCTCTCACCCTGCTGCTCACTGTTGTGGCCTTCATCTCATCTACCTACCTGGCTGAGTACACGAGATGCACCTCGTCCCCCGTGAGCAGGTGAGTTTTCTTCTTATCGCGGTTTCGGAGTCCTCGGGCCACCTTCACCTCCCCTCATCCTCCCCCTTCCTACCTCCCCCCTCCCTGCCCTCCCATTCCTACCTCCCCTCCCAGCCCTGCCAGCCTCGCCATGTACCCGCTCACACCAGGACAAGCTCATCATCGCGGCCGTCGGGCAGCTAGCCCAGCGCCGCCTGGCCCGCGGCCTCGCGCTCAACCGCCCCGAAGCCGTCGGCCTCATCTCGTCCCAGCTGCACGAGCTCGCGCGCGATGGGACGTATACAGTCGCGCAGTTGATGGATATCGGCAAGAAGTTTCTCGGGCGGCGGCATGTGATGGGTGAGTGCGCCGGCTTTGCAACACTTGTCTCTCCCTCCAAGCTTCCCGGTCGAGGCCCGAGGCTAGACTTGAGAGGAGACGAAGGGCGACAGCGCTGACTCGGCAGACGGCGTGCCGGAGCAGATCCACTCCGTACAGGTCGAGGCGACATTCCCCGTAAGTTGCACTACGTTGGACGACGCTGACATCAGGATGGGTGAGTTGCCTATACTCTTTCCCTCTGCGAGAGGCATCGGACAATGCGCCTGCCCTCGCCGCATTTGCCACACGCTCACACCAGCACCTTCCTCGTCACGATCCACGACCCCATCTGCTCGGACAGCGTCGACCTCGACCTTGCGCTGTACGGGAGCTTCCTCCCGATCCCGAGCGAGGACAAGTTCCCCATCCCCACCAAGCTCGAGCCCCAGCAGCTCGCCGGCGCCCTCGTCTGCCGCAAAGACAAGATCCGCCTGACGCCCGACCGGAAACGCGTCCTCGTCGAGGTCAAGAACCTGGGCGACCGCCCAATCCAGGTCGGCTCGCACTACAACTTCCTGGAGGCCAACGCCGCGCTCCTCTTCGACCGCGAGCTGGCGTACGGCAAGCGTCTCGACATTGCGGCCGGCACGGCTGTGCGCTTCGAGCCGGGAGAACGGCGGACGGTGCAGCTGGTCGAGATTGGGGGGCGGAAGCGGATTTCGGGTGGGCACAGCATTTGCCCGGGCGAGGTGGACGAGCAGAAGCGGACGACGGTGGTGCGCGAGCGCGTCAAGGAGCTCGACTTTGCACACAAGAAGCAGGATAAGGTCGAGGATGGGGTTGTGCCGGAGATGGACCGCGAGGTGGTGAGTGCGCCGACGCAAGTCGAGCTCAGATATGGACCGCGCTTGAGCTCACACGCAGTATGCGTCCATGTTCGGACCGACCACTGGCGACCGCATGCGGCTGGGCGACACTAACCTCTGGGTCGAGATCGAAAAGGACTACACCGTGTACGGCGACGAGAACAAGTTCGGCGGCGGCAAGGTCACACGCGATGGCATGGGCCAGGCGTCCGGGCGCGCCGACACCGAGGTTTTGGATACGGTCATCACAAACGCTGTTATCATCGACTGGAGCGGGATTTACAAGGCGGACATTGGTATCAAGGACGGCTTCATTACAGGGATCGGCAAGGCAGGCAACCCCGACATCCAGGACGGCGTGGACCCCAGCTTGGTCGTCGGGTCCAACACCGATGTCATCGCTGCCGAGGGCAAGATTATCACCGCCGGCGGCCTCGACACACACGTGCACTACATCTGCCCCCAGATTGGCGAGGAGGCGCTCTCGTCTGGCCTCACGACTGTCATTGGCGGCGGCACTGGTCCGTCGGCAGGCACGAACGCGACGACATGTACGCCGAGCAAGTACCACATGGAGGCGATGATGCTCGCGACGGATGGCTCGCCGCTCAACTGGGGCTTCTCGGGCAAGGGTAACGACTCTGGCGAGCCGGGGCTGCGCGACATCATCGAGGCCGGTGCGATGTCGGTCAAGATCCACGAGGACTGGGGCGCGACGCCAGCGACGATCGACTGCGCGCTGAACCTGTGCGACGAGTACGACATCCAGCTCAACATCCACACCGACACGCTCAACGAGGCGGGATACGTCGAGAGCACGGTCGACGCGTTCAAGGGCCGCGTGGTGCATACGTACCACACCGAGGGCGCGGGCGGCGGCCACGCGCCGGACATCATCGTCGTGTGTGAGCATCCCAACATCCTCCCGTCGTCGACCAACCCGACGATGCCGTACTGCAAGAACACGCTCGACGAGCACCTCGACATGCTGATGGTGTGCCACCACCTGGACCGCTCGATCCCCGAGGACATTGCGTTCGCCGACTCGCGTATCCGCGCCGAGACGGTTGCGGCCGAGGACATGCTGCACGACCTCGGCGCGATCTCGATGATGAGCTCGGACACGATGGCGATGGGGCGCATCGGCGAGGTCGTCGCGCGCACCTGGCGCACGGCGTCCAAGATGCGTGACCTGCGCGGCCCGCTCGAGGGCGACGCCGAGGGGCGCGACAACACGCGCGTCAAGCGCTACATTGCGAAATACACCATCAACCCTGCGGTCACCCACGGCGTGTCCCACATCGTCGGGCAGGTGGCTAAGGGCATGCTGGCCGATCTGGTCATGTGGGACCCGGCGAGCTTTGGCGCGCGCCCCGACGTCGTGATCAAGGGCGGCCTGATTGCCTACGCGCACGTCGGCGACGCCAACGCCTCCATCCCGACCGTCCAGCCCCTCATCGGCCGGCCCATGTTCGGCTCGGAGCCCGGCGCCGCCGCGTTCAACTCGCTCGTCTTCGTCTCCCAGGCGTCGATCGACAACGGCATCATCGAGGGGTACGGGCTGCGCAAGCGCGCCGAGGCAGTGCGCAACTGTCGTAACATCTCCAAGCGCGATATGAAGTGGAACGACTACATGCCCCGCATGGGCGTCGACCCAGAGACCTACGAGGTGCATGCCGACGGCGTGCTCATGGACGTCCCGCCTGCCGACGAGCTGCCGCTCACCAAGAAACACTTCTTGTTCTAGCCTGGGCGTGTGCTCCTTCAACTGTAGTTTCGTGGTTTTCATCTGGTCATGCAACATTGTAGACTCGTATTGACATCAGACACGCATGGATATGCGCCGATCATTATACATGCTAGGATACAACGAGTGACCGCCCGAGAGAGATGAAGAGATTACCGGATTCTGTCGGCACTACTGGACAGCAAAGCCTTGCTTCTCAGATGCCACAACTTGCCAGCTCGCGACGCCGAGCTCGAGCCCGCCCCACTCGTCCATGACCGCGTCGTCGTCGTCAGGACTGAGTGGCGTGTCGCGTTGTGTTGGTGGGCGCGGCATGCGGACAGCTACCACGACGTCGAGCGGCTCGCCAATTATACAGTTGAAGGCGTCCGGGTCGTCAGGCGCAAAGCGGGGCGGTTTAGGGTCGTGCGCCGTCTTGAGGTATGACACATAGTTGGGGAAGTAGGGGATGGGGGAGAGCGGCTTGACGGGCTCGCTCACGAGCTGAGGGACTGGGATGAGGGCGAGTGGGCGCTGTATGGCGAATGAATGTCCAAGCGAGCAGGGCGCGGATGGGCGAGTGGGCGAGTGGGCGAGTGGGGCGTAATTGGTAGCCCAAATCAGGTGTGGCAGAGTCCAAGCGTTGCGCAGTCGTGGGCGTCCAAGCATAAGTGTTTGCGGAGTAGGGCGGTCCACGGATCGCCAAGATTTTTGATTGTTTGTAAGGGTAAGAACAGGCATGGTGGGAAGCGATGAGAGAGGCACCGCCGAGGTCCAGAATGGTCGATCCATGGTCGTGGATAAATCGGGTAATTGTCGGTGGGCCGGGCCGACGGCGTTGGAAGGTGGGGAGGTCGGCAAGAAGAAGCAAGGACAGAGATCATCGAAGACGAGATGGACGATGTCAACGACGGGGGTGAGTGCGGGATGAGTATTGCGGCGGGAGATGAGATGGAGTGAAGATGGAAGGTCGAGCGTTGAGGGAAGAATGTGTCAGCCAGATAGCACGGGTGCGCGCTTGTGTCACTTGGCACGTACCAGGTCCTCCATAGATGTGACCTCGAGCTCGCCTCTTGCTCCGAAATCTGGGTCGGCGTCCGTGACTGCTATTGTTGGGGCAGCTGCAGACGCTGGTGGACGGGTGGATGAAGTGAGAGGAGTGGTGGATTGAGCCTCGGTGGAGATGGGTGGTTGTTGTGGTGATTCGAACGTGTCCTCGTACACACTTGATCGTCTTGAGGCCGTCGTCGAGTCCTCTCCGACAGCAACTTTCGTCTTGCCCTTACTCTCGCCTGCACTGGCGTCGCCATTGGCGTGGCCGACACCTGCGCCACCACCACTGCTCCGTTTCTGCGTCTGCTTCTCCAGCACTTCCCACCAATCTGGCGTCCGCCACCCGTCGAGTTTGCGCAGTGCCGGTCGTTCTCGCATTGGCACATATCCTTCCATGCCTGGGACCATGAGGCCAAGCCTCTCCGCCTCTGCGAGGATGATGAGGCGTCGACGACGCGTCCGGACATAGTTGAGAAGGGAGACTAGTGCGAACGCGCCTAAGACCGCAATGAGAATGTAGAAGAGCTGTGGTGGTTGTCAGCAAGGAACGGCCAGAGCTGAGAGCAAGGAGATGTACAGGTGAGACTTTGACTTCCATGGGCGGGAGAGAAGAGGGACTCGCGGAGGGACGTGAGGATGGAAAGAATAAGACGGTGAAGTGGGTGATGGGAGGATTGTTGGTTCACCGGGTGGCCCAAAATGGATGACTAGATGGGGTGGGAGGTCACGCTCGAAATGCCGTAGCCCGGTGGGCGGCAATGCAATGATCACCAACGACAACCGTTCGCCTCCACCTTTAGACTAATGGGCTGTGGCGACAATTTGAACAAATAACATTATACTCTTGTACTCGCTGCTCGTTTCCGATTATGCGAGATGGGTAGATTGACTTGACATGCCATGGCGTTGCGGCGGTGCGGAATCCCACTCAATGTTCCCGCCGCTCGCCTGCCCTCCTCGTTCTCTGCTTCCTCTTTGTGTGGCAATTGTGGAGCTAGACGAAAACAAGAACACACCTTGTTATAGAAACCATTTGTACCAGGACTGTCGCGTCGTACGTTGCTGCGCACGGCGACAAGTGCTATACCTGTACCATCGCGTGGCATAGTTTTGAATGACTGCCTTGCGAGGTACGAGGTTGGTAAGAAGCAGCTTGTAGTGGCAAAGCGGGGGTTGAAGAATGAGAAGGAGTAGAATAGAAAGCGGGCCCCAGAGGAGTCGAGAGCCAACACGATGCCAAGAGGGCCAAGGCCGGGGGGAGGGCGGAACGGAGGAGCCTTAAAGGTAGGGATGGATTAAACTCAAATTAGTGGGATCCCACATGCTACGTTCTAGACTCACCTTTGAGCAAGTGGCCAATAGTTTCCCACGGTTGCTCTCTTACCCAACCACGTGTGGGCCAGCATGGTAGAGCCCGGCGCGCGGACGTATCGGTCCGGTCCGATGTGCTTTAGATTGACCCGCCAAGGAGCGCGTCGCGAATTCAACTCGTTGAACATTATATCGCTCACGCTTCAGCCATATTGCCGCCGCCATGACCCAGCTCGACGACACTCTACGCGTCCATTTCCTCGGAACAGGCACCTCCACAGCCCTCCCAGTCGGCCCATGTCTCGCAGAATCCGACAAGCCCTCCCGGGACGTCGGCTTCTTCCTCGACGACTACAACGCAGCCACAGCCTCTGACCGCACGCCAGAGAAATGGGGAGGCTACGACCCGACCGGTAATTGGCCAGCCTCCGTGCCCTGTGGATCATGTCGCGCAGCTGTGGACCCGCGTGTCCGGGACGGGTGGAAGAACCGGCGCGGCAACCCCGCCGTCGTGTTGCGCAAGAAGCGCAGCGATGGAGAATGGAGGAACGTTGTGGTCGATGTCGGCAAGACGTTCCGCGAGCAGAGCTGCAAGCTGTTCCCGCGATGGGGCGTTAAGCGTATCGACGCGGTTATCCTTACCCACGGACACGCGGACGCGTACAATGGCCTTGACGACTTGCGCGAATGGTGCGGGCGCCAGGGTGGATCTATCCCTATCTACTGCTCCAAAGTGACGTTCGAGACCGTCGCCCAGTCGTACCCATACCTCGTGGACAAGACGAAGGCGAGCGGAGGAGGTGACTTGCCGTCCCTCAAGTTCATTGTCCTCGAGAGCGAAGAGACAGTGTTCGAGGTCGAGGGCATCAAGGTTGCCTGTCTGCCTGGTGAGCTGATCGACTTTCATCTTGCTGTTAGCTGACCCCCAGTGCATCACGGAAGCTACTTTGCTGCTGTCGAGCCCAGCAAGCCTAACGAGCTGCCTCCTGCAGGCGAGATCGGCCACCATGGGCCAAGACCCACGCCGAGCAAGGAGCCATTCATCTGCCTCGGCTTCGTGTTTGACGAGCGCCTCATCTACCTCTCGGACATCAACGCCATGCCCGAGCGAACCTGGGACCTCCTCAAGGCCGCCGTTCCCAACTTTGCAGACAGTGTCCTCATCATGGACACGCTCTGGCCATGGCGTCCCCACCCGAGCCACGTCTCTTTCCCTCAGGCCATGGACATCACACTCGGCATCAAGCCTAAGGCGACCTACCTCCTCGGCATGACCCACCCCACCACGCACTATGTTTGGGAGGAGGTCGGGCTGTCTGTCCGCGACCAACAACGCCGCGATCCCAAGCATGCGGACACTCTTCTGGCAGATGCGCTTATCGCCAAGATCTGGGAACACGAGGACATGGTCAAGATTGCCGATGACCTCAAGGCCTGGGGTGGGCGTGTGGAGCCTGCGTGGGATGGGTTGGGTCTTGAGATCGCCGCTGGCCGTCTCGAGGAGCTCCCTCTTGGTCGTGGCTCAGCTGGCGGTTGGGCTATTGAGACCATGTCGGCTGCGTTGTGAGCTGCGATGAGTTGTGGCGGTTAGCATTCCGCAGCGTGAGCCAGGGTGCCACGAATCCGGCAAATCAGGCGCGCGGGCACACTCGACAAGTCATGGGGCAATGCGGGGCATCCGATGTATGTGATCTGTGCGTGGCTCTGTGTCAGTCGACACACTCGCCACCGTCCTTCATCCATGACCATCTTCTTCTGTAGAGCATAGAGCGGTAGAATGCATCTATCTAACTTGTGGCCATATCTCCCATGATAATTAAACGTCTGGCCCGCCTTTTCCTAACTATTAGGTTCTAGCCTTTTTGATTCGGGTATGTAAGTGACGTCAGTGTCACTATCCCGGTTAGGTGGGATGGTTACCACTTTGGGTGGACAGAGCCGGCCGAAATGAAGGGCCCGCGCCGCCGCCGCCACCAATACAACCCGCCACCCGACTGTGGTTGCTTAAAGGCTCCCCCTCTCTCTGCTCACTCTCATCCTCTCTGCATCACACCGTAAGCGTCGTCACAACCTTACCAGTTGTATCTCACTCCTTCGTTGTCGACGTTCATCTCTTTGCTCTCTCCTTCTCAATCCTCACTCCTTCAACCCCCACAACTACATCACCTGCCCATCATGAAGGCCGCCGCCCTTCTCGCCGTCCTCGCCGTTCTCGGCGGTGCCGACGCCGCAGTCCACAAGTAAGTCGCCACCCTTGCGTCATCGACCCATCAGCCAACTAACAACCCAGGATGAAGCTCAGCAAGATGGACCGTGCTGCCCACCTCAGCCCCGACTTCTCGCCTATCAAGGAGGCCGAGTGGCTCATGCAGAAGCACATGGGTGGCCTCTTCGGCTCGGACGAGCAGAAGCCCTTCATGGGCGGGCGCCGCAACAAGCCCCTCCGTCTCTCGGACGACGACAAGGACCTCTTCTGGGCCCAGATGATCGAGGAGACCAAGGACACCGCGGACGTCCTCAAGGGCGGCCACGGCGTCCCCCTCTCCAGTGAGTCTCGCAGGGCATTCATTGTTTATATGATGTCACGTTGCATTCCGTCCAGTCACGCTCACACCCTAAGACTACATGAACGCTCAGTACTACGCCGACATTGAGCTCGGCACTCCTCCCCAGAGCTTCAAGGTTGTGCTCGACACCGGCTCGTCCAACCTCTGGGTTCCCGGCAAGTCGTGCAGCTCGATCGCATGCTTCCTCCACTCCAAGTACGACTCGGACGCTTCGTCGACGTACAAGGCCAACGGCACCGAGTTTGCCATCCGCTACGGCTCGGGCTCGCTCGAGGGCTTTGTGTCGCAGGACACGCTCAACATCGGCGACCTGACCGTCAAGAAGCAGGACTTTGCCGAGGCCACCAAGGAGCCCGGACTCGCCTTCGCCTTTGGCAAGTTTGACGGTATCCTCGGCATGGGCTACGACACCATCTCGGTCAACCGCATCGTGCCCCCCTTCTACAACATGATCAACCAGAAGCTCCTCGACGAGCCCGTCTTCGCCTTCCGTCTCGGTGACGGCGAGGGCGACGGTGGCGAGTGCACCTTCGGCGGCATCGACTCGGACGCCTACACCGGCAAGATCGACTACATCCCCGTCCGCCGCCGCGGATACTGGGAGATCGAGCTCGAGTCGGTCAAGTTCGGCAAGGACGAGCTCGAGCTCGAGAACACCGGCGCCGCCATCGACACCGGTACCTCGCTCATCGTCACCCCCACCGACATTGCTGAGATGCTCAACGCCCAGATCGGCGCCGAGAAGTCGTGGAACGGCCAGTACACCATCGACTGTGCCAAGGTCCCCGGCCTTCCCAAGCTCGCTTTCCGCTTCGGCGGCAAGGACTTTGAGCTCAGCGGCGAGGACTACACCCTCAACGCCGGCGGCACCTGTATCTCGGCCTTCACCGGCATGGACATCCCCCCTCCCATGGGTCCTCTCTGGATCGTCGGCGATGGTAAGTCCTTCACAAACCAAGCACGAGCGACCAGATGCTGACATTTCCTAGCTTTCCTTCGTCGCTATTACTCGGTCTATGATCTCGGCCGTGACGCTGTTGGTCTCGCCAAGTCGAAGTAAGCGAGCGGGCGAGCGAGCGAGTTCGAGCGCGGGAATGCGTAACAGCGACCCAGCGAGCCTAAGGACCGACCCAAATCCCACTCAACAGCAATAGTAGGCAGTCGTGACCGTGACCCGTTTTCGATATGCTAGAAGTCGTGTCGTGCAGTCGTGCAGGTGTGAACGCTGTGCAAGTAGTGTCAGTGCATGTAAAGTTGCTTGGAGCGATGTGGCGAGTGTTGCAAGAAGAGGGTGTTGAGACACCGACCTCCACCGACCACGTGACGTGTGTGTGATTGGGTCTGCGGCACCCCTTCGTGATCTTCGCTCGTAGCTCAAGACATCAACAACTGGCCTTGTATGTGGTCTGGCAGGCTCGTGGAGTGCATTGGGCCAATTTCAAGTACGCATCACCAGGCGCGCGCCGAGGAAGGCGTCCTGTACCTCAGGACATCCCCTCGTGCTGGCGTCCGAAGTGTGAACCTTTCCGCTAACACGAAGAACCTGAGTAGCGAGATGCAATGCATGTTGGGCTATGCTAGATGATGCGTACTGTACATTGTCGTGTTATGCGTGGGTGAGATCCGCCGTCTAACCAAGGCAGAGAGATTCATTGTGTCGGTTGTCGATGGAAGGGCCGGTGGAGGGGGGCAATGACAGGGGTGCAAGGCGATGGCAGACGGGTCAAGCCCCGGGAAGAGGCAGGTTGCGCTCGGCCGCCGCGCGCTCCTTCTCCGCTTGTCGCGCAGCTCTAGCAGCAGCAGCGGCCGCACGATCCTCCGCACGCTGCCGCATGCCGAGGCCGCCGTGCTGCGCTGCGCAGAGGAGGGACGCGACCTATCGTCAGCCCTCCGTTATCCCGGCCTCGTTCAGATCACCTCACCTGCCCCGCGGTCAGGGTGTCCGCGTCGACGGCGCGGCCGCCGACCATGATCGATGGCTTGCGCGTGCCTTCCGGTGAGTCAGAGGCCTTGATGCCCTTGAGCTTGAGCAGCATGCCAAGCTGTTTCGGGGTCGCGGGGCGGGCGCGCCATGCGGCGTGTTTGTGCAATCTGGCGTCAGCGTCTCTGCGTCGTCGCGGACTCACGCCTTGAAGATCTCCCGCCCCATTCGACGCTCGACATACGTGTCCGCCGTGCGCACGGCGCGCTCCACGTCCTCGGCGTACGCGAGCTGCTGGACGCGCGCATACGGTGATCCGCGCTTGGCGCCGTCGAGCCGCGGCAGCTTCGGGGTGAACGATACGGACCACCGGCCCTCGACAGGCTCGATGGTGACGTGCCCCGCGCCCATCAGTTCGAGGATGTACCGCCCGCCGCCGCAGTGTACCCATGCTAGGGGGGAGAGGGCGGGGACGTGCGTGTTGGGCGGGGACGTCGAGGTGAGCCCGAACGGGTCGGAGCTGTCGACCATCTTGATCTTGGACGGCGGGGCGACGGCTTCGGGGGCGGGTTTCGGAGCTGATGTCAGAGGCGGTAGGAAGGGATCTACTCACGGCTCATCTTCGCGTCCATCTTCGCGCGCTCATCCGCGACCTCCTCGTGCGAGAGGCCGAACAGAGTCGGGGCGACGAGCATGCCGCTCGCGCGGGAGATGTTGTCGGCAATGTCGATGAGGTAGCAGTCCGTCTTGCCCGTGGCTGGCGACAATCGCAGGCCGCGGCCGACCTACAGCGTCAGCACCTCCCTCCTCTCACGTCATATTCCACATACCATCTGGGCCAGCAAATTCTTACTGCGCGTCGGACGCGCGAGGATCACACAGTCGATCTCGGGCACGTCCGCGCCCTCTGTCAGTACCTCGCAGTTGACGAGCACGGGGAACTCGTTGGCGCGGAACGCGTTCATCGTGTCACGCCGTGCCGCGGCACTCATAGACGAGGTGACGGGGCGCGCGTCGACGCCAGCGCGACGGAAGGCGGCAACGAGGTCTGACACATGTTGGAGGTTGACGGCGAAGACGAGTGTCGAGCGGCGGTCGTCTGGCGTCAGCGAAAGGCGTCAGGAGAGGGGAGAGAGGGGCGTTTGACATGCTCATGCCAGCTGCTTGAGAAGCCTACAGCTGGCCATACCAATAAGACTCACGGGCGCGGTGCAAGTATGTCCGCACGATGAGCATGTTGACAGCCGGCGTATTGACATGCTGCGCAAGCGACGACGTCGCGTACTCGCCAGACTGCGTGCGCTCGACGTCGTGTAGCTGCAGATCGGCGTATACGGCCGTGCTCTTGACCGGTGCGAGCCTGGGGTCAGCTGGCCGGTTTGATCGAAGCTGAGTACGCACCACCCCTCCTCGAGCATATATCCGACGTCGCGGTGGAACACGATCTCCTCGAACGCGGCCGAGAGCGCGAGCGTATCGTGTCGCGAGAACGTGGCTGAGAAGCCGATGATGGGGACGTCGGCGTGGTCCTCGAGGCTGGCGTCAGCGGCGTGAAGGGCAACCCTTCTAGAAAGCAAGATCGATGGTGCGCTCCGACAAGAGCTCCAATGCGCGTGGCTCAATGAGCGCATCCCACGCTGGGTACTGCGCGCCTTGCGATGCCACTCACGTATCGTAAGGCTCCAGGTCCGAGGGCAGCACGACCCCGCGGTTGAAGTAATGCAGGAGACGGAGATAAGAACGCGCAGCGGCGTGATGCGCCTCGTCGACGATGACGAGTTTGAACCGCGCAGGGTTGAACTTGCGCAAGCGGACCTCGTTCGACAGTGTCTGGTACGTGGCGACGGTGCTGGCGTAAGCTTCGTCAACGGGCGCAGAGGGTCTAGGGGACCGCACTCACACATCAGCAAATCCCGATGCAACGCGCTTGGCCTGCTCGATCTCGACGCTCCACTCGTCACCGAGGATGCTGACGGCCGCCATCCTTGCCTGCTCCGCCAGCTCGACGCTGCCGACCAGCACGAGCGTCTGCCCCTCCCCCGGCCCGCCGCCCTTCAGCGCCGCCCCCTCCTCACCGCCCTCTCCCTCGCCCTCTGCACGACCATCCTCAATGCCACCACCCACGCCCGACACATGCGGCGCGACGCGGTCCAGCGCGTCGACGCCCGGTATCCGCGGAACGAGGTTCATGAATATGGTCGTCTTGCCGCTCCCTGTCGGCGACGAGACGCCGATACGCCGTCGGCCGCGCTTGAGGGCTGAGAGGCACGCGTCAATCGCTTCCGTCTGGTATGGCCGGAGGCTGTATGGGGGGGCTGGAGTGTGGGCCTCGCCGGAGGACGCGGGGAGGGCGGAGGCGGACGAGGGCGCTGGAGATGGGTCCGAGGGCGGGGACGGGTCTGGGCTGGTCGCTCCGTTCGCACTTTTCCTTCCCTTCGAGGTCTTCGAGGTCTTCGAACCCTGCGATGCCTTCGGCGCCGCTCGCTTCGCGGGAGCTTGAGGCCCGCCGGCCGCGATTTTGCTCGTTCCATATTGCCGTATTGGGCGGAGATCCGGCATGAAGACGAAGACGCTACTCGTCTCTACGCCTAGCGGCCTCGTGGGCGTACGTGAGCATGCCACGCGGAAGGTGTGACAGGCCCGCGCGGCGCGGAGGAGCATGTCAGCGAGGTTACGGTGAGGGAAGTTGAGTATGGCGAAGGCGATCGAGGTGGTTGTCAACATTGCATGTGGAGGCGGGGTAGTCTGCTCCCGCCTGGTTCAGGAATGAGATACGGACGTTTTCAGCCTGTACTGTAGGTCCTACTCGGCAAGCGGCAACGGCGACCTCTGAGCGCCGTAAGGCTCGATTGTGCCGGATCCCGGCTGGTCCTTAGCGTTAGTCTAACCCAAGGGACGGCTGACGCCGACGCTAGCCAACACTATCTTATCGCAGCTTCTGACAATATGTACATCGCACAACTAAACCCGTGTAGATAAGATACGATCGCGCCGACCAAGTTATATCCGTCGGCCACCCGACAACTGACAAAGACATCCTCTATCGAGTGTAGAAGAAGAAGTCGACGTGGTCTCCCGCGTCCTGGAGCTCGAGGCGCTCCTCGACTGTCCACGGGTGCTCGCGGAGGGCATTCCGCGCCTCCTTGCGGCGGTTGGCCCATGCGGCATAGAACCACCAGAAGACGCCGGTCAAGCTGAGGAGGAGCGAGAAGGCGACACACACGGCGTGGCCCTTGATGAAGCGCGGCTTGTCCTCGGCCGGGAAGAGGAAGGACGACGCCACACCACCAGAATTACCGGTGCAGATGAGGATGCCGGTCGCCACACTCTTCTTGAGCGAGCCGCCGAAGTTGTTCGAGCCCCAAGCCACAATAATGGGGAAGGCGGGGTAGATGCCGCACGAGGCGAGGAAGAGGGCAAAGTAGCTCACAGGCGTGCTGATGTCGGCAAGGAGGAGGCCGTACCCGATCGCGCCGACGATGCCGAAGCAGATGATGAACGGTGCGCGGACCTTGACGCGGTCGCTGAACCAGCCCATGAAGATCGTCACGAACGACGCGACGACGTACGGCGGCACCGACATGAGCTGCGCCTGCGCGGCCTGGTACCCGAGCTGGGAGATGATGGTGGGCGAGAAGAGGGAGAAGCAGTAGAGCGGGACGACGGCGGAGAAGAAGGCGAGGCCGAAGAAGTAGCTCTTCCAGTCGAGGAAGGCGTCCCTGATGAACTTTGTCTTGTACTCGTTCGAGCAGCCGTCCGTGTCGAGCTTGAGGCGTTCCTGCAGCGCCTTGCGCTCGGGAGGAGTGAGGAAGCGCGCGGTGTCGGGGTAGTCGTGCATCATCCAGAACGAGGCGAAGGCGATGACGACGGTGGCGACGCCCTCGAGGATGAAGATCCAGCGCTGCGTGTTAGTTTGTGTATGGAGAGATAGACGTACCCAGCCCTCCATGCCGGCGGCGCCGTCCATGAGGTTGATGAGGCGGGCGAGGAGACCGCCGAACGCGCCGGCGATAGTCGCGGCCGAGAAGAAGAGGGCGACTCGCAGACTAATCTCGAACCGGCGGTACCACTGGGTGAGGAAGAAGGCGATGCCGGGGAACAGGCCTGCCTCCGTGACGCCGAGGATGATACGGGCCGAGAGGAGGCCCGCAAAGTTCTGCACAAAGCCCATGCCGATCATGACGGCGCCCCAGGCGATCATGATGATGGGAATCCACATGGACGGGCGCCACGCCTTCATGACCATGTTGGAGGGTCTGGTGTGAGCTCTTCTGCTGGCGAACGTGCGTGTTTTGCCACTCACACTTCGCAGAGGACGTAGAAGACGAAGAAACACGCGAGACACGCCGCATACTGCGTCGACGTGAGGCCGAGGTCTTCGGACAGGCCGAAGATGTTGGCATTGCCGATGTTGGTGCGGTCGAGGAAGGAGAGGAGGTACAGCAGCGCGACCCATGGGATGATACGGATATCGCTGTTGGTCAGCAAGTAGCCTCGGTGGCTTTGGCGCCAACGCACACTTTGCGGATAATCGCCTTGTGGTTGATCTCCTGGTTCTCGAGGTCGACATCTGAGCCGGTGTCCTCGAGGTGCACATCAGCCTTCTCCTTGAGGATGTCCGACGTCTTCTCGTCCTCGAACTGCGACATGGTGAGATAGGGGATTGGGAGGGGGAGCGTAATCAGTCCAGTCAGAGCTTTCTCAGTAATCATTATAACGCCATGGCGCGACCGTCAGCGTCAATGTCTGGCAAGACGCCGACGCCGGCATCCCCGGCAACCGGCTTTGAGACTCCATGCCCACCTCCAGGCCTCATCTCGGTTACTAGCTCGCTGTAGCTGTCAAGGCGTGAGGGCCGAGTCGTATCGCGACGTTGCTGACACATTCGTTAGCCCCTACGCTAGCCATCGTCGTCAAAGGGTGGAACGAATGGGAATGATGTGAGGGCGAGTGGTGACAAAAGGGTAAGATCCGAGGGCTGCGGATGATAGTTTGCAACAGGGTAATCACGAGGGGCCCATGTGGGGCGCGTGTTGGCATGTGCGGAGGGGGCCGCGGAGTACGTGGGGGTTGTTGGCGCGCCAGACGCCAAGCGCCACAGCCTGAATTGCTATTGCCCGGAGGGATGTTCACGTCTGTCCACGCTTGACAGCTGCTACGCCTGCGAGGAGCTGCTGATTAACACCGGGACGGCATGACGGCATCCCTGACCTCGCTTGGCATCGGCTCCGGCCTGGTCGCGGTGCACAGTCAGCCCCGCCGCGGGACCAACCCCGGCAGTTACCGTTCCCACAATTGTGGAGGTGGCTGCTGACACGGGCTGCAAGGTGGGTATGTGGACCAACTGGAGCTGTTCTTGAGTGGGGATTGAGGGCTGAGAGCAGCCAAGTTAGCCCTCGGCAATTTGATTAGGAGCCGAGCCACGGCTATCGGGTTACCACCCATTCGAGGCATCTCCGAACTCTATTCCACTTCTGTTGACCGCTTGAATGGATGTATCGTTGTTCTGGAATCCCCAATCGAGTGGCGACGGTGCCTCCGGCTCCAGCGGTGTGGTGCACTAGGCGATCCAGGATCTGCAGGTGTGCCCACTAGCTGATCGCTTGCACGGGGGCCGCTGAGGTGAGACTGGGCTCTGATCTCCCTGCCCAGACAGGTCCATTGCAATGTTGTCGTGTCAGTCGAAGGACTTGGCTCTTGTACGCCCGAAGCCTCTGCCACACCCTCATAGTCACCTACACAGTGCATGTCTATGTCGTACACCCTCGCCATCTATCCCTGTCTCCTGGCTACAGCTGGCCGCCACGCCGACTACAGCCACTGCTGCCACGCATGCACCCGTCTCCCAAGCCCGACGCTATCGCACTGGCTCTCGCTCCGTCTCGAGCGGCGATCATCGTACTCGTCCTCGCGCCCGCGATCCCGATCGCGCACGACGCCCGACGCCGCCCTTCGTCCTTTCTGCCGTCAGCATGTGCTCTTCCCCGCCTGCCCAGCCACGCACCACGCCGGTGCTGGCGCGTCACCCGAGTTCGAGCTCGAGCTCGAGCTCGGGCTCGAACTCGCCCACTGCCATTCTACGCACAAATGCGGCTCCGTGTCTCAGCCCAATGCCCCCTTCTCCCTCTCCATCTCCTCCCATTCCTCCACCCCCACCCCCTCCTATGCCTGAGGCCCCTGCCCCACCCCGCCCTCCCGCCCCTCCGGAACCAAGCCCATGGCCGCCGCTGGCGCGGCGGCCGCTCTCGTCGGCGCCGGTCCACGCCGTCGTTAGCGCCCACGTATACATCGGGGGGATGAGCTGCCACACCGCGACGGGCATGTGGTGCGGGTCGAACACGTTGGCGTCCGGCGCAGCAGGGAGGTCGTGGCGGTCCATCATGCGCCACGTCCAGTCCGTGACGTCGAGCGCGACACTGCACGTGAACGCGTCGCCCGCGGTCGCGCCCGCCACGAAAGCGGCCAGGGGCGAGACGGAGGAGGGCTGGCGCACGGCCTCGCGGAGCACGGTGAGCGCGAGGGACAGGGTGGGCTCGCACTCGTATTTCCGCAGGAAGAGGACGAGCGCGCGCAGCGTCTCGAGCGCGTCGAGCGTCGTGCCGTCGTCCGGGATCGGGAGGTGGCCGGTCGACGCGAAGGTCAGGAAGAGGCGGAGGACCGCGGCGGTCTCGGTGCGCTCCGAGAGGCGGAGGAAGTGGGCGTGGACGACGCCGGGGAGGGTTGGGCGGGAGGCAGCCTGGGGCGGGGGAGGGTTGGGAATGTGCGTGGAAATGGGCTGGAGCGGCGAGCCGAGAGGCGAGCCCGAGCCGGAGCCCGAGCCCATGCCGGACCCAGCACCTGAGCCGCGCGAACGCGCGCCAGTGTCGTCCACCCCGACCATGCCCTCGAGGTCGATGTCCTTCTCGAGCCCCGCGAGGATCTCGATGTCGTCCGCCGAGTCCCGCTCGCGCGAGGGGTCCGGGTCGAGCACGCCCGCCTCGCGGAAGACGGCGCTGGTGTGAGTGCTGATCGAAGCAACCGTTGAACTGACTCCTCGGCAAGGCGTCGCTACGCCCTCCGACGTGGCTGCGATCCTCAGTCACGCTCAGACCGTTCACCCCCTCTCCTGATATCCGCCGGCTCGCTACGCACTCACCTAGCAGCAAACAGGTAATAGCTCGGGACCCGGAACCGCACCCCGTCCGCCGAGACCAGCTCGAAGTCCCCTTCCACCCAATACTTATCATCGACCACCGGCGGCGGGGGCGTGAACACCGCCCCGAGCTGGCTACTGCGCCGGCCATAGCTGCCGTACGCGTAGCCGGGGAGTGACTGTGCCAGGGCGTGTGCTTGTGATTGGGAGTGGGAGTGCGCTTGCGAGTTTGTGCTGCCAGCCGGCCGGCGCACGCCCGAGCCCTCGCGCACATGCACGGGCGCATGGCCGTGAGCCTGGGAGTAGGAGTTGGAGTGAGGCTGGGAGTGGGAGTGGTGCGCCGGCTGGTACGCGTAGTGCGCGGGGCTGGCCGAACGCACGCCGGAGCCTTCGCGCACATGCGCGGAGATACCGACGCCTACGCCCGCGACGCTGGTGCTGGCGGTCCGCACGCGCGACTGCATCCCGCTGCCTTCGCGCACATGCCGCCCTGCACTCCCACCAGCGCCAGGGCCCGCGCCGGCGACGCTCCCGGTCACACTCGGCGGGCCGGGGGGGCCGGGGGACATGCCGAGGCCGACACCGGCGCCGAGGCTCGCGTAGCGCGGACCATACATCGGGGGCGAGGGGAGGGGCGTGCGGTGCGCCAGGGGTGTGGACTGCTGGAGGGGGTGGGAGAGGGGGTGGGAGAGGGGGTGGGAGAGGGGTGGGAGGTGTCGGAGTTGGTGCGCGGCGTGAGGTTGCTCATGGGCGGGTGTTGAGCTGTAGATGTTGGTGTTTGGGGTCGTGGTTTTGGGTGGGAGGTGATGGGTCGTGGGCGGGGAGTGGAGATATGGATGTGGAACACGCTCGATGAGATCGCGGACCTGGAGTTCCAACTAGATGCGGCTCGTTATGGTCGTGATGTCGTGATGAGCTCTGTTGTGCAAGCCAGAGTCTGAGGTAGCCGTCGTCCTGGTCGGCTATGATTGCTGCACCGCAGTCGCCGGAGTGGTCGGCAAGGGCCCAAAGAAGCGCCACGGACGTTGCAAGTGCTGGCGGAGAGATGTGAAGACAGGCGACGGAGCTGGAGAGACAGGCAGGGCGAGAAGTCGACACGCAGGAAGTGGTGCGATGAGATGCAATGTAGACCCAGATGCAGATGCAGACGACGCAGACGCAGACGCAAGAATGTGATGTGCGAGAGCGAGCGAGCGAACCCAAACATGCTCCGTGCATGTCATGCTCAAGCCACCGCCCAGAAGCAGCACCGGAGAGCAGAAGAGCTGGCGCAGTGATGACTGTGGGCGATGGGAGTGGCGCACGAGCCCGTGCACGGCCCCCTCCGGACGCCATCGCGCCCCCGGCCTCATTGTTGATGTGGTCGTGCCCGCGCTCTCCCTGTCTCCTGATTATTCGCTTTGTTCTGGTCAGGGATGGGGTGTGCATGCCGCATGCCGAAACGCTCCTCCTGAGACACCCCGCTGCGTACACGTTGTTTCGTGCTGCCGTCAGTCGCTGTCGGCCAACGTACCTCTCGTCAGCTGTCAGTATGCTCCTGCGGCTCGAACACAACTGAACATTGCCATGCTACAGCCCAACATGATTAACCAGCACTAGTTCTGCACTCTGCCGCCCACGCGGCTACTTCTTCTCTTCGCGCACGTCTGCACGCGCACTTCTCTACGCCCGCATCAGCGTCCCATTCTTCTCGTCTTCGATGTATGCCCTGGCAGTCAGCTTCTCTCCGAACACCTTAATCAATCCTCCCATGCCTACTCACGTCAACGCATAGCTCGGCTCGCCGTATGTCTGAAGGTACGCGCGTATGACGGCGCGCTCGCCGTGCGGGAGCATCTCTGCCAGGTTGCGCACCTCCTCGTCCGACGGCGCATTGTCGTCCCGCTGAGCCAGCGGCGACGCCCCGTGCGGTTGCCCCGGACCAGGCGAGCCGCGGTGCGGACGCATGGCCGAGTCCAGGCTGCTGCGTGACGGCGTGTGCTCATGGCTCGCACGGCCGGGCACGTCGCGTGGTCCACGCGGAACGGCCAGTGAGGGCTGCACGCGTGGACCGTCGACCGAGTCCAGGCTGCTCCGCCCAGGCATCGTTGGCGAGGAGATGGCCATGTTGCGCAGGTCCCGCTTGGATCCAGGAACCATGGGTGGAGCCATGCTGCCGTAGGCTTGCGGGTTCATCGGTCCCAGCGCGGCTAAGGACGTGTTCTCCTTATCGCGCTTCAGGAAGCCAAACGCACGGCCAAGGCCACGAGGCTGCTTGCTGGTGTACGACGACAAGGACGCCAGACTCTGCACCGAGCCGGATCCCTTGATGTTCTGCAGCTGCGGGTACGGCAAATTCGAAGGGAGGGCCGTTGGCGCGTCCTGCGGCTCGAGATTGCGTACAGAAAGCTCGCGCGCGGTGTATGCGTCGACTCTCATCGGGAACTCGGAAGCGCCGGAGACGTTGCGTGTACTCTGCTCTTCAGGCGCGCGCAACCCAAGCTGGGCCATTCCTGCAGTCTTGGTGGCAGGTCGAGTTGGGACAGGCTTAGCGGGGTAATCTGCAATCAGCACAATCCTAGTCCACGCGCAACTCACGATTGGTGTACAACCAGTCCCTCAGCCCGGACTCCGCCCTCATTAACTCGGCCATGCTCTGAGCGTATGCGCGCGCACGGTCGCCCGCCGTTTTCAGCTGCTTGATGTTGCCGTACATGATGGCCTGGGGCAATCCCCCTGAAGAGAACGTTGATGTCGTTGGGGACATGTGCGAGTAGTTGCTTGTTGATCTAAGTGACAGTATCGACGACGCCTTGCGCACGTGCCGGACAACATTGCCCGTCCGTTGGGTTGCTGCTCCTCCGGCTGCAGCGACGCTCGCCCCAACAGACATTATCCCCAGTCCGATCGGGCTTGTGCCCAACATCCCTCCGCGCCCATTGCTGTTGGGCGACGAGCCTTGCTGGAAGGCAGAGCCAGTAGGCGAGAGTTGCTGATAGTGCTGCTCTGGAGTCTGGATCGGCGCGGCGGTCGCGTTGTTTGACACAGATCGCACGGGCACCTGGGATAACCTCAACGGCGTACGCGACTTTTCGGGCTCGCCAATGTTAGGTGGTGGGGTGTCGCGCGAGTCGATAAGCCCAATCTCGTCGATGGCACCACCAAGGATCTTGGTCAGGTCCTGGATAGTGCCCGACTCCGTCATGCCTGGCAGCGCTGGTGATCCGGAGCGGTTATCAGGCAGCGGCGCAGTGCTGGAGCGGGGCGATGGGATACGGTTCCCTCGACTAGGCGCCTGTGGTGAAGTGACTGGGGTGTGAGGTGTGTTGATGATGGTGGGCAGCGTATGCGTGCGTAACCCAACGCCTGGTCGTTGTATGGGGTTGGGCGTGTTGTTGTCGTTGTTATTGTCCATAGGTGACTTTAATGTGGGGGATGCGGTGACGACAGGGCCTGGTGGCGTTGGTGTGCGTGTCCGTCTGTTGTGTTGTGTGAGTGGGGGTCACAATAGGATACACAACAATTGCACGGACCGCCTTGACTCACTGTTTACGAAGTTCACTGCGGGGTGGTGGCTCGGGGCTCCGCCTGGCGTTCATCACTGGCTCGCCTTCTGGTGGCGCCAGCTTGGTCGTTGATGGGTGTCCTGGCGATGGCTCATTGACAGATGGTAATAAAGAAGTTGGTCGACGCGTTTCTGGAATACCAATGTCGCCAAAGTCGGTCTTGAGAGCCGGCGCGCTTCTCGGCATGTCGGGGTCATCAAAGTCCTTGCCGAGGATTGACAGTCCAACTCGACTCCCGCTCTTCTTGTCGTAGCTCAACCCGTTCACCTCGCGCTCTAAAGCGTCGATCGAGTTGCGCGACACGTCGGCGGGAGCGACGAATAGTAATCGTCCACTCTTGGCGAGCGAGGCTCGTGGTGTGTGCGTGCCACTCCTGCCCGACAGGTTGCTGTTTCGCGGCGTTCGGTCGCGCCCAGGTGACGGCGTGCGCATCACAGGCGATCCTACTCGTCGCCGGCGATCTAACAACGTTGCTGACGGACTTCGCCAGTCGTCGTCGAGCGCGCTGGGCGATTTTGCGGCTACTGGAGCCGGGGAGATGGGCTCGCTCGACGGCTTCTCCGCCACGCCATTTGGAGGATCCCATGCTCTTTGGTGCGCCCACTCCTCAAACGACGGATCTAAGAGGACGTCTAATCGTCCCTCGGTGTCGACCAGTCCGCGCGGCCGCTGGCTCATCGGGGAGAGCCGGCCGGGAGACCGCAGTTGCGGCTGTTGCGACAACGTAGGCGACTCGAATTGCCTCCGTGGTTGCTGCGCAGGCAGTTCCCCACTCTCGTCAGGTAAAGAGTACTCGCTCTCGCCAGAGTCGCTGGGCGAGGGGCTGGCCGGTTGATCTGAGACGCGAGGAATGCTGCCATCGCTGGGGTACGACACGAGATGGATGCGACGATTGGATGACCCGGCGCCAGATCCCGTGCCAGGATCGCGGTGAACTAACCCCGCCGTGCGTGGATCTGGGAGGTCGTCGTGTCGAGGTTGCAGTTCGGGCGCGTCTGGAAACAGAGCCGCGGCTTTCATGCGCGCTTGCTCCTCCTCCTGGTCGACTAATTCTTGCAGGCTCACGTCAGACTTGGTGTGCATCATCATCGGCGACATGCTGGCGTGCGAGGGGGCGAGGGGGTGCGGTGAGAGTGTATAGGGCGACGTGAGGATGTTGGAGGACGATGATGACTCGATAGGCGACCGTCCAAGGTTGGAGGATATCGACCCGTTGCGCTCGCCAGCCGAGCTCGACCAGTAGTACTGGAGCGCTTCTGACGCGCCCGTTGATTGACGGTCCTCACTCCCAGGTTGGATAGGATCTGGTACGGTCGCCGAGTACTCGGACAGTGCTGGTCAAGGTCAGCAAAACAAAGCGCGTCGCGTGAGGGTGGGGGCTGTGGCGGGGTAGTGATAAATTGCTGTGAATGCTATATGTGTGGGAATCGAGTGGGGGGGAACGTAATGTGGGCCGACGACATGAGCTGCGCAGGATACACAAACAACACAGACAGGGCAGACGTACGTGAGGTAGAGTAGATGGCGTCGTTTGATGTGGATGGAGACATGAGCAATCCGCCCTCTGAGCGAGGGAGCATAGCCATGTTGACTGGAACAGATGTAGTAATGGCCGAATGAGGCTAGAGTCTAAGGACAGTAGTGACCAACGGGTTGGGTGACCGCGGCAGGGAATAGTCGAAGGGTAGAGAGACGCGCCGCCGCTTGAGTTCACGGTGGAAATTGTCGGTGCGCAACTCAGCCACGACCCCAGGCTGCCTTACGCCTGCCTCTGCCGAATGTCGATCAGATGGCGGGCGAGATGATGATGGACGCGCCGAATGGCGCCCGGTTGAGTGAAAATAATGATGGAAAGGTAAAAGAGAGTTGATGAGGTGGGATCAACAGTAGTACAAGGGTGGGTCAGGTGGGTCGCGTCGAGTGTGGGTCGTCGTCCTACCGTAGCCCCTCTCAGCCAGGCCCAGCCAGTAGGGGGTGGAGGGGGGGAAAGCTCTACGGTGAGAGAGGAAGGGAAAGAGAGGGGCCGCGGGGGATCGACCAGGTAAACCGAACGGAGGCAGTTTGATTTCATCCACCACCATCCCCTGACCCAAAATCCCAAGCCTCACCCCCTTCCCGCTACTCCTACTCTCGTCTCTCCGCTCATGTCTTAATGCCTCTATCTTCATACACATTATGGGACAGACTTGCAAGTCTATACGCCTCTACTGACCCTCCTCATACACTTCTCCAGCGCACACTCGAGACCAAAATGTAAATGTCTTGTACTCTGGCTTGCCTCCATCCTTGCCTCCTTCCCCTTCATCCGCTCGGTAGGTGAATCGCACTTCGAGGTCAAACTGTTTGGTTCAGTCAGCCAGGCACAAACGTAATGTTACGGCTGTCCAAGCAGACCGCGTTCGCGTCCACCCTCGACACTTTCGTACTTACCTCAACGGGTCCACTAGCGTCTCTGTACACTTCCACCTCCAGTCCGACTTTGGTTACGTTGCCTCGCTTCTCCACGCCCGATTCGCGACCTTTGTGGCGGTGACCACCTAGGCTCATACGGCTCTTGGCTGGGTCTGTGACACCGCCCATCCCGTCATCACTCCCGTCCTCGTCTTCATCCTCGTCGTCGTACACCCATGCGTCCTTGAGGGCGCCGACAGTGAAATGGGCTGATGGGATGTAGATGTGATGATTGGCCGGCGTAGGTGGCTTCGGCTGATGAGCAGACGTCAGTCGGATCTGAATCGGGTCGTAGAGAGGATTGGTGAACGCTAGCTGGAACGTGTACTGGTGGTGTCAGATTAGTAGGAATGCGGGAAACTCACGACCTCGCCAGGCTGCAATGGCGCCGACATGTCCTCATCCACCTCCCTACCAGGCGGGACGCGTGTTCGACGTCTCTCGCGCCGCTTCCTCTCCAGTTCCTCGTCCGTGGCATCCTCGTTCAACTCCTCACCAATGCGGCGCCGCCGCCGCCGTCCAAGCTCGAGCGCCGGCAAGTAGTTGAAGGCCACTACCTTTATAGGCATGCGCACGGCCTTGGCGTCCGGCTGAGGTTGCACTAGTATGTGGCGGCATGAAGGGCATCGTTTCATTTGGCGTGTCTGGAGCGGTACTCGCAAGGGTGCAGCGACACTGGAGGGTTAGCTTAGATGCTTGTATCATGTCTCACCTGGCCTTCCGCTCCGGATCCCACGCGTTCGTCCATCGTCTCTCGAGTTTCACAACGTCCTCCCCTTCCATTTCCCTCGCAGCATCGACATCTGCCAGCCCTCGCTCCAATCCCGTATCCCGCCACGAGCCCTTGGCCATGTATGGCGCCATTTCGTCACGGGCCATACCGCCCTTCTCGCCGTCTTCCCGGCGAAGCCGCGCCTTGCGTGTGGCAGACTTGAGTGGAGGTAGACCGGGCACATCGCGACCAAGTGCTCGTGTGGCAGCGATCTGGGCGATGTGACGTGACGGCGCGCGGGAGTGTCGCTTGTCCTTGACCGCCGGCGCTGGCGGACCAGATTGGGAGATGTACTTCTCCAGCTGGTCCTTGAGATTGTCGTACTCGCCTTGCACCATCTCGGACTGGGAGAACAGCTTCTCGCTTTGGCCTGCGGTTTCAGCAGACACTCCAGCCTAGCTTCTGCCTCAGACGCACCTGCCAGGCCGGAAGGCTTGTCGAACAGCCACCCAATCTCCTTGCTTGACCATTTGCATGCGGAGCAGATCAGGAAGTACGGCGCACCGCTCGTCTTCTCCTCTCCGTCGGCCTTAGGCGTCTCCGACGGAATGGTCCCCAGTCCACTGGAGCATTGCGGACATTGGAAGCAGGACCGTGCACACCTTTGGTATCAGGATGCAGTCTGAAGCGCGCAGTGCCTACCTGTTCTTATCCGTTCGGACATTATGTGAGGGAACGTCGAACAAGCAGCTCGGACAGTAATAGCTTGCTACCTCGACGACGACACACTGGTCGCAGCGGATCGCGTCACATTCCTCGCAGAAGTAGAGGGTGTCCAAGGGCGAGAAGGCGGAGAAAGATGATGGGTATGCCGGAGGAAGGGGAGCATGGGGTGTATCTTGATGAGCGCAGTGGAACAGGACCGAGGAGTCCATCGTGACCCTCCTTGCTCTCTGCGTTGTCTTGAGTGGCGCCGACGACGTTGTGCGATGTCTCTCGGTGATGGGATCAATATGGGACGACCGACTGGAATGGTAAGCCCAACGCGTCAGAAAGTGGAGGTGCAACGCGTCCGCATGGCTTGCCTTAAATGATCCCTCCATTCATGGGCGGCAATACCATGAGGGTGGGCGCTCAGACTTCGGCCCGTCTGGCCGCCTTGAATAAGGCACGACGTGGCTTGCTGAGACGGATATCGGCGATGTTCCATGGACTTTTGCCAGCTTGTTGGTGACAGCGCATCACATCGCTCTTGACAACACTCTTCTCTTGACGCTTACCACGCTTCCAACAACCGCTCGATTGGCACGTATACCGCGTACGTGGTGCCAATAAGTGGACCGCCACCACCCGCTGTACACAGCCATCCTTACTGTACTGTTCTTGACCTAATCACGGAACACCCTCAGTATGCTCGACCGCGCGTGGACATTTACGCCGGCCGACGCCCTCGCCCACTATGGCACGAACCCGAAATCGGGCCTCAGCGATGGGCAGGTGCGGCAAAATCGCGAGGTGTACGGCTCGAATGGTGAGTTTGACTTCAGCTGAGGATCACGGTAGCATTGAGCTGACTCCAGTGCTCCCGGAACAGGCGCCCAAGTCGCTGTTCAAGCTCATCCTCGCTCAGTTCGAGGACCAGCTTGTGCTCATTCTCCTCGGTTCGGCGGTTGTGTCGTTTGTCCTGGCTTTGTTTGAGGATGCCGAGCAGCCGGGCCGGTCGTGGATGACCGCCTTCGTTGAGCCGCTCGTCATCCTCCTCATCCTCATCGCCAACGCCACCGTTGGCGTCGTCCAGGAGACGAACGCGGACAAGGCTATCGACGCTCTCAAGGAGTATTCTCCCGACGAGGCCCATGTTCTCCGCAATGGCCGGCTTGTGCGCCTGCCTGCCTCGGAGCTCGTTCCCGGCGACGTCGTCTCGGTTCATGTTGGCGACCGCATCCCAGCCGACTGCCGCATCCTCTCGTTCTCGTCGTCGAGTTTCCGCGTCGACCAGGCCATGCTCACCGGCGAGTCTATGAGTGTGCCGAAGACAGACAGTGTCGTCAACGACGACCAGGCAGTTAAGCAGGACCAGGTCAACATGCTCTTCGCGGGTACGACCGTTGTCAATGGCGCTGCGCATGCTCTCGTCGTGCTCACCGGTGAGAAGACGGCTCTTGGCTCGATCCACTCCAGCATCAGCAGTGACGAGGACGATGAGAAGACACCCCTGAAGCGCAAGCTGGACGACTTCGGTGACCAGCTCGCCAAGGTTATCTCGGTCATTTGTGTGCTCGTCTGGCTTGTCAACATTCGGCACTTTGGTGACGCGGGTCACCACGGCTGGCTCAAGGGCGCCATCTATTACCTCAAGATCGCCGTTGCCCTCGCTGTCGCCGCGATTCCCGAAGGCCTTGCTGCCGTCATTACCGCTTGCCTTGCCCTTGGTACCAAAAAGATGGCCAAGCGCGGCGCGATCGTCCGCAACCTCCCCTCCGTCGAGACCCTCGGTTGCACCAACGTCATTTGCTCGGACAAGACTGGAACGCTCACCACCAACCAGATGAGTGTCGCTCGCTTCCTCACTGTGGAGTCGGAGATCATGTGTGCCGAGTTCAATGTTAGCGGGACAACGTACGCGCCAAAGGGAGACGTTACGACCATGGACGGACTGCACGCCGAGCGCAACCTTCTCCGGACTGCGCCTGTCGACAAGCTCGTGGAGATCTGCGCTCTCTGCAACGATGCCAAGGTCGCGTACAATGCCGAGTCTGACTCGTATGCGTCTGTCGGCGAGCCGACCGAGGCCGCGATGAAGGTTCTCGTGGAGAAGCTTGGTGCCGAGGACGAGGCATTCAACAAGACGCTGCCCAGCCTCTCGCCCCTCCAGCGTGTTATGGCCGTTAACGACCACTACGAGTCCCGGATCGACCGCCTCCTGACATTCGAGTTCACGCGTGACCGCAAGTCGATGTCGGTCCTCACCCGGTCGAACGGTAACGTCTCGCTGCTCGTCAAGGGCGCGCCCGAGTCTGTCATCGACCGCTGCACCAAGGTCCTCCTCCCCTCCGGCGAAGTTTCTCTCAACGACGGCTTGCGTAACCGCCTCGCCGAGGTGCAGCTGGAGTACGGCCGCCGCGGACTGCGCACCCTGGCCCTGGCCTATGTGAACGAGTACGACGGCGATGTGTCGCATTACAAGACGAACAGCGCGGACGATTACGTCCGTTTCGAGCAGGACATGACATTCGTCGGCCTCGTCGGCATGCTCGACCCTCCGCGCCCTGAGGTGCGCGAGGCGATCGCCAAGTGCCGCACCGCTGGTATCCGCACCATCGTGATCACGGGCGACAACAAGAACACGGCCGAGACAATCTGCCGCGACATCGGCGTGTTTGGCCGCGACGAAGACCTGACCGGCAAGAGTTACACTGGGAGAGAGCTCGACGCGCTCACTCATGAGGAGCAAGTGGCGGCGGTCCAGCGCGCCAGCCTGTTCTCGCGTACCGAGCCGACGCACAAGCAGCAGCTCGTCGACCTGCTCCAGAGCCTCGGTCTCGTGGTTGCCATGACGGGCGACGGCGTGAACGACGCGCCGGCGCTCAAGAAGGCGGATATCGGTATCGCGATGGGATCCGGCACGGACGTCGCCAAGCTCGCGGCGGACATGGTCCTCGCGACGGACAACTTTGCGACTATCGAGCGCGCGGTCGAGGAAGGCCGTGCGATCTACAACAACACAAAGCAGTTCATCCGGTATCTCATCAGCTCGAACATCGGCGAGGTCGTGTCCATCTTCCTCACCGTACTCCTCGACATGCCCGAGGCCTTGACGCCCATCCAGCTCCGTGAGTACAGATGCTAGTGCTAGCTGACATTAGTGTTTGTCAACCTCGTGACGGACGGCGGGCCGGCGATCGCCCTCGGCTTCAACCCGGCCGACAGCCAGATCATGCGCACGAAGCCGCGGAACGCCGACGACCCGCTGATTGGGCGCTGGCTCTTCATCCGTTACATGATTATCGGTACCTATGTCGGCATGGCGACGGTGTTCGGCTACGCCTGGTGGTTCATGTTCTACGAGGGCGGCCCCCAGATCACCTTCTACGAGCTGGTAAGTGCTCGTCTGCACATAGAACGAGGATTCCTTTGAGCGGCGCTAACCCTAGACACACTTCCACAAGTGCACATCCCTGTTCAACCACCTCGACTGCGCGATGTTCAACGGCACGCCCGCGAAGCACGGTGCGACGATGTCGCTCTCGATTCTGGTTGTTATCGAGATGTTCAACGCGTGCAACTCGCTCTCGGAGAACGAGAGCCTGCTCTCCCTCCCGCTGTGGGGCAACCCGTACCTCATCGTCGCGATCGTCGTGTCCATGGTTCTCCACTTTGCCATCCTCTACGTGCCGTTCCTCGGCAGCCTGTTCGGCGTCACCCCGCTCAACTGGGTAGAGTGGAAGGCTGTGCTCGCCATCTCGGCGCCCGTCGTGCTCATTGACGAGGTGCTCAAGTTCATCACCAGGATGTGGATTGGTGAGTCGCGTCGAGCTCGAAGTGTGCAAGTTGGGCTAACGTGGCAGAGCCGCCAGCGACTGTCGAGGACGAGGTGGTGGTGGAGAAAAGGACTAATAGTAACGGCGCTGTTAAGGCTTAGAGGCTTCATAGACTGCATGACATGCATCACAAATCATAGTACATCAATTACGGAGCACAAAATACCCGGGCAGCGTCGCGGCCTCGTGTCTCGTCTAGCTCACAGTAATATATACGCCAACGCTCGTGTCTAGCCCCCTCTAGGCCCCATGGCCATAGCCTCTATCTCACAGGATCACACACTTGCGCCGCCTGAGCACGCGATGTGGCCTCCCCAGCATAGGGTACGACCGGATCTGGCGGACGACGGCGTCGAACACGGCAGTGATGTTGGTATTGGCTCGCTGGGGTCAGTGCCGTCATCTCTCCGGCCGTCCGCCTCCGGGCGATAGCTTCTTTGCCGCACGTGCGACGTGCCATCCGACACCTCCTCATCACTCTCGCTCACTCACAGCACTTGTCTCGATGTACTCGCATGCCGCGTCCTGCGCAAGCTTGTACCCGTCGTCGCTCTTTACTTCGCGGTAGATCTCGAGATCCGCCTTGTCTGGGTGTGAGCGTTTTCCAGGCAGAGGCTGGGAGCACGGAACAGGCGGCTCACTCCCGACAATGACCATTGGCACATGCTGTCCATTTGGCGCCTTGAGTCGCTCGATATCCTTCCGCACGCGTTGGAGGTCATCTAGCGTATCCTGCTGCGATAATCTGGTCTCAGCGAAGCTCGGCCAACGAACCACCGTCGACAGCGAGCGTTGATGACTCGGCGAGGCAGCAAGAGACGCACGAGAAGACCAAGATAAACCCGTGAGAGTCGCGGATAAACAGGTCGTTGAAGTTCAGGTATTGATCCGTCCCGGCTACTCCGTCAGCTGGCCATCGTGTTGCCCACGCCCATCAGCAGGACTGTCCGGGAAGAGGCGCCATGACACGCCTATTGCTCAGGCTCAGGTCTGAGCTCATGCTCGCTCGAGCAGACTGTGAGATGGAGAAGAGATCGGCCGTGCGGCCTTGGCCCAAGCTCGTGCGCGCGCTCGAGCGCCATCCGTCCCGCGATTCTCCACAACTCACCTGTATCGAGGATATCAAGGACGCATGGCTGGTCGTCGACGACGAACTGCTTGCGATACGAGTCCTCGACTTGGGTTAGCGCACACTCATGTCCACTTCTGACTTCTGAGGTACGCCAGACCTAAGGCATGCATGCCAAAGTGGACGGAGGAGGCTCCTGACCGACGTGGTCCGCCACAGCCGCCACCGCCACCGCCACCGTCGCCATCACAACGGCCATCAGCGGCATGCCGTCCGCCCCTCCGACCATGCCAGCTGCGACATTGCGGCACGACAGGAGGGAGAGGCGTTCTATTCCCTTTTCAGACACCTTTGTCTTCCCTCCACAAACCCTACTTCCCTTCATTCCACTTCTTCTCTCCCATCACTCAATCTTTCAAACCTAGGACACGACTCACTCGTTGGATCGTACATCTCCAGATAGTCGCCGCTCATGAAGCGCAGGACGATCGCGCTCTTCCCGACACCGCCCGAGCCCATGATGGCGACCTGGTGTGAGCATGGCTCCGAGCAAGAGAGGGACAGGCGTGGAAGGGCGAAAGGAAGGAGGAAGGCGAAGACGATGTACTTACGCGAAAGGCGCGCATGGCGGATAGGTGCTCGAGTCGTTACCGTAGATGGCTGTTGAAGGACGAAGGACTAGGAGCTTGTGTTGCTGAAGAAGCCGAGCCGGGGAGCTGAGAACTGAGAAGACGATAGTAAGGGAAATCGAGTAACGAGTAGTAACATGTGGAGTGGATAACAACGAGGTAGATGTGATGGTGCGGCCGTCAAAGATGGGCGGTGCACAGAAGGGGCGCACTCGGTTCACGTCGACGTAAGTATCTTGGACCTTGGACCTTGCGACATAAGTCTTGGACAGGGTCCCCCTTGGTCAGGTAGGAGGAATGATCTCTACTCTCTGCCTCTCGCTTAATCTACGCTCTCACTTGTTTGTTCTTCTGATTCCTGTCAGGCGGCGGCTCATGTCCTGTGGGTGGCTCATGCATCCCCGAACCAGAGAACTGGACGCCTTCAACCGCGCCCCGAGCCCTGTCCAAGCCGGATGATCTATCTAGGGCATCGAGCGGCCAACGGACCACAACTGCTGCACGACCGACCGAGGACAACAATAACAAATATCAAGGAACGGTTCATTGCGTTACGCGTCTACGTCGTCGCGTCCGTGTTCTGGCCCGTAAGTTTGGGTGTTATGACCAGCCAGGGACACAAAGTTGGGCAGAATCATGTTGGACGGTCCATAAGTCCGTTACGAACGTTTCCGAGCGGCCCAGTCCGCCAACACTCCGGGGTGACTGATAGGTACGAAACCAGTACCTTTATGTTTTCGACCATTTGGATCGTGCCTGCTCTTTTTGATATCTTCGCCCCCACAAAAGTCGGCGTTGGCCACCCAACCGCGTCATCGATCACCCACCCACCCTCGTCACGTCGGCTCCAGCCGTTCATCCACCCCCTCCTCCACCCAAACTATTGTTGACGACTTGCTCCATCCCTCCCAGCACACTCGCCATCCACCGCCCCTCGCCCATCCCTCATCCTCGCGACGCCCTCCCAACCCATTCCCGCCCGCCATGGCCAGCCCTGCAGACAGGGCGGGCCACTCCCAACCCCAATCGCAACGGCTCTTCACTTTCAACCCGTCACAATGGATCGCACAGGGCTTCGGCCTGTCGTCGGGGCGCGGCGAGTGGAACGCTGTGGAGCCACCATTCGGCCCTCTTAACGCTGTCCATCACGCCGCACTTGGCGGAGAGAACTTTCGATGGGACTGGCGCGTGTTCGCGCTGTACGCGTTCATCCCCCTCTTCCCGCTGTACGTCCAGGCGTATCTTCTGCTTGGGCGGCAAACCCCCGGCACGCGAGCGGCAAGGATGGTCCTGGGTGGAGTTGCGGTGGCGGGGATCGTCAAGGCATGGATGAGCTACAGGTTCACAGGTGGGTTGAATCGCGGATGGACCGTGATATGGAGCTGGAGAGACATGAGTCAAGGGAAAGTCGCCAGGGTGACATCTGGGTGACTGCTCATGTTACTCGCCGTCACCGCTACTGTCGGTTGAGCTCGTCACAAGGTGGCGGTCTCATGTGCATCAGTCTCCTAGTCTCGAAGTCTCCCGTCCTTGACAGAGAAACACGTGCTTACATCAGCTCCACACTACAACGCCTTCAACAACGGCCTCACAGTCTGCTACCTCCACCTCGTGCTCAAGTCGATCGAATTCGCGCTCCTCCAAGACGAGATCGTCGACCCATGGATGAAGCAGGGGCGGAGCCGCATCCGCGCGGCTGTGGACCTCTGCAGCAACTCGCGCATGCTCTTCCTCGGCAGCGTCGGCATCGACGACAGCTCCGGTCCGCCCAACGCGACGGTCGAGAAGCCCATCCTCGCCTCGCATCTCCGGCACCTCGTGCCCGCATCCAGTGACTTGCGTCCTCCAACCCATACGGCGCGCAAGGCGCGGCGGGCGAAGCGCAGCGCCTTCCTTACTAACGGATATCTGTCGACCACGCCTCCGACTCCTACGTCTCCGACTCTGACACATCCAACTTTCCGGCCCGACTCCCCTCCAAATCCATCCCGAGCAGCACGCGTAGCTGTAGAGCCGCGCTGGATGCCCCGCCCCATCTATCAGCTCTGGACAGTCCGCCCGACGTCACGGTTAGGCGCAATAGCGCGCCACTTCCTGCACGCGTTCACGCACTACGTCGTACTGGACACCTTCCTCGTTCTCTTGCGGCGCATGGCTCACGACCTCGGCGCCGGCGGGCATGGCATCCTCGAGTCGTACAGTCTCGAGGCGCAGTTCGTTGCCCTCCCCGAGGTATTCGGGGGCCGGTTGGCGTTCCGGGTCCCACCGGGACTTGTGGCGGCGTGCATCGAGATCAGTGTGCCCGTCGTGATCTGGCAGGGGCTGAATTTTGGTTACCATACGTTTGCGACTATGCTCCTCATGGCTGGATGGGAGGTGCAGAGCTGGGACGTGGACCTGTTCGATGCGCCGTGGCGCGCGGACTCGATCATCGATCTGTGGGGCAGACGATGGCATCAGGTGAGTGCGAGACCACAATGAGAGAAAGCAGTACTGTCCTCCAGATTCAAGCGACCTCCCCATCACCAGCTTAATAGCCTGAGTGAAGCTGACTCCAGGTCTTCCGACACCAGTTCATCCTCGCGGCCATGAGTACGCTCCGCGTCCTCCACCTGCCGAACATCCCCGCCTTCCTCGTCCCCCTCGTCTTCATCTACAGCGGGCTGCTGCACGTTTTCGGCGAGCTGAGCATGCACCCCGTCCCGAACCCCACGACGCTGTGTGCATTCTTCCTCCTCTCCGGCGTGGGGTGCGCCCTCGAAGTCGCTTTCAAGGCGGTCACGGGGCGACGCGTCGGCGGCCTCCCCGGTCGCGTCTGGTGCTGGGTATACACCTTCATCATCGGGCGACTAGCGGCGGACGCGTGGCTCGATGCCGGGATTGCCGGGTCTTCGCTCCTGCCGAGCGGCGGGGCGGGCGAGTTCGTCGCGCCGTACATCGTCGGGTGGATGTTTGACGGTGTCAAGGCGTAGGCTTCAGGGGTGTTGATTCTCGACTGCGATCCATTTTCGGACTGTATCTGGCTTTGGCCATAGAGGACGCCACTGTATACTAGAGGCAAGTCATATGCATATATCGAGTCTACACTAGAACTCGTCCGCCCTCAGCCCAGCGCGCATCTTGTACTCTGGGCGTTAGTTACTCTGCACATTGTTGGTCGTGTGACCATGTGTGCGTGTGTGATGTGTCCAGATCCACCACTGCTAACCGAGAACGGTCGGTCACACAGAGGTACTCACTGTATGGCGCGTCGGCACGCGCACGCTCCTCCATACTATGCCGGTGCTTGTGCCCAATAGCGTCTCCCGCCATGCGGCGCGGCGGCACCTTCCGTCCTGCCCGCGCCTCGCGGAACCGCTGCTGCTGGTACCCATCGCCCGCGCTCGCCGCTCCCGCATCCACGCCAACCGGGTGCCCCGCGGCACCAGCGCCGTCAACGTGTCCCTCCGTCTGCCCAGCGACGCCCGCCGGCGCACCCACGCCGCCCGAGTCCGCCGTCTGCTCGTCCCACGTCTGGCCGCCGGCGACGTCGGGGCCCTGGCCCTGCGCGGCGTACGCCTCGGGGCCGTCGCCGGGGGCGTGTGCGTGCACGTCAAGTGGGTCCTGTGCGCGGTGGTCCTCGGTCAGGTCGGCGGTCTCGGAGAGGCCCTCGAATTTGCGCTCGCGCGCGTCCTCCTCTGCCTCGATGTGCTCGTGGTCTGTGGTCAGCGCTGCCCTTCCACAGTTTTCTGCTTCATATCCTTCGGGTCTTCTTCTGCGCTCGTCCGCTCCCCCTGCTCCTTTCTGCGCCAGCGCTCGGGTGCCTCCCTCAGTACCCAGCTCCCAGTCTTGTGAGCTCATCATCCCACTCCTCTGCCCAAAGCATGCGCATAACGTACGTCGGAAGTGTGCGATGTCTGCCAGTCAGCCCAATTCAAAGATGTCGGCTGCAATTCAAAGGTCCGCTTACCCTCTGGGTGGTTGTATGACTCGTCCGTTTGCGTCTCCGGCGTCGAGTGGAACAGCTGCCATTAGCACTACACCCAAGACAGGGGGAAGGCCACGCACCTCCTCGTGGTGCAGGAAGCTGTGTGTCAGTGGTGTCCTAGTTCCTTTGACGCTGGACGCTCGAGCGGCCGTACTCACTACTCAGACTCCTCGTCGTAGTGGTGACCGAGGTCCTTGAAGTCGCCGATGACGGGCAGGCTGTCCTTGCCGGCGTCCTTGAACTCGTCCAGCGAGATCTTTCCTGGAGGTTAGCGATGGCACTGAGAACACTGAAAAAAGAGTGGGCAGACGCGGCGCGCGTCGTTACGGCAGCGCCCGTTTGGGTAATGAATGGCGTATTCGCCTCTCATTGCTCCACGACGTCTACGCCCTGCTCCACCAACACTTTACCGGGCGACTCACCGTCCTGGTCGGTGTCAAGCTTCTGCAGGACCGCCTTCACGACGTGCTCTTCGAACGCGGGATCCTGCTTGTGCTCCGCCGGCATGCCCGAGACGCTGTGGTGCCGCAGGCCGTAGATTGCCGCAATCTCGTCCCGGTCCCAGAAGCCGTCGAGGTCGAGGTCGTGCAGCTTGAAGAAAGCCGAAGCGTCAAAGCTCTCGATATGGTGCTCAGCAGCCATCTGATGTCAGCCCTCTTCCTTGCAATGTGCTCGAGCTCGAGCTACTGTGCTCTGGCGAGCCGAGCTCCACCCTCCGGAGTGAGATACGCACGTGCCGTTCAGCATAGGACAGCGTCTCGTCGTCCGCCCGCTGCTGGATGTTGTGCGCGTGGTCGCCGTGCGCACGCGCCAGCGCGGCGGCGACGAGGAGGATCGCAGCTGCGCGGGTCATGTTGAACGATTAGTTGGTAGATGTGAGATTGCGAGACGACGACCAACGACGACATCTTGGCCTGCACCCTTCCTTCCCGGGAGGAACAGAGATTGCCCAGATGGTGCACAGGGTCCGTGCCTGAAGTGGAGGAAGAGCAGTGAAACCGGCGCGCCAGGCGCGCCAGGCCTTGCCTCGGCTCGGCGCCCTTTTGAGCCCGATCGACGGGATGACGGAGGTCATGGCGACCGTGGCGTGCGCGCCGGGCGCGCGCCACAGGGAGTGATGGATGGTGCAGACGAGCACAACGGTCGCATTGGATGTGAGATGCCTTTTGAATTAGGCTGCCTATATTCTGGGTTTGCCCACTGTAGGCTTTTTGCTTTGCGCCACGTCGCGTCGCGTTGCTCGCGTGTTCGGGCAGCTCACGTGGGCAAAGTGCGGCTTTGTTGTGAGGGGCCCCCGGTTGACTCACCCAGATTACGGCCAAGTGCGGCCAGCAACAACAACTGTCCACTCCTCTCTCCACATCATATCATGAGCAAACGCAAGGCCGAGGGTACGCCCGGGCCAGGCCTAGGCGGCTCAGAACATTCGGCGCGCGAAGACGCCGCGCTAGCGGAGCTTCTGGCGCTTCTCGACCCCGCGCCATTCTCCCCTGCCGCGTGTGTCAGTGCGCTCCGGCGCGCCAACTACGATGTTTCGGCGGCTGCCGAACTCCTCCTCGTTGGCGGGGAGTCGTCGAGCTCGAGCTCGAGTTCGCAGACACCACCAGAACCCTCGGGGTCTCCATCGCACAAGAAGAGGCCACGGCAGGGTGGGCTGAAGCAGTGGTTCACGGCGCCTTCGAAGCTGGTGCCAACAGAAGCCAAGCCCGTCAAGACTCCACCAACACCACCTCCATTGTCACCCTCTTCGCCATCGTCGCTGGTCAACCGCGAAGCCTCAGCGGCAGGGTGGGCCGCTCTTCTCTCCCGCCCTCCGAAGGAGAAGGACAAGGACAAAGAAAAGGCGCGCACTCTCCCGCAACGCCCGACCTTCCTCGCAACGCCTGCCGCCGTAGCCGCCTCCGGCCTGCCTCTCGCCCTCCTCCAGTCGCCCCTCACGCCCTCCTTCGCCGCGCAGCTCTTCCACGAGATGATGGCCGAGTCAGCCAAATGGGGCCGCAACAAGATGTTCATCGCAGGCAGGGAGTGCGAGAGCAACCACCAGGCGGCGTCGTATGCACGCGACGGGAGCGAGTGGGGCGTCGACGGCGAAGTGGGATACTTCTACAACGGATCGCGGTATGAGAGCATGGTAGGTTCCGCTGTTTGGAGGACGTTCGGTAGCTGACCTCAGCGATTCACTCCTCTTCTCGCACAGGCGGCGGAGATGGTCGAGGACGCTGTGAATCGGTATCTCGACAGTGTGCCCCGCTATCCTCTAGAGTTCAAGGGGCGATGGCGCGCCAACGCATGCGCTGCTAACCGATACGACGGGGCCCAGGCTACGTAAGTCCAGGTTATGCCGTTGTGTCACTCTAACGGCAGCGTCGGCTTCCACTCGGACCAGATGACATGTAAGTCACAGCTGGGTGTCTGTGTGCTCGAGCTGATGCCAGATCTCGGTCCATACCCTACCATCGCGTCGCTGTCACTCGGTACACCGCGCGCATTCCGCTTGCGCGCCGTCGCGACTGCCGATGCGGCCTTTGCACCTGACGAGCCTCCGCGCACGTACGAGGTGACGCTGGGCAACAACTCGTTGGTGCTCATGACGCCCGGTTGCCAGGAACGGTATAAGCATACGTGCGTGACTAGCGACACAGCTGTGAAGACAGAATGCGAAGCTGATGGCAGCATCCCTCCCCAGCGCGCTTTGGATACCTTCCGCATGGGATGGGACGCTGATGGCAACCCGATCCCTCCAGACGAGCAGAAGTCTTACACGTCCCGTATCAACATCACCTTCAGGTTAGCTTAAGAACCCGCTGGACGAAGCTGACACCCAGGTTCTACCGCGACGGTTAGTATCCCTCCAAATCTCTCCTGACGCCAGACTTCCGGCCTGAACCTGAAGATGGTCCTAATGGTCCGCGCATGGGCACGCCTCGTTGCAATTGTGGCTTTCCTACGTATGTTACAACAGTTGGTCGATCGCCACTAACGAGCAGCGTCTTGCGAGCCGACCAAAGGGCCAAGGCGCGGTCCGCGCTGGGAGTCACTCGTAAATCGGGGGACGTGGCCGACGGCATCGTGGACGACGACATGGTGTACTTCTGGCAGTGCCAGACGCCGTCCCGCACGGGCGACATGAAGGGGTGCAGTTTCTTCAAGATCCTCGATATGCGCGGAGAGGGACGAGGGCCGTGTTGGGGCGATGCGCGAGCAGAGGACGAGAAGGAGGACGGCCTTGGAGACGCCGAGGCGGCTGCGAGAGATGCGGAGGGCGTGATGCGTGCTGGAGTGTCGAACGGGACCAGATAATTGGGGTGACGGTGTTGTGCTGGGTATCGTGATGCTGCTGCTGTCGTGTTGTTGTATGCATATGCTGTGTGTTTCGCGGAAATTGCCGAGACGATGAATCACTTCGATCCCCCTAGTCCTCCTTGATGTCCTCGTGCTCGTTGTCCGGCTCATCCTCGTCGTCGTCCGGCACGTCGCCGTACTCGACGTCCCCGCGGTCGTCCATGCGCTCTTGATCGTCAAAGTCGCCGACGCCCATCCCCTCCTCCTCAGCCTCGTCCTCCTCGTCGGCCCGCTCCTCCGCCTCGATGGCGGCCTCGAGCTCGTCCTTGCTCGCGGCTGCCGCAGCCGCACGCTCAGCCTCGCGCGTCTCCCGGCGCAGCTTGCGCGCAGCCGAGCGCTCTGCCTCGCGCTTCTTCTCGCGCGCCTCGCCCTCCGACGGCGCAATGGCACCCGCCTCGACACCGAGTGCGTCGGCGAGGCGCTCGAGCTGCGTCTTGGCCGGCGAGGGGGCGAGGCCCTCGACAAACTGCTGCAGATGCTTGAAGGTCTGCTTGGTCGAGAGCTTGGTCGCCGGGCCGACGGACTCGATGATAAGGGGCGAGGACAGCTGCTTGTCCATTGTGTCGTGATCTGTTGCTTGTGCGAGGGTGTTGATGATGCACAGTAGGCGGGTGTTGGGCCGAAATTATTTCAGAGCGTCACTGGCAAGTGGAGGTGACCGATACTTGGATGGATTTGGTTCCGTCAATCAGCCACGTGGGCGGCGTTACCCGTGTGGCAGGGTTGGACGCGACTGTCCAGGGATGTCAACACAGACGAGGGGGAGACCCAACATCCACCGACCAGCCGCCTCCGAAGCCACACACCTCAACAACCAACACCTACTAACTTCCAACTTGCTTCAACAACAGTTCGACAAACTCGACACCTCGACCTTCTTGCATCGGCCATTCACGCAAGAGCACCCATCTCTCTCCCCCTCCTCCCCTTCCGTCGCACCCTTCTTGTGCACCGCGCGTCGGCACCACCGCACTCCCACGCCACCCTTGTCTCCCCAGCTAGCCCCAGCCACCAGACGCCACCATGTCTCTCGAGAACTACACCAAGCTCGAGAAGGTTGGAGAAGGTGAGCATCTTCTAGTATGCGTGAACATCATGCTGACGCCGTCTTCCCTCGCTGCCCACCATACATGAACTGCCGCACCATGTGCTTCAACACTGCATGACAACAGGCACCTACGGCGTTGTGTACAAGGCGCGCGATATCAGGACCGGCACCTATGTTGCGCTGAAGAAGATTCGTCTCGAGGCTGAGGACGAGGGCGTGCCCAGCACGTCAATCCGCGAGATCTCCCTCCTCAAGGAGCTCAGCAAGGACGACAACATTGTCAAGTGAGTGTTTGGCGCGCGCGTGTGTTGGTGCTGCTGGGCTTCGAGGGTTCGGGTCACTGCTGCGCTTCCATAGGAAGATCGGGCTGGAGGTGCACCCTCGTTAGCGACAGTAGATGCGTGTGGCCCCCGAATGGGTGCGGGTGTGGAGAGCGTGTTGCCCTTGCACAAGACAAATCACGCACGGTGTTACTCGCTCTCCGTGTCATGTTGTGTCCTCCACACGGCATCAACACCACACCAGATTGGCGTGTGTGTATAGCATACACTTGGGAAGACCCACTCGTCAAAAACCCCTAACCCCAGGCTCCTCGACATCGTTCACTCCGACGCCAAGCTCTACCTCGTCTTCGAGTTCCTCGACCTCGACCTCAAGCGCTACATGGACTCGATCGGCGACAAGGACGGTCTCGGCCCAGTAATGGTCAAAGTGCGTTCTCGCTTCTCGCGATCGTTTTGCGGTGCCCGTCGCCTATAGGATAGCGATTTGTGCTAGCCTCATTGTGGTGGCTTGTCCACCACACATTCATACCGTCTCATTCCGTCAGGGTGACTGACACCTCCACAGAAGTTCTGCTACCAGCTCGTTAAGGGCCTCTACTACTGCCACGCCCACCGCGTCCTCCACCGCGACTTGAAGCCCCAGAACCTCCTCATCAACAAGGAGGGCAACCTCAAGCTCGCCGACTTTGGTCTTGCTCGCGCCTTCGGCATTCCCCTGCGGACATACACGCACGAGGTGGGTTGCTTGAAGAATACAACTACCCATGCATTGCTCACACCAGGTCGTCACGCTCTGGTACCGCGCACCGGAAGTCCTCCTCGGTTCGCGCCACTACTCGACCGCCATCGATATGTGGTCGGTCGGCTGCATCTTCGCCGAGATGGCCATGCGCCAGCCCCTCTTCCCTGGAGACTCGGAGATCGACGAGATCTTCCGCATCTTCCGTCTCCTCGGCACCCCAGACGAGGAGATCTGGCCTGGCGTCCGAAGCCTTCCCGACTACAAGCCCACATTCCCTCAGTGGCATCCCCACGACCTCGCGGGAACGGTCACGACCCTCGACGACGACGGAATCGACCTCCTTACCCAGATGCTTGTGTACGACCCCGCCCATCGCATTTCCGCCAAGCGCGCCCTTGTTCACCCGTACTTTGCCCAGTCGGCCGCGGCTTAATTAGACAAGTCTACCCAAACCCCCAACGCCGCGGTGCCGACCGACGACTTGACGACTCCACCATCCCGCCCATCACATAGCGCACGCGTACCGGACGATGGTGTCCCCTATACCCTTTAGGTGCGCGAGATACACGAACACACGACCCCTGCGCCCGGCCGCGCTGGGTCTGCTACTCGCATGGCCGATGTACTTTATGCTTGAGCGAGGATGCTGAATGTGGTTGTGTGACTAATCGCAGGCAGTCTTGGATCACGGGATAGGATGAACTTGATAACTACTGATGTCTAGAGGATCAGAGCAACTTGGCGGGGCAAGGCTCGCACGGTCTTGCAGCTGCTCAAAGGAGTGGGTTGCAATGTTTCTTGCAACTCCAGAACGTAAGGCAGGCTCGCATTTCTTCGAGTGCTGGCTCTGGGCAGCAGAGCATCGTCCCCTCCTTCCACCGATGCTGCCAGTTCGACTGTCATTTGGCAAGGCGTGCATGTGAGGAACAGGCGCAGGGTAGTGTGAAGAGGTCGACGCGGGGCAGGGGCTAGGAAGAAGGGCACTCGGTCCAGTCACCAAACCACCTGCCCTCATCATCTTCCATTCCAACCTTCCCTCCTCCACATCACTTACTGTATCCCGACTTCGGGCTTCGCATTCCCATTTCCTCTCCATCCATCTTCTGACCTTCACTCACAACGTTCTCTCTTCCATCCTCAATACTCACATAATACCAACATTGCGCTTGCCTGGCTAGCATAACCTCTTCCTTCTGTTCCAGTGCGCTGGCATTCGTGACCTTCCCTCCCTTGTTGCTTTATCTAGCCTCGCAGGACAATCCCTCTCATCTTCCTTCGGATCGACCTTGCGCATACCCCTTCCAAGTTCACCGTCTCGCTCTCGCGTCTTAGCAAGCACAGCCCAGCAAGCGCCGTTGTTTGGCAACAAGTCTGAGAGAGTACTGTAAGTATTAACCTTCCTCGTGCTGTCTTTTGCTCATTCCAAGCCCCGGCTCAACAGCAACGCGTTGTGCATCCTTCTCCAGCCTTCCTCGACGCCTCAACCATGCCCCCATCGCCCAAACGCTACTACGCCCGCCGCTCCCGGCCCTGGGTGCACGGCACCCCCCGCATGTCCAGCAAAGCTTCCGAGCGCGTTCCCAATCCTGCGGACACTGGCTCCAGCACGCGTACCGAATCGGACGACCGCACTTCCTCCAGCAGCTCGTCCTGCAGCAGCTCTCTTTCTCCCCTTCCCCGCCTCCTGTTCAACCCTCCGCCAACCAAGATCGCCGACACAGAGTTCGACACCCATAGCGCCTATTTCTACGCGGTCGACACGGACATCGATGAAATCGTCGAGATGAAGCGCCAGCTGCACTACCTTCCTCGCGGCTATGCGCGGCTCCTCACCGAGATCGACACCATTTTCCGTACGCGTCCGCCTCTCGACCAGCCTGCGTCGGCAAACACTCAGGCTGCAGTGGAGAATGCCGACAAGCGCGCTGAACTTGCCGCGCTGGCGAAACAGCTGGTGGCCGCCATCGAAGAGCCGACGCTCCACTCGTCCTGGTACGTCACCAACAAGGCTTCAGAACTGGCCAAGACGCTGCAAGCGGCCCTGGACGCCGACTCTCCCGCGGGGAAGGTTGCCAAACTCCTTGTCGTCGCGGCCGACACGATGTATCGTTCAGGAACGCCGACTTTTGCGGACAGCGTCCATGCCCTGGCCATGACGCTTGATGAGCTCCTGGACGCTGAAGGGGAAGGGGACGACGAGAACGGGTCATCTTCCGAGGAGGAGGAGGATGGGATCGAGGAAGACGAGGATGGGATGGGGAATGACGAGGCTGCGGGGAATGATGATACGGGTTCCAAGAATGACGATGACAACGAGGGACACGACGACGATATTGGAGACGAGCAGGAAGAGGCAGCCTGAATCCTTGGCGAGACAACCTTCGACTCAGCGCAGATTCAACGGACGCTTGACATATATTGTGTAGATATCATCATCCTCAGATAGAGTCAGCTTGTGTAGAGATCCCAACTCAGATGTACTTATACCCAACCCCTAGGTTCTCCTGATATAGGGAGAAAACGCTTCGCGCAAAGTCCACCACCTCTATCACACTGCCCACATAGGTCCACATTATCCCTTCCAGTTGCAACTGCCATCACAGCGCAGCGCACCGGCACCAGGGGAATACCTTAATCCTCTCCTCGCTTCACATGCTCTGCTTCCAAAGCGCCTCACTCAGCCATAACTATGTGATTCCTGCAACCCTCCATACTGAAAGCCTCCCCCCAAAACATTCGATGCCGACATGCTGCTTCAGACCATATCTACAGGCGCTGGAAGCGCAAGCTTCGAGGCTACAAGCATCCTGCCACTTCTCCAGTCCAGTCTGGGCACATACTGATATCACCACTCTGCACCTTCGCCCAATTCCGCGCTCGCTCCATTGACTTCCTCCAACTCCTCCGCTGCTCATATCAGGCATCTGTCTCTCCCTCAGCTCTGGGTGAGATTGATGGACAATGGACGAGGAGGGCGATAACGGGAATAAGCTGGTCCCAAGATTCCGAGATACAGTGTGGTGGGCGTTTATGATATGGGCTGGGTGCACTACCAAGTGCTCATAATACAGTAGAGACATGGTTCGGTAGTCGTCTCTGAAGTACAGCAAGGCATAAGAGCTCTCTTCGCAGTACTGACCTGTCTCTGAGTGCCTGCTGGATACGAGTATGGTGGCCACAGTCGAGAATCAAATGTCCACCTTCCTTCCTTCCACTCCTACACGTTCTTCAACTGCTTTTCACAAGTACACCTGTCTTCCTTCTCTCAATCTCCCTCTCATTTGTCACACCATACCCATCAACTCTTCACAGATCTATCCTCCCAGTTCTATCCTCCCAGTCAGCAAGCCATGCCACCCGACCGCTTCCTTTCCACATTCTGCTTTTCGCCGCCCACCAAGCCCAAGCCCACGGTCCGGGACAAGTCTCCGGATCTCGACTACTACGCCAGCATGTACCCCGAGTTCTTCGACCTGCCCGTGGCACCCAAGGTTCCGCCCGAGACAGACAAAGAGTGGTCCGAGGGCGACTTCACGATCGTATCTTCGGACGGCATCCATTTCCAGGTGCCGAGCTACTACCTCTACGCCGCCAGGTGCGTCGGGGAAGGTTCTCCCTTTCCTCCTTCCTGCCTTCCCCATCCCCACTAACGCCCAGCTCGGTTATACGCAGCGCCCACGACCTGGCGTCCGACACGCCCAAGACTATCGAGTTCACCGACGTTGAGATCGAAACAGCACCCGTGGTCCGCCTCTTCCTCCGCCTCGCCACGGGCCAGCAGCTCACACTCTCCCCGAATCTGCAGGACGAGCACCCCCTGCTCCTCTTCCTGCGCAAATGGGAGTGCGAGGCCCTCGTCCAGACCGTCCTGATCCACCTCCGCGAAATGCTCCGCGGCCGCACCATCGGCCGCCCGGTCTTAGCCGTGTGGATCGCCGGCGCGCTCGTGCGCGACATGGAGACGTGCATGACCGCGCTCGAGAATTACAAGATTACCTGGATGCCTAACCCGGGTACTAAGGGGCGGATGGAGATGCAGAGCCCGAAGCCGGGCGCCCCGGTGTTCGACCCGAGTGGGTGGGGGGTTGAGGTTTGGCAGATGGGCATTCCGCCCGAGTACCTCTGTGCGCTGGCGCGCGCGTTTGGGGACGTGGGGGTGAGTGATCGGCTGGGGCAGGTTTTTAAGAAGTATCTCGAGGAGTATTCCAAGAGGGAGTAGGGGGTGGGCCTAGGGGCGGCGAAGATGGGAGATCTGCGTATAGCTCGAGTGAGCAGTGGGCGTGGAGCAGTGGGACAGTATTAGCACAGTAGTGTAACGACGGCAATAAATGTACCACTAACTATGCAGAGAGTATGTAGTCAACAGCCGTTTATCTACTGTTCCAAGTGTGGAGGACCAAGTGGTTGGTCAAGCTCTGAGGGTCTTGACGAGAACGTCTGCGAACTGATCCTTTGCCTCCTCCACGGCTGCCATGAACCTAACCCAACCCCCCTTTCCCAACAACCGACTCCACGAACCAACAGTAATCTGATTCAATGAACACAGCCATGCCTGAGAGCCTGCCAGTCTGAAGCAGAGAGAGTCTCTTCCGATTAAGCAAAACAGTGGTCATGAAGCGACAAAGGAAGTTGAAGCCATTCGCGAGGTAATCGCCAGCGGAAATACTGTACAGCTCGCGAAGTGAGCGACATCGTCTCGAATCCCTACTATTAAAACATTGCCTTGTCAGTCAGGCTGCTTTATGTAGCCCCAAGATTATATCGTGATCTCGGTTTCATGAAACAGTGGGGGAGAACTGGGCGATTCGGGTAAAACGACGTAGTTTGGGCCTTGAACCATTTCTTCCCTGCTCAGATACAAGTATCCTTCATCCTTCCCTCAACTATTTCTTCATCTTTCCAACTTTCCTCATTAATCAGAGTACCCTCATCGTTAACATCTCCACCTCCCAAGCACGCACACTTTATCATTCCCATCAACCCGTCATTGATCATCTCCCTTCCAACTTCCGCGATGCCTTCCCCTCGCCAAAACTCCGCCGAAGGCTCGTCACGTCGTCCTCTAACCCCTCCAGCCCTACAGTCTTCCCCATCTTCCACTCGTGCGCAACCCTCTCGAACGCCCGACTTCTCAAGGCTCATCACTTCCTTCTCCCGCTCCACCCGCGCGTCGACTCCCACTTTTGACGCATCAGCCTTCGATTGGGCAGAGAGCACGGCTCTCTCTTCAAGCGCCTCCTCGATCTCGACTTGCAGCTCGATCCCGAGACGTGCTGGTAGCGTGGCTGAGAGAGTTGAGTCCTTCCCCGCAGACGACGAGTGGTCCACCGGCGATTTCGAGGTCGTTTCCTCCGACGGCGTGTCCCTCCGAATCGAGAGATACTACCTCTACGCAGCGAGGTAAGCAGCTCAGCTCCTGACTTCCAGTCATCGCTAGGCTAACGGCAGCACCGCAATCCGAGAGAAATACAATAAACGACGGGCCCCATTCGATAAAATAATCCTCACTGATCCGGACATCGAGACTGCTGCCGTCGTCCGCCGCGTCCTCCGCCTCACCACTGGCACCCGGCTCAGCTTCACGCCCGACCTCGCCTCCGAGCGCCCAGTCCTCCTTCTCCTCCGTAAATGGGGCTGTGACCGGATCCTGCAGAACATCCTTCCCGAAATCCGATACACCCTGCTCCGCAAGCCTGCCCAGTTCTCCCCAGTGCACGTGTGGGCCACTGCGGCCGTGCTTGAAGATGTTGAGACGTGCGTGGCGGCACTGGAGGTGCCGGCCACTTGGCCTGCTGAAGTGCCAGGGCGCCGAGTGGGGAACGGTGAGGCTGGGATGAATGTGTTCAATCCCCTCAGCTGGCCGCTGGAGTTGTGGGAGGCTGGCATGCCCGCCAAGTACGTTTGGGCGCTGTGCCAGGCGTATAGTAAAGCCACGGACAACCAGGGGAAGACGGTTATCCTGACGCTAGTTGAGATGTTCAAGGCTGCGGTGGCGGACGGTGCTGACGACGCGGTCGTTTGAGGAGCCACCTGAGATAGTGTGATGAACCAACCTTTCACTTTTCAAGTAAATGCGATGGCTCATAGAGCTCACGTCATGATTACGAGGACCAGACAGAGAAATAGATAAAGCCGCAGCGCCACTGAAGGCATTCTGGTGTCCAATAACGCGATCTACTGTAGACATGTCTGGGACGTGAATGCCTAACCTATGTACAACTCTGCTTCGTAACCTGAACTACTGTACCATCCCGACTTCTTCTAGCCCCTCGTGTTGCCGCTGGTGTTGCGATCCCTGATTGATATTGAGACTGGTGTGGGAATGGGCGGCGTGGGGGAAGCTTCGGCCGTAGGAAGATGCCCTGGCGATGCGGCCGCTGCTTCGATCGAGCCTAGCCCCCGAAAGGCGTTTCGTCGTTGAGGGCCAATTGCAGCATCTCGCTGAACTTCAGAAAGAGGGGTGTCTCACCGCCCCTCAGCTTCCAAGCTCGATTGAGAGCCCAGAGATAAGCTGGTGGGCAGTGGAGCTGAGCCCAATGTGGCCAAGTCGTTGAAATCCCAAACGATTTCGTCTCGTACACTCCGGACATTGTCCAGACTCTTCAGACTCGTTCCTCCACTCCACCTGTGGTCTCCAGCGTACCAAATGGTCTCCTTGCAGAGGTCGCTCTGCTTCGCCCGAGCAGCGACAATGAAAAGCTGAATAGGACAAAACTCCTCGTTTATAATCTTGAGGCAGAGTTCGTTGCACAGGGCGGCCTTGAGACCGCCACAATCCCATTTGTCGAGGAAGGTGAACAGCTTTCCCGCCTTTAGCTCGAGACAGCCTTCAATGAAGAGATACCCGACTCCGTCCAGCATCCCAGCCTTTATTAGACGGAGGAACGAATAGAAGATCTCGGACGTTTCGCAGTCGGGGTCCATGAGTTCGATCTTGCGTGTCTGGTCTCCAGAAACCTCTCCAGCGGAGCGGAAGACCTCACTGGCGTCAGCGAGGCCAATCTGAAGAGCGCCAGGACTGGTCCACAAACTCACCTGGCTGAGAAGAGGTAGTAAAACGGAACGCGGAAGCGCACCTTGTCGGCGGTGATAACCTCAAAGTCACCCTCCGTCCACAGGAGGTGGTCGATGATCTCCTCGGGATCGGCGCGGGTGCATTCGGTAGGGGCCGTAGTTGGGGTCGACTTGGTGGTGGCACTATTGTCGGTGGTGGCGGGCTGTGGGTTTGGACTGGACATGGTGCTGTGGGCGGTTCGAAGGAAGTTGTTGTTGATAGTGAAGTGAGGAAAGGATGATGTGATAATGAGAGGGATGTTATGTTGTGAGGACGGAAGGTGAGTTAGAGATCGAGTGCGAAGAGTGATGTTGAACGAGGTGGCGGATCGCGAGGATCGCCTCCCACGTGACTTGTGTGCTCCAGCCACACTGCTGCTGCGTCTTTGTTGCGCATGATTCAGCCAAGTGATGATCATCCTCACACCTCTTTAGAATCCTCTTCCATAACAGAGGTCCTTGTCTGCTCCATTGCGTTAAGAACTCCAGGTGCCGACGCTTTGGGCGCAGCGCTAGCATACCGCCACAGACGATGTAAGAGTGGATCTTCAACCAGTACTCCGACTACGCAGTGTTTCGAAGGAGATATAATGCAATTCACAGTCCACTGCATCCCGCGAAAATGCCTTGATTCCTGTTAAGGCTGTGATGAGGAGGTGCGACGACGATGTCTGGCCATTGGCGTTGCAGACAACAGGCTGACCGGGTTTGCGTCGTTCGACTTGTGTAGTCCGAAATCACCAGAAGGGCAGCATGTCTGGATATGACACCTGCCGCGGTGGTGATGCCTAGGAATGGGGCGATGGCTACACTAGTTGCGAAAAAGTTGCTTTGGTGCAAGCGACATGCGGGACATCGGCGTTGTATGGACGTGGTAACTAACAAGTCCGCGCTGGTGTGGCGGCGAGGACACAGAGTTGAGACTTGCATGCAGGTACAGTACAGTACAAATCACCAAGGGTTATATTTCAGGAATCCTATGCGCATGTGGAGTTCGTAAAGTCTATGAGCCTTCCTCTACGCCTCTACGAGGGTGTCGTTCTGGGGACGCTGAATGATGTTGATCCTATGCTTGCCTCGGTTCGGCGTAGTACGACATGGATTCGCACTTTCGAGGGTTGATGGGCGCTCCTAGCCTCCGAAGGGCGTATCATCCTGGAGAAGGGCTTCTAGGGCATCATCAAAACAGACCGAAAGCTCCTCCTTGCTGTTCTCGTGCTTCTCCCAAGCGTGAATGAGGGCCAACACATACGGCGCGGGGCAATGCCGGTGAATCCATGAGGGCCACGAGCATGACTTCGGGTCCCAAATGGCGAGTTGGCTTCTTCGACCTTCAGTTGCGGTACCGGGCGGCCACTTGTTTTCTGGATTGTGGTAAAGGATGTCGCTACAAAGGTCATCGTAATCCGCCCTGGCGGCGACGACAAAGAGCCGCATCGGACAGATAGACTGGCAATGATAGTCTTTGATCCTAAGGCAGAGCTCGTTGGACAATCTCGTCCTGATACTCGGGCAGTCCCATTTGTCGAGGAACTTCAACAGGCTTTCATCTCCAAGTTCAACCTGAGGAGAAAAGTGATACTTTGGATAAGTCTCGCCCAACTGTCCATCTCGAATGACGGCGAGGAACGAAGCAACAGTCTTGGAGGTCTCGCATTGTGGGTCTTTGAGTTCGATCTTGCGGGACTGACCTTCCGCGACTTGGCCAGCTGCGCGGAAAACGGCACTGGCATGAGCAACCGAACAGAATGTAAAATGTCCATTAACTCACCTGGCAGAGAATAGATGATACGAGGGAACATGGAAGCGGACGTTGTCGGCCGTGATAACCTAAAGTCTCCTTCTGTCCATTCGTCGTTGTCGGTGATGTCTGTGGACGCAGCAGAGACCTGCTCGGCTGTGGAGGCAGCCTGAATGGCGAGAACGTTCGTGGCGACGGGTGGCTGGGGAGTTTGGGTAGTCGGCGTCGACATCGCTGAAGGGAGGGTGGATACGGTGATGATGGCAGGTAGTGGAAAGAGAATTCACAAGTGAGAGTTGAGAGGAAAGTAATCTGAAGTGACGAAGGAAGGTTAGTTAACCAAGTGCGAAGTTGAGGATGGAGTTGATTCAGCTGCCAACATCACCTCCACGTGACGTGTGTGTTGCGTCCTCCTAAGAATCCCTTGATCAACCAGCAACGCTCGCATGCCCATCACCTCCTCATGTTTAGCCCAGTTCTCTTCTACAACATTGCATATCATATGTACTAGTCTACGCCTACGCCTCGGTGACATACTTGAGGTGCCCGGCGGTGGGGAGCAATCCCTCAGGCTTACCGCCGGGAAGCTGGTGAGGGTCGCGTCCGAAGTGGCCAGTAGGGAAACCGGGGTGGAAGGGCATGGCCTTCTCGAGCTCCTCCATCTGAGCGTCGGTGAGCTCGATGCTGAGGTCGCGAATGTTGCTCTTCAGGTGGTCGATGTTGGTGCCACCAACGATGGGGTAGGTGTAGGGGTACTTCCGGCGAATCCAGGCCATGGCAACGCCGGTCAGGCTTGCGCCGTTGCCCACCTGGTCGGCGACCTTCATGAGCACCTCCGAAGCCTTCAGCTGAGCCTCGGTGGGCTGAGCCCCTCCGCGGAGGCTGGCGCCCTCCTTGAGCGCCTGAGGAGTCTTGAACTTGCCCTCGCCGAGTGCGCCCCATGGAGCAATAGCCATACCGTAGGTGCGGCACATGGGGAGGACGTCGCGCTCGAGGTCGCGCGCCGAGAGGTTCCAGAGGCCCTGGTAGACGACGAACTGGGCCATGCCGTGCGAGCGGGCGTACTCGTTGGCAGCCGAGACGACCCAGGCGGGCGTGTCGCTGATACCGAGGTACAGGACCTTGCCGGAGCGAACGAGGTCGTTGAGGCCCTGCATGACCTCGGGGATCGAGGTCGAGTGGTCCCACCAGTGGAGATAGAGGATGTCGATGTAGTCCGTCTGGAGCTTGCGGAGCGACTCCTCAACACTGTGCTTGAGCGACTTCTTGCCGTTGCCGGCGTAGTTGACGGCAATGCCGGGGTAGGGGCCCTCCTTGCGCTGCTTGTAGGGCGTGGTGTACTTGGTAGCGAGGACGATGTCGTCGCGGTTTCCGCGGCTCTTCATCCACTCGCCGATGATGAACTCAGACTGCTCGTCTGATGTCAGCGAGATCACTTCAATGATAGCGACCTACCCTGGTAGTTGTTGGCAGTGTCGATGAAGTTGCCGCCGGCCTCATAGAAGGTGTCGAGGAACTTGAACGACTCCTGAGCGTTGAGGGTCTTGCCCATGAACCCCTTCCACTGGTCGCCGATGGACATGGCGCCGAGGCAGAGAGGGGACACGCGCACACTCCCCGTCTTGGAGAGGATGCGGTAGCGCCTCAGCTCGGTGTCGGGCTCCGGCGCGGGGGGGAACAGGTGACCCAGAGTCGGGCGGTCGCTGGCGTCCGACGGGGTGTAGTCGTCGGCCTTGGTCTCCTTGTATGGCGCCATTTTGTTGTGGTCGTTGGGTTGGGTGTAGTGGATGTTGGGGGAGCTGGGTAAGTTGAATGCGAAGACAGGTCAGTGGGTCCGCTGGCCAGGTATATATATGTTGTGTCGTTCGACTGCTCTCGCCATGTCGTTGACGTCGTTAGCCGGTGACCCGGCGTCTATTGCAGTAGATATGGTGCAATGTCAACTACGGAGCCGGTGGCATCTATGGTGGATTGGGGGTCGAGGCCGCCGGCAATCGCCAGGCACCCTCCACTGCCACCTCCACTTCCCTCCACCCTCCACTCGGCCTCCACCCTTTCCTCCACCGTGTGGGAGGCCGGGGCCTCCACCACCAATGCGCACACATCCACGCGCAGTAGATGACGTTGTAGCGACGCGCTGGGCACAGCAGCAGCATGCGCCATTGACATCAGTGGAACGAGATAAGAATGTTGTGAAGCTCGGATCCGCTGGAATGGTACAAAAGCTCCTCCCACATGGCATGGCACACCCTGCGTGGAGATAAATGGAACATTCTCGACACCTCCGCCCTACGGTGACGTTCTGGAGGATTTCGCCACCATGCTGGACCTCCAGCATAGGCCGATGGGCGGGCCTCTGTGCTCCACCTCTCTGGACGTCTGCACGCAAAGCACAATGCACGTTCACGGCGGTCCAATTTTCGGCGAGTTGGAAGTGGGTGCTCGATTAAGGCACTCTGAGGTCGCCGGTGCCGATCCGCACGCCGGCGAGCTCCGAAGTATATCCGCAAAAACAGATCTATGACCGGCTGTGGTCATTGGGAACGTGTTCATCTACTCAGTGGATGCTTGAGACACGCCTGGATTGTTGACGGCCAAAGGTGGCCCCAAGATGAACCCAATTGACATGCAATAGCGTTCGATAGCGAATGGATTTCACAGTTGTCCGACTTGAACCAAGCCGCGGGCCGATGCGTTTGAGGCGTTGGCAAGAGGATATATGCAAGTGAGATGTTGCGTGATGCTGGTTTCAAGCAAGTAGCCTCGCAAGAGGCAGGAGAGTCAGATCTATAGCCAGGGTTGTCGATGCTGCATTGTTACGCGGTGTGGCCGTCACCGTTGCCAGCTCGTCAGGCCATGGTGGAGCACACTTGGTGGTGTGGCCACCGGTCACTATGGTGACTCACCTTTCGCTGAATTCCACAACGCAGGTGAGTATCTGAGCACACTCACGGACCACAGAGGGCTGGCAATACATGTCACTTGTCTATATCTCTCGTACTATATTCTGACGCTTTCTGTAGATGCACCCTCTGTGTGCTATAAGACGCTGTCCAGCCCCAGGGAAGGTCAGCCAGGCGCATGTTGCTCTGCATAGCAAAACACCAGGGCAAACGATTTAGAGACCGGGAGGAGGATCCAGAACGCATCTGACAGCGCGGTTGGGCTGGATAGTGGCCGGTCCAGAGCTATTCGGTTCGACCCCTCATACTGCAGGACATTTCGGGGATGGCTGCTCCTCAATCGCGAAATATAACATTCCCTTGCGGTAAGCGCAACTCTGAGTGATGCCTATCGACTTCTCAGTTCGGTCCCTGCTGGGTTCTTGCTCTTGATGCATTGATATTGCATCACTCCATGCATTGCTAGAGCTAGTGCAGTGCTCAAGAAGCCTGCTCTGTTTCCACCGTGACGAGTTGGGCGGGAAGAGCCAGGAACGCCACCTCCACATGGCTATCAGGGGTACCCAAATAACGTTCCACCCCTCCCGACTACCCTATGATGCTGTGACGTTCACTGCCGCATCACCACCATCCACCCATCAACACCTCCCAGTGGTGACCATCCAACCTCCTCTATCCGCTGGTGACCATCCCTCTCTTTACTCCACTCCCCCTTTAGACCACTGCCCAACATGTCACGATCCGGCGCCCTCGATGACTCGGAGATCCAGTCCGAGATGAACAAGATGGTACGTGGTGACAGCGCCGCGCGTGGTGGATGTGCACTAACCTCCCCAGGTCGCGTTCATCTCGCAGGAGGCTCGCGAGAAGGCCCGTGAGATCCAGGTCAAGGCCGACGAGGAGTTTGCCATTGAGAAGGTGAGTGTTCTCCGACATGCGCGAGGTGCGGAGCTGACTAGCCTTTCCAACTATACTTGCCGTTACGCTTGCTGTCGCCCCACGTCACCGCACGTTCCCTCCCAACTACTACCCTCTCTTCCTCTCATCCACGTCCTGTCGACAACAGGCCAAGATCGTGCGCCAGGAGCAGCTCGCAATAGATGCGCAGTACGAGAAGAAGCGCAAGCAGGCTGAGGTTGGATGGAAGATGTAAGGACCGCCCTAGCCGCGCTGACGTCAAGCGCCCAGTCGACCGCGCTCAACCAGTCTCGTCTCGAGGTCCTGCGCAAGCGCGACGAGCAGCTCCAGGAGCTCTTCGAGGAGGCCAACAAGCAGGTCAAGGAGCTCGCCGACGGCAAGGACTACCCCAAGGCCATGGAGCTCCTTATCACTGAGGTGCGCCTACAGACACGTTCCACGCCGTCTGCGACCTGCAGGATACTGACACACAAACAGGTTCTCCTCCTCCTCCTCTCCAAGGAGGTCGCTCTCGCTCACCGCCCCAAGGACACTGACCTGGTGAAGAAGGCGGCCGAGGAGGCCAAGAAGCAGTACAAGGAGATCTCTGGCCTCGAGTCGGAGATCACCTTTGAGGACTCTCTGGCCGACGACTCGGCTGGTGGTGTCGTCGGCACTACCATGGGCGACCGTATCAAGGTCGACAACACCCTGTCTGCCCGTCTTAGGATTCTCGAGGAGAAGGTTAGTTGCGCAACAGTACGGCTCAAGCTAACATCTAGATGCTCCCCGAGCTGCGCGAGGACCTCTTCGGCAAGAACCCCAACCGCAAGTTCTACACTGTGAGTCGCGCTCGAGGACCTGTGGTTTCGATGCCATGATGCTGACGTCCTCACAGTAGGAAGCGATGTTGTTAGCTAGTCGCGTTAGATGCACCGGAAGTAGCCAAGCACCCCGTTGCCAAGTCTCGACCATCACTGACAGAGCTGACTATAGGGCCATCCGAGCGCGCTTGAACAAGGAACAAGGACTAACTCCCACGGCCAAGCTGGTAGTGGATACGGAAGCACACTTCAGAAGGCATTCCTGAAGGCGAGGATTTCCTGGGTCTTGGTTGATCGCTTCGACTAGAGGCTGGTGGCCGACGCCTCGCTCAGTCTACCAAGCGCTTTAATGACTCTAATATACCCTGCACCTACAGGGCACTTGCACCACTAACACCCGGGTCTATTGGCGAAGTGGGAGTTTGGGAGTTGTTACCAACTGGCACTTGACGGGGGCTGGTCATGTAACTTATTATATAGGATACGACCGTCCTTGGTGGAGAAGTGTTTGATCTCCATGTCATGCGCTTCTCCATCTTCCTGGCTCCAAGAGCGAGAGCTACGTGTTTCTTAGAATGCCTCGGATATCCCTTGAGCCCACACAGAATCCGAGCGCTGCTGCTTGGTTTTATCCCGTACGCAGGCGAGGCGGCACTCTCCTAGCCGCTTGTCTGAGGTGCATCGCCTTCAGAGGCACTGAGCAAAGGCTGTGGCTATGCCCGTATAGCCTGTGTGCCCTGTGTGCGATACTACTAGAAGCATGCGATAAACTTGGCTTGGCACTTGCCTAACACCTGTTCTCCACGAAGTTGAAGCGGACATCCCATCGTCCTATGGTGCTAAGGCGCAATTGCGGGTTAGGGGACCGCGGACAGGTCAGCAACGGAGATTCGACTAGATCTCCGGCTCGCGCTTGAGGCGCCAGATATCCCACCGTTCCTCGTCGCCGACGGCGTATGCAGTTCAAAGAGCACGCTCTCCAGCATCAGTCGTGAGCTCGAGTTCCTGAGCGGCGAGTTTGTCAAGTACACTGACTAACAAAGAGATAGACATGTTACGTAAAAGACGGAAAACGGGCAATCCGCGTCGTACCAGAGGCGTATTTTGACATTTATTAGCGCTCGAACGGAGAACCCTGAGGTATTTGGGGGTGGGGCGTTGGGGTCCATGCGCGCGCCGGGCGGTACCATGCGACGACGCGTGCAAAGTACCCGTAAGGCTTCTTTCTGACCTGTAGTACGTGTGTGGTCAGTAATCAGCCAAGGTACCCCGGACAGAGTCAATCTTGTTTGCTTCTGCCCACTCTCTCATCACCACCATGACCGACGGCCCAGCAAGCAACCTTCGGGCTCGCAAGTCCAACGGCGCCGACTCCAACGGCAACGGGGCTGCCAATGGTAACGGCGCTGCCAAGCTTGTCAACGGCAAGGCTGCCAAGGGTACGGTCCTCTCCTACGCCATCCCGACCGAGTACGGTCAGGCCATGGACAGGAAGCTCGACACCCACCAGGAGTACGTCCTCGCATTGTGCGTCCATAGCAGCAGCTGACGATGCAGGTATGAGTTTGGTGGCCCCGTCGGTGTCACTGCCATGATGGTCGGCTTCCCTCTTCTCATGTGTACGTTGCTGACCCATCGTCCGGGCCGCTTCGGCTCATTCGAACGCCACCACTGACGCTCAGACTACCTCTGGATCTGCCTGTGGTACTATGACGGCAAGATGGTCCACCCCTCTTCGGTCGACGACATCGTCCCCTTCCTCCACCGCATGTGGGCTCACTGCAAGGATGGCGCGTACCCGACCAAGTTTGCGTGTGGCACCTACCTCGGTCTCACGGCCATCCAGATTGCCTTCGCCTGGGTCATGCCCGGTGTCATGCAGAACGGTCTTCCCGTCCCGTCCCTCGACTACGCCGTCCTCCCCTACAAGTGCAACGCCCTTTCGTCGTGGTACCTCACTGTCGTTGTCGCTCTCGGTCTCCACTTCTCTGGCCTCTACCACCTCCCGTGGATCATTGAGAACTTTGGTGGCATCATGACTGTTGCCATCTTCAGCTCGTTCGCCATCTCGACTATCATCGAGTTCCTGGCCCGCACTTGCGACTACGGCGGTGGCCCTCTCCGCATGTCGGGCGTCTGGGTCTACGACCACTTCATGGGTGTTTCGCTCAACCCCCGCCTCGGCCCCATCGACCTCAAGATGTTCGCTGAGGTCCGCGTCCCTTGGGTTCTTCTCTTCCTCATCTCGCTGTCGGGTGTTTTCAAGCAGTACGAGGACCTCGGCTACGTCACCTACAACATGATCCACATGCTCATCGCCACCACCCTCTACATGAACGCCTGCGCCAAGGGCGAGGACCTCATTCCTCAGACCTGGGACATGTTCCACGAGAAGTTTGGCTGGATGCTCATCTTCTGGAACATGGCCGGTGTCCCCCTCACCTACTGCTACCCCGTCATCTACATGACCCGCTCCGACCCGTCGACCTACAAGTTCCCCGTCTGGGGCAACGTCCTCATGTTCGTCGTCCTCACGACTGGCTACTGCATCTTCGACGCCGCCATGGCGCAGAAGTCCAACTTCAAGCTTCAGCAGCAGGGCGACTACAAGCCTCGCGGCGCCTTCCCCACCATGCCCTGGTCCGTCGTCAAGAACCCTACCTTCATCCAGACCAAGCACGGCAACAAGCTCCTTACCGGCGGCTGGTGGCAGTTTGCCCGCAAGATCAACTACACCGCCGACTGGTGCCAGGCCTTCACCTGGGGCGCGTGTGCCGGCTTCAACACTCCCATCACCATGTTCTACCCCATCTTCTTCCTTGCCGTCCTCACCCACCGCTGCGGCCGTGACTTCAAGAAGTGCGCTGCCAAGTACGGCGAGGACTGGGACGAGTACTGCAAGGTCGTCAAGTGGCGCTTCATCCCCTACGTCTACTAAGCGTGGGGCGGTCGGCGCGACTGCGAGCATTCACACACATGCGGACGCCGTAGTTATGGACTGTTTCTTCCTGCCGCTATGCTCTCCCTCTCCTCTCTTCTATCTCCTTGCCCACGTAGCTTGATTTAGACTGTGCTGGTGCGACTATCGCACCGACACTACATATAGGAAGCTCTTGATCTCCCTACCCTGCAATGCAAACCCTCGGTATTGGTTCGCCTGGCTCGCACCTCTGGCCCCTTCGCAACTTCGCAAAACTGCCTACCCACGACAGTCCATCTACAACAGTGTACTCAGCCAAACATTGGCAAACACAGCAGCGTCCGAACCGGCAAGGTGCACCACCGCTTCTTTGCAGATATACACACATCTTCCATAGACGTGATGCGTCACTGTACAACGAACTAGAACTATGGCTGCAGTGAATGTAGTAAATGTCGGTCCACCGACACTCCCCACCACGCCTCTCCGCGAGTCGTCGCGCTCAGCCCGAAGGCGAGCGCCTCGGCGCCGAGAGTCGGATGAAATGGGAGCGCACGCGGTTTGGTTATCACCGGGCTAGACCATCGGTATTGGAGACGGGAACGCGAGACCTTCCATCGGGAGTAGGGAGGGAATCGAACTTTTATGTCTCTGTACTGTCAGCGGTTGCTCAACAATACCGATGTATCCCTCTGCAGAATGCAAAGTAGATGGTCGCACTCACCCGTAGATTTTTGTTCAACTTGTAACTTTGTGCGGCTCGTTGCATTTTTATAGACGTTTGGCGGGCAGCTTCAGGGGTTCGTGATAGGGGGAGGCAGCCGCGACGTGTTCCCACTTTGAATGACAGGTGTAAAATCCGGCTGCTGGAGTGGAGGTCCTTTGTGTTACGTCAAGCCACCCCCCCCCCCCCCCCGCCGCGTCGAACCGATCCCCCCTCTAAGGGAGTGGCTACGCGGATAGCAGAACGATCATCGACGTTCCTCTATTCACCAACATTCACAAGTAACGCTTCATTCTCAACATCACTCCAAACACCAACAAACATCATGGCAGCCGACTTGAGACGGCGACACGACTCCATGCAGAGTACAGCAAGCATCGGCTGGCCACGCCCGCCCAGCCCATCTGTGAGCATCCATGCCGCCGACGGGCGGCGCAGGGCCGCCGAACCACGGACGTGGTCGGCACCACCGCGATCTGCCTGGCACCACCCTTGTCTCGCGACAACCCGGTGACTGCCATATCACATGGGCTGTCGGCCACAACCACAGCCTTGAGGAGCGTAGCTGACGCCAGTTCTCGACAACGACGACCGGGTCCAAGGTGCACTTATCAGACTCGGAGACGTTGATCTCGCGGAAGGACTTACGCGCGTCTATTGCGTGCTTTGAGGAGGTGAGTGGAGCTGCGCCCTTGGTATCGGCCTTCCTTGTGTTCCCACTTGTATCCCATTCACTCCCCTCGCCCCCGCCGCTTCGCCCTTTATCGTGCGACGTTTGACCACACACTAACAATACAGCTCATGGCCGCTGCCAAGGCGTATCGCAATGCCCTGCTGGCGATGTCGTCAGCGACTGCGGCTTTCGCGTCAGCGATGGAGGCATGCTCAAGGTATGTTCCGACCTCGACTGTCACCCGCACTCGCTGACAACCAGGGTGAAAGGATGCCGGGAAGGCAACGCCGGCATGGCCGGTGGTGCTGGCCTGCAGTATCTGATCTCGAACCACGAGCAGCTCCTCGCCGATACCGTCTATCGGCAATTTGAGATCCCCCTTCTCGAGGCGCTAGACAACTACAAGATGATGACCGCGGACCGATTGGCAAGCTACGAGAAGGCGCTCCACTCGCAGAGCGACAAGATCCGCAAGACTGAGGCAGAGAACATGAAGATTGGCCGCCGCCGGAAACGAGACCTCAACCAGTTCCGCCAGGCACTCGCGGACCTGCAGCGGCAAGTCGACGAGCTCGACGGCATCAAGCTGGCGTACCACGAAGAAGTGCTCGAGGCCGAGGAGGAGGCTTGGGAGACCGTTCTGGCGAAAGTCGCGTTTGTTATTCGCTCCCAGCTCGACTTTTACGAGAAGATCGCCGGCAAGACCAGCGATCCTGTGCTCGAGCCTCTTGTGTCCTCCATTCCCGATCCCTTCGATGCGTACGGCCCACCAAAAGAGGAGGGCCAGATCTTCAGCGTGCTTTCTCCGTGAGTACCTCGCATGTTGAGCTCATTTCTTCCTGTCAAGCTCACACCAGACTGCACCTCGACTCGAACCCCACGTCGCCTTTACCGACGTTGCCGCGCGTCTCCAATAGCGGATCAGCATCTGCTACGCCCCGCACATCGTCCCCCATCAAGTTTAGCTTCGGCGCCGGCTCCGCGGCGCCATCCAAGGCCGAGACTTCTGAGATTGAGGTTGTCGGCGAGCGCAGTACATGGGACGATGTGCAGAGTGGTGTGCGAGCGCATCGCGAGCTCAGTGTGATTGAGGAGACGGCATCACCAGTGAAGGGCATCGGCCTGCGTCGGACGAGCTCGGACCCGAGCGAAGGCGAAACCGACTCCAAGGCTGACCCCAACGGCAACAAAGAAGGCGACACCGGCGATGCAGACGACAGACCTGCTGCCGACGACGGGCCGGTCAACGACGATCGCGCGGGCTCAGAGCATGCCGGTTCACCGCCGACCGCATAGCCGAGTTCCAACTTCCAGTTTTGGGCCGCTTATCATTCTCGTCTCGTCCATTCTCCGCCATATGTGTAGCTTCGGTTTTCTTTGAGTATATCCACACCTGTTCATGCGCTCTTCAACGAGCCTGTTACTTCTAGCCCGCGGCTTATATCCCTTCGACCTTCCGGGACCGTTGTTTTGTACCTCCAGCGCCATGCATTAGTACCCTAATACCCTGCGCAACAATGCCGTCGACAGAATACCATCTATACACTAGTCTATTCATCGTCCTTCTAATGAACACCGCGGCCCCTACATGACTCGGCGGCCGGCAGCGCCGGTGTCGCTGGCGAAGGCATTACTGCACCTTTCGCTCGTGCGGTCCGCCCACGCCAAACATCCATCCCTCGAGCCATCCTCCGTCGGCGCCGCCCAGCTGCCACCCGCCAATTCCCCCGAGACCTGTCCACAGCCACTCGATCACCCGCCTCGTCCGGCCCGGAATCGACTCGGGGTATGTGCGCGGGATGTGCTCTGTCAATGCGTACCATACCGCGCCTGCCGTAAGGCCGACGGCATAGCCTGCGGCGACTTGGGGAGGGGAGTGGTAGCGAAGCGCGTATCTGTGGTCAGCTGGTGAAACTAGACACATGTAGCCCCGTAGTCTGAGCTGCAATCGCAATCATAGGTTATCCAAGACTCCGTTCCGTCTCTACTCTACTTGCGCTCATCGCTAACGCCCGCCGGCATCGATCTACACTCACCGAGAGTAAGCCACCGCAAGCGACCACGCAAGCAGGCCAAATAGGTAGATCCCCGTCCTAACCCGGCGTATCGTCTCCGTACGCGCCGACACCGGCGAGGGCGGATACCGCGCAGACTGCGACACAGCGTACCCAATGCCCCAAGCGAGGACGAACGCGCCTGCCTGCGCATGGCTACTCGGCATGCCGTACCCATGTCCAATATGGGGCAAGTGGGGGTACGGCCGAGGCGCGCGGAGGGCGCGCTTCAGTGCGAGTGAGAGGACCTCATTGCCCACCGACCCGGCCGCGAGGAGGAGGAGGGAGAGGCGGCGGCCGAAGATGACGAGGGCAAAGTATGCGACGAACAGGAAGATTGGGGAGAGGGAGAGGAGGGCGAGCGGGATGCCGAGCGCGTCTGACGGGTCGTAGACGATGTGCGTGAGCGTGAAGTGCTTCGAGTCCGGCGCGGCTGCGGCCAGGGAGCCAAGGGACCCGTCCATGGTGCTCGGGTTGACTGAGATGGCGAGAAGAGTGAGATATGCGTGAGAGAGCCGGTTGACGCGTAGATCGCGCTGGCAATGATCGAGGTATGAACCTTATTTGGCGATTCTCGACTTTTGGTCTGGGCCCCACAGCCAGGCACCAAGGGCGGTGGTGTATGGTGGGGAGGGAGTGGCCATGGCGATGACGGAGGTGTCGCCCGCCGACAAAATGCACGACCACAACATCCACTTCTTTCTCCGCTTATTCGAGTCGCCATCGGCCCGCCTCGTTCGCATCTCCCTCCCCAACTCGCTACAATTGACGAGGGCGGCGCGGCGACGTGGTCTGCAGCGAGTGACGGCTGCACTACGAGCTCATAATACCGCGGCGTGTTAAAACATGTCGCTTCCCTCATTCCCCAGTGGCTCGCCGACTCAGTCGTCGTCGCCGTCGCCGTCCGTCCCCGGTCCAGGCAGGGGCGGCGCTGGCGACCACCTGCCATCGTCGCTTCTCGTTGTGTGCGGCGTGTGCACATTTATCGGTGAGTCGCATGGTCGGCGAAAGGGGCGAGACACAACGAGGAATGTCTGGAGTGAATACCTTCTAACCCATAGCGACGGCTCTGAGCATCATGTCGATCGTGCTGCAGTTCAAGAACTATCGCATGCCGGCGCTGCAGCGATGCGTAGTCCGCATCATGGTCATGTAAGTCGTCACATCTGAGGCCATCAGTCACGCCACGCTGGAAATCCAACTGACGGCAGGGTGCCATTGTACGCCCTATCGTCTCTCATCGCACTCTACTCGCTCAACGCCGCCTTCTTCATCGATGCTATCCGTGATCTCTATGAAGTGAGCTTAGTAGTGACATTCCCCAACTCACACACAGGGCTTCGTCATCTACACCTTCCTCCAGCTATTGATCACGTATCTGGGTGGCGAGCGTGATTTGTTGCTGCGACTGCGTGGCCGCCCACCTATCCCACATACCTTTCCGGTCAACATCTTCCTTCGGCCCATGGACCCCAGCGATCCGTGGACCTTACTCAATCTCAAGCGCGGCGTTCTCCGTACGTTATCAGCTATCATCTCACCATCTTTAAGCTGACGAGCAGAATATGTTCAGATCAAGCCGATTCTTGTTCTTGTCACCGCCGTGTCCAAGTGGACAGGGACGTACCGCGAGGGAGAGTTCACTCTCACGTCGGGATACACCTATGTTACGATCGTCTACAACATCAGCATCTGCCTGAGTCTCTAGTGAGTCAAAATATATATGCCTGAGCTGACCATCAGCTGTCTCGCCATGTTTTGGGTAGCCGTCAGCAAGGACCTCAAGCCGTTCAGGCCAGTTCGTGAGTTGAACCTCTCTCTCCGTACCAGCTGACCGCAGCCAAATTCCTTTGCGTTAAGGGCATCCTGTTCTTCTCCTTCTGGCAAGGCGTCTTTGTCGGATTTCTCGTGTCCACTGGCGCAATCAAACATGGTGCGTATCCAGCGCCATTGATATCGTGTTGACAGCAGTCGGGCCGTACACCGACCCAGAGCACATGGTACTTGCGATTGTCGACTCGATGATCTGCATTGAGATGCCATTCTTCGCCATTGCCCACGTAAGCTAACGTGAGTTGTACTTCAGCTGACTCCAGCAATACGCCTTCCGGGCTAGCGACTACATCGACGATTCGGTCATCCACGTTGCCCGTCTGCCCTTCATCTACGCTGCGCGCGACGCGTTTGGCGTCAAGGACGTATGGGAGGACATCAAGTATACTTTCCGCGCTCGCGGCGTATCGTACAAGGCGTACGAGGCGGCAGACGGCGGCCTGCACTACGGTGCCGGCAGGCAGAAGCGTATCCGTGCTGGCCTCCGCTATTCTAAAGGAGGGAAGGCGAAGTACTGGCTCAATGACCCCAATGCCGATGGCGAACGCGCTACTCTTCTGCCAAAGAACGCCAGCGACCCCGCATTCCGCGGACCGGACGACAGCAGCGATTCGGACATGAGCGATGCTCCCAGCCTCGACTTCCACTCGACCAGCGAGGGCGAGGAGGCGATGTACGAGCGTGCGCGTCGTGTAGGGTACGCCGGCTTCCCGAACATAGATATCAGCCGCGAGCAGGCCCGTCGTGTGCGCCGGCACGAGGAGGACGGAATTCTCGCTGGCCGCCGACTGCGTCTCTCTTCGGACACAGGCCGTGCCCGATCACCCGCGGGTCCACAGCGACGGAGCGACAAGAACCGCAAGGCTAACAAGGGGAAGGGTCGAGCTGGAGTCTACGGACAGTGGGGCGAGCACACTGGGTCTCGACCAGCACCCGTGGTGGCAGAGGTCGACGACGCGCCCTTCGACGGAGAGAATGAGAATCCAGGCGCGTGGCAAGCCAACAGCGAGGGCGTATCGCTGCGCTGGACGCGAAAGGCTCGCCCTCATCCTATCATCACAGAGCCAGAGCCCCAGCCCCAGGTCGACGAGGTGCCAACCGCCGCATCCCCTGAGACAGTAGTCCAGCGGTCGGACGCGGTGGATCTCGTGAGCGAGAGCCAGATTGAGATCCCAGAAGCAAGGCACCATAGAAGCTCGTCAGCTGCTCCCGCACTCCCTCCTCAAGTCACGTTGATCCAGTCGCCACATGAAGAGGAGCCTGCTCCTTCGCTGGTTGAGACGCTTGAACCACCGACGGATGTGCCTCCACGGCAGACAGCCTCCGCGCCGCCAATCGTCGAGCGCGAGCCATCGCCCGTCCCAGGTTCTCCACCTCGGTCGCTCGAGGCGGATATCTCCCCACCCGACGCTTGGGAACGGCCCGAGCCGGTATACGAGCCTGTTCCAGTACGTGCTCCATCACCTCGACCTGCGGCACTCAAATCTGCGCCAGCTTTGGTGACAGATACTGCTCCAGCGCCTCCTTCTTCCGAGCCACCGTCCGCTTCGACGACGCAGTCCTCCTTCCGCGTGCCGTCGTACGCCCGCTGGGAACCTGACGACAATCCATGGGCTTGATCACCCTTCTCTTCCTACAGCAAGCGTAGTGTTGTTCATATGGTACTGTAGATGCAGGGTATATTCTCTAGAGCCTCTTCTCCCTAGTCGAGATCGTCGAACATGCCTCCCGTCTCCTTCTTCTCCGCCCTGCCCCGTGTACTCTGGAGCTCCCGCTTGAGCTGGCGATACTCGTCCGCCATGCCGTCCGACTCGCTCCCGCTCTCCTCCTCCTTCGCCTTCTTCTTCCCTCGGGCGCGCGCCTCGGGCGCAGGGGCGTCCGCCTCGATCTTGCCCTCGGCAAGCTTGCGCTCCCACGCCGCCTGCGCGCGCACATCCTTCTTCTCCCGGCGCTCCTCCTTGCGCGCCTTCTTGTCCTTCTTCCCGCTCCATGCCGAGTTGAGCTCAGCCTGGACCTTGCGTTTCCGGCGCTCGCGCTCGCGTGCTCGCTCAGCGTCGAGCTCGCCGCTCGCCATCTTAGCCTGCTTCTCCTTGAGTGCAGCGAGACGCGTCGCCTCGCGCTTCTTGTCGGCGTACGCCAGCGCGTCCCACTCGACGTCGGCGTCGGTCCAGGCGAGCTGGGGCACGTCCTCCTCCTCGGCAGCTTCTCCCTCTCCCTCGGTCCCGTTGGCGTCCTTGGCGACCTCCTTGCCCTTGCCCTTATCCGTCACAGCTCCCTCGCCGGCTTCGGCCTCAGTGACCTTGGGCGCGGCGGCCTTCTCGGCCCGGCGCTTCTCGGCCTTCTCGCACTTCTTGCGCCAGTCCCGCACCTCCGGCATGACGGGGAGGCGGAGGAGCCCGAACGAGGTCCCGAGTGCGGCGTAGTCGATGTCGCTGGTGCGGAAAATGAAGCTCGCCTCGTGCTTGGTATACGCGCGAACGGACGAGACAAGAGCGCGTGCACCTCGGTCCGCGAGGTCGCGGTCTGTCAACACAACCTCACGCAGGCGGTCGCGCAGCGCAATGGACTCGGGGTCGGCCGGGGGTGGCGGGATAACGACGCCTTCCTCTGGTTGCACCAGCTCAAGGTCTGCGCCGACGTATGGGTGCGGCGCCAGCGGGATCTTGCGCACGTTCAGGAACGCGACGTACCCCTCCTCCCTGCCGCGCGAGATGAGGATGATAGCGCGCCCTGCTCGGCCAGCGCGCGCGGTACGGCCGACGCGGTGGCTGAAGGTCTTGGGGTCGGTGGGTGCGTCGTATTGGATGACGGCGTCGATGTCGGAGAAGTCGACGCCGCGCGCTGCCACGTCTGTACAGAGCAGCACACCTGGTGTGAGGTGGGAAGAGGGGTGGGCCGTGAAGGAGGAGAGGGCGGTGTCGCGCACACGCGGGGGCAGGTCGCCGTGCAGCGAGGTGAGGGTAAAGTTGGAGAGCTCGGGGAGACGCGATAGGATCTGCAGTCAGCAACAAGTAACATCAGCTGTCGGTGCGCTTGGCTTACCCTGTAGAAGTAGTCGACGGCGGCACCGGTCGAGAAGTAGACAATGAACTTGGCCGCCTCGTGCACCTTCGCCTCGCGCTGGAGGAGCCGGACGAGCTGGAGCGTCTTGTCCGCCTGGCCGCATACGAGGAATGTGTTCTGCAGGCCCATGGGCACACGGCGCTCCGTGGCCTCCCCGTCCGCCGCCCGCTTATCTTTGAGGTTGACGACGATGCGCACGGGGTTCCGCAGGCCCACACCAACGAGATCCTCCACGGCATCCGTCATGGTCGCGCTGAACAGGTGCGTGCGCCTCTGCTTCGGCAGATGGCGCATGATGCGCTCGACGTCGCGCCGATGGTCGGGCGCGCTCAGCAGGCGGTCCGCCTCGTCCAGCACTAGGACGTCGAGGTTGCCGACCCGGACGGCGTTCATGCCGCGCGGCGAGAGGAGGAACGATGCCAGGCGGCCGGGCGTGCCGACCAGGATGTTGGAGCCTTGCGTGAAGAAGGTCTCGTAGGGGTTCTGCGTGCCGCCGGTGACGAGGCAGGCAAGAGGGTACTCGGGCGGCGGGGGTGGGGGCGCCTCCTCGCCGTCCACTGGAGTCGGTTCCTTCGGCGTGAAGGTCGAGAGGAACATGTTGAAGACTTCATGGATCTGGGTCGCGAGTTCGCTGGCGTCAGAGCTGAGTAGTGGAGGTGTAGCTCACCGAGTGGGCGCAATGACGACGGCCGCGACCTCGCCCTTCTTGTACTTGTGCTCGCTGCGTACAATGCGCTCGAGAACGGGGACGACGAAGGCCAGCGTCTTGCCGGAACCGGTTACGGCCTGGTGTCAGCGGTCGAACGTCAAGGAAGAAGGCGTGAAGGGAATGCAGATGCTATAAGACCAAGCAGGGGGTCACAGCAGGGGGCCACAACAGCTGAACGTGGCAGTCCACGTCCAGTTTCCCAAGGGCCGTCCATCCCAAGATCAAGCCAACCTCGCCTAGGCTCACCTCGACGACACAGTCCTGGTGCTTGATAGCGCGCGGGATCGTGCCCGACTGGACCGGCGTCATACGCTCAAACCCCTGTGCGGCGATCACGTCGGCGATCCACGGCGTCAGCGGCGGCTGGAGACTGCTCCATGCACCGCCGAAGGCGGGTGCGCGTGGGGCGGGACGGGGCATGCTGGCGTTGTTGGTGGGAGATGTTGATGAGGACGAGATATGGAAGTGGAGGTCGAGGATCAAAATATCGACCAGGGTGGAGATGGGGTGGATGTCCGCTTAGGTCTGGTAGGAAATTCTAATCGGATTAGGCACCTGATTAGGTCAGTGTTGGACCATTACGAAATTCATTTGTGGCGTGCCGCCTGCCGGTTCTCTGTCATCGCGACGATCAATGATTGTATGGGCTTCTCTGCAAAGGACAAGTGATGTCTTTCTCGTATCCTTCAGTCAACCTAGTACCGCTACGTGTCTCAGGCTGACTAGGTTGTAGAAAGAACAATGCTCAATTGCACAGACTACAGCTCTCGGGTAGGCATGACTTGCTCATTATTTTCCCCAACTGCAAGCCCCTCCGCCCACTGTTGAGAATCGCCTGTCCCACAAGCTTAAGCAGAACTTACTTTTCTCTCTCTATGTTTGGACTTCGGATAGACAGAGTGAATCCAGAAGCTCTCAGGCAAAGCACAAAGGCTAGATAGCTGGCGAGGTTTAGCATGCGTTCTTGTGATTTCGCCCCCTTAAAGTACACCGCCACACAAAGCTCGCGCCACACAAACAAGCTCGCCCGTCCAGCTGCCGCCCAATTGTTCCTTCCTTGTCACCTTCCTTCCATTCTCATCATCATTCTCTTCTTTCACTCTACTACTTCCTCTATTCACCTCTTTCTAGATATCGCAGTTCGCTTTCACTTCTCTCAGCTCCACTCCACATCTCCTCACCTTAACCACCACCAGGCAACGCGCCCGAGTCAACTTCTCCACTTTCGACTTTCGTGAGGCCTGCTCCTCTCCCACGTTGCCTGTCCTTCCTCTCCACTTCCCCTACAAACGTCCCGCCCTCAACTTCATCGTAGAGCATCACCTGTAGCTCTTTAGGCCCTCACACCTCACGCCGCCCTGAGTCTGCCGACTTCGAACTGCACTACGTTCCTCGGAGCCACCTTCCTTTCGGCACCCACCAATCAGTCTCCTTTGCCACTTCGAACCCTCCGCCTACAGTATCATCATGTCTACGTCTACCAGGGCCAAAAAGCACGCCCGAGAGGACAGCTCAAGTTCCGCACACCCAGACGAGGATTTGGACAAGAGCATCAAGGACGACGAGAAGTGGACGCAAGGCGACTTCCAGATCATCACCTCGGACAACATTCGGTTCCGCGTGCCGTCCTACTACCTCTTCAGTAATAGGTAAGCACTGGAGCCACGTAGACTTCCCACTCACCCAAGTGCTGTTTTTCGCGATCTCCACTCCCTCGATCCCCAAGCCGTCAAGAAGGTCACCTTCACCGACGATACCTTCGAGACTTCCACTGTCTTTCGCCACTTTCTTTGCCTTGTCGTGGATGGCGAGTGTGTGCTTCGTGCTCGACCTCCTATCGTCAATCTCGCACACTTTATTCTCAAGTGGGATTGCAAACTAGCTCGCCTCAGCCTCCTTGCTCATCTTGGCGAGAACGTGAGCCGCCTCAACTGGGGTAAAGCCTCCCCCCTCACTGTCTTCGTCGCCGGCGCACTTCTGGATTCTCTCGAAACCTGCCTTTGGGCCCTGGACCAGCCTGCCCGTGTTTGGGGGGTCGGCGACACGACAGAGGTCGGCGCGCCGCACAAGAACGTTCTGAATCCGACCTATTGGCCACTCATCCTGTTCAAACAAGTACCCTTGAATTACTCTTGGGCTCTTCAGTGCGCCTTCAACGAGTGGGATGGCGATTACAATCACAGCAATGATATCAACTGCATCGAGACAGAGGATGATTACGATGACGACGGAGAGGCCATAGGGGATCCCACCTTCTGCAATTGCGGCGATGATCTCGGCTGCCTCTTTGTTCTCCATTTGCGCAAGGCACAAGAGCATTGCTAATGCTTGCTCAATGTTCCCACTGAAGGCACGTCTTTTGTTATGGAAAGCTGAAACTAGGTGCCAGGAGCGTTTCAATGCAGATGGGATTGAAGTGGAGTAGGCGGGCTGTGGTTGTTTGGAGCCACAAGTATGTGCATGTACTGTAACTGTTCAATTCTTGTTATCTGTGTACGATGTGAACTTCCCCCATGTGTCACAGCCTTCTAGTGGCATCCAAGCATTTCCTTGTCACTCATCAAGGCCATGGTTCCGAGTAGCCTTCGAAGACACGCTCCAAGTTTGTGCAAGGAGGACATGAGCGTGTTTTATGTCGAGATTACGACAGTACAGATCAATAGATGTTCGCAGTCACGGAGTCAAAGCCCGCCACATCACGCTTGAACCCTCGCCATCTCCTCCATCTTGTGTCTCCATTCTCATTATTGCCTAACCCATCAGAATAAATTGTTCCTCTAGCCGCTTTTTCCGTTCGTCACGAGTTCTCTTGTTCAAACTCTCTCCAAGCTTCAACCCAGTACGACCATACCCACTAAGCTCGAACGTCACCTTGATCTCTTGACCTTCCAGAATCTACTTGCTTACGCACATCCACGTCCCTTCCTCCCCACTTCTTCTCTCAGCCCATTCCCTACCTCAAACCCTCGAACGTTCCTCTGACCGTCTGTGTACCAGTCAAGGAAGCCGGCCACCTATCACACCCCCCCCCCCCCAAGATGCCCGAGCCCAGTCGAAAGCGACCTCGTTCAAGTTCTCCCGGCGTCAACCAAGTGGACGACGAACCTCCTTCCGCTACAATCACCGACGACGAGACCTGGACGACTGGCGACTTGGAGCTCATCTCCTCGGATGACGTTCGCTTTCGTGTCCCATCATACCATCTTTTCTCCCACAGGTAAGTGCAGGTATGACGCCCCTGAGTGCGAGTCTCATAGTAGCACCGTCTTTCGAGACCTTCACCAGGCCAATGACACGACCGAGAAAATGATCCATTTCTGTGACCCCCTTTTAGAATGTGCGGCTGTTGTTCGGGATTTCCTTGAGCTTGTAAACTTCGGGACTCTCATCGACATGTGCCTACTCAGCCGATATCGCCTACACTGTCTCGCTCAGTTCATCAAGAAGTGGGACTGTCCCACTATCAAGGCCCTCTATCTCTGTCTCATCCGTGAAAATTGCCGAGGTGGGTGGGGCGTTTAGCTCCCTCTCGACCTTTCTCGTCGGTGCCGAGTTTGGCTGTCTCGCGACATGTTCTGCGGCTCTGAATGCTCGCCCACGGACATGGGAGGCAGCTCCTGAAGTTGACAGTGGTGAGGCAGATATCGTGACCGGCCAGAATGTCCTTAATCCGGTGATCTGGCCATTGCGTCTGCTCTATATGGTCCCAGTTCCTTATCAGTGGGCTCTGCACCGGACTTTCGCCTCTCAAGATCATGGAGTCGCTCCAGGCACCCGCTTCAAGGATCTTCCGGAAATCGCTCTCGAGAAGGATTACACAGGCAACTGCACTGTACGTGTTGGTAGGCATTCAGCAACTGACCCTGCAGAAGACTAGGTAGCTCGCGTCTCGCGCCCCTGCAGGGGCAAGTTGGACTGCACTGGATCGATGGAACCGAGCTGAATTTGTAGATACTGGGGATGAGGATATTACAGTGCTCATAAGGGGGAATGACTGTAGAACGAGGTGGATGAGGTCGTGATCTAGGCCAAGTAGGCAAGCTAGAGCCATCAAAGCATATGCATAGCTGGAAGGTGTAGTTATAGCTGAATGACCAGCGTGTCCAAGTCAAGGGGACCACAAACGTCCCTCGTACTGGACACAAGCGTTTGGTAGGCGAGGATTTGAATTCCGGCCAATTTCGAGAAACCCACCGTTCCCATGTTTCTGTCATACTCTTCCTTCCTCTACACTCTTCACTCTACCCAGTTATACCCTTAACACCCTATACACTTAACATTACCTTTTCCCACAAGCCTATAAGTAGAGTGTCGGAAGCATGGAAACCTCGCTAGTCGACCACATCGACAACGACCGCGCGTGGACGAAGGGAGATTTCGAGGTTGTGACTTCCGACAATATCCGCTTTCGTTTCCCTTCGTCCTTCCTTCTTTACTGTACCACAGGTAAGTTCATCCACAGCCGCCCCTATTCTGACATCAGCACCGCCATCCGGGAGATGCACGAAATGAACCCTGTGGCCAAGAAGACCTTGACGCTGTGCGACCCAGACTTTGAGACTTCGAACGTGTTCCGCCGCTTCCTCCAGCTGGCGCAGTACGGCGACCTCTTCGAGCCGATTGACCACCCTTCGCTCCTTGGACTAGCATGTTCCATCAAGAAGTGGGACTGCCATGCCACCGAGAGTATCTTCCTCTGTCTTCTTCGAGACAAGGTCCGGACCGGCGCCTTCAGCCCTCTCACGACCTTCATTCCTGCTGCCGAGCTCGGGTGCATCAATACCTGCATGATAGCGATCGACTCGCCTCCAAGGTACTGGACTGATGATGGTGACGACGATCAAGCCTGCGGTGATATTGGTTGCAACACTCTCAATCCCTCAAGTTGGCCAATTGAGGACCCCCGCCGGGTGACCGTGTCGTATCAGTGAGCGCTGCAGCGGGCGTTCAAAGAGCACAGCGACAGGTCGAACATTATGAATTACACCCTCGGCCAACTATTCAAGCATTACATTGGCCAGGTGGTGATCGAGGTTTAGCAAGAGTTCCTCCGTGGGCGACATCGAGGCCGTCTGTAGGCATGTACGAACTGGTTTGTGTTCAACATGACCCCTGTCGCTGATGGCAGGGGCTCGTCGTAGGCCATCGAGAGTTTGGCGACGGAGGGCAGATCCCGTCTGTATGTCAAGAGAATGCGCTGGTGGCCTCATTGAAGTTCATTAGGCTGTAGGTAGAGAAAAATGTAGTAGCTGTGGCGAGCATCGCACATTCTCTGCTGAGAATGGTCAAGTGGAAAGGATTTGGAACCAAACAAATATCGCGTCACAACGAGAGTTTATCCGGCCATCGGCCGAAGCCGACTTACCACTACCCATTCGCCAAGCTCACATCCCCGTCAAGCCCTCTCCTCTCCGTCACCTCATCCACGCAACGTCGCTTCACCTCCTCCTCTTTTCTCATCTCTCTTTTCACCTCCACACCATCTACGATGTCCGCCCCCGTCTTCGACCGCTCGATCGTCGAGCGCGCCACCTCGCACATGAACGAGGACCACGCCGACGGCAATCTCTACATCGTGCAGGCCTTCATCGACCCCGCAGCCACCAGCGCGACGATGACCGACCTCGACCACAAGGCCGGCACGTGGGAGTATGTGGTCGACGGGCAGACGAAGAGCGGCTCGGTGCCGTGGAGCAAGGAGATCTCGGAGCGGGTGCAGATCCGCGTCGAGGTCGTCGCGCTGTATAAGCAGGCGTGTGCGAAGTTGGGGATTGAGGTTGCGAAGGCGACGCATTGTGAGTCGGTTGGGGAGCGGTGATGGGTGAAGAGTGAACGCGTTCCTGGTGCGCACTCTGTGGCTGCGTGCGCTTCGTGCTTTCAGCAGCTGCGGCCGATGGCTTGATGCCGGGGATGGAGACTGACGGCAGAATGAGATGCTCTCTCCGAGCTCCACAACCAGACATGTATTATGAAGAGCGTGGCGATAGCAGTGTATGCGTCACTCGATGTCCGGCTCTCAGGTTCACCCTTCCCAACAGTCTTCCTATTTGTCTACGCCGCGGGGTTCTTCAGTAGTGACGGCAAGTCTTCGGGCGCTCTGCACCAATAGCTGGGGTCTACGGGCTGTTAGACTTCCCAGAACAAGTTGCCTATCCAGCTCCTATCGCCTCCCAGAAGGCAAAGTGATGCGCACGCCCGGAAGGAACTGGCACCTCGTGCCGCACGCCATGGAGGCTCTTCACGCTCCACCCGCGCCCTTCAATCCCACATCCTGTTAACTGACTCCTTCTTATTATTAGACAGTGGTCATCCAGTATCCCTTCGCGCTCAACCACCATGTCCGTCACCCTCTCCCTCCTTGACCAACCGTCAATGGCACCCGCAACCAGCAAGCCGCTCCCACCTCGTAACCCACGCGGCACGCCGCTTCCCACCCAACAGCCTCTCAGATCGCCACCTACTCCCATGCCTCCTTTCAAGCTTCACCGTCATGAAGAGCCTGTCGACGACAAGACCTTCATTGAAGGTGACTTCGTCCTCGTCTCGTCTGACAACGTGCGGTTCCGAATCCCGTCGTTCTACCTGTTCGCTGCGAGGTGAGCTATATCGGGAGCCTAGGAGCGAGCGGTGTCCTACCGAGGGCCAACGCCCTCCGAGCCTTCCACCAGGCGACGCTGACGGCAGCTCCGTCCTGCGCGACGCCAAGTCCCTCGGCGTCAACAACACTTACATCCCGCTCACCGACCCGCTCTACGAAACTGCAGACATCGTCCGCGCCTTCCTCACCCTCTCCACAACCTGGCGTCTCGACTTCGCAACAACCCGCCCCTTGCTCCCACGCCTCCTCCCCTTTCTGCGCAAATACGACGCCCGCCAGGCCTTCGAGCTCGTGATGGGCGCCATCCATGCCCACCTGGGCGAGCTGGGCCGTTCCGGCGCCTTCCTCCTTGGTTCCCACGCGGCCGATATCGACATGTGTCTTGCGGCGCTGGGGGAGGATGCGCATGAGGTGCTGCAGCTGCTGTGGAGCTTTGAGCGGGACGAGTTTGAGCAGCTGCCGCCCGACTACCGGTGGGCGCTGTGGCGGACTGCGGGGGCGACGCATTGTGTCGAGGATGGGACAGAGTTGGGGAAGGTGTTCCAGACGAGTCTGGCCAAGGCGCAGCGTGGTGAGTAAGCTGGTCTTCGGCGTGGTGCGGCGTGAGAAGGTCAGAACGCGGACTGATGCGCAGACGAAATGTGAAGTGCGAATCGGCAGCGGAGCTGAGAGGAGTGAGGGCAACCTGGCAGGCCAGGCTGCCCTCTGCTAACGGGTTGATCTTGTTAGAACATCTGTATACCTGCCTTGTGACCAACCTTGTCAAGCACCGGCTTGCAGGGTAGTTGCCGAGGATGACCTCTTGTTGATACGATGTCGGCGAGCACGCTTAGCCGGGTGCATCCTTCCGTCGCACAGTCATCGGTCGCCGGTCACCGCGCCCCGGCCTCGGCCAAAGATCTTTCTCCTGCCCATACTTCCCTTCTCAAGCTTCGCGAGCACGCGATCCACGAGAGAGTAGTAGTCAGCACGGCTTCTTATAGACGTGTGACCATGAGCGAGAGCGGCTTCCAAACCCCGTACCCGCAGAAGCATGCGGTCGTCGATGGCCGGATCCGAAAGGGTTATGGTTGCCGTAGTTGCCGGCTCAGATTTCGCGTCCCACACGACCCTAACCGGTCTACCGGCCGGCTCCGATGTCGTCACCATCATCGATGGGGGACTAGCGCCGCGCCATCAGGTGACAGAACAAATATAATGTCGGCATCCATACTTCCCGCGAACCATCTCGTCTTCATTCTCTTTCCATCTTCACATACTCAGCGTACAGCACTTTAGCAGCCCAGTACTGCTCGCGCTCCTTCCCTCTGCATCCACACTCTCTCAGCCCTCGCATTCTAACAACAAGACGCCATGCCCCAGATCGTGTTGCACCACCTGAACGCGTCGCGTTCGGAGCGTCTCTTCTGGCTCCTCGAGGTATGTTAGCGTGGAGCGGTCTTGGCGCCTAGATGGCCTGCCAAGCGCATGTGGATTAGGCTGCTATCTTTGACATCACTGCGACAAGCGCTGACAGCAGGAACTCGGCCTCCCATACGATGTTAAGGTCCACTACCGCACCAAGGAGGGCAAGGCGCCTGCGACGCTGGCCGAGATCTCACCCATCGGCAAGGTGAGTGTTGACATGGAGGGCAACAACGAGGGAGGGAGTAGAGGAGGTGCGAGGACTGGGCGAAGTGGGAGTGCGCGATGGGAAGCTGGCCAAGGACGTACTACCGGACAGCACTAACTCCAGGCCCCTATCGTCACTGTCGACGGCCGCGTCCTCACCGAGTCAGGCTTCATCACCTACTACCTCCTCAAGAACTTCGGCAACGCCGCCTCGACCGATCTGGAGTCGACTGGCTCGGACGACTCGGTATTCTGGTCGCACTTCTCCGAGGGCTCGCTCATGCTCCACCTCCAGGCGATGGTGACGGCCGCCAGGGTCCAGCAGGGCTTTGGCACGTACAAGAGCCTGTACCTCCTCCTGTTCTTCCTCAAGGGCGCGTTCTCGTTCGGCGACTTTATCCAGAAGATCGCCAAGACCAATGTCGAGCCTATGCTCAAGGAGGTCGAGATGTTCCTTGAGCGCAACGAGAACTTCTCGGGCAACTCCAAGTTTGGGGAGGGAGACGTGAGTGTTCGAGCGCGGCAGGTTTGGTGTGGGAGCGTAGAGGATTGGAAAGGTTGCAATGGCTCTCTAGGTAAACACCATTGCCAAGAGGGCGGGGGAGAGTGCGGGCCGCGCGGCCTGGCAGGTTCACACATTGGTGGATGGGGATGAGCTGCTGTATATACCATCATTGATGTGGCCAACCCTACCGTACGCCACTGACACCAGTTCATGATGTTCTACCCCATCAACAGCATCGGCACCGGCTCGCGCCAGAACCAGTTCACCATCGGGCCCAAGACGCGCGCCTGGCTCGAGCGTGTCCGTGAGCGTCCAGCGCTCAAGCGCGGCATCGCCCGCATGGAGGAGGAGGAGAAGGCGCAGCGCGCCAAGCTCTAGGCGCTTAATAATGCATGAGAGCGATGCGGCGAAAACGACATTGGCGCTCTGCCTCAATAGCCTAATGGCAAGTATTGATATACAACTAGACAAGATGTATAAGTTACAATGGCTCGGGCTTGACCGAGATGGTGTCTACTGCAGCTTTGCCCTCTAGCTCTCCAACGCCATCGATGCCGTCGACCTCGGGCTTCACGTCCTCCGCTGGCCGTTCCGCTAGTACTGTGTCCGTGACTCCCGCTTTCACGTCTGCGTCGTACTCGATTTCGAGCTTGGGCTTTGCGTCGTCCTCCGCCGTGAATCGATACACGACCTCCTTCCTGTTGGCGCCGTTGACAGCTACGCGCGACGGACACATCCTCTGCTGGCCCAGGAGGCAGATGTCGCACCGTGGTCCGACAGGGAGACAGATGACCTGGTATCAGTCTGATCCCTTTGCGTAATTTCTGCCTGCCGCGGACGCGGTCAAGTAGAGCTGTGCGTTCGCTTCCCCCGCCCGCACAACGTCCTCCTTCACATCGACTCACCTGCCCAAATCCCACTAAGAGGGGGTTGACAGGCCGGTGGAACTCGGGCGGCAGCCACGACTCAAGGTTGACCCTGGTGTAAGCTGACCACAATATGATTGTAGCTCACCTCGTCTCCTCCGGCGTCTTCGTTGGCGGTTTATGCCACTTCAGCCGGTTTGTGATACGGTGCACATGGACATCAACACCTATTCCCGCGTTACTGTAATCAGCTTCGTCCACGTGCACTCCCATCACTATTCCTTCTCCAGTCCCAGCTCGGCCGCATGCCCAACCCACTCGCCCCACTCACATGTTCCACGCGGCCTGCAACGCCAAGAAGCCCATCTTGGGCCCGACACCCTTGAACTCGCACAACTCCTCAATAGTCTGGGGCACATCCCCGTCCGGCCGGGCGGCAATAGCCTTCGCGGCAGCCTGGATATACTCAGTCTTGCGCCGCCAGAACCCGACCTTGTTGATCGCCTCTGAGACAGCATCGGGGCTGGCCTCTGCCAGAGTCGCGGCAGTAAGACCTCCCGGCACGCTCTCATGCAAGTTGATCACGGCCTGGGACGTCACCGCGTCCTTCGTCTGGGACGAGAGCATGAGCGAGATGAGGATGTGGAAGCGGAGCGTCTGCAGTCAGCTCCCGTCTCTTCGAGCCCTACTTTGTCGTCGAGGCCCTCCATCGTCCGTGGTCGCTCGCATCCCCTGCCCGTCAGCCACCACTCAATAAGCCGCCCAGCACGCACATGGTGTCCACGGGCGCGTCGATGCCCGCGCGCATGCGCTCAATCAGAGCATACTGCTCCCGCCATCTGGGCGGCTCGGGATGCGCCTTCCCCCTGGCGGGGAGATATGCGGCCTTCTCCTTCCTCGGCGTTGACGCCTCCCGTTTCCGCTTGGCTGGCGTCTCCTTGACCTCTACCAGCGGCTCGTCGGGCTCGTCCTTGACTTCGGCCTTGACGGTATTCTCCCGTTTGACGCGCTTGCGCGGCTCGTACGAGTATTTTGACAGATCGAGCGCAGGTGCGGGTGTGGACGACGGGGACGACGTGGCAGGGGTGCGCGTAGTCGAGCGCGTCGCTCGTCGCAAGGACGTGAATTGCCCCTCTGCCGGAGTGCCGGTGCCCGACGTGCTGGGCGTAGGCCTCACGTCGGAGTCGGCCGTCACCAGCGACACACGGCTGTCAGCGGTCGAGCGCGTCGACCTGAGCGCGCCCATGGTGGCACTACGCAGAGTCGGGGAGAAGAGGGATTGTATGCGCAGCGTGATGGCGGCGCGTGACTGATATAAAGAGTGTAATAGTCGCGAAATGCCCAGGAGGCCATTGGCCTCGCGTTGATCATCACAACATGAGCAGGCCGGTTAAGGCACGAACGCGAGTGGCCACTTTCCCACGGTCGACTGGCAAAAGTTGGTGACGCTCTTTGGAGGATGTTGATCTGCCGACATCTGCTGCATCCGACTCTATCTATTACCCATCTACACGAGCGCATTGCCGACACTTGCGGCATAATGGCGTCCACATTCAACCTCCTCACCGCGGGAGCGCGGTTCAACAAGTCGCGCTTCCAGAAGGACATGGAGCTCTTCGAGGTGAGCAGCTCCAGTCACCAGAGTACCTCGTCTCCGAGTGAACATGGTCGCTAACGAGCAGAAGAAGGAGAAGAAGAGCAAGGGCAAGGGCAAGGCGAAGGACACCACCGGCGCCCTTCCCTCGTCTCTCAACTTCTTCGGCGACCGCTCCGCCGCCCCCGTCCAGCCATCCAAGGCCAAGCCCGAGTCCGACGACGAGTCCGACTCCGACTCGGACGCAGAGTCGTCCACCTCAATCCCCGAGCCGCCCAAACAGAAGATCACATTGACGGGCCCCGACCCCCTCCCCGCCTCTCTGAGCACCGAGCTCGCCTCCCTCTTCTCCGACCCCGCGCACGCCGACTCGCCGCTGCGTAAACCTCTCCTCCGCGCACTCACGGCCAGCAACATCCACTCCATGTGGGGCGTGCAGTGCGCCGTCGGCGGCGCGCTCCTCGCCGGCCACGATACGATGTGCATTGCCCCCACTGGGTCCGGCAAGACGCTCTCCTACCTCCTCCCGACACTCGTTGCGCTGCGCCAGCCTGCGCGCAGGCTGCACGCCGACGGGAGCAGCAAGGGGAAGGGGATCAGGGCGCTCGTGCTCGTTCCAACACATGATCTCGCCGTGCAGATCCACGGCGTGCTCAAGGCAATCACGAGCGGCCAGAAGTGGCGGTGCATGGTGTTGAGCAAGGCGACACAGAAGGCGGTGTGCGAGTCGGCGCCGGGTCATGCTGGAGCTGGCAGTGACGACGAGGGGGAGGACGAGGATGAGAGCGACGATGAGGGAGCGGACGGCCTTGGAATTGATGTCTTGGTCGCTACGCCGGAGAGGTTGCATCACCTCCTCGACGCTGGGCGCGTCTCGCTGGCTGAGTGAGTTGCACGCTTTGGATTCCTAACTGACAGCAGCACGCGTCACCTCATTCTTGACGAGTCCGACCGCCTTCTCGGCCCCGACTTCCTGCCCCAGGTGGAGCCTATTGTAGAGGCGTGCACGAACGATGAGGTGCAGAAGTGCCTGTTCTCAGCGACGATGCCCGCCGGCGCCGAGGAGCTCGCACGGCGATGGCTCAAGGACGGCGGTGTGCGTGTCGTCGTCGGTGTCAAGTGAGTGGGCGCTTGGGAAGGAGCTACAGAAAGTGCTATCGATTGCAGCGCTGACACTCAGGGACTCGGCTGTGACCACCGTCGACCAGTCGCTCCTCTTCGCTGGCTCTGAGGCGGGCAAGATCCTTGCGCTGCAGAACCTCATCGCCGAGGGCGGACTGCCGTACCCCTCGCTCATCTTCGTGCAGTCGATCGAGCGTGCCGACGAGCTGTCCAAGCAGCTCGTGCTCGACGGCGTGCGTGCTGAGGCGGTTCACTCTGGGCGCGGCAAGAGCAAGCGCGATGCCGCGATTGATGCCTTCCGACGCGGCGACGTGTGGGTGCTGGTTGTCACCGAGGTGTTGGCGCGCGGCATGGACTTCCGCGGCGTCAAGGTGGTCGTGAATTATGGTGAGTTAGCATGGGGTGTAGATGTGCGATGGCCCCGGGAGCGGACCTCTGTACCTCTCTCATCGATTGCACATCTCAGCTAGGTACCACACAGTCGCAGGAGCTGACCGCAGACTTCCCCCAAACCGTCCAATCCTACATCCACCGTATCGGACGCACCGGCCGTGCCGGCCGCCCAGGACGCGCCGTGACCTTCTTCTCGAACGAGGACGCGCCGTACCTCCGCACGATCGCCAACGTGCTCCGCGCCAGCGGCTGCCCCGTGCCCGAGTACATGTTGGCACTGAAGAAGCCGAGCAAGAACCTGAAGCGCAAGCTCGCCAAGGCGCCTGTGCTCGCAAGGCGGTCGGCGGCGGCGGGCGGGATGTGGGGCACGAGAACGCGAAGCGGAAGCGGCAGATGATCGAGGGGAGCAAGCGGCGGAAGGGAAAGGGGGAGGGGAAGGAGAAGGGAAGGGAGGAGGCTTGAGCTTGGAAGGTAGGGAGGGTGTAGAGGCATAGAGACTGGTAGTGACCAGATGTATTCTTAGGGCTAACGGATGTGAGGCGGGCTGGTTGCTCTGAAGGCTCACGAAATGCAGGAGGCGAGTTGCAATATACTACGAGCCCAGAACCGGAGTTCAGTGGTACGACGTTTCCGCTCTGAGCTCGTGGCACCAGCGTCGACCGCCGAAACTCCCTTCCACCGCACACAACCTCAACTATGTCTAAAGGTCTAGAAGGAACATCAGGCTACTACTCCTACGCTTCGGCTTGAAGATATCCCCAGCGCGCTTCGGGATATGACCGCCCAACACTCCGCAGAGTCGGCGCCCTGTGGTCGAAACCAGTTATATTCAAGAACGAGGCAGTTATTATTACAAACCAGATGTATCACGCAGCGCATACTCGTCCTTCCACTACCATTCTGTGACAGTGGCCATTCACTGAACATGGGTTGTTCCGAAGCCATGATTCATTACACTATTCAATGCGGTGTGTATGTACAAGGTCCAATTGTATATGTTGCAAGATCCACTAGACCTCACAATATCGGTCGAGTCCGTCTCTCCGACTCTCTCTACTCCAAATAGCAGGTCTAGTATCGGGGAACGTAAGGCGCCATCGGTGGCCCGACTGGCGCGCCCATAAGCCCCATCGGCATCGGCGCCATCGGAGGCATCGGACCCGGCATCATCCCCATCCCCATCCCCATGCCTGGCCGCGGCCCAAATCCCACCCCGACGCCCATCCCGACGCCGGCGGCTAGCGGGCGCACGAAGGGCATAGCGGGCATGCCGACGAGGCGCAGCGGAGCGTATCGCATGGGATACGGCGCGGGGACGGGTACCGCGGGCAGAGGCATAGGTGCCATGGCCATGGGCGGGGCGAGGGGTTGGCCGGGGCGCGCAGGGGGATACGGGCCGGGCACGGGGCGGAGTTGGGGAGGGAGGGGGAGAGAGGGGAGCGTGGGGTGCGACGGGCGGCGGTCGTCGATGTCGGAGGGGAGGCGGCGGCGGTGCCGGTGAGCCCGGCGAATGGACTCGGACTCGGAGTCTGAGTCCGAGTCGGAGGATGACGAGGACGAGGACGAGATGGAGGCGGCGCGTTTCTTGCCGTCCTTCTTCGTATCCTTGTCCTTCGATTTGGAGTCGTCCTTCGACTTGTCTTTGGGCTTGTCGTCGTCCTTGCCGTCCTTCTCCTTCTGCGCGGCGGTCCCACTCTTCTTCTGCTTGTCGCCCTTCTTGTCCTCCTCCTTGTCCTGCTTGCCCTTCTTGTCTTCCTCCTTCTCGTCCTTCTTCGCCTCCTTGCCGCCTTTCTTGACGTCTGCCTTGGCCTCCGTCTTCTCATTCTTCTTTCCATCTTCCTCCTCCTTCTTCCCGTCCTCAACCGCCTTGGCCTCGGCCTGGTCCACCGTGTCCTTCTCCACGTTTATCGTTATGTTCACACCCGCTGCCGTCGCCTTCGTCGCGTCGGTATCCGGTGCGGCTACGGGTGATGGAGCAGGGACAGGAGGCGGAGCTGGCGTCTCCTTAGCGGCCTTGGCCTTGGACACAGTGACCTCCGTGTTGCCACTGGTGACAACAACCTCCGGCTTGGCTTCTTCAGCCGGCGCTGGAGCAGGCACAGAGGGAGGAGGAGGAGGTGGTGACGGTGCCTTAGGCGCCGCCGCTTTCGAGCTCGAGCCGAGAGTCACATGCGTCCCCGCAGCATCCTTCGCGATCGTGATCTCCGTCGCGCCCTTCTCCTCTGAAGCGGGCTCGGGGGCGAGAGCGGCAGGTGGGACAGGGGAAGCCTTGTTAGCCTTGCTCTTGCCCTTGCCGTTCGCCTGGGGGTTGACAGGCTTGGGATGGGAGGGGCCGACGGTTATCTCGACGTTCCCGACATCGACTCTAACGGGCGCGCCCGGCGATGTTCTGTGAGCCGGTGTGAGCACTGGCACGGTTCTAGGCGGGCCGGGTGCCGTCTTGGTTGATGGCGTAGAGGACTGGCTGGAGGGTCTCCCGACGTGCGTGGGCGACATTCTAGGTGGTCCGGGAGCCGTCTTGTGAGCGGGCGTCGACGCAGGGCGGGCCTTGGGTGATCCGGAGGGCGTGACGCGGCCATGCTTGGGCGACGACGGCGTGGACGAACGGCGCGGGATGCCCTTCGCGAGCTTCTTCGGCGAGGGCATGAATTTGGCATAATCGACTGCTGTCAGCTTCCTGAATGTGAATGTCCCACGACCCGGGAGTACTTACCCATGGCTATGGGCTTTATGCCCGCCTTGGAGCCCGGCACTGGCGACGACTTCTTGGGCGTCGGTGTTGGCGTTGTCTCCGCGTCGGCGTCGGCGCGCGCAGTTGCCACCATCCGCTCGACCTCGTCCGCGGGCGTGCCTGCCGGCAGGGAGACTTCGACGGTGGTGATCTTCTCGGTGATCCTGTCCGAGGGCGCAGGGGTAGCGGGCTTGTGCGGTCTGGGCGGCATGGTGGACCTGGGGGCCTTTGTGTCGGGAGTACGTGGGGAGCCTTTGGACGGCATGGCCTCTGCAGCGGGAGCTGGAGTAGACGTGGTCTTAGGCTGCGGTGTGACTGGTACGGGGACAACTGTGATGGGGACCGCGACGACGGGGGCTGATGGGGAGTGTGCCGGGGTCGGGGTTGAGGCTGGAACAGGGACAACAGCAGCTACGGGCGCCGTCGCGATCGCAGGAGGGGGCGCAGCTGCAGTCGGAATGGTGGGCACGACTGGTGCAGCCACAGGTGCTGCGGCTGACGCCGGTTCAGCAGGTGGCTGGGACGTGGGCGCCGACGTCGTCTTGACTGTGACCTCAACAGTGGGCCCAGGGGCAGCTTCAGCTGGGGCCGGTGCGGGTGCTGCGTCAGTCGGATGCGGTGCCGCCGCAGCTGTTGTTTTGGCCGATGTCGGGGCAACAGCGGGTGGCAGCGACTTTGCGGGGGCCTCAGCGGCCGCTACCGGAGCGGGGGTCGGTTCGACAGCGATGGATGTGGTGGCTATAGCAGACATTGCTATGAATTCAGCAAGTGGAATGTCTTCGCTGGCTGGAGGTGAACGCGCTTTGTCTCAGGAGACGAGGGCTCGAGCGCGAGGGCCTCGCCAATGGGAATTTCTGTGTCCGTTGTGGGCGGGGTCGAGACGAGGATGAACGGCGCGCCTGACGAAGGGACTGGGAGGGGATGAGGTGAAATGCTCGACCGCGTCGGAGCAGATGGAGTCAGACGTTGCTGGCTCGTCGGTGAGGGCTGCGTCTGAGCTAATGCGAAGGCCCGCCTCCCTATCTGACTCAAGGGCGTCCTTTGGCGACGGCTCGTTTAGGACGTCCGTGGGTCAGCGATGACTTCCTGGGCGGCGGTGCCGAGTTGAAAGAAGGCGCTGGTGACGGCGTCAAAGATGAAGGCTTGGCAACGTCGGCAGCCTTTGGCGGGGTCGTGGGAGGTGAAGGCGGTGTTGAGACGGTGTGGATGACTGTGTGCGTGTGCGTAATCGGCTCTGGGTGTACGCCACTCGCGTCGATCACGTACTGCACCGCGTGCGTTCTCGACAGCCGCGACCGCGCTCGACACAGTTCCAGCGCGGATGAACTGCGCAGAAGGGCGCCGCTCGATAAGCGGGATGGACAGAGACTTCCTTGGCTCCTTATGCGGCTCGTGAGAGTGAGCCTCGTGCTTGTGGTCTTGTGGCCCTTGTGTTCCTTGCGGTGGAAGATGTTGCCCAAGCTCATGCGCTTCTTGGTAGGCGACGTCGACACCGGTGCATGGACCGAGTCGAGGGGCGACTCGGACGCGAGGAAGTCGTACGCGGACACGACACGCGACTTGCGATACCCTGGGTCCTTCCTGAGGTCGAGCGGCTCTGGTCGGTGCTTCGTGCTGTCCTCCTGGATGGGCTCAGGATGGTCGAAGTGGAGGACGCTGTCGTTGGCGTGCTTGGCGTCCTTGCCCTTGCCTTTCCGGAGCGAACGCAGGCCGCGGAGTGACCCGAAGCCCGTGAAGCTCGAGTTGCGCTTGAGTGGTTCGCGAGCCTCGCGCGCGTCGACAGAGCTCGCGGGCGAGGGCGTGTGCGGTAGCCCGTGGCTGGTGTGTGGCGGGGTGGAGGGGATCGAAGGTGAGGGGTGGGCGCTGGAGCCGCGGGAGGAGGACGACGGCGTCGACGAAGAAGAGGTGAATGAGGGAACGGTAGTCGCGCTCTTGGACCTGGAGGGGGTGGGAATCCGGCTAGCTGGGGCTGGGATCATGGACGCCGCGCGGTTGGGCTCGGGCCGGCCCTCATCCTGGCTCTCCTGGCCGATCTTGTTCTCGGGACAGACGAGCGCCGGGACTTCCTCGCCCTTCCTGTCCGCCGCATCACCCACCGGTGTGCTCTTCGGCGGACTTGGGGGGCTGACGCCGTCTACGCTGACCTGGTCGCGCAGCTCTGCGGCGCGCGAGTAGCGCCGCCTCGCCGACTTGGAGTGGTTGATTGACCCGCTCACGTACGGTCTCCCCTCGGCGTTGACCGGGGCGCGAGATCGGGTTGGGCTATGCACTTCTTGGCTGTGCCGCCCGTGCCCATGCTGTGAGCTGGTCGACGAGCCAGACGCTGAGCCAGAACGCAGCCGCCTGGCCGGCGCAAGGCCCGGCGTGCTGGCGTGATGGTGCGCGCGCTCCCGCTCCGCCTCCTCGTCGATCTGCCGGTCGTGCTCCTCGAAGTCCACGACGAGGCGCCGCACCGAGACGCGCGGGCTGCCCGTCGCGTCTACCAGGACGGGGTCGACGGGCGTCGTCGTCACGATTGGCGGGCTGAAGGACGGCCGCGCGACGGGCGTGATGGGGCTGATTGGGGGAGAGCGGGAGTGGTAGGGGACAATGGGGTCGGGGGAGGGCGGGCCGAGGTCGAGGCCGAGCGCCGAGCTCTGCTCATACGGCGAGGCGCGAGGGTGTGATTCTGCTGGCAGAGAGTATATTGTGGACATGTCTGCGGAAGGGGCGTATGTCCGTTGTGTGTTGAGCGCCGCTGGCGGGTGACTTTTGTCGTGTGATGGGTTGGTAGTGTATGTTCTGTGGTGCTTGTTGTATGGGTCGAAACCAAGGATGGGGTCGAACGAGAGGTCAAGCGCGTCTACTTACATACGATGTAGCGCATAACGCCAAGGCGCCGCCCGAGTGATCCACTGGAACCTGAGGTTAGCCTGGAGCCTGGCCGTATCGTAGATCTGCAGGCAGACCCTCGCGGTACGCGAGGCCGGCCGTCGGCGTACTTCGCAATCAGTATGCATGGCATCTCAGTAGTGGGCGGGTGCGGCCGGAGCACAAGGACAATGGTGGAATAAGAGGGCAAGGGGCGCGGGATGGTGGTGACTACCCCGCTGGCTGTGAGTAGATAGGTGGAGCGTGCGTGGACGGGGGCAGGAACAATGGACAATGGACAATAGGACAATGGACCCCGGCCAAAGTTAAGGCCATGGTGCCAGGTGCGTCGGTGGCTGCTTAGGCCGGAGTCTAAGCAAATCAACAAGGCTGAGCATTGTCAATGAAGGAACGCCGAATCGCAAGCTGCGTATTGCGAGAGATGTGATGGGTGATGGGTAATGGAGACAGGCGATTGAGGGGTGCGTAATCGTAATCTACAACATCGGTCTTCTACAACGGTCTATTCTCCGACCTCGCTACGTCCCAACGTTACTACGCTCTCATGCAGTCGTACACATCAGTACCGCCGCCTCGCTGCCGTGGGGTCCGACGTGAAATACGTGACGCCCTAGTGCGTCAGCCACTGCGCACGCACATGCACATCTCAACGCCACCCCTCGGTCTTGTGACTCGTCCCACCTTCAAGTCCAGGAACCGCTTCAGCCGGGGACGCCACCCCCGCCCAGATACACCCGCGGCGATCGCCCGGCTCACGAGCTCCTCGAACGGGAGAGGCTCATACAACAAGATGCGGGTATACAGCGCGTCGTCGTTGATCAGCATGTCGCGGAATAGCTTGTCGAGGTCTTGTGCTTCATCGGCGTCGACTTCTGCTTCGCTGCTGTCGCTGATCGTCATGGTGTGTTTCTCGGGAACGGCTTTGCGTGCCATCTTGGCGGCAGGGGGAGGCTTGGCTTTGCCCTTGCCCTTGTCCTTTGCTTTGGGCTTCGGCGTCGCCGTATCAGGATGTAACGCACTCCAACACTCGCTGGCCAACTTAACCAGCACTTTATGGCTCTTGGAGGGCCTATAGCCGTAGCCCTTGACGAGGCGCTGGGAGTGAGCAGACGCACATCGAGCGGAGCGAGGCGACTTACCTGTAGCTTTGGAACGTCCCAGCTAGCGTAGTCGGGCATGCGCTCAGAGTTTGCTGATACCACACGCGCCTCGTCGTCGCTGACTGAGATGTCGTGTACCTCATAATCGTCTTCTCCCAGCTCCTCGTCCTCGTCATCTTCTTCGGTTCCACTGCTGATGACGATCCGGCTACGTCCACTGCTTCCGCCAGCGGTGTCTCCCACCACTACTTCATCCTCGTCGTCGTCGCTGTAGCTTTGCCCATTCCACACAAGGACGGCATCATCGTCATCGTCGTCTTCCCACTCCACATCGGAAGGATCCAATCCCGCATCTGCAGGTGTCACAGACGGCGCAGATGACTCCCCGTTCAGGCTCTCAAGATCGTCCACACGAGGCTGAGGAGGGCTGTCGTGGAACCAATCATTCGCCCCGCCGACAGGATCGTATCCCGGATCATAATCGAGGACAGCAGGATCGTCATAACTCCATTGACCCAAAGGCGAGTCGGGCGGTAAACTGTCATGCCGCGCCACAGGCGACGGTGATGGCGAGCACAGATCGATCACCGGTATAGCCTTCGGTGTCGGAGACCCGCCGTACGGACTCGAAATCGCCAGGCCCTCCATCGCGCTGGACGGCGTATGCGGCGACACGTTATCGCTGCCCGATCCCTGCGGCGATCGCCTCGCGTCGCCGCTGTCGCGCTTCTTCCGCGCCGGCGTTGAGTGCGTCGCGGATCCGGCGTCGCTGTTCTGGATCGATTCTCGCCGCGGTGTTTCGGGGGCGACTCCCTGCGGGAAGCGAGCCGCCCCTCCACGGAAAGGGCATATAGGATGACGCGGGTGATTTAGGCCGGGAGAAGCCGCCGCCGTGGAAACGTCCGGGTGTAATTGGTGCGGCTGGCGTGGCGGGTGTGGCGGGCGTGGAGGACTTGCGCGGCGGTGAAGTTTGCCGAGTTGGAGGTGGGAACGGTCGTGGGACTTGCGAGGGGAAGTGGAAGCCATCGCCGGCTTCGAGGCCTCGTTCATGGGCTTGCGACAGGGCTACCTCCGCCTTCTGAGTTTGCGTAGCTTCTTCACGCTCGAAATCCTCTCGCACAGCCTGGGAAAGCCCGATGAGGGGCGGAACTTGTGGGAGAAGATAGTCGACAGGCGTATGCGAGCGAGAGCGTTCGGGACGCGAATACTCTATAGACAGTGTCGACTCGCCCAGTGGTTGAGTGGGTGGATGTGATGGAGTGGGTGAGCGCGTTGGGGATCTGGGCGATGATGAGTGCGAGCATAGCGAATCTGGTGTTGCACTACGCCTCGATGTCAGCCGGGTTTGGGTATCTTGAATGGGGCTTGATGCGCCCACGACCTCCACCAGGCGCATCTCGACCTCCTCGTGCCACCCGTCCCCGCGGGAATGGCTCGCGCGCACAGTCGTATTGCGAAGTGTACGCTTAGGTTTCGGAAGAATGTCCGCCAGACTAGTCATGAGATGATCGGCCGCCGCCGCTGCGTTGGTGCGCCGCCGGAGCAGCGTACTAGCCTCTACTGGCCCTTCCAACGCCGTGGAGATGAGCGCCTCGAGGTCCGGCGGAGAGTTTGGTGGCCGGTACGCGGGAGGGAAGCAAGTCGAGAGGTGGCGCTGAAGTTAGCGCCGTTATAAGAGAGGATACGCACCCATCGCGCTGCTCCGCTCTCGCTCTTCTTGAACTCGCGCTGGCAGAGGACGCATTTCGGCAGCTCCTTCAGAATCGCGGTCCTTGGCAGCCACTCGGGCACAGGGAGTGGCTCGCGGGGCGTCGCCAGAATCGGGTTGAAAGGAGTGGAGATCAGGGAGGAGGACGAGCTGGATCCTGAGGCGGCAAACGACGCAGCGGGCGTAGACGCTGTCGTCACTGTCGAGCTCGTCGCGCCTAAGCGCCTCGACCGTGGATGTGCGTCGGCCTGGAACGCGAAGCGGCTCGCAAGCTCGCGCGCCTTGTTCTCCCGAACGAAGACGATGTCATCTTCCTCTTCCATCTCTGGAGACTTCGGCTTCGGTTTCCGCCCGCGCTTTCGAGGGCGCGAAGGACCCGCCTGAGCCTCGGCGCGGCGTTCAGCCAGCGGTTGCGAGGAGGCGGAGTGGGAGCGTGCGCGGGGCGCGACAGGTGGTGGCGCGTCGAGAACGATAGGGTCGTCCGAGTCGGAGTCGTCCACTAGGATGTGGCGACTGGACATGCCGTGCGTGGGTGCAGGTGAGGTTAGTCGCTCTGTCGTCGTTGGTTGTTGTTGGAAGTGGACAATCGCGTTGGGTGGCAAAGTCGCGTCAACATTGATTGCGGAGCCAAATACGAGGCACGGCACGTGGAGTTAGCGGAGAATGGGTGGGTGTCCGTCCTATCTCCCAGGACTAACTATGATGGTGGCGTCATCGATCGCCTCGAGCGTCGCTTCGAGAGATGTCGGCTATAGCGAAGCCACTTCCTATGAGTAAACTGCATGCATGTTATCCACTGACAGGCATGGGGTGAATGTTAAGACAGCTGAGATGAGAAGCATGCTTTTCTGGTAGTTTGTTGACGTAGTTGGGAGTCGTAGGCGAGGGCACGTTGAAGGGTGGGTGGATCGACAAGCAGCCGGCTCGTGCGCATTCCCTCAATCCCATATCCGGTCTAACCTTGAACTCGTTCTTCCTTCCACTTCTTTTCACTCATCCATCTTTACCCATCAACATGGCAAGCACAGGTACTGCTGTACCTCCAGCCGCTCTCAGTACGTGACCCTCGTGTGCATCCCACTTACACCAGCTTCGGGTTCGAGCCGCGGAGAAGCGGCGTCAGCTCCTGAGTTTGCCGAAATCACGTCGGTGACGCTCGAGTGGAAGCTGTCGGGCCTCCGGCAAATGTATGACAACAGCAAGGGAGAAGTGAAGAGGTAGGTATTCATTTGGACGACGATGCCTCATGCACGTGCTAACGTACCAGCAAATGCATCAAGAGCGCGATCTTCGGCGATCCGGATAACTTGTGGGAGGTGTTGTTCTACCCTAACTCTGGTGTCAAGGACAAGGACTCGGACCAGTACTTTTCGAGTCTTTACCTGTGGTGTGTGGTACGTCTCGCATCCCATCTAGCAATTCAGATGTGCTGACACCTCTCATCGTCGTCGTTGCACACCTTCCTCGCCGCTATGCCATCGCCTTCGCCCGACTACGTAATCGAACCCGCTCGCATCACCTCGCTTCATACTACAGCCCACGCAACAGGAACGTGAACAAGCCCTTGGCGGAAAATGGGTGCGCAAGGGTCTGTGGTGGTTCCGTTTCGAGGTGCGCGTCAACAACGACGCGGGCAAGGCCATCCCGCTCGGGTCACCAAAGGACGCAAGCAACCACACATTCGCTGCGGAGACGGCGACCAACTGGGGCTGGCAGAAGTTCTCCACGCGCGACTCGCTCTTCAAGCATCCTTTGGTCGAACAGAATGACTACTTCACTATTGTTTGCACGATCACGTCGCAACCGCAGCCTCCGGCCGGCCACTGGCTTGGATTAGGCATTCCTCAGCGTCCGCTCACCTTCACCGGCGATCGGCCAACGGCGGTGGGAGGATGGACTGGCGGTGATGGTGCCAGCGGAGGTGTCGCGGGCGGCACTCATGCCGCTGGAGGACCTATGCGCGTCATTCCTCGTGATCTGGTCAGCGCTGTCGGCGAGATGTTAGATGATCCTCGTGAGTCAGCTCAGCTTGGCGTTTAACGACAGCTGACATCCAGTCTACTCTGACATCGAGTTTGTGATCCCCGGGCCGAAGAGCTCCACGCAGAATAAACAGCGCGGGCCGCCACGCAAGATTTACGCCAACAAGAAGCTGCTCAATCGTTGTGACTACTTTGACGCGATGTTCCACGGCGGATTCGGCGAGGCAGACGGCTCGTTATCCGACGGGTACGACGACGACGATATGGAGTCTTTATCCGATTCCGACGCGGAGGACGAGGCGGCCGACTATCTCAGTGGTCCTTTCTCGGGCTCACCGGCCGTCTCACCACCCCAACCTGCTCGGACCAGCACCCCTCCAAAGTCTGACGGCACTCGGAGCATCAAGGGTCGAGATGAAGGCCAGGATGAAGAAGCGGAGGAGGAGGACGACGACGATGACGGTGATGAGGGCACTCATGACGGTGCGGAGACGCATGTATCTGGCAGCAGCAGCCACAGCTCGAACCTTGAGGGATCGGATGGCAGCGGGGAAGGACGCGACAAGACAGTCACAACAGCAGCACCACCGCAGGTGTCTCGAAAGCGGGCACGTGATGAAGCTGGGGTGGTGGCAGGTCCACGGAAGACGCGCGTGGTGGTACGCGATGCTGCGTGGAGTACGTGGTGGGCGGTGCTGTACTGGGTGAGTGCGATGATTCTGGGTAATGCTAACTGCAGCTGTACACAGATACTGTGTACTTTGCCCCTCTCTCCTCCTCATTTGGCGACCCCAAGACGACCACCGCAACATCGCCGTCATCCAGGCGCGAGTGGATAGCGCAGTGGCTGAGCGAGCGCGGCATGACTGGGGAGTCTGGCGAGGGGCCGGTAGGGCCACGGCCTGTATCCGCCAAGGCTGTTTACCGTCTGGCCGACAAGCTCGACCTTCCCGCGCTCAAGCTCCGCGCCTTCCAGCACATCATCAGCCAGCTCACCCCGTACAACATCCCCGCTGAAGTCTTCAGCCGCTTCAGCACCATGTTCGACGAGGTCCGCAAGGTGGGTGCTTGGAAGCTGACTCAGCTGATATTCCAGGTACAGCTCGCATACTTCCTCAAGAACTGGGCCGAGATCAAGAAGTCTGACACGATGAAGACGATCTGGTCGCAGATCCGGACGGGCAAACATGTTGGGTTCGAAGAAGGTGGGTACTGCGAGCTCTGGGGTGTAGTGAAAAGCTGACAGCAGTGTGGCCACTTATTATGAGCCAGCTCGACTACCGTTCGAACTGAGCGGCTAGTGGAAGCCGGTGCATGTTGTCGATGCAGAACCAGCTTCGTCTTCCACGCAACCCAACCCTCTTGTGTCCATAACTCTATCCCTGCACCACCCTCTATCATGCCGCCTGTCTGAGTACATCCTCCACTCGCCTTACGCACTGTTGCCTGTTAATTACTGGACACCATTGACTTTCGAGTTCTTGCGTAGTACTGTCCTTTGTGTATGCATCGACTGTACAAACACGGCTGGGCGGAACATGGCTGCTCCGAGATATCCGAGGATTTGCCGAGTTGCTTTCTGTCACGGACTGATTTCGAGTCCTGCGGGCCGAGCGTTCCGTCAAGCCGTTCCCGGTTGTTGGCCGCATCTCATCGTCGCTCACTACGATCTACAACAAGCAAGATGGCGATGACTCCTCCGACACACGACGTCGACGCATCGCGGGTCCAAGACCCCGCCGAGCTCGCGGAGGTATGTCTCCTCCTCCGCTCACCCTGCCATCTTCTTCATCACACCGCGTCCTCCTGGCTGACCACAGCTAATCGAGTCCCTCACCACCTCCTCTGACCCCAACACCTCCGCGACCGGCCTCGAGCTCGAGGCCCTCGAATCAATCTACCCCGGCTCCATCCTCCTCTCCCCCACCCCTTCCTCCTCCCGCCCTTCTACTCCCTCCTCCGCTTCGGCGCCGCATCGGTTGCGATACGAAATCACCCTGCCTGCATGGGAGGACGGCGGCCTCTCGCCGGACGACCCCGATGCCGCGCCGCGGATCCGCGTGCTCGTCACCCTGCCGGCCGAGTATCCCGATCGTGCGCCGCTGCTGCAGATCATGGGGCGGTATGTGGGCAACTACGCTATTGAGCCGGGATTGTGTGAGTTGCGACGCGCGGGGGTAGTGGCGGCGGCGGCGGCGGCGGGCGGCATTGGCGGAAGGGAGAACAGAGGGGCGAGAGGCGGAGCGCGCGTGGTAGGGGCGGGACGTAGAGGCGCAGCTGGAAGAGGAGCAAAGCTGGATACGAGGAACTTGAAGGCTGAGCTGAGGTGGACGGAGCGGAGGTTCCGGAGGCGATGCCTCTCGACATTGAGTCGGCTCGTGGCGAAGACTCTGTCGTTTAGCCGCCGCCGCGCCCTTCCCCATTCGCTCGGACACGCCCGACTCGCTGACACCAGTCGGCGCAATCACGCGCACATACATCTCGAGCACCGGCGTGCCCTTCACGCCCGGCGCGGTCGCAGTCTTCGACGGGCTGATGTACGTCCAGTCCCTCGTCGAGCCATGGTACCGGCAGAGGGCAGAGGCGGACGACCAGGGCGAGGCGGAGCGCGAGCTCGAGCGCGCCCGCGCCACCCCCGTCTCCCAGGGCAAAGACGACGTCGCAGAGCACCTCGCCCACCTCTCCGTCAGCGCGAAGCCCAAGCCGCAGGCGCCATCACGCCCCGTGCCCCCGATCACCAGCTCGGAGCCGATCACGGACCGCAAGTCGTCGTTCGTGGGGCACGCGTGCCGGATCACGGACGAGGAGGATGTGATGGCTGTGGTTGCGCATTTGCTCAGTGACCGGCGGATTGCAAGGGCCGCGCACCCCACCATCTGGGCTTATCGGACTGTCAGGGAGATGGGCGGGGCGGCGGGGCGTGTGGTTGAGAGCGGTGAGTTACAGTTGTCCCTGCTAGGGCAGGAGGGAGCAGTTGTCGGTGGCCAGCGCTAGTTTGGCCGGCGGGGGATTGGAACGAGACTCGTGGTCGTCTCCTCGTGAGGATACGACGGACTGGCCAGCGACGTCTTCGTCGCCGCGCTCTGATGGACGGACACTCCGATAGCCTGTACTGCTGCCGTCAGCGCCCGATCACCTATTCTTGCTCCTCTTCACAGTCACTAGCTTCGGCACGTGAGAACCGCGGCTGACCACAGACTACGATGACGACGGCGAGACACAGGCTGGAGCGCGCCTCAAACATCTCCTGGAAGTGCTCGACCTCACGGGCGTGTTGGTGGTCGTGACGCGGTGGTTTGGCGGGATTCACCTTGGACCAGATCGGTTCAAGCACATCAACCAGGCTGCGCGCGATGCACTCGAGGCTGGCGGGTTCCTTGAGGAAGTGGAGAAGAGCGGGGGAAAGAAGGGGAGGCGGAGGGCTTGAGGCGCAGGCCGTCGTTCGTTATTACGGCATTGACTTGTCTCGTACATCATGCATCATGTTACACCATCTGCTTCTACATTACACATGCTTCATTACACCGACCTGCTACTCGTTCGCCAAGTGCTGCCTCTGCTCAAACTTTCCTGCTCAGTTACTTCTTACGCCCGCGACCCCAGCCCCGACCACGCCCTCGGCCCCGCCCCCGCCCTCGCCCGCGCGCCCTTGTTGGAGCCCGGCCCCGCTTGGGCACCACGGCAGCGACGCCAAACGCATCGGGGTCGTCATCGCTGTCGTCGCCAACATTATCCGCGCCGCGGCGCCAGTGTTCCTCGTAGAACGCGCGCGTACGCTCGTCCATGTCGTCGAGCAGCGTCAGATCGTCCATCCCAAGATCCAGCGGCGTGTTGTTGGCCGCGCCAAGAGCCGCCCGCCTTGCAGCGGCACCTGACAGAGGCTTGGCTCCATTGGCGACAGGAGTGACATCGTCGTCGTCATCGTCGACGATGTAGATCGGTGGCGTTGGCGTTCTGGAGCGTGGTGGCTGTGTGCTGGGGAACATCGTGAAGTCGGGTATTGGTATCTCCTCCATGGGCTGGATGTCGCCGTACTCGATTTCGTTCGCGAAGGCGTCGTCCCAGCCGTCGCTGTACTCGTCGACCTCAATTGACGGTGGGCTGGGGGATCCGAGGCCATGCGCTCCAGAGTGTAGCGCAGTATCTTGTTCGTCATCATCGGGGTCGGATCGCGCCTTTCCTTTGCCCTTCCTGGAGGAAGATGCGGGTGTCGAGGATGAAGTAGGAGGCAGAACCGGTGGTTGCTTAATCCTTCGCCTCACAGAAAGCGGCACATCGTCGTCGTCATCACTGGACGCAATAATCCTGCGGCGACCGCGAACAGGCGGGCTGGAGGATCGGGTACGGTGCGAAGAGGAGGAAGGGCCAGGTGCGGCTGAGGACGACGCGTGCTTCCTCGGTGAACGGCGAACAGGAGACGAGAGACCAGACAAGTCGATATGCTCCGGCTCGAGCTCATCGCTGTTCGGTAATGTCGGTGCAGTACTGGACGGACCAGCGTCGGAGGGGCCAGTCCGGCCAGAGCTGTTGGGTCCCTCTGCATGCGTCAGCATACTGACCATTGTCGCACCTCGCAACTCGCACTCACTAGATGAGAGCCGATTTCGCGCTCGTTGCGCCCGGCGCTGCTCCGACCGCAGTAGCTCCTCGGCAGTGATGTCCGTCTCACTGATCTCCTCGATATCTTCAAACCCATCCGAGGAAGGTGGCACCTGCTTAGGCGGTGCTCGTGGCTTAGGCTTGGGTGTCACATGCGACGTTGGCGTTCCAGCATTGTTGGCGTTGAAGAAGGCGGGGATGAGTGAGTTGGACGGGACGGTATTGAGAGCTGGGCGAGATGCTGCGCGAGGTGTGTCCTTGCTCGCCGTCGCCCTCTTCATCTCGGTGAAGTAGGGACTTTCAGTCGTGCCGTGTGATGAGGAAGGCTTCTTCGACTCGGGAGGGGGTGGGGACGATGAGTTTGGGAGGAAGGAATGGTGGGCTGGAGGGACCAAGAGAGGGTTGAACTCGAACGTCCGTGGCGTGGACGTCAGGTCAATGATGCGCATGCACCTGTGTTGAGATGTCGAGTGCTTGATCGATGCCGACGGCGCACTAGACGGTTGTTTGATGATGACGAGGAGGATAAGTAGTTGGTTGACGGGAGTCGGGGTTGATTGGACTTTTGGCCATGTTGATTTCGACGCGTCGCTGCAGACGCGTACGCTCATCTTCCCTAAGGGAACAACAATCGCTCCATTAGCGGAACCAAATTACCTTCGACTACAAATAGGGCAAATATTATAAATCCATTAGCATATGGGAGGCAACTGTATACGTGCCTGAGAACCGTTCCCCTGTAGCGCCCTAGACCTGGGGGAGGCTTGGTCGTCACCTACCGAAGCCGAACCGGCGTTGGCATCTCAATCCTCCTCTTCTCGCGATATATTTGCACACACCCGCAATCCCCATCCCCACCGTTTCCCCATGCTCCCCCTGCCGAGCTCGACGCGGCACCACAAACCGCGCTACGCACCCGTCGGCGCGTACACCTCGAGCTCGCACTACGCCCCGCTCCCGCTCACCGGCGGGCACCTGATGAGCATCCTGCGCGCGCGCTCCCGCCTTACCAACCTTGCAGTGGGCTTGCTCATCTTCATCCTCGGCGTGTCTCTTCTCGGCAACATTAGGGGTATTGTTGGCGAAGATCCCCATCCGCACTTTAGATGGCATGCAGCGTGGGACGAGTTGGCGGACGCCGACATTCTCGACTCGGGACGGCCGCCAAGTGTCGAGACGACGATCAGGCGTGATCCCAGGATGGCGGAGGTCGACCATCTCGTGATGGTGCCGGGGCATGCTGTGTGGTTGGGGCAGGATGGGAGTGCGGCGAATCAGGATGAGGACTGGGTCCTCGAGTCCATGCAGAAGGGCGGGAGTGTGTCGACATACATCAAGCACATCGAGCAGGGTGCTAAGATTGCCGCGAGCGATCCCAAGTCGCTGCTGGTGTTCTCTGGGTGAGTCACACTGCACCATAGGAAGCGGCGTCTCTTCGGCACTCTTCGTCATCACTGTGTGCAGGTATCTCCATCGCATCCCGCTGATACACAGTGGTGCTACACGCGTGCAGTTGACATCGCCATTGTCTGAGGGCGCCTCATATCATCGCCTGGCAGCTGCTCGGGGCCTCTTGCCGTCAACAGGAGCCAGTGCGAACACGCTTCCAGTCTCCGCTCGGGCAACGACCGAGGAGTTCGCATTGGACAGCTACGAGAACCTCCTCTTCTCTATGGCGCGCTTCCGAGAAGTCACCGGCCGCTGGCCATCACATGTCACTGTGGTCGGATATGGCATGAAGCAGCACCGGTGAGTTGGCAGCTTGTTGAACTATCCAGAACAGAACTAATCCGTAGATTTGAGCAGCTGCACCGTGGCGCCATCCGATACCCGTCTGATCGGTTCAGCTACATCGGCATCGACGACGAGGGCGACACGAGCCCGCACTACGAGGGCGAGGTGAGTAGCGCTGCTCACCTACCTGACCGGATCTTGTGCTCACAGAACAGTTGAAGCACGGCTACGCACCATTCCTCTTCGCGCCGTCGGGGTGCAGGCCACCCCTGGCGACGAAGCGCGCTTCCCGGAACCCCTTCGCGCGGTATCCGCCGTACCACTCGAGTACGCCTGAGCTCGCCGCACTCCTTGAGTGGTGCCCACCAAGCACGCCCATCGGCGACGTTGCGGTCCCGACAGTCCTGTCAGACAGCGACGGCATGGAGCCGCCCGCCGGCTTTGTGGTGTATGATGGCAAGCTGCCTTGGGATGGCATGGTCCACTACGATCGCGAGCGTGACTAGTGGGCGTCAACGTTAGTTGTATTTTCGCACGCCAGCGGATCCTGAACCGTGACTCGAGTTGTTACAGTGCGCGGCGCGCGTCTGGCGACCGGACACACGCAGTATCACTCGAGCGTTTGGCGCAAACGCCACCTCCACTTGGGTAGGAGGCGTTTGGCGGCAAGATGGCCAGGGAGCGTCGATTTAGATAGGATTGTCAGCATTTGATCAATCAAGCATTATCGTAGTGTCGTAGATGAGCATATGAACGATGAGTATTGCATTGTCTTGCATTTGTCTTGTCTTGCATTTGAAGGCTGGTTGGGACGCGTCGGATGGAGACATCAGAGGATACCTATGGGTCAGCTGTCCCTTCAACGCGGACTCTAATGAAACAATAGACATTGGTTGAAATTTGATTCCGTTGTCTAATTTCGAGTGGCAAATGAAATGACAACTATTGCGGCGTCGGTGACCCTGTGACATCACCGCTCTCTCTGGCCCCGCCCTCCCTCCCCCGCCTTCCGATCCCATCCAAAGCCTTGGGTGGGATCTCTTACATATCTCATCACCTGCTCTCTCATCTTTGCATCTCTCTTTCTCTATCCATCTAATCACTTCCCCCTCTACTACAGTATCAACCAGAACAATGTCCACGACCACTTCACTCCTCCACACGGCATTGCAGAACCTCCATGTGGCTCAGCAAGTCGCCCATCCCAGCCACACGCCCCGCCCACCTTCCTCGCGGAGCTCGCCGTCCCAATCTCGCCGCAACGGCGACGCATCAAGTGACGACGAAGAGTATGTTCGTGTCGGACAGGGCACCGCTCCCGGCACCCCCATCCCAGGCAAGGGTATGGTACTAGGCCAGCGCATCAAGAAGGACGGCGGGGCACGCGATCCAGTAAGTTGGCTAGTTGTGGTGGGTGGAGTGTCGGAGTGAATAGGTGGCGCGAGGGCGTCCGAACAGTCATGCGATGTGCATGATTACTGCAGACTGCACTTACACGCGGCGATAGCTTGCTCGGTGTGTGGATTGATATCTTGTGTTCTGTTCGCATCGAGCCAGCCCTCTGCCACTCGTGTGATGCGTCACGCCGCTGACATTCCCAGCTTCGCACCTTCCCCACCCACGTCGCTGTTCGCATCTTCCTGCAGCTCGACATCCGCAGCCTGGCTCGCTGCGACCGAGTATGCAAGCGCTGGAACAAAAGTAGCACACTGAACTACAGTGAGTAACATCATTGGCATGCCGGCGTCGGTTATGCTGACCGCATCTTCTTTGTTCCCACTGCGCCACTTGTCGTCTCCTGACCTCCATCGCATCCGAAATTCCGCGCCACACCGACATCTCACCTCCCATATGCTCATTGCCCGTGCACTCACACGATCCCTGATTTCGGATCGCAGTCTGGTTCCTCCAAAACCGAGCCCTGCAACTGCCGTCGCTCCCCGGCTCGGCGCCACAGGGCAAGCAGCGCAAGCTCGATGACGGCACCGAGTTCTTCGACCCGTACGACAAGGGCACCAAGCTCTCGTCCCTCCCTGCCGTCCCCGTACCCACGTCCAACACGCCGCAGTGGTCCAAAGCCGAGTCCAAGCGCGCGTGGAAGTCCGTCTTCCATACGACGCTGGCGCGCAACGACCCCGGCAATGAGGAAGACCATCCGTACCACGTCGACATCGACTCGCTCCATACCTCTGGCACGTCGACGCCCGCGCGCCATTCGTACGCTGGTATGGGATCTGGTAACGCCGGTCGCTGGGCCGAGAACGCGGGTGGTGGCTCGATGACTCCGACTGAGCGGAAGGTGGCGGCGCGCCAGGAGTACAAGGCGCTGGGCGGGCGAAAGAGTCGCACCAAGCGGCGCATGGGCGGAGTCGGTGCGCGCAAGACGGCCGAGATCGACGATGACGATCCGAGGTTTACAGCGCCGTGGTAGCGCCGTAGTGGTACGCGTCACGTCCCAATCTGGTACGGGCGACGCTCGCTACGTCCTCTATCTCGCGATTCTGCCTCGCCGGCATCTCAAAACCAAGCCAGCTCAAGGCCCCCAAGTGCCGCTGTGCCCTTCACAGGCAGCGCCGCCAACGTCGCCCTCTGGGCGTAGGCCCCCACGGCAAGTTGTCCTAAATGTCTGCTGTCTGTTGTCCTCTCCCAACCCACCAATCAATTGTGCACCTTAAAATAGTAATCCGTTAGTAGTGAACAAGCTATGAGCACCGCATATGCGAAAGAATGTACAACACGTCCTACACATGTCTCTATCTCATTGGTCCGGTCACAGGCAGCAGCAGTGCCGCTGTATATGCTATGAGCTCACTGCCGCTCCGCCTCGCTCTCAACCACCAGAATCCGCTTGAGCGCAGTGAGCACGGCACGACACGCCCTTGTCCACTGCTCGTCAGGATTGCCCGCGTCCTTGATCTCCTCGCTGCCGCCTAACCCCATCACGCTCCCGAATCCAGGCAGGCCCGAGGTGATACCTGGCAACCGGATGGAGTGGCCGTTGATCTTATCCTTGGAGATTCTGCTGTCAGCCGCCTCTTCTCTCATTTCCCCTGAGCTCTCATGGCGCCACTCACTCGACTCCACTTCCCCACGCGCGCCCCGTCTCCCGCCCGTACTCGAGCAGCTGCTTGAGGCAGTCGAGGAGCGCGACAAGGCCAGTACTGAACTGGCGGTTCTGCCACAGGCGGCCTGGCGTCATATCCCCGCTCCCATACAGCTCGTACGACGTGCGCCCCGACTCCTCGATACGCGAGAACGACCCCAAGGGAATAATCTTGTACCTGCCGTCAGCGCCCCTATCGCGATACAACGGCTTGTACGCCTGATGCGACCCACCGCTGGAACGTACACCCGACCTTGACGGCCAGGCGGTCGATGCAGAGCGCAACGAGACCCCACGCCGCGTTGATCTCGTCGAACTCGACGACGGGCCGGCCGCCCAACCTCAGGCCGTTGATCGTGCCGACGTTACTTGACCGCCCGCCGGCGGCGTCGGCGACGAGCGGCGCGTGGCCGATCTGGAAGGCGTCGTTGTACACGTTCGTAGACTCGAGGTGTTGCAGAAGAGACTGGGAGAGGAGGAGCTGCGTCTTGGCGGACTGGAGGTGGTTCGTCAGCGCGGTGAGTTCGCCGTGCAGCGCCGCGTGCGATTGCAGGAACCTGGTGTCAGCTGTGTCCTATCCTTCATAGCTTCGCATAACTCACTGTGCCTCATCGCGCTCAACTGCCTCTTCGTCGGCCTTGACCTGCGCCTCTTCTTCCTTTGCGCGGTCCAATTCCGCCTCGCGTGCCTTCAGGCTCGCGCGCAGACTCTTCTCCTCTTCCTCCAGCGCCGCGCGGCGCGCGACCAGCGCGTCCCACTCATCGCTTGTGCCGACTAGCGCCTCGTCCTCCTTATCCTCGCCGCTTCCACCTGGCCCCCCACCCGCGGCGGTGCGTTTCCTCAACCCCCGCTCAAAGGCTATGTACGCGTCCCGCTCCCGTGTCAATTCCTCGATCTCGCGCTGCAGCTCGGCCTGGAATAGCCCGGTACACTCGACGCAGAGCGGGTGGTCGATATTCGAGCGCGAACTCAGCAGGAGGTCGAGGTTAGCCGCCAGTCGCGGCCGGTTGCCCTGCGGGCTCGGGGGGCGGGAGTGCTGTTGGGAGTGTTGCGAGTCGGACGATGGCGCGGGGCTGGCGCGCAGGTCGTCGTCCTTCTTCCCCTCCTTCTTCTCCTTCTCCCGCGCCTGCTTCGACTTGGATTTAGCCCCCGCCCCGGCGCCTGAGCCGGAACGCGACCGCCCAAGTGAATCCCGCTTCACGGCGGCCACAGGCGACCCGGTTCGATCGGGGAGGAGGACGTAGCTCTCCGTGATGGGGTTCGCGCTCGCCCATGCTGCCGCGCTGGCGCGGGATGCAGGCGGAAGCGCGTCGAGCTTCGCCTTGGGAGGGAGGGTGGATGGCGCAGACGGCTCGGGGAGCGTGCCGGCGACAAGGGCGTATTGGCTCGGCGTGATGTTCGCGACGGATGGGTCGCGGAGGAGCGGCTGGTGGCATCTCTGGCACGAAAGGGAGTCCGCCATCGTGCCGAGAGCGTGTTCGGATCGGGGCGCACTGTCAGGAGGGAACGGTGCTTGGCGTGGTGTGAGTGGCGGAGTGAGTTGTTGGATGAGAGAATGAGCGATGCTGACCGAAGTCGAGAGCAATGACGCTATGTGATTAGATAGCCCATTCCTTATGTCCCAGGAACACTAATAGCGGAATCAAATTGGGCCTAATCGCTGTTTGTTTTGGTTCGGATAACCACAGTCCAGTGGAACGCTTGCTGAAATGTTGACACGACCACCATCTCCGGACTCGACACAGCTCGACTCACTATGGCGATCCAGCTCAACGCGGAAGCCGGGCCTTCTTACGTGCCCTCAGCAACACTGGGCGCGCACACGCGCTCCGTGACGGCTCTCCGCTTCTCGAGCGATGGCAGGACGCTAGTATCAGCAGGTCCGTCTCCTCCCCTCCGTACTCGCTGACAGCAGGCGCGGACGGCTACGTGCATCTCTGGTACGCACCACCCACCCACCCCATCTGACAGCAGGGACGCGAAGAGCGGAGCACACCAACGCGCCATGCGCTGCCACCGCGCAGGTACGCCAACCCTCCATCTCCGCTAACCCAGGCATCAACGACATCTCCCTCTCCCCCGACGGCCTCTACCTCTCGACCGCGAGCGACGACCGCACCGCGCTCGTGTTCGCGACCGACCCCCTCGTCGAGTCGGTCTCGCGCGCCGACGACGACCCCGACTCATCAAGGGCCCCGCGCGCGCAGACGAGCGCCACGCCCCTCCGCACTCTCACCGGTCACACCGCGCCCGTCCTGTCCGTCGCGTTCGGCCCGCGGTCCAACTTGCTCGTGACGGGGAGTTTTGACGAGTCGGCCATCGTGTGGGATGTGCGCCGCGGGCGCGCGCTGCGTACCCTGCCGGCGCACGCCGATGCCATTTGGACAGTGGGGTGGGATGCGGAGGGCGCGCTCGTGATCACAGGCAGCGCGGACGGGTTGATGTAAGCGTGTACGACGACGGGGCTGACGGCAGACGGCTGTGGGACGTGAATACGGGGCAGTGTCTCAAGACGCTGGACAACGAGTCGAATTCGCCCGTGTACGTCCTCCCCCACCTTTATACTGTACTGACACCAGCTCTTCGGCGTCGTTCACGCCGTCAACATTCTTCATCCTCGCCGCGAGCTTGTCGTCGACAATACGCGTCTACTCCCTGCATACTGGGCGCGTCCTGAAGACGCTTCGTGCGGGCGAGTACGTCAGCGAACGCTTCCCGTCGCCCGCGATCGTGTTTGGCGCGCCTCCCAAGACCTTGGCGAACGGGCACGCCAAGGGCGACGACGCGATGGACGTAGACAGCGTTGCGCCGTCGGCCGCTGCGTCGCCTGCCGCTACTTCTAGGAAGGGGCCTGTGGCACTCGTCGTCGCTGGGAGCGAGAATGGGAAGGTTGTCGTGTGGGATTTACAGGACCGGCGTGTCGTCGCTGTGCTCGAAGGGCATACCTCGCCTGTGGTCGCCGTCGCTATGTCCCCTGACGGGCGGATGATAGCGTCGGGGTCATTAGAGCCGGACCGCTCCATCCGTCTCTGGAGCGTGGCATAGGTATCTGACGAGAGGGGGTGCACATGCACCAGGAAGGTGAAGAGCTAGGTTAGACAGGTCGACAGGGGAGCTAGACAGGTCCATACTCCGAGACGCTAGACATGTATACATCCACACTAGACTAGAGACCAAGCTTGTGCGACTTGCCCTTGACGCCCTTCCACACGTTATCGACCCACTCGCGCTCCTCGCGGTCCACGATCGTGTAGTTTGTGCGCTGCGTTTTGCTCGGCGTCCCCGTTGCTGGGGCGGGTGCAGACGCGGGCCGCGCGACCTTGGACGGGGAGGCGGGCGTCGAGTCGTCGAAGAAGAGGCCGGTGTGTGACGGCGTGCCCGGCTGCTGCAGGTTGAGGACTCTGGCGGTGCTCGAGCTGAGTGGCGAGGAGCGTGTTGGGGAGTGGCGCGTCGGCGTGGACTTGTACAGGCTCTGCGCGAGTGGGGACTGCGTCGCGGTGCGAGTGGGGGTGTACGTCGCCGTCGTGCTAGTGCCGAGGTCGGGGGTCGGGGCGTAGCTCCGTGTCTGGTGTGAGCGAGGGCGAGCGGGCAAAGGCGAGCAGGTGATCAGAGTCGCGGCAGGAGGGCATTGTACGCTCGCTGCTCGAAGGCGGTCGACGTGAACGGAACACGGAAAACCACCTCCTCCTCGCCGCCTCCTCCTGTCATCCACGCGCGTGCTTCGTGCACTCCTCCGCACGCCATGCGCCCACACACGACTCACCAACGGCGAACTCTTGAGGACTGGAACAAGCTTCAGGCCCGCCGGCGTGGGCGGCGCAGCCGAAGGATGCTGGACGCGGTATGCCGCCTCGAAGATGTTGTACACAAGCACTGCCGTCACGGCCGTTTCTGCGGTCAGCCTCACCCACGCGCACTGTACGGCGCCAACGCACCAATCCACCATACGGCCGTCTCGCCGCTGTGCGCGCGGCCAGAGCCCGACCCCGACCCAAGGACCGAGCCGAGGATGCTGACGACGAGCGCGCGGAGGGCGAGATACGGCGTAAACACGGTGCGCGCGAACACGAGCAGCGCGAGGCCGCCGACGTTGCCCTTGAGGCGCTGACGCGCGAGCGCGGCCGGCAGCGGGGCACGGAAGAAGAGCGCCATCGTCGCGCTGTCCGAGGAAGAGGGAGAGGGGGAGAGAGATGGCGGTCGATGGTTGAAGAGGTGGTGGTGGATTGGGTTGTTTGGTGGATGGGGAAAAATCAACATTGGATCGCAGGTTGGGCCAGGTTGGGCGGCGATGACGTCCGGCGATCCACCATCCGAATCCGCCTTCAACTCATCCTATCCTTCTTCCACTCCACATCCTTCTTGTCTCCAGCTATCATCGACACAAGAAGGGCCGAGACGAGAGCATGCTCTCGCCGGACACGACGCCCTCCTCCATACGGCCGGTCGTGCCGCCGCCGGCCGTGTCCGCTGCCCCTCCTGCTGCCGCCCAATCGCCAGCGACGGCATCGACGTCGACCGCGCCCGCATCGGCACCAGGCTCGCGCCGCTCGTCGATAGCCAGCCGCGGCTCCGGCAACGCGCTCAGCCCCTCCGTCTCCCCGCGTACCCTCCTGAGACCCCAGATCGGACGAGCCAGCACGACGACGTTAGCCGCCGCCGGCGCGCTCCTCGGCAGCGACGCCGGCCAGCCTATTGCGCCGCCCGTCCGCGCCGACCCCTTCCACCAGGGCGCGACCATCTCCATCAACCAGCCCGTCGGGAGCCTGAGCATCTCGCCCTCGAGCCGGGATGTGTGTCTCGCCAGCCGCAAGGGGCTGTACATTCTCGACCTCGCCAACCTCGAGAGTGCGCCCCGCTTCGTCCCGCAAGGCGGGACGTGGCAGATCGCCGACGTCCAGTGGTCGCCGCACGCGGCGACCGACAACCTGATCCTCTCGACGTCGTGCCAGAAGCTCCTGGTGTGGGATCTGGCTGCGAATGTCGCTCTCAACCGCTCGATCGAGGCCCACGAGCGCGCCATCACCGACATCAACTGGCACGCGCTCAATCCCAACATGATGGCAACAGTCGGCATGGACGCAGCGGTTAGAGCGTGGGACCTGCGGCACGACTGTCGCCGCCCGGCCGTGAGGCTGTCGGCGTGGGGCGCGGCAGGAACCCAGATCAAGTGGAACCGCCGGAACGAGTATGTCCTCGCCACGGCCCACCATCGCGAGGTGCTCCTGTGGGATATACGCAAAGGCTCGGTGCCCATCAACATCGTCCAGGCGCACGAGGCCAAGATCTACGGCATTGACTGGGACCGGGTCGAGGCGCATAAGCTCGTGACGTGCAGCTTGGACAAGACGATCAAGTACTGGTCCATCCCGGCGCTATCTGGTGGACAGGATACCGCGGCCGTGCCGCATCACTACGAGACTATCTCGACCAGCTACCCCGTCTGGCGCGCGCGTCATCTGCCCTTCGGCCGCGGTGTCCTCGCCCTTCCACAGCGCGGCGAGACCGCGCTCGAGATGTTCGGCGTCGGCGGCGACGTGCCCCTCGAGCGCTTCGAGGGCTCCACCGGCGTCGTCAAGGAGTTCGTATGGCGTATCCGCGGCGGATCCGACCTCGCCGTCGAGGACCGCGAGTTCCAGCTCGTCACCTGGTCCAAGGACCGCAAGCTGCGTATCTGGAACGTCCCGCGCGAAGTCACCGAGAAGGCGGGGTACAAGGCCGGCGCGCCGATTCCCTACCGCTCCTCACGGCTCGGTGCCAAGAACCGCACGTTTACCACCATTCCTGGAGGCGACATGCGAGCTAATGGGATGACTGCGTCCAATGTTGCCGCGGGCGCCCCCTCGTCGTCGCCAGTGTTCAGCTTCGGCCCTCTCGCCCTCACCACTGGGCCGAGTGGGATCGCGCGCCAGCGTCTCATGGCCCACACTCCGCGCGAGGCGGGCATGACGCGCGGCGGAGGGCAGGCGCGCAAGATCGACCAGCTCGAATGGCTGACCAAGGTCGTCAAGGACGACCACGCGGCGGGTAACCGTACCGACTCGACGCCAGGATCGCGGACGCCAAGTATATCGGGTAGAGACAGTGGCGGCAGCGGATCCCGTTCGCGATCTGGTACGCTACGGGATGCGTCGCGCCCACTCAGTTCTGCTGCCCGCACACCGTCGCGCGTGCGTGGCGAACGCAGTGAGGAGAGCACGGCTGCAGAGCTCATGCCGCTTAAGGACGAGGTGCTGCTCGTGCACAAGCGCTTCCCCAAGTCCAAGGTCAACTTCGAGAGGGTGAGTACGGTTTTGCCAGGACTAGCTAACACACAGCTCGATCTCACTCAACGCAAGCTCACCATGTCGATGAACGGGCCATGGGCGAACGGCAACCGTGTCGCTTTTGTGCGCATCCACTGGTCGTTCCCGCCAAACTATCCCTTTGGGCCCGAGATCCCGACGTTCGAGCTCGAGCGGAATGCAACGGTGTCGCAGATCACGCGCCAGCGCATGACGTCGACCATCAAAGAGATCCGCGCCAACAATAGACAATGTCTCGTTAGCGTCACCGAGTTCCTCCTCGGCTACCACGAGCGCACAGGACGGCGCGCGCTTGAGGAGGAGAGCGGAAGCGATAACGACGAGGTCGACATCAACGTCCCCATGCTCATCCGTACCACCGGCGCGGTGTTCGGCCCCAATGGCCAGCTCGCCTGCTTCTTCCCGAAGCAGACCGTGTTGCCACGCGCACGGACGAGCATCTCGCGCTCTCCGAGCGGCAACCAGGACCCACTCAGCTCGCCGCTCGCGCGCGCGATCTCAGCACTTTCACGCTTAGAGAATCCCAACAAGCCTGCCGTGTCACTGCGGCACCGGCGACACGTGCGGAGAATGAAGGCGATGCTAGCGCCCGTCCAGCAGAGATCGATGCTTACGCTGAGAAACGTCTCGGCACTTCTCAACGACCCAGATCCCACTCTGGCCGCGGCGTACACGACCACTTCCGTCGAGGCCAACCTCGTCGCGGCGGTCGATGGGAAGCGCCTCGACCATGCCGACGTGTGGCACACGCTTGCCGGCTTACTCACCGACCCTCCACCACCATACTCCGACCTGCCGCCATTACGCGTCCACGGGACACAAGCCCGCGAGCGCATGCTCTGGGAACGGGACATGGAGCGCAAGCGGTGCGTCCTGGACGAGCTGTTCGACCGTCTGATGGAGGCTGCCGATGTCCAGCTCCTCGCCCTCGTCGCATGCACATTAGCCGAGTACGATAAGTACGCCCCGCCGCCTCCGCCCGCCATCGAGGAGGTGATCCAGAAATCGCCTGAGCGGGGATACTTCGTCCCCCTCCACCCCGAGGGGCCGGCAGGCGGGCACGAGCAGCTGAGACGCAGCTCGTCCCTCACGCCCACGACGCCGCCCGTCTCGGCCGGTCCCAGCAGCTTCCGCACGTCTGGATGGTCGCAGATCCTCATGAACCCGTCCTCGATCTCGCTGCGAGGCATGACGCTGACGCCGCGCGAGCGCACGTCCTTCGAGATGCCGAACTCGGGCGTGGGGAGCGGACCAGAAGACGCCGGTGGGTCTGCCATCGCCGGCGGGCCTGGTGCGTCGCCCGGGCGGCGCGTCGCCATCCCGCCCCGTCGCCAAGGCTCGACCGCGTCAAACACGACCGGCGCGGCGACTTCATTGGGCACAGCCCTCGGGAGCCCGAGACGCACGGTGGACAGGCGGGATTCGCGCGAGCTGTCGCGCACGCTCAGCCGCGATCCCCGACCGCGCCCGCTGTCGGCGACGACTACGTGGTCGCCCCCGGCGACCGCCGTGCCCCCTACGCCGTCGAGGCTGAACTATACGACCACGGCGGTGTCGACCGAGCCGTCGAGCGACGGGTCGGCGGGGCCGGGCGGGGTGCGGCATAAGGTGTCCTTCGGGTCCGGGTCGCCTCTGCGGCGCGCGTTTAGCCGCGCGCCAACCCTGCCACCGCTGATCAAGCGGCGCACACCGACGTGCTCGGTGCGCATCGACCTGAACGTCGAGGAGGAGTGAGTCCTGCGACGCCGCAAGTGGCGTGCGACCGCCACGCACGCAAGCTGACCCCAGACCCGCATCCGCGTCCCTCCTCCGCCCCGAGCTTGCCCCGCTGGCAGAAATCTGGAAACTCGTGTACGCCGACTTCCTGCTCCGCGCCGGGCTGAATGGCCGCCGCGCCGCGCTGCTGCAGTACGAGTTCGCGCCTGTGCACGGCGCCGCGCGCACGGCAGCCTCGGGCGAGCTGCCGCAGCAGGAGCTGGTGCTTGCCAACGTGTGCCGGTTCTGCAACGAGCGCGTCCTCCTGCCCGACGAGGTGCGGTGTGCCGAGTGCGCGAGGTTCAGGGACGCGCCGATCTGCTCAGTGTGCCACCAGCCGATCAAGGGTGGGTCGTCGTGGCCTCCAAACCTCCATACCTCCGAGCCAGCCTCGCTCTCCTCAACCTCTCCCTTTGCTACTTGCACTAACACCCAGGTCTCGCGACGACATGCACGATCTGCGCGCACACCTCCCACACGCGCTGTCTGCGCGCGGTCCTCGCCGGGCCGTCCGACCACTGCCCCGCCTGTCTGTGCCGCTGTCTCTCGGAGCGCGGCCTCAGCGGCGGCTTCGCGACGGAGCCCAAGCCGGCGCCCTCGACCGCCGTGTCGTACGGCTGGCCGCTGGCGCTCCAGCGTCTCACGGCGACCTCGCCGACGCGGCTCCAGTTCGACGGGCCGCACTTGGAGAGCGACTTTGCGCGGGCCGTCGACCGCGAGGCCGAGCTCAGCCCGTCCCCGCCGCGCGAATGGTGGAACCCACTAGCGGATAACCCGGGCAAGGTCGTGAGCTACCTCAAGCACTTGAAGGCGGTGGACGGAGGCGAGGGCGTGGGCGTGGGCGTGGGTGAGCGGGGTGGATACGTCGCCGCCGGAGCCGGAGATGGCGGAGGCGGGGGAAGGGGAGGTGGCGAAGGCGGAGCCGGAGCCGGAGGAGTGGGAGCGGGAGGCGGAAGGGGAGGCGGTGGAGGGGGGATATGGGGCGGCATGGGCATGGGCATGGGCATGGGAGGCGACATACTCGAAACACCCGCGGACGAGCTCCGCATGGGCCTGAGCGGGCTCGGGCCGACACACCAGGCGCGCCGGCAGCCGTTCCAGGGCGGCGGGGCGCTCAGCCTCGAGCCCGGGCCCGAGGATACCAGCGTAAGCGAACAAGGCGGCGGCGGCGGCGGGCAGGAGGGGCAGGCGCCGGGGCTGCTGGCGCGTACGCGGCTGCGCACGCTCGGCGGCGAGGGGTTGTTGGGGTGGTAGTGTGCGTCTGTCAGGGGGTTGGTGAAGGAGAGATGTCATCAGAAGTAGCATAGGATGTAGGATTCAGTTGCGTGCAAGTGGCTTTGTTGGGGTATGCCCTAAATGCCCGGTTCGCAGTGAAATGTAGGTAGGTCAGTATGTCTTTGCGCTAGTCAGCCATCTCTCGAGCTCCCGTTGCCCCGCAGCCTATGTAGGACAGGTGGACAGGTACAGCTATAGATGCATATGCTACACCTCATTATGAATACTACTCCAGCAACCTATGCCGATAGTGACTCTGCGCAGCCCAAGTGGCATGATGTCTATTGCGCACGTCCCCTTACAGGCCACCAAACCCAGACCTCCGAGCTCAACTATGCCGACGTCGGCGTGGGCGCCTCGAGGCGGGGCTTCTTGGCCGCGGGGTCGTCTGTCGCGGCGGGCGGCGCGGCGGGGGCTGCTGGGGGGGCAGCGACGGGGGCGGGGGCGGGCGGGGAGCTGCAGCTGGCGCGGCGGCGGCGGCGGGGGTTGGGGCTGATCCGGCAGCCGGTGCTGCTGCGGGAGGGCGTGCTGGTGCGGATGCCGAGGCCGCGGGAGCGGGCGCTGGCGCGGGTGCCGGCGCTCCTCCTGGAGCAGAGGCTGGGGCGGGTGGCCGAACTGCGCCATTGGCGAGTGGCGCGCCAGGTGCGGGAGCGCCGGGAGGACGGACAGCACACGCGGCTGGGGTGGGCGCGCCGGGGCCCTGGTCGAACGCGCGCTTGACGCCAACCGTGGCCTGGGGCTGGGCTGTTCCTGCCGCTGGAGCCTGAGTTGATGCCGGGGCTGGAGATCCTGCCGCCGCGGGTGCCGCCGGGGGACGCGGCGCGCCTGGGGCAGGAGCGGCGGCCGGTGGCCGTACTGCTCCCGCTGTGGCTGGAGCCGCACCAGGCGCGCCTGCAGCCGGGGGACGGGCAGCTGCCACTCCCGGGGCTGGAGGACGCACAGCCGTGCCGTTCACCGGTGGGCGTACAGCCCCAGCCGGCGCGCCATTCGCGCCGGCAGCTGGCGGCCGCACGGCCCCCGCCGCACCAGGCCTCACGGCCGGCTTGGCGCCGTTCGCGGTCGCCGGCTTCTTCGGCGGCAGAGGCGGCACAACGCCCGTAGCCCAGATACGCTCGGCGACGCGCAGGTCAATGTCCACACCCACGACGCGGATGTAGCGCAGCAGCGCAGACGCGTTCGGCCCGACGGTGTTCACGTCGCCGCGCGCGTGGGCGACCTCGGCGATCATGCTGATGACCTTGGTGAGGTTAGCACCAGGTGGCGCGGGGCCGGGGAGCGGCTTGCCTGTCGCGCCGACGGCTGGTTTAGCGGCGGCTGCGGCGGGCGGGCGGACAGCAGCTGGAGCGCCGGGGCGGACGGCCGCGCCTGCAGTGGCAGTGGCGGTCGCCCCTACTGCTGGGGTCGTGGCTGGCGCAGCGGCTCCGGGACGGACGGGCATCCCTGGCCTCACGGGCGCGGCGGTGGCTGGCTTGGCCGCGGCCTTCTGCGCTGCCTGCTTGTTCTTATTCACGACCCAGGCCGAGAGCACGTCGACGGCGCCGGCCGCGCCCAGCAGCTGGAGCTTGTCGACAATGTCCGAGGTCAAGTGCCCAAATGTCGCTTGGTCGAGCACCAGCGTCGTCCCGTCGCACACAAAGGGGAGAGGCGCGCCGCTCGCGTCCGTCTTGTCGATCACGCTCTTGGCGCGAATCGCCGCGTCGATCGGGCGGATGACAACGGTAATCTTGCCCTTGGCAGGCAGGACACCGCGGTTGGCGCTCTGTACCGGTGGTGGGCGAGGTCGAGCACCAGCGGCGCCGGCTGGTCCCGGGACGTGGGCAGGATGGCCAGGATGGCCCGGTACCGGGACACCCGCACGCATCATCTGGGCCTGCTGAGCCATCTGGATTTCGCGCTCGCGCTGCTTGCGCTGCCGTTCCTCGGCCTTCATCCGTTCCCGCATGCGCTTCTCCTCGGCGTTCTTGGCCTTGCCCTCCGACTTGAGAGCGTCACGGCGCTGCTTCTCCTCGAAGAGTGGACCCTCCTCTGGGTCAAGAATCCACACGGAGCCCTTGCTCTCCGGGTCATCCTCGGGAATACGGGGTACCTTGAGGAACGCCTTGTTGAGCGACAGGTTGTGCCGGATCGAGTTCTGCCAGCCTGCCTCGGGGTTGAGGCGGAAATACTCCCATTCGCCAGCTACCCAGTTACACACCTCTCCGAGCGTACCACGTCCGCGTGGTAGGTTGGTCAGCGCACGGTGGATGATGGTGGCAAATGTGGCGGTAGGCTTGAGCGGAGGCGGGCCGATGAACAGCTTGCCGTCGAGGCCGAGGATATGGGCCGGCGGTTGTCGGGGACCAGCGCCAGAGGGCGGGATCGGGACAGAGCATAATATGTGGCCTGGCCGCGTTGGGTTCTCCTTGAGCTCCGAGATGTAGTACGGCTTTGGCGGGTCGGGCGGTGCGTTCACCTGCTGCGTCCGCGCGGGCGGAGGTGGTCGCATCGGGGGCCGGGCCATCTGGCCTGGAGCGCCGGGATAGGGCATACCAGGCCGCACCACGCCGGGCTGACCTGGAACTCCTGGCTGGCCGGGTCGGACACCAGGCGGGAGAGCGCCAGGTGGCCGAGCCTGCATTCCGGGATACGGCGGCTGGCCAGGCATGCCTGGGCGTACTGGCATCCCGGGTCGAGCCTGCATCCCAGCTACTGGTGCACCTGGAGCGCCAGGCTGAGGAGGACGGACGTTGGGGAGGGCGAGGCCTTGTGGTGGTGGGCGGACGCCTGGAGCAGGTGGCCGCACCATGCCTGGTGCGCCAGGCTGTGGTGGGCGAACTGCCTGTGCTCCTGGAGCGCCTGGTGCGCCTGGCACGGGGGTAGCAGTCGGAGCTGCACCCTGTGCCTGTGCACTCGCCAAAGTCGCAGGCTGAGTCGGTGCTTGCGCGGCTGCGGCAAGTGTCGTCGGCTGCTGTGGTTGGGACATGGCCGCAGCGAGCGTGGGAGCAGCGGGAGGCTGGGCCTGCGCCGCCGCCGCTGCTGCTGCCGCTGCTTGTTGCTGCTGTTGCGCTTTCGCAGCTGCCACCACGGCAGGACTTGGCAGCGCCAATCCATGCGAAGGCCGAGCTGGCGGGGCAGATGCAGGTGGTGGCTGCGCAGGCGGGACTGCAGGAGTCGATGTAGACGTAACTGGCGCAGAAGCAGGCGCAGGCGCAGCCGTTCCCGCTGCCACTGCGGCCTTCTTCTTCGCCTTGGAGTCCTTCTTGCTCTTGTCCCCCTTGGCCTTCTTCGGCGTCGTCTGCGTCTCGGGCGCTGGCGTTCCCGCGCCACTTGAGTCGACGTCCATGGCGTCCTCGCTCTTGACCTCGACATCGCCCTTCTTGACCTTCTTCTTCGACTTGTCAGTGCCAGGGGCTTTCAACACCAGCATCGGGGCTTTGACGCCCTTGCCTGCGAGCTTGCCCTTGGCTGGCGCCTTGCCGGCCTTTTGTGGCGAGTCGGCCGGTTCCGTCTTGACCACGACCGCGTCCGGCCTTTTGCTCTTCTTCTTAGAGCTCTTCTTCGGCTCTGGCTCCGGTTCTGGTTCGGGTTCTGGCTCGCTGGATAGCTCAGATAGCGACGACTCGTCGTCCTCGTCCTGTACACGTCGTGTCCTGAGGCGGATGATGGTGCGCTTGCGGGGCTGCACGTCTTCCTCGTCGTCCTCCTCGTCGTCATCGTCATCGTCCTCGTCGCTGCTGCTGTCGTCGTCGTCGTCATCGTCGCCGCTGACGCCCGACTCCCACTCGTCGACCCACTCGTGGTCTGCGAACCGACCAGAGTCGTTGCCGAGGCCATACCCATCCGACGCCGCGAACGCGTTGAAAGCGGGTACCCGGGCGGCGATGTTGGCCGCCGTGGCTGGTCCAGGCCCTGGCTCGCCGTAAAACTCGGCGTAGCCGACCTGCTCGGGCGGGAGGTTGTAAGGGTAGGGCAGCTGCTCGTACGGGTACGCGCCGTCCATCGCGTCAGCGACAGCCTGCATCGGCGATCCCTCTGGCGAGGGTGGGAGGACAAAGGAGAAGATACGCGTCGCGATCTGGATCTGTGATCTGCATGTCAGCGTGATGTTACGCCGGAAAGAACTCACCCCTGGTTCAGAGGCACAACGGTACCCTTGACATAATACCTGTCATCGACCCAGGCACCATTGCGGCCGAAGATCTCGAGGCAGAACTGGCCGCAGTCTGAGCGGTACTCGATCTTGGCGTGGTTACGGGACACGGACTTTAATGGTCCAAGGTCGACATCGACATGCTCGAGGTGAACGGAGGGTTTCGGTGGGGGAGGTGGAGGGAGGTCTGGTCCGTCGAACCCAGCGAGCGCGTCGAGGTCTGGCTTGACGTCGAGGCCATCGACGTCGCCTCCAAGGAGAGCCGCTGCGTCGTCGCCAAACGCGATGCCAAGGTCATCAAAGGCGTCGGCGTGGGCTGGGTCGTCGTTGAGATCTGGACCGTCGGGGGTTGCGGAGTCGCCAACGACGTCGAGTCGGGACGCGGAGGCGGTAGCGGGAGGTGGGGAAGTGGATGGAGGTTGAGAGGCGTTGGGGGGTGCAGAAGAAGGGTCGGCGGGCGGGGAAGTGGATGGAGGGGCGGATGCTGCCGTGACAGTAGCGAGTGGGGCGGGAGGTTGCGGAGACGTTGGGTTTGACGCTGGGGCGGATGCTTGTACAGACATGGGGACAGACGCCGGCGCGCTGCTCTCCTTTGCCTCGCCTGCGCCAGGGGTCTCGGACTTGACGTCTGCTATCCGCGCGCCGCTCTCTCCGTCGACGTCCATCCTGTCCCCATCGGTGCTCTTCGTCTTGCCCTGCCCCTCCTCGATCTTCACCTCCGCTTGCCCGCTCCCCTCCTCTCCCTCGGCCTTGACCTTGCCCTCCGCGCCATCGATCTCCTGGACACCCGACGCGCCCATCCGGCCGACGAAGGAGGACATGTCGACGTCGAACTGGCTGGCCACAGCGGCAAACTCGGCCGACTCAACTATTGCCAGAGCGGCAGCGTCAAGTGCGGGTGTTGGTGGGGTGGCGATCGCGCCGCCGGGAGGTGTACCGAACCCGAAGCCACTGAACGAGCCGTCGATGCCAAACGATGTGAGGGGCGGCGCGGGTGAGGCGTGGGGAAGCGCATTGCTCCGTTCCTGCTGTCAGCGGGTCGCGGCTAAGAGACTGCAAGGATAGCAAAGCCATCATCGAGCGCAGCGGACCGAGTTGATAGGGTGAGGTCGCCGGTGTGTCCCCGATCGGCATCCAGCGTTCTCCTCGCAACAGCAAACAAAGAGCGATAGCACGCAGCATCGTTGCTCGGCAACCTTCCCTTCCATATTCCATGCGCAGAAATGCGGCTCGACCCTCGCTCCAATCTCGGCCAACAACCGGGGCTGTCGTCCGCGTCCCCTTCTCCGCAGGCTGCTCTCGTCTCCTCTCGCCCCGTCTCGCGCGCTCGCGCTGTCCACGGCTCCCCATCTCGCTCTCACTCGCCCCCCGCCGGCCGCCCCGCGCCGTGCGCTCCACTACTCACCACATTGCGCCCGATCACCACACTCAAAGTGCGGACATAATAGCTGAATCCCGTAACGTCGTCGCCAAACTGCAGCTTGTAGTACGCGGGCTTGGGCTCCGTCTTACTCCTGTCGACCGGGAGTGCGGCCAGGCTGGGTGCAGGCGGATGCCACGGCCCCGAATGTGACGAGTGCGAACCATACCCGAGCCCGGACGCCGGCGCCGAGCCGAGCCCCGACGATACCAAGGGCGGCGGCGGGCCGTGTCCGAGCGTGGCGGATCCGAGCCCGGGCTGGACGGCGTAGGCGTCGTACGCGCCGAGACTCGAATTCGACACGCCCGCCGCGATCGACGCAGACGCAGAGGGGGCGGGGGTGGGGGTGGATGCGGCGGCAGCAGCTGGGGTCGCGGACGCAGAACCAGGTGCCGATGCCGCTGGTGCTGGTGACGTCGCGGGCCCCGGCCCCGACATGGTATGCCCGCGGACAGATATGCGGGGTGGGTGGGCGGGCTTGGGAGCGGCGATGTGGAGGGAAGGAAGGGGAGGTGGAGGGATGTGGATTGTGCGCTCGCGATCGGGTCAAGGACTGCTTGCTGAAGTTGAGTGAGAATAAAGGGAGGGAGCCGGAGTCGCTGGGCGCGTTGATTGGGGCCGGTCCGAGGTGTTGATGTTGTGGAGATGTAGGATGGGAGTGTGGATGAGATGTGATGGTGTCGATGGAAGTTGGGATGGAGATGTATCTAACGTCGAAGACTAGAAGAGAGAGAAGATCAACACACACTCTCAAGTCTATGGAACCGGTTGCTTCCGTCTCTCCTCTGGAGTTCCTCCGCCACCCAATTCTGCACAACCTTCACACCCTGGATTCCATCTCAGGCACTCCACCACCCCCGCCAGACACCCCCTCCACGCCCACGCTCCTTGGGATATCCGATCATTAGTGACTGCTATGGTGAGCATAATAATCCTTCGTCTAAGAAAATTTGAATCTCCTTCGCCGTACGCACTTCGGCTCTCTATGTAGATTACAGGGCCATTACGAGACTGTTGTTGTTGACAGGGCATTAGAAGCCCCTGCTTGTTTGTTGTTGTTGTTGTTCTTCTTGTTGTGGACCGGCATGCATTTCTCCATCACTGTTACACCCCCCATGCTACTATGCAACATACATGTACAGTAGTATACACTCACCGCCGCCGACGCGAGCGCACCACATCCTCCAGCGCTACCACAGCTTGTCCAGAATGCACCTCGTCCCAATCGTCTTCTATGCCGGAAGAGCTGCTCTTGTGGGCCAGTCGAGGCGGCCGCTTGCTCTCCACCTTGCACGCCGTCAGTGGCGAGCGTGCCGCAGGCTTGACCGCCTTGGCAGCCTTGACCGTAGCCTTCGGCGTGGCATTCTCGTCCACATCGCTGCTGTCGATATGGTGAATGGTCGGCGAACGCACTCTGCGCTCGGCCGCCTCGGCCACAGCCGCCACAGCCCCCTCGTCCGCCCAGAACTCATCCCCGCTCCAGTCACTCGCATCCGGCACCTCGGTGTCACTACTCGCGACGAAGATGGCATCGGGGTTGTCGTATCGCGCGTTCCGGGTGATGGCCGCTCGTTCCGCCTTGATCTTGCGCGCGATCTCAGCCTCAACCGCGTCTCTCGCCGCGTCGAGACGATGATGCTTGGCCCCTGATGCCTTTTCCAGCCGGTCCAATATACGGCGGCCCTCCTCTCCGTCACCCCGGAATCGCCAGTACCCGTACGCCCCGCTCTTCTTTAGACGCTCCATAGCCTGGTTGCGCGCCACGTCCCACTCCTCTCCTTTGCTGATGTCGCTCGCCCATCCGTCGTCCTCCATGATCAGCAGGACGGCTGCTTCAGGAACGAGCACGGTGGCAATAAAGTCTGTCTCTGGAAGGGGCGCAGTCGCATCGTCAAGCTTGAGGTGGCCCCAACGTGTGAGATTTTGGAAGTGGCAGATCATGATCTCCTTGCCGAGGTCGCCGTAGCTGCCGTCAGCTGAGCCTAACTTCTAACACTCACTATCCCGGCTGCGCAGAGGCAAGCACTTTGCTCTGATGCGCTTGATCCTTCCATGCCGACAGCCCCATCGTCCCAATTTCCCGCGCAGACCGGCGATAGAACTTCGACAAATGTGGCTTGGCAGCGACGCGTTTCAACCGGCTGAAGATCCATCCTTGCTCGAGGCGCCGGTCTACGCGCTCAAAGTCAATCTCTGCGGGGTATCCTTCGCGCTGGCCTAGTGGAATAATGCTCGTCTCGGCGCGGTGCATTGTGCAAAAGTTGAGCGTCTGGCGGAGGGACAGAGATCTGCTTGGAGCATAGCGCTTCTGGAGGCTGACAAGGTCGGCAGTGGGGTTCTTCGGCAGGGGATCGGAACAGTGTGGGCAGAGGTTGTGCATGTCTTTGAACGCGGCTGTTGTGAGCTGGCGGAAAGGCACGGCAGAGCTCACCACAATACAGCTCATCCTCATCGAGCTCCTTGACCTTGGGCGCAAAGTGGCCAGTTTCAACAATGCTGCAGCGTCAGCGACCGAACACATGTAGGGGACTCACGCTCGTGACCTGGCTTCCAAGGAGCGACGATGACGTGCCGCCTCCGCCTCCTTAGGGGCGTCCTTGAAGAAGTCGTCCGCTATGCTCCTCTGCTTCTCCTCTCGCATCTTCTGCATCGCCCTGAACTCCTCTTCGTCGCGGTCCCTCCACTGCTCTGCCTCGGCCTTGTACGCCTTCTTCTTGCTCGAGTTGATCTTCGGGCCTTCGAAGACCTCGGCGACTGACTTCCGCAACCGCTCTGCTGCCTCTTCCACAAGTCGCTCATCCTCCTCTCGTCGTGCCTTCTCCATCTCGGCGAAGAAGGCATCACCGTTGGGCCCGCCCGGCGTAGACGACGCACATTCGACAGGCGATGGCGTGGGAGGGTATTTCGCGGGCGGCGCTTTGCCATTGGCCGTCTTGACCGTCTTCTTGCCCTCTGCTATTGGCGGCTCGGTCGGCTGCGGAGATGGAGAGCGACCACGCTTGGAGCTGCGCTTCGCCTTGTTGGTCACTGGCGACGGGGAAGGCGAGCGATTTCCGTAACGCTCATCGTACCTCGACGCAGCGCGAGGCGTGTCATCGCCCGATTTGAGGAAATGGGCAGCCATGGCCTTGGGCAGTCGCTTCTTCGTCACCGCCCCGTCCTTCCGGCTAGAATCGCCGCGCCGGCCGACGTCGAGATTCGTGCTCCGCGGACTCAGCACCGGGCCAGCGCGCGGCGTATCGTCTCCCTCGGTCGGGAGGGAGTCGAGCGGATCTGGGGAGTCGACCTCGTCGCTCCTTAGGTGTGGGGGCAAGTGGTTCTGCGAGCTCCTTCCTTGGCCGTACGCTTTGGGCGTGCTCGGCCCAGGGGAGCCGGCGAGCGACGCGTGGAAGCGGAGGTACGCCGCGCTCTTGCGCTGTCCCAGCGGCCCCTCGGCCTCTTCTGGGGGCTTCTTCTTTCCTCGAGTCTCCCCGTTCGCTGTGCGTGACGTGTGTGTCGTGTGTTGTGCGGACCTTCCTTTCGCCGAGCTGTCCGCCTTGCTCTTGCCCTTGCCCTTATCGTCCTTCCTCCTCCACTCATCTTCGCCAATAGCCTCGACGCTCGCGCCCGACGAGGCGGACAACGCGCGTTTCCGCGCGCCCTCGCGCGTATCGACCTTGCGCTTCCCACCCGTTGGACGCGTCGACGGCCCAGCGTCCCTGTCGCACTCGTAGTTGCGCGTTTGGGACGACGGCCGGCCCATCGACGCGGGCATCTTCGGCACAGAGGTCGGAATGGACGACGGGATGAGCGTGCCCCGCCCCGCGCGCGCGCGCTGCCCCGGTCTCCGGACGGGCGGGGACGACGGCGGCGAGGAAGTCGCGGGCCCGATGGGGTCGGACGAGTGCACCTCGTACCCCTCCATCGTGTCGTTACGCGCCGACGTGCGCTATTGCGGTCGTGTTATTGCGATTGTAGAAATATGGGTGGAGTGTGAGAGTTGGTGTGGTGTGATGCTGTGATGGCGCCGGTGATGGATGACGGCCTTGATGGGATGTTGTTGTGGTTGAATGGATCAGTTTCAGGCACCACGCGTGGGCGGAGGCAATTTCGGTTGATGTGGGTGCATGGATCCGGCCACTACGGCCATCATTACGGCCACTAGGATGAGATTATCGCTACTACCGAGCGAGAAGGAGGGCGCGGTTGACCGGGTGCGACAGGTCAAGAGATATAAACTACCTCTTAAGAATAGGGAGTGCGTGCTAGCTCAACGTCGAGGGTAGGCTCCTCGTGAGACGTTGGAGATGTGGCTGGGACGAGGGAAGATGAGGCGGAACTGGACCTGCTGAAGCTATGTAGAGCACACAAGCACAGGAACAATCTTCCTTGTCATTCCTCACTCGCCATTAACCGATTTTCATCACGCGAGGCGCTCTTCCCCCTTGCCCTTGTCGAAAGATAGATCCGCACGCGTTAGTAGACACCACGAAGATCCGGCGCTCAGCGATCTCCACACGACGCCCGAAATAACACTGCGCGCCGGCCAGGATAGCAATAGTGCAAGAATACCATTATGATACCATCACAACAGAGATACAGTCAAGTCCTTGAAGCCCAAGTCGACATAATACTATGGTAGCCCGCTTGTTCTGCACTCGATTCCGTCCTCCTCCCTCCTCATTCCTCCTCAAGCGCCGGCAAGCGTCGCGCCTAGGGCTCGTAGCGCGGCAGGAAGCCGTGCCCGCCGACGTTAAGGCTGGCAGCCACGTCGCTCGGGTCGGCATCTACCTCGGCCGTCGGCGCGGGGTGCGCGTGGGCCGCTCCGTGCGCCTGCTCTGCGTCGTTCTCAAGCTCGCGATCTGTCTCACGCGCAACGTCGGCAATGTCCGCTTCGGAGGGAGTACGATGCAGAGTCGCGCGAGAAGGGACGCGCGAGGGTTGAGGCGTGCCAGTAAGGCGGGGCGGCGTACCGCTGCCCCCGTGGTCCTCGTCGTGAAGCGGCGGCGCACTAGCGACTGAGATCGTGGGGGCCGGCGGCGCGGAGGGCGCTGTGGGCACGTCGTCCTCCCAGTCGTCGAGAGGTGGTGCCGATGGAGCCGAGGGTTCGAGATCGAGAGGAGGGGCCGAGGGAGCGAGCGGCGGAGCAGACGGCTCGGAGAGGGGTGGAGCCGACGGACCAGCAGATGGCACTGGCGACGGCGGCGCAGAGGGACGCAGGTGGACATCGCTCTCGGTGCCGAACGTCCGTAGCGAACGCAACGGGGTAGATGATGGAGGCGCCGGGAGACCAGGTACGCCGAGATGGCGCGTAGGCCTGACCGGGCTCTCGTCCTCCCGCTCGCCCTCTGGAGTCGCCAACGTCTCGAAGCCCTCGCCGTCGACGTCGAAGGTCGGCGCTGATGGCCCTGCGCCGTCCTCATCAACGTCGTCGACGCGCCTAACTGGCGGGGCGGAGGCGCCGAGACGTAGCCGCTCGAGCTCGCGCTTGTCGTCTGTCGCAACGTGCCGCATCGCGCGCTGTTCTTCGTCCTCGGGCGGCACGATGATTGGCGCTTTGGCGTCTCCGCGGCGCACCACTGCCTGTGCAAGTTCGGCGTCCGCAGTTGCTGGAGCCGGGTAGAAGCCGGCAGCCGAGGCCTTCTCGGGCGACAGGACGTTTGGCGTAGGGGACTCGGGAGGCGCGCGAGATGACGACGAAGGCCCTGCAACATTGAGACTTCGGACCGACGCAGGGCGGTACGCTGGGGGCATGTGGGCGGCACCACCTGGCGCTGGGGGATGGGCGTCGGATAATGAAGACGATGACGTCCCCTCCCGGGCGGCGGATGTTGTGGGTGAAAGGGAAACATCGCCCACCTCGCCCGACGTCCGCGGGCCCTCGCCAGACTCGACTGCCGAAGGCGCAGTCTCTGCTGCCGTCTCTGAGCCGGTTGTAGGCTCGCCGGTTGAACTGACGCCGAGGCCCGCGCGCGACAGGGTGCGGAGAGGACTGGGAGAGCGAGATGAGTCGGACATGAACGAAGAGTCGTCGCGCGTGAGTAATGATCCAGGCGAGCCGGGTCGCGGAAGCGTGTTGTTGCGCTGGAAATGGCCGCCTTCGGGTGTCCACTGCTCCTTGAGCTCGTTGTCATCGTCGTCTCGCGATGTCCGTGGAGACTTGCGGCGGCGGATGTTGCTGCGCCAAACTCGTACTTTGGTTCGTACAAACGCAGATGGCTCCTTCTGTGCTCTTTTCTCTCGTCGCTTAGCCGCGTGCGCCTTTTCCAGCTCGGCAAGACGCTGCTTGAAGTCGGCTTCGAGCATGGAGCCCGCCTCCTTCAAGTTGTCTTCTGTCAAGCCGGCTGCAGCGAGAGCTTTCTTGCGCATCCGGGCTGCGTGTCGTTTCTTTCGTCTTGCTTCTTTTCGCCGTTGATATGTGATACTACATGTCAGCAATGCACTTGCGAAAAAGACTAGGTCGACGTACACAATGATGGCAAAGACGATCAAGATGCCCAAGATGACACTTGCAGCCACGATCATTGGCGTGTTGTAGAATGAGGCGCGCTTCGATCGACTGCCCCATCCTGGCGGCATTTGAGACTGAACGGCATAGGCTACTCCAGCAGCTGTTGGTGTTGCCTCGACATTGGACTGGGACATGTTTAGCGTTCGTCATGGGACATAAACTTACTGCTACTCGGCCATACAACGACCACGGTTGGTCGACCTTGTACCACCTGCCGTCGTCCGATTTTGTAAGGTACGCGGGTAGAACTGTTTCTGGAACGTGGGTCACTGGGAAACTCGGGATAGTTATTGCCGTGTATAGGGGTTCTGTGCGGATGGATCGAGCCTGGATGTCCATGACTGGGGTAGGTGTAGTTGTGGGTGATGGTGTTTGGGTTGGTGGAGAGGGGAGAGGGCCAGCGGCGACGGATGGGAGAGTGAGGAGAGTCGCAGCGGCAGCGGCAGCGGCAGCGATGCGCGTTGTTGTTCGCAACCGGCGTCTCCTTCGAGGTGGACTCGCAGTTGGGCGCTCATCTGCGCAACAGCAGTCAGCAATGGGCACAGTACTAGGCCCGGCCTCTCCCTCGTCACCAAAGTCGGTGATGGGCCCTCCGACTGGCCAGCGCCATGCGCTTGACGAGACGCGCTCGCCTGGCCATAATAATGGTGGGGGCTTTGGTGGCCGCGGTGGATGCCGCGGGCATGTCCTCCCTGTCGAGCAGCTCATTGTCGCATCCGGGACGTCTAAAGTAGACGGCGGCGGGGTCGGAGGCGATGATGAGTGATGCCGGGGTAGGCGGGAGGAGGAGGGTGGGGCCTCGATGGCCGCGGTGGTGGCCACGCCACCTGTTGGGTTTATTCGAAGCGCTGGGAGATGGCCGTGGCGAGGAGTGTTGAGCGCAGCCTGCTGCCTGGTATGTATTTTTAGCCAGGAAGCGGTGTGGGTGCGCTAAAGAGAGGGAGGTTGGGGTGGGGGGAAGGTAGCAGCGCGCGATGATTGCCGTTGGAATCGGCCGCGAAGTCAAATGGGGTCGGGGGTGTCGATGACGAAGAAGTTGGGAATAGGGGGTTGGAGAATAGGTCTAAGCTCGTTGCGCGCGGGCAATGAGGTGTGCGATGGGAGGATTGTTGGAGGGTGGGATGGATGGGGGATGAAGGGCGGCGAAGAGGGCCGGCGCGCGATGGGTTGGGAAGGAACGATTTGAACGGGGGCGGGTGGGGGTGGGGGGCACGGTCTGCGTCGAAGGGGGCGCGGGGGGTGTCGTCGATGCCGATGGTTGATGCAAAATGGGGTAATGAACTAGAAGATGGTGTGGTCGAAGAGATAGAACGAGTGGATGTGGAGTAGTCAGTAGTTGGTGGTTGTAGAGAGAGAGTGTAGGAGTAGTAGGAGTAGTAGTTGGTGCCGCCCGTTGTACAGCCGCCGCCGTCGCCAGTCCTCGCTGACTGTATAGGGAGAGGCAGCGTGTGTGTGGTGTGTGTGTGTGTATGGGCTAATGGCTATGCAGAGTAGGAGTGGGTAGACTGAGGGATTAAACCCAGAGTGGCGGGGGGAGGGGGAAGGGGGAAGGGCGGAAGAGCAGAGGCAACTCTCAGGAGTCAAGAGGATGGGAGGATGGCCGGAGAAGAGGGTCCGTCGTTTACTTTGAACCCTCCCCCCCCCCCCCATCATCATTCCGGGGAATCGTCGCTCCTTACACAGAACCATTTGTAATAGAACTATTAAAAGGATTACAACATCGTAGCGAAATTGTAATAGTAGTACAATAGCAACAAAGGTAGACTATTACAATTTGCTGCTAATAATAGGCAAATCGCTGTGCCTGAAGTTCTAATTGGTATTAGCCTTGTCCCCCCTTATGTTGTTATTGTAATAAGAGAGAATAGCAACGTGCGCACAGCCAACACGCGGAAAACCCGAGGACGCAAACTACTCCGAGTCCCTCAGGGTCCACAGGGTCCAGAAGGACGAAAATGGACGGCCCAGAGGGTCAAAAAAGGTCATATGAACCCTGAATTTGTTTGTTCATTGAAATCCTCTGGGATTCTTCCTAACACCGGTTGTAAGTAATGACCCTGGATTGGTCAACTCAAAAGACCCTGAAATTACGAAGGGGGGGTTGATTAGCCGTTCGATTCCGTCAACAAGCGGAGCATTTTCGGGGGTTGCTCTTTCCAACATCGACAACGTATGTATGTATGTATGCAAGATGTAGATTTCGAGAGAGGCTAAAGATGACTTAGGTTGGGCAGCTAGATCTTCGCGGATCAAGGATGACTGCGCCGAGGTCGGATGAGATCCGAATGTTGCTGCGACGATAAACTTAATAATACCTCCCAAGCCTTTATGCTCTGTCCTGATGCCCGTCGGCCTGTCTCTCCCTCCCCTCAACCGAGGAAATGCTATGCAGCCACCGACCCGGAGCCACCGACGACACCGAGGACAGCGAGCCCTCTCGGCGCCCGATGTAGATTAACCTGGAATCCTTGTCTGCTTGCTACTGCTGGAATAGGATAAAAGGGCAATTAGGGATCATATCACGCTAAACCATTAGCCATAATAACATATCCAAGAATAGTGTAATCATAATAGCCATCCACGGAATGTCATCATCAGAACCGAGGCCGTGGTTGTATGCAGCCTTCGCATGACCTGCATATCTTCGGGGCCGCAAGCCATCGAGCCATCGTACATGCCATCCCTAGCGCCTCACTCCCCACCTTGCAGCGGAACGGGGCGGCGAGGCGGCGAGGCGGCGAGGTCACGAGGGCATAAAGCACAAGATCACGAGAACATGGCGGCGCCATTCTTCATGCCACTTCATCTAAAAATACACCACGGTTCCCATCTACCTAGGCACCCACTTCCTTGGTCTCATTTCTATCTTCTGTCATCTTCTGTCCTTCCACGATCTTGACTGCGTGAGGACGTCGGATGCCTCGACGTCCTAACTTGCTTAAGGCGCTGTGATAACAGCATCTAGCCCAAGGCCGCGGTACTACAACAGCCAACGGCAAGTACGCACCAGCGACCATGTGCTCCTCCTCGCTCAGACGACACGTTCGACGCGCCCACTCTCCTAGTTGAGTGAAGGCGGCAGTATGTGGCACAACATTAAGCCGAACAACACACACTTCCCAACAGCGTCAGCGCCATCGCCCATCTATCCGTCATCCGCTTGCCCTAGCACTCAATGGAACGGTGGCACAGGACGAGGGCCCGGCGCCGACGTACTGCATTGAGAGCCCTCTCGGCGCCGACTGAGGACCTCAATACATCCCCCACCCTTGCAGTCCCTACCCTTCTCCGTAACCCTATGTCTATCCTCGGCGCCCTGGCGTTCTATCCTCGGCCACGCCTCGCTCTTGTCTCCACATGCTCTTACTGGTTTATTCCTCGGCGTTCTTGGACCGTGCTATCCTCGGCTTGCTCGATAGGCTCACGTCGTCTCTGGTGTCCTGATAACCTGAGAGTCAGCTGGGCTCCTGTCCCTCACCTATCGCCGGCGGCATCGCCGGTTGTCGTACTTGACGGCCATGGCGCGCGGTTGTCACGCGCGAGCCTGCCCTCGTATTGGCCTGTAGTTTCGGCTCGTCCGAAGTGTGGGCAGCTGACGCGCGCGATGGGCCGAAGTCATACGAGTGGCTGGTGGCGCGGTACTGAGCGGTACTGCGCACCTCCGCAGCTGGCGCCTCTGGTGCCTCTGGCGGCAGTCTACCTCGCCCGATGAGAGCGGAGAGGAGAGGATGGCTATGAACAGGTGAGCGGACTGGAGTCCGACGCAATCACGTCGCCCTGTCTCTCTTGCCCGGCTACTCATTCCTGCTGGCTCCAGGGGGTTCCTTGGAGACTCACTCGTGCCCAATGTCTGACTTGTCACCCTCTCAAGTCACTCATCGTTAACAGCAGCAACATTGTGTTCATTACCATGATCCACCTCGCATCGTCACTGTTGCATTCCTTGCAAGAAACTGCGCTGCTGCCAACTAACACACTACGGCTTCGCGGCGTCCCAGACGTCCTTCATGAACTCGCGGTGCGTCTTGCCGCGCCCGGCCTGCGCGATCTCGTCGACCTCCGCGGCGCTGAGCGGCGGCTGCGAGAAGGCCGCAAGCTGCTCCTCCTGGCGCTGCTGGTTGCGCGACGTGCTGCGGTCAGTGTCGTGCTCGAGTGCGATGTGGCGTCTACGCATGCTTAGGCGGAGCTCTTTGCAGTGGCCTGACCCTCTGCCTCGCCATCGGCCACATTGCTTCGACCGCTCCGTCCGACTTGCAAGCCTCGCTCACTCCCTGCAAGTCTCGCTCACTCCCTGCAAACCTCGCTCGCTCCCTGCAAGCCTCGCTGCGCTCAGCTCTCGGCGGACTCACGTGACAACAGTGCCGCCGCCGTGCTGCGCGGCCCACAGGAGGAGCACCTGCGCCGGCGTGCTCTTGCGCGCCTTGGCGATCTTGTCGACGACGGCATCGACAGGACCGCCCGTGGCGCGGTGGACAGACCCGAGAGGACCGTACGTCTGGATCTTGATGTCGTGCTTCTTCATGAGCGCAGTCAGGCGCTCGACATTGGCGACGTGGTAGAGGTAGGGGTTGTACTCGATCTGGTGTCAGTCAACGCACAAGGAGCTGCTTTAGGGAGAGAGGGGCCGACCTGCTCTCTGGTGCCGGCGACGCGACCTCCGGCCGCGCCATGCACTCGCGGCGACCCACCTGGTTGACGGCGGGAGGCACCGTCCACGACTTGCTGATCGCCTCGATGTCCTCCTCGCGGAAGTTGGACACGCCGATCGAGCGCGCGAGGCCGTCCTTCTTGATCTGCTCCATTGCCTTCCATGCCTCCGCGAGGTCGGTGGGGACGAGCGGGGAGTGGATGAGGTCTGGTGTTAGCGACGAGTAGGGGCGAGCGTGCGGCAGCTAGCGTGCGATAAGATTAGCCGAGGAGCTGAGCTGCCCAGCCCTCGGAGCCGAAGAAGAAGTAAGGCGCGAGTGATCCGGCCCGCATGTGGCAGCCCATGAAAGATCGTCGTGGTGGCATAGAGTATAAGAAAGCAACACTCACACATGTCGACATACTCGAGGCCCATGTCCTTGAGCTCCTCCTCGAGCACGGCGCGCGGGTCCGCACCGCCCTTGCCCTCGCGGGTGCCCCCTGGCGTCAGCATGGGTGGTCGCGTGCGCCGACGGGGAGTCCTTGATTGTTGCACGATAAATCTGTCAGACGACCGAGATCGAGTGCCGCGATGCGCGACAATACGTCCCCCAGCAACGGCGTGCAACGGGTGACTAACCCCCTCACTCAAGCGATTTCTTCGCCATTCTGGGCTACGAGCATCGCCCGACGCTCCGCTCCGCGACGGGCGGCATCACTCCATCGCGCTGCTCGGACGCGCTCCGCACCTACCCGCTCCGGCGGACGTCTCCCCTCAATATCCCCTGTGCATCGCTCCGCTCGCCCCTCCGCCGCCCCCCGCCGACCCCCGCCGCTCCCCGACACTCACACTTAGTCAGCACATAGACATCCTCGCGCTTGCCGCCCCACTGCTTGAGCGCGTCGCCGATGCTCTTCGAGTTGGCGTAGATCTGCGCGCCGTCGAGTGAGGTATACCCGTTCTTGAGGGCTTGGAGCACGAGGTCCGCGCACTCCTTGTTGTACAGCGCGGTACCCGTGCCGAAGCCGACGACGGGGATCGACGTGCCGTCGTTCAGCTTGACGGACGAGACGGGCATGGTGGTGTAGAGCCGTAGGCGTAGGTGTGGGCGTGGGCGTGGGCGAAGGGGAGCGAGGGGGAGCGAGAGGGCGCGGGAGGGAGCGCGCAGAGTCAGAGTCAGTGTAGAGAGAATGGTGAAGAGACGAGGATATATAAGCACGACGATAGCCTAGGCTACATATAGCCCACATCGCGGCCACCTCGGATGTCCCGAGTGCCATCTCGGCCGGGCCGCGGGATGACTTCATCCACTGGATCGAGGGCGAGGGGAAGTGGAGGTCGGGCCGCGGGCCTCTAGTGCCACGGCCGGAGCCGTGCCTAGATTTCGCGATTAGGCGGATCACTACAGCGGAGTGGAGGCGACGCCGCCGCCGAATTCAAGTCAAAGTCGCCTCTTCATCGTCCATCATTAATATCGGCAACATGCTCGCGCGACTATCAGCAACACGGCTTACTCGGCCGCTCCAGGCTTCGGCGCGGCAGCTGTCGACGCTCCGGCCTGTGCCGTCGCGAGTTAGGGCCTCGACTCCGCTTGCGACTGCTCAACTTCGGCCGCAGACAAGCACGCCCCGGCAGGCTCGCGGCGTAGCGACGACGCCGGATGCGGGGAGGGGGGGCTGAGGATCTCGCACTTGTTCCTTGCGCTTGCGGGCGGTGCGATTCTGATCACGACGTATGGAATGTGAGTGCGGTGTGCGAGGTGTGGAGAGCGGTAGAGAGACTTCTGTTCTTGAGCTTGCGGCGTGGTCGAGTTGGATCAAGTGGGGCACAGAGCATCAGAGTACGCGATGCTGCCAAGTGGGAGGCTAGCAGAGAGGATCAAGCGTTTGAGGGAAAGTGGAAGAGAGATGGAGCGACGATTCGTGTGTACACAAATCACACATCTATGCCCTCCACAGCTTTACCCCCTCCCCCCCCCCCTCCCCCCCACACCAAACAGCCTGTTGCACACGCTCACGTCAGCCTCGAATGGTACTCGTCCTTCCGCGTGTGGCCCGAAGCCATCCGCACGCCGCTCAAGAAGGCGATCAAGGCGCGCAACCACGGCGACACCGACAAGGCCGAGAAGTACTTCTTCGAGGCCCTGGCCGCCGCGCACGCCCTCCCGCCCGCCGACCTTGAGCCTGCCCCGCTCCAAAAGATGTCGGGACTGTACATCACGCTCGCGGCGATGCTCGAGCCGATCCAGCCAATCCGGGCGTTCGCCGCTCTGCGCGACGCGTACGGCCTCTTCGGGTCCGACGCGCTCGCGCCAGGCGCTGTGTCGCCGTACACTGGCGCGGCGATGGGGGCGGACGACCTGACGCGCGCAATTGGGATCGCGCAGAAGATGGGCCAGATCGCCGCGCGGATGGGCGCGATGGGCTCGCCGCCGCCGTTCCCGGCCCCGGGCGTGTCTGTGCGCGAGCGGATCGAGCAGGCCAACGTCGGCGCAGAGGGGGAGGCTGTGAGCCCCGCCGCCCAGCTGTTGCGGGATAGCAAGGCGGCGGGCGGCGGCGGGGAGGGGGCAGGGGCGAAGGGCGGGAAGGAGGCAAGGATGGCGTGGGATACCGCCGCCGAGGAGTATCTGGGGGCCGCGATCGGCGCGATGCTCAAGCTCGGCCTGCAGCACCGCACCGCCGGAGCGTCAGGGACGGCAGGCGGGGCTGTGGAGCGTGCGGCGGCGGCTGACGCAGCTGGCTCTGCTGTGACGCCGGCTCCCGCCGGCGCACCTGTACCGGGCTCTAACACCGCCGACCCCGTGATTGTCGGGCGCGACGTCCGCCTCCCGCACGACAGCGTGCCCGGCGAAGAGGGCGACACGGCGGGCCGCGTCAACCGCCGCGGGCTGGGCATGACGATGGAGGCCCTGGCGGAAGTCTACGGCCGCCGCGGGCGGCCCGACCTCGCGGGCCAGCTCGTGCTGCAGGCGATCACGACGGTGCTCCCGCCGCAGGCGGAGCCGGGGTCGATCCTCCCGGCCGACCAGTGCCAGGGTGAGTCAACGTGGCGGGGGTGGGTGGGTCGGTGGGTGGTGGGTTGGTTGGGCGGGGTGGAGATGGGGGGGTAGTGGGGCAGGGGCAAGGGGGACAGGCTGGCGCTCAGTAGAGAGATGTTGGCTGAGTTCGAGACACGCTGACACCAGCGGCCATGCTGATGACGTCGCTGAGCGCGTACGCGCTCGCCCCACGCACGCCTGGCGCCATCAAGGCGTCGCGCTCGTGGTCGCTCCGCGCGCTGCAGGAGGCCGAGGCGGCGACCAAGGCGGCGGGGTGGGCGACGGGGCTGCCGACGGACGTCGCGCAGGCGACGTGTCAAAGGGCGGGGAGTGTGGCGCTGTTCAACTTGGGCATGTTGGCTGAGGTGAGTCGCCGCCGAGGGCAGCGAGGGCGAGGTCACGCAGGATCGAGGCATGCGAGTGGGACCACACGAATGAGCCCGTGGAGACGGCGGGAGGACAGAGAACCTCGAGGAGACGGCTAGAGGACAAGGAGAAGCAAGGACGACGAGTGGGCCAGCAAGGCGCTGACGGCAGATGGACAAGGACGACAAGTCGGCCGCGCAGTACTTCGCGGCTGCGCTGCAGGCGGCGCGGGACAGCGGGTTCGGCGAGGGGCGGCGCGAGGCGGCCGAGGCGCTGCGCCGCGTGCGTGCGCGGCAGGGCAAGTAGGGCGGGCACGTAGGGCACGTAGGGCCCATCTGGGCATGGCCGAACGCACCGGCGCGGCCCAATCTCCTCTCTACACTCTACACTCTCCACTCTCCTCTACAGTATGTCTCGTGCGAGACGTGTATGCATCCGTGCAGCTCAGAGGCATGCGGCACAGAACCGAGGGCCGTGAGCACGCGAGTGTATGCATCAGTAATGTACGCGATCGTACCATGGCCTGTGTGGGATGAGCAGACCAGCATCTATGCCTCCTCGTAACCCCTCAATTATCAGAGTCAGTGTCAATCTAAGTAGCTCCTCTCGTCCTCAGTACATGTCCGCGATCCCATCGCCACCTCCAGGCAACTCGGTACTTCTAATCCTTGCATACCTCTCTACGCTCCACCGCCCGGCACACTCGCCGCTGGCGCGGCTCGTGGCGCCTACTGAATCTTGATCGTCTCATCCACCGGCGCCCCGATGATCTCGCGCACAACCACGTTCTCCTTGTCCCACACGCCGCCGGTCCAGTACTTGTCCGCCTTGATGCGGGCCCACGCCTCGTCGAGCGTCGCGAAGCGGAGCACCATGACGCTCCCGGCCATGCCCTTGAGCTGGTCGGCGTCGGGCTGGCCGGGGGTCTTGGTCGCGACGTCGTCGGAGAGGAAGGCGCGGCCGAAGACTGCGGGCACGAGCCGAGCACACGAGCACACGAGCGGAGCGAGTGGGCGAGGGGCGAGGCGAGTGACCGAGGGGTGAAGGGAGTGGGAGAAGCGGGCGAGGAGGGAGCGGGTTCGAAGAGGAAGCGGGGTCGAAGAGGGAGCGGGGTCGAAGAGGGAGGCGGGGAGCGAGGGGGAGGAGGACGGTTTCGAGTGTTGTGAGCGGCCGAGAGATGAGAAAAGGACCACGGTAGGATGAAAGACGAAGAGAATAGCGTCAGCGTCGATTCAACACAGGCGTTGGGATCATCGCCCCTCTAGAACGGACCACCGGGGGGGGGGGTAAGCAGGGACGGTCGAGCTCAGAGCCAGAGACCAGGTTTGCGACGGGCTGCTCTCCTCCGGTTCCTACTTCTCCCTGCCCGGTGCTCGTCAGGCTTCGGCATCTCATCGCTCCTCTGGCCCCTCCTCCTCATCGCCCCTCCTCACCACCCCTGCAGCCGACCTCCCCTCCTTCACTCCTCACTCCTCGGGCCCCTCAATCTATCCTCCCCTCCCCTCTCACCCCACGCCTCCTTCTCCCCGCGCCCCCAAGCCCCCCACACTCACCACTAGCCCCCGTCTCCTTGTCCTTCTTCGCGTCCTCGAGGTGCGCCTCGCGCACGCTGAGGCGTGTCTGGAGGTTGTCGGGGTAGTCGGGGCAGTACGCGAGGTAGAGCGGCATGGCGGCTGGTCGTGTCGTAGAGAGCGAGCGGGTGAGCGGGCGAGTGAGCGAGCGTGTTACGGTGGTGAGGGCGGAGGCGCGGATAGGGGCGAGCATTGTTGTCGATGGAAGTGACTCTTGTACTTGAGGTGGGCAGATCGCAAGTTGGGCCGAGCCGGATGGGCGGCATCTTGCGGCCTAGGCTTTGCGGAGGGGAGCGGCTATTACCGCTGCGTCGACTCGCCCGGTCGCGCCGGTCGGGCGGCCCGGGCGGACGAGATGATGAGATGACCGCATCACTTATTAGGCCAGCGGCCAGCCGGGCTTATCCCATCCCTGCTTAGTGGCCGCACCCATCGCCTTGTTCGGCTGCACCAGTTCGCAGTTACTGTAGAAGCTGCGACAGTCGCTTGCAGCGACTCGCGTACAATAATAGCTATACATAGCGTACACCAGTACTCTTACAAGTCGTCTCATAACACTCCTGAACCTCAATCTCAACATTACTCCGCCTGGGCCGTCGCGGATCTGGGGCCGTCGGGAAGGCCGACCGGACCGCAGAACGGAGTTGTACCTGGCCGCGCCTGCCCCCTCGCGCCTGCCCCTCGCGCCTGCCCCTCGCGCCTGCCCCTCGCGCCTGCCCCTCGCGCCTGCCGCCTCCCCCCGCCTTAACACTCATTCCCCACGCGTCCCAGCGCCGCACGCCTTATAGAGGGAAGAGCAGCTTCCTGTCTGTCAGCTCCTGCTACGCTCGCTTCGCTCGCGTCGGCGGGGCTCACCAAATATCGTCGTCCGCAGCCGGGAACAGCACATCACTCGTGATCGGCTGGGGCACGGGATCAGGCGGCGGCGGATGATACGCCGAGTTGCCGGTCGAGCACTGGTGGTGCTGTGCCGGCGTCCGCAGCTGCGGCACATCAAAGAGGGACGGGTGCCACAGGTTCTCCTGGATCATCTGCTGTGCGCTCGGCATATTCCACGTCTGGGGGGGCGGCCCGATCGCCACAGCCGGCGTCAGGCCCGACGACGACGACGTCGCGTCGCCCTCCCCGGCAGGCGGGACGGCCGGCTTCATGGCCGTCACTTGCCATTCGGGGAGACGGAGCCGAGGAGGTGCTTCATCAGGCGGTGTGTGTATGCTGGCATGTCGTCGGAGGAGCATGAGGCGTCCGCGGTCGAGTCGGCGACCTCGGTGAGCTTGCGTATCACACGTTTCCGGTCCGACTTGTCCATCGCGCCGATGTTCTGCCGTCAGCCCTTATCAGAGTAGTGCATACCTTGATCAGCCAGACGCTTGTGACGGCCACGCCGACCCATGTTAGGTTGAAGCAGTATGGGAGGTAGCCGTTGGCGACGAATTCAGTCTCAAACACCTCGAGCAGCCCGAGGGCCACGTCGACGCAGTCCGCGAAGGCGTAGTTGAGCGGCGACGGCTCAGATGTATCCAATGGCGCACCGTTGGACCGATACCGTGCCGTAAAGAGAAGCCTGTACTCGCAGATGTGGAAGTGCAGCAAGTTCTCGCAGAGCTTGACCATGGCCACCTGCTGTTGGAGGAACCCGTACTCGGCTGCCGTCAGAGAGTTCACACGCGCTCCACTCACAGTTCTTCTCGACCCAGCGCTTGCGCCATCGCTTCCACTCCATCTCCAGCCAGTGCAGCTGCGCATGTTCGACGGACTGCCGTTCATGCTCGCAAGCATGTCGGAGAACAGGCGGCACAATCGTGAGAAGCTGATCCACGGAGCTAGCACTGCTTCGCCGGGGCAGGGAAGGTGCGGATGCTCCGTGATCCAGTCTACTGGATCGTCAATGTCGTCCTGGTTGATCATCCGTGGCAGCGAGTGGTGCATCGCGAGGCTGGGTTAGCACAGGTGACAGTCATGAGCCCTACTGATAGTCTGCAACGATGAGGTCTGCCGTCAGCTCGACGATCTTATGACAGCGCTCGCGGATACTCACTCAACCAACACCGCTCCTTGTTCAGCACCTCACGCGCCTGCCTCTCGTTACGTGGGAGCGGGCGCGGCCCGGGCTGGTTTAGTCGCAACTCCTGCGCCATGCGGATGGCGTATCCGATCCTGCGCCACGACGTCGAGTCGTCGGCCTTCTTCCAGTGGCGAGCATGATGATCGCCTGGACCACCTCGATACTGCAGAGTCCAAACTCGACAGCCTGGCCCACGAGCTTATTGGAGATGAGCAGGCATGACGAGTACGCCTTGGGGCGGATAATCTTAGCGGTGACAGTGAGAACAGCAGAAAAGAGCAGGGGCGACTTGTCGCGACAGTACGTGGCCGTGTGCAGCACGGGGTCGAGGATGCGACGGTGACATTGAGGTGGTGGAAGTAGCTGCAGCGTTAGCGATAACGCAGGGTTTAGTGGCTACTTACAACTCGAAGAGCTCGTACGCGTCGGCTTCGGTCAGGAAACCGCTCATGACGGGGTCAGGGCAGTCTGTCCTCAGCAGTGCAAGGCTGGCACACTTGTAGGCGGCGGCTGCGAGTTGGGCGGGGGAAGTAAGCTGCTGTCAGCAATCTACAAACTACTCGTAGCTTACGCGACGAGTCGCCCTCGATCGGCACGACGTGTGAGAATCGAATGGAGTGGTTGCGGACTGGTGCTGCATTGGCCTTTGCCGGGCGGGAGTCACCCTCCAGCTCGAGTTCACGCTCTCGTTCACGCTCGCGCTCGCGTTCACGCTCCCAGTTTCGGTCTCGCCCGCGGTCGACGAGGTGGCCAGAGCGTACACTTGGGGAGCGGTTGCACCGTGGTCTGGAGATCGTGATCGCGAGCGACTCTCCTGCTGGTTTCTGTAGCAGACGGGTCGTCGGCGTTCTTCTTGCGCCGTCCGCGGCGGTGTTTCTGATACTCGCACTCGAGCCCTGGTCTACGCAGCGCTTGCAGACGGTGACGGCGTCCGGGGTGAGGCACTTGCGCTGAGGTGGTTAGTCGGCAGCGTGCAGAGAGGGGCAGGGGTAGTCACCTTTGCGGCGCGGCAGGCAGGCAGGAGATCTTACTGATTGTCAGCTTGGTCCGAGCGAGGACAGCGGTCGAGGGGGTTGAGGCCGACGGAGGAGATGGTGCAACGAGTGGTACTCACGTCGGCGGCTTGGCCGGCCATTCGCACTCGCGCTGTTCGCCGCATTGGGAGACGATGCGGCGATGTCGTCCTGGTCGTGGTCCATGGTCGTATCGGCGGCAGGGACGGCTCTAGCGTTCTGCGTTGCGGGGAAGTTTGAGAACAAAGAACAAGGTCGACGACGGTGCGTGGTGCGTGGTTGCGGGGTCTTGCCTGCAGAGGAGGCCGATACCGGGGCGGGGTTCTTGGCAAGAACGATAGCGGCGTACAACAAAGCCAGATAAAGAACAAGGAGGGAAAAAAGGAGCGATGAGATGGTTACGATTCCCGCAATCTGCCCTGTTATTATTTTCGATGTCGAGGTAGACGCTGACCAAGGATAGTGCTCGGCGATGGGGTTGTCGACTTGTGAATGAGTAAGGAGCGGCTCAGTGTCCACCTGCGGAGTATCGGCTGCATCGGTTGCGACCAGCGGGGTCAATTGACTCCCTCCCCACTGTAGAGATCTCACCGTAGAAATCGCCGCAGCCAAGTTCGGATACTTGGAGAAAATCGCCGCGGGGTACTAAAGACCGCCATACCGATCCACAAAGTTGGCCGCAGCAGGCCCGGGCTCGCCGGTCTCTCTACCCGATCCGTCGTCAACCTCCACTTCCCATCTCCGCACCTGACCCTCCCGTCATCATCGACATAAGAGCTGCATGCAACGACCTCGGTCACGCCCGCCCACTCTCCCTCTAACGTCCACTCTCACTCACACTCACAATGGCCGTCCCCCTCCAGTCTGGCTTCGTCCTCGAAGACGACCCCAGCACGCCGCGCACGGACGCGACGGTGTCGTTCCGCGACATCATTCCCAAGCCTGACCACCCGCGCATCGCCGGCATCGCACAGCACGACGCGCACTCGTGGTGCCAGAGCCGGCGCGAGGTGCCGGCGCCGGCGTGGCTCATCAACCGGCTCGAGATCGCAAACATCGAGCGGCCGTACCGCGGCTTCTCGGCTGATGGCAAGCCGGATCCCTCTCTGTTAAAGTACGACGCGGACGAGGGCGCCCCCGTCGCGGCAGCCGTTGAGGCCGTCAATGCGCTTCTGGCTGGCCTGCCCGAGGACGTCAAAAAGGAGGTGATCAAGGGGGATGTGGCGGACGACGACGAGTTCCGCGCCTGGTCCAATCCCGAGCTCTACGTCAACCCTGGTGCGTACCTCTCCACCGTCTCCACTATAGTCGGCCACTAACGCGTAGGCGGGATCAGGATGGACGAGACGACGCCCGAGATCCAGGACCTCGTCCACGGCGTCCTCAAGGCCTCCCCCGAGGGCTACATCAAGGCAGTGGGATGTACGCTCACGAACCACTTCCTCGGCGAGCTCGTCAACGGCCTCGGCGTCCTCAACAAGGACTCGTACAACTTCCGCCTCTTCCTCCCCGCCAAGACGCGTGCACCCTCCCTGACCGAGCCTTGGGGGTGGACATTCTTCGGGCACCACCTCTGCCTGGCTGTCGTCTTTGCTGGGCCGCGCATGGTCATTGGGCCTACGTTCATGGGCGCCGAGCCGGACCGGATTGACGTGGGGCCGCATGCTGGCCTGCGGCTGTTCTCGCGCGAGGAGATCGGCGGGCTCAACCTTATGCGCTCGCTCAGTCCCGAGAACCAGAAGAAGGCGCAGACGTACGAGGGCATGACGACGGCTGAGGGGTTGCCGGAGGACAGGTGGAACCCGTTCGACGAGAGGTGAGTTGAGCGAGCTCGAGCCGCGAAGCGGCGAGCAGCTCGTGAGAGGCGGGTGGTACTACGAGGGCTGCAATTTGCTGCGACGCCTGCCCGTCTTATCTTCCCCCACAACACAAACCACATACACACCCGCTGACACCCAGGCACCTCGGTGGCGCACACCAGGACAACCGCACTGTCCCATACGAGGGCCTCCCGATCAGCGCCATGACCCCCGACCAGCGCGAGCAGGTCTACGCCATCGTCCAGGCCTTCAACACGTACCTCCCGCCCGGCCCGCTCGACGCCAAGATGCGCCGCGTTCGCCAGTTCGAGTCCGAGACCTACTTCGCCTGGATCGGCAAGTACGGTCTCGGCGACCCGTACTACTTCCGCATCCACAGTCCGGTCGCGTTCTGCGAGTTCGACTTCCACTGTGGTAGTAAGTTTACACTGCTCGGCGGGATGACGACGCTGACGGCAGTCTTCCTGACTAACACGTCGCCGGCCAAGTGCCACATCCACACTGTTAACCGGCTGCCGAACTGCGAGGATTATGGCAAGGCGCTGATTGCGCAGTGGCGCAGGGAGAACGGGCAGTAGGGTGTGTCTGGGATAGTGTGATTTGGGGTTAAGATTGTAGAGTACATATGTATGACTTTCTCGTTCAGATCTGGAAGTGAACAGTCACTGACTGCACTCGTCCGCCGTCCGGTTGGTAAACTAAACTCTGCACATAACAGGACCTTGCACTTTACTTCATCCCATCTACATACTCAGCGTTTTTTTTTTTTACTTCTCCCTCATTATCCTCGCCCACACCTACTCGCGCCGCCCGTCCTCCTGCAGGATCTCATTCAGCCGCGTGCGCTGCACGCAGTTCTCGAACGCGAACGAGCGGGCAAGCTCCTCGAGCTCGGCCTCGCTCTTGTCGGCAAAGTACGACGCGTACTCCGCGCACAGCTCGTCCGAGAGGAGGCAGTTGCGCACGACGCGCGAGAGATGCTTCTCGCTCCGCCACAGGCTCGGGTAGCGCTTGTCGATGGACGGCGCGGCGTCGCGGAGCCACTTGGCGATCGGGGCGAACGTCTCGCGCACGGGCGTGTCGTCGCAGCCCCACGAGTCGGCGGCGAGTTCCTTCGGTTAGCGGCGGTGCGGACGCAGGAGCGCGACAATAAGCGTGGCGAGCAGAGTAGTGGGAACAGGTTGAGGCGGCGCCTCTCATTGAGCCCTCACCAGCCTGCCATCTTCCAAGCCCTCGGCCCACACTCACCCGCTTCTTCTGGAGGAACGGCTCGAGGAGCTTGATGTACGCCGTGTCGGGGTTGACGTAGACCATGCCCTGGAACCCGATGTCCTTGTACAGCCAGATGCTCCACGACGCGGACGTCTTGGCATAGATGCCGAGCTGGCACTCGAGCACGGCGTAGCGCTTCTCGTTGATCTTCTCCCAGTCGGGGATGCCGTCGGTTGCCTGCTGGTAGACGGGTCCGAACTCGCCGTCTGGGCGTCAGCACGGTCTGTCCTTCACCACGTTCGAGGCTCGCCGCTGCGCGGCTCGCCTTGACTCACTCCAAACCGGCCCCCCGATCTTGCGCATATACTCCGTCTTGCGCTCAAACTGCCGCTCATGGAACGCGACCTGCTCCTTGCTCCCCGTCCACTCCTCGGGCGGGTTCGGGAACCCGTAGTTGGAGTAGTCGTGGCACGCGTACACGCAGTTCGGGAGCGGCTCGCCGAACGCGCGGAAGTCCATGCCGAACGTGTTGCCGTCGAGGAAGAGGATGTGGTGCGGATCGATCGCGCGGATCGCCTTCTCGATGCGGTCGTAGAAGGCCACGAGGCGCGTGTGCTCCTCGTCCGTCGGCTCGTTCAGGGGGTTGTAGCCCGCCACCCAGGTGTTGTTCTTGTAGTGCTCGGCGAGCACCTCCCAGATCTTGACGGTGCGGTCTTGGAAATCCTTGTGGACCCAGACTGGGGTTAGCTGAGCGTCGAGGAGCGCAGCGACGAGGCGCGACAGAGTACGTCGAGGCGGTAAAGCAGGGACATAGGAGGGAATCTATAGCGGTGGCAATACTCACACATCGCCTGGTTGTTGCCGGCGTCCGAGTGCCAGTCGAGGTTCTGACCGCCCGGCGCCGCGTGCAGGTCGATAACCGTGTAAATACCGTGCTTGGCACAAAGGTCAATCACGCGGTCGAGGTGCTTGAGACCCTCCTTCTTGAACACGCCCGGGTTCATGTCGTCCTCGAAGTGGCGGTAGTTGACAGGAAGGCGGATGCAGTTGAGGCCGAGCGACGCGAAGAACGCGGCGTCCGCGTCGGTGAAGAAGTACTCGAGGAACTGGGGTCAGCGAGCCTCATCTAAGTGCGCTGGGAAGCGACCCACCTTGTCGAAGAAGAAGTCGTACTTCTCCTGGCCGAGGACCTTCTTGAGCTCGCGGCGCACCTGGTACTCGTGGCCGGGGTAGCCGGTGATGAAGTTCTCCATGTTCACTGGTGTCAGCTCGTTGCTTATGATGGCGGCAGCCAGGCAGCGAACACGACTGGACTGTCCATGCCCACTGCGCCGTCGCGACTCACTCCATCCGCCGAGACCCGCGCCCTTGAGCACGATCGGCTTGCCGTCGCGCACGATCCGGTCGCCCTCGACCTTGAGGAATCCGCTAGCGTCCTGTGTCATCGTCAAGTCTAGGTATTGCAGTTAGTGGGAAGTTACGTGGGCGTGGACGTGGCATGCAGCCTGCTTATGTGTGCTGCGTCAGGCTTGGCTGAACACAACCCGACGCTGGCTGGGCATGGAGATATGGTAGACACCGGTCCGGTTCCGGCGGCACCGTGCGGAGGTGGGATGTTCTCGGCGACCAAATGCCCCGGGAACGCGCCGAGCCGAGGTTTATCCGCCCAAGTGCCTGCAGTTAAGAGCGTAAGTGCGTATCAGCGTTCGTCGCTGTTATGCATCTCACGAGCCAAGGCGCGTCGCGTTCCTACTTGGCAGTCGACGGGCAGCGAACGGCCGCCGACCAATGCAGTTCTTCTAAAAGAAGAAGGGCAAGAGCGAGCCCAAGAACTCGCCTGGCTCTTATCACCCATTCTTAGAACACCGATGATGCCAGTCTTCGTGCTTACGCTAGACCACATGGCACGGAGAGCGGGATTGCCGATCCGCTTGTACGTGGACCGGAATGGTGGAGATGGCGCTTCTACTCGACACAATTTCGGTCAAACAGCTGCTTTGACACTGACACCACTTATCTCGCATCGTCGCCGCGCAACATGACTAGCCAGAAGGCATGGGCCGTGCTCGTCACGCGCGAGAACTACGTCCCGGGTAAGTAAGCGTGTTCGTCGGCTTCGGCGTCGGCGTCGACGTCGACATTCTGGCAGCTCGAGGGGCCCAAACACGACGGGTACTCACCATCGCCTGATATCATCCGATCGTCACCCGCGTCCTCCCCAGCGCAGCGCTAACCTTAAGGCCTCCTCGCGCTCCACCGCACCCTCACCGCCGTCTCCACCTACCCCCTCCTCGTCCTCGCCACCCCGTCGCTCCCCGCTGCGCACCGCGCGCTCATCGAGCGCCGCGGCATGGTCGTGCGCGACATCCCGCCCCTCGCGCCCAAGGGGCATCCGGGGTTCGACGAGAAGTTCGAGCGGTTCGCAGACACCTGGACCAAGCTCCAGGTGTTTGGCGTGGAGGGGTATGACCGCCTGATCCTGATTGACGCAGACACGATCTTCCTGCGCGGGATGGACGAGCTGTTCGACATGGAGATGCCCGAGGACTGGATCGCGGCCGCGCCGGCGTGCACGTGCAATCCGTTCAAGTTCGCGCACTATCCCAAGGACTGGTGAGTGTGTGGCCGCATGGGCGGGGCACTGGCGGGGATCGTCTCTGCGGCAAGACGACGTCGGATGCACCCAGCCATATCCTAGATTCCCCTATCGTCATTCAACCCCAGACTCGCTGACAAACAGGATCCCCGAGAACTGCTCCTTCTCCCGCCAACCCGCCCCAACGACGCTCACCAACGTCCCCCAACCACCCGCAGACGCACCCCGCGTCTCACACCTCCTCAACTCGGGCGTCGTCGTCCTCCACCCCCGGCGCGCACTCATGGCCGAGCTCGAGGAGTACCTCCGCATGTCGCCGACGATCGCGACAGCCCAGTTCCCGGACCAGGACGTGCTGGCCGACGTGTTCCGCGGGCGGTGGCGGGTGCTGCCCTGGTGGGCGAACGCGCTCAAGACGCTGCGGGCGGTGCATACGCCGATCTGGGACGATGGGGAGGTGAGGCTGTTGCATTATATGTGAGTTTCTTGTGGGAGCGCGGCGGCGATGGGTGGGGGAGATGACGGGGACGAGGCAGACGTGGGCAGGAGCTGCGGATAGGAGCGGAAGGCAGATGAGCAAGGCCCGAAACGCAGGGTTGGAGAGGTGGATTGGCAGGGGTTCCGTGAGATGGAGGAGACGCCTTTATCCCCTCGCGACAGCTAACCCCAGCCTCGAGAAGCCATGGAACAAGCTCCCGGCACTACCCATCCCCGCGCCCTCCGCCAAAACGAGCCACCAGGCGCTGCCACCAGGCCTCACCCAGATGGCCGCGGACACGCCCCCGCAGACCAGCATCACCGACTACGAGGCGGTGCACGCGTGGTGGTGGGCCGTCTACGCCGACGTGCTGGCGGAGCTCAAGGTCGAGGAGCCGGAGATGTGGGCCGAGGTGGACCGGTGGGTCGCGCACTAGCTGCAGGGATACGGGACGGCAGGGTGTGTGGCATGGACTGCAAGGTAGAAGGCGACCGTGCGGGTGGGGTAGTAATGTGGCTGTGGGCGAGGGCGATGGTACATGTAGACATGGATTATGCACTTGGGACACTGGATATAGCAAGGCGCCGATGATCTGATCTGAGCTGGACGAACGCTTGGCCCCCAACCTGCCCAGATAACAGCCACACTAGACCCTTCGGACGCGCTGAACGAAGAGCAAGCACCGTCGAGTGGAATGACTGTGCATCGGATCGTCTACCCATACCAGTTTCTCTTCATGATTTATTGCTTCTTAGCTCTACTTGTACTTCTACTTGTCCTGTACTCGTTCTACTTGTTCTACACTGACTGGCCTCTGTACTGTACTTCTAACGCGCCATGCCCAATCGTAACCAGAAACCCAAAATGTGCGTACACAGAGTGGCCTGCCACTCTCTTGTCGTTCTTCGCCTACACCCTCTTGCTCATCCCTCCTCACACGCGCTCGAGGAATCCCGCAGAGAACGCACCCAGCGACCGCCGACTAGCGGGGTACACGCTAGTGCTATTCCTCAGCGCGGCGATCAGGTTATCGCACACGTCCCGCGGGTAGCGCATCGTCTCCACCTGTCCCCCGAAGCCCGGCAGGCCCTCGGTGCCGCGGTCAGCCCCATCGAGGAGCTTGAACATGATCTTGGCGCCGCGCAGGGACCGCGCCGGCGCGTGCTCGGACGCGTGCGCCCGCGTCGACGATGAGCTCCGCATGCCCCTTGGTCGATCCCCAGAACTCCGCATGCCAAGGCGGCCCGGCCGCTCGGATGAGGAGCGGCCGCGGGCGGCTGGTGCAGACGTCAGCGAGAAGGTCGCCTTCGCGGGGCGGCGGTAGGCGACGTGCATGCTCGGGTTGAAGAGCCAGAGCGCGAGGCGCGGCGCGCCGCTCGCCTCGTCGGCGATGATGAACCGGTACGACGCGTGCGCCTGCGAGAGCTCGAGCATGTCGCTCACGATGAAGCACGAGACAGGGAAGCGGATGTGTCTGCGGTCAGCGAGTGTGTGGGTGGGAAAGGGAGCGGACTCACTCAATGTCACCGCCGCCGCGGCCGCGCATCAGGCTGATGGCCCACTTGGAGAAGCGCACCGTGCCCTCGCCGGACAGGCCGTCCTGGCGGACCTTGCCGAGCACCTCGCCACAGGGGCACGAGACGAGACGCCAGTCGTCGGTCTACAGTCAGCACTGCACTGTAAAAAGGAAACACATCTGTCGCTCCCCTTGTAGCCCCCGCCGCGAGACTCTAGCGGCGACGGTTTGTTTAGAAGCGCCACGGGACTGTGGCATGGTTCGTTCTGGGGCACGTGTATCGACCATAGGTTTCCCTGTCTGACAGCAGGACGGAAACCTGCGAGGGTTTCGCGCCCTACAGCCAGACCGCCAGTAGGTAGCATGGCGACGGCCTTCTTCTAGCCCGGTTTGTGGAGAGAGAACAGGGAGCACTACTCACCTCTGACGCGTCCTGCTTAACGAGCTTGTCCCAACAGATGTCACTGCCGGCGACGAGGAGGTACGAGCCTCCCACAAGCACCGTGTTCTTCGTCGGCCAGAACCGTCCTTGGTCTGCTTGGCGATGTGTGCCGTGAACGTCGGGTCGGCGTGGCACATCCATGCCTCGAGCATCTCAGCCCAGTGCTCGCTTGGCAGATCCTTGAACTGCACGTCTGCGGGAACTCGGCCAGCTCGTGGTCACACTGCGTGCAACACAACGATCTTGGCGCGAGCTGACGGAGGTTGGGCAGACAGAGCGTGCGTGATGTTCGAGTTGAGCGACAGCGCCGAGCTCGGGTGGGAAGGGCGCTAGCTTGGCCTCGACGTGTCCATCCGCAGTCGTGAAAGGCACACGCTGCCCGAGCGGCACTGGTGTTGGCAGCGCAACCGTAATACGAAGCTTCGAGTCTGATCTTGATGTCACAACGGCATCGCCTGGAGTCGCGACTTCGAGCTCGAGGTCAGTGGCCAGCGCAGTGTCACCACCGTACAGCATCACCTGCACCGTGCGGAGGTTCTCCTGGTGCTCGCAGACATAACCGACGGCCTCTGGGTCGATTGGCGGAGGCATGGGCGGCAGTTGAAGCGGCTTGCTCTTAGGCGTCGCGTTGGGCGTCTTGTCTTTGCTAGTGTTGCTAGAGCTACTAGCGGCGAGGTTGCTGAGCTTCCACGGCGCACCAGCTGGCCCATAATCTTACGGATGGACGTCGACTGCGCTGGGCGGGGGCTGGCGGCTCCTCGTAGAGTGATGGAGGGAAGGCGGGCGACGTGGGTGTTCCCGGGGACGCGATGGACGGCGAGTGTGCCCAGGGACCAGCCGGCGTGAACGGCGTACGTGGTGTTGGAGGGAGGAGAGTGTCGCGTGACCCTACTCGTGGAAGCCAGCTGCTCGTCGCCGCAAATGTTGCGGAGAGAGGGGTGCGAGGCGTGACTGGGGACGGAGGAGGAGGAGCGTCCTTTGTCCCGGTCGTGAGGACTTCAAGGTACTGTTTGCGGCTGCGTGGAGTCGGCGGCGGCACCTCTTGGTTGCTGAGGCGGCGCCCACTCGACGCGTCCGCGACAATCTGGAAGAGGTCTTTAGGCCGATGCTTGTGCTTTGTAGCCTTGATGGTTGTGGACTTGGATGACTTGATGGAAACAGCGTCAAAGTTGGTGCGAGTGGAGGAGAGTTTGTTGGCCAGGAACTGATCAAGCGGAATTGGGAAATCTTGGGATGCGAGCCGACCTGGCGATCGATCGATGGCATCCTCAAGTTGAACATTGTTCTTTGGCGACAACGGCTTCACTGATGATGATTTTGTCCTTGGTCTCAGCGGAACGTCCTGGTCGCGCATGCGTGTGTTGGCAGACGACTGCATCAACTCCTCCAGGAAGGTGGTGCGCTCGCTGTCGTCCCTTGTTCTTGACCGGCTGGTGTTGCGAACCACCTTGGGCGATCCAGGCGTCGGTGGCAACTCGCCGAGCATGAACTGCTTCTGCTTGTCAGCTTTCGCAACGGGAAAGCTAAATCAACATACCGAAGTCACTCTCCTCGCAGTGGGGCTCTTCGTACCCAAGCTCTCGCGGCTCATGACGCGCTCCACGGCCGCCTGCTTGTTGGCTCCATGAGCGCGCTCAATCTTGTCCCAGATGCCATCGAGTTCGCGCATCCTAGCGTCACCCGGCTGCCTCAGGTTGAGAGGCTTGGGCTTGGCTTTGCGCTGGCTCGGTGATCGCAACGCGATGCGCTGGTCGTCAAGCTGCGGGGCGATGTAGTTGAGCCGCTCAATGGCGTGGGTAACAGTGTCGAGGTCGTTGAGCATAGGAGCAATCCGGCTCATCGTCGACCGTGGCGAGCTTGGGAGCTCCTGGCTCTTCCTGTCGATCTTGCCGGGAGCTGGGGCAGTGGCGGCGGGAATGGACTTGTCCTCGCTGTAGTCCTTGTATGCTGGCGGCCCTGAGACTCTGCTCGCATTCGAACCCGACGAGCCGGCAGAGTCGCGTTCAGAACGGCGGTACTTTGGTGGCAGTGCCTCGACGTCGAAGGGAACGTCCTCGGACGTCCGAGGAGCTGACTCGGTCTCATCACGTGCACGCACAAGCTCGACGATACCTCGGGCAAGCGACTCCACCCGTGCCCAGGCGAGCTCCTCGCGCATGATCTCCACATGAGGGTGATCCGCGTCCGGTTCGTCGGTCGCCGGGGGTGGCGCGAAGGGTCGTGGTTGGCGCTGCGCCACCACGGCTTGGGCACCTTGGAGGGCGTGGACCAACGCGAGGAATGGGGATTGGTCGGATTCCTCCTCGCTGGCGGGCGTTGCTGGGGAGCAGCATGCAGAGGATGGGTGGAAGGTCTCGAGCTCGTATGTTGCCTCAAGGAGCTCGCCGAGCTTGGCAGCGAGTTCTTGGTCCTTGTCGCTGACGGCCTTTGTGCAGTGTGGTGGCACGAGGATCTCGATACATCCTACGCAGTGTCTTTGGATTCCGACGAGGTTGAGCTCTGTCATGTCGTCGTACTAGAAGTCAGCACGCGATCTTGCCCCAGTACTAACGTCGTAATGAACCGAAACTGTGACGTCCGACGCCTCTGAGTCCGCTTCAGAGACGGAGTCTGAGATGGCATCGTCGTCGCGAACAGCGTCTCTTTGTGCTTCCCTGGTTGCTGCAAGGAGGGAGGCGAGCTGTTCCATGGGGAAGGGGGAGGGTGGTGGGGGAAGAGAAGCGAGTGCGTCTACTTCGTCGAGTTGCAACGCATTATGTTGGTGGTGGTCGATGTGAGATTGTGTGCTGATGTCGGACACGCCGGACAAGTTTGAGAGAGCCGTTGGCGGCCGCTCCATCTGGATCTCGCCCATGGCTCTGGCAGACGATCGTATGATTAAGATGTAGTGTCCAGAGAGAAGCCGAAGAACGCCTTGGTAGTAGCGATGATGATGGTGTTGATGATGGGGAAAGGTGGATCCAACAGACTTGTTGACGGTTCTTTGGTCTAAACAGCAACGCCAATCTCCACAGTGTTCTTTGATCTTACGACCATCCCTCTTGTCTGACGGGAAGGACCGGCGCGCGCAGAGCAGACGACTACCTCCAGAAGTCAAAAACTGCACAACAATGAAGTCTGGAGAGGGCACAGAGGGAGAGAAGAAGAGTTCGCCCGTGCGCTCCAGGACATGGAGTATCAGTGGGCGGGACAAGAGCTGGAACAACGCGTTGTCTTCGCTGCTCAGCCTATCATACTCGTTCAGCGTGACGTTTATTCAGTCTGGAATGGCTTGGATGCTAGACGCTCGGATACATAGAGGGGTTATGCAAAGGAAAATCGCGGGGTGCACTGTCGTGTTCCGCGGGGGTGGCGGCGGGACAAAGGAGGGGTTGAGGGGAACGACGCGTTTGGCGCCCATCTCCGGAGCATTGCCGAGCGGCACGCGACTACGTCCCTTTGGATATCTAACGAGAGACTCCGAGCGCGGAGTGGACAACAACTGGACGTTGACTATGCATTCCTGTTCGCCACCTAGGGGATTGTTGGCATCCCTGCCATCCACGTCGAGAACAAAAGAGTGTGACGCGATCCGTGCTGACAGGGAATGACGCCAACAAAGCCACCCTCCTCCATCCTGTTCAATCCACACCGCCACCCATCACTGTTGTACTCATGACAATGACGACAACAACACTTATGGATAACTTACATTGCACTCGATCGCAGCAGGCGCGTCTCATGAGATCATTCGTCGCGCCCACAATCCTCGCACGCGTCGCGGTACATATCTCGACAGTGTTGTCAGTCGGCTAGATGAGATCTGGCCGACTGCCTGCATCTCATCTCTGCGGGCAGTTACGCCGGGGTTACTGACACCTGTTGACGCCACGGTTCCAGTTGCTTCTTCTTACTCTATCAGGCTACGGAACTACCGTGCTACCCCTCAAAGCGGAACACCTCCTCCGCAGTGGTCCACCACCCAGGCCCACTCTCGCTCCCAGTCGCCCCCTCAACAAAGCTCTCTTGCTGACCATCCGTCATCTGCTATCAGTCGTCTGTGCGGGAGAACAATGGTCCGGACAGTCTTGAAGATAAAGCCACCGCCACACCTTCTCCTCTCGTCCACACATCTCGTTCTGGCAGTCCCCGATGAAAACCCACTCTTCGCACTCGCTACTGTTGGGCCATACTTTGTACGCCCATATACCGCGATCACGTCAAGGAGGCGCAAGGGCTATCCGGAGACAACGGCGGACGTCGCTGACCACCCTCCACGGAACCTCGCGCCAACCTCGCCCCGCCTGCCACCCAGCCTGTGCGCCGCACCACACTCCTCGCCCCGTGCCGCGTTCGGGGTACACGGACCTCCGGCGCCCGAGACATGATCTCGTCGCCCTCGTCGCCCGCACGCCGCAGCCTCGCATCCCCAAGCCTGGATTCCGCGTTGCGCGCACGCGACATCGTGCACCGGATAACCTCGGCAGAAGATCATCCGGGTACGGAACGTCTCGGGCGATCCCACGCGGTGACGCTCGAGAACAATCCACCACCGACGCCAACAACAAACGCCATCTCAGGGCTCCAGAGATCAAAAGTAGCAAGACCATATGCGGTCAGACTCACCTTCCACCACCGACGCGTCGCCTCGCTCTCCTTGATGCCCTCCATGTCCTTCTCGTAGTCGTTGCCGATGTATCGCATGGTCGCGATGAGGAGGTGGTGGGGCTCGAAGTAGTGGATCGAGTAGTCTGTTGTGAGCGGCGTACCGAGGAGGGCGTAGCGTGTATTGGTCTCGCGACACTCGGCCTTGGTCTTGCGACAGGTGGTCTCGCGATACCTGTTGACCATGCGGCCCCCTCCGCCTCATTCCACGAGTCGCGTCGAGACACAGAGAACAAAGCCAGACATACCGACAACATGTGCTTTACGGAGCGCGCCAAGCACCTCAGGCCACACCGCGGCGTGCACCTGACGTCAGTCCTATTCGTGCTCATGCTGGTGCTGGTGCTCGTGCTCGAGCTGCCCCAGCCGCTAGCCGGCGGAATGCAACGCACCTTTTTGTACTCCTCCAGGGCCTCAGGCTTGACCTTGATGACTTGACAGATGCGCTTACCCTCGTTCGTCTTGGGCAGCTCGGGGAACGGGAGGTCAGACACGGACATGGCTGGATATGCAGAAGGATGACGATGGGAGGAGGAGCAAGAGTTGATTCCAGTGATTGATGCATGTCGAGGTTGGGTCGTCGAGGTTCTCGGTGTAGCTTCGTTCCGTGGATCCGGCTTCGCGGGCCGGCCCGGCAATCGGAGCCGACGGGTTCGCACTGAGAACACGTCCGTTTTGAGTTGTCTGATCCTGATGCTCGCGATGGCCGGGGTGTCCCTGGCGTTGTTGACGAGGAACGACAACGGAGTGCCAGGGACTACCAAAGAGAGGTTGAGTGGCATGCTCCGATCAGTCCGGACTGCTCGACAGGGCACACGACTAATGCACACGACTTATTAAGGCCTGAGACAATGCTCCAGGTCGTCGTGTGCCATCATGAACCTCTCGGGAAAGAACGGACATGTCAAGACGAGGGACACCGAACATCCCATGAAGCCTGGCCAACTGGAGATACTCCGTCATGACGACGGCGGCAGTCATAGACATGCAGACAGATTACGCGTTGGTGCGTTCGTCGGGCCATGGAGTATACATACTTCAATCGGGCCACGGTAGATTCCACGAAGTTGGACGCGAGGAACAGTACCGTACAGCTTCCTAACGAGGCCATTGCGTTGTCTGACACTTGTAGGTCTTGCCGTCAGGAGCTCTCCTATGAGACATGCCTGCGCCAGCTAGCTCATTTGAGATCAGCTACAGATGATGGCAGGTGGGGAGTGTTGGTGGATCGGGTGGTGAATCGCGAACGAGGGCAAGCTGGAGAAGACCGTGGGAGAGTTGACACGGGTTGTGGGCGGTCGGTGGCAAATCGATGCAAGATGACTGTGTTATTTGGTCCACCTACTGGACCTGATGGAAGTGGAGGTAGCCGCGCACGACGAGGGAAGGTCGTTTATGACTTTGACCATTAACTCATTCTAAAGCTTTAAACGCAGCCTCGCCTGTTACTCGACACCCCTCTCCTCCTCCTCTATCACCGCGCTTCGTGGCGTGGACGAGTGGACGAGGCTATCTCTTCCACTCGCCTCACAGACAGTCCCGTCGACCTTTCATTCATTTGACCACACCGCCCGTTATCAACCATGATGTCCCGCCAGCGGTCTTCTTCTCCACCTTCCCTGCGCCCTGTCCCGACCTCATCTCCCGAAGCCATGACGCTCCCAGCGACTTCGCAATGCCAGGTTCGGCTCAAACATACAGACTACGACCTCGCCCAGCTCCCCACCGCACTTAACAAGGCCATCGCAGGCGACATTGCCAACCCTGCGCCTCGTAAGCTCAAGCGCCGTTCTCGATACTGACCTCCACAGTCGCAGACAACCTCTGTCACGTCCATACCCTCACCGTTCCAGCGCTTCTGGCTGCTCCAGACACCCACGTCGAATACCCGACTGGTCCCCGCGTCAACCCCAATCGAGATGTGTATGACCAAGTTGTCGACACTCTACGCGGTGCAGCTGAGGCCGGCACTCCCGTTGCTCTGAGCTTGCCATCTGAGGCGTGCGTGCACCTTCCATTCGATTTCCTCCGCCTCACCAAGGACAAGCGGGCTCGCACTGTCCAGCGCAGCCCCGACGTCTTCCTTCCCTCGAGCCGCCCAGGCCGTCCACTGGTAAGGCTCCCGGCGGTACACGAGTTTGCTGGGCGTTCGCACTTCCCCGCTTCATCGACGTGGGACCAGTTCCATTGGCTGCATGCAGCACTGGCCCTCGATCCTGCCGAGTCGCCGACGAGGAAGGGTACCTATCGCGACGACAAGACGCGCATTGTGTTGCGCACAGGCGTGCAGCTTGTGTGGTTCCCGGGCCCAACGGACGACAGTGAAATCGAGCTGCGGCTCGTCATCACGTTCGACGCGTACTTCGACATGGACGCTATCTTCGTGCCTCTTCCGGACGTGGGAGCGGGACTGTTTGGCGTTGCTTTGGCGACTATCCTGCCCTCCGATGGGCAGAGCACCACCCATGAGACCGTAGAGGGCTGGCTAGCCGCTAGAGCCTCTGCACTCAAAGGCTTCTACGACTGCCTTCAACCGGCTCTGGACCACCCATACAGTTTCGACGCGCGCAAGCTTCAGCCACCGCAGCTCACCTGTAAGCTTCTCCCATTCCAGACGCGAACTGTCCGCCTTCTCCTCGAGCGGGAGGGAGCACCTCTGTGCGGAGAGGTTCCTCAACGCGAGCCCCAAGGGCAATGGACGCGTATCAACTTTGGCAAGTTTGGCGATTATGCCTTTTGCCGTCTTCGTGCCGAGCTGCGTACGATCGTTACCGACCCCAAGGGCAAGGGGCGGGCAGCGTCACCGGGTGTGGATCCCCTCCTTGATGGTCTTCCGAACTTGTTCAATCTATCCAAAGTGCGGGGGACGATGTTGTGTGAGGAGATGGGTAAGTTTGACAATTGGAAGTGTGTCAGGCGCTGACGTCGTAGGATTGGGAAAGACCGTCGAAGCTATCGCCCTCATGGTCCTTCACAGGCATCCTCTTTCCATTCCTCGTCCGCTTTCCATTCCACGCGCGTCACGCAAGTCTCCGCAGATCGACCTTCGACACGCTCCCGAGGATTACAACATTCCGGAGCTGAGAGAGTGGCTTGACAAGGAGCATGCCTCATTCGCCGAAGCAGTGTCATGGTCGGAGGAAGCGCAGCTTAGTGTCGCCGATGTGGCCGCAACGCTTGTGGTCACGCCATTACCTCTCCTTCAACAATGGGTCAAGGAGATGAACAACCACGCCCCAAGCCTTCGTATCTGCGTCTACCCAGGTTGGAAGGTCTTGATGGCACAGCTCGAGGCGAAGCGCAAGGACGCCCAGAACGCCCGCAAGAAACGCGAAGCTAGCAAGCTGAAGCGTAAGACAAAGCGCATGCGGAATGACACTCGCGCCAAGTATGCCAAAGGCCCCAACGGCGACCGCGTCAAGGTCGAGATGGAGAGCAGTGACGATAGCGACGACGAAGACGAGGACGGCAACGAGGAGAACGACGAGCCTCATATCAGCCTTCTCGCTCTCACACAGCAAGCTTTCCTCGACTACGTCCGCGGCCATGATGTCGTGATTACCACTTATCAGACGCTCGGCGAAGACTTGACCGTCGCCAATCCGGCTCCAGTGCGCAGCCGTCGCTCGACCGCCAAGTACAATCTGGACGAGCGTCCGCGCAGCCCTCTTGTCATGTGTGAATGGTGGCGCGTCATCATGGATGAGGTTCAACTGCATGGCGACCAGAGCTCAGCGGCCAACATGGTGTCTCTGATCCCGCGCAAGTTCTCCCTTGCCATGTCTGGAACACCTGCTCGTTCCGATATCAAGGATCTCATGGGATCCTTGCGCTTCTTGCGCGTTCCCATCGGCGACAAGGTAATGTGGCACAGGCTTATGCAACCTGCGAACGCGGCCGCCTTCCGTGGTCTCTTCCAGGCGATCAGCGTCCGCACCACCAAGGCTGAGGTCGCCGGCGAGTTCAACCTTCCTCGACAGAGACGCTTCGTCATCCCCATCGAGCTCTCAGACATTGAGATGCACTACTACCTCGACACGCTGGAGCGCCAACGAGACCGACTCCGCAACCAACAGGAGGGCTTCACTCCGCATCTCTTCCGCGTTTCCCTTCGGCACCTGCGCCAGATCTGCACGCATATCCAGGTCGGTGCGCTCCAGCGTGGCCTCGGCAATGTTGTTGATCGCGGAGGGCGTATGCACCTCGGAAGTCGTCTGATGACGATGGAAGAGGCCCTCAAGAAGATGAACGACGACCACGAGGCCGAGATTGTGGCTGAGACGCGTCTCCTGATGCGTTACACGATCAAGGAAGGCCAACTGTTCCTGCTCAACGATAACGACGATTTACGCCAACTTCGTGCGAACGCTAGATATCAGGATGTGCGTACTATGAGCGGTCCTCTGCTCGAAAGTGCTCGTGCCAAGCTGGCTGAGGTCATTGGCGATCGCGAGGACAGCGTGGACGACGAGGAGGCGCACAATAAGCTCTCGCAGCAAGAGCGTGAACGTGCCAAGGAGATCACCGCTATTCGTTCAAGGTCAGTACGCGCCCTCGAGGACAGGAGCTAACTGCGCAGTATTCGTGAAACTCTTCTTCTTGTCCACCACGCTTGGTTCCTTGAGGGTGATGCGCATCACCAACTGGGGAATGAGATCAAGGAAGTGGAAGCGTACGAAGCCGCGGAGGCTATTCGTAAGGAGATCCTCAAGCGCCCTCTCAAAGTTGCCGAGGGGTCTATCGATACCTTGACGAAGGCCTTTGCTCAGCATCCGGCGTACCACAGCGCGGATGAGCTGCAGGCAGCAGAGACCAACCGGCACGGTGGCCTGCAGACTGCTGATGCCATTGAGCAGTCCAACAGCTTGCTCAAGATCTTGAACGATAATGCACTTCTTGTGCACCGCTGGCGCGAGAAGCTCTATGAGCTGTTAACGCTTCCAGTGGAGGCTGAGGACGAGGATGTGCCGCTGCCAGGGCAGGGGCAAGACGTGGAGAACCCGGAGGAGGAGTACTACGCCAAGGCGCTCCAAGCGCAAGGAGAGAGTGAGTAATGTGTGCATGGTTGGGACTGCGCTGACCTTCAGTCGAGGCGTATCTCACAGCATACGCGGCGGCGATTGCGGATCGGAAGGGTGAGTGAATACGATCCGAGTCTTTCTAATGAGTAGAAATGCTCCTTGAGGACCGTACTATCTTGGCCACGCACGAAGGACGCATCGCCAAGAAGCGTGTGACCAAGAACTCGAAGGAGGCGGCCGAGGACGCCCAGAACATCGATCTCAACCAGGTTGATGACCAGACACTGCAGCTCATGCTCGAGCGCCAAGCGTTCCGTGATCGCCGAAAGCAAGAGGACTGCGAGCGGCCGTTGAAGGCGATCTTGGTCGATCTCAACAACATCGAGCACAGCGTCCAGCGGCAAGAGGAAGCGACTATTGCCAAGAACGCCGCAGCCGATCTCCGAGCGTACATCAAGTCGCAGAGCGAGTTGGTCACCAAGTTGAACAAGGAACTTGAGACGATCCGGTCTACGTTCAACCGCCGAGCGGTGTACTTCGCGGCGCTACAGGACATCTCGGACTCGGTTGCGTCAGAGGACTCGACCATCTTCCGCCAGGCGTACAGAAACATCGACCGCATGATCAACGGATGCAACGAGCGCCTTGGAGCTCTCAGGGTGCGAGGGCGCTACCTCAACTACCTCGGAGGCGGCGACGACCAAGCTCCACGCGACATGCACGAGGAGTGCGTCATCTGCTTTGGCACGTCGGATGACAAGTACGCCATGCTTCTGGGATGCGGCCATGCGTTCTGCGTGTCGTGCTACAAGGAGTATCGCAAGTCGGCGTACATGGGTCGCAGGTGTGCGACATGCAAGACGAACATTGACGAGCGCGAGTTGACTCGCGTTCGTATTCAGAAGCCGGATGGCGGCGAGGGGGGTGAGCCTAGTGGGACAGGAGAGGGGGAGGCGGAAGGAGAGGAGCCGCCTCTGGAGACTGGCTTGGACGACGATGATGCTGCGCAAGCTGCCGAGCGCGACGCTCGCAACCGCAATCTCGACAAGATCAACTACATGCCGCTGTCGAGCCAGAGAGACATCCACGCGCTGGACACGATGGGCGAGTATGGATCCAAGATCGACTTCCTCGTCAAGCATCTCAAGTGGTACAAGATCATGAAGCCGACTGTGCGCCATGTCGTGTTTTCGAACTGGGCGGATTCTCTTCACAGTGAGCTTATATGACCGCGAACGCCAGCTGACGCCCAGTTGTGGAACAGGCGCTGCGTGCCAATCACATCAAGTATGTGTCGTTCGACTCGAACTCGAAGAGGAACAACGTCGTCGAGCAGTTCCAGAACGACCCGTCGATCATGGTCTTTCTCCTGCACGCCGAGCGCGAGAGTGCAGGGCTTACGTTGACCTCGTGCGGCGCGGTCCACCTTCTCGAGCCGGTGCTGCAGCACAGCTTCGAGCTTCAGGCGATTGGCCGTGTGGACCGGCTTGGGCAGGAGAACGAGACGAATGTGTACTGCTACGCCACGCTAGAGACGGTCGAGTCGCGTATCCTCGCACAGGGGGTTCGCAATGGCACGTCCATCTACCTCGCGGACAAGGACGAGGACGAGGCGGCGATGGCGGCGATGGAGAATGTGGCGCATGCGGCGAGCCACGGGGGCGACGTGGCGACTGTGGCGAGCGCGATAGATGACGACTTGCTCAAGTTGATTTTCTAGATTGTGTACGGCGTTGTAGATTGGCAAGTGGCATGTAGAGTAGAGTGCATGGGCTCAGACTGTGTATGTGAACTAGATTGTTGAGCGGAGCCACCCGTCGCCTTTGCTAGGGCCATGAGATCCTCAATGGCGGAGTCGGCCATGGCCGTGACTGGCCATCCCCAAGGCGTCCACCGCCTGGACGAACACCACAACCCAACTTGGCTTTAAACTCTGGCGAGGGATCACCTCTGTCAGTATATGTCGTCGCAGTGTCGATACCAGCAGCGCGCTCTGCACAATCGGCCGCTTCCACTAAGGCTCGTCATCAGCCAGCGTCCCACGCCAGCCACCCTCATCGCGTCCCGTAATCCTGCAGACCGGTGCATACTCGTACCCAAGCTCTACTCGCCACCTACTCGTCCTCCTCCGCGTCGAGGCGCACCGCCTCGACGCTCCTCACACAGAGCTCGTAATATCCAGCCTCGCCGACATCCTCGAGCCCAGCCTCCGCGGCCTCCATCTCATCGAGCACCGACTCCTTGCCGACGCGGTGATAAGCGCTCGCGGCCTTGGGCTTAGCCGGCGTCGTCGTGACCGCCTTCCGCGCGAACTCGGCATCCCCCAAATCGCTCGCGAGCAACTCGGCCATCTCAGCGTCCGGCGACTCATTCGCCCCCGGCGCACCCCACCCGCCCGCGGCCGCGCGGTGCCCGGCCTGCGCGGCGCGGATCTGCGCGTCGTTCGGCGCCGTCTGCCGCCCGCCGCCGAGGAGCGCGAAGCCGACCGTGCGGATCTTCTGGCGCATCATCTCCACCTGCGTCTCGGAGGCCAGGCCGCTGTTCGTGAGCACGAAGTTGGCGAGGGGGAGGTGCAGCGTCGTGAATTGGAGGCCGAGGCCGACGTCGGTCGGCGCGAGCGGGGACCGGTCGGAGGTCGCGTACGTGCTCGGCAGGTCGAGGCGGTGCTGGAAGAGGTCGGAGCTGGGGTCAGCGTGGGCTGGTACGAGGGGAGGCTAGGGAGTGCGGGCGAGTTGGCATGTATGCCAGCCCGGAAGGACGTGAGAGATGCCACAGCACCAGCAGACGGACAGCGCAGTCGACTTTTCCACCTATGCACAACCCTTTGCTCGCCCGTAATGCTGGCTGTTCCGAATTGACCGCCCTCGCCTCTCCCCGCCCGCTACGCGGGTTCGAGCTCGGACTCTGACTCGGACTGTACTCACCGCACCGGTCCGTCCGTCTGCAAGTTACACACAAACTTGCTCCTCCACCCCTCCCAGCCGCGGTACGCGACCTGCACGCGCAGATGCGTGTAAAGCTCGAGGTTCCACGTATCCTCGCCAAACAGCGTCGGCCGCGTCTTACTCCTGAACGCGGCGTATCCTGTCCGGATCCGCCCCGCATACTCGGGCGGCACGGCGAGCGAGAGCGTGCCGTGGAACGCCATGTGGCTGGCGGCGGGCTCGCTGCCAGTGGTTGCGGAGGACTCGGAGGGCTCGGAGGAGGCGGAGGACGTGGAGGCCGGGACCATGGTCAGGTCGGTGCTGGAGAGGCCGCCGATGTCGTGGTCGCAGCCGGTCGCGATGGTGTTGAGCGGCGTGAGCGGGGGTTGGTGGAAGGAGAAGATCGAGACGGGGGCGGGGGTTGGGGAGGGGTTCATCCGGAGGGCTGGGGTTAGCGTCGAGGCGGCGTCCGAGTGGCAGGCGGGCGCTGGACGATCTGGCCAAGGAGTGCGACGGGGGGCAGCAAGGGCTGGGGACGGTGGGAAGTCGCGCGGTTCGCGCTGTTCCAGTATGTGGGACAACCACGCAGCTAACAACAGGGAGAAACGAGGGAGTGGAGAATCACGACGAAGCAGCGCTAGGATGCAGAGAGCCCAGACCAACGCTAGCATGTAGCTGCACGCCAGCTCCAACCAGACACGCACTGTTAACCGCATTGCGCCGGATGACATCAAGCGAGCGGTCGAGGTATGCCTTGACGGCGGACATTGTCGGTGTCGAGTATCGGGTGTCGGCGTGCTGGTCTGGAGAGTAGGCGATAGAGCAATGACAAAGAGTGGCGATGATGTGGAGATGGAGGCGGCGTCAGCGTCGTTCGGCGACGGAGGAGCGCGTCATGGCCTCATCTCATGGCGACTTTTGCGAGCCCTCCGCGTTCTCGGCGGTGGAGGTTCGGCCGAAGCCACCACAAGTGCTTTGCTTCCGTCCGATCTGGCGGAGTCCTTTATTTGGCTCTCTGTCTCTCAGTCCTGGATGGTCGATGGAGGACAATCAATGCATAGGTATCCCGTTCAAATTCTCTACCAACTTGACATAGCATCTCGACTCTGCGGCTAGAACTCGTGGTCGTACATGCTCGCCTTGTGGCCCTCGGAGTCAACGACCTCCTCGCCCTCCTTCGGGAGAGTCGGCGGCAGCGCGGGCGGGCTCCGGCCTCCCGGCTGGTCGTACCCTCCGTAGCCGTAGCCCCCGCTTGCCCCGTTGCTGAAGCTGCCATACCTCCCGCCGCTGCTGGTGCTACCAGTGCGTCGGCGCCCCGGCTCCAAGCTCCGCCGCTGCACCGGCGGCGACAGGCCGAGCTGCGCGTCGTCGTACCCCGACGTAACGGACGCGGTGCTGACCATCGAGCTGGGCCGGCGTGGCAGCCGCGGCGCTCCAGCTCCAGCTCCATTCATCCCGCTGCCGCCGTTCATCCCTCTCCCGTCTCTGTAGTCCCGCGAGTCGGCCCTCGGCCGCGCACCGACAAAGTTGTCGTACCCGCTCTCTCGCGAGGCGCGCGACGAGGGCGGCGTAGGAGACGCGTCCTGGCCGAGCGCGGCGACGCGCCGCGCGTCAATGCATTCCCGACGCGCGCGGGTTAGGTGCCCGATCCAGTCGAGGCGCTCCTTGTTCGAGAGCGCTTTCAGGCGGACAGTGTCGGTGCCCTGCCCCCGGCCTGGGATTACGAGGGCGAAGGAGACGTCGTCGTTGCCTTGTTGGAGGTTCAGGCTGTGCAGGGGGATGGGCTGGGGTCAGCGGCGTCCGAGGCGATGAAGATTAGGGCAACATGCAATAAGCAGCAGAGCGAGAGTCGTAGAAGCTAGTCACATGGATGATCACCCTGGCGTTTCGGTGCCAACGCAGACTCACCATGCGGTACAGGTTCTTGTCCTCCGTCAGGATAAGCACATCGGTGCACAACACCATCCACAGCTTGCGCCCCGACTTGGCCTTGTGCACCGTGCCCTCCTTGAGCAGCTTACGCGGGCCCTGGAACGCAGTGGGCTCAGTGAGGTCGATACGTCTGCCGTCAGCTCGTGCTAATGCAAGGGAAAGGCGGGCAATGGAAGGCTATAGAAGAGCGAATGGAGCAGGGGCCGTGACGGTTTGTGTCGGGGGTCGTAAAGCTGTCTGCCTCGCTTCTCCCCGTCTCATCGCTTGATCAAAGCCGCGACACGCCACACGCGACCTTCGGCCGCGTGACTCGTGGGCACTCACCCCTCGCCGCCAACCCATAGGTCCTCGGACAGGACGCGCAGCCGCTCCCTGCTCTCGGCGTCGCGGACGTCCTCGTTGATCCTCGCCACCGTCGTCTCGGCGAGTGCGAGTGCCTTGTTCACGTCCGCAAGGTCCTGGTCCGGCTCGGTGTACTTGACAATCTGCTTCAGGAGGAGGGGGTAGCGCGTGACGCGTTGCACTGGGGTCAGCGATGGTTGGGCGAGGTGGTAAGATGCGAGGGAGGACTGGTCTAGTGAAGCGATGGAGCACGAGAGACAAAGCGAAGCCCGGTGTCTCTGTAGCTCCGCAGCGGTGTTCATCACCCCTGATCCCGCCTCGGATGGGCAGACACACTCGGTAACGCGTCCCACCGCCGCCCGCTCGCTTCGCTTCGCGGGCTGGTACTCACTCGGCTCGAGCAGGTAACTGCTCAGATCCAACCCCCTCACGCTCGGATCCGCCCTGATCTCCGCCAACTCCCTGTCCAGCTCGCCGTCCTCGGCGCGGAGCTGCACGAGCAGCTTGGCCGCCACATCCTGGTTGACACAGTAGGGCATGTACACCTCGAGGTTCTGGCAGTGCTCGGCCAGCACGTCGCCGATGACGTCGACATACAGGCGGCACGCCTTCTGGCGCTCCTCGAGCGAGCTGAGGAAGAACGAGTTGAGCATGAGGATATCCTCAACATTCGCAAAGATGACGGCCAGCTCCTTCTCGGGGAGGTGGTGCATGAGGCGCGCGTAGAAGATGCCGACGATGAGCTGGAGGTCGCGGACGTAGGTCGATTCCGTGGCGATGAACTCGAAGATCGCTTCTTGGCGCTTGCGCTCGCGCTCGGGGAGCGTGCTGAGGACAGAGGGGTCGACGAGGGAGGACCACGTCTTGCCGAAGTCGGAGGGCGCGGGGGAGGCGGCGGGCGGGTGGCCGTCGGCGTCGGGAGGAGCGAGGGAGGGTGCTGAGATCGGGCCAGAGATCGGGCCAGATATGGGACCAGCCGACATCGGCCCGCTGATCTTCGGTCTCTCACCTCCACCCACGGCAGCGCCGGCTCCAGCTGCAGCGACAGAAGCGCCGATGCGGGAGAAGAACCCGCTGATCCGATTGCCCGCCGACTCCCTCCCCTCCCCATTCGACGAGACCATGCTCGTCGGCCGTGAGCTCGGCGCCGGCAGGCTCGTGTGCGGCACAGCGGTGGTAGCGGGGGCAGCGGAGGCGGCAGGGACAGGGCGCGCCTTGGCTTGGGCCAGGAAGGCCTCGTAGCGCGCATACGCGTCGTCGACATCGACGGCCGCTGGCGATTCTGCAGAGGCACGCTCAGCCTCGGCGCGCGCGCCCAATTCGGTATGCTGGTCGTCGCCGCCCTCGCTGATGTGGGATAGGGCGGGCTGCGCGTGGCGCTTGGACGGCGGGGCCGGCGCTGGGCGGCGGGACTTGCGCCGCCGCACGCCGGGGATGCCGGGCGCCTCGCGCCGGATCTTGAGCCCGGCCGCCGCGAGAGCTTTCTCCCGCTCCGCCTCGCGGCGGCGCCTCTCCTCTGCGCGCGCGGCGTCGTCGGCCGGCGCCGGCGGCTGGGCCTGCTTCCCGACCTCATCAGGCGCCTGGGCCTGCGCTGCGCTCCTGCCCTCACTAGCGACGGTCCGACGCGCATCGTTCATGTCTTCAGATTCGTCGTCGTCGGACCACCACGATAATACCGAGTCGCCGTCGCTGTCGTCGTCGTCCCCGTTGTCAACGCTGTGCACGCTGTACATGCTGTACGTGCTGGGTGGGCGGGAGCGTCCGGAGAGCGGGGCCGAGTCGAGTGTCGACGAGCGCTTGCGCGACTCAGGGGGTGGATGGGGGGAGGAGGAGCGCGGCGTCTCGACGTGTCCATCGGCGACGGCGAGGAGACGCTGATGGTTGGGGACGGCGCGACGATGCCGACTTGCGGCACTGTGTGCGTGGTCATTGGTGCAAGGTGCTCGTGGTGCGCACGTTCACGCCCGAGCTCGGGCTGTTCAGCTTTTGGTGTAGTCATGACGTCTCCAGGCGGATTGCCACTCAACGGGTGTAGATCAGCATCGTCAGTCATTCTCGCGGCGCCGTCGGACCGCTCAGAGCTGTTCCCGACAGCCACTGCACCGGCACTCGCACTCGTCACCGCGCCTAGAGTCAGCCACAAAGTGTCCATAACGCGTTGCATTGCTTTTGATTTTAGGAGTCGGATCGCAAGGAGCATAGGTGTGGCAAGTAGGTAGGTAGGTATAAGAATTTAGCCTGGGGAGCGGGTAAACGACTGGCCCGGCGGGAGAGTGCGAGACAAAGCCAACGAGACACTAACCGATGACTTCCACGTACGCCGCCGGGACAAGCAGAATCGAGCCGTCCTTCTCGACCTTCCACCAGTCGGGGTCGTTCCGGTCGACCACGGCCAGCTTGTCGCCCTCGTGGAACGACAGCTCCTCGTCGTTGCCTGCGGCGTACTCGTACAGCGCGCGGCAGGGTTGCACTGCACGTCAGTTGCGCAGAGCAGGAGTGGGCTCACCAATGCACTCGACCACGTAGCTGCTGGGGAACCAGCCGGCGTTGCCGTTAGGAAGCGTGCCGTACCACCATGGCCCGTTCGGGTCCTTGGCGGGGTGCGCCTCGAGGACGGTGTTCTCGTTGAACGCTGCGGTTAGCTAACAGACAAAGATGATTGACTCACGGAGGTCGCCGTCGAAAGTCGAGGCATAGTCGTACAGCGTGCGCACATGCAGCGTCTTGCTGAGGTCGACGTCGTCAAGGCTGGGTCCATCCGAGTCCGAGATAGACGTCGCAGCCATCTGTGCGACGGGAGGCTCAGCATCGCGCTCCTCCTCCTCGTGCGTTGGCTCGAGGGCATACTCGGCCTGCGAGGCAGCGGGGTGCGTCGCCTCGCCAGCAATACCAGAGTACCAATCGACAGAGGTGCGGTTGTCGTGGCGTGGGATGAACTCGTCCTCCTCGTGCTGCGGCGAGGCAGTGGGCGTCATGAAGTTGTCCTCCTCGGCCTGCACCTCCGCCACTCTAGGTGGCGTGATGGGCGAGGCCGGCCTCGCGTTGATGTGCGCAGGCGGGGCGGCGTCGCCGATAACGTGGCCACCAGCGGCCGGGCCGCTGCGGTCGTTGGTCTCTGCCTTCCTCAGCTTGGCGCCGCTCTGGATGGATGACAGCAGAGCACTCATGCCGCCACCGTTGATGGAGCCGCCACCGAGGTTGGCAAGGGCGGGTGGAGGAGCCTTGGGGGCAGCTGGAGGAGGCGGAGGAGTTCCTGCAGAGCCAGGACGCGACCCAGTCGGGTTCATGATGTTGCCGAAAAGGGCGTTGGCAAGGGCATTGCGCGAAGTACGCGACGTGGCGTACTCGTCCTCGCTGCTGTCCGTCTCCTCGACCTCCTTCTCGCGAGCATCCTCCCAGTCGTCATCAGGAGGAGGCGCCGAGTTGGTGCGGGAAATGGGAGGGCGTGGGGAGGGCTCCGCGGGAGGGGGAGGAGGTGGGGGAGGAGGAGGGAGGAGGCGCAGCCGCGGGAGCTTGGGCAGCAGGCGCAGGGGGTGCAGCAGGGGGCGCGGCCGGAGCAGGCGCGGAAGCAGCACCACCAACAGGAGGAGGGCGGAAGAAGGGGTTGAAGCTAGGGGTGGTCGGCGACCGGGCGGGAGAAGCGCCAGGCTGCTGACGGTGGAAGGGGTTGAACGAGCCAGTGCCAGTCGGAGACTTGGGGGGCTCATTGACGGTTGGCGGGGTCGTCTGCGGAGGCGACGCTACAGCAGGCGGTGACGCAGCAGCAGCGGCGGCACGAGCCTTGCGAGCAGCCATAAGCTCTTCCTCCTTGCGACGCTCCTCCTCCTCTTCCTCCTGCAGACGCTTCAAGCGCTCGCGGCGCTCCTGGATCGCCTTCTGACGCGCCTCTTCCTGTGCCCGGAGCTCTGCCTCCTCGGGATCCTCGGCCGGAGGGGCAGGCGGGGCCTTAGGAGCGGGTGGGGCATGTCGTGGCGAAGGAGCCGGAGGTGGGACCTTGCCCTGGCGCGGGGCCGGCGCAGGGGGTGGGCCCTTCTTCGCCACAGCGGGGGCGCAGGTGGGGGCTTAGGAGCCTCCTTCTTCGCTGCGGGTGCGGGCGGAGCCGGAGGCGCCTCACCGCGAGCACTGGCAAGGCGGGCCTTACGGGCCTCCTCCCTCGCAGCCTGCTCTGCGTCAGCAGCCCTGGCACGCTCCTCGGCCTCCCTGCGCTCCTGTGCCAGACGGTCCTCGACAGACGTGTCAACGGCAGGTTCGGGGGTAGTCGACGGGGAAGGCTCGACGCCGAGAGCACGCATTCGCTCCTGGATCTTACGCTGAGCCTGCTCCTTGAGGTACGCCTTGCGCTCCTCTGGCGTCATACTCGCCAGCGACTTGGTAGCGGGCTTGGGAGGCTCCTTCTTCGCAGGGGGCGGCGTAGGCTCAGACTTCTTCGGCGACGGAGGGCGGGGTGATGGCCCACGGTCGTTGCGGTCATTGCGGCTATCCCGGTCGTAGCGATCGCGGTCATCGCGCTCATCGCGGCTGTGGCTGTCGTAGCGGCTGCTTCCGCGGTCACGCGAGTCCTGGCGGTGCTCGCTGCCGCGGCGACGGTCGTCATAACGATCGCGGTCGCGGTCGCGGTCGTCGTAACGGTCACGCGAGTCGCGGTAGTCGCGGTCACGATCACTGAAACGGTCGCGGCCATACTCGCGATCGCGGTCACGAGAACGGTCACGCTCGCGGTCGCGGTCATACGTCCCGCGAAGCCAATCGTGGTCACGATCGCGGTCGTCGTACCGTCCGTGGGTCTCGTTTCGCCGGTCGCGGGCACGGATACCAGCACGCTCCTCCATGCGCTTTTCCTCGGCACGCCGCTCCTGCCTACGCTCGAGCTCGGGGAGCTTCTCGTGCATGAGGTAGAGCATCTCACGCTCGAGCTTGCGGCGCTCCTCGTCCTTGTCGGCAGTGCGACGACCCTTGGAAACATAGTCGATGTCTTCCTTAATACGAGTCACGCGACGCTTGATGTCGTCAACCTCCTGCTCGAGAATTTCATCCTCTTCCGTCTTGCGCGCGTTCTCAGCAGCGCTGCTGTCCAGCAGGCCGGAGGCGTTCTCAAGCTGGCGACGGAGGTCGCTGATCTCCGCGCCAGAGTCCTCGCCGCCGTAGCGGACAGTCTTACGGTCGAGGTGTCGCGCCGAAGACTTGTATCCCCCTGCAGGACGGCTGTCGTCGTGCTTGTAAACCTTGGCGTCCTTGGCCGAAGCGGCGGACGTGACGGGCATACCGTAACTGGCAGGAGAAGACGTGTCGGACCGAGTGCTCGACTCGTGCTTGAGCAAGTCCTTCATAAAGTTGACGGTCGAGTCGATGTCGCGCATCGACGCTGGGACGAGCTCCTCCGGCAGCTTGTCGGGAATCTCGTTACCGTTGAGCGCACGGTAAATGAGACCCATGGCGACATGGAACTCTGGGAGGTTGAGTTTTCCGCGGTTGTCGACGTCCGAGAGGTTCCAGATCTTCATGAGGTCGTCCTGGCTAAGACCAGACTGGCCAAACACCTCGCGTGCCATCTCGCCGGTGATGAAGCCGTCGCCGCGAGTATCCCAAGCGCGGAAGATCTGGTCATAGTCCTTCTTCTCCTGCCGGGTGAGCGTCCAGGGCACTTTTGGCGTCTTGACGCTGGGGTTGTTGAGCAACGACTGGAACGTCTGGGTGAGGGGCTGCGACTGTGCCTGGTTGAACTGGGGGACACCGGACGCCGAGAAAGGCTGAACGCATCAGTACGTGCGGCTCATCGAAAGAAGCTCACCTGGGCCATGTTGCTGGGCATGAAGCTTTGGACCATGGTGGTAAGACGGGGATCGTGCATGCCAGTGGGTTGCGCACGGAGGCCGCCCATACCGGTGGGCTGGGATATGAGCCCCCCACCCATCCCGGTGGGCTGCGACATCATACCGCCCATGCCTGTTGGCTGGGCGCTCATGCCGCCGCCGGAGAAGCCAGTAGCCTGGGGCATCATGCCGCCCTGGGAGCTGAAGCTGCTCCGCTGCGGACCGAACGAACCGGGCGCAGGCGGCGCGCTGAGGAACGAATAGTTGCCAGCACCGCCTGCGCCTGCGCCCGCGCCAGCTCCGCCCATGCCAGACATGCCGCCCATGCCGCCCATGCCACTCATGCCGCCCATACCGCCCATACCTCCAGGCATGCCCGTCTGCTGCATAGGCATGCCGGTCGCCATAGGCCGTTGTTGCTGGGCGCCGGGGAAACCCGTCTGCTGCGCCCCGAGCATGTTGGGGCGCTGCTGCTGTTGGCCATAGCCCTGGAAGCCCGAGTTGTAGCCAAACTGCTGGGGTTGTTGCCACTGGTTTGGCTGCATCTTTGTGATGCCCAGTGGGTGTAGAAGATTGGGGTGTGTATACGAGAAGAGAGAGTGAGAGAGAGAGAGAAGACGGAGAGATAGAGAGATGTGATGGAGATATCAAGTCGTTGGGATGACGACTAGGTGAAGGTGGGGTGAACGTGTCGGCTGTCTTCAGGGTAAAGGGGTCGAGGCTGTGGTGGGCCGGGGGTTGTGACCCTGACAACCGTTCAAAGTGGAGGGTTGCAAAATGTCAGTCTCATGTGGCAGATGCAGGCACCTTGCTATCTTTGACCGGTATCGACTCTTCAACTCCCACTCGAAATGAGATATGCATGCATGCGGAGGGGAAAGGACTGTACTTTCACCGTTGCAGGCATACGCAGAACTGTTCAGTCGCCTTTGGCCTGGGCGCAGCTAACGCCGTGTGGCAGTAATAGAATGATAAACTTGGGCGGACCGCGCAACTGCTCTCATCTCGAGTGCTCGATACTTTTGAGTCCAAACCATGCATTTCTTTGTGATGCTACTCAACCATACAATCTGATCTAAAATCCCTACAGTCCCTCAAGAAAGACGGAGCCCACAATCCCAGCGCTTTTAGAGCTTGGCAGTCTTGCAGTTGCAAGGAACGCCCTTGGCCTTGCAAGCACACCCGGTCTCCTTGCACCCGCCGCAAGCCGACTTGTCCTCATACAGCTTGGACTGGTTGAACGCCTGAGTCGAAGGAGGGATGTCAATAGCCGGCGACTTGGTGAAGAAGTCGTTGGGCTTGAGCGAGACGGTGTGGGTCTCGCAGGGCATGACGGGGAAGTCCTCGACACGAGGGTTGTGGGTGAGGCCGAAAGTGTGCCAGACGACAATGTCGGTGTTCTCGACGTTGTCGTTGCGACCAACGAAGGTGCGCATGCCCTCGGCGTTACCGTTGGACTGGTTGGTCCACTTGCCGCCGGCGAAGAGCTCCTCGTCGTTGTACTTGGTGACGTAGACGTGGTGCTCGCCGAATTCGGCACGGGCGTACTGGATCGAGTCGGGGTGGGCGAGCATGAGCTGCGAGGGGGTGGGGACGAGCTTGTACGACACAGGCTTGCCCGAGATGGGGTTGATCGAGTTGGGGTTGGTGATCTTGAACACGCGGTTCTTCATGGGGGCAGCGTCGAGACCGCACGACTTGGTGACGGGCGTCTTCTCGACGGTGTAGCCAGCTCCCCACCTGTTGTTCTCAGGAGGGTTCTGCTTGTTGAAGGGCATGGTAACCGAGTCCTCCTGGACGACGGTGTTGTTGTGGCCGTCGATAGCAGGGTCGATACGCACCGAGAAGAGGTGCTGGTGGTTGGTGCCGAGGACACCGGGCGAGACGACGTTGCCGTAGGGCGAGGTCTCGCCAGGAAGGATGGCGGCAGTCGAGAGAATACCAGTGGCGCGGGTCTCGAGGTGGACGGCGGCGGCCTGGTCAAACTTCCAGGCAAAGATGTACTCGTAGTTGGCGACGGTGATGATGGTCTGGATGATGAGGACGCGCGAACGAGCGACCGAGGGGTTGTTGGTGCGGAAGTTGGTGTGCTTCCAGCTGATACCATCGTCCTGCTCGTGGATGCAGACGGCGCCCTTGATGCTCGAGGCCTCACCGTTGACGCCAAAGTGGTCAAAGTCGAGGTACTTGATCTCACCGAGGCAGTCGCAGCCGAGCTGGAGCGAGTTGGCGCAGAGACCAGCGCCAATGTCTCCAAGGTCGAAAGCCTGCTTGCGGTGGAAGGGGTTGCGGGGGTCTCCGTAGGGGACGGTCATGTCGGAAACAGACAGACGGTAGAAGACCTTGCGGCCGTCGTAGCGGACGTCCGAGAGGACCGGGCCCTCACGGTAGTTGTAGCCGATGTGGAACGACCACTTCTGCCAGTTGATGACACGGCCCTCAAACGAGAAGGACGAGCCCTCAGGCTGGTTGACACGGTAGGGCTTGATGTCGTCGCGCAGCTTGGTGCCCGACTGTTGGACAAGGTCGGCGTTGTACTCGTTGGTAGCATAGAGATGCCATGGGAACGGGCCGTCGAGGTCGAGAAGAGTCTTCTCGCCAGTGCCGAAGATGGGGCAGTAGTCGATGCGGACGAGGGAGAAGTCGTCCGAGTTCATGACGGGAACAATGGGGAGCGGGGACGAGTAGTGGTTCGAGTCATCGTGGTTGTTGGGGTCGAGGTTGAGGTAGACCATGAACGGGGTGTGGCGGGCGCTAGGCTCAATCGAGTCGGCACCGTAGATCCAGCCGTCGGCAACGACCTTGGCGTGAGGGGCAGGCCCATCTTCTCAACCGCCTTGAGGAACTCGGGGTGCTTGAGGAGGGCCTCCTCAGCAGCGGCCATCTCATGCATGTCAGGGGGGACATGGAGGTGGGTGGGGGCGGGGATGACGTTCTCGACCTTGGCAGAGCCGTCGAGCGCCAGGATGAACTCTGCTTATCAGCGCTGATCTCACAGGTCGGCGGCGATCTCGGTTACTCACCGTACCAAGTGGTGGACGTAGGGCGCTTGACACCGAGGAGGGACATGGCGCGACGGGGAAGACGGGGGAGGACGTTGCGGTGGCCACGGCCGGCGTTGTGCCACTGGTCAAGCCATGGTGCGAGGAGCTTCTTAGGGGGCTCGACGAGGGCGATGCTCTTGAACCAGACCTTGTGCTCGCCAGACTCGGTGTCCTTGATCTTGGCCTTGATGGCGTGGACGGCCGCCTGGATCTCGGCAGGCGAGAGGGGGTCGAGGGGGTGGGCGGGTGGTGGGCAGATGAGGTCCTTGGGGTTGACGGACATTGTGGTGGTGATCGGTGAGGTGGTTATGGAGAAGAAGTGGGAGATGCGGGGAGTGAAGAGTTATATATCATGATGGGGCGGAAGCCCACCTGTCTTGCTCGCATCGCAATCGCTAGCTCCATCGCTCCGCGCTTGATACCTGGAAGATACGGATACGGCCCAGCCTCAACCGCTTGATCTTTTCGTGCCCCACCCCCTATCCTCCAGACGGCACGCGCTCGCGACTCACCTGGGTGAGTGGGCGGCGTCGGCGGCGGCGGGGCGGCAGGCGGGCAAACCAATATGATTAGAGGTAGATACCCAGGCTAAACAAGGTTGTCCCAGGATTCATCCTCAGAAGGCAGCTGATTTGAGCCCCGCATCGGATCTCGTACAAATCAGACTTACTAATTGAATTGGAATAGGGAACCGCCAGGCGTTCTGGTATCCGAAGGGTGGCTTGTAATCGCATGCATACAATCGTGGTCGGCTGTCAAGGCAGAGGTGGGCTGAGAGGGAGGCACAACCCCCCATCGTCTATCGTTTATCGTTTAGCCGCGTGTTCGGAAGTTTAGCCTCATCCACAACTCCACCCAATCTCGCCCTGCAACGAACTTCGGCTGTTCCGAGCTTCTGCTTTTGCGAGCCTCGGGACACTGCTTACCGCGTTCTGGCGTGGTCTGAGAATGCTTCGGTGTCGATATCGCACCGTATCGCACCCGTTCGCGTCACGGAACCTGCGAACGTCGGATTCCAGCTGCTAAATCGCGTCACTCAAGCTCCAGTGACGGCGGCTCGGCCTCTACTGGCAAGTTGAGCCGGTTTCATGCTATCGCAAGTAATCCAGCTCAAGTCCTGCGAATGCGAACAGAGTCTCGCATCGTTTCAGCCGCGATCGGCCAGAGGACATCACCATGCATCGATGCAGCTAATCAAGAACAACCATGAATCCAGGTTACGTTTGTGGCAGAACTCGGTCTTATCGAGCTTCTGCCTGCTCAACACACAACCGCTATCTCGGCAAGTAGTATCCCAGGCGTGCCGGAGTTGTGACTCACAGCATTCCGGATCGATCTCCTATGTCTCCTGTACACTCGCATCTCCCGTCTGTGCTCCCTAACCAAGTCCGCTTATCTTAGCCGATGAGCACCGGCCTTCCAATCTCCAACAACACCTCGCGCCAATTACACGCCTCATCATCGTACCCCTCGTCGATGCGGCGCCACATCTCCTCAATCAGCACCCGCGCCGACTCGATCTCGTGGCAGCACTGGTATGCGAACGTCTTCACGATCCCGCGCGCCGTATTCCGCTTATCCGGATCGAGCAGGACCGAGCAGGCAATCGCGAACGGCCAGTTCAAGAACTCGACCTTGTCGCCAGCCTCGATACAGAGCTCGAGCACAGCCGCCGCCGAGCTCTGGACGTCGGCGTCATCGCGGCCGCGTTTCTGCATGTCGCGCAGCACAATGATCTGCGCTTCGTGCCAGAGCGCCATGCTGCCGACCATGGTGCGCTGGTCCATGTACCGGCCTGGAGCCTCGGCGCGCCATGTCGCCAGCTCGATCTGGGAGTCGGCGAGCCGGCGGCTCAGCTCCATGCGCTCCATGGCGGCTGGACTGTGTAGGGAGACGGCTGGGTCGAGCTCGTTCAGTGGGCGGTAATGCGCCTCGAACTGCCTCCACTCGGCGTAGAGGGTGAGGATCGTCGCGACGATGCGGAGAAGAGGGCGGTCAAACCCGACCAACGCCTCGATGGATTCCCACTGCTGTCAGTGGACTGGACTGGTCCTGGGAAGTACTCTTACCTCGCGGTCGACCATGCCCGTCGTGCCCAAAGCCTCCCACCACGGGGAGTCGTTGTCGAGAATGGTGGGTGGCGCTCCAGATGTCAAGCAGGCTGCGTTGGTCAGCTAAACCGTTCGCACCTTAGCTGATGCTACACTCACACAACAAATCGTGCATGACTGCGTGCTCGATCAGGTATCGGCGCGCCGACAATGGAGGCGTCAACTCCGGACCACCATTCGCCCGCCCCGCCAGTGCCGTGCGCCAGTCTTGGCCAAACAGCACGTTGCCAGCACCACCGCGGTGCGCGATAGCTGCCTTGGCGTAGCGTAGAGGTTCGCGCCATGAGACGGTTGCCGCGAGGATCTGCTGTCAACAGAGTACGCGCTGTGAGAACTCACGTCGTTATCAACGATCAATAGCGACGCCGCGAGAAAAGCGTCGTTGGACAGCTCGCCTGGGACTCTCCTAGCCTGGCGGAGGAGACCGAGTGCTGTGTGGCGGTACTGCTTCGACAGCTGGAGCGTGGTCTCGGCCGCAGGTATTCGGCTAGTGGCCTCGAGGTATGCGAGGTGCGTTGCGCCGATGGCAAGCATGGAGAACTTGAGCGCGGACGTGGACAGCGGTGCGTCGCCAGTCGGGAAGAGGAACATGGGCGCAATATGCTCAACCCAGGGGTTGTGTTCTTCGTCAATGACCATGATGGAGAGCGAGTACGTCAGGCAGTGGTGGAACTGGTGTCAGCACGAGTTGGTCTGTCGACGTACACATCGCAGATCCTCGGCATTGGGGAATGCGTGTTGTAGGAACTCGGGAGGGGACATGCCGGGATTGTTGAAGAACGAGCCCATCTTGGTCTTTCGGAAGAGAGCGTGCATGATCTCAATGGGCGGGAGGTCCTCGATGGTCGATCGCTGGTCCGCGCGAGGAGGTTGGTTGGCGGCGATGAGGGGTGGAAGGGCGGGTGGTGGGCTGGGCCGCTCTGCGCGTTTGATACGACTCGAGCTCGAGCTGCCCATTGGCGCCGGGTCCGATTGGAAGGCGGCGGCCGTGGCTGCGGCATTGCTTTGGCGGTTGTGCCGGCTGCCAAGAGCTGCGTCGACGGCGGCGGGGTCGAAGGCTTTCTTGACGGGATAGACGCACTCGGCGCCGTAGTTGACGCAGCGCTTGCATTCCGGGCGTTCTGTGGGTCAGCAGGAGGTGGGCAGGGGAAGGATAGTCGTCGGCGCTGAAGAGGAGGAGGGGTGAAGCAGCAAGGAGGCTTTGTGGTGGGCGCCAGGAGGAGGATGGCAGGGTGGGAGACAAATGGCAGGCATGCCAGAAAGGTGAACATGCCCTCGACGACTACTCACCCAGGTCGCACTTGATCCGACGCGCTCGACAGACCAGACACCCATTACGAGATCGCGTGCGCTTCTGTGCTGGTGTCTGGCCTGATCGCCCTGCTGAACCGCCGCTGGCGTCCTCGGTGGGCGAGCGCTTGCTCGTTGGCGGCGAACTGGACATGACAAAAGAAGGGCGATTGGAGCGCCGATGTGGACTTGCGAGCTAGATGAAGGCGATTGAACAAGTAGTTCGTAGCCAAATCCACGTGCTCCAATCCCGTTGAAAGTAGAGATGAAAGAGAGATGATAGGCGAAGAGAAAGAGGTCCAGTTGCGAGTTCGGCGCGCCGGCGCGCTCGGCGATCCTTGCCGTGGTATGTTTAAGCGAGTGATGTGCGGAGAACTCCAACTGGACAATAAGGGGAGAGGCGTTGTTTGGCGGGGTTAAGCGAAACCCCTAGTTGGATTCCCCGCATTTAGATCCGCCCATTCCACCCCTCCATACCGTATCGGATCTGATCTGTCATCTACTCTTTGTCCCATCTGCCCCGCTCGCCCCACCGGCCCACTCGCCCCTCCATTCCTCTGGGCCCGTAGAGCGTGGCAATGGTACCCCACCTGCCTGCAGATGTGCTCGTGCGCGTCGCCGAGATCCTCGAGGTCCGCGACGCGCGAGGCACCTTATCGGCCCTTGCTCGGACAAGTCGCGCGAGCTACGACGCAACTGCGCCGGTCTTGTATGGACACCTCGTTCTCGGTCCGCGCGCCTCTGGCCTCCTGTCGGCTCTTTCTGAGGCTTCTGTCGCGGGCTTTCCTGGGTTTGACGACGACGGGGCCACACCCCACTGGTCAGCTTCGCGCGCCACCCTTCGCGTCCTCGCTGCATGGAGGCATACTCGACGAGTGACGATCATCGCTTTACCACGGGATCACGAGACCCGCGCCATCGCCCAGGTGGCGTCTGCGCTCCCTCCTGGCCGGCTGATGCCGCAGCTGGCCTCCGTCTGCATCAAACAGGTCGCGGTCGACCAGCTGCGCATCTGGACGCCAGACTACAACCTCCCCCAGACGTCCAGCCCTGCCCAGAATCAGAATCTAAACCTCCCGCCCATACTAGCAGCTCTCGCACATCAACGCCCACGCCGTCTCTGCGTCGCCTTCCGCCAAGTCCCCGCCTCGCAGTGGGAAGAATACCGCGACGCCTCCACGCGCGGGCAGTACGCCCTTGTGCGGCACATCGAGTCCCTCGCCGCGGCGTGGGACCTCGACAGTGTCCACTTCCACGACATTGTACACCAGGTTCTGCCGAGCCTGGCCACCCGCAACGTCTACGACTTTGCGCCGCCCGCCGTGCCGCACCCCCTCTTCCGGGGACGATATCGCTTCCCCCGTGCACGCGAAGCGGTGCGCCTCCCCGGGCCCGACTGGACGATTCGGCCGTGGCAGATGGGCGTGGCTATCAAGAACCTGTTCCCGTCCAGCCGGGGCGTGGAGGAACACGGCGCTGTCCTGGAACGGACGAGCTGGGAGTTTGGCGATGTGAACAACCACGTCCTGACCAAGGAGGCGAGAGATGACGATGACAGTACGGGGGTGTGGTACGCCGAGGTGAAGGACATGATCGATGACAGTATACGTGTAGGGATAGGCCGGGATCTGCCGGCCAGAGGGCTGGATCAGGCATTTGTCGACAAGGTGTTTGACAAGGTCGTGTATCGCCGAGTCGGAGGGTGTGAGGTTTGTGAACGTGAGTTAGGCGCTTGTTGGTTGTGGCTGACTCTAGGCGATGCGGACGAGCACAACGTTATGAGCCTTGACGGGCTGGACCTGTTGTAGTGCAGTATATGTAGAGTACAGTAGCGGACAAAATATTGTTGTAGCATAATCCGATGCGCGCCGCGCCGCAGCGGTTTGTTCGCGTATCGCAGCGTATCAAGGCCAAATACAAGGGACTGCGAGGTGAGGCGAAGGGAGCGAGTTCGGATTAGGGCTCTGTGCGTTCTGTTCGATCGCGAGATGTTTGCCTTCGGGTAGACGGATGCGGAATGTGCGTGGATAGATGGGCAACTAGTGCATCAAGTGTTATCTATCTGGGACAGTCGGGGATGTCTGAAAGAGGCGACGAAGAGATGATATGAAGAGAAGCAAAGAACCGCGAGAGAGAATCAACCGGGTAGAAGGCGGTAACACCGACTTGGCGAAATGGCCGAAGGTAATGGAATGGAACTGATAGAAGTGTAATGAACTACGTAATCGGATACTAATCGACTCCTAATTGGACGTATCCACCGCCGAGTCCCCGTCCGCCGCCGTTCCCCCGACGCCTTGTTGTTGACCTTTTCGGGCGCAGCAACGCCGAGGGCTTCTTCTTCTCCCCCTCGGCTTGCATCGGACTACGCAACTAGTGGCGGAAAGCAGATTCTACCGAAAATATGATCCAAGTCTATTTGGTGCATGTCGGAGTCAGTGTTGTAAAGAACTAAGGAGCCACGGCGCCCACTAAATCGGAGTGAGCGGAGCGGAGCAATTCCCTTAGTGTGTATGTTGGGTTTGAATACAACCCCCCTTCCCTGTTAAGTCACCCAACCCCCCCCCCCTTCCCCTTCCTCCTCCTCACTCGGCCGTCTTCTCCATTGTTCATTTACTTGGCATTAATCATCTCCCTCGTTGTTCATCCAACATCCCACTCCCACTCCCACTTCCACTTCCCACTTCCCACTTGGACATCGATCAACGCAACGCATCTCATCACGTCACGTTCCCCTCACGGCTTTTGCTTCGCGAATCCCCGACTATCACGCCCCTCACACAGTCCACGCGCTCATTTGTGTTAGCTTGACCGTCGTAAACAAGCCGACTCCACATCCTATAGTTCTCCAGCAACGATATCAGCGACGCTGGGCTGGCTTAATCTTCAACTCTTCATTTTCATCTATCAACTTCAACTAGAATCTCTCCCTCGGCTGCATTCGCGAGTCACGGTCCGCGACAATTGCTGCTCGACATGCCCGAGCTCGAGCTGTCCACCCTTCCCCATCCGACAGATTACACTTGCCCCTTCAGCGACCACATCTATGCCGCAAAGGCTGGCGTCGAGCTTCGTTTACGACTGTGGCCCGCGCCCGTGAGGTCGCCGAGCCCATGGGTGCTGTGGTCTCATGGCGGCGCCTTTCTCTTCGGCATGCATGAGGGTGGGTCCTTGCGACGAGGCAGACGGGGGCAGGCGGGGGAGAAGGCGGTGTTGTGTAGGGTTGGCGGATGCCGCATGCGGTGCATGGGGCTCTACCAAGGCGGCCTGTGGAGAAACAGAAGCCTGGTGTAGGCCAGCGAGCGAGACACCGAGCTCGTCTTGGGGTTCTTCTTGTGGCCCCTTCACTTGTCCCTCTGCGACGTTGCATCGGCCCTATTCAGAATCCCTCGGAGGCTAACGCACAGAGGTCACACCATGGGTAGTCCCCCTCCTCTTGCGTCGCGGAATACACGTTGTCTCCTTCGCCTACCGGTTCGCACCCCAAGCATCCATCGCCGACATTCTTTCGGATGCGTATGACGCATACGCGTGGTGCCGTGCCCACCTCGTCACCTTCCTCGGCTCGGCAGTCGAGCTCGACAGCTACGCAGTAGCCGGAGACAGTGCCGGAGGCACGATCGCCGCGCTGCTGGCACAGACGCTCAGCCCCACCCCTCGCGCGTTGCTCGCCGATCACGCGCTGCTCGACCTCGCCGATCCCTTCTACAGCACATACGGAGAACCGGGGACGCTCAGTGGCGAGTTCACCGAGGCGGAAGTCGAGGCGGCTGCGCGCGACCACGACCCCGCCAATGCGATCATGACGTGCCCGTCGCCGGGCCGGATGGGGTATGGGGAGGACAAGCTGCGGCGGGCGTTCCATTCACTCACGCTGATTGTGGGGCGGCGGCAGCGGCTCCACGGAGACGTGTTCACGCTTCTCAACCGTGGCAACCCGTTCGACGCCGGGTTGCGAGGGCATACGCCGGAGGAGAGGTGGGCGTATGCGGAGAAGTATTCTCCGCTGCGGCGCATGGGAGGGCGCGGGGGTGTGAGTGGGGCCGGGAAGGGACTGGTCAGTGGACCAGGTGGGGTCGGCGGCGTAGACTCGTGCGCCAACACCAATGGCAACGGTAACGGCAACGCGGCGGCGGCAGCAGCAGGATACGGAATATCGACAGAGCTTCAAAGCGAGGCGAACGGGCGTCTGAACGATGCCAATGGAGGAACGCCGTTTGTCCATCCACCGACCTACTTCATCCACGGAGAGGCTGACGTGGTGGTGCCCGTCGCGCAGTCGAAGGAGATGGCAGAGAGGTTGCGCACACTCGACGTACCGGTCATGGAGTACTACGAGGCTGGGGCTGGGCACGTGTTTGACCAGCGTTTCACGGTGAGTCACTGCATCACTGCACGTGGGAGAGCAGGGGAATGCTGGCGAGGCTGGTGGAATCCAACGCGCGGGTGACAAGGAAAGGGATGCGAAGGAGGCTCAGGAGACGTTGCGCGGGATGAGAGGAAGAAAGGCGGCTAGCGACGCCATGCGAAGAGCAGCGAGAGGCGAGGACGCAATTTGCAGCTCTCGTTTTGCGGACACAGCTGACACCAGTCACCCAAAGTCGATGGATACGACGAGTGCTGTGGCACGGCCATCTCTTTCCTCGAGTCCCACCTGCGGCAGTAGAGCTGTCGTTGGTAGGAGAGTGTGAATATCTGCGGAGGTCACCTAGAGAGATTGCGGAGAGCAGGAGAGGCGGAGACGCGGCACTGGTATGCCCCGTGCAGGGGAGCAGGAGCATCCTATGCTCATGAGATGACGACGTAATGAGCGCCGTGATGTCGATATCGATGCATTTGATACCCTTGTGCGGCGGCTGTGTTGCTGAACAGAGATCGCGGTGTTGGGCGGAAGGCGGTTTGCGTTCTTGGCCTGCTTGGCACTGCAGCGCATGATCGGCGCTTTGTTTAATTGGCGGCTTCAACTCAGCGCCACTCACGCCCCGCAGATCAGTCTCAATGCTAGTGCATGCTCTACGATAACAGTCTCAACTACGCTGCACGGCCTGCAGCCACCTCTGCACTGGGCACGAAGCTCACAGCTCGCACCCACGATCAATCACGCCCGCCTACTCCTCGCGCACCTCGGCGAGCACACCGCCGCTCTTGACCTCACCCCAACCGATAAGACGCCAGTGCTTGTCGATACGACGCGAGAGGGCATCTTCTCGCCCTTCTCGGCACAGGCGGGGTGGTGAGCGCAATGGTGACGGTCGAGTTCTTGATGTGCTGGATCCGGCCTCCGGTCTGCGACGCCAATGTTGATGAAGAGGGTCTCGCCACGACGACCTTGGACACCCTGGCCTTCTTGGTGTCCTCGGTTCTGACACCGAGCAGACGTCGAGGAGGAACGTCGGCCTTGATCTCGGTGTAGATGCTGGGGCCCTTGCCGACGGCCGACATGACCATACCAAGGAGACGGTCGGCACGGCAGAGCGCAGGGTCGACGAGAGTACCGGCACCAATGAGACCACCGGGGACGGCGAACTGGAGCTGGTTCTGCTCGGCGTAAGCGACACATCTTGGAGTAAGAGGACGGCATGTGCATGTGCCGTTGGCGTCACGGGTGATGATTCCGGGACGGATCTCGACCTCCATGCCGACCTTGAAGACACCCTGGAGAATGAGCCACCAGCAACACCACCCTTGAGCTCGTCGACGGTCGCTCCGGGCTTGTTGACGTCGAAGGAACGAATGACGACCATTCGAGGGTCGGCAGTGAAGTCGTACTTGGGAGGAGCGATCTGGGCGATCGCCTGGACGACGGCATCAATGTTGAAGCGGAGCTGGGCGGAGACGGGGATGATGGGCGCGAGCCGGCAGTGGTGCCCTCGACGAATCGGCGGATCTGCTCGCTGTGCTCGAGGGCCTCGCTCTCGCGCACCAAGTCCATCTTGTTCTGCAAGATGACAATGTTGTGGGGGTCGATGCCGATGATCTCGAGCGCGGCAAGGTGCTCGCCTGTTTGGGGCTGGGGGCAGGACTCGTTACCGGCAATGAGGAGGAGGGCACCGTTCACTGCGAGTTAGAGTGTGTAGACGGGGTATGATTGGTGAGGCACGTCGGGGTACTCACTGACGGCGGCACCGGTAAGCATTGTAGCCATGAGAATGTCGTGTCCGGGGCAGTCGACGAACGAGACGTGCCTGATGAGGTCCATACGTCCGTCACAGCCTGGGCGCTCGCACTTGGGGTGCAGCTCCTTGGACGACGGGTACGAGCGGTAGCAGGTGGGTGGGGGGCATGCTGGGTTGTTGCACTTGTAGATCTGCTGTCAGCGGGGGACAACAACAAACGGCCGTGGGTCGTGCGTGATGGGAACGGTGGCGACGATGGCGGCAGCACACAGCGCCGAGAGAATGCGAGTCGCAGTTGAGTCGCATTCAGAGTGCGGAGTGTGTGCGATGTGTGCCCGAAGCACATGAGTCATCACTGCCTTTGCGCTTCGCAAACCAGTCCGCACCGGCTGAATCGACCTCGCCGCCATCGCCGCTGCACCCGCCGCCGCCTCCACGGCATCCCGACCACACACAGCCCCGCATGCGACGCACCTTGGCGTTGGCGTAACCAAGCTTGATGGTAATGTTACGCTCGAGCTCGTTCTTGAAACGAACGGTCTGGACGCCCGAGATGGCGCGCACGGTCGACGACTTTCCGTGCGCGACGTGTCCGATGGTACCGATGTTGATCTGGGGTCAGCCGTGTCTCTTACTAATGGGCTCGTCGAGGAGTGGGTGGCCACTGAGCGCGGCATGCTGGCGAGCAATCGGCGTTTGCTCAGTTGCCACCCACTCTCGAACGGAGGGGCGACGCACAGTAGCCTGCTTCGAGATGACCTCGGGCGAGAGAGCAGTGAGCTTGGTGAGGTCGACCTGGACCTCCTGCGTGGGAAGGTCAGACTCGCCGGCCGCGAACGCTGCCGTGGTGTCGTTAACCGCGGCCATGATTGTCGGAGAGGAGGAAGGTGGGTGGGTAGATGATGGGTTTTGTTGGTGGTTGGGGGCGCGAAAAAGGTGCGCTTTTGTACTCGGCGCGCGGCGCTCGATGTGTGTCTGGAGTTGGGTAAGGTGGAGTTTTGAGTCGATGAACGACGATGAGCGAGGCGAGGAAGACGGGGTTGTCAGCGAGCAGACGAGCAGAGCGAGCGAGGGGAGGCATTGTCTTTGCAGCGAAACCTGGCGAGTCGAATGCCACGTGAGCGGAGAATTGCGGCAATAGCCACGTGGAGTGGTCGGAGCTTGCTTGGGCGTGGGCTGACCCTCCCACCGGCCGTCACTGGTCGGACTAGTTGGTACAGAGAGTCCATCGACGACGACAAGAGCAGCGACGACAATGGCCGGACCAGGTGGGTTGATCGGCGGAGAGGCGGAGGTAGCAAGGGGAGAGGCTGACGGCAGGATTCAACCCACACATGCCCTCGCTGTTCTACCGCGGCATGGCCAAGACGCTTGGTGCCGGCATGTGGTTCTTCATCTTCTACCGCGCTCGGTGAGTTGCGTCGAAGCATGGGATGAGGAGAGGGAGAGGGAGGGTAGCGGAATGGAGAGGGTGGATAGCATGGGAGGGGCAGGGAGTTGGGCTGTTAGTGGGGGTTGGAGCGAAGGCGCGGTCCGCCATCGCACAGGTCCCCAACGCTCGTCGGGTTGCTCCGGCTGGTCCGCGCAATGCTGCACACGCGGAGCATGTTTTGTGCGCGGCGACATCTTCCAAGCGTTCGGCGGCGCTGGCGATATCCGTCCAATGTGCTATCGACCTGCGCTGGGTGTCCACCAGAGGTCCAGCGGCACTGCGTCAATAACGCTCGTCCGCGCGACCGCGTATGGCTCCGCACAGCCCGATACCCCAGACCTCAGCCCTGCGTCGCCAAGGCCTGAGCGTGCGGTAGTTGCCGACTAGGCTATATCGCTGCGCTGCGCGCGCTCTGCCGGGCGCTCCATTCGGCGCCTGTCCTCCCCCCGCCTCCTGCGCGTGTTACTCTACCTCCCCCTGTTCCTTGATTGAGACGACGCTAACGCCCCAGCCAGGACGGCGCAGCCCTTATCGGCCTCCGCCACCCATGGGACGGCCACGGCCACGGCGACGACCACCACTAGTGTAATTAAGATGGATACGGATACAGGCTGCGGGTCGGCGAGGCGGGGAGGCTGGCGCGGGCGTGAATGCGGGCGTGGTGGAGGTGGGAGAGCGTCAGGGGGCTTGGGAGAGTATGCGGGGGACATGACGGACGCTGATGATGCTCGGGAGCGGACTGATGATGAGTGATTTGGGGGGAGACTGGACGAGACGGCGGAAAGAAGAGAAGAGATGCTGAAGAGGAACAAGGACGAAAGGGGAGTTACGAGGCGCAGCTGATTTGCGCTCTCAAGGACGGGAAGGGGAGAGGAGCGGGCTACAGCGATGGGCGCCAGACGAGCTGTGACGACGACTACTCACAGCGTAACTCTTTGTCTTGCCAGTCAGCTGCAGGCTTGTGGCGTTGGCAGATTAGTGGTATTTGGCATCAAGGCATCTCGTGGCACTGCCAACAGCCAGTCTGCGCGGAACCATCCATGATCATGGACTTCTGCGGGGCAGTAGGCAGGCATGCAAGGGCAGCTAGCATTCGCATGATAGTACAGCGCATACTTACTCTGTACTGATGTGAAAGTGAACTCCCAGTCGCGCGGAGCCAGTAGACAGTGGCGGAGGGCTAGGAGACGTGGGAGGTGAGTCGCGGACAGGGAGTGATAATACGCGGTGCGCAGCGTCTGGCTCAGAACTTCACGCGAACTACGTTTATCGGGCTGTCTGAGGCGAGGCGTGCGAGCTGTGCATGGTGGGTACGCTCAAGGGCGTCCCTGCTGTTTGCTGATGGTAGAACGGGAGTGATCAACATCACCACATGCCGCTCAAGTCTCAGTACTCCCATAAGATGCATGTCCTACTCACAGTCGACAACTCTCCTCTGGACTGATGGTGGGGGCGTGTAGGCCATGAATAGCAGTGATAGTACTTCCAAGATATCGTCTGAACGCTGTCTGAGAGCGGAGGTAAAGAGCCTTCTGAAGTGTGGAAGAGTAGAACTTCCTCACCAGGCATGCAGGGTATGCTACTGCTTGTCCTGTTGAGATCCTAGAGGGCGGGCAGGGAGGCTGGATCCGTCTGACTTAGTACTGGTATGGCTGTACTGATATGCGCTGTTGCTATAGCTGGACATGGGGCAGACAGTAGTTGCAGAGTTGCAGGACGCTGCTGATGTTATTGAGGCAAGTCTATATACGGCGCGTGGCCACGAGCAGAGAACCACACCGAGTGCGACAGGCAGTCATATAACGAACTAGGCTCAAGCTTTTACAGTATGTATGGTAGTTAGGCATTGCCGTTTTGCGAGTTGTGAAACTGGAGAGAGAGCCATTGGCGTCGGGGGTTCTCTCTATCTCGACGCCTTTGCACGACTCGTATCATAAGGAGCAGCTGGATGTAACGCTTCGCCAGTTCTGGGAACAGTGATGAACGGTGCATCTGATACAGTACAACACTCCTACAGTCCCGCCTCTAATCGGCAGCTCTAGCTGCAACGGGTTATGGCTATCCTTGTCGTCGCTTCTCCAAACTTCTCCGCCCAACGTCACTCCACCTTCGTGCGCTTCTACTCCCGCCGCTCCACCTCCTCCACATCCACCCGCACCGCCGCCCCACCCGCCGGCGACGGCGCCATCCCCGCCGGCGCGCTCGACCGCCTCGTCCACCCCAGCACCCGCGACATGACCCATTCCCCCACGCCCTCCCCAGGCAGCGGGCGGATCGCCTCGACCTCATGCACGGCAATAAGCCCCGAGTACGGGTTGAAGGTGTACAGGTTCGAGGTGGTCCATTCTGCGCGCGCGTGCGGCGGCAGGCGCGGCGTGCCGAAGAGGCTGACCATGACGCGGATCTGTTTGTGCCGGTGCGTGGGCGCGTGCTTGAACGTGTCGCTGAGGGAGTGCCGCGGCGCGGGCTGGGAGGGGGAGAAGGTCATGCGGTCGAGGGAGGAGCCGAGGTCGGTGTGGAGGGCTGGGGTTAGCTCGTCTGAGGCCGGAGGCTGAAGGCGAGGGACTGAGGAGTGACAGAGTGGGTGGAGGGGAGTAGTGACTGAGCGACTGTAGTGACTGTACCACTGTAGTGACGGCAGAGAGCCATCATCCAGATGCTTCTGAGGCAGCTCCACCGAGTTACCATGCTCGTCACACGCCACCCCCGTCGCCTTCACCCACCCCACCAAATCCTGCCGAGGACTCACCATGCAGCCCACTCCGCCCCGCCGCAAACGCCATCCGATACCCCGTGATCCCCGAGATGCGGATCGGAAACGGCACAGGCAGCTTGAGCACGACCGAGCTACTGAACACATCGCGGGGGAACAGCTCGTCCGCGCCCGCCTCGAACAGCCGCGGAAGCGTGTCGCGCAGATGGAGCATGCCGCGCGCGACGCGGATCTCCCATTCGGCATCGGAGACCTCGGCTTCGGGGTTGGGCTCGCCGTTGGGGTCGCCGTTTGGAGTGGGGTCGCCATTCGGGGAGGGGGAGGGGTCGAAGGGGTTGGGATTGGGGTTGGGCTTAGAGAGGAGCAGGGGGTCGAAGGCGCCGGACGTCGATGGCGGGGGGAGGGTGGAGCTGAGGACGGCCGGGTGGAGAGGAGAGGTGGACAGCGACGGGGCGGCGAGGCTCGACATGGCCGTGACTTCTGCCATGGACATGGAGGCCGGTCGATAGAGCGCCGGAGAGCTCGAGAAGAACGGATACGACGCGCCTGCGGGTGCGGATGCGGATGCGGACGGCGCGCTCGCGAGCGAGGACAGCGCGCGCACGAGTGGACGGCCGGGCCGCGCCCGCGCGGCGTTCAGTGCCATCGTTAGACTTGGCGTGAGGTTGTGCAGGTGGAGCTGTGGGGTTTCAGTTAGAGTGTGTGGTCAATAGTGAGCGGAGTTGAGTGTCGAGTGTTGTCGAAGAGTTGTCGAGAGCTGTCGAAGTCGCTCCAGGATGCCGACATGCCGAGCGGCAGGCATGACGCACGGTTGAAGTGGAGGTCGGTCACGTGATTTACGTACACTGGAAGAACCGCTCAGTTCTCGTTCGCGCAGTGCTGGTGCCTGACCCCATCCGCGGCAGCTTGTCTGCTGCAATTGCCAGCACGAAGCACGCTCTATTGCAAAGCCCTCATCGTATACTATAGAGTGTTGAGGATCTAATATACCTTATACTAGGTGAACACTGAAAGAGCGGACACGCCCTACTAAACCCGGGCCCCGCCGATATCCACCTCCTCGCGATCAAGCATCCCTGCAAGCCGCTGCGCAAAGCCAGTCGCACCAGCATCCACCATCCACTTCATCCCCAAGTCCAGCACCTGTCGCGGCGTGGGCATCCCTTCGCTCCGCGGAATTCCAAGCCCATATGGCCCGGTCCGCGGCGCAGCCGTCAGCCTGGGCGCCATGATCTCCGCCACGAGGCGGCGGATTTCAGCCACAGAAGTGGCTGAGGGCGGCGTGTCTGCAGCCATCGGCGCCAGCCTCGGGTCGGGGGTACTGGCTAGGGACTCCGGGGTAGGCGAGTTTCCAGCATGCCGGACCCAGGCGCGCAAAACGAGGAGCGCGAGGTAGACGGCTGGCGGGGCGTGGATGTCGGATCCTGGGTTGGGCCAGCCTGCGGCCACGAGGAGGTGGGCGGCGTGACTGATTGATGTCGTTGGGTTAGTGACCGCCCAATGCGTGACGAGGGGCATGTCGGTTTCGAGGTCTGGCATCAGCTCCTAGGCGAATGTCCAACAGACAGCGGTATCGAAGTCGACTTGCCGCCCACTCACCTCTCAATTCCGGAGCTCGCAGAAGGACGTGCCCAAGATGGTACGCCACGCCATGGCCATAGGTTCTTCCAGCCGCGTCAAGGAGAGTTTCGAGGGCCTGAAGATTAGATAGGCTCGAAAGGATCGTTAGAGCATACTCACACGGAAGCGCTCGGTTAGTGCCAGCCCCACGTCAGGCACGCCATCGAAGACGCGGTGTTCGGTACGCAGGTTCCGTATCAGGCCTTGCAAGGTGCAGAACATTACGCCGGCGCCGAACCTGTATGCCTTCACTGGGTGGTGAGTGAGCGCCGCGAGACTGCCGTCAGCGTCGCGAAGCCGGGGGCGGATAGGTCGTCACGTACGCTTCGCCAACAGTCGGCCGTTGCCGCGAGGGCGAGTCCAGCCTCCACGCCTCTTCAGTGGCCAACCACTGCTCTCCATCAGGCATCTGGGCATTTGCGACGTCGTCCAGACTGAAGGAAGGGCTTCCTCCGCTGGCATCGAGAGTGAAGATCATCAGGCCGAGTCGCACCCGGCGTTCTTTCAGCACCCACGCGCTCCACTCCTCCTCTGCTCGAGGGCCGGAAAGAAGGGAGAGAGCGCGACTCTCGGCAACAAGTGTGCCCAATATCAATGGGGCGCGGAGGTTCCCGCATCCCACTGCCACCACATATGCCAAGGTCAGAGCATGCAAGCTGTCGAGGTCCTGCTGTCAGCTCAAGCGCGCCATATATAGCTCACTTGGCCTGGATCAATGGCCCGCCGCAGCGCTTCAGATAGTTCGTAAGCGAACATCCGCGCTCGTGGGTGGTGGGCAGCATGCGCTCCTGATGTGATGACTGACGCCAAGAGGGCTGGGCAAGCGGTCGCGGCGTTGAATGTTCTGGCGTGAGCTCTGTTCATTGTCGCCCGAAAGCTCAACGGAGGCAACGCACGGGAGGTGTATTGCAGGTAATTGCGGCTCGACCTTCTCGAAATGGGCTGTGGTGAGCTACCAAAGCCGGGAACATTCAGCTCACTGTTTATCAAGTAGTTTGCAGTGGCCAGATTGGGCCATCGCAGCGGCCGATCGCGTGTTTCTGCATCAGCCCAGCCATGCAGAGTACTCACCACACCACGCCTTGACACGCGTATACACCGCGTCGCTGATCCACGCTGCCACACTGTCGAAGTGGAGAGACCATTCGCCCTCTTCCTCGGGCGGCCAGTCGCCTCCGCCTGCGAGCGTTGGCGCAAGGATGGGATATCCCTCGTGTGCATACCCGGCCGCCTCTGTTTGAGAGATCGCGCTGTCCCAGGCTCCTTCTGTCGACTCGTCGTCGTCGCCGTTCTCGTCGTCGTCGTCTTCCTCGCCTTCAGCGTCTTCCTCGTCGCGGTCTTCATGTAGTGCTTGCCCGTGGAAGTCTGGGAGCCACAAGGAATGGTCTGGGGTCAGCTAACGTGATAAATCCGCAGCTAACATACCCCAATTACTGGGTAGGGAGTGGGCCAAGAGGTTGTCACTTGGCCCTGAGGTCGAGGGGCGGTGGGCGATATGAGGCAGTGCCACGGGCTGGTCGGCGAGCGCAGACCATACCCGTGGATCATGCCCCGACGCATGCATGACGGCCTCGAGCGCGCCAATCGGCCGCTGCAGTGAAGCAGGGGAGAACAAGTCGACAGGCGAGCTATGTTGGCTGGGGAAGGTCATGCCTGTCCCGCTCCCACTCCCACTGCTGCCATTGGTTGTGGGGAATCCACCACCGACGAGCAGAGACAGCACGGGAGGACCGGAGGGACCAGATGTTGATGAACGAGCACCCTCAACGCCACCTGGACCAGCTCCTTGTCGGGAGACGCTGTTCTCTCGCCGGCTGCTCCGTGGTCGACTTGCACTTCGCCCGCGGGTGCCATCTGTGCTAGCTCGCCGTTGGGAGTTGGGAGGGGGGTCGCCGTGCGTACGCATATGCCGCTTGAGGACGTCGGGGCGGCGGAAGGTGCGGCCGCATGATGGGCAGGCGAGCTGGTGTGAGCGGTGTTGCGATGTCGCGAGAGAGGACAACCCTGCAAGAAGGTAAGGAGAACAGAGGAAAGGAGGCGGTGTACCCGACTGTGCTGAAGGTGAAGGTGGGAAGGAGGAGAAGGAGAAAGCCTGTCGAGAGCAGCGCAGCTAACCACAATGAGACCGAAAGTCGCTGGCTTACCTTGCTATCTTGGTCTGGGTGGTGAATTAGTACCAGTCCCCAAAGAGATCAAATCCGAGAGCAATAAGGTAAGCGGATTAGGAGAGGAGGAGAGGGATGTGTGAATGAGACAGGAGAAAGTGTTAGCGAAGAAAGGTGGCGATGTCATGGATTGCGCGGAACAGGGAAGGATATTGTCAGCAACTGAAACTCGACCCCAAGCGGCCACTCACGATTCCTCTGATGCCGCCTCAAGTTCTCGATGCGCGTAAACGTGCGTCCGCATTCGCACACGAGGCTCCCTTGTGGAGCCTGTATTGCTTGCGCGGAAGAGGAAGAGGTGGACGCGGCGGACGCGGCGGACGCGGCTGGTGGAGGTTCGTGCTGAGGCTGCGGGTGGGACTCGTCGACCCCGACGAGGGCGAAGTGCTCGCTGAGGTCTGGGAGGTCCATCGCGCAGCAGGGAGTGGACGCCGCCGAGGATAGGGGAGGAGTGGAGGGGAGGGCGGGGTGCTCTAGTGGGGAGCCCTGGTGGGGAGAAGTGTAATAGTCGAGGGGGAGATGGACGGATTGGAGGGACGACGCGCCGGTGGACGGGACGAGGTGGCGGGATATCCTATCGCTTGTTGGCCATCGAGATCGCAGTCGCTCTCAGCTCGCGGTTTCGTCGATCAAGTGGACGCGTCGAAGCGATAGTCGTCAAGGTCCTCGTCGTAGCGTCCAGCGCGTCGATCCGTCCAAGTGCTCAAAGAAACTAAGTCAGTCAATGTCAGTACAATGCAGAACCAACTCCGCCTTCTATCATCTGTACAACATGCAACACGTCCCAAGGTCGATTGTACGGCGTCGATATACTCCGCTTCCACTCTGCGTCCGGATTTATCTTCGGCCCGGGCATTATCGTCCGGACCCCCGGGCCGGGGCCGGTGACCGGCGGCGGGGTGGGCGCTTGGCCGGTATCTTTGGGGTTGGGGTTGGGGTATGTCTGATATCGCGGGTGCATGCAGGAATGGACTGTCGCTCGAGTTCACAGAAGGAAGGAGGTCAAAGTTGACGCAGGAACGTTAACTGAGATGAAGCAGATCTCTGAGGTTAGAAGGATAGAGAGGAAGGAGGAGTGACTAGTGGCCGAGATTGCGTCCACTGTCCACCGTCCACTTCCAAACCAGAACCAGTTTACCAGCAGGTTGCTCACTGCGGCAACTCTCATCGACGCCACCTAGTTCGGCCGAACCTGATTAATCAGCACGTTTCTGCACCGAGTTCTTCGATACTGATTATGATGATCTCGGTATTCGGGCACCACTTCGCTCGCTGTCTTGTCTACCGTATCAACCTGGCTAAACCTCGGTTACGCCTCAACTGTGCCCGCGGCTCAGAGCACCGCCTGCACTAATGAGGGTTACGCCACACCACACGCCATCGCTTGCAGATCCGCAGATCCTTCTTTTAAGACACCGCCGCAGTCCCGTTAGTCACCGCGATCCAAAGTCCAGACCTCAACGCCTCAACACCGCTCTCACCAAGTCACACGCCCACTCTCGCACCGCTTGCACGGGCCTCACTGTACACAGCCACACTCTAGGGCCAACGGATGTTTCAGGGGTTTTCATAGGTTTGACTATCGTACACTATCATCGTAGACGCGAGACACCAAGGTCTGTCTATACGGAATCAACAGCTCGAGACGGCGCAGGAACCTATCACTAGGCTAGTCGCTCAGACCCTGCAGATGGGCAGAGTCGAGAACGAGTCGCGGGATGGTTGAGGCGGTCACGAAGGCTGCGGTTTGTGGAGGTTGAGGTAGGAGTAGGTAGAGAGGGGTGGAACGGAGCAGACAAAATGAATGTGTGTTGGAAAACTGGGGAGGGAATGAAACAGGGTGGGAGGTGGGATGGGAGGAGAGAGGATAGCTGGCTTTCGAGCCGCCATACCCTATGTCCATGCCTACGCGTGGCGTAGGTCCTTGGATTCTCTGCCGCTAGCGCGGCGGCGCTGCGTTTTGGACAATGGCAGAGAAGACGAAGGGGGACTCGGTATGGCTCGGAAGGTAGAACCAGAAGAGGATAAGAGTGAGAGTGGGCAGCGAAAAGCATGCCAAGTTTGAACGAGTGGGGGAGGGACGGCGACGAGAGCTGCAATTAAGAGCTGCCGACGTCCCAGAGTACGGGTGGGGCGTCTCAGATGAGGCCACCCGACTCGGCGCGCGAGCGCATACGGCTCTGCGCGCGGATAATCGACGGCGACACACCCTGACGCTTGGCGTCGACGAGGGGGCCGTCGGAGTGGATGCCCTGGCGGTGGCGCTCGAGGTCGTGAAGACGAGAGAACGAGCGCTTGCACATGGGGTGAGGGCATTGGTGGGGCTTGGGGCGGGCGGGGTCGTGGGTCTGAATGTGCGACTTGAGGTTGAAAGCACGAGCAAATCCACGTCCGCAGATGGTGCACTTGTGGCGCTTGCGCGGGTCATCGGGGTCTTGCCCGGGATGTAACCGCGGCCGCCACCGTGGAGGTTGGTGACGCCGTTGGCGGGAGACTGGCCTTTGTCGTCAGACGAGAGTTCGTCCTCCTCCATGTCCATGTCGTCGGTACCCTTGATGGTGGGCATGGCCATGGGGAGGCCAGGGCCGACGAGTAGATGGGCGTCGAGGGGAAGGGCGGCGAGGCACCCGAGACCGAGGTCGAAACAGACTGGCGCGACCAGAGCGACGACGGCTGCTGCTGTTGAGGCAGCGATGCGTCGGTCGACTGCTGCTGCTGCTGAGACGGCGGCATGAAGTAGGTGCCCATCGACATGGTGCGCTGAGCAGCGGCGGCAGCGTGAGCCTGAAGATGAGCCTGCGCTTGGGCCTGAGCCTGGAGCGCCTGCTGGTGGGCGGCCGCCTGGGTCTGCTGCTGCTGGTGCTGGAGAGTCGAGTTCCAAAACCCTTGAGTGGTGGTGGCGTTGCCGTGACCGTTGAAGATGGCCGGCTGCGACTGCATAGCAAGCATGTTGTTGGCCTTGATCGAGTCGGTATTGGTGGCGTCGGTACCAGCCATGAGTCCAAGCGAAATTGAGACGGCTTGAGCCTGATCAGCGAGCGCCTTGTAGTGAAGATAGCGCTCTAGGTGGTGCTGGCAAAGTGCTTCGGCAGCGGTAGTAGCGGCGCCCGAGTTGTTGCCGTTGGGGTTGGCAGCAGCGGTAGCGGTAGTGTTGGTGGTGGCGAGTGGCTCGAATGTGAACGACGAGGTGACGCCAGTGGTGATGGGAGAAATACCCGGGGAAGCCGATTTTGGGGAAACAAGGGCGGTCGACTCTGGGGTGTTACCAACGTCAAAGGTGAGGTCGGCCGGGTCAAAGTCGAGTAGGTGGGCGTCCGATGCTACCGAAAGAGGGGGGGAAGGGAGAGTGTTGGTTGCCTGACACTTGTTGAAGAGTGTCGTGTTGGTCGTTGTCGACTCTGGCGAGGGAGCAGAGAAGGTGGGGGGAGATGAATGGGTGAAGAAGACATGTGTTGGGTGGGTGGCGTCGAGAGCCTTTGGGGTTGGGCCGACTGGCAAGAGGGTGCGTGAGCGACTGTTGCTGTGTGTACAAGGGGGGTTGTTGGTGATAAAGAGATGGATGGATATGTAGATGTAGTAGATGAAGAAGAAGGACGAAAGATGAAGTAGGAGAGTAATAGTGGATGAAAGAGAGGAAGAGATGTAAAGAAGGAAGGTGGGGGTGGGTGGATGTGTTGTGTGTGCAAACGTGAAGGTGGAAAGGGAAAAACGAGGGGGGGGCAGGGGAGGGGAGGGGAGGAGGGCAGTGCAACGAGGGTACAGTCAAGCGTGGGTGGGCACGGGAGTAAAAAAGAGTGCGCGGCGGCCGAGGGTCCAAGGAATCCAGGGGGGGCTTGCTCTCGCGTTGCGCCCCGAATCGCCATGACCGACGGTGCGGGCAGAGCGGAATCAAATCAAAAGCCAAGGACAACCCACCCCCTTTCCCAAAATCCCTCGAGTACGACGTCATCCCCTCCTCTGGGTGGTAGATCGGCCTTCCCTCCCCACCTTCCCTCCCAACATCGAATGGAACAAAAGAGGTCTTGGCCTCTTCTTGCACATCATGATCATATCTTCGTCATGACAAGCAGAAGACGTCGACAACAACAACAATGCGGCGACTACTTTTCTGTTGGAAGTCATGGAAGATGGATGGAATGAGATTAGAGGCCGCCACACTCCGTCGACGGCCGTTATGGTCTAGCCGAGCGTAGCGGGAACCAATCAGGATTATTCCTGTTCTTCTCCGGGCCAATGTTCCCCTCTCATTCGTCCCTGGCCAACTCAAAACCAAAACAGACGCAAGCGACCGTTGCGAGCAACTCTTAGGCGAGTACCAGTCAAGTTGCGTAGAGCGAGCGACATAGGAAGCGTGCTCGTCATACGCTGCGGCGAATTGCTCGTCATGGATCTCGCTGGAATCGTGGAACCATGATGGAAACAACAGAAAGACAGATCGCAGGCGGGAAAGAGAGAATCGGGGGATTTACACACACTAGTGCGACAAGCGCGACAAGCGCGACAAGCGCGACAAGCGCGACAACGCTAGCCTCACACGTGGCTTCCCGCGCAGTTGGTAGCGTCGCGCGTTGCGCGTTGCGCCGTGCGACGGGGCGCAGCACGTGGTGAGCGGATGATTAGTGCCGCTCATGCCTAAGATAGGGGCCAAGATGTCTAAAGTGCAACTAGTGTGGCACTTGTAACCTTTGGGCTAGGGGTGTGGCAGGATGGACGCAGGGGGGCACTCATCGATGGATTGAGATCGAGATGGGGATCAAGAGATGGGAGATGACAGGTTCATAGGAAAGGGAGTGGACAGAATGGATGAGGAAGATGACGATGATGAAAGAGTAGTGGATCGAGCCATGACAGGATGCAAGGGGAGGGGAGGGCTGGTGGGAGATGGGTGGGGGAGAGAGACGGAGGAAACACTTACCGATGACAGTGCTCGAGCCTTGGAGGATCGAGACGACGACGTCGAGCGAGAATGTGTTGATCAAGTGTGAAGTGTCAAGTGTGTAAATCGCAAAGCGTGATGCGCTGCGGTTGTGTAGGAGATGGAATGCGAAAGGCAAGGCTGAGATATATGAGAGTAACAGCAGCTGGCGCTGGCTTCCGGGATTGACGCTGGAATCAAGCTACGGAAAGGGAGGGATGCGTGAGGTGCGAGGGAGAGTCGAAGAGGGAACGAAGGGATGAGACGCCTAGGCGATGATGATAAGGGAATGAAACCCGATCTCGCAGTCGCTTATAAATCAATGCTTCCAAAAGTGGCACGGCAAGTCGATGCAAGTTCTATACACTCTATGCTATTCTCGCCTTTGACTCGAGGCTGGGACTCGCGACCGCCCGCGCCGCGGCCACTGACATTGAACGGCGGTGTGAACACGCCTCGACGACGCCACGTCCGCGTTTGAAGGCCGCTCGGGCCCGCTTGGCTTGCGTGGCTCCTGGCTTGGGACATGGGTTGGGGTCGGGCATGCCTGGCGCCGACAGTAGCTGGTATGCCTGATAATGGTTGGTGCTTGGCCGACGGCCTTGGCGCGGCGATTTGTGCTCGGCACGTTCGGTTCGCAGGCGGGCACCGGGGTCGGTGGGAGGTGGACGGCCGGGTGGCTGCAGCTAAACGGGCAGTGGACGCTATGCGAGGTAGGGAGAACGGGCATTGGATGTAAATTGGGGGGTAGGGAACGAGGGCGGGATGATAGCGACTGCGCAGACGGCGTCTTGACTCCAGCAATAGAAGTTGGGCGCCAGACTGGATGCCGAGGACGCCGATGGTCCGGGACCGAGGCCCGACGAGACTGCGCTGCGGCTAGGGCTAACGACGAAGTGACGGCAGCAGTGCAGAGCGTCGATCTTCGCCAAGGCGCTAAGACTCGGTCTCGTACCTCGCTGCCGTAGTCTACGGCTCAAGTCTCCATGCCAGATGAGAGAACACTAAGAGACCAAGGCCAAGGACTAGTATGCGCGTCGCACTGCCCAGGGCATTGGGCTCCACATCAGGGAAGCGAGGACGGAGACGGAGACGGACGCCAAGGACGCATGAAAGAGTACTTGGCATCGCATTGCCCGGTCGTGTGAGGAGCTGCGGAATCTGGTCTGGGCTATGCCAAGCATTGGCCAGGGCATGACGAAAATGGGTGTGGCATGTGGCAGGTCCTATGGACGGGCGAATGTACAGGCGTAGTGTACATAGAGTGGACATGTATGGTCACTGGGAGTTTGCAGTGGCATAGCCACAGCGCAGCTAGGAAAGGATTGAGGTGCAGAGAGCTCGAAGAGGACATGTATGGGGTAGCGGTAACTCGTAGCGGTAGCGGTTTAGTTTTTGACGCCACACTCCTCGGCTCCCTCGTCTCGCGAAGAAGCGCAGCAGCACCCCAATATCGCAGCGCTTACTACCCATCTGTAGAGATGAGCCATTATGAATAAATGGCTCAATGGGCGTCTGGCCTTATTATTGCAAGTAAAGACACTCGGCCGACACTGCCGGGCGATCACAACATTAACGTCTATAAGGGGCGAAGAGAGAAGGCAGTGCGGCATGCGGAAGTGGACGTCGAGGAACATGCCGGTTGCGCTGCTGCGGTGCTGTTTATAGCCCTCGCCGCCTTGCCGATCTCTTCGATCTCTTCCAATGTCCCTTGTGTCCGCGGATGGAACGCGGTGTGGTTCGATGCCAGGGGCGTGTGGACGCCACAGCTGCGGTGCGGCAACTTGACTGTTGGCTGAGGTCGGGGGTGAGAGATGGTATCGTGTCGGATCAGATTATCTGATATGCGGGCTGCGTGTGCCTCGTGTGTCTCGGCCGGGTTGCTGGTTGTTCGCGCGACGTAAGTTTGTGAGAGTGGTGGTTTGGGGTATAGATGTGGACAACGAGATCAGGAGCTGAGAGGCGTGTTGTTTGAAGGTGGGTGACTGGTAAGGGGAGGCGATTCGCCATCAAGCAGGGCTATAGTTCCCGTTCCGTCCTCAGGATGGGTGGGAAAGGCAAGCAATGGCTTGTATTCAGCCTCTTGGGCAACCGACGTGTAAGTGCAGTGGTATCGACGTCAGCAGTCAGCAGCCGGATGTCTGAAGAGACTCGCCCACAAGCGACGTGGTGTCTCTCCAGCTTTGCCTTCTCGGTTTTGTTCTCTCGTTCTTTCAAGTGACGACGCACGCAGCTAATGACGCAGGGAATGGGGATGATGCATGCAGATAAATGCTTACAGACAATGCGTACAATATCCTCTAGCCGCGGCGCGCGGCCTGGCGAGGTGCCAGCTTCTTTGTGGATGGCTGGCGTGATCCGCGGAGCGGTGTTCTATGGTTGCGGGGGGAGGATTGCAGGGGGAGGCGGGCGTGGTGATGCAGGAAGAGGCGGGAACAGGAGTGCGCGGGCTACATGCGGCAGCGCGATGAGTAGCTGTGGCAGCGGTGTCTCGCGGTCGCGAGACCTTGCGACCTCGCGACCTTGCGAGCTCGCGACCTTGCGACCCCCGCCTTGCCCATTCGGTCGCCGCACTTATGAGAAGAAGTAGGCCGACTCGCGGATCTTGGTGACGTCAAACTTGCCGCGGGGCGGGGCGGGGGGCATGAGTGCGCGGAGCTTGATAAACTTGACGCCGTTGACGACGATCTGGTCCTCGTCCTTGTACTGCGACATCTTGCCGACCTCCTCGGCGCTGAGGGCGACGTCCTCGTCGAGCGTGGGTTCGTCCTCCTCGGCCGCGTCGACGGCGGCATCGAGGTCGGCGTCCTCGTTCGTGCTGGCCTCGAACATGTCGTCGATCTTGAGCTTCTCGCCGTACACCTGAGGCCCGGCGGCCTTCTCGGCGTCGGCATCGACGTCGGCCTCGTCGACTTCGTCCGCCTTGGCGGCGCGGGACGCGGCCTTGCCCTTCTTGCCCTTGCGCGCGTCCATCGCCGACTCGACGAGCTTGACGTTGCTCACGGGGATGCCGTGGTCGCCGTACTGCTGGAGGAATTGCTCGCGGAGCTCGCCGACGAGGTCCTGCTCGTGCAGGTGGATGAAGGTGTTGCGGATCGTCTCGGACATGGACTCGACGGTCGACGCGTGCGTCCAGTACGAGTCGTGGACCGACGCGAACGTAATACCAGCCTGGTTGCACTGCACGGCCGTCAGGAGCATGTGCGTCGCGTCGAGCGAGTGGATAAAGTTGGGCGGGAAGGCAGTCGCCTGCTTCATCGGCGACACCTCGGTCATCTGGTGCGGGTCGGCGATGTACACCGTCTGCAGCGAGGTCATGACCTGCTTCTTCGCGCCCTTGCGGTACGGCTGCACGACAGGGAGGCCGAGAGGTGTCGTCCACGCAACAGAGGTCATGAGCTCCTTGGCGATGGTCTTGGCCTTCTGCAACTGGGTAAGGGCAGCCTTCTTCGGCTTCTCCGGGGCAGCGCCAGCCTTTTTGCGTCCACGGGGGCGCTCCTCCTCTCCAGATGCAGCCGCCTCGAGACGCGATGCAGGGATGGAGCGCGCGATCAGACGCGCACTCAGCGTGAGCCAGTCCTGGATGGCGCGAGCGCCGGAGAACAGGTCACCGATCGACGCCAAGACCTTGCGCGCGACGTACGCCGAGACGGGGTAAATGTCCTCGGGCGAGATGCCGCCGCGACTGACGAGTTGACGGGCAATCTGCTCACGTGCACCGATGAACGTCACACCGTACACAGTCGTCATGACCGTCTGCTTGACGACCTTGCGCCCAAGCTCGCCGTCGATCAGCATCGCCATGGGAAGACCCGCCTTGCGGTCCTCGTCGATAGCGGCGTTGACGAGGTCGGCAACACCGGTGTAGATATCGGCGGGGCGGTCGCCACGCTCGAGGTTGACGGCCTTGGCACCACGCACATCGCCACCCAGCGCGGCGTAGTGCTGCATGCCGTTACACGTGCCGTCCTGGTGGACGGGGATGCACGACTCGAACTTCTCCGGGTCAGGCGAGCGCAGCGCGGCAGCAAGCTCGAAGCATGTGGCAAGACATTGCCACGGGTCCTCGGCCTTGAGCCACCACCGGCTGCCGCCCAGGGGGTTGTCCGCCGACTCGAAGACGTCCTTCTCGTGGTCGCGGGCAAACTGCGCACGCTCCGCAAAGCTCGCCTTGTCGAAGCCGTACACGTTGGCCAGATGGATCTGCAGCCACTTGAGACCAGTCTTGCCAAGCGGCTTGCTGGTGCCGAACATCAGAAGACCACGGCACAGGTCGTCACCGACGGGCGACAGGTGAGGAGGGATGGGGTAGGCGCGGCCGCGGAAGTCGAGGTTGTGGGGGATGTAGAAGGTGTCGTTCAGATACGAGCGCGCAATCTCGAGGTTGTAGTTGAACTTGCAACGCTCACCGTGGTCCTTGCGCTGACGCAGAAGAACAGCCTTGACACGCTCGTGGTAAGCTGCACGCGCAACTGGGTCGTTGTCGCCCTGGGGCGGCTTCTCGGGCATGGTATAGTCGGTCTTCTCGGGGGTGGCGGGGATATCGGCGATCGCCTCGCCATTGTTCCAGGCCGTAAGAACCGTGTCGAAAACCTTACGGTTGATCTTCCATGGGGTCGACGACAGGACGTCGAGGCCGTGGAACACCGGCTCAAGGTATCCCTTCTCACTCGCCGAGCGGACGTGGTTGCGCTGCTCGACCGAGTCCTTGAAACGCATAATCTCGACCGGCGTGGCAAGGTACGCTCCGTCGTCCCAACGCTGCCACTTGCGCGGCTCGACGAGCATGGGCAAGTGCTTGGGGTGGATGACCTGCCGGACAGAGTCCTGCGCGAGACGAGCAGCAATGGCCGGGTTGACGCGGATGACACCGAGCTTCTTGCCGCGGATGTACTCGTAGCCGTGCGAGAAGGCTGCCTGGTCCTCGCTGTACTTCTCGCCAGTAACGGGGTCCTTGCCGACACGGGTGACGGTGCCGACCTTGAGCAGGCTCTCGATCAGGTACGCGCCCACGCTCATGGTCACCATCTGCGACCAGGGAGGCGTCCAGACCGAACGAAGGGCGTCTGTGGGAGTCGCGTTCTCTCCGGGCTGCATGAGCTGATGGGCCTGCACTTCGCTGCCGATCTTGTCCCAAAGCTGGGAAATGTTGGCACGCGAGGGCTTGTTGGTAGTGGGGTCAAGCGTCTTGGCCCAGATAGTCGAGTCGGCACCGGCGACCGAGCGGATGACGTCTGCGCGGTGCTCAGACTCGACGGCGCGACCGACGGCGATCATACCACGCAGAGTCTTCATGCCGTCGACAACACCGCCAGAACCAACCATGCGCATGAGCTCGAGAATGGTGATCAGAGCCAGACGCTTCGGTGGCAGGACGTTCAGGTAGACCATGAGGTCCTTCTCCTTCATCTTAATGGTCGCGGACCACTTGTGCACGCTAGCGTCGTTGTCGTTAGCTGCCAGTGTGCGATCCGTCATCTCCTTGATGTCCTTGATGAGGAAGTCGGTGAGCGCGTTGTGCCAGCGGTACATGTGGCCCTGGAGGACGTTGCGCTTAAGACGCGCGGCGTCCGTCTGGTCGCGGAGACCAGCCTCCTCGAGCTGCTTGGCGGCGTGCTGGAGATCGGCTTCGGCCGCGGCGTACGACGACTTTTCCAACGCCATCTGACGGTTGTAGGCGGTCATCTCCATATTGATCGGCCCCAGCGCTGTGCGGAGGTTCTCGATGGTGAATCGCGCCTTGTAATCGTCGGGGGCATTGCGGTCCCGGATCTCAGGAGCGGCAGTCGAGAGCTTGCGCTTCTTGGGTGCCTTGACCTTCTCCAGTACCGGGGCGACTTCCGGGATGACTTCGCGCTCGCGAATCTCGCGCTTCTCGCGCTCCAAGCCCCGCACCTCTGCGACCTGCTCGTCAAGCCAGTCAAGCAGGTGCTTGTCGCTGTACGACTTGAGCTGGTCGAGGGCCTTATCCACGTCGTCGCGCGTCATGCCAGTGAGGAGGGAGGGGAGACCGACGTCGGGGTTCTCAATGTATGGGATGACGGGGTCGAGCGGGGAGTTGGATCTGCGATTAGTCACGATCGCAGGCAAATACTCACTTAATGAGAGCCGAGAACCAGGCGCGGTACACCAAGATGCCCTCCGTGTCAAGGGCGGCCTCTCCGGCGTTGAACCCGTTTGACCTCTCCCAGCTGTGAATGAGTCGCTTGGTACGATACCGCCACAACTCGGCGACCTTTTCTCCCGCAATCGTGGTTGCAGGTTTGCACAGCTGGGCCACGCCGTGGATCACGTTGGCCCAGATCTGGGTCCTGGGAAGGTAGGCGTTACCCTGCTCGGCGTCGGTGAGGAGAGAGGTGAAGATCTGGTATGCGCGCGGCACGAACTCTGGCCGAGACGAGCAGATCGACAGCAGCGACACGGTGTCGAGCGCCGATGTTGGGCGGTACAGCTCGGCGTTCAGCGGGTTGGCCGTGGTAGCGCTGGCCGGGAGGGGCGGGGGGAGGTTGACGGCCTCCTTGCGAAGCCTGGGCGGTAATGGCATGGGGTTGAACTTGTGCGGGGTGGGTTCGGGACGGGGGATCGACATGAATGCTGGCGGGCATAGTCGTGCGAGTGCGCCTCGACTGCCGCGGCGCTGGGCTTGGCCCGGGGTGTTGATGGCGACGCATACCCGCGGTAGCGGTAGCGGTGAGGAGGGGGGGGAGAGCGATGGCGTGGAGGCGGCGTGCGGTGCTGGCGTTGATTGTCCGGAGCATGGTGGTTGGAGTCGTGTGGGGGTGGTATATTACAGCGATGGTCTTGTGAGCGGCGAAGAGCTTAGCCCCTTGGGTGGGCTATGAGGTGTGCGCGATGCTCTTTTTGGAGGGATGGGAGATGCCGCGAGGAGGGCGAGTGGGGGTCCCCTTGGGATGGTGGTGTGCAAGGAATGCTGCTCGCTGCTTGTCGTCGTCGACTGTCGATGCAAACGGCAAGAGGAAGTGAAAGTTATGAGAGATGGTGAGAGCCTTCTGGTAGAGACCAAGGGGTGGCGTAACTCTTGGGTGGGTCAAAAATCCATTCGTTCCAAAGTGCCTGCACGTGACCTCCACCGGGCAAACTTGTCATTCCAAGTTAGTCCGTGGTGCATTAGAAACCTCTTATTCTAACGATCCTAAATGGGGTTGTAATATGTTAGCGGGAGTAAATTTAGCCTTCCTTCCTTACGTATGTTACCCCGCGTTCTAAACCACAGAGGCCTTTGCCCCGCATTACCGCCCACCCAAGTGACGTTCAATCGCTCATCGCGACTCGAGCTGCCAAGCTATCCACCATCCAACACCAGCTCCTCCCAAGCGCCAGCGTCATGACGACTTCAGCGACGCTTCAGGCGCTGAGCAACGCCCAGACGCCAGCGCACCGTCTGAAAGCGCTCAAAGTCCTGAAGAACTCGGTCATCGGCAACACATGGAAGAAGGTCGAGTACGCCGGCGATGATGCCCTCCTCCAGTTGTACGTCCCCAGTTCCCGGCCGACACAGCTAATGGCAGTCTGTTAGAACTCCTAGAGAACCCAGGGGACGACGACAGCGTCGGCGCCGACATCGTCTGCGAGACGGCCGTCATCCTCGGCGCGCTCGGCTCGGCCGGCGCCCTCACCCTCCGCCCCCTCCTCGCCGAACAGGTGCCGCAGCGCCTCTTCGACCTCGTCCGCGCCATTCCCCCACAGCAACCAGGTTCAGCGCGGATGCTCGCCCCGGTCCTGAGGGCGCGCAACATCCTCGCCGCGACGGCGGACATGCTGTGGGGACATAACTGGGGCGTGGGGGCGGAGCAGAAGGTCGTGGGAACGGGGCTGGTTGGCGACGACGTCCTCCATCCCGCACGGGTGAGGGGTAAGGCGCGCGCGGCAGCGTGGCGCGCCGACGCGAGTACAGCTCTCGGCCTTGTGTTTGAGCCGGAGAACCGCATTGCTCTCCTCACACTCGTCGACATTCACGAGGAGCCCAATGTGCTGTTGCCGGTGTATCAGCTGCTCGCGCGGCTGACGCAGCGCTCGGCCCATCGCGCGGCGCTGGGGCTCAACTCTATGGACGGAGAGGAAGTACCCGCCTCACTGGTTGAGCATCTCCTGAGGACGATGATGGCGTGGCGGACCCCGGGGCAGCGGCCTAATCCAAAGCTGCTCGAGGCGGCGCTGGACCTCCTCAGCGCCCTCGTCAAGGGGCAACCTCGCATTGCCACGTTTGTGCGTAATTGGTCCGTGGGCCTAAACTACACCGGCGAGGACGGAATACCAGTTCCGGACGTCGTTGCTGTGCTTACAATGCTGCTCGAGACTGGCCCACCAGGAGTGCGCATCGCTGTGGCCGGATGGTGAGCTGACTACGTCGTGGCATAGCTGACAGCAGTCTCACAAACATCCTGAAAGCAGACAAGGGCTATCACGTCCGTGACCGCCTGAGCTTGAACAGAACGAATGCGAATCTCTTGAACACCATCGTCAAGCTCCTCCGCACTGAGGCCGTCGAGGAGCGCGTCAAGCTGTGCTTTGTCCTCGGTTTGTCCAGCTGAGTGGTCGTCTTCGAGCTGACCCCAGCCGCCCTCACGTCCGATGATGAGCGACTGCAAAAAGCCGCGGCCGACCAGAACTGCCACACACAGCTGATCAGCATGCTAGTCGAGGTCGACGGGGACGAAGAACGCGGCGAGCTCGGGCATGACGCAGCCAGCCGAATGCGGGAGGGCGCGCTGCTGGCCCTCGCCTCCCTGTCGTTCCAGTACGAGCCGACGCGGAGCGCGATCGCCGACTCGCCGACGTCCGTACTCTCCCTCGTCCGCTCGGCGCTGTTGCATCCGAGCTATGGAGTGCGCGCCGCCGCGTGCCAACTCGCACGGGCGCTATCACGCACTGTTGCCATCCTGCGCACGTCGCTCGTCGACTCGGGCGTCGGGGAGGAGGTGATCGAGACGCTGCGGCGCGAAGTCGCCCGGCGGAAAGAGGAGGGCGAGGGTGATGGGGACGGCAGGGCGAGCGACGGCTTCGACATCATGCCCGAGGAGGAGGTTGGCGAGCGGCAGTTCACCGTCGAAGTTGCGGCGACCGCCACCATCTGCAACCTCGTCACGGACTTCTCCCCTCTGAAAGCTGTGCGTACCTGCTGCCATCTCCGATACGAGGGTGCTGACGGCAGAAACTGTGCGGGTCCGGCGGCCTCGAGCTCCTAGCCGGCCTTACTTCTGTGCCCTACGAGCCGCTGGTCGAGAACGCACTGTGGGCACTCAAGAACATAGTGTTCCACGCGCCGCAGTCGCTCAAAGACGAGGTCATGGCCGCGCTCGGGTGGGACACGCTGCGCACCTTCCTCCGCCCGCCCACGCCGCCAAGTCTGCGCGCCCAGGCCCTGAGTATCCTGCAGAACCTGCTCGACGACCAGAGCCAGACGCAGCTCACGCGGACGGTGGACACGCTGGGCCCCGACGTGCTCTTCGGGATGCTGCATGACGTGCTGCGGGGCTCGGCATCTGACTCTTCTTCCTCTGGCCCTGGATCTGCGTGGCCGGCCCTTGCCTCCAGCTCGTCGACGCCAAGCCTCTCTGCCCCGCCTGGACTCTCGGGCACGCCCGCGCCCTCGAGCGCCGACGACGCCGACCTCAAGGGCGCGGCGATGTACATCCTAGGCTCGCTCGCGCTTGGCCCCGAGCGTCTCCGGCGCTCGATCACCGACCGCGTCCCGCTCCTCGAGGCGCTGAGCGACGCGCTCAACTCGCGCGACGAGTACCTCCGCCTGCCCGCGCTCCGGGCGTTGCGGCACCTCGTCGAGAAGGGCGGCGAGCACGGGCGCTCCCATCGGCCACGGCAGGGCGTGGTCGATCTCCTCCAGCCGTACCAGCTCAAATCGAGGGTGAGGGAGATCGCCGAGAACGCGCCGAGCGCGACGGTGCGGCAGCGCGCGATTGACCTGCTCGAGATCCTCGAGCGCGCGAGGTAGTAAGGTATACGGAGCGATGTGATAAAGGGGAGGAAGAGGGATAGGTTGTCGTTGTCAGGTCAGTTGCGTTGGGCAGTTGTATGGGATACATTACATGCTATGTATTGGTGACTTAGATGAAGAGGTGGACAAGAAGTAGCAGCGGCACCTGCAGTTGCAACACTAGTACCCCGCCGCCACGCCGTTCTTGCGACTATCGCTCGCCGCCCACACACGCCCCTTCTCGACGAGCACAGCCTGCACCTCGGCAGCCCCGACGTTGATGTCGAACTGCCCGATCTTGTGCCCTCTAGCCTTGAGCGCCGCCAACCACTTGCTGTCAACACCGTCGGGACCGACTTCGAGCGTCGTGATCGCCGGGATGATCTGGTCGTGCAGGCGCGGCCGCTCGACCGCCGCGCTGATGTCGTCGCCGCACGCGACGTTCAGGAGCACCTGCGCGACGGACGGGAAGATGCGGCTGCCCCCGCTGCCGCCCAGGACGGCGCTGACTTCGCCATGCGAGTGCAGGATCGTCGGCGCGGTCGAGGAGAGCGGGCGCTTGCCGGGCTGCGGGTAGTTGTACGGCGAGGGCGGGAGGCCGAAGGCGTCAGGCGTGCCGGGGACGGCGAAGTCGTCTGCTGTCAGCGTCCCTCTTACGTAGCCGGACATCGACCTCATCTCGCCTCTCCCTACTTCTCCAGATCGCGACTCACCCTGCTCGTCGTTGAGGATGATGCCCGTCTTGGGACACATCACGTGCGAGCCCCAGATGAGGTTGACCGTGCTCGTCACGCTCGCCGCGCCGCCCCACTGGTCCACAACCGAAAGATGCGTCGTTCCGTGGTCCTCGATCGGCTCCGTGTCGAGGCCGTAGTACGCCGCGTCATGCGTCACATTCGTGATCTTCTTCCGCTGCGCATCCGCCCACTCTGGCGTCCGGAACTCGGCCAGGCGCGTGAGGTTGCGCGCGAAGCGGGGGTCGCAGACCTCGGAGCGGGCGCCGAACGCGAACTTCATCGCCTCGATGAGCTTGTGTGCCGCGTCCTCGCGGTGGCACGCCGCGCCCTTGACGCCGGCGAGGAGCGGGTCCATGATGTGCAGCATACCGAGCATGACGCCGCCGGCACTGGGTGCGTCGGTGGTGTACACCGTCTGGCCGCGGAAAGTGCCGTTGATGGCGGGGTACGTGATCGCCTCGTACCCCTCCAGATCGGCGTGCGTCAGGATGCCGCCGTCCTTCTGGACGGTCGCCACGATGTCGTCGGCGATGTTGCCAGAGTACAGCGCGCCAGGGCCCTCTTTGGCGATCTTAGAGAGCGTCGCGGCATAGGTTGGCCGGCGGACCCAGTCGCCCTCGACGAGCAGCTCGCCCCGCGGCGCATACACGGCCGCCCACGTCGGGTCGTCGAGCATGAACGCGCCGAAGATCCGCAGCCGCCGCGCCAGCTCCCGGCTCACCTGCCACCCGTCGCGCGCGAGCTCCGCCACAGGCTCGACAAGATGCCGCCACGCGACCTTTCCGTACATGGCGTGCGCGGCCTCCAACCCCCTCAGCTCGCCCGGCACGCCGACGGCCAGCCCGCCGACCTGCGACGCGCCGCGCCCAAGCTTCGTGTACATGTTCTCGTCGGACGCGGACGGCGACGTCTCCCGGAAGTCGACGGCCATCACACGCGCCTCGGCGGTGTACGGGGCGCCGAGGACGGACGCGGGGTCCTCGGGCACGGAGACGAGCGCGAAGCCGCCGCCGCCGATGCCGGACGAGAAGGCGTTCAGGAGGCCGATGCACAGCGTCGTCGTGATGGACGCGTCGACGGCCGTGCCGTTCAGGCGCCGCAGGATGTCGAGGCCCATCTCGGAGCACGTCTTGTCCTCGGATGCGACGGCGGCGCGGCCGGGGCCGATCAGGTACGCCGGGTTGCGCGGGAGGCCGGTGGGCTGATGTCAGCGAACGTGGAGCGAGCGCAGTGAGCCGCGAGTAGAGCAGTGAGTGCGAGTAGTCCAGCCACGCGTGAGTCGATTCCGCCGAATACAGCTGGAGAGAAAGAGAGGACGGCGAGGGCTGGACGTAAAGCTCGACGCTGGAGCAGAGCCATTGGCAGCAGGGTGGTCCGGCCAGCGCCGCTCAAGAACTCACCGGAGGCAGCTTGTAGATGGGCGGCACCATCGGCCCCTTCTCCTTCCCGCCTCCCCTGGACCGATGGTGCAGCGCGAGCATCACGCCCGCGCCCGCACCAAACCCAACGAGCAGGAGGAGGACAGCGGCCAACGCCTTAGCCCACGGCGAGCGCGTCCATCGCGCCACGCCACGGCGTTCGTGCTCAGTCGTGGGCGGGGGGAGGAGCGGCGTCGTCTCCTCTGCTGGCGGCATCGTCGTTCGTACCGGCTTAAACGGAGTGAAGGAGGGTAGTTGAGAGTCGATAAGAAGCTGGGAGGTTGTAAATGTGGATGTCACTGGCAACGAGGGTGTAGAGGGCCGATTAATCCAATGCCGGAGATTCAAGAGATCTAGTATTCTACGCCGTAGCGGAGGCGGTCTAGCGGATGGAGATGGAGATGGAGACGTCGCTGGTATCGAGCATGTGGTGACGAGCACTGGGTTGAGTTACCAACCATGCGCCACCTTGTTGACAGTGGTTCATGGCCTTCGGCCTCGGCGAGGCCCAGGTATGCCAGGTAGCCGCGATTACCCATCCCGCCCTGGAGGAAATGATCGGCAATCGCCGATAGGCAGAGTGGTACGAGATTGCTCCTGCTAGAGCTCACCTTCGGATAAGGGGTGTGGTCCGGTTCTCTTGATTCTCGTCATCTCGTATCTTCTCAAACATGGTGAGGGGCGATGTATGCTTGCAGATCTGTTTTTGAGATCGCCTGTTTGCTGACGTGAGGTTCTTGCCCCGCGAGGATCGCTGCAGTTGGGAGCTCAAAATCTCCATGCTGGCCCCGCCACGGTTGTATCAGATCAACAATGCTCTGACTGATGAGGCAGAGGCTTCGGTTAGACAGCTCCTGTAGCTTTGTTTATGGATACATGTTCTATCAAGCTACGTATGCTTCTATGGCTTCCGGGGCGCTTCTCGCGACCACAATCGCTTCGATGCGGCGGCCAGCTACGCCTTCGCCTCCTCGGTCTTGAGCGCGTTCTCCACTGCGGCCTGGAAATTCCCGCGCGGCACGCCCTCTGGGTTGAACGGGTTCTCGGCAGGCCATCCCCCCGCGCCCCACTTGGCGCGGGTCGTGCTAGCGAGCGCCTCCACCGGCCCCTTCGCGCGCACCTCCTCGACGTCCTTGGCAGTGTGTTCCGTAACCGTGACCTTCTTGCCCGTGACCTTCTCGAGAGCGGCAATCGCGTCGTTGCTCGACACGCCATACTCGACAATAGTGTACGTGTCGGCCAAAGACCTCGGGTCGCGCTGGACGAGCTCGCCCAGCGCCGTCGCGAGGTACGGCACGGACGTGACGGGCAGCTTGCGTTCGCGCGACGCGCCGTGCACCGACACGCTGGGCCCACTCAGGTCGAAGCCCGTGAAGACCGGGACGAAGAGGAAGGGCTCGAACACGCCCGTCTGGATGAGCGTTTGCGGGATGCCGCGGGTGCGCGCGTGAGCCGTGTTCTTCTCCTTGGCGGCGAGGAGGGGGCTGCCGGACGCTTTGGCCTCGTCGGGCGTGTAGCCCGGCGAAAACTCGGAGGGGATGTAGCGCCTCAGGCCGGGGAGCGTGGCGAGGTGGTCGATGAAGCGGGTTTCGGCGTCGGCGTCGGTCCGGCCGGTCGCGTTGCTGATGTTAGCGGAGAGCTGTTGGTGGATGAAGTGGGGGGAGGCTCACAGAACAATGTCGGCGCCAGCCAGGGCTTTGTGCACGTCCTCTTCGGTCGCAGTGTTGAAGTCGAGGGGACGCGCCTCGGCGCCATCAGGCAAGGAGCGCACATGTGTGGATGGGCGGTGGACGACGATGAGCTTGATCGCGCCCTTGGCATGCAGGGGTTTGAGCGCCTCGTAGATGCCAGAGCCGAGGAGGCCTGTAGCCGAGATGAGAGCGACGGTGTTGGTCATTGTGTTAGGTCGGTGTGTGTTCGTGTTGCGTGTTGGGCGTTGCGCGAAGGTCAGTGTGGGTTCTGTAGATGAGTGGGAGGTAGCAGCATGGATCCCGTCGTTATATGTGACGGATGGGCGGTGTGCTGGCTAAGCTCAACGCTAAAGCACGCCTTGGCGAGATCATTAGCTCGGCGACTTGTTCCTCCCCACCCTCTTGCTCGGTCACACCTTCGCATCACGCTTTCTGCGCTACGGCTTCTCCACTTAGGCATCACCCTGCGTCAGGTGTATTCCACAGAGCTCGCTTAGACTTCGGCCTCGGGCTCGGGCTGCACAACTGCCATCGGAAGCATGCAAGCCAGTTACGTTGGGATTTATCAGCGGAACTGAGGAATCTGACGTCACTCAACGTCTTGATAACGACGTTTCTGGGCATCCACCAATTTCGATCACATCACCGTGGCTTCGTTGTTGTTTTGTCGACTGAAGCACTGCTGCTCGTTTCAAGAGAGACAGTTCAACTGTTGAGCTGCTGACAGTGTATGCCCACGCCTCTTGTTCGCACTGATCTGTCATCGCACGGAATAAGGATAGATGTGGCGCGTCCAGGCCGATGGCTGTCGTGCTCCAGTCGGCTCTGGGCGCTGTGGGCACCACCTATTCTGCCACCTCCTCAGACTCCTCAGCTCTGCTCAGCAAGGAGGCCTTGCCTTTCATAGCCACCTGTATTTGTAACGCCTGGGAAAGGATGTACGTTCATTCCGCGGTCGTTTACCGGGCATCTTATCGTCGACTCATTCCTCTCACGATCCCAGCCACCGCCAACCCCAAGATCCAAAGAAGACCAGTGTATTGAGCCCCTCGTAATGCTCATACACCCTCATTCATTCTGGCAATGCAGCGCTCGTTCAACTAAGCTGCGTGCTATTCCGTTGGAGGGGCTCCTTTGAATCAAAGTTTAACTCGTAAACGAGGAAGTTCTGGATGAATCCCATTCCTCAACGCCTCCACGTGACGAAGTGGAGGTCGGACGCGTCGACGATCTCCGTAGATTACGGCTGTGCTGATCACCTCCCTTCAACACTGTAACCTCTCTCACTCACCAACATGGCGCCGGCCGAGTACGACCCAGGCCCGGCGCCAGCGCCCCAACACTCCCAGCGACCAGCGACACTCAAGCGCTCGTCAGCGACGCGGAAACGCACCTCGACCTCGAACGCATCGGTCACCAGCGCCGGCTCTGGCTCGCGGTTCTCGGACCCCCGGAGCAACGAGTGGGGGCTTGACGCATCCGTCCAGCGCTTCGTTAACGAGGAGCCTGGGAGTATACTGCCAGATTCAGTCTCTCGGAGTGCAGCTGGAGATGGAGGACGGCAGCGGCCAAACGGCAGCTCGGTGGAGATACCGCGCACCATGTCGCCCGACCTGTGGGAAGGGAGACGGAGCTCGACGCCGCGGAACCTGGCGCGCGGCTTGCCCGTCATTCCTGATGCCGGGGACACCCCTTCGGAGTATTCGCACGTGACGGACAAGCCGTACGCTGGCTCGGAACAGCGCCAGCCTCCACTAACGGATGCCCAACGGCCTTCCCGAGTGACGGCCGAGCCCGTCACTTTCATACAACCCTCTTCGACTCGACTCCCAGCACACCAAGCCGCAAGCTCCAATGGCGCTTCCACCCCACCAGTCCTCCAGCCCATCCTCTCAAATACGCCATCTGGCGCCCCCGCCCCATCGAAGACGCCGAGTACAGCGGCATCCTCGACATCCTCGCGACCGAAACCTGTACTCCGTCTATCCACGACCGAGCTCCCTCCCATTGTCAAGCCGGAAGACAAGCCGCCAGTGTCTCCTGGCATGGTCCACTGGCAGCAAGTTCGGCAGCACGTCATGACCGGCCCCAGTCCCATCGAGGAACACCCTGAGCCCAAGCACGACAAGAAGCAAGGCTTCGTCTCACGCACAGCCGGCCGATTCGGATTCCGGAACGTCGTGGAGAATGTGCTGGGATACGATCGAAGACGAGGGAGCACATACGGTGCCTTCCCGATAGACGGGATGACGGACGAGGAGCGCGAAGAGGCGTCGCGGCAACGGCGCCGCTTCGCGCGCGACATCAAAGCATGTCTCGACGCCTGCGCTGCGGAAGAGAGCAGCCGCCGACTGCGCCGTCTAGCCTCTGCGGGCGGCCAGGGGCAGACACGACCCGCCCTCCCCCATAAGCCCAAGTCGACGCACCTCAGCTCGCACGTCAACAACCACAAGGCGACGAGCACCCATTCCTCCGCCCTCCACCTCCCGCTCGGCGCGCCCGGCGGCGAGGCGCTCAGTTCGTTCGGCCCGCTCCTCATCGAACTGCAGAAGTTCTTCCACGACTCGCGCGCCAAGCGCGTCTGGTCGCGCACATGTCCCCATCACGCCGCGATCCTCGCCGAGCTCGGCACGACGTTCCTCCCCGACTCGGCAAGTACGGACGGCGAGCGTGCGCAGGCGCTCGAAGTGTTCCGCGCAATCATGTACCACTGGTCCACGGACAGCCAGGACGACGAGCTCGACCGCTGGCTGTGGCTGTGCCGCGCCATGCTCATCGACGATAGGGCGTTACGCAACCGCGGCCTGGCGCTGCTGTCACAGCTCCTCCGCGGCCACCCCGATCTACCCGAGTCCCTCGTCCGCCCGGCCAGCGCCCTGGACTTTGAGAGTGTCGCCATTGCGCTGCTGACGCTTCTGCACGCTCTCGAGAGCGCGCCGTACCTCAGCGACCAGCAGTCGTCCGTCGTGTGGGACTTGCTGGCTGACCTCGCGGCGGGTGATATTATCAAAGTGGACCAGGACACGCTGCTGGACCTCCTTAACGATGTGGATCTTGAGAGTGCGCGCAATGTTGAGACTGAGCTTCTCTGGCTTGCCGCCGCCAAGGTGATAGCGACAGATCGTCATGTCGGCGCATGGATGCTGGATCGCAATGATGCGATTTTGAAGCGCTTTGCGCCGCCCCCAGTGTTACCTGGCATGCCTGGTGCTACACGGAGAATCCGCCTGCTCGCGAGCAACAAGTTCTTTGCCTCGATGGCCACCCTCGTGCGCGACGTTAATGACGAAGACGTCGTGTCGGCTGTGGGCAGCATGGCCAAGCACATCTACGAGGAGGCCACCGCCCTCCCAGATCGCGACGGCCTTGTGACGGGGTATGCATCGCTACTCCTCGCCCTGCACTGCACGTCTCCATCCGACAACTCGCCATGCAGCGCGGGCCTCCGCGACTTGCTGGGCGAGCACAAGGGTGTCGTGGCCAGTGCCGCCAAGTCATTCATCCTGACGTTTCCCGCAACCAAGGCCATCAACGCCGCGCGACAGTTCCTCCAGACCGATCTTGCGCCTCTGGGACGAGCATGTGTGCCGCCACTACTTGAGCACCTAGCCACTCTTCCACCATCCACCGAGATCCGCTCGTTCCTCTCATGGCTCTCAACCTCTCAACCGCAGCTGTTCTACAAGCCCGTCTTCGCCTGTGCCGCGGCAACGCAGGCCGAGACATTGGCCAGGCCACTGCGCCTCGCCACTGCCCTCTCCGAGCTTCTTGGTCCCGAAGCATTCTGGACTCGCGCCGACCCGCAGATGGTTGCCATCGTCCTCGTCGGCGATGTCGCGCCGCGCCAGCCGAAAGGCAAGGGGAAGGAAGGCGCGCCGGGCGTCGTCAACGTCAAGATTGGCCGCTACGCCATCCTCGTAGAACTCATTCTAGCCCTAAAGGCTGTCAAAGCGCCGTCATCGCAACTCGCCGCATTCGCAGAGGCTCTCGAGACGAGGCTCGGCGCGATGCTCGAGGTGGAAGAGAGAGAGAGCTCGCTGCCGAGCGTGTACCGCTCTCTCGTGGCGCAGCTGGTTTATGCCCTCCGGACGTCGTCTGGTCTCGTCAAGCGTACGGCAGCAACGCGCATCGCCGTGCAGTGGTATGCCTCGCCGTCCTCGTCCTTCAACGCCGTCCCAGGCCTTGAGGCGAGCCAGGTCCAGGCCCTGTCGATGGTCTACAAGAGCGACACGGAGATGGCAACCAAGAGCGCACCGCGCCTCGCAAGTCTGCAAGTGCCACTCTCGGAGTCGCTGCCGAAACTCCTTGTTGTCGTGCAGGCCAGCTTGGCCTCGGAAGACTGGGGAACCCTCCTCCACGTCGTGTGGGATCGGTATGGGCAGATGGGCCAGCCGACAGACAAGCTCACTTTCCTGATGATGAAGTGCGCCGAGGCTGCTAGAGGCGGTCTGAGGAATCTCGTTTCCACCGAACTATTCAAGTGGGTCATTGGTGGGCGCCGTTTGCTGACAATAGCGCCGGACCAACCGTACGCAGCCGCGCACTCCTCAAACTCGCCATGCTGTACGGATATAGATACCAGGTATACACCCAGGAGACCGTTACAGACCGCCGAGGGCTCAATTTCCGGTTCCCACACCGCACACTCGAGTTCGTCATGGCCGACATGGGCAGCCAGAACTGGGTGACGCCCCGCGATGCGCAGGACGCTGCATTGCAGAAATATGGCCGTTCGCTCCCGCTCGAGCTGCGGCAGCGTCTCATGGAGCTAGGCTGGACGGAGGACGAGGAGATGACGGCGAGCGATATCGAGCGCGTGCCGGTGACGATGGTACCGCCGACGGGCAAGGACGCGGCCACCGTCGATCCCAAGCGCACTCCGAACAAGTCTCCACAAATCAAGCGCCAGGGCTCCAACACTTCCATGCGCTCCAACAGCCAGAAAGTCCATCGCGCCGTTATTCCACCAGACCTTGTCGCCGTCGTGCTCGACCAAGCGCGCCTGCTCGCCACGTCGGACGACATTGTTGTCGAGTTACTGTCCAAAGAGCTCGTGCGCATGTTCGAGCGCGACGACCCGGCTATCTTCATGCGCCCCGTGTCCGAGAGCCTCCCTCACGACATTGGCAGCGCGCTCGTCCGCCTGAACGGCGTCATTGCCCAGCCGACCCCCGGCTTTGCGTATACCGCTGTCAACGCGTTGGTCGGATACCTCAAGACTGCCGTACGTAACGACACAGCGCTCCCACACTGGGCGCCCATTCTTGGCACCATCGCCCGCCTCGTCCCGCACGTTTGTGAGATCTCGCTCCGCGACATCCGCAAGACCAAGGCGGAGCACGTCCTCCTCCCAGCCTCGATTTACGAGACAGAGGGCGGGTTCAAGCTACACAGACCGTGGCAGGAGGACGTCCTCCTCGACGTCCAGACGTCGCAGTTGATCATTCTGGCGAACATGCTGCGGGCGAATCCACGCGACGTATACCTCATCAAGAAGATGCTCTTCAACCTCCAAGTGCAGGAGAGCATGCGGTACCTCCCCTTTGCTCGCGCGTGGATCGAGCTGATCATCGACCTGTTCTTGACTGTCAACAGCAACTATAACGACCGCGCCGAGTTGCGCCACTTCCTGTATAACATCAACACTGTGCTGACGCTACACGGCGTCGACGACCTTGTCGTGGCTGCACATGCTATGAGAGCATTGTCGCTGTGCGCCACGCGCTTCCGGCGTGTATTCGCGAGTATCGGCTTCGTCCAGATTATGGGGCCTGTCTACAACGTCTACGTCAAGGGACACGAAGGTATTAAGGATGCTGTCGAGTACGCATGTCGCTCGTTCTATCGCATCCACCAGGACGTCTTCGTCTACCAGCTCTGCCTTGCGCTCGCGGAGAACCCGTTCGAGCCGAAGGCCGCTTATGACCTCTTAGCATGCCTCTCGTTCGGCGACGTGCCCGAGTCCGGTGTGCCTAGTGGCATACGCGGCTTAAACGACAAGCAGGAGATCGAGGCGCTGGTGCAGATGCTCAGCGGCGGAGCCGAGGTCTCGCTTTCTGAACTGGGCACTCGCGCGGCCGCTCGCCAAGAGCAGCGGGTGGCCAACCTCTCCCTAGAGCCCGTGGTCTTCCCCACAGACAACATCATACGCCTCCTGGTCACCGTAATCGCCGTCAACGCGGCCTCGCGGCGCGGCATCAAGCTCATGGACCTATTCGCCGCTCTGGCGCCCCACATCCACGCCGCTGGCGATGGACGGAGCCGGTCGTTGCTCGCCGAGGCCGTGGACGTCATCGGGCGCTTCATCCAGCGCATGCGCGCGAGCGACGACACGGCCCTCCAGCGCCTGCTCCCTGGCGACGAGGCGAGTAACCCCGACTGGCCGGCTGCAAGGCGTGCCTACATCCGCCTGGTCGATTCATTCACCCAAGCCGGCGGCGCCATCAATGTCAACGCCACGCGCCGGCTGCTCGATATCGTCATGCAGGTCCTCCACGGCGACGGTAATGGTGCATCTAGCTCGGCGGCGTCCAACATTCTCGGCTCTCTCGCCCGCTCCCACTTGGCATCACCCGACTCGACGGGTTTCCTCCAAGACCTCGTCCCGGCGTACCGCCAGCGTATCGCCACAGTGGACTTTTCGGGTGTTCTCGAGGCCATCTCAGCCTTAATCAGGCGGAGCGCATTCCGACTCTCCCCAAGCCTCTCGCGCCTCGTCGTGCGTGACTACATCGGCCCCGCTATCCGCATGCTGGCTCTCGCGTCCGAGGAATCCATGGCCTTCGTCGTCCCCCTGCGCAAAGCCACCGTCGAACTACTCTCGCTCGCCGTCTTCCTCCCGGGAGTCGACGCACTCAGCGTGCTCGAGCACGTTGGCGCCTCCGCCGGCCTGCTCGCCGGCGTCGTTCTCCCCCTCTGTCTTCTGCTTGAGCGCCCGCACGACGTCGACCGGGACGACATCTACGGCGGGCTGTGGATCCGGATCCTCCGCCTCTCTCTCCGCCCGACGCGGGGCAAGCCCGTCGCGCAGGCCGCCCAGGCGGCCCTCGCGGTCCAGATTGTCAAGATCGTCGCGGTCCGGGTACCAGACTGCATCTCGGCCGAACGCGGATTGTGGTCCTACCTCGCGGCATACGTCAAGACCGCGGTCGACGACGGCAGTGGCCGCTTCCTCGCGGACACGTCCGCGCCCCGCATCGTCGACTGGATGATGTGGTCCCTGTTCGAGCTGCTCAGCCTGTACCGCATGCCGCTGGCGTTGTCCCTCCGTCTGCGGATCCAGCAGGCCTTAGCCGCTGTCGTCCATGAGCGGGAACACGGCGTGTCCCGCCCCTCGTCTGTGGGGAGCAGTACGAGTGCGAGCGCGAGCGCGAGCGCGAGCCACCCACTGGCGGGGTACAGCCCCGTGCGCAGCCTGTCGGGCTTGGTGCGCCGGCCGTCCGCGCGCGTCAGCCCACTCAACCCGGGCCACCGCGCGACATCACTTAGCCCCAGCGCTCCGTCGCATCCCTCCCCGCTCTCGGCTGTGCCGGAGGGCCACGCGCCCGCCTCGCCCACGTCGTCGACCGGACACACCGGGCATGGACCTGCATCGAACTCTCCGGCTCGGTCGTCTGGCATCCTCGCGCCCGACTCCCGAGCCGTGTCAGGTGGCCTGTCGCCGTATCCGCCCTCCCCTAAATCAAACATGGCGAACCTCACCTCCTCGCCCTCGACCCCCACGCACGCCCGCGAGACGTCTATAACGATACGCGAGCCGGCCCAGCGGCCCCTGTCCACCGCCTCCGCCGCGTCGGCCATCTCGGCCTACTCCACGCCTTCGTCCATCCACTCGCAGCACTTCCGCGACGCCTCGTCGCGGCGCGCGACGCTCACGCACCTCGCCCAAGCCTCGTCCACGCCCATCCGCCCCTCCTTCTCCGCGCTCTCCGCGCGCCGCGCCTCCCGGCCCACCTTCGACGCCTTCGCGCCCTCTCTAGCCTCGTCCACTGCCTCCGCGCCCGAACCAGCCGGCCGGTTCCGCTTCCCCTCCTCGGCTCCGCGGCCAGGCGAGCGCGGCGCCATCGTCCACCTCCTCGGCCCGGCGCGCGTCGCCGCCGCCGCCGGCAATCCCGACGCCTTCGCCTTCAGCGGTACCGGGGACCCCAAACGCGAGGCGCTCAGGGCCCAGCTTAGGTCGGAGCGGCTGGCCGAGGCCGCGCGGCGCGCGCTGCTCGTCACGATGGTCGTGTTCGGCTACGACGTCGACGGCGACGTGGAGCTGCATGCGTGGAGTGCGCCGGACGCCCTTGTGAGTTGGCCTTTGCCTTGTCTCCTCTCCACCCTTCCTTCCGCTGCCGCTTCCCACCCCCCCCCCCCCCCTCCTCCCCTACCCGCACCCCACGCTGACACACAGCACTCGATTACGGAGCAAACACGCGCGCTCGTGGAAGACGAACTTGTCGAAGTGTTCAATCCGCCCGCTGCCGATCGGCGCCTCAGCCGCGCCAATCTAGAGGCCGCGTCTTCGAAGGGCGATGAGGACGGCGAGCACAGCGACGACGAGAAGGCGTCCAAGCGCTCGTCGGCTTACTCCAACCCTTGGGACGAGCGGGACGTCGACCAACTGCCCCAGCTGAGCTATACGCTCAACCACGGGTTCGAGGAGGGATACTCCCTGACGACGGATACGAGTGGCGTGTACTCGTCAGCGCGGGACTCCACTGGCCCGAACTCTAGCATCGCCCGCGACATCCCGGTCGTGGCTATCTCCCACGCTTAGATACCCTGCATCGCTATACATACCTACTCTGTGCTGTAAGAGAAACGTTGAACCGAACGATAAATGACAAGTAACAAAATGACATGATGGATGTATCGCGATATGCTATGGAGAGGGATGTACTATGCGGGGAACCAGGGGAGTGGAGACTATGGGTCTTAAATGCTCGAGTCCATAGCTCAGTAGATGCGCGGTCGCAGGCCCATGGAACGGAGTCGGAGGCGAGGTGGAGGAGGACTACATGGGCGAGTTCGGAGGCGCGCATGCTACACGCGCTCCGCAGTCGCCGGCTTGTTGCGGAGGTGGGGAGCGTTGCTGGCGAGGTCTGGGAGTAAGCTACAGCCATAGAAGGACGCCACGTGAGCTTACCTTTGACCTTGCTCTGGGGAGAGGCCGAACGCTTGCCTTTGTTTGGCCTGTTGTCAGCGGAAAGGCACCGCTCTGTTGTCTCTTACCTAGGGAATGTCTTCTTTGGCGCGAGAGCGGGACGAGTGCGCACCGGCTTGCCCAGCTTGGGACGAGGATTCGCGACAGGCTTGGGTGGCTTTGTCGGGGTGCTGTCCATCTCAGCCGTAGACGGGACGGGTGTAGTGCTGCCAGACGCCTGGATGTAAGCTAGCCTCGTCAGCTTGCAGCTTACATCTGCATCACCCCGAGGACGGCCGAAGCCAGAGCGACCAATGACTTTGCGAACGTCTCCGCCAACGGCTGCACCTATACCGCGTGCGACAGTGACCATCTTCGGAGTCTGTGGCGCCTTGTTCTCATCCTGGTGAAGGGCGCGCTCAGGAATGTGAGCCTTGGTGTGGATGCGTGGCGACGGCTGAACTGGAATCTTGCGAGGGAGCTTGGGAGGCAAGTGCTGTGATGTTAGAATCAGCTATGCTTCTCCGACTCACCACTGGGCTAAGATGGATCTCGCGAAGGCCTTGAACACGACGAGGCTGGGGAATACGAGAGGGAGCTATGGTCAGTTGAGCACGTCTCGGACGGCAACCAGTACTCACCACTTTTCGCCTTGCGCTCCTCGATCTTGGGTGGCACCATGTCCACCCACTCTTTGAACTCGCGCCTCTTCTCAAACCTGGTCAGCATCGCCGCCCACCTCTGCTGCCAGTTTGGATACCGATCGTAGATGGCCACCTCCATGGTGTGCAGGCTTTCACAGAGGTAGAACTCGCCGTGTTGCTGAGCGAGGAAACAGATATCTCGGAGGACGCTAGGCGATACTGGGTTCCGAGCACTCAGGTCGCTCCGAGAGCGCGGGCTGATGCGAATGCTGCTGGAGGGCAGGTCGTTGGGGTCGTACATGAAGGGGTGGGTTAGGACGTCCTCAATCTAACATCAGCACTGTCCACGTCTTCAACCTCACAGTGAAGCGCCTGCGTGGATCGCGCTCGAGCATTCCCATGATTAACTCCGCTACGCCGCCGTCACGCAGGTCGCTGTCTGCCCAACTCCACTGTGGCTGCCCCCTCAGAAGGACCTTCCTGAAGTCCTCGCTGGTCATACGGTCGTCACGGACGTAAGGGTGAGGTAGACGCAGCAGCTTGCAAAGAAGGATACCCAGGGACCACACCTCGGCAGCAAAGGGATCGTAGTAGCTGTCGCGCTTTGGTCAGGAGAAACTATATGGGTATCACTCACTTGTACCTTCTCTGGACTCGAGTAGTCAACAGTACCGCCAAGGCTTTGGACATGCCCGCCGTCAGGGACGAAGTGAGCAAACCCAAAGTCGGCGAGGACGGGCAGGACGCGGTTGTTGTGAGTCTTCTCGAGAAGGACGTTGCCGCGCTTGATATCTTCGTGACTCACACCAAGACGGTGGAGAGCCTCAACGGTTCTGAGCAGCGCGCGGAAGAATGGAATAACCTGCTCAGTGGTTCTTGGCGCGATACTGTCTGTAAGATCGCCGTCGTAGCGCTTGAGGAAGACGTATCTGAAGTGAGCCTCCAGTGGGAAAGTGTCACCCACGTCCAACCTTCCTCCTCCATCATGCCCTCGAGTTGAACGATGCCTGGGATGCCAGCTCCGGAGAGTGCTTTGAGGAGGACGATCTCTTTGTGTGCCTCGATTGCATCGATGATCTGGTCTTTGGTGAGTGGGACACCAGGGACAGCGTGAAGGGCTGGGACGATCTTGCAGGCTACTTGGTGCCCAGTCTGGCGGTGGGTTGCTTCGCGGACATGTGCTGCTGTTATAGTGTTGTTGACGGGTTGGCGACTCACCATAAGCACCGTGGCCAAGGGTAGCCCCGAGGTCATATTCCCCGATGCGCGTGAGGCGGCCGCGGGGTGTGTCTACCCAGGCTGCCATCGTGGGAGCTCCCAGTAGCGGGGGAAAGCTGCGTATGTGAAGAAGAGAAGGTTGGAGTGTCGGCGCGTTGTTGGCGTGAGGGCGAGGAGCAAGGAAGGGGTGGATGCAATGGCGACCAAGACGGCGATGGCGTGTCTGCTCTTGCAAGAAGAGGCAAGAAGCACTGAATGAGCTGTGAGAAGAAGCGTAAGACGAATCAACGAAATGAAGGACTTGGAAAGTCACGAAGTGACAAGAGATGAAGTGAGAAGATGAGAAGAGGTGAGGAAGGAAGGAAGGTGAGTGCAGTACAGTAGGCTGCTGGCTGGGCTGTGACTACTGTAAAGTGGCACCTTCCCTCCCTCTACAGTATTATGCCTTTCCCTTGCTTGCGACACTCACCAAGCATTACTCGGATGCATAGTCAGCTACGCCTCGCCAAGCTCACAGATATGCTCACACACGCACAACTGCTCTCCCTCTCGAGCGTGAGTGGGCACGGGGAACTTTTAAGCAGCAGCGCTTGCATGAACATTGCACCGAAGTGCTGTCAATTGTGCTCCCGATTGACTGATGCCCAGGTGGCAGATGGCGCATTCGGCCAAGATAATAATCGATACATACATGCAAGATCTATATGCGACATCATGCCTCCGTCGTCGACCGCAGCTGATGCGGCATCATCCGCCTCACCCTCCTCCTTACCACATACTCGGCCAGCCCAAATACCAGCGCATCAAACAACCCCACCGACAGGGTCATCCAACTACTTAACAGCGCGAGCGCCGGACTGGGCGTGGACGAGCTCATATCGTACACGAGGCGCACGAGCGTGATGCTGAAGTTGAACATGTACGCGAGCGGGAACCAGAGCATGAGCAGCGACGCCTGGCGATTGAAGTATGCAGTGGCGCTCTCGGTGGGGCGCGCATCACTGGCGGTGCCAGTATCGACGGCGTTGGCGCGGAGGAAGTCGGTGAGTGTGGGCCCGTCGTCGTCGCTGTCGCTGTCGTCGAGTGGGTGGGAGGGCTTGTACGCCGGTGCGTCAGAAGCAGGCTCGATGTCCCTAGTCGAAGCTGTGCTGAATGGGTCCTTGGGCTCGACGGGCTCAATGCCCAGGCCGTGCTTGCCGTCTTGCTGCTTAAACGGGTCGCCGAAGGTGATGGTCTCCCCTTGTCCAGATGCTGCGGACAGGCTTGGCCGGCCGAGACGCCGTGGCGTCCGGTTGCGGTCCTTGTCGAGATCATCGGAGAAGGTAACGCTGCCGACGCTGCCTCGTGGCTCAAAGTATTTCTCGCTCCAGACGATCGCGCCAACACTGCCTTTCCTGGGATCTATTGTTGGCGTATTTATCAGTGTCGTGGGTGTGGTTGGCTCAGAGCCGACGCGGGTGGTGGTGGCGGAGACCGAAGCTGGTGCGAGCTCTGTGGCAGGCGAAATTGTTGGGAGCTGTGTTCCGACTGGCGGAGTCGTGCGAGACATCGGCTGCGACGGTGGCGGCGGCGGGGAAAGCGGACGCGATGCCCTTCGCCCATCGGATGTCGTGGGAGAGAAGAAGGACGTCGACGGCGACGGAGGAGCCGAAGCACCCAATCCTGTGCCAAACCTGCTCCCCTTATCACGATACTGGTCAACCTTGCAAAACTCGAGTGCCTCCCACGGCGCGGCCGGGTCGACGTCCTCGTGTCCCCTGTCGGCACACACGCAGCCTTTCGACACGCGCCGCAGCTTCCTCCCCGCTCCTTGGACAGCCGATACCGTACCCTGTGAGAACGAGCTCACACTCGTCGTGTATTTATTCGAGCTTAGGTTGATCGTGTCAGGGCGGCGGAGGAAAGAGAAAAGGCGCGAATAGAGAGCAAAGAGGACCACGAAGACGAAGGCGCGAGGGACGAACTGGACTAGGTCGCGGTCCAGCTGGTGGTGGTGGCGGCTCGCGTAGGTGCACATGGTCGAGGTGTTGGCGAAGCCGACGGTGGCGAGCCAGATACCAGAGTGGAGGAAGGAGAGGGCCCACACGGCGGGCCAGGTGGTCCACGCGTACTTCTCGAGCGCAGTTGTGAACGGGTGCATAGGGAGTTTCTGCTGTCAGAGGGTGTGCAGGGGATGGTGTTTGACTGAAGGAGAGGAATGCAAGGGGTAAACAATATGTTGTTGGATGTTGCATCAGAAGAGAGGGGTACTCACCAGGAGACAAAACGTCGCGACAGCAATGCACAGCGTCCATAGATTCTGGGCAAACACAGCCGAGGTGAAGAAGAATGCCTGGGCATCACAGCTCGTCGACCCCGTCGCAATCGCGTTTCCAGATAAGAACAGTGCCTCAGTCGGGAGGGCAGTTAGGGAGATGAGGATGTCGCTCGACACAATGCCCATGAGGAGGCGCACGCGCACTTTGCCCCGCCCATTACGCCACAATGAGGCCAGGAGGAAGAGACCGCAGAAGAGGGAGATGACGGAGATCGCAACGCCGCCCACGGCGGTCGCCATTCTCCATGGCTCCATGGTAGTCGAGGAGTGGGTGTACGTGAGACGGAGGGCTATCGTTGTGGACACATGCCGCGGGTCGAGCGGAGTTGGACGAGCTGCGCTTTCTCGGTAAGTAGAATGTGTGAGGGGGGAGTCGCTCGAGGAGATGGGAGCCAGTGGTCAGCTTATAGGTCAGTTGCATGCTCGATTGCTGTTGATGCACAGCGTCCAGCCGTCATGTAACATCAGCAAGATAGGTACAGTAGTTGTCACCAACGCAGTAGAACAACGCAGGAGTTCAGGTCACGGAATAATCCCCCAGCTTGGCATCCCTGTCCCACCTCATAAAAAGTGTCCGCCTGGGCTCTCCCAACTCATTCCGAGTCGCTGACGTGCAGGCATGCACATCATCCCTCCCCTTCCTGCCAATGCAGCATATCTCCGCCGAACCCTCATTCCAGGCCATCGACCGAAACGTGCATGCCTAGGCGAGGACGTGTTGTTCTCACTTTACATTATTTTGCCGGTGGAGGAGAGGTGGAAAGGATAATGGAGACATGGATGTGAGCGCCACCAGATTCGCATTCAAATGTCGCTTGTAATTTCCCCTGAAGGATTGAAATCAGACGGGATGGCGTTAAGAATCGCCGCGGGCATTCAACTTAAGTTATGAATAGGGGACTGCGTCAACCCAGACATGTGAATAAGGCGAGGATCGCTAGCCCTTCCTAGAGGACACTGAATGCCTGCCATCGTCACAGTGAATAGGCGATCAGTGGGCGCCAGGTGGTGCGCATCAGCAGTCGGCTTCACCATCCCACACCTGCCACAACATGATTAGAACACTTCCAAACTGCCCACTTCTCGGAACGAACGACAACGAACGAAAGGTGGCGCTGAAACCGCGGGAAGGCGTACTCAAGGTGACAACAATGCTGCTTGAAACAGATGCAACAGTACAGTGTGCCAAGACCTGATCGGCCCTCTAGGTTGGCAGGTTATACCACGGATAAACACAATGATGATGAACGCTACCCCTGTGGTGGTCAAGTCGAGCTTGGTGAAGCAAGTGGTGGGCTGAGCCGCAGCTAGCATCTCGGCCGATCCAGGCCGAGAAGCGACGAGCAGCGATGAGGGCGGAGTGTGTACTACTAGTCGCCGTCCACAACTCCCCGAACCCTGGCTCAACTCCGAGGTCATCGGCGTTCAAGTCGACTTGGCTTAAACACTCGAGCTCGGCGTCCCTCACTCCCCATACTACGGCTCCACCCGTATCGACGTTCGCTCATGATGACCCATTCGCCTCTCCGTTGAGCAGCGTGGAGAGCCAACGCGCCTCCGACTCCATCTCATCCAGCGTCCGCGGCTTCCGCTCAGCGTCCGCCGGCACCTGCCACCCGCTCTCCCTCCGCCGCCGTGCCGCCTCAGCCTTCTCCCGCTCTCTTAGCGCCTCGTTAGCAGCCACCTTAGCCGCCATCTCTCCCTCGTCGCGCGCCGACGTGTTCCAGACTAAGTCTGCCTCGAGGTTGCGCTCGCTCTCCTCGAGCGCAGGGTAGACTTTGTCGGGCTCGCCACCGAAATCGGTGCGCAGGCGCGGAATAATGTGGACGTGGACGTGAGGGACAGATTGGCCCGCCGAGGAGCCGTCCTGTCGTCAGCGGCTGGCGACAAAGGTGGGGCGAAGAGTGGGGGACAATGGGTAAGAGGGACAAGGGAGACAGCCTGTGAGGCGAGGAGACGCAGGACTCACTTGGACGGCGATGTTGAGGGCCTCGGCTTTGTAGGCAACCTCGACGACGCGGCCGACGCGCTGGACGCTCTGGAACAGGTCGGACACCTCGGAGGTGTTAAGGTCGGCGAGGCGCGGCACGATGCGCTTGCTGATGATAAGGACGTCTGGTATGAGCGCGAGTCAGAGCTGGACGGGGCACGACGGGGCACCTACGACCGGGTCCCAAAGGCTTGAGGTTGACGATACCGAGCGAGAGCGGCGTCTCGAAGAAGACTGGCGTTAGTAGGGATAGTAGGGAGGAGCGCGTCGCATAGACCCGAGAGAGAGCTCGGGTGGAGCCCTCGAGACGGAGGACACACCTTGCCGCGTCACATCGAAGACCGAGAACAGGTGCCGCGCCGCCATCCTAGCCTCTTTCGAATCAGATGAAGTAATGACAGTGGATATTGTTGTTGTTATTGCCGAAGACAGACCAAGATGTCGTCGAGAAGCTGTTGAGTGGTGGGACATGAAAGTGGGCCAGTTGGCCGGATGGGGCTGTCAGGCACAACCATCGTCACGAATGCGGAGATGTGAGACCATGTCCGTGATGGGCGACTCATCTGTTCCTGTTGTTGTGTGTGTTGGGTGGCAAACGGCTGTTCCACTACCGCTTCCGACCGCTCTTGTCGACGTTGCATCCTTGTCACTTCTGTCCATCTCTCAAAGCCAACAACTGGTTCATTGTTTACTCGTCGTTGTCACTGTATCCCTCTCGGCGCTAGCACTCGGCGTCGTCGGCAGCGTAGCCTGCACGCGTGCCCCCTGCCCTCGCTCCCCTAGTATACGCCAGCCACGCCCCAGCCAGCCACAATGCGCACCTTCTCCTTCTTCGACTCGGACGGGCCGTCCACTCCCAGCTCAGCATCCGTCATATCCCTCCCGGACACAGACAGCGACGACGACTTCGAGGTCATCCTCATGCCGTCGTCGAGCGCCGCCTCGCCTGCGCCACTTTCACTCACTACCAGTAACGACCTTCCCTCCGTGACCGACAGCCTCGGCTCACTGTCCCTGAGCGGCTCCGGCAGTGGAAACGGCAGCGAGAGCGAGATCGAGAGCGAGAGGGCGCGCCGAGCGGCCAGGCGCAGCGGCGCACCGAGCCCAGCTGAGGTGCTGGGTGCGTCTCGTCGTACCAGCGTCTCAAGTGGGCGGGCAGGATCTGGATCTGGAAGTGACAAGGAGCACACCTTCCTCGCCCCGGATTCTGGGGCGGATGCGGATGAAGATACGGATGGGGCAAGCGTCGCTTCTGTCTCGACCGTTAGTGGCGATACGCATCGGCCGTCGCACTCGTCTGTCCCTACCAGCCTCCGCCCGACAACTGGGCATAGCTCTGCTAGTATCCTGAGTGCCTCGGACGCCCGCGAGTCGATAGACAGGTGTGTGTCTCTGGGCTCGATCCAGTTAGTGCTTTGATCGCTGAACTGATGCCAGTTTTCTGACCGATCCTTCGTTCACGAGCGATAAGGCGAATCAGTTACGTCTGTGGCAGTCGCTCTGTGTGGAGGTAAGTTGTTTCGCTTTGACGCATGTAACTGACAGCAGCTCGGCCTGGTCGGTCTCGAGGACGATGACACGCCCCCCGCGCACCTCTTCTCCGCCCGTCCGCGTACTCCTACCCGCTCCCGTCGCCGTGATAGGGACAGTGACGGCGACGACGACGACGACAACGATGCCACGCCCACGACCTCGCGCTCCGCCACGCCCACTCAATCTCTCCCGCCCCTTCCCACATCGCTGAACCAGGCGAAGCGCCTCCTGAGCGCCCGCGCCCACGTCAACATTGGCCAATACCTTGCCGCGCGCGCCGATCCCGCCCGTCACACGCAGTCAGACGCTGTGGGCAAGTACGCGGATCTGGTGTATCCGAGTGCGACGAGCTTGATGCGTTCGATGCGGCGCGAGTTCGCGTTCGTGCCCCTCGACGATGCCAAGCGCGAGTGGCTGCAGCCCCTGCTCAAGGACTTTGGGTTCCGCCGTCGGCGCGGCCAGGCGTGAGCTGTCGTGCTAGGGTGAGGGAGGAGGGTAAGGAAGTGGCTGGCCCAGGCGGGCGCCCTCTCCAGACCTGGCTAGGAGGCGAAATTGCAGTAGCGAGATCGAGATCTCGAGTGATATCAACGACTATCGAGAGTTCCTGCAAGAGTGGACAATTAAAGACGCCAGACACCTGTTGTTATATCAAGCGTAGATGTAGATGTTGTATGCTGTGTATATGAATGCCTGCTCCGTTCTCTGCAGTAAACATCCCATAGCTGTCTTCCTACCGCTGCTTACAACGAGCCGAGAAGGCACCCACCGCGGCATTAGGCTGGCTTGCAGTGAATCGAAAGATCCATTAACAGTTTGGATTAACTAAGGTTAATACAAATTTGCTCCCGCCATTTCTAATCCTCGTGGTCAGGCACGTAACCAACTCGCCTCCATATTGTTTCCGACTGTCACTTGCAACTCGTCAACTCGTCCGTCAACTCCATCAACTCCATCACCTCTCCCCATCGTTAACGCATCGCCGCTCGCATCGGCGCACAAAACAAGGCGCCCCAGCGGCAGCCATCACTCCCCCACCTCTCCGGCCGACCTCTTGTCCTCGCCATCATCTAGACCGCACAATCCATTTTCGCACCGCTTCGCATCCATCCCGCATTCATCTCGTCTCGTATCCGCATCCGGCAGCTTCTCATCCACACACCAGTGTCTATCAACACACCGCATATCGACTCGTCTTGCTGCCATCCCCATCGACCATCGCCGCTCCATTCACTAGCCGTCGCGCTGCTCGCTCGACGCCATGAAGGACTCGAACTGGTCGAATCCGCTCGACCGCGCCGGGCCGTCGCGCGCCTCTGCGTCGCCGACGAAACGCTCTGCGTCGAGCCCGTCCAAGCTGTCTAGCACTGTTCACGTGACGATCCAGCCTCCTCCTACGCACGCTCTGCCGCCCCGCCCCGTACCGCTGGCCGAGCGGTTGAGCGATCCAAGGCCCGAGGCGAATGGCAAGGAGAAGCCCAGTGAGCGGCGTGCTGCAGGAGGTCAAGGGCCAGGCCGGATTGGAGGGCCAGGAGGAGGCGGAGGAGGACCAGGGAGAGAAGGCCGTAGTGTCAGCGACGGCCAGCGGGGCCTTAGTATACGCGGATCTGCCAACGGCCCGCCACCACCGAACAAGGGCCCAGCTGCACCGGCCAATAACGGCCCCAGCAATCCAGCCCTACTAAGCAGCCAAGGCAGCAACAGGGCGAGATCGCCTGGCGGCGAGTCGTTCGGCTTGGGCCCCTCCCGCAGCTCGCAGCCGAGCGGCCGTGATCGCGACGACCGCGGTGACGCGCGCGATGATCGAGACCGTAGCCGCCGAAGCCCAGGACGACGCAGCCGCAGCCCGATGCCAGGGCGAGACCGCGCTGGTGATAGCTACCAGCCCGACCTGCGCGATCGCCTCAGCTACGACGACCGCCCGCGTGGGCACGGCGACAGCTATCACCCGGGACCCTCGGCTCCCCACGGCGACAGCTACCACCCCGGGCCACCGGGTCCCCACGGTCACGGCGATCCCCGCGACATGCGTGAGCGGCCTTACGACAGATACGAGCCTGACCCGCGAGGACGCGGGGGCCCGCGCGTATATGACGATCGCCGAGGGGACTGGCGCGATGACCGGCGCGGTGGACGGTACCACGATTCACGGGACTCGCGGGATTGGAACGGCGGCCAGAGATACCTCCCGCGGTCACGGTCGCGATCGCGCGATCGGAGATTCGACGGACACGGCGACAGAGGCAGGGGAGAGCGACGCAGACGGACGCCGACGCCAGAGAAGGATGTCGAGGAAGGCGAGATCGACGAAGACCCCCCTGTTGAGCCCAAGAGCGAGGAAGGTGAAGTGCCAGCACCGTCGTCCTTCCCACCGCCTCCGCCTCCAAAGTCGCCGCGCAGGGAGGCACCTCATCCTCCACACCACTCTGCTCCTCCTCCGCCACCACCGAGCCACGAGCCACCCCCTCCGCCTACGCACGAGCCGCCGCCCCCACCTCCCCCGGAGATTGACGAGCCCCCTCCTCCGCCACCGAGAGGTGGACCACCATCAACGGAGCCTCCTCCGCCCAGCTCACCCTCTCAAGCTCCCCCACCCCCGCCAAAGTCGCCAAGGAAGGAGCACCGCCGCGCCAACCCCAGTGGCAACTTTGCGCCCAACCGCAACCTTGTTGAGCCGCCCACGCGCGTATCTACTCCAGTAGGCAAGGACGCCATGGCCAAGGATCGAGCGGGACCCAAGCTGTTCCGCTTTCCGACCGACGAGCAGGAGTTTGAAGCCTACGGGCGGTACTTCAAGGGCACGACGACGCTCGCGGCGTACGACATTGGCGCCAAGCTCGGCGAGGGCACGTTCGGAGTCGTGACCAAGGCGATGGAGCTGGCTTCTAAGAAGCACGTAGCGTTGAAGAAGTTGATCACGCACAACCCGCGCGACGGCGTGTCGGTGACGACTGTGCGCGAGATCAAGATCCTGAAGGAACTGAAGCATCCCAACGTCGTCCCGATCCTCGATATGGTTGTGCAAAGGAGTGAGTGTCACCGGCCGAGGCAAGCTGACAGCGCAGAGGTCCCGTCAGACAGGAGCGAGCGCGGTGAAGTGTTCATGGTGTTTCCTTTCATGGACCACGACCTCTGCGGCCTGTTACTCAACAAGGATTTCCGCATGACGCACTCGACTGCCAAGCTGCTGTTCAAGCAGATCCTGGAAGGGCTGCAGTACATGCACTCGAACAACATCATCCACCGCGATCTCAAGACCGCCAACATCCTTGTGTCGAAAGAGGGGCAGGTCATGATTGCGGACTTCGGCCTCGCGCGCACACTTGGCAACGAGCCAATGCCCAAGCACAGCCCACACGAGTACACCAACATGGTGGTGACGCGGTGGTACCGTGCGCCCGAGCTGCTACTCGGCGACACGCAGTACGGCACGGCCATCGACCTGTGGTCCATGGGGTGTATATTGGGCGAGATGTACCACCGCGAGCCGATCTTTGCGGGCGAGTCAGAACGCGACCAGCTGTTCAAGGTGTTTGGACGCGTCGGCCCCCCCTCGCAGGAGACGTGGCCAGGATGGGACAAGCTGCCTGGCAACTCCGAGGCGATCGGGCATCCATGGGACAAGACGCCTCGCGAGACGCCCCTTCTACAATGCGCCCGGAATTGGCAGTAAGTCTCCGTAAGCACTCAGAACGCGCTGACAGCAGAATGGACAGAGCCGGCGCGGACCTCATGTGCAAACTCCTCCAGCTCGACCCCGCCAAACGCCCTACCGCCAGCGAAGCACTCGAACACGTCTGGTTCTGGGTCGAGCCCCTCCCCGCCAAACTGGGCAGCATTCCGTCCGTCGAGTCCTCGCACGAAATGACCTCGCGCGAGCGCCAGCCCCCAGCGCAGCACCGCGCACCGCCCCGCCAATCGGGCCCCCCGGCATGGAGCCAGGCGCCGCGCCCGCCTCCGCCTGCCCACCACCCCGCCTGGACGGCACCAGCAGCAGCACGGGCGCGGCGGCTTCGGGGGCCGCCGCAGCAGTTCCGCCCTCCGCCGCCGGGCGCGCTGCCGAGCGCGCCGGCGTACCCTTCGCCCATAGGGGGCATGGGGATGGGAGCGGGGATGGGAGGAGGCATGGGGATGCCGCGCAGTGGAGCGCCCCCGCCGCCGTTCAGGTTAGCGGGCAGGCCGCCGAACCGGGGCCCAGGAGGGCCAGGAGGGCCAGGTGGCATGGGAGGGCCGGGGATGGGAAGGGCCGGAGGGCCTGGAGGGATGGGAGGGCCTGGAGGGCCTGGAGGCATGGGCGGACCAGGAGGACCGGGAGGCTTTAGACTCGCCGGGGTGCGCGGCCGACCAGTGGCCCGAGCTTCGGCGGCGGTCCAGGAGGCCCCATGGCCCGGCCACCGAAGCGCGGGCCCGGGGAGGAGGCGTGGCGCGCGGAGAAGCGGCAGCGGGGGAACGACTCGTTGCCGTATTAGTCGCCGCGGACTCCGTGGCTAGAGTGCGGCCAAGTGGCAGGCAGGTGGTGTCGAGAGGGGTCAGCCGAGCAAGCGCGCTTGGAGAGGGGAGAGCCGCGATACCACACCCGTAGAATGCATGGTACATATTCATGTTGGTGACTACAGGCGAGTTGGACTCAATCCTGCAGCTAGCTAGAGGGTAATGTGAGCTGTTCGAGCTCCTCACAGTACCTCACGATGCAGTTAATCTTGGCCAAACTTGCTGTCCTAGGCTTCTCAGCGATCCGCACCAATCTGCGCCCTCGTGCTCGACCCGCGGCACACAGGCCTCGCCGCGATCTTCACGGTCTTCATGATCGCCACACACAGACGCGCGCACACAGACACAGATGGACAGGTACAAGAGCGACACACAACTCGACGCCCGCCGATCACCTGCACGGTCCTCCACTGACCTCCGTTGACCTCCTGTGACCTCCATTCACCTCCACTCCTCTGAAATCCCGACGTCCCAACTTCCCAAGCCGCTCTTCGCTTCTGCACCTCCATCTGATGTGATGCATCTCGGACACCTCCTCGGCTCACCGCCAGATCTGCGGCCCACAGTGCGGGGCGGTGTCGTCCCATCTCCCACATCCATACGGCTCTGAAATTGTGGAATGCGATCGCCTGTCAGCCGAGCAAGACGGCCCGGACTACCGCCGGCCAAAACCAAGTGTCTGTGCAGCGTCCAGCTTGGCCGGTGGACAAACGGATGGATGGCCGGGTGGAATGCCGGCTCAAAGCCGTTAATTACGTTGTACGGCAGCGGCTGTTGAGTGAGGACGCAAGTGGCCAGAGGAGGCGGAGCCAGAGGAGCGGTAGGGACTTCCGCGGAGGCGTCGCGGAGGCGTTAGGGGGATAGAGCGAGGACCGAGGTTGGGGCAGGGTGTGCGGCATCAGGACGAGGGACCTTGGACGAGGGCAGACGGCCATTTCAGTTGACTCCGGACGCCTTTCGGCTCTCGATGCAGCTTACTACTAGTGTATTGAGACATCGTTGGAATAGAGCGAGGCGATGCGCGCTAATGAGGAGCACGTACATGAGAAGAGAGTGGTGATACTTCGCTGATGCCCGAACGAGAGCTTGGTCCGACAGCGTGCGCTATAGCAGGAGAGCAGAGGTATACAACCTGTCCAGGAGTGGCCCCCGAATCGTTGGCCCAGTTACGGTTAGTTCCTTCAACAGGGACGCGCCCCCAAAACGCCCGACCAAGCCACTGCAACTCGTCCTGGCGTGCAGCTCTGCAGCTCCGTAGCTATGCTCTATGCATGCATGCAGACATTCAGGCAGGCAGGCAGGCAGGCAGGCAGGCAGCTCTGCAGACAACTCAATACCGGCGGCGACATCTTTCTCGCCGGTCGTGCACTTTTCCTATGATCCTGAGGGACGCAAACCTTAGTTGCCACCGCCCACTGCCTACGGCCACGCCCACCACCGAGGTGTTTACGCAAGACTTTGGACGTGTAACCCCTCTTCTGCCCCTCTGTTTTTATCACACCACCACCCCCGAAACCCACACTTGTCTATCTCATCGTCGTTTTGTCGATCTTGTATTCTCATCAACACTCATTCACATTAGGCATTAATGTCGTCCGGTAAGTCCCTCCTTTCGTCTCTCTTCCCTATGCGCACGCGCATTCCCCCCCCCCCCCCCCCTCGCACCGTGCATCCCACATCCCCGTTCGCTATCTGGCACATCAGTCGACGCCACCGCCGCTAGTCCCAAGTGTCAGGGCTCGGCGTGTCCCTCGGCCTCCCTCGGCGTCCCTCGGCCTCCCCTCTTTGTGAACAACGAGTTAAAGACGAGTGTCAAAGGGTGATCGCAAGGGGGGGTCTATTCACAAAAGTACATTAGGCTAGGATGTGCAAGACGCAACCTGGATAAGGACGAGGGATGGCCGGCGAAGCATAGTACTCGCTTGGCTCGCGATCGCAGGACAGATGGCAGGACGGTGGGAGGGTGTGACGAGGTGATCAGTGGCGTTGAGAGCTGCTGCAAATCGTTTTCCATCACCACCAGCCACTCCATCACCATCACTACCTTCCTCATCACTCCCCGTCTCGTCGTCTGCGCCGGATCATACGCCAGACAGAGACGCCTTTGTCGCTCGTTCCCGCCCCAGCCTCTCGTTCATCACTCGCGCCTCCTTTAACCTTGCCCTTGCCTCTTCGCCCTCCTCGCCTCCTCGACGTCTTCGTCGCTGCCCACCTCCTCTCCTCCCCCTCTCTCCTCTTTACGCACTTCCCCCACGACACCCGCTGACATGTCTTCTCCGGCCTCCGCCTCGCGCTCCTCTCCTATCCGCCCTTCAGCCGTCCCATCGACCCCCCAATCGTCCGGAGGCGCGCCTCCCCCCGCGCCAGCGCCGTCGACCACCCAGCCGTCTCCCCAGCCGTCGTCGGCTTCGCCTGAGCCGTCTAGCCCCCCGTCGGAAAGCCCAGGATCGAGCGACCCAGGTGTAACGAGCACTCCCACGACCGAGCCTCCGACCTCGACGCCTACTACTGAGCCGTCCTCGTCGTCACCAACGTCGGAGCAGCCGCCCTCCTCGTCGCCCACTTCTGAGGTCCCTCCCTCGTCGTCCACGACATCCGAGGCGCCGCCTTCACAGACGTCCTCGTCGGCGTCGCAGCAGCCCAGCTCGGACACCTCGCAGTGGCAGTCGAACACCTCCGCGTCGCCCTCGAGCAACACTAACGGCGGCGGGTCTATCACCTCGTCGGCAGACGCCGGCCGCGGACCCACCTCGTACCACTATGTCACCGTCACCGACTCACGAGGTGTGTCTGTCACCTCTGCCGTTCCTATCAGCAGCCACAAGAACAACACCCCCGCGATCGTCGGTGGTGTCGTAGGTGGTGTGGGCGGCGCGCTCCTCCTCGCCGGCATCGCTGCCTTCTTCCTGTATCGCCGCAAGAAGAGCAAGGAGGTGGCGTTCGACGAGAAGATGTTCGACCCGCACCACTCGACCGCCACTCGGCCCTCGACCCGCTCGACAACCTCCCGCCTGCTGGCGCCGGCGGTGTTGGTATCCCTGGCGAGCCGTCGGCCATCGACCCCTTCCCTACGAGGACACACAGCACGGTAACTACGCAAGCTACGACTATGGCAACTACGACGGCCAGGCGCCGCAGCTCGCGCCCCTCCAACCGGGCGAGCGCATGACCATGCCCGATGCTAGAGACTACATGGGCGGCTACAACGCACACAACCCCGGCGGCTACGGCGTCGCCGCGGGCGTGGGTGCTGCCGCCGCTGGCGCCGGTGCGGGTATGTACGCCGACGACCCGTACTCCCCGACCGCCACCACGTCCCCGACGGCGCTCTCGAAGCACAACGAGGCCATGGCCGAGCGCCAGGGTGCGTTCAGCCCGACGGGCGGGTCCAGCGCCGCTGGCAGCCGACTCAGCCACTACGAGGACGCCCAGAGCCAGGGCCACGGGTATGCGTACACGAGCAGCAGCGGCAGCCCTACGCGTGTTGGGCGGCCCGCTTCGTCGGACGTGCTCAGTGACAGCGGCAGGCAGAGCGTGTACCAGCACACCGACATGCTGTCGGAGCCGGACCAGGAGATGCAGGAGATTCCGCCAAAGTGAGTGCGAACGAGAGCCTGCGAGCATGCGGAGCGCGTGAGCGGGCGCGAGTATGAGAGACATCTGGTGCCACCGTGCAGGGCGAGTCGTGTGCCCGTGCTCAATGCACACCCTCTCTACATTGCGTGAGATGAGCCGCACGATCGCAATGCCCGATGGGCGAGCATTGGTGGCGTCCGCGATCGATGCCCCCACCCCCAGTGCCCTCTCTCCCTCCCCCACCTGCCAAGATTAAGCTAACCCTCTCAGCTACGACTCGATCCGCCGCTCGTAATGGCCTCTCTTCAACTACCATCGCACGCACTACCTAGTCCCATCACGCACGCACGCACATACATGGACACCAAGCCTAGACGCGCGCTTTGACAGTGCGCATGTAACAGTACTTCATATACTTCATAGTTTCGGGACGTCTGTCTCTTGGACGATGCAGCTGTTCTCGCGATGGGCTGGGCGATGTCGCCTACGTCGTCCGTGGCGGAAGTTCGGAGGGCAAGCCAAATGGGGAAGATGGCGATGCCATGTAGAATGGATCAGCTGAGGATGGTCATCGGCATATCACCGAAGAGCTCTTCCGCCCTTCGTCAATCCAAGCCACTTCATTGCTCATAGCTCGTGACTAGCATTGCATTCCGCCGGGCATGCCAGCCATTCCAGTGCCAGCCATCACTCTCACCCATATACCGCATCACATGCCCGTGAGCGTTACGAACAAACAGCGACCGCTAAGGCTCGTCGGACCTTCGGACTTGCCCATCTCCCAGGCACGCCATGTCTCGTGCGTGCCGAAATTGCTCCCGCTCCAACCCAACGATGCCGGCCACGCCGTGCCTGCCCACGCTTCAAGCCGGCCGAGCTGCCGAACGCGCGTCCTCATCGCTCGGCATGTCCTCGCCGCCGCTTCACCGCCTCTCCGTCTTCGTGCTCTGTGCCAGTTCTGCATATCAGCGCGATATATACCCAACTCGGGGCGCACTAACCTTCTCCCACTCACCCACTGCTCACCGCTCACCACTTCCTCCAAAAGGCAGCGTCCGCCCCTACCTAGCTCCCACCACCACCACCCACCACCCACCACCACACCTAGCTCACACCACCACCCTCCCACCCACCCACCACCCATCATGTCCAACTAATACATGATGCGGTTCACCTCAACGTCCCTCACCACGCTCCTCCGTGGAGCGGCCGCGACCGTGCGACTAGCCGGCGCGGCCAAGCCGGGCACGCTCCATCGCGTGCGTGCCGCTCTCCGGCGCGCGCTTCACTCGCTTCCGCCGGCCCCCGTTCTCGAGCACTCGCTCCCACACGTCCCCGGCTCGGGCCGCGCCGCCGCCCGCGTCGCGCACCTCTCCCACTCCTCCCCGCGCCACCCCCTCGGACCATGCGGCGGCGCCTTCCGCACCGGCGGATACCGCCCTGCTGCGCGCGCCCCGCGCGGCGCAGCCGTTCCCGCCACTGTCGGCCTGCAGTCGGCGAGGGGGTTCGCGACCGCCCCGGCGGCGGGGAGCGTGCACTCTGCCGTCGGGAATGTCTCCGTCGTGCTCCGCGCTTTTACGCACATCTTCGACGACGACGACAAGTTTGGCCCCAAGCCCCTCCCCCGCGGGCGTCGCTACATCCCCTACAAGAAGCGTGAGCGGCGCACTGCGCCCCGCGCGCGCCAGCTGCGCCAGCGCCGCGCCCTCTCCTCCGCCAAAGAGGAGGAGGAGAGCGTCCAGCAGCAGCTCGCGACCTACTTCCCCCTCCGGCCTACGCGCTCGTGCGCCGCCGCCTTCGACGCCGACGGCGTCCCCCTCCCGCCCTGCCCCGAGGACCTCGTCACTCCCGGCATGACGGCGACCCTCGCGCTCCCGCTCTCGCCGAGCCTCGATGCGCTCCTCGCGCCCACGCCGACGACGAGCTACGCCGACGCCGAGGTCGGCGTCTCGATCCTCGCGCGCCTCACGCACGGCGTCCTGCCCCTCCACGACGCGTACGCTTCGTATGCGAGCGCGCGCGTCATCCCGCTCCTCGCCCGCCTCGAGGCGCTCGGCCTCCTCGCGCCCCATGCGTGGCCGGCGACGCGCCTCGTGCTCCTCTGCGATCGCGGCGCGCCGGATATCCTCCGTGTCGTGTTCAGCGACCGGAGCGCCGGCGACGTGCTCGCTCTACTCGGCGACCGGCTGGATGCCGGCGCGTTCGCGCTCAGCGACGAGTACTCGGAAGTCAAGGAGTTGAGCGAGGCCGACGAGGCGGCGATCACGGGCGACTGGGCCGCCGTCCCCTCCCCGACTGTGCGTCAGGCGCCTGCGCCAGTGCAGGACGAGTACGAACAGCCGATGTCGACCGTCACACTCGTCATGCCCACCCTCGACATGTCGACGCCGACGCTCGACCACGCCCTCGAAGAGCCCGCGTGGCAGGTAGAGTCGGGCTACACCTCCCCCCGTGCGTCCTTCCCGCCCTCGTCCGCCGCCAGCGGCGCGTCGACACCCAGCGTCCTCGACTCGTGGGCGACCAGCCCGTCCATGTCCTCGACGAGCTTCTTGGACCGCCTCGAGTTCCGCAACTTCGAGTTCGACCTCGACTCGCTCGCCAGCCTCGATTCACGCTCGGACGCCGGCGACGGGTGGAGCGTTATGCCGAGCGAGGCTGATGAGGATGTCGAGTCGGAGAATGGGCGGAGGGCCGGGGGTGTCGAGGTCGTGGTTAGTTGGGTCGGGCCGGGGCTCAGCCTTGTTGACTCGTGGTAACGAATTAGGCGACCCCTTGGACGGTGGCTGGCCATCTGTCAATGGCCATTGTGCTCATGAGGAAACAGCGAAGGAATGTACATACGACGAGGTGGTTGTAGTGCGAAATGTCAAGCGTCACTTGAACGCGGTCCACACATGGGGCAGCCCTCAAACGTTTCAGGCCATCCAAGCTGGCAGGAGAGCAGCTTGTGAACTGGTTCTAAGCGACCGACCCCTCCCACCAAGCCTTGAATAGCGACGCTGAACTAAGTGTGACCACTGGCATATGGTGGGGCAGTTGTGCTTGTGGTTTCCGGAGTCAGGGTCTTCGGCCGTCGGCACACCCCTGCCCTCCGCCCTGCTCTCACCCTGTCTCTGCCTCGTGTACATGTACTCATTGGATAGTGTGTTCTCGAGCATTTACAGCGTCATGCACCTCGAACAGGTAAGACGATTGGTTGGTGCATGCAGCTGGGAGCAAGTGAGAACGGCGCGTTTGGATCCAAACAAGATGGGGTTGCCACCAGTCCCTGACGTTCTTAAAGGGATTATGCATAATATATGCGTAAATGCCGCGGTCCTGTGGTGAAGTTGACGAGGCCAATACCCTAATTGGTTATTCCAGCCAAACTATGGGTCCGCGGTTCGAACCCCTCCTAGGGCCCGAGACCCTAGGAGAGATTCTGATCAAGGCTTCGTGATTAGACCCAAGGGGTCGGGCATCCAGTCTGGTGTTCGGTCAATAGCGGTTCAAATCTTTTGTATTCCTATCCTTACTACTATTACCAGTCCCTAGGACTAATTTTCGTATTCGTTGGGCTCTGCAGTTTGTATTTACTGTCGTGGTCAACCATTAGCAAATCCACCTAACCACGCTGGGAGTCGATCCACGTGGAACATTCGGGCCCCACATCCGCACGCCAACATCACTGCCGCGCGGCCGACTTCGACGCCATCATCCTCCACCCACCCATCCACATCTACACACCACCATGCTCGCCCGCCTCGTCCTCCTACTCGCGGGACTGCACGCCGTCCTCGGTGTGCGCGTGACTGGGTCGTTGGACTCGAATGCGCGGTTAAGTGAGTCTCCCTCGGCGCATCTCTACCGTCTAGCCCGATTACGACATCGAGCGCGTCTGTCCACCTATCCTATCTCGCGCGACGCCCAAATGCAAGGACAGCCGGTGTGCGCGGGGATTCATACGCATGTACCCACCGTGGCGTGCACACCAGCAGGCCTTCATTTGCTCATGATTCTCCGCTTCTCTGGTCTCCTAGCGTCGGGTCTCTCAACATCTCCTCGTTTCCTCCTTCCTCGACCTCCGCGATCTTCTCCTTGTCCACTGCAGCCCGCTCTCCCCGTCACGCCGTCTTCTCCGTCTATCCACTCCATCACGACGATGCGCTGCGCCCCCTTCCCGCTCGCCCGCCGCGCCCCCTGCCCGCTCGCCCGCCGCCCGCCTTTACTGACATCAGACACCACCAACCTCCCCATCGACGCGTACGTCGACCTTGACCACGGCACGAAGACGGCGCCGTTCCGCGCCGACGGGAGCTTTGACCTGTGAGACTACTTTCGCCAAGAGACGGAGCAAGTGGAAACGGGCTGGGCTGACGGCAGGGGCGAGGTCGAGGAGGGCGTGCATGTTGTCCGACCTATGGTGCGGGGGTGGGGGATGACTGATGTGAGTTTGGGCTGTGGACGGATGGAGTGGATGAGGCAGGTCGGGGAGGCTGGAAAAGAACGGAGAGGAGTGGGGTGTGGGTATGATAGCGGGAACAGGGAGGACGGACCGGACGCCTTGTCGAGGTTTGAGTTGGTCGCGATGCCGGGTGCGGAGCATGATGGAAGGAAGAGGAGAAGACGAGGGAAGGGGGAGAACAAACAGCGGAATGGGGAGAAGACAGGGCTCAGATGGGAGAGGTAGCTGGAGCGGCGGGAAGGCTGGAGACGTCTAGGCAGTAGCTTGTCAACAGCGAAGGCGGGCGGACATCATTCCCTGAGGACGACGCTCACTCCAGCTCCTCATCACCGTCCCCGCAGGCGACGAAACCACGCACGTCCAAGCCTTCATCCCGGGCAAGCAGGCACTGCCGACGTCAACTGCGTCGCTCGACTTCCCACTCAAGGTCAGCGCGACTTACGAGCAGATGTACTACACGCCCCCCGCCGGGATGAACATTCTCCAGATGCTCAAGTCGCCCATGGTTCTTATGATGCTGTTCTCGGGCGTTATGGCGTTTGCTGTGCCCAAGATGACTGTGAGTGGCTGCAAGCTTGACGCAGGCAAGCGAAGCTTCGGCGAAGGCCGGTCGTTCTGTGGTCGACACGCCTCTTGCTATTTGTTCGAAGCCGCCGACCGCGAGTAGTCTGTAGGCGGTGAGGGCTGCGGCCGAGGCACTGGTGGCGTGGCTGAGGCGATGATGACCTCCCATGGAGATCACAACCGCGGCCCGCACAAAGGTCGAAGCAGAGACAGACGACGCACTCGAACGGAGACGGAGACCGACTCGGAAATCCCGACTGACGCGCAGGCCGGCATGGACGACCCCGAGATGGCCAAGGAGATGGCCGCTCAGCGCAAGCGCATGAACGCCGCCACGCAGATGGACTGGAGCAGCGCGTGAGTGTTCTTCATTCACATGTGGCGATGACTGATCGGCAGGCTCGCAAGTCGCCTCGCAGGCGAGGCGCCGAAGTCAAACGACACGGGCGCCGCACCGGCCTCCGCCGGCGTTGCCACCACTGACGCTCGCACTCCTTCACCAGCTCCCGCTGGCGGCGCCGCGCGTACCCCCGTCCGAGGTGGAGGCGGTGGTGGCAAGCGAGGAGGTGCTAAGCGGCGATAGGTACAGAAGTGGCGGCAGTGGCCGGTGGCCAAAGCCGACGGCGAGTGTCTTGCTGCGGCCGATGGAACGTGGTCCAACTGCGCATTATACACCTACACCTATACATATCAATCGTAGCCCTCTAATAAAAGCCTAGACGAGCCTGTTAAGCGATGCTGAGCGCGTATGAAGGGTACTGCGGATAGAGCTACCAAGCGATGCTACATTACGATCGCAGGAAGTACAGGGCCAGCACCTGTTGGGGGTGGCTGTGTTGCACTGCACCGCTGCTGGCTGGCGTCTTGTTCGGCTAGAGATGATATTACGTCAGCAAGAGAGCATTTTCTACCCTCGTTCTGGCCCTCTGGGCCTACCCCCCCCTTGTTTCCCCCCACCCACCCACCCAGGGTCCGTGCTGTTCCCTCCCCCCTCCACCCATACAACCACACAGCCTACAACGCCGAGGACGACGAGTGCATCCAACTCAACTATACTCTCTCTCTACATCTCATCCTCTCATCCTCTCTCTTGAACTCTCTCTCTCTCTTCCTCTCTCTCCGTCGCTCCCTCTCACTTCGACTTTTACTCTACTACCTTTCCATCGCATTTACACCTTTCCGACGGTCGACATTTCCCTCCACCGACTAGACAGCCCTCCCCCTTTGGCCCAAACTTGCCGAACACACTCCCCCCCCCCCCCCCAACCTCCAGTCGCGTCCCGCGTGTCCAAAGCACGACCGTTTCCAACTCCTCATCCAACCCCTTCTTCAATCCATTTCAACAACACACCCCATTCTTCTCTTCCTCCATCCTTTCATCCCTCATCCTATAACCAAACATGGCCCGCAACCGCCTCCAGCAGTCGGTAAGTCATCCCTCCTGTCGTGCTCTACACCAACTGCGCTACTGTGCACAATCCTCCCGCGCGTGTCGCGCGCGCGCCTGTTTCACTACACACGCGCCGCATCCCACCTCCACGCTCCTCGACGCCATCGCACCAACCCATTGACCACCCACTGACCCACAGGGCGTCCCACAGTCGTACGGGTGCGTATTCCATCCCAACCGTCGCCCCCAACCAGCGACGTCGCCGAGATCGAACCGCGTCACCGAAATTGTCTATACTAACACTGCAGTGACCACTCGGCTCCCGGCGGCAACCCATACGCGACCAACCAGTACAACCAGGAGAGCGCGCCCCTCGCCGCCAACAACCCGTACGCGCAGGCCGGTGGGCAGTACACTGGCTACCCGCCCAACGCCAACGCCCAGGCCGGCTACAACAACTACAACCAGACTCTGTCCTATGGCCAGCAGGATGGCTACTCGTCCGGCGGCGTGACTCCCGCTGGCGGCGCAGTCGGCGGCGGCGACTTCTGGGGAGAGCTCAACAATGTGAACGCTCTCCTTGGTGAGATGCAGCAGAAGATCCAAGCTGTCCGGATGGCCCACTCCCAGACCCTCGTGAGTGGCTTCTGAGCGCAGGAAAAGCCAGATGGGTATCACAAACTAACACTCAGAACTCGACCGACCAGCGCGCCGTCCAGCAGGCCGACGTTGTCGCCGGCGAGGCCCGCGCTCTCCGCGAGCAGTGCAAGGACGCCATCAAGCGTCTCTTCAAGCTCGCCAAGGGCGACAAGGCCGCGCGTGGCCAGGCCGACGCTGCCTCGAAGCGCTTCCAGGGCCTCTTGCAGGAGCACCAGCAGATCGAGAAGGAGTACCGCCAGCGGAGTCGCGAGAAGGCCGAGCGCCAGTACAAGATTGTCAAGCCAGATGCCTCTCCCGACGAGATCAAGGAGGTCATCGACTCGGACAACCCGCAGGTGTTTGCGACCGCGCTCCTCAACTCTGGCCGCTACTCTGAGGCTAGAGGCGCGTACAAGGAGGTGCAGGACCGCCACGCCGAGATCCTCAAGGTCGAGAAGACTATGACCGAGCTCGCGCAGATGTTCAACGAGATGGCCATGCTCGTCGAGCAGCAGGACGAGGCGATCACGCACGTTGAGCAGACGACCATGGCCGTCAACCACGACGTGGAGCAGGGGTGAGTCTAGGCCGCCTTAGAGAGTTTGAGCTGACAACCTAGCAACCAGCAGCTCACAAGCGCAGTCGAGAAGGCGAAGAAGGCGCGCAGGAAACGCTGGATCTGCTTCTGGATCATCATCATTATCTGTCTCGCCATCGCGCTCGCCGTCGGCTTGGGTGTCGGTCTCAACCGGGCCGCCAACTCCGGAACCAACTAGACGGCTCCGCCGTAGCCTATGTCTTCACCGCCCGCCACCTATCTTCCCGCGAGCCTCGCTCGACTCGGAGCATCCCTTCGTCCATGTCCTCTCGTCTGGTCTGGTATGCTGTTATACAGGACGTATACCCTCACTCTTGTCCATTCTTAAACGCATTAATCGCGCGCCGGCCGCTTGGGCACAGCCCAGCCTCCTCTCCTCTAGGTAGTAGACTTTCCATGCACTTTACGTCACGTCACGTCAAAGTCTGGCGTTCTGCATTCGTGTGTGGCCTCGATCTCACGATTGTTCGCGAGTTATGCCAAACTTGGCTGAGGAGGAAGGACACGGGATATGTCGGGGCGATGAGTAGGGAACAAGTAACGAGCTAACGAGCCGTGCAATCGCGAGCAAGAGGGGAAGCACGATGAGATCCATTGGATGCGATGAGTTTGAGTGTTACATCTTAGTACAACCCTTCAGGAGACGAGATCACGCCGCACGAGCCGTCGTAGACCCCGCGTGCCATTGTCCATCGCATCTACCCCTAGCCATTGTCAACGTGCATGGACGCGCATCACACTTGGAACAAGACGCGTAGAGCAAGCCGAGATCCATACAGCGTGCACATGTGCACAACGGAAGATCGCGGCTTTGGGTCTAACACCAATCGAGAGGACGATCCCTTGAATAGAGGATGATGATGACGCAACCACCCAACGCGCGTCACGGATCAACTTCTGGCCAACCCCGCGACTGACTGCGACTTTGTTGCCCATCTCACCTCCATCTTCTGTGTTCTCTTCTCCTCTCTCCCATCTCCATTCTTGCCCTCTTGCTCACTCGTACTCGTACCTCTTAGCGTATTGGCCTCGACGCCGTCTATAGCCCCGGCGCAGCCGCCCTTCCACTAGCCTCCCTCGAAAGCTCGGCCACCAACAACTGCGCACCGGCCACACCTTCCCTCCTCTCCTCCTCCTCCTTCTTCTTCTCTTCTTCTCGACCTCATCTCTAACTCCTCTCTCCCTTTTGGCCCCCACGCACCCACGCCCCCCGGGGCACATTCACAATGCCCACCGCCCTCGAGCTCCTCTACGTGATAGCACCGTGCGTGCTCGCGCTCCCCGTCTTCGCCCTCGCCTTCCCGCCCCCTCCGCGCCCTCCGAGCTTCCCGGCATCCGCGCCGTCACCATCAAGACCGTCACCCCCCGGCGGACATTCACCATCCTCACCCTCTGCGCGCTAGCGCTCACACATACGCTCGAGGCCGCGCTGCTCATCATCGACCTTGTGTTCACGCCGTTGAGGAATACGCCGGAGCACAAGCACTCGACATGGTTCATCACGGCTGCGGCGGTGCACGCGCTCGGCGGGCTGTGCTGCTATGCGCTCGCGGCGATTCTGGCCGAGTGGCGCATGCGGTGGGGCAGTAGGGCGCTGGTGCTGCTGGCGCTCCTCGGCTTCGGGCTCGAGGTGCCGACGCTCGTGCTGTCCGTCCTCCGAGAGATGCACTCTCGTGAGTTCATGCAGCTTATCCTTCTCTTACAGAGGTCTCAGCTGACATTCAGAGCCTGACGAACGCCTGTATGCGATCCTCCTGCTGCCGCTGTCGGCACTGCGCCTCCTCCTCCTGCCCATCCTCGTGGTCCTCGTCTTGTCGCCAGTTGTCCGCTTCCAGGCCGCGGACGAGAACACCGACCTTCTGGCTGGGGAGGAGGAAGAGACTGGCGCCGGCGCAGCCACTCCCGCGCGTAACGCCAACGGCTATGGGACGTTCGACAGCGACGCCGGGACGAGCCGCGACCCGTCTGTTGCGCCACCAGGGACTCCGCAGCCGCCACAAACCAAGCAGGCCAGTATCACCAAGAAGCTGGGCCAGAAGAAGGCCGAAGAGACTCAAGGCCTGTCGTGGAACGCGTTCTGGGCCCGTATCTGGAAGCTCAGATCCCACCTCTGGCCATCGACTAGCTGGCGCCTCCAGATCTACTGCTGGCTCTGTGTCGCCCTTCTCGGCGCCGGTACTTTAGTCTTCGCGTACACTCCCTTCTACCTTGGCAAGTTCGTTGATGCGCTCACATTGAATGAGAACGGTCGCCATGGGCCTTCCCCGTGGCCCTCGTTCGCCGTCTGGATCCTCCTCCGCGCTGTCCAGGGCGGCGGCTTCGTCGGCTTCTTCCAGCGCATGCTCTGGGTCCCCGTCCAGCAGTACGCCGACAGAGAGATGCAGATGCTCCTCTTCAACCACCTGCTCAACCTCTCGCTCAAGTTCCACACCAAGCGCAACACCGGCGAGGTGCTCAAGATCATCGACCGCGGATCGGCAATCAACAACCTTCTCCAGACCATGCTGTTCTCCGCCGCGCCGACGATCATCAATATCTTCGTGGCCGTCGCCATCTTCTTCTCGCTCTACGGAGGTTGGCTCGCTGCCGTCCTGGCTGCTGTCATGACCACCTATGTCGTCTTCTCAATCGTCTTCACAGGGTACCGCACCAAGCTCCGCCGCGAGATGATCGAGCGCGACGTTAAGACCCGCGGCATTGCGTCCGACGTCCTCATGAACTGGGAGAGTGTCAAGTACTTCACCGCCGAGGCGCGCGAATCGGCGCGTTTCCGCGACTCGGTCCTGTCATACCAGGAGACAGAGTACCGCGTCCTCTTCAGCTTCAACGTCCTCAACCTCATCCAGAGCTTTATCATCACTATTGGTCTCATGGGCGGCGCGCTCATCATTGCCTTCCGCATCTTCAATGGCACGGCGTCGGTCGGCAGCTTTGTTCAGTTCATGACCTACTTCCAGCAGCTGTACGCTCCTCTTGACCGCCTCGGCACACTCTACCGCCAGCTCAACGCCAACGCCACCGACGCTGAGAAGCTGTTCAACCTCCTGGGCCAGCAGGTTGAGATCAAGGACCAGCCGGGAGCCAAGGACCTCGTCGTCACCGACGGCGTCATCGAGTTTGACAACGTCGTCTTCTCGTACAACGACGAGGTGCAGGCACTCAAGGGTGTGTCCTTCCGTATCGGCAAGGGCGAGAGCATGGCACTGGTTGGCGAATCCGGTTCTGGCAAGTCGACCATCCTTCGTCTCCTCTACCGCTTCTACGACATCGACTCGGGCCACATCTACATTGACGGGCAGGATATTTCCAAGGTGACACAGAAGAGTCTCCGCCATGCTATCGGCATTGTCCCACAAGACTCTGTGCTGTGGAACGACACCATCGGTGCCAACATCTCATACGGCAAGGACTCGGGCGCAACGGACGAGGAGATCATCGCCGCCGCCAAGGCTGCCAAGCTCCACGACCGCATCATGACCTTCCCAGAGGGCTACGAGACTGTGTCGGCGAGCGCGGCGTGCGCCTTCCGGTGGCGAGAAGCAGCGTGTCTCGCTTGCTCGTATGTTCCTCAAGTCGCCTGCCATCCTTGTCTCGACGAGGCGACGTCAGCTCTCGACACTGAGACTGAGCGCGAGATCCAGCGCTCTCTCGCCGACTCGCCGCAACCGCAGCTCATTGTCTATCGCCCACCGCTTATCGACCATCATCAACTCTGACCAGATCGTCGTCATGAGAACGGAACAGTCATCGAGCACGGCACGTACCACGACCTCATCGAGATGGACGGGCAGTTTGCTGCTATGTGAGTACTCGCGTCTGTGTAGACCACGCTGACGTTTCAGGTGGAAGAAGCAGATCTTCACCGAGCCGAGATGCTTGCCAATGCCGAGGACCACGCGCCCGTTGCGATGCTGCCAGCCGCCAAGGAGATGATCGCAAGCGACACTGGCGTGCATATCCATAGAGCGAGCCCGCCCAGTACGGTCCAGGAGAGTGAGGAGAGCGCAAGCGAGGCGGACAACGAGGCGGAAGTTGAGGAGTCGACGCCGCGCGGAGGTGCGATTCCAGTCTCCAACGACGTACGCGGAAGCGGCAGCCGTGCCCGCTGGCACGAGCCAAGGTGCGCGGGGAGGAGGACGATGTTGCGAGACGCCAAGGGTTGCGCCGAAGGAGCTGCAGAAGGACTCGAGCGCCAAAACAGGCCAGAGCAGGCGCCGAGCAGCCGCAAGAGCCGTCGACTAAGCTGTCACCGCAGCCGTCCGCCCCTGCCCGCGTCCCCACTCCGCCCTCGCACCGTCGCGCGAGCACACTGCCACGCCACCATCCCGTCCTTCCTCCTCTTTCCCAGGTGCAGCCTTCCCGGCTCCTCGTCTGGCACCTCCTTCCCGGGTGCACGCGCCGGCTCGGCCACCACCAGCCATGACCGCTCCTCATCCTCGACGTCGGCCTCTCGCGACGACTCGTCAGCCGCCGGCACCGATAAGGACAAGGGCGAGACCAAGGGCGAGAGACGCCGCAAGCGTCTCAGCTCGATAAAGGGCTTCGTACGCCGCATGAGCGACCAGGGCAAGCCGTCGCTCAGCCGGTCCAACTCGCAGACCGGCAGTGCGCGGAGCTACGAGTCGGAGGGCGAGCGGAGCAAGCGCAACTCGACGGACGCGAAGCGCAACTCGATGGACGCGAAGTAGGCGGAGTGAGAGAGGAGACGAGGACAATCATTCCTTGAGAATTCAGTTTGCTGTATCGGACCTGTGTATGCATCGTCATTGGATCTTTACGAGGAGTTGGATGCGAAGCAATGCATGCAGGCTCTTTCGTGATATCATGATCTTTGTTTGGGGAGGGGGCGAGGTTGAGTGTGGAAAGGTGGGGGGAGAATGAATGTGGTGAGCACTCGAAGCGACGGGCACTCGCCGACACAGCGCTTGACTGCGCTGTGAGCCTAAACGCTCATGGCCTTGAACGTCTTCCAGACCTTCCACGTGTGATCCTAAGCCCGAAGCCGAGCGCGAAGATGATAGCCAAGTCGACGAGCAAGGTGACGCCGGCAAGCATGAAGCGGGGCGCAAACACCTTCCAGACCATCAAGTGGCGGCGGAGCCACGCGGCCGTGACGGCAGAAGCGAGGTGAGCGCGGCGAAGTAGGTGATGAACGCGAGGGCCATCTGGACAACGTGCCCGAGGACGGGCACGCTGCCCTGCGGCCGCGGGCTGACGTTCCAGATCGCGAGCAGCGGGACGCAGAGGGCGGCAAGGGCGATCGGGCCCCACGTGTTGGCGATGACGAGCATAGGCGACCACGGGTAGGTGACGGTCTCGAAGCCGACGAACGCGGCTTCCACTGGATGCTGGCCAGCACCGCTGGTGGCCGGTGCCGAAGAACGCGGCGAGGCCGAGGAGGGCGAGCGGGACGGCGTCGGTGAAACTGGGCGGACGAGGGCGTCGCCGCGCGCGGCTCGAACGCGCCGGGCCAGCGCCGGTGGCCGCCGCATTCGCGAAGTTGGACTGGAGAGGACGGCGTCGCGCTGCGTATCGACCATCTCGAGGTGGGCGAGGACGGCACGATCATCCCCCGAGACGTAGTGTGCGACGGGGGGCGAGACGAGCTGGACAGCGCAAAGCCCATAAGCACGAAGAGGAGTAGTTGGCGCCGTAGGCGTTGCCGAACCCGAGACGACGACCTCGTCCTCCCTCTCCCGGTTGGTCGATTCGCGCTCAATGTCGATGCACAGCCCGCTCGACGCCCAGATGTACGGCATCAGCCCGAAGATGGCGGACAGCGCGAACGCGCAAACCCGGCGGAGCCATTGCACGAGCGGGATGCGGTCGGGGTTGAGCCGTCCCACGTCTCCATCCACTCGAGGGTCCAGTACATCGCGTTGAGGAGGATGACGATGCGCCAGATGACAGCGATGAAGACGGGCGCGGGCCCGAGTAGCTCTTGGACCACGAGAGGACGACGGCGATGACGCGCGGGAAGAACATCAGCACGAATGGCAGGAGCGCGTACACGCTCCACGCAGGGTTCGAGGCGTTGGACTCGTAGAATGTGACGGTGCAGTAGGGCTGCTGCTCCTCACGGCAGACGGTGGAGAGGACATGGTGCGCGCCAGGAGGGCGATGAGCATCCCGAAGCCGAGGATACGCAGGCGCATGGACGCGGTCGGCGGTAAGAGCGCGAGAGACGTGGAAGAGCGCGAGCGAGACAAGGAGGAAGTGACCATGCGGTCCTCCCACATGATGAACGAGTTGGACGCGAAGCTCACGGCATGGATGATGAGGATGAGCGGCCGATCGCCTGAGAGAGGCTCCACGACACGCTGCGCCATGTGCCCCCGACGAGGAGGGGGCGGCAAGGACCGCTGAGGCACTCCGACGGCCACGCCGAAGAAGGTCTGGATGGCGACAAATGGCTCGCGTGTGTACACACCGGCGACAGTGCCGACGACACTGCCGACAGCGGCGCGCGGTGATGGCCGTGTCGAGCGCCATACGGACATAGCTGTCCCAGCGCGGTCCGCCGTTGCGCACACGAGATAGAGCGCGACGGTCGCCGCCATGCCGAGGGCGAGCAGAAGCACACCAAGGGCAATGTGAGTGATCGAGAACTGAGCCCACAGCTCGCGGAGCTGGTCGAGCACGATCGCGTTCGTCTTCATGTCCGCGTCGGCCATGAGAACGGACCTCGGAGGAGAGCGCATCGGCAAAGTCGCGCCGGCACTCGGCGAACTTGGCCAGCACCTCGCGGTTACCGTAGGCGTTGATGTAGCGCTCGATTTGGGCCGTGTTGGCCCCGGCCGCAGCAGCGAAGGTCTCCGCCTCGTCGGTAAAGACCTCCGGGATGATGCTCCCGAGGTTGTTGAACGGGATCGGGATGCCGAGCATGAGCGCAAGAGTCGGCACCAGGTCGATCTGGTTGATCTTGCGCAGCTCGCGCGCGGCGATCTGCTCGGCGTACGTCGAGCTGCCCGCTGACCAGTTGATGGGCGTCTGCTTCGAGTACATCCACAGGCCGGCTGACGTCTCCAGCATGCTGTCGCCGCCGTGGTCGCCCTTGGGGTTCATCCCGTGGTCACCGAGGACAACTAGAAGCGTGTCGTCGTCCATCTGGTCGACGACCTTGCGCAGCACGGCATCCATCTGCTCGAGCTTGTCACGCATCGTGTCGCGGTCAGGTCCCACGCGGTGGCCGACGTGGTCGACGCCGAGGAAGTGCCGATGAGCACGTCCCATCCGCCGTTTGTCAGGTAGGGGAAGAGGTGCTCGATCACGCCGTTGTCGACGGTGTGCAGGTCCTCAACGTTGAACGAGTCGTACGGGTGAGCATGCGCGAAGCTCGACGGGAAGAGGTTGACCCAGTGTCGTCACCCATGAAGACGATGGAGCGGTTGGCCGCTGTGGCCTGCGACACGAGGCTGTCCTCCTCAATAGCCGTCGAGGCGAAGTTGGCGCCGGCGTCGATGAACGTAGGCAGTGACCCGTCGTGATTCCCTTGATGCGCTGCATCGTCGTCGTGGGCGGGTCCGAGAACGAGTCGAAGATGAGCGAGCGTTCGGGATGCTTGGACGTAAGCTCAGCCGGGAGGGTGAGGACATTGTGGTGGTGCGGCGACGCGGGGGAAGGGGGGAAGGGCGTGATGAAGTCGGTGCGGAGGGCGTCGATGATCAACACGATCGCCTTCGAGTGCGTGGGCTCGACGGGACGGGGGTTGGTCTCGCTGTAGGCTGGCGAGACTTCGGGGATGGTCAGGCGCGTCAGGAGGAAGCCGTGGGTGAACGTGCCGAGGCCGACGAGGTGGATGAAGAGGATGAACACGAAGAGGACGAGGGAGAGCGACGTCCTCGACAGCCCAGAGATCCAGCGCGAGGTCACGCGCCGCGCGGCGGTCGGCAGCGCGGCGCCAGGAGCTGCGGTCGACTGCTCCGCCATGCTCCTGCCGTCAGCTTCTTAGACCACACCGGCAAGCTCACCGTAAGTCGGGGATGGAAAGAGTAGAAGGGAGACTAGGAATGTACGCGGTCCCGATCTCAGCTCGACATGCGCTGCACCGAAGAGTCGAGAGATATGAGCCTTGCCGAGAGAACAGTTGTCGCAAACCAACAGTGACGCGTGCCCAAAAGAAAGTAGCGATGGCCATTCGCGATCGCCAGACCTCCACCGTGGCGGAAGGCACCGGCGACCACGTGGCCGTCAGCGGCGGCAGTCTGTGCGCGTGTCGTGATCCACTCCGCCGGCCCGAGCCACCGAGGAACCCGGCGAACGTTTCTCTTTCATCGGTCCATCTCATTCTCCCACATCTCATCAGCAGGACATCCCACCACCATGTCCGCAGCCCCAAAGCTGCCCCTGCAGCCGCGCCTGCGGCCGCCCCGGCGGGACGGCCCGCTCAGGCGGCGCAAGAAGGCGAGAGCAAGCTGTACACCGTGCTCCGCACCGTGGCCATGTTCGCCGTCGTCCAGATTGGTAAGCCTCTCGCGCTCTTCGGTTGCTGACAGCAGTGATGAAGTACGGCATGGAATACGTGAGCCACACTTATAGACTCTGCTGATCCCAGCTCGGCATCGGACCCCCCAAGCCCGGCGTTCCCGCCCCTGCCTCTATGACAACCGGCGCTGTCGACGCGACGGAGGCGGCGGCCGCCGCGTCCGCCGTCGCGGCAGGCAAGGTGCCGAGCCTCGTCGCGCACCCCGCCTGGGAGCTGGGAACGACCATGTCGATGCTCCTGTTCCCCAACACTGCCGGCGAGTTCTCCCCCTCGACCGTGGACTTTGACGACCCGCTCGTACGGTGGGACAACTGACGCTCGGCAACTGGAAGGATGTGCGCGAGGAGGACCTGATCCTCGACGTGCCGGAGAGCGTGCGCGCCGACAACGGAAGTTGGTGGATGGACATCCTCCTCGTCAAGGACGGCGGCAGCGCGCTGGGCCGTGGGCCAAGTGACGTCGCCCACCACCGAAGGGTAAGTGGGGCGACTCGGTTTCATGGTCGGGCGGCAGTTGGCGCTGACAGCAGAAATGACCCGCTGGATGCCGAAGAAGCGCGTGCGCAAGGAGATCCCTCCTGGCCCAAGAACGAGACGGACGGCGCAGCAGAGGACGAGGCCCCGGCCGGTCCCGCGCCGATCGTGTCATACTGGTCGCGCAACCTTACACTACATTGTCAACGAGGGAAACACGGCCGACTTTGCCCAGATCCCCCCGGTCGTCAAGGAGAATTACCACCTCGCACCGTCCGGCGACGACGGCAAGCTGCGCTACTTCCCGATCGTGTTTGCGAACGACTTCTGGCTGCTCAAGGAGAACCTGATCGCCATCAACGAGACGACGCCGACCCTCCCCCTGCGTGTGACGTACCATGCGATCTCACACATGAAGTTCAACATCTTCGCGTCGATGACGGCGTCGTTCGAGCAGAGCGCGCAGCAGCAGGGCACGGGCGCCGAACTGGACGAGGTCAAGCGCATGCTCACTGAGACCAACCCGATCCTGCTCGTGACGACGGCGCTCGTGACGATCCTGCACATGCTGTTCGAGTTCCTCGCGTTCTCGAGCGACGTGCAGCACTGGCGCAAGAAGGACAAGGACAACAACCTCGTCGGCGTGTCCCTCCGCACCATCCTCACCAACTGCTTCGTGCAGCTCATCATCCTGCTGTACCTCCACGACTCGAGCGAGGAGACGTCGCTCATGATTCTCTTTACGCAGGGCATCGGCCTCCTCATCGAAGCGTGGAAGATCACAAAGGTCACCAACGTCCGTATCCGCGAAGCGAACAATATCATCGGGTACAAGATCACGTTCGAGGACAAGCACGAGCTGAGCGAGGACGAGAAGAAGACGCAGGAGTACGACGCCCTCGCCTTCCGCATCGTCTCGTACTTGCCATCCCCGTGCTGCTGGGCTACTCGGTCTACTCGCTCCTCTACAACACCCACCGCAGCTGGTACTCGTTCGTCATCTCGACCCTCGCGCAGGCGATTTACATGTTCGGCTTTGTGCAGCTCGTGCCCCAGCTCATCATCAACTACAAGCTCAAGAGCGTCGCGCACATCCATGAAGGCGATGGTGTACAAGACGCTCTCGACTGTCGTCGACGATTTCTTGTAAGCCCGCGGCGTTAACTCAGCTGACACACAGCGCATTCTGCGTCAAGATGCCCTGGCTCCACCGCCTCGCGTGTTTCCGCGACGACGTCGTGTTCGTCATCCTCCTCATCCAGCGGTGGAAGTACCGCGTCGACTACAGCCGCGTCAACGAGTTCGGCCAGGTCGGCGAGGACGACGTCGCCGCGCTCAAGGAGGGCGAGGCCAAGGGCGACGGTGAGGAGAAGGACATGGACAGCAAGAAGAACAAGTAGGGTGTGCTTGCCATGGAGTTCCTCCGCGGGGACGTGACTATGTGGAGAAGGAATCGGTCCGCGAGAGAGAGATGGGCCAGAAAATCGCGATACGAGGTGCGGGCGTGTATTAGACGGAAAGCTACTTGAGATGAGTGCGACGCATAGAGTATCTGGCAATGCATCCGGTTCTTGGTCTGGCCGCGGAATACGGAGAAACAGGGGTATAGCTGCTGATATCTAACGGACTCGCTTCGAACGTGCGATATTGGTGTTAGGGGAGGTCGTCGTCAGCCTGGTTCTAGGGGCGCGCTGGAACTTTAGGCGTATAACTTGTACCAGATGATGAGTATGGGTATTCTCTATTGATTTAGACTGAGAAGATTGATCAAGTTGGTCGAGGCGAATGACCGACGGCTCGGCGGGCGGTGCGAAGCACGTCAGCACTTAGACGCCTCCCGGTATTCCAGCCGTCGTAATCCATGCTTGCCCCTTCAATTGCCGCCGCCCAACGAAGCTGCACTCTCGCAGTCATAGTATTATGCATACAGTCTAAGGTCCCTCTATACATCCACTCCGAAGGCATCTCATTATACGCTTCCTGTCTTTACGCCACCTCCGCCCAAATCAGCTTACCACGCCGCGGCCTTCTCCCCCTCAAAGATCTCGGCATTCAGCCCGTCCTCGATCGCGTCCCAGTCCACGCCAGCGTCGCTGTACACGCCCTCGAACGTGTCGATGCTCGCGCGCGAGAAGAAGGGCTGCAGCTGGTGCAGGCTGGTCAGGGCGCGCACCGAGGCGAGGTGCGGGCGGCGCGGGCGGGTGTCGTCGGATGGCTCGATGGGGACGGCGGCGTCGGATGCCTGGGGTCAGCGTTGCCGGTGGGTATGGTAGTGTACGGAGGTTAGGTGAAGACGCAGTCGAGGAGAGAGGAGAGGAACGGACGGAGAGATTGGAAACGGAGGAGAGAAAAGGAGCGGAGGGAGGAAGGAGAGAAGACAGGACAAGTACTCACCTTCGTCGTCGATGCGCTCTCGACGAGGATCTCGGCCAGACGGTCCACAAGCGCCTCGGGGCTGTAGTGCTCAGGCGGGAGCGCGGCGTCCGTCGTGTCCGTGACGAAGATCCATTGGTGGCTGATGTCAGCGACGGCACAGGAGCGCCGGGTCTGCGCCGCTTGTGCGGCGCGCGCGAGTCGCACTCACATCTGGAAGTCCTCGGATTGGATAACCAGCAGAAGGTCAAGGAACTTGCACGCGGCAAGCACGAGCGCAAGGTCCTCAGACCCATCAGGCGGCGGGTCGTCCATCGTCGCCTCGAACACCCGGAGCTACAGTCAGTACAGCTATTGTGCAGTTGACATACCAATTCGGCAAGGATGACGGGCCAGAAGTTGGTCAAGTGTTGCGGGCTGATGCGCGTCATGAGTACCCTAAGACAGAGATAGACTTCCGAGTGGACGCGCGGCGACACGACGTTGGTGCGGAGTATCTCGACAAGCTTCTCCTGGATACTCGGCAGCTGGGCTAGGTGATGGTTCCGCTCGGCGGCGAGGAGGACGAAACTGAGCCGGCGGAGGTTGAGCGAGCGCGAGATGGTCTCCTGTTCCCTGTTGGTGAAGATGTTCGCGGAGGGCGCAGCCGCGATACGGCCAAGCAGGTCCGATAGGCGTTCCTTGTCGCTGTCCATCAGGGCGCAAACTAGTGGGCGCCATTGCGCGGCCTCGTCCGGCGTGATGCGGAAGAAGCGGTTGTCGTTGAACGCGTCGCCGACGGGCAGCCGCCAGGCCTTAAGCGCACCCGGGATCTTGGTGAGCTCCTGAAGCAGTGAGAGGATGATATTGTCGACCTTGTGCTGCTTGAATGCCGGAGTGACGATGTTGGAGGAGACGCTGGCGCAGGCAGACGACACCCGATCCGTGTCCACTAGGAACGTGCGGAGGTTGCGCAGGACGTGGTCGCCGATGTATGAGTAGATCTGTGGTCAGCTTGGGGTCGCAGCGTGTAAGCTAACCTTCTGGACACCGTTGTTTGTCGCGAGCGCCTTCTCGTCGATGGCGCCGATGGTGGGATTGCCACGCTGCCACATTGCACTGTCCCCGAGCCGCAAGGCGTTCGACAAAACCGCGTCGAGTACCTTGACATAGGTCTCCTGTAAGTCGCGCCTGAGCCGCCTGTCCTCGAGCGCACTCGTCGTGGACACAATCTTGCCGAGCATGGTGAGGCACCGGAGGACGGGGAAGAGAAGCATCCGCGCAGACGGCGAGTTCGACTGGCCGAGGATGTCCCGCGCGTAACCGTACTGCGCGTTCCACACCTGGACCGCGATCGGGCCCTCCAGACGGCTGATGTACGCCTCGAGGAACGCCGCGAGCGCCGGATTCGAGCTGCAGTCAGCTTCCCACAGGTGAATAAAGCCCACCTCTCAATCGACCCGCGGCCCTTGCCGGACATGTGCTCGCAGATCAGGTCGACGACCTTCTGTGCGCTAGGCGCCAGCGTATCGAGGCAGTCGAAGATGGCTGAATCCTCAATATCGCTCGACTGCGACGCCCATACTTGTACGGCGCTCGCGACAATCTCGGATGGCTGTGATTTGAACAGCTTCTCCAGTGCCTTGCGAGCACGCATTCGTGTCCGGGACATGATCTGTATCCTCGATGCGGTGGTTGCAGACGATGAAGTCAAGAAATGAGATTCGTCACTGACGGTCCATGTTACCAAGAGAGCGTCCATGATGTCGTCGAAATAGCGCGCGGCCTCATGCTTGGACTGCGAGTTAGTAAAGGCTTCACGCTGTTGGACTCACTGCCGTGTCCTGCGGTGCCTCGACAGAGAACACTGTCGGCAAGTAGCCAAGAAGACCGCCGCCCTCGTGGTTCTGCCGGTCCCTGTCCTCGCTCCGCCGCCCTGCCGCCTTCCCTCCGAGAACAGTGGCCAACCGCTCAATGACGCCAATGAGCATGATAGGCTCCGACTCCGTGATAGTGGCGGGCATGTCTCCAACCACAGTGATGGCAAACGTCGTACGCAACTTGAGCATCGTCATGCGCAGCTGCTCGCAGAAGCAGTCATTCAGCGCTCTCAGCTGTCGTGGGTCGTGCTCGATGTGAGGAATCGCCATGAGGACGAAGTCAACCCAGTGCTGAAGAATTGGGCGGTTGCCAGGAGCCGACACGCCGGCAATAACCATGCGCAACATGGCCTCTTCGAACTCATGCGCTGCGACGTCGATGCTGTTCCTGTTCGGCCGATCTGGCAGGGAAAATGTCGACGACGAGACGCGATGTCCACGCCCATGCTTGTCGCCTTGGGACAGCGACGCGTGCAGGAGATGCAGCATCGTGTTCTGCAGCGTGAGGTGCTTCTGCTGTGTGGCAGCGGAGAGCTTCTCGACTAGAGTGACCTTCACCAACGCTTGAGACTTTGGTGGGAGGTCTCCCCGCGCTACGAGCAGCTGTAGCAGCTCGAGCGAGGACGACTGCATGCGCAATGTGAGCTGCTCGTTTGGGGAGGATTCCAGAAGCCTGGGCGTTAGATAGCCCTTCAATACAGGCTTACCTGGTGAGGAGACCCGTCAGGAGCTCCAGATACGTCGTAGCATCCGGGAATGTCTCCTCGACACGGTTCACGAAGAGAACATTTGGTGACTTGCGAATCTCCATGGACTGGCACGCCTTGCCCAGTCCCTGTCCGCCGAAGCGGAACAGGCTGGTCAAGCTGGTCACAAAGTAGTTCATAAGCGAGGCGTCGCATGACTCCACCTTGTCCGTGCGCTGCACCAGCAGTTGCAGCGTCCTACGGAGAAGTGGGTCCAGCATCCTTCATGTTAGCATTACCCACGCGCAGTGACTTACCGGAAGTACGACCTGAGGTTACACCGCATCCACGTCTCTGCCGCGCGGAGTACCTGTGGGTCCTCGCCCTTAAGCCCGTCCAGAATCATGAACATGGGGACATGGAAGATCTCGCCTGGCAGCATCGAGTCGTCGGATTGGCGCCACAGCACACCAAAGGCTTCAAAGGCCTCGGTCTTGCGCGTCGTCGAACTCATGCGGCGAGCAATGACGCTCTCGAGTGTGTGCACCTCGGCAAGCTGGTTAAACTCCCATAGAAGCTCAACGGCACGAGCATGGTACGGTGCCGCATCAGGTCGCAAGTAACGGAATAACTGCGGTGAGCTTGGACAATAGACCCACACTTACAGCATCGAGGATGGGCGTCATCACTGTATCAGACGCGAGATCTATTGGCGGCTTGAAGAGGCGAGATCTGCTGGCGTGCAACAACGAGTCCACAAGGATATCAACAACGGAAAATGAGCGTACCTGTAGGCATTAGAGGTGCTGTTGATATCGACTCACCCTCTCGAGGCAGCGCAGGACGGCTGCCAGCCAGGCTCTGCTGTCCACCTCGTTCAACGTCGGCACCTCCCTGTCGATCATTGCCTTCGTGAGTTGGACAAAGTGAAGAAGGAGAGGGGGCACCCATCGCCCTTTCAGCGCCTTCTCACTCGACTTGAAGGTGTCCGCGACCAGTTTGGGAACCACAACGGTGCGCACTAGCTTGGATGCGGCGTCGACCTTCGGTGGCTGGCCGTAGGCTAGGTCCTCGGCCGATTCGGAAGTACCGTTCATCTTCAATGACGGCTCGGTAGGGCTGGCAAACAAGGCCTCGGGGCTGGCTTGAAGGAGCGCGTACATAGTCCTCAATGCGCTGTCCAGTACCTTCTCGTCCTTGGTCTCGTTCTGTGGTCAGCTTCTGGCCTCAATATCCGAGCAGCTCACAATGCCTCTCAAGATGCGGGCCGCCATGAGCGGGACATGCACCATGATGGTCTCCTCGTCGTGCTGCGGAATGGCAGTCAGGAGCCATAGGACAAGCTCCATGTGCTGGTGCGTCAGTGTGCCGCCCGCCGTCGATGGTACGAACAGTAGTCTGGCCCTTCTCCACATCCTCCTCAACACCCTTGTAGAGCAGGTTCCACAAGACACTAGGCTCGATGGCCTCATATACGGCTGACGCAGTGCTCTGGACCTGATGTCAGCTATAAGGCTCGATTCCTAGCTCACCTCGTCTCCATGACCAGCTGCAGCGCAAGCCCGGCTTGCTTCCAAGGAAGGGACGGCGAGTCGCTCAGACAGCAATTCCCCAATCTCCCACTTGTCCAGCATCGAGAGGAAAATCTTGAATGGAGACTGGGCATCTGCGATGTCGCTTGCTTCGGCAAGCTTGGCCATATCGTGCTCCAGAATGGAGGACAGGATGTCCAGCCCATTCTCCTTGAAGAACCCGATTTGCTTCTCGGACGACTCCTCTGCGCTCAAGAACCACGCGTACACTCGCCGGCTGAGAGAGACATCGCGGTGGAGCACGATAGAGCTAACGGCCCTCACGAGGTGGTCGCGATCACCCTTAGACGCGTCCCTGTAAGTATCAGCGCTGCAGCTGGGATGGGACCTACTTCAGGATCGCCCCGTCTATCGGCAATATTCTCAGCAAGAGGTCGAGGCCGCCACGGCGGACAAGCATATTGTCGTCCCCGAGGACGGCAGCAACGCCCCGTATCAACAAGCCCACGTCAGAACCCGACACGAGGTCGATTGGGGGTTCGGTGAGTGTTCGTGAGAGGTAGTTGACAGCCGCGAGGCGCGAGACAGGGCTGGAGATGAGGACGAGGAAGACGTTCTGCAGGAAGAAGCGCTGGGACACCGCATCCGCGAGACGGTTCAGCAGCGACATGACCTGGGGTTAGCACAATCGGCAACACGCAGCCTTACCTGATCGAAGAAGTCGCCAATCTCCTCCTCTACGCCGGGAAGCAGCGCCAAGATAAGGGCCTTGGTGGCGGCCCTCAGATCCTCGCCGAGGGGAAGGTAGTACGTCTCGTAGATGTTAATCAACGGGTCGTACCGATGTAGAAGCGTTCTGAAAGAAGGGGAACAGACCTGACGACCAGATCAGAAGGTCGCGCTTCAGTCCTCGACCTGTAGTTAGTTAGCTTGGAGTAGAGGAAGTGCAGCTACGCACCCCGATCATGCTGAAGATATGGCTGTACACGTCGAGGCACGCGTATGCACGCCGGCGGGCAGAGCGGATTCAAGCATTGAGCAGGCGCTTGGCGACGATGACCTTGCGCGGGATTCGGATACGGTGGCGACGGACCTTGCGTCTGAGAGTGGCGTGTTGTCGGACATCACGAGAACACCGACCTTGAGCAGCCGTGAGAGGAAGGAGATGAAGTCGGCCCATTCATTGACGTTCTCAAATGACTGCACGAGCGGTCCACCTGGCTCGCAAACTTCTTATACCGCCCATCACTGGCGAGAGTGAAGCAGCGGCGCTGAGGTGTTAGCTACGATGACGAAGGGCGACTCACCTTGCCGACGACGCCGCTGCTCGGCGTCGTCCTGCCGGTCATTGTGATGAATCTTCGCATGGACAGTGATGGGTGTAGTGGTAGCCTCGTGAGATGCAGTGGAACTGCTTCTACTCCTTCCTGGCATTCCAGGAACCATGAGTTGTGCAAGACGACCATGGACGCTGGCGACGAAGTTGAGTTGAGGCGGGCGGAAGTGCAGCCAAGTCTGTGCGGGGGAGGCGGATCGACTCTGCGACGTGGACGCTGGTGCTGACCCGGCGTCGGAGCCGAACCTGCCAAAGGGGTTAGGCATGGCCAAATGCAGTTCAGCCTCGGGGTTGTCGAAGACGGAGAGTAGCGGGAGAGAGCTGTGGGAGGCTGAGAGAATGTGTAGTACGTGACGAAAGTCGAAGTCGTTGGCGACCAAAGGTGCGGACTGGGCTGGGAGCGATCCGTTGCCGCCTCACCGTGGAGCCACGTGACATCATCATTCGCGCGTCAACACCACCCTAGGGATCATCCCGAGAGAGCCACCCACACGACTTTGCCTTCATCTCTTTCGGGCTCATCACAAACCTCTCTCACTCTCTCCACACAACAACACTACTTGCATACTCAGCACTACTATCATTCAACCTTTCATACTCATCGGCCTGCAGTTCGTCAACAGCACAGAACGCACTGTGCATCGATGCCAGCAGGCCAGCCATCATGCCAATAGACAATCTCGATGACGGTTCAAGGTATGTCACCGCGACATTTAGACCGCCGGACCTCAAAGAACGCTCCGCTAACACAGGCAGGCTCGAGACTGCTTGGCACGACGCCCTAAACGCCTCGACTGCGTACTTTCGCGCCCTCCTCTCGTCGTCATCGTCCTCGGCGTGGAAGCTCGTCTCTGGCCCGCCACCGACAACAACTGGCTCTGTGCGCGATTCGAAAGGGTCGCGGTCGGCGTCCCTTGGTCGTATCACTCCAAGCGATGTGACGGTCCACAGACGCCACGGCAAAGGCGGCGAGGTCTTCCGCGCCGTCGTCGACGTCGACTGCGGCACAGACGTCAACGTCGACACTTTCCGCGGCTGTCTGGCAACACCAGAGACTCGCCCAGTGTGTAAGTCGACATCTTTGGCTCCAAGAGGCCGAGCGCGCCACTGACTGCTCGCAGGGGATCGCATGGTTGACGAGGCGCAGCTTCTCAACCTCCTCGACACTCAGACGCGCGTCACCAAGACCAACTACCGCCTAGGCTGGCCGTCAAGGTGAGTTGTTGCCTCATGCGGAACGCTAACGTACAGTCCGCGTGACGCTGTGACCATTTCGCGGACGCTGGTGGACCAGCAAACACTAATCGATGTCTCCGCTTCCCTCCCCCGCTCAAAACACGAACCTCCTTACCTCCGTCCCGCCCCTCCCTACGTGCGCGCCAACGTCTCTCTCCTCGCATGGTGCATTCAGCTTCCTGGCGTCTCGTCGCGCTCCGTCGACCCACCATTGCCAGAAGGCAAAGCGCGGATCACCTGCTTCTGGTCATGGAACCCCAAGGGCACATGGGCTGTTGGCGGCGCTGTGCCCCAGCACCTTCCCTCGGTGATTGTCGGGCTGGTCGACTTTGTGCGTGAAGGCGGCGACAAGATGCCGTCGCTGCTCAGCTATGGCGAGAGCGTCATCATCTCCGACATGAGCTACGACCCTGCACGAGTAATGCTGTCGACTCATTACAACGTTATCAAGACGGACGACGTCAAGGACGGGACAAAGCGACAACTCGAGTTTGGCCTCTCGTCAACGCTTGGGTGGGACGTCCAGATCCAGGCCAAGACCCAGAGCGGGGAGGAGTCACCGTCGACGGGCTGGATGACCTTTGTCGGGCAATCGCCACCGGCTGTGCCGGGGTCTGCTGCGCCGAAGCGGCTGGTGTTTCGGCTCGTCCACGCACAACTTCGCGGCTCCGACGAGCGAGTCATCGTAAAAGTGTCCATCGAGCAGACTGCCGCCTCCTCCACTGGTGGTCGCGTGCGCATTAACGGCTCGCCCATTCCCGTCCAACAGATGGAGAGCATAGCACCATTGCGCAACCTCCTCGACGGCTCGCCAGGCGCGAGTGCCATCTCACTACCGACGACCACAAATTCAGAGGATACTTCCCGGACTGGCTCGCCAATGGAATCATATGAGCACCTCCGACGAGGCCGCTCGATCATGGCGGAGAGGAGCGTCGCAAGTCTCATCAGGCGGAATTACATCTGTGAGTGGTGTCAGCCTACGACTGCTGACCGCAGACTTTACTGCGCTGCTGCAGGAGCCAGAACCAAAATGGAAGCCTGTTGCCGAGTCCAAGGGCGTCGCCGTCCATCAGCTTAACTCGATCGACAAAACACTGGTCGTGTATCGAGCAGAGGCAGTGTTTGTGGGTGTTGGAGTGTGGGACCTGTTCTCCACGATCATCACTCCAGGCACATCGCACGTGTGGGACAAGACCTACGAGGATGCGACGCTACTCGAGGACGTGAGCGAGTTGACCGATGTCTGGCACTTCAAGTCCAAGCCATCGTGGCCAACAGCGTGAGTAGCGGACCTTGACTCAAGCTCACCGCAGTGCCCGCGATTCGGTCCTCGTCCGCACCACGTACAAGTCCCCATCGTCGGTCCACATATTTGGCTTCTCGACAGAAGATACAGAGCTCTTCCCGGTCGTGCCCCCCAGCATCGATCCTAATGTCATACGCACCCAGATCGACCTGCAGGGATGGTCCATCGAGGCGTTGTCCCCGAACACGACGCAGGTCACGCTACTCGAGCAGAGCCATCCTGGCGGCTGGTCGAATAAGTCGTCCATACCGCAGGTCATGATGACGGCGCTGGCCGGCATGGGCGAGTTTGCCATCAAGCACGGCGCTCCGCCGGTCGTCACCCGCCTGGGCGGCGCCAAGGCGATCTCGTCGCGCTATGACGTGGAGAAGGAGACGTACCGGTTCGAGTACGAACCCGACGAGGGCCGAAGATCCGATTCGTCGAGCATCGCTACTGCCTTCCCGTCTCTGACTCCCCTGCGCGAGAAGGACAAGGAAGGGGAGGTGGAGGCGATCGGCGAGAAGTTGAATGGCAGCGTTAAGGCCTCCGGGACTATCGAGTGCGGGATCCGCTGCGATCCCGATAAGTGGTCAAACGGCATTCTCGTCCTCATCGACCCGCCTCCAAAGAGCGTGTCGGCGCTCAAGCGCCATCGGTTGTCTCCGAGCGGTGGCGGCCTGTGGCTCACGATCGAGCACAGTGTGGCCTCTCTCGGCTCTGAGTCCGTCACTGTGACTGTACGCCGTGGCTCTGCGATTGCCGGCGGCAAGACCACCCTCACAGTCAATGGCTCCAAACTTCGTATCGACAATGAGGATCTATCCGAGGCCGACGTCAAGCAACTGCGAAAGCAGAAGCGGTCACGGCCGACCCGCGTCGCCCTCGATCAGCCTCCAGCCATGGGCGTCCTGCGGAAACGGCAGAGCAACGTGTCGATGCGCAGCTCGACGCAAGAGGACGAGATGTTGAAAGCCGCAACCCAGTCGTCTATGTTTGGACGGTTCTACACACCTCTCACTAGGATATATTCCTCGGCCTCTGGATCGACTAGAGCTGCCCTCGCGCCCATGGCTGGGCCGACACCGACACCGGCATCGGGCAGTACGCCTGTAGACGCGGCGATGCGCGCTTTGCGTCAGCTGTCTCGCATTCATGCCGATCGCGATGGCGAGTCGACAGATCCCTTCGGCTGGCAACCTGTGGCCGAGCGGGATGGTCTCAAGATCGAAAAGCGCATCGTGAGCCACGTCTCGGATAGCTTCCCCGTCTACCGTGCTGGCCGGATCATCGAGGGCTTCACCGCCGAGGAGGTATCCGCCTCGGTCTCGGCATTGAGGAAGGACGACTACTTTGAGAAGCCGGAGCGACTGCAAACATTCGGATACGGTATCACGACGTCGCATGTTGTGGCGCACACGACGTTCCCATTCCGCGATCGCAGTGCTCTGGTAGCGACAGTGGTCGCGCGCGTACCCGATAGCCCGCCACCGTCGCCATCGATCGTGTCGCACTCATCACTGTCGACTATTTTCCATGCCTCATCGTCGATGTTTGATCCCATGACGCTCGGCCTCGACCCGTCCAAGTACAATCCGTCGAGCATGCCGACGTGCAACTTCATCATCGAGGGATGGATTCTCGAGACAATCGACCCGTACTCGCACGAGCAGTATGCGATCCCATCCACACGGTGCATGTACGTCGGCGCTCTCGACTATGGCGGCAACATCCCCGTCACGGTCAACAGCATGCTCAACGCCGGTCTTCCTCGGGCAATCTTCCACATCGAAAACGCGCTCAAGGCCAATGGGCCGCCGTCGCGATCGCGCTGGCCGACGATGTCTGTGGCTACACCTGAGCCATCCGCACAAGGACCTTGGGCGCTGGAGGGCATCGAGTCATACAAGGTCCCTGTGGACCAGATTATCGACGGCAACGACTACGTCATCACCGTCACCGTCCAGCCGCCCACCTCGCGCGACGACAACCTTCGGCCACAACTGCCTCACAGCGACAGCCGGGGCTCGATGGCGTCGAGCCGCTCGCACCTCGTCGACTATGCCGAGGACATCCGCCGCGGGCGGCGGGACCTCATCGTCGCCGAGATCGACGTCGCCTCAGAGCTCGTCAAGAACGGTTGCGAGATCGCCATACGTGCCGTCTCCCTTCCCGAGGCCTACTATTCTGGAGGAGGCGAGTCCTCAGTCCTGCCCCTCGACTATCCCGGGGACAAGCTCGGGATGCCCTTCCGATGCAGTGTCATCTCGCTCGCGCCCTCGGTCCTCCAAACAGCGTCGCTGGACGGGACCGAGACACGCCACCTCCTCCGCGTCACCCTCCCGACCTCGGGTTACGAGGCGCCCGTCAACGACCCGCTCACGGGCAAGACTGCGCCCCTCCCGCGCCCTCGCTGGCTCCTGGACCTGATCAACGACGGCGCCGTCGTCCAGGTCCGCCTCCTGCCGCGCCGCACCGATCCCCCAGCGTATCTCTTCGAGGGCGTCGAGCTGGCCGTCGAGGACGAGCGCAAGGCCCCGTCGCCGCGGCATAAGGAGCCCGCCAAAATCAAGCTGCCGCAGGTCGTCTCGGCTGCCGTTCCCGGCGCCGTCCCGCTCGACAAGCCGCTCGCTGTTGCGCGGCAGTATCTCCCGCCTACCCCTCCACCCGCTCCCGAGCCCGAGCCGGATTCAGAGACCAACTCGGTCGACACCAAGACGCCGACGAACGAGCCCGCCGAGCTCCCCCCCGAGACCAAGGAGGAAGCCCCGCCCGAACCGATTGTGCCCCCCACCCCCTCGGTGGCGCGGTACACCTTCTGGCGCCTGCCTGTGCGTTTCAGCGCCTCGGCGCCCGCGTCAAAGCACCCGTCGCCCATCAAGGCGCCCACGCCGCTCCCGGCCGAGTCGGGCCGGCCCAGCCCTGCCGTCAAGGGCGCGCTCGCGCTCGAGCCCATCGCCGAGAGCGGAGCCTCCGGGGCTTCGGCTTCGACGAGCGCGTTGAGCCTCGCGATGACGCCCGTCCCTCTCTCGGCCGTCGTCATCGCCTGTCTCGTCTGCCTGCTCCTCGGATCCCTTCTGCGCTCCCTCCTCAGCGAGGCTGACTTTGTCATCTACCCCCCGAGTGGGACGGAGCCGCCGCAGGGCGAGGTGTGGCGCGAGCTCAAGCGGCTCGGCGAATGGCGTATCGGGTGGAACCAGGATCTCATAGTGGCCCTCGCGCGGCGGAGGTAGCGAGCCGGTGGTCTTATAACCTCTCTCTCTCTCTATACACTAATACTCCCCTATCACTGTACAACTATGCATCATCTATCGACCACAGTACATGTCTACGCCTCCTCACCTACTCGGCATCCTCGACCTTGGGCGTCGGCGTCGCCTCATCCGCGTCCGTCTCGGGCTTGATCTCCTGCGCGAGCTTGGACTTGCGTGGCTTGGCCGGCGCCTTGCGTCTGCGCGACGCGGCGGGCGAGGGCGCGGGCGACTCGCGCGCGCTCATGATCGCCGACTCGTCGCCGTCGCCCGCCTCGCTCTCGTTGTCCCCGTCGACGCTGGCCGCGCGGGGGACACTGTCGTTCGAGAGCGAGTGCGCGAACGTCGGGCGCTCGGGGGGCGGCTCGCTGTCCTTGTTCATCTTGCTTTCGCGCTTGGCGGCCTTGGCGGCGGCGTCGGCTTCGCGCTGGGCTTGTAAGACGACGCCGAGCTCGCTCTGGGGTCCTGGGTGTTAGCATAGGTGCACCGCTGCTGACGCTTCTATGCCAGTACTCGACCCTCTCCTGGTCACTACGTCCGTCTTCCCACCCTCTCCACGGCCTGGACTCACCCCTTGACCACGTCTTGAACTTGAGCGTCCCGCCACCAACGCCCTGGATCGTCTTCTCGCCGTACGACCAGTCGCGCACCTTCTCCTTGCGGAAGGGCTTCTGGTCGAATGGCGCGAAGAACTGCGTCACCTTCGGGAACGGGCCGAGCGAGATCTTTGGCGAGATAATGGGATTGGCAAACACTGGGATGCCGAGTTTGGCCGGATCGGCCAGCACGAACGGCGGCGAAGGCTCGCGCTCGCGTTCCCTCGTCACCGTGGCCAGGAGCATGGCGTCTGTTGTCAGCTTTGCCGTTCTGTCTCGAAAGCTAAGACCCACCGAGATCAGGCGACACTTCGCGGCTGACGCTGGCGCGTTGTGGCGTGGCCAGCGGAGACGACTTGATCGACTTGTGCTCGCCCATCGCCTCCTTCCACGGCATCGGGTCGCCCCTGCCATCAGCACGTGTCATAACACAAAGACAAGAGACGCACTTGCGGATGCCCTTGCGCCAGTTCTTCCCCAATCCCGAGCCTTCTGGCTTGCGCCGGCTCTTCTTAGGCTTAGGCTCCGGCGGCACCGAGCCGCGCGCGGACGCCTCCTCGCTCGTCCCGCGCTTGCTGTCGCTGTCAAGGACGGACGACGCCACGGCCGACGGCTGCCTCTCCCGCCCCTCTGGGCCGTGGTGAGACGCGCCCGCCGCGGACGGCTGGAGCCAGTTATACGTCTTGCGGTGGACGGGCTTTGGCCCCGAGCCAGACGCGGAGGGGGCGGGGCTGCTCTCTTGAGCCGCGGCGGCGGCGTCGGCGGCGGTGGCCTTGGCGCCTTTCTTGGTGCGCTGCTTCTTGGCGGGTGGCGAGCGGTCCTTCTCCTTGCTCTTTGGGGCGTCGGACTCGTCCTCGGAGGACGAGTACATCGCGCTCGCCGAGAGCGAGTGCTTCATCCCGAGCTTGATCTTGAAGCGCGGCGGCGACGCGGAGCGTTCAGGTGTTGACGAGGTGGATGCCGCGTCGAGGTGGGCGAGGCCAGGGCGAAGCTAGAGTCAGAGAGACGTGGAGGGGAGGGAGGGATGAAAGCAGGGATAGACATACCGTGATTCGCATGGGATTATCGCTGGGGCCGGGCTTGGTCGGCGACGAGTTGGTGGGGGACATGTCGCGCGGAGTGGAGGCGGCGGAGATATCGCCAAGAGGTCGAGAAGGCGTGTTGATGTCCCCGTCCGACTCGGAGTCGGTATAGTCTCGAGTGGACATTGTCGAGATAAGGATGTGAGACGTGGCGCGTGCTAAATACTTTGTTCTTTGGTGGGTGGAGTAAAGAGGTGCGATGAAAGAACCCAAAGCAACTCGGCCTCTCGTTCAAATCGATCCAACAAGACAAACCCACACTCTGCAGAATTCAGGCACCGACCAATGTTGAACTCGCCGACTCGCTGCTCATTAATTCCACTCTCAACTCGGCCTTGTTCTCGTTCTCTCATCCAACCGACTCTTTCATTCCAACATGGCTTCTCTCGCCGCTTCATCTGCAAGCAGCCCAAATCCGGGGCCGTCGGCGCTTATGGGACAGCCGCTGAGAGACCCGTCGCGCTCGTCGAAGGACTTTGACGTCGTCGCGGCATACCAGCGCGCTCTGACCGACGAGAAGGTGAGCACGACTGCCGAGCGTGTTTGTGGAGGACTAGCTCAACTAGGCCTCATTCTATGATGCTCTTAGGAGACAATGGGCCGCCCTGCCATACTAGCCCTTGCCCGCCTCACTGCATCCACCCCCCTGCGCTCCGCTGAATCCTCGTGGGCGGACATAGCTGACAGCAGTACCCCCACCCAGTCGCCGCCATCCTCTCCCTCGTCGAGCTCATGGAGGCGTCAGAAGGTAACCTCATCCATAATGCCGAGCTAACAGCAGCCTCGACGGTCTCGGGCCTGGCCATCGAGCTGACCAAGGGCCGCCGCACGCTCATCGACACGCAGCCGAGTCTGGGCGTGCGCGCCGGATGTCAGCTGTGGGAGCGTTTCGTCGCCCTCTCGGGCGGTGGCGAGGTACGTCTGGGCGCTGCACACACGCAAAGCTGACGGACAGGACTTTGTCACCTACAAGCGCTCGCTCATCGCGCAAGGACGGTCATTCTGCTCGGTTACGGCGCCGCAGTGCCGCGACAAGATCGCCAAGCAGGCCGTCGACTTCCTCCGTGACGACTGTGTTGTGCGTAACTACTTATGCCATGGGCGGAGCTGACGCCAGATCCTCACCCACAGCTACTCGCGCACTGTGATCCAGACAATTATGCGCGCGCACAAGCAGCACAAGCGTGTCAGCGTCTACGTGACCGAGGCGCGTCCCGGATGTCTTGGGTGCGTCGACCCTGCTCTGCTGCCTTTCCCGGCTAACATTTAGGATGCGCACACACAAGATCCTTACCGCCGCCGGCATCCCGTGCACGGTCGTGCTCGACAGCGCTGTCGGGTACATCATGGAGAGAGTCGACATGGTGCTCCTCGGCTGCGAGGCTGTTGTGGAGAGCGGCGCGCTCGTCTCGTCGGTCGGCACGTACCAGGTCGCGCTCATTGCCAAGGCGATGCAGAAGCCCGTGTACGCGCTCGCCGAGTCGTACAAGTTCCTCCGCCACTACCCGCTCTCGCAGACCGACCTGCCCATGCCCCGCGACGCCGGCGCGCGCCTCCCGCTCACCTTCGCGGCCGAGATGCCGACGACGCCGACGGCGTCCGAGTTCGTCGCGACCAAGGCGCCGTCGTCCCAGCCCCAGTCCGGGGCGGGGACGCCGAGCAATGGCCAGTCGACAAAGACGGAGCTGTCCAAGGAGATGTCCGAGTGCCAGCCAAAGTTCGACATCACGTACCCCAACCTCGTCGACTTTATTATCACCGACCTCGGCACGCCGCTGTCGCCAACATCCGTCAGCCAGTATCTCGTGGCGCAGTTCTCAGAGTAGAGTGGGTAGCATGCGTGGGTGTGGGTGTGGGCGGCGATGACACATATTGCATGATAACGGCTATTGGGAGATGCTAACAGGGCGATTGATGGGGGAAGCTAAAAGGGTACACTGAAGGCGTCTCTGTATGACGCGAGAAGAGCGAGCAAGATTGAGGCTGATGCAGGTAGTGAATGATGAGAGCGAGGCGATTGTACGAGGAGATTGTGCAGAAGGTTGGGGGTGAATGAGAATGTCCAAGGTGGGGTGAAGATGCAGATGGTGGGCGTTGGCGCGTTATTAACAAAGCGCCCGGTCGAGCCCTTTTGATTGATGTGGCGTTTGACTAACGTCTAGCTCTGAACAGCTGCGTACAGTCAGCTCGAGCCCCGTCCACCTCGTACTCACGCTGGAGCAGGCACATGGACTTGACAAAGTGGTTCCCGCGCTCCTTTGGGTCGCTCGACGAGTTCCACGCCTGCGCCATGGCGAGGCGGTAAGTCGACGGGATGCGCGAGAGGTGTGCGAGCACATCCGTCCCCGCCATCCCCCCGCTACTCTCCTCCTCCTCCTCTTCTACCTCCTCTGCCTCCTCCTCTTCCTCTTCGTCGCTCGAGTAGAACACAGCGTCGTCGTCCTTGACCTCCCTCGTCCGCACCGTCGCCTTCCCCTTCCCCCCGTACACGGGCTTGGGGCCAACGGCCGGCACGTCGCCGTACACGATGGCCGTGCGGCACAGATCCATATCGCCGAGATGCGCGCCCAGCACAAACGCCTGCACGGGGCACACGTCGCCGTCGAGCAGGCGCACCTTGAGCTCGGTGACGGCCGCCCGGAGCTCGCGCGTGCACGCGTACCGCTGCAGGAGGAGGAGGACGTCGAGCGCGTGCAGGACGTCCCGGCTCGCGGGGGTGGTGGCGAGCGGGTCGGTGCCGGAGAGGGCGGCGAGGAAGGGGGCGAGCACGGGCGAGGGGGCGGGGAGGGGGAGGGTGGGGGCCGTGGTGTGCAGCGCGGGGCTGGCGTTAGTATGGACGTCGGCAGAAGAGGAGAGGAGGGGGAGGGGGGTTCACCATAGAGCGGAGAGGGACGCGCGGTCGACACGGAAGACCATGCCGTCGCTCGCGAAGAGCTCGAGGTCGCCGGTCGTGTACTCTGGGTGGGTGGGGCGGGTTGGGAGCATGTTGCGTTCTTAGTAGATGGCCGGAGGTGTGCTATGGAGACTAGCTAGCTGGACACTTGATAGAGCCTGGGTATTGTCTACGTCGAGGTGGAGGTGGTGAGTGCCCTAGGTGCGAGCGACAGGTGCGAGCAAGTGGGGGGTGGTGCGAGTTCAAGCAGGCGGGCTGGGCGAGAGCTTGTTTACGTTAGACGGCGCTGGTCGGTAGTCGTGATAGCGACGAGGTGAGAAGTGTTGGGATGTGCAAGAGTGCTACACGGCGTTGACCAGCCACAGACATTCAACGACACGAAAGGATCTCAAGTCAATCAAGCACGCCAGAAATGGTCGTGTGGCCCGAGCGTCCTCCCTCGCTCCTCCCTCGCTCCTCCCTCGCCCCTCCCCCTCTGGCCTCAGGTGCCGGTGGCGCAGTCCACGTTCATTCTGCATCCGAGCAAGCTCTGGATCCGCCTGACGTGCGTGCAGCTCTGCGAGCGAGCAGGGGACAGGGTGTGCAGGGCGTACAGAGCGGTGAACGTGACGAGGCGGTACGAGCTGTGACGAATGCGGCGGCGTAAAGTTACACGCAAGGTCTGGCCCATTCAATCGCGCGGCGGCTGATTACATTCCGCAAGTCCAAAAGCGATCAGATCGAATGACGCGTGCCAAGATTCCTGCAATAGAGACGGCTTATGAGGTTCAGAGAGAGTGTCTACATGTACAGAGTACGAAGTAAGGAGTGTCGGTTGGGTATGGCATGGACGGGGTGGGTATATGGGTATGGATAGAACGTGTAAGCTGGGACAAGGGATGCGGTGGCATGGGTCGTAGGGTGGAGGGAGGTGGAGGTGGAGGTGGAGGTGGCAGTTGGGGTGGAGGCCGGTGCCGGCCAGAGTGGAGGTGGAGTGATGTGTAGTGGGGGCGAGAGGGAGGGTTCGTCGAGGGACAGAGAGGCTGATCGAGCCCGGCGGGCTGTGCGTGGGAACGACGTTGCGACGTGGATCAAAGCTCTGGATGTTAGGAGGTTCGGGGATTGAAGACAAGTAGTGCGAGCATGTGTCCCTGCCTCGGCGACCGCGTTTGGTGCCGTCCAGATAGCAATGGGCACAGAGCGAACGCCTACGCGCGTCGACGCTGCCGCTCACTGCCTCGCTGACACATGCTGGTACACCGCCCGATTGCGACTTGAACCGTGGACTCACATTCACAGAATGGCTTGAATTTTGAGCTCCACGCACTTAGCACGTCGACGTCGACGAGCTCCTGCTGTGGTGGCCGTCTGGCGTCTGTCAGCACGGATGACTAGCACCTCTTCCATTCAACCACAAGACACCGCTGACCACCACCCGCCCCGCCGCCGGCCCTGACTCACTACTGCCGATACTCACTCTTGACAATCGTCAGGATGCGCTTAAACTCGTCCGGCAGCCGCGTCCCGTCCTTGTTACTGCGCCCCCAGCTCCGGCTCAGCGCCCACATATACTCCTGCGGCACCCAGCTCCACAGCGTATACGGGAGGTGCGTCGGGTCGACCGTCGGCGCGCCCGGCGTCCCCTCGTTCCGCACGTCCGTATATCCCGCCTGCCCGTTCCACGCCTGCTGCAGGTGCTTGAGCGCGAGACAACATGTGTCCATGTCGTCGGCGGTGGCGCCGAGGATGAACGTGTACATCGGCACGCTGATGCCCTGGTTGAGCAGCTCCTTGACTTTGAAGAGCACGAGCTGGAGGGCGACGGGGCAGTCCCATTTGCGCAGGAAGAGGATTAGGCGGCGCAGCGCGGACACGCTCGGCGTGCCCGTCCCGTCGGGGGTTGTCGCGACTTGGCCGGTCGTGATCAGACGCAGGAAGGCGCGGAGGACGAGGGCTCCCTCGATCTCGTCGTCCGAGAAGTGGATCGAGCGCCGGCGCCCGTCGTCGTCCCATTCCGCGGCGGAGCGGAGGACCGAGCTGGTGTCAGGGTGTGCTGCCAGGCTGAGTACTGGGTTGTAGAGGACGTCTGGGCGAAGAAGGGAGGGGCGACGGAGAGAAGAGCGAACCACTCACCTGGCCGAGAACAGATGGTACGTATGAACACGGAAGCGCACGTTGTCAGCCGACACGAGCTCAAAGTCACCGTCGCGCCAGTTGGCGTCCTCGGCGGGCGGGGGAGCGAGCGCGCGCGGCTGCGGCGACGCAGCACGCGAAGGCAGAGGGGAAGGCGAGCGGGACGGCGACCGCGTGGCCGGAAGCAGGGGCACGAGCGGGGCGGGCGTCGTAGGCGGAGACAGAGGAGAAAGCTTGAGGGCAGAGTCCTTGAGCGCGGCCTCGGCGGCGCGGACTTGGGGGCTCTTGGGGGCTGGAGAGGGTTGGGGCCGGTCATGAATGGGAAAGAGGGGTTGAAGGGAGTGTCGGGGCTGGAGGGACAGGAGGAAGTCATTGCTGGGGTTGGGTAGAATCTTGGGGTGTGGGTTTAAGAAGTTGGGAAGGAGGAGTGGAGATGACAAGACGGAGAGATGTGAGGATGCAGTGATCGGGCTGGCCATGAGTGAGGTCTGGCCTTGGCCCTGGCCACGTCGTCAACGTGCGTCAGTGGACATGATCTCAGCTGCGGTCAGTCAGGACCTGCTTGGGCCAGATACGGCGTGCGATGTGACTTGTCGACGGTAGAATGTTGTGAGCTTGGCCGGCGGCACCGGCGCGCACGGTGTCCGGTACACCCTGCTTCCCCGAGGTTGTGCAATTTCACTTGTTTCATGAGGAGCACAACAAAAGCCGCAAAAGTCCCGGTCCCGGTCTACATCGTGCGGAGCGGGTCGGCGTCCTTGGTGCTCACGATAACCTCCCACCCCTGGTCGTCGGCGTTGAGCTCCTTCTCGAGCCAAGGCTGGAGCACGGCCTTGAGGTACGGCCGCTCTGTGTTCGAGTGGTTCGCGAGTATGACCGTCTGCCCTCCGGCGATGGCGGCGAGGACCTCGTGCTGCCGTCAGCGGGGCTATCTAATGCCAGGGATCGGGGGCACGGAGCACAGACAGATACGCACATGGGACATCTCGCCGGTGAGGAGCAAGTCGGCCTTGACACCGCGCAGCACGCCCCCGCCCGAGCCGGCACATACGGCAATCGAGCCGATTGGCTTCTCCATCGCCGGCGTCGCGACCTGGACTGGGGGTTAGAGATATATTATACTGCGCGGCTTACGGTGCTCGAGGCCGAGGTGCTGCTTGACGGCGGCGACGATGTCGGCGACAGTGGAGACGTTCTTGAGCTGGACGATCTTGCCCATCCCCGCGCCCTCGAATCCGGGCGGGGGGTTCTCGGTCGCGCTGACGACGTCGATCGAGCTGGCGTTGGACTTGAACGGTTCCACGAGCCTGAAGTTAGCTCGTACATTGGAGGTTACTCACCATGTGTTGACGCCGTTGGGGGTTGCGTCGACACTGGTGTGCGGCGAGAAGACGCTGATACCCTTTGCGGCGAGCTTGAGGAGAGAGGCCTGGAGGGGGTCGTTGAGGGTGAAGGTCTTGAGTGCGCGGAAGATCTGTTGTCAGCGCTGTGTAGCCAGAGCACGCGCCGGAGGGTGGTAGGCAATGACGGCCGAGCACGAAGGAAGGGCTAGTGCCTCAGCGCACACCGCTGGCGTGAGGCTGGTGTTAGCTCACGGTCCGGGTTCAGCAGCCATATCACACACTCGATGGTGAGGAGGACCTGCTTGGTCTTGTGCTCGGCGGGGAAGGGCGCCTCTGCATGTCAGTCGTTGTCGAGGGCGGGCGACATACCAACAATCACGCCGACCTGGCGTCAGCTCTCGTCCGAAGCTCGCAGCTGCACTCACATTGTCCCAGCTCCGCTCAGCGAGCTGCAGCGGCGCGATGCGCTCCCACACGCGCTTGATCACGGCAATAGGTGCTTGACGTGCGGCCATTTTGAGTGCACAACAACAGATTCGAGTCGCGTCCGTAACATGGAGCTTCGACCTTGGAGGGGAGGAAAGTGGAGGTCAGCCCGCCACGTGGTCGGAGCCCCAGAATCTCAAAGCTTCCGTCCAATCTCGAGATTTCGGCGATCACAAAGCCAAGGACCAAAGCTATGACTCAGACTTGCATCGACAACCCACTAGACGACTAGATTATAATGGCGGAACAAGCGGACAGGGAACACGACACTAGCATCGACAAGGTGCTGGACGCGATGGCCAAGGCGCGGGCAGGGCCGGACGGCAAGGAGCGCGAGCCGGTCACGTACGACCAGTTCCAGAGCATGCTCGACTCGACGCCGCTGTTCATGCGCGAGACGCCCAAGGAGACCGAGGGGGACTATGTGCTGGAGGCGCTGAAGAGTTTGGTGTTTGAGGGCGAGGGTGATGGTGAGTGCGCGTGCCGCCAGGAGCGCCGCAGGCGCGAGTGCGGCGCGGGCGAGCGTCGGCGAGCGTCGGCGAGCGTCAGCGAGCCTGGGCAGCGAGCGCCAGGCGAGTGCAAGTGCAAGTGTGACTGCATCAAGATCCAATGCGAGCACAATTGCGAGTGCGGCAAGCGCTAGCCCGCCCCCCTGCATATGGCTATCTGCGGCTTGCATGCACCATGTGCACACACCCGCTGACACACAGAGGTCGCGGTCAACTTCAAGAACCACGGTAACGAGCTGTACGCGCAGAAGTCGTACAAGGACGCGATCGACGCGTACACCTCCGGCCTGGACGCAGGCCCCGTCGACCCGGCACTGCGCGTCTCGCTCCTGAACAACCGCGCGGCGTGCAACCTGGCGCTGAAGAACAACGGCGCCGTGCTGAAGGACACGAGCGCGATCATCGCGCTGGCTGCGTCGTCGAGCCCGCCCTCCGACCCGCCGGCCAAGGCACTGTACCGCGCGGCGCAGGCGCTGATCGCGCTCGACAAGTGGCCCGAGGCGGCGGACGCGGTCGCGCGCGGCAGGGGACTGAAGGCGGAGGCGGCGAATGGGAAGGTGTGGGATGCGCTGGCCGTCCAAGTCGCGGCCGGAGAGAGGCGGGTGTTTGAGCGCGGAGAGCGGGCGCGCCGGAAGGCCGTCGTTGAGGGCGCCAGGAAACTGGCTATCACGACGCGCGGGCTGGTCGTCGTCAACACGAACGCGCCGCCCGATAACCCGCACCCCCTCGACTTCGACCCGTCGGCCCTCTCGGACGCCCCCCTCTTCCCGCCGGACAAGGCGGAGACCTGGGTCGCGCCGACGGCGCTCACGCCGCTCATCTTCCCCGTCTTCCTCCTCTACCCGCAGCACAACCAGAGCGACCTGATCACGCACTTCCACGAGGACACGAGCTTCGACGACCAGCTCGCGCCCATCTTCCCCTCCGGCCCCTCGGCCACGTCCCCGCCCTGGTCCGAGTGGGACACCAAGCACGAGTACTACACGAGCAACCTTGCAGTGTATGTCGAGACGGCGCAACGGCGGCTGCTCAAGGTCGGCAAGGAGATCACCCTGCGCGAGGTGATTGCCAAGGCGGTCAAGCCGGCCGAGGGGGGCAAGCCGTGCGACGGGATCGTGCTCCGCGACGGGCTGCTGAGCTTCGTCGTGCTCGTCAAGGGCACGGAGGAGCGCGAGTGGATCGAGAACTTCAAGCGCGTGCGGGACGGCAAGTAGGGGGCATGCATGGGTGGTTGTTGAGAGCAGGGTGTGGTGCACGTGGGAATTGACAATGTGTGTTGTCCGTGAACACTAACTTGCGCTCAGATGTGTAACAAGACACTCGCCTGCAGAGTGGCTGCACGGCTGAAGTAGACGCAGCCAGGTAGTGGGGAGACACATGGTAACTGGCATTGCGCTCAGTGTGCTGTCCTTTAACTCGAACTTGGGCTCAGACGCGTAACAAGCCTCTCACGTTCTGCCGAGACCTGCAGAGTCCCGAAATGTCCTGTCGAGCCCTGCAGAGCCGCTGCAGAGCCTTCGCTCATATCAGACGCAGCTAGCCGCGACTGTGGCAGAGCCATGACATGCTCTGCGTTCACCGACCCAACGTTGGCCTTTCTAGAAGCTCGCGTGGCGCTCCCTTTGCCTTTATCAGCCATCCCACTCGCCAGGATGTGCAGCTGTATGGTGCGAGCCCCCCATTGCACCTCGAACCCAACGTCAGCCACTTGGACGCCCGCACATCGACACCACTTGCGCTCCGATCACGGAACGGCCGATCGTCCCCCCTAACAATATCCGTTCAATCCGCGCCTCTCTATCCCCCTGCCGTTCCCAGTGCCCTCGCTCGCTAACCCTCCCTACTCGCTACAAAGCGCCACCGCCATTGATCACTGATCAAACCTTGCAGAACGCAAGAGGGGCGGAAATAACGCGGAAAATCTTCGGTTACGTAACGCGACCCGAGCCGCGGCCGCGCGCACGGCGACTCTAGGACTAGGATATTTGGATCCAACGATCTGGAGGGCGGTGGGATCGGGCTGGCCGACGGTGCGAAGCGAGGCCGGGTGGGGCGTGTTGTGACCGCTGTGGTGCGCGGCTGAGCTCTGAGCAGCTGAGGGGCTGAGGGGCTGAGTATGTTGAATGGTTGTGTCTCTTGATAGGGCGATGGGAGATCTTGGATCTGCATGTGGGATGGGAAGATGGGAATATGGGCGGGTCGTGAATGGTGATTCTGTTGATGCATTGATGCGGTCAGTCACGTTGGCGGCGTGTGAGACTTGGCCGCGTGTGAGATGTCAGCGGCGTCAGTGGATGGTTGGAGGCGCTGGAGGCGTTGTGTTGTCCAACCGCGACCTGGCTGTGCTTCCCACCAATGCAGCCTCTAGCGTTAGTTCCCCGTGTTCTCCGTACCGATCTGTTCTTCGGCACGTGTACGGATTGTGGGAGTGTCTCGTGATCTCGTGCCCCACCCGTTGGGATCTGCGCTACAGTCTGGGCGTTCTCGGCCTGCGGAGTAAATTGGTCGAGAGATCGCGCGTAACACGAGATCTGGATATCCGGACGGTTGATGGGCGGCGAGCACATGCGGCCGAGCAGACCGCATGGTACGGCCGCCCATCCTGCAAGTGTGACGCGCTCCTCCCCTCCGCTTCGCTCGCCTACCACGACGGATCTACGCCGCATTGGAGTACCGACTCTTCGCCACTTGCCTCGCGGCCGTTGACGATCAGGCGATCAGGCGATCAGGCGATCAGATCATGAGGTCATGCCAAACTTGAGACATTCCGTCTCGGACTACCGCGTCTGATATCAGCTCGACCTATTCGTATTGAGTGAGTCTGACCCATGCGCAGCACGTGGAGCGCGCCAAATGGGATGGTGAGTATGGTCAGTTATAGAACATGTGTTTTCGACGTTGGAGTTGGAAAGCTCGAAACAGCACCGGTGGAGCGTGGGTGAGTGCGTAGCGGAGGTGCGTAGCGGAGGTGCAACATGGCCGACAACCTCGGCTGCATTTTCGATCGTGAGACGTCGAGAGGATGCTATTCTTGGACCGACAGGGTTGAGAGTGGGAGTGGGAGTGAGCGTGATATTAGAGTGGGAGTGGAGTGGGAGTGGGAGTAGCGAGGAGAGGATAAGTCAGGGTGAATGAGTACGGCCTTCATAGACACTCGACGTTCGAGATGGTCAAGGAGCAATGGAGAGCTTGAGAGAGCTCAAGGCGAAGCCGCGACAAGGATGGGTTAACCCAACCCAACGCGCCCGCTGTCATGGGAATCTAGTCCTCGGCTAAGACTAGGTTTGGGATGACGGATGACGGAGCACAGTCTGTGGACATGGATACATGTGTATCGAAAGATCGCAGAGATTCCGTGACGGCACAACGCGGTCCAGGGCGGCTACATCGACCATACGGACCCCTAGCAGTCACCGACCATCGGCCACCTCTCACCTCTCACCAGTCACCAGTCACCCGCCGATCATGCAGAGGACACGGAGATGGGACAGGAGCGCACACGGGCAGGCGGGCAGGCGGGCGTGCTAATCGTGAGAATGGCAGATTTCGGACCTGCCACCAACATTGACACGGAGTAAGGGTAGAAGTAGCACAGGATATGGCTAGGAGGGGGCAGGCACGGGCGAGTCTAAAGTTGAGAGCAGCATATTCGGAACGCGTTCTCTCTGGCGGACATGCATATGGGTCTCCGCCTGTCGTCTGTCTCTGTACGGTAGGGTAGGGGAAATGGCCAGTGGGAGTGAGTACAGAGAGGGGGCAGCGGAGATGCGTCTGACCTCCGGCAGGTTGTGAGCACCTGGCGGACCTCAGCTTGGCCAGCACGAATGTGGCATTTACCATATCCGATGGAACCTGGCAATGAATACGAACGCCATCGTCAGATGGGCTGAAGAGGCGCGGCAGTGTCCACCCCTCAGTGCGGGGCTCACACCTAGCAGGTCGCCCCGCATCCCAACGCGGTGCCGGGGTGCCAACGGGGGCTTGGCGGCGTGGCACGGCACGATGGTGCGCAGCAGCATGGCGCTGAGTTGAGGGGATGGGGATGGGGATGGGGACTTGGCGCCAAACACGACAAGACAGGACGGTGCACAGGGCATCGATATCGACATCGAGTCCTGGTCGATGGCGGTGTGGCTCGGAACCAGGGGGTCGGAGTCGTCGGGTTTTCCGGCCTCCGGACCCGTTGTCTGCCACCTCCCTACAAGCCCATTTCCACGGTTGCGTCGAGCGGTGAGTGTGTGCTAGAATGTAGAACGAGTTGCATGCGGTCATTGGGGATGGAGGCCCGTCATGGGCGACTGCTGCGTTGGCGGAAGAGGCTGGAGATGGGAGACTCATTGGCCGTTGAGGCTCTATGAAAGACCATTATGCTTGATGCCATTCGGAAGCGGGTGTCGTGTGCCACTATCGTCGAAGGGGCTTCGTCTATGTACGGGGATACGCGACTATGGTGGAGTGGGCAGGGCTTAGTTGTAGCCTCGATCCCCTTACGTTGGTGAAGAGTATGGTAGCCTCGATCCCCTACTCACTGTTGTGTGGGCTCGATTCCCTGCCGCGTTGACCTAGATCTCATTAACTACTTTCGCGTATGCTTGTCTGCTATTTTGGAATGAGGCAACAGGCGTATGCTTGTCTACGAGGTATGAGGTAAAGCCAGCGTCAGACGCGACGTGGTCAACAGTTCGCGTCGTGACCTCCGCCTCTGACTCCAACTAATGACATCGGCCAGCCTGACCAGCGGACAAGACTGGACTCGTGTGAGCGTGCGTCGGAGTGCACCGCGTCCAGGCATACTACTCTGAGAGTGCGTATCCTCCCCTAATGCCATTAATCTCGCGGCCGCTGTCATTACCCTCGCCGCCATGATGGTGCCGCGACTTGGCCTAGTCCAGCACCTTCGCTCGCTAGTGCCACCATCCGTTCCAGGGAACGTCGACCGAGCCGGCGTCAGTGTATCATGGTATCAGTGCCCGTTAATTAAGATCGGTGGGAATGTGGGCATCTCAGACTCGTGGATGTCAACGAGGACGCGAACAGGACGCGATGCCTTCGCGTCGTTTAGTCTGGGTCCTGGCCCGAACCGACCGGTCGGACGATTAATTATCCAGCCGTCACCGTCGGCGTGGTGTCAGGCGTCAGGCGTCGTCAGGCTGCCAGTCTCGGTGACGGCTGTCTGGAGCTAGCAGCTAGTATGATCGCGGGGGCTAGGCCTGGCCGGCGCCAAGTCTCCTTTCCCCCAGCAGCAATCGTGATCGAGCGACCGAGGCCACTCCGTTCTCGGAGCATGAGACGAAGCACGAGAACGGCACGACGAGGGCACAGAGTAACCATGGTCCAGCGAGGGTGTCGTAAGGCCCAACAAGCGAGCTGCATTTCCATTACAGCGTGGGAGCGAGTCGAGGAAACTGGTGTGGGAATTCCGGGTAGGAGCAGGGGTATGGCATGGGAGTGGGAGTGGGAGTGGGAGATTGGGAATGGCGCGGTAGCTAGGACGTAGCAGAGCTGGACGTAGCCGAGCTAGGAAGTAGCAGAGTGCCGAGAAAGAAGATCGATGGCTTCCACCAAGAGCGACGAGAGGAAGACATGGAACGAAGGATGGAGAAGAGAATGGAATGTAAGGGTGATGGCACGGCGTCTCAGCTCACCCCACGAACGAACACCTCACCCTCACCGCGCCTCGCTTGTTAGTGCACTTGCCTCGCCTCCTTCTGCTTCTCTGCAATCCGCATGCTCACGCACACTCACGCACACTCACGCACACTCACGCACACTCACGCACGCACGCTCGCACGCACGCTCGCACCCGCACAGACTCGCACAAGCCGCTCGGTCCCGCATCGGTCTCCGCTGGAAAGCACGGCATTCCCGTACAGTCATCGGTTAGGTCGGCAGCACGCGGTTCTCTCTCTCTGTTAATAGAACCATCTCGACGGAGACCGAGGCCGAAGCTGGGCCGAGGGATCTGCAGTTCAAAAAAGGGGCATCTCAGGCACGAACGAGGGACCGAGGTGGGCGACCGGCATTTTAGAGTTGACCAAGCTTTGGGAGTGGATGGGGGATGGGGGATGGGGGCCGTTGGGCCGCCGGCTTACAGACCAGAAAGGGTTGTGGGAGTCGGACCTGCGGCGGCAAGCGGAATGTAGCGGAAATTCCTTGCTGGCAGAGGTGGACAAGCCGGGATCGGGTTTCTCGACTTTGTCGAGGGTAGCACAGGGGGTGGGGTTCTGTAGGATTCTGGACGCATTGGGACTAAGAATATGCATGCGAGTATGCGAAGTATGGGAGAGGAGGAGAGGAGGGCTCAGGTATGTTAGAGAGAAGGGAGGAGAGAAAGGGCCGAGGCATGAAGAGAGCAGAACGGCCGAGGAGATCCGTGGACCAAGTAGTGACGATGATAATCATAATCATGATGATCTCATGGCCTCTAGGTCTCTAGGCCACTTTAGTCTTTGATGATTTGTATGCCCAGCCCACGTAGATAGAGAGGAGCCAGGCTATGAGCTATTACCCACTTCTACTCTATAGCAACTCTGTGATCATCTCTCAGCTAGCTAAGCGCTATGCATGACGAGTTTGGCCTGGTCGGGGTCGTAGAGAGAGAGAACAAGTCGAAGATGAGTAAGAGACATCTGGTCAACACTCTTGTTCAGGGTCCAACAACAAGTTTAAGTCGTTAGGCCCAAAACTTGTCAAAGAGTTTTTAGTTAGATCCGGCATTTTGTTCCCTGAACATTGGCCTGCCTGCCTCTCCTCCGTCTATGGTAGTGTGGGATTTCCAGAAACAATAAACGCTATCGCCCCCGAGCCCCGAGGCCGAGGACGGCCTGGCCGGGTTGGAGTGGGGAGGGGTGGGTCGGGGGGCGGGCGGCACGAGGATGACTACGGCGGGGGCGCGCGGCAGAGGGAGGCACCTTCCAAGGGCAGTCTGGGCAAGGCCGAGGAGGTTTGGGAAAATAGACCACAGGCAGCAAAAGAAGAGACCCAGGCCTTGTTAGCTACAACGACGACGGAATGGCAACGCAACTGCCTCGCAATGTAATTCTGGCATCATCGTCGTTGGCCGCTCACTCCGGTCCGGGCTCGCTCGCTGATCCTTCACAACAGTAGTTGGTTGAGCCGTTTCTCACCCCCCTCCCCTCCTCGGCTTGCGCTGTTTTGGCCTGTGATGCACTTGGCGTGAGGTTGTCTCGCATGTCCATGATCGGAGAGAGACCAGTAGCTCTGTCTGCCCAGCGTTATACTGCACTACTACATGTCTTTGGATACAGAGTATATATGAATCAAATGGAAAGAGCATTCAAACCCAACTCCAACCGCCACCTATTATCCCAACTACTGCTTACAGCACCACCCAGCTCCATACGCAGTAGTAGCAACCGTCGCCGCTTTAAAGAGCCAAGCTTCCATCCTCTACTCCCACCTCGCTACCCACCCTCACCTGCCCTCTCTGCCTCTTGGCTCGGTTGGTTACTACACAATCAGCTTTAGTCAGAACACCCATCCAACCCTACTCTCTGTTCTGTCCCCCCTTCAAGCCCCCTTTCAAAGTAACCCCGAGCGAGAAAGCAAGCGAACCCCCCGAATTGATAACACATCGTCCGTAAGTTGTTACCCTACCCAACCCAAAGCGAAACCGCCGGGCATCCGAAATTCCCTTACGGCCGCCGCTGCGCTTGGCCTCTCTCTCTCTCCTCTCTCCTATCCTCTCCCTCTCGCCGGCCTCCTCCCTCCACCACTTGTCCGTCCCCCGTCGGCCACTTGATATATATCAGTCAGCCAACAACACGTTGGGTCAGATTGCCCTACATACACACAACCCTTTAGACCTCCTCCTCCTGGCCCCCCTTTCCTACATACCCGAGAACCTCCTCCCCTCACCTCACCTCACCTCACCTCATCCTCCATAAACTACTCGTACTATCTAGTTACTTCCTCTTCATCTTCTTTCACTACTACTACAATCCTACTACTCGTCATCACCGTCGTCGTGCTTTCACAACAATGGAGGCACTCGCTGCAACACCCTTTGACCCCGTAGGCGCAGACAAGTCCGCCAACGTTCTCGTGAGTTTCATTATCTTAGTTGCCGCCGCCACCACCACCACACCACCACCACCACCACCACCACCACCACACCACCACCCACCATACATTCGCCGACCGCCACTTTCATCCTTCACCGTCAACCAACAAACACTGACAATGCACTAGGCTCAGAACATGGCACCGACTTGGGGAAACTACCTCTACCAAAACCTCCTCCCCAACCTCCAGAACACCGACTGGCTACTCAACCTCAACAATGGAAACGACGCCTCGGGCAACGCTCAGGTACCTGGGTCCACTGCCACGGGCGCCGCAGCCGCCGCCGCCGGATCCGACCTGTTCCCGACGTGGTCCACCAACGCCAACCCAGTCAACGGCCAAGCCGCACAGCCTCTCATGGGCCAACCGGGTCCGAGCAACTACTACATGAACTACTACGGTGGTTCTATCGCCCCCTCCCTCCTCGCTCCCTCCACCAACGGGAGCATGAGCTCAAATGGTGTTGGCACCCCCAACATCTCCCCAAGCCTGGACCTCGTCGACAAGATCGTTGCATCGCCCTCGCCTCTTGGCGGATCCCCTGGCCTTCTCGTCCGCAACGACAGCAGGCGGAGGCGCTCGATGGACTCGGACGCCGAGGGCGAAGTCGACCCCGAGGCCGAGACCCGGTCACAGCACTCGCACCACTCGGAGCACGACTCGGTGCACGACCACGACGAGGGCGTCGAGCGCGACGGCATGATCTGGGGCATGAAGGTCGATGAGTACCGTGCGCTGTCTGCTCGTGAACGCAAGCGTGTCCGCAACCGTATCTCCGCCCGCACGTTCCGCGCCAAGCGCAAGGAGCATCTCAGCAGCCTCGAGTCGACGCTCGGCGCCAAGGACCTCGAGATCAAGCTCGCCCACGAGGAGAACATGCGTCTTCGCCGCCAGCTCGCCGAGGTCAAGCGCCGCTTGTCAAAGTACGAGGCTGCGCCGGTGTTCTAAACACACTACCATCAAGACTCCCACTAGATTCGACCGCCTAGAGGCCCGTCAGAAGGAAGCTACTTGTAACAATAATGCTGGTTCCCGCGTCCAACCAAAGATACCCTTCGCCTTCGACGTGGTGTGCGCTGTGCGCCGTCCTTCGCTTCGACCTCCTTTCTTCGCCTAGATCTCGGCGCCAAGCGCGCCGAGTCTGCACCAAGCCCTCAGTGCCGCAGCAGCACTGTTCATCCCAATCTTTGCACCTTTTGCACACCACCACGATTCCCATGACCTACACCTCACCACTGTACACACTTGTAGCTATAGTATGCATTTTGCCACAACGTGGCAGTAAGACTTCGCCTTCGCTTCTCCGCTTCTTTCCGCCTCGGAGCGCGCTTTTTGCTACTAACGACCTCGGGGGCCGTCTGGCGCCGTCCAAAACCGAGTCCAATCTAGGTCACCGCGGCCGTGGGCGGCTCCGGCACCGAGGCTCGCATCGGGCATGCTGACAAGTGGCCGCTGCATTTGGTTTCTGGTATCTGGCATTTGGTGTGGCATCGACATGAGTGCGAGCATGCGCCTCACGACGCGACATGCCGCGCGCGCGGCCACCGACGCGGCCGTCGACGGGGATCCGGGCGCCATACCCCTCGTACAACCTTGTGTACCCCTGCTGGTTATACTGCTGCTCCCTGCTCCGGTCGCGGATCCGGCGAGGGCTGTTTGGTCATGGCCTTGAAAACAAGCAACTAGAGGCAGCACAAGGTGCAAGGTGGCACCAGGTGAGAGACAAGGGTCGGACGCCACCGGCGCCATGCCATTATCGCCCCTGAGCCAGAGCCCGAGGCGGCGACCAACATTTTGCTGACTGTCTTCGGCTTAGTTGTTGATGGATGGGTGTGGTTGTATATTTTCGCGTCCGAGGGTGGTTGAAATTAGCACCGCCTATGACGCCAGAGTGGCTTCCCCGACGTCATCGGCCGACGGCTGGCAGAGCAACAAAGCAAACGTCGAGCGCAGCGTAGCGCGAGCGCATGCACACCCCATCGTCCCGGTCGCCGGCGGCACCCTCTCTCATCCCTGGTTCCGAAGACACCCTTCACCTCCATCCCCCGTCCTTTTGGCCTTCTTGGCCTCTTGGCCATGCTCTCTTCTCCGCATCTCGCACCTCGCACCCCTCCTAATCTCCATCTCCTAATCCTGGAAAACTTGTGCGGACCCGTGCGGATACGGTTTCATGCGGCGTCCAAGACCAAGACCCCTGCATATTACACCCCCTAACCCAACTCTAGTCCGACATGACCGAGCATGACTAACATGGATTTTGTAACCTGCCAACTCAAGTAGCAGCGGTAACCACGGCCGCCCAATCGACACCGAGGCCAACCCCGACAATTACCCCCACTCTACCCGACCCAGACCGACCGCGATGTGAGCCCAGCCCGATGGTGCAAGGGGGAGGGGGAGGCACATGATGCATAGTGCGAGCTACAATGCGAGCAGTAGCGGTATCGCTAGCGCGCGTGGCAGTTGTGCCACCATAGAGCAAGGGTCGCCGTTCTGTCATGCAACGTTGCATCAGCACCTCGTGCCTGTGCCGTGCTCACACTTCGTGCTCGTGCTCAGTCTCATCCGGTGCCTCGCCTCGGGCTTGAGCACTAGCGTCGAGTTGAGCGCCAGGCTCGCTCTGCTCGTGCTAGGATTGTGCGAGCGGCATGCCATAATCTGACACCGGAGTGACGGCACTAAGTAGTATGAATCCAGCTTAGTCGACAGTGCCGAGCAAGCCGAGCCACCACTAGCGGATCCGGCATGGTGAGGAACTGAGCGTTTTTCGCTCTATCTTGCTCGCTCAAAAGTCCAAGGCGAAACAGGCGCTGGGCAGTGCTCGGCGGTGCTCGGCACTGTTCAGCAAGCTGGGCAACGACGAGAGAACCGGAGATGAGGCTGAAACCCCGTGTCGGAAGGGACGCATTCCACGTACAGTCAGCTTGAGGAATTCCTTGCCCAGCTCAGCAACTATGGTGCCTGCCTCGCCGAACGCCTCTGGTACGGCGGATAACGAGGGATTGCTGACTGATAAGCCCGAGTCAAAACCTGGAGCGGAACGGTGCGGGTTCCGGGCTGCGGTCCGACAGCAACTCCCACCGTGCAGACATTCGTGGCGGCATGGAAGCATCGCATCGAGGAGCAAGTAAGGGCTGGCGCGGATCAACGGCAGAAGGAGTGGAAGCCGTTGGAAACAAGGTGTGGGGAGGGTGGGGAGGGGGGAGGTGCGGGGACCGGTGCGGCGGCGCGGCGAAGAAAGGAAAAGGCAAAGGGAAATTCGAAAAGGCTAAGATCATGCTTGACACAAAGCCAAATCCGCTTCAGGCTGGCCAAGCCGCCAAGCCGTCTAGCCGTCCCCTGCAGTAAGTCTCCTTTTGGAGGGGTGTGGATCTGATCTCGGTGGCCTGGGCTGGGCTGGCCGGCGGGCGGCCGCGCTGCAGCGGAAGCGAGGGGGGCCGAGAAGGCGCCGCAGTCGCTATCCAGGCGAAGACTGACGACTTGGACTGACGAGCGTCGTGAGAGTCGTGAGACGTGTCGGAGTGAGGAGGGCGGGGGGGCCGAATGGAGGCCGGCGGTCAAGGCGTGGCTGTCCGGGGTGGAGGGGATCTGAGCATGACCGATCCGGGGACGAGGCAACACGAGGCGCCAAGACGTCAACACAGCCAAGCAGCGGAGCCAAGTCGACCCGCAGTCACGAGAAGTCACGAGAGTCACGAGAAGTAGGGATGCATGCATCTGAGAGAGTAATGCCAAGATGCCACCTACGAGACGCTTGAGCAGGCCCAAGCACCACCGCGCATTAATCTCGGCACGGCGACTTGGAGCGGCCACCGGCGGGGGACGGTGGGCGGGCGGTGCCCGCCGGGCCCCGAGTCCGCCGCCGTGCCCGTTGTTGCCCGTCCGTTGCCCGCTCATGCAATCTGGCTCAGCTCATCTCGAAAAGCGCTCGCTGGGATGTATCTACGCCCACTCCTGGGTAGTGGCTGTGGCTGCCGCTGTGCATCCCCGCGTTCCAGTCTGACCGACAACAAGTAATGACGTATGACGTGCATTCACGCGCTCGTGGCACTCGTATGAACGTGCCAGGCTTTCTCGGTGCGTATTCGGTTCCGGGCCTAATTCCTTATCAGTCTTAGGCGCGATCTGACAACCAACACATGTGCGTGGAGAGGCTCCGACTGGGTATCGGGGAGCGGAGCGGGGTGGGGGGAGTGGAGCGGGGAGTGGAGTGGGGAGTGGTTGGGAGTGGTGAGCGGGGAGCGCAGTGGGGAGCGCAGTGGGGGTTCTGAGTGGAGAGCCGGGAGTCCGAGTGGGGAGCCTGGTGCGTCATGGCACAAGCCATCTTGTCATGATACAAGCCATCTTGTCATGATACAAGCCATCTTGTCATGATACAAGCCATCTTGTCATGATACAAGCCATCTTGTCATGAAGGCGTTCTTCAGCACATGGCCTCCGATTCTTCAGCGTCAGACGGGCCGATCCACTTCCCCACTCACTAGTCGTGGCTTCGGTGAGCGGAGAGGGGCGGGACGACCGAGCGGAATGAAGGAGGGATCGACGCGAGCAAGCTATGATCGACGGACCGAGACCGAGCAAGCAGACCGAGCAAGAGTGATCGACACTGAGCAAGCTAAGGATCGGCAGACCGAGCAAGTGGAACGATGGACCGAGCAAGCTAGGATCGACCACCGAGCAAGCCCACTGAGCAAGCTAGGATCGACAGATCGAGATCGAGCAAGGTAATCGGCAGTTCGACGCAAGGGGTCAGACCGAGGCGGGACGGGCCTGGTTTCCTTACCAGTTCTCCGCTGTCAGTACGTGAGTCCTGTACGTGTGAGTGCGACGAGTACGTATGGTAGGTTAGAAGTGGGGAGTGATCGTCCATTCCCCCACCCAATCCAACCCTGGTGCTCGGTCGCGGTATCGAGGATCCCGAGGTCGAGGCTCGACCAGCCTCATAACCTCCGAGAACGAGGAGGTCGAGACGGGTGGCATGAGGGTGGAGGGGGCGGGCGGTAAGCGTCCAGGCTGACGACGGATGAGGAGAGGGAGGGCGTTAATGAGGAGATCAAGTAGCTGTGAGCGACGAGTAACGAGCAACCAGCAATGCGCCAGAATACAGCGCAACGCAACGACCCGGCAATGCGATCAACGAGCAACGTGCAATACTGTACAAAGCGACCGGAAAGAACAACTCGGGGAAACCAACAGACGGCAACCCCTGCAGCACGTCGCAGCGTCGCGAACTGCACGGATCAACCATCGACGAGCGGACCAACTAACGAACACGAGGAGCGTGACGAACTCCGTCATACGAAGAGTACGACAAACTCTCCCCTCCCCGTGTACGCGTGCTGCCTCGTCGCAATCCAACCAGACGAGTTTGCGCGCTTGACATCATACCGCCCCGCCCCGCGCCGAGTAGCGAGGCAGAGGCGCTGCAGAGGCGGGACTGAGGCTCGGAGTCCGGGATGCCTCTCGGCGCGGACTCCTGCCCTTGCAACGCGAAGATGCTCGGCATCCTCGGTCTCAGTACGCCCCACATCACCTCTGTCATTTGTGTCACTACACAATACACTCTCAGAGCTCAACTAAGCCCGCTCCACTCATTCATGGCTCGCAACTCAACACATCTCGCTCAAACCCGATCAGCTGTCTCTCGACCGGCTTGGCATCAGCCCCCGCCACATGTCTCAACGGTCTCAGCGGTGTCAGAGGTCTCAGCGGTCTCAGCCTCTGAACCCAGCGATCGTCTCTCTAACCCGTCTCCCCGGCCCCCTGCCTCAGCACTGCTCACCCCACACCTCCGCACTTCGCACCTCCGCCCCTCGGCACGCAGGATGCACCATGCACGTGCCTCAGATGGGACTAACACGCCTGGGCTAGTCGGCTCGCTCGGCACCATCAGCCACCGCGTTGATGACGTCAGACCACCGGATGCAGATGGCGATAAGTTGTCTCCGCCGCTCGCCCGAGACCGCTCGGCGGGCGTATCGCTTCTCTCGACTGGGTGTTATTTGGCCGCTGCTCTCTAGAGCAGATGCCGATACGCAGATAGATGTGGATGCGCGCTGATCCGCGGCCGCGAGTATAAGGTCCACGCCTGGCATGCCGCCGTGGTATGTCGGCGGATGTCGGCAGGTAGCGCGGTATGTGGTTTGTCTTGCTGACGGCGGTATTGCTGACAGTTCCTCTTATCTAGGCCTCAACCTCACTCCTCCGACGGGTTATGCCGAAAGCGAGTTGGGTCAACGCTCTCGAGCTCGGCATGGGCTCGGGCTCGGGGTCAGCTCGGCTCGGCTCGCTTGCTCCAGCTTCGGGCTTCGGTCACGACCAGCATTATGCTCCGGACATCTCTGAGGAATGGAAGTTTGTCCGTGTGCCCAGCTCCCTCCTAGTCACCCGCTAAGAGCCCTTCAGCTCTCCTTGCAGTGGCAGCTCCGGTTGACAGTCGAACGCTGGCGGTCTTCAGCAGCTGAGAGAGAACACCGCCCTTGTTGCCTTCGATTGCCTTCGAAGAGCTCGAGGTCGTCCCCGCTGAATCTCCTTCAGTGGAGCATACAGAGGGCAACTTCCATTGACCGGGGCAGTTCTCTGGCAACCTCAAAAGGCCTACACGCAGGTCAGCACGCTCGTCGGCCATTGGCAGGCAGACTTTGAAGGTCATATTCACTACTACCAAGACCACTCCATCTAACACGGGCCTCGACGAGATCAGCAAGGCTGCTCCTGTGCTCGCACGCTTGAGAGTTGGGGGTGATAGTGCATGAAACAGCTTTGGGGAATGCACGCCTGCCCCTTCCACCGTGCTCTGCCAGCTACATCATCTGCTGTCATCCACTGTCATCCCGTGTCATCTTTTGGCCCACTTGGCTTAACCCACAACTGGCGCCTTGCCACGCTCCATGACAACTGACCGAATGCAGCTTATCTGGCTAACGTCTCCTTCTGGCGTTTGTCAGTCTTATCGCATAACGCCCATCAGAGTCCATAACATCTCTCATCAATAGACGACTCGCGCATCAAGAGCAAGCCGTCGGCCGACCTGCAGCCACCCGATTCGCTACAGAGCATCGACAACTCCCCAAAGGCCACGCGTTTCTGACCTCGCGAAATGGAACGGTGACTAGGATTGTCTCCCAGAATATCGGCGCAGTGGCTCAGTATAGCACCTCGCAGCTCCTCGCAGTTGACTGAGCCACGACTTGAGAGGCACAACTGCGAGCTGCGGATCCTGGCCTTGAGAAGGTGCGAAAAAATAATGTGAGCGAAGCCTGCGCCGCCGTTATTCCTTTGTTGATGCCAGATCCCGGCCCATAGGATGAGAGCGCCACCCGACCTCGACCTCCCCACGCAGCATCGCCACCTTAAGGTGGGGGCATCTCCCCCGCTCTGCCCACACAGTCGCCGGAGCTGATCTTGACTCGTCCCACGCCGTGGCCGATCTGGCGACGCGAGCTGTCACGCTGCGTGCTGTTCCTCTTGCATCCTCGTCTGCTAGAATGGCCAACGTCACGAGCGAGTTGATGCCTCGTGCACTCGCACACGACGCGCACACGACACAATCCCGTGAAATCTAATCTCGAAATTGACACACGACCAAAACGAAACGCCACAAACAACCTCTTACAACCAACCCCTTGGTATGATCCTATCATGCGCAGTCGAGCCCTGCACTAGTCCGAAGTCCGCAGCTCGCAGCTGTCAGCACGCCCGCACCCCCCATCTTCATGGCCTCAGCATTACCATGCTTCCCAGCCAGTCGTCTATGCATCCACCTCCATGCATGGAAGTCCGGCGATAGAAGACAGAAGCCAAGCACTCTTCAGGGTTGATGGTGCCTGGAGATCCGCGGCGCAGTGGCTGAGGTGGAGAGTGGGGGGCCAGGCCCCATCCCGGCATCCCACCATTCCCGGGTTGTTCGGTGCCAAGGGAAAGGTGGAGGTCCGTTCGACTGCGGAGCATGAGACTCCACTCACTCTCTCCACTCTTTCTTTGTCCTGTCACTCGACCAAACCCCCAAAGGCTCGAATGGATGGTTGTTGTTAACTCCACTCCATCCATCACGAGCATCTTTCGAAGCGCATCTTCGTGGATCCATCTTGTTCGCCCCTTTGTCAATTATAATCAGCGCCTCTCTACACGCCACCCAATACACCCCCGCACAGCGTCCCGCCGCCCCGCGCGCCCGCGCGTTCCACCCCTACCTGCACCGACACTCCCCCTAAATCCCAATGTACATCCCCGCGGCATCGCGGCGCCCGCTCGCGTTCGCCGCCCTCGCGCTCGCCATCACCTTCCTCCTCTACCTCGGGCACCGTCAATACACCGACCCGGGGATCAGCTACACGCCCTCCTGGCGGACCGCGCAGAACGCCACCACCGCGCCCGAGCTCTCGTCAGGGGCCAAGCGCCGCATTGCCCAGCTCCGGAAGACGTGTAGCCGGCCAGATCCGTTCGAGGCGCAGTATGGGCGCGCGAATCTGCGCATGACGCGCGGGTACGAGGGTAGGTTCTTCGGGTGCTTTGGAGGCTGACGGCCAGGATCGCTGGCGCGGCTGGAGCGGTTCGTGCACAAGGTCGTGCGCGGGGAGGCGGTCAAGGTCGGCGTTATAGGTGGCAGCGGTACGTCTTAGTTGGAGGGAGCACAAGCTGACGGCAGTGACTGCTGGCCACCATATTCGCGACGACGAGGGGTGGCCGTACAAGCTGCACCAGTTTATCAATGAATTCTACAAGCCAGCCGAAGACATTCCCGTCATCAACGGGGCAGCACCAGCCACAGGGTCGGACTACTACTCCTTCTGCTTCGCCCTCCATATTCCCAAGGACGTCGATCTCGTGTTCATCGAGCTCGGCATCAACGATGTCGGCAAGGAGGCCGACCTGCACAACATGGAGAACCTGCTCCGTGGGCTGTTAGATCTCGAGTCGCAGCCGGCTGTCGTGATCATGGAGGCCTTGGGCTACGGCGGCGGCCCGCAGGGCGGCGGAGGCGGGAGGTATCATCTGTGAGTTTCCTTGAGCTCGCCCTCTTCGCAAAGCTCAGCCCGCTCACACCAGCCCCGTCGCGCAATACTACGACGTGCCGTTCATCAACCAGCGGCACGCCCTCGCGAGCCATTTTGCGCGCTTCCCCGACCTTGTCCCGTACTACTTCAGCGTCTCGTGAGTAGCCAAAGCAGCCAATTCCTGACAACAGATGGGACGGGGGGCCTGACCTGCGACACTTGAACGCTCGCGGTCACAACGACGTCAAGAACCTCATATCCAGCCTGCTCCGGGACACGACCTGCAATATGGTCTCGGACCCACACTTCACCCTCCCACCATCATCCTCTCCCGAGCCTGCCGTCCTGGAAAAGGCCTCGGGATCAAGCTACGACGAGCAGGTCGAGGAGCTGTACTCGCCACACGTCCAGGCCGCGCTCAAGGTCATCGAGTCCGGCTGGGCAGAGGAAGAACGCACCTGGCACGCAAAGTATGAGCCCAAAGAGGACAAGGACAAAGAGGACACCTCGCACAAAGAGTACTACCGCCAGCCCGGGATGTGGGGCCGCCCCGTCGAGCACGGCATGGTCCCGCGCATCGAGTTCATGGCCGGCTGGAACCCCGACCCGAACTACCGCGTTGCGCGCGCCCAGCCGACGTGCTACAGCACGAAAGCGACCGATCCCAAGTTCAACCTCACGCCCGTCGAGGCGGACGGGTGGGAGTGGTGGCAGCACCCGGACCACAACGACAAGCCGTACATTATGGCCCGGGAGCCCGGTGCGCGCGTGACGTTCGAGATCGAGACACATCGCGGGACGATCAAGCTGTATTATCTGAGGTCGGAGCGGATGGCGCTCGGCAAGATCCGCTGCTGGCTCGACGACGACGAGGCGCAGGGCAAGGAGGGCGTGTTGCTCAACGGGTACTGGAAGCGGGATTGGCTGTGAGTAGACCGAGCCAGCGCAGCTGGCGAGGCCCCTTTGCTCGCTTACAAGCGTACATCGCTGACACCAGCAATATTGGCGACTATACCACCATTGCCGAGGGTGTGTCACCCGGCGTCCACCGAGTAAACTGCCTCAACCTCAACGAGACGGACACAGTGGGCGGGGGCAACGACTTCCGCATCATCAGCATAGTGTCGAGCTAGCGGATCTGGGCTTGGGAGTTGCGAGCTTGCGAGGCGGCGCTGGCGCCGTTGAGCGACGAGATGTGTGGGGCTGGCGCGAATCTAAGTGGGAGTCTGCGGCCGAGTTTGGGCGCGAGTCTGAGCGCGTTCGACGCTCCTCGCCTTGAGAGGATGCAGACGGTGGGAGCCGAGACGCACGGGCTCGAGCCTGAGCGACCCGGACGAGCTCCCCTCGGACCTGCGGCACAAGGGGCTTGCACAGACTCAGCGCTGGCCGGGAGCAGGCCATAGAGACGCCGCACGCACCATCTTGTCGAACATTACTGTACCGAATAGAGCATGTCACCATTACCGTGTCGATCGAGCTTGATGAGCAGGCCTGCCGCGCACCGCTGACCCGTCGGCGGGGGCTAGCAGTGGGTGTGGCGGCACAGTGTACGCCGGAGCGTTGCGTGTGTCGCTTTGTGGCTGTCGATACCCGTCGCTGTGCAGCATGCACAGGGGATTAATGCCTCACTGCCCCCTATCGAGGAGACGTTGTGCGGGTAGGCGGGTGGCTGAGGAAAGGCTATAGGGCAGTGGAGAGGAGCATGGGGAGAGAGATCGCGGGGCGCGGTCCAGTTGTAGAAGGAGGGCGGGAATGGCAGTTGGATTTGGCTGCAGGTTGTTCATCCCCATGCTTGGTGCGCGCTGCGTGAAGTGCATGTGTGGGAGCGCCGTCTCGGTGTTCTGGGCTGCATCGTTCCAGCGCGCGCCGCCTACTTTACCTCCCAACTTTTTATTGCAAGTGCAAGACCCGACAGTCGATGCACCTCGGCTCCAGCTTCACGTCTGTGATGCCCATTTACTGCATGACTTCTACGGCTCTGTATATCCTGTATTGCCCTTCTCAATTCTGTCCCTCCGCTTCGCTGCGCTTCACCGGGCTCACTCTCCTTCACACCTTCGCTGCGCTCGCGGTGCTTCGCACCGCTCGCTACGCCTCGAGCGCATCATGCACAATCTCCTCCATCTCGCGCTTATGCCACGCGCCGACGCCCGTCGCCGTCGTCGCGCAAGCCTTGCGGCCCGCATACCCCACCGCATCGCTCCCCCTGTCGGCGAGGATCGCGTCGATGCGCGGCCGCACAAAGCTCCACGCCCCTTGGTTTGCCGGTTCTTCCTGTGCCCAGATGACGGGCGACGAGGGCGGGTGCTGGCTGAGCGCGTCGGCGAGCTGCGCGGTGGGGAAGGGCGAGAGCTCCTCGACGCGGATGAGCGCGATGTCGTCGATCTCCTTTGCCTTCATCGCCTCCAGGAGGGTGTAGTAGTGTTTTCCGGAGCAGATGATCACGCGCGAGGCCGCACCGCCGTTCGGCACGGGGTCCGCGAGGACCGGCGAGAAGCGCGTGCCCTCGCCCATGGCTGAGAGCGGCGAGGCGGCGATCTGGGGTCAGTATACGTTGGGCGGGAAGGATAACACCGTGTGAACCAGTTGTCATTGCACGTGACAGCCTTCATATGGGGTAGTAGCAGGACTCACCGGCGCACGAAGCAGCCCCTTGGGCGACGCGATGATGAGCGGCTTGCGGTAGTTGCGCACGAGCTGCCGCCGGAGGAGGTGGTACAGCTGCGCCGGCGTCGACGGGTTCGCGACCTGGAGGTTGACGTCGTGCGCGGGGGACGCGTCGCCGTCATCAGACAGCTGAAGGAAGCGCTCGATCTTGCATGACGAGTGCTCGGGGCCAGCGCCGTCGAATCCGTGTGGCAGCTGCATGACGAGTCCGGTCTGCTTGAGCCATTTAGCTGTCGTCAGTGACTGTTCTTGCGACACGACTGGTGGTATGATCCCGCGATGCACCCACCCTGCGAGCCTACGAGGAAGGTGTCGATCATGCTCTGCGCGCCGTTGTGGAAGTCACCGAACTGCGCCTCCCAGATCGGCAGCAGCTTGGGGTTCGCCCAGCTCATGCCGATCTCGAACCCAAGCACGGCCATCTCGCTGAGGGAGCCTGGCGTCAGCATTCCAGTCCTCCATATTGCGAAAGGTCCGGGCACTCACTGTTGGCGAGCTCCAGCTTGCCGGGGGCCTTGAGCGAGTCGTTCAGCGGCACGTAGCACGACTCGTCTTTCTGGTCGACGAACATGGCGTGGCTGGCGTCAGTGGACGTCATTACTTGTAGCAGGGCGATCGCGCTCGATGCCGTCCGGCGATGCACTCCGCTCCACGGTGGCACCGAGCCGTGTCCAACCGCCAAGGTCTGGGCCAATAATCGGTACTCCACACAGAGCATCTCACGAGCCCATGCTCCTGGACCCCGATGAATGTCCAGCTCAATCGGAGCTAGCGACCAGTCTCGCCTCGATCGCCTGGACGCGGCGACGCAAACGGAAAAGTCCACTAGCGCCAGCCCAACATACTCACCGCTGGGAAAACGTTCCACGGCCAACGTCCTGCCCCGAGATGCGCACGTCATTGCCGTCCTGCATCAGCGACCCGAACGCCATGGCCTCGGCGGTCGCAAAGTCGACCTTGGTCTCGAGGCCCTTGAGACGCGAGCTGATGTGGCGCTTGAGGCGCGAGTGGACGTTCTGGTGTCAGCGGCGGCACCCTCTGTACAGCACTCCAAGCCCGTGCACTCGTCATGGATCATGATCGCCCTCCCTGCCGAAGCGGGATGAGGCACTGGCACACGACGGGCCACCACAACTCCTTCTGTAACTCACAAAGTCGCTGGGGAGGTCGACGCTGGCCTTGCCGATCTCCACGAGACGCTCAACTGGCAGTCCCGTCTCGGGGTCGGGCTGCGCTTCGGACGACGCTGGCCACACAATGTCCTTCCACTTGCCGCCGAGCATCTCGGACGGCGCCTTGTACTCTGGCACCTTGTCGAGCTCGGCGCTCAGCGTCTCGTTGTACGCCGCGCGGGCCGCCTTGGCGTCCTCCTCCGAGATCACGTTCTGCGCCTTGAGCCGCTCCTCGAACAACTCAGGGACAGACTTGCGCGCGCGGATCTTCTCGTACATGAGCGCTAATGTTAGCTGGTGCCTATGCAGAGGGCTTACGTTGAGTGTAGCCAGGCTCGTCCAGCTGCAAGATGTCAGTACTCTTAACTCGGCTAGGAGCGGAGGCGCACCTCGTTGTGACCCCAGCGGCGGTAGCAGATGAGGTCGATGATGATGTCCTTGCGGAACATGTTGCGGTACTGGAAAGCGACGTCGACGGCGCGGACCACATCTGCGATGAGTTAGGCTAGTCGAGGCTCACTAGCTCACCCTCTGGGTAGTCGCCGTTGACGTGCAGGATGGGACACCCGATCATCTTGCCGACATCAGATGCGTAGACGCTCGAGCGGCTGAACGTCGCTGGCGTGGTGTAGCCGATGTTGTTGCTGGTGTGAGCGTCCCCTGGGCTTCGCTACTCACTTAACAATCACGTGGATCGTGCCGCCGCTGCCGTAGTGAGGCAGACCGCTGAGCCCAAGGCTCTCAGCCACAACGCCCTGTCCGCTGAACGCGGCGTCGCCGTGCAGCTGCACGCAGAGGACGCGGTCGCCAAGCTGGCACTCTGCAGGCGACTCCTTCAGCAGCTTCATCTGCTTAGCGCGTGTGATACCGAGCGCGACGGGATTGACGGCCTGCCATCAGTTTGAGTCCATTGCCACCGCTGAGAACGCTCAAAGACACTACTCACCTCAAGGTGCGATGGGTTCTGGAGCATCTCAATCTTGACCTTCTTGCCATCATAGTCCAGCTCCTTGATTCCACCGAGATGGCTGATGACGTCGCCGGTCGCCCCGGGCGCGGTGGACGGGTCGAACTCGGGCTGGCCCTTGATCTTGGAGAAGAGGCCGGCCGCGCTGTAGCCGAAGAGCGTGGGCTCGGTGAGGAGGTTGAGGCGGCCACGGTGGGGGAGGGAGACGACGATGGACTGGAGGTCGGCTGTTGTCAGCACGGCAGGGGTGGCTTTGACTCACACTTGGCACCGAGCTCGAAGAGCGTGTCGAGTGCGGGGAGCATGCTCTCGGCGCCCTCGCAGCCTGCTGTCAGCGTCGATTCTCATAGGCATCTCTAGCGTTCGGGTCCTTTCGCGGTCTCTGGCCTCGTACTGTTGCACGCGACTGTCTTTCCTGTCTTCCTCGCTCATTGGTACCTGTTCCGCATACCACCTTCCTGACTGGCTCTTTGCCAGCGATGCACACCTCCCGCCTCCTGCTCCCTTTCCCCCACGTCCTACATCCCGACTCACCATAGCGCTTGAGGTTGGGGAACTTCTTCCCCAAGAACCGGTCAAACTCCTCACTCCGGCTCAGCAGCTCCCACACCTTCTTGCGCCGCGCATCGCTCAGAGGCCCCTCGAGCGCGGGGCTCGTCGAGTGCGTCTCAATATGGTGCGAGAACCACTTGCGCTCATCCTTGCTCGCCGAGTGCTGGTACTCGTACCCGATGCGGTCGACGTACACGCCCATCAGGTGCTCGCGGATCTCCTTGAGCGTGCGCGACGTGTCTGTCCCCTCGCCCGTTTCGGCGCGGGGCACGTCGCCCGACTGGGGCAGGTGGAGGATGCCTTTGAGGGGGTATGTCTTGGAGTCGTCGAGGCCGTAGCGGTAGGGGTCGAGGGCGGAGACAGGGCTGGCATCAGCACTTCACTTCTATATCCGCCGGCTGGCCAGGTGGCCAGGTAGCTGTCGCATTGCATGTACGCCCTGTGCACCAACGCCAGACATCGACACAACACCTGCGCGAACGGGGAAGATACTCACTCGCGTTCCATCAGGTCCAGGGGATCAACCTGGCGTCAGTCACGCTACCCATGCACGCACCCGCCAAGCTCCGCCCGGCACCCTGCCCCGCCTCCACCTCCACCACCGCTCGCTGACTCACTTTGGCAGCGCGGTGGCCGTGCCGGCGCATCATCTCGACGTAGCGGAGCAGCGCGGCGTTCTCATTACGGTTCGCCAGCTCCTCGGCGGTGTCTGGCATCAGCCCAGCTCAGCTCGAGGACTTACAATCGGGCAGCTCGTACTTGGACGGCACACGGTAACCGAAGCTCGCGTCGTCGTGGTATGTGCGTGCGCGTGTGAGGAGGCGGGGAGTTGCGCCGCGCACGGCGGAGAGGCGGAGGGGCCGGGGTGCTCTGAGCATGGCGAGCATGGCAGAGGTGAGTGGGAGAAAGAAGAGGAAGAGGGGGAGGGGGATGGGTGGCTATTGTATATGAAGGAGAGGGGTGGACGCGCGCGGATGCGGGGCATGTGGGGTGGCTGGGGTGGGCTAAGGGTCTTGCGGCATTCCACCGTGGGGTCACGGGGGGAAGTAAGGCATTCATGCAGGTAAGCGCGGGTATGGCGGCGTCCTGCATCCTTTGTTGACAAGGGCCTGCCTTTGTGACTGCCTGCACAGCGGGCACAATCGTCTTTCGGATCTTGGATCCCGTGGATATCAGCAATCTACAGTTAGTCCTCGGCATTGCCGTCCACATGGGCAAGGCGTCGCGACACGTCTCTTCGGCCAACGCCGCACTTCTCCTGGATTTGACGTCACGCCTGGCTCGTATCGAGATCCTAATCCATGCACTCTAATGGATAAATGCTATCGTAATTGCAAGCTCCTAATCATATGGACCATCCCACCTTGTGCCGTTGGTGCCTCGCGGTCGCTCAATGCTGATACTGATCGCAACTCCTCTCCTAGTCCCACACGAGCTGGCCCTTTGTGTTGAGCGACGCAGCCTGGCCGCTCGACACAACCTTGCCACGTTCCCTCACGACCTTCTTCTGCTGGCTGTTGTAGATCTGGTTGATCTTCTCGCTGCGCGTCAGCTTTACTCCCCCACCATCACGCGACACTACTCACCGCTCCAGGTCGCGCTTGTGCTGCGCCAGACGGCGCAGACGGTCCGCCTCCTCAGCCTCCTTGGCCAACTTCTTCATCTCGGCCTTCTTCTGGTTCTTGCGCTGGACCTTGGTCAATGGCTCGTTGCTGTTCGCCCTCGACGGTCCGCTGCTCGAGCCACCGCCAATCGACACCGACACCGGCTCTGGCCCGTCAGCGTCGATCCCTCCCTCGCAACTCACTCTTCTTGGCCGCCACCACGTTCCATCCGTCGTTCTGCGGCTTTCGCGGCGCGGGTGAGGGCGTGAACCCAGTTTCGCTCTCATCCCCGTCCTCAGCCATGTCAGACGACTCGGCGTAGTCCTCGGCAAACTTCTCCACCATGTGCGGCCCACGCGCAGCCTCTTCGGCAGGGACGATCTTCATAACGCGCGCGATCTGGGGCGGCCGGTCCTCGGGTGCAAGCATGCTGAGCCGTCAGTCTTGTCGCAGGTCTCGCTGTTGAGCGAGCACTCACTCGTCGACCTTGGTCTTGCGCGGCTTGGGGAGGAGCTTCTCAGCCAGGAGCTTGGGCTTAGCCGGCTCCTTCGGCTCCTTGGCGCCTCCAGCCGCGGCGGCAAACGAGGCAGGCGCAGCGGGCTCAGTGTCGTTGTCGTCCGAGGACGACGACGACGGCGTTGAGGACTGCTCCGCCGCCTTGGGCGCTGGTGCCGCCGGCACTGAGGCCGCGGCGGCCTTCTTCTTGCCCTTGCCCTTGGGCTTTGGCGCATCCGCCTTGACCTCGGCCGCCGGTGCTAGTTGTTGTTCCTCCTGCCCGCCGGTCTTTGTCTTTTTCTTGCTCTTCTTGTTCTTCTTTTTCGCCGCTCCAGACCCTCCTGCCGAGTTGGTGGAGGTCAGGTGCTGGTAGCCAAAGGCGAGGAGGACGATGAGGCCCGCCCCGACTAGGGCCTCGGTGGAGACGTAGGGCATGTTCGCCTGGGACGTGTGATTAAAGGAGTGTGGGTTAGAGTATATCGAGCAGCCTGGATGCTTGTAACTAGTTGTTGGATGGACTTTGGATGGAAGTATCGGATTGTGTATGACGCGTCTTGCAGGCGACCAAGGCTATGCCGGATGAATTACCCAATTAGGTAATTTTCTTTGGTAGATAGGCGTGGAGAGAGAGCCACGAGAGCGTGTTGCCGAGAGAAGGCCGTTGGGTGGCGTGGCCTGGGTTGTGTCGACGTGCAACTTAGTTCCTCCTCACCACTACCCATCACAACTATCACCAACTTACTCAATAACAACACATCGCTTTACATCTTCTAAACTTCTCTCTCTCAACTCGTTTATAGTATTACCGTTTAACGACCCCACCCTCTTCAAGCCCCCCGCACTTTGTGAGTTTACTCCTGCTCTATCGCGCCCGGGCATCGCGCTCCACGTGCATATCCACCTCGTCACTGGTCGCGCGACAGAAGCAAGCCTTGCTGCGCGCTGCACCGCCCAAACACACACTAACACCCTTTGCAGCTCTTTAACGACCTTTACGAGACGAGCGACTGCCCAACATGGACCAGCAGCTCATCTCCCTCGTCAACAAGGTGCGCACAAGCTCCACACTCGAGCTCCCTCCGTCCTGAACGCCCCAAAACTGACCCGCACAGCTCCAAGACGTCTTTTCGTCTATCGGTGTCCAGAACAACATCGTGAGTGGCAAATCATGATACCAGTGTGCTCACACCTAGGACCTTCCGCAGATCACTGTCATCGGTTCGCAGTCTAGCGGCAAGTCGTCCGTTCTCGAGGTATGTTGGAGTGACACCATGAGCGACCATCGTGCAAGACACTGACGAGCCAGAACATCGTCGGCCGCGACTTCCTCCCCCGTGGTACGGGTATCGTGACGCGTCGTCCATTGGTGCTCCAGTTGATCAACCGCCCCGCTGCACCCAAGCCCAATGGCACCGACAAGAAGGAGGGCGAGAAGGTCGAGGACGCCATGGCCAAGACTCGTGTCAACGAGAACAACCAGGACGAGTGGGGAGAGTTCTTGCATCTTCCCGGGCAAAAGTTCTACGACTTTGGCAAGATTCGCGAGGAGATCATCCGTGACACCGAGAAGATTACTGGCAAGAATGCCGGTGCGTGCTGCAGCGTCGTCGGAGGAGGGGCAAACTGACGTCGTAGGCATCTCGCCCAACCCCATCAACCTCCGCATCTACTCCCCCAACGTCCTCACCCTCACCCTTGTCGACTTGCCCGGTCTCACCAAGGTCCCCGTCGGTGACCAGCCGCGCGACATTGAGAAGCAGATCCGCGACATGTTGATGCGCTTCATCTCCAAGCCCAACGCCATCATCCTCGCTGTTACCGCTGCCAACACTGACTTGGCCAACTCTGACGGTCTCAAGCTCGCGCGCGAGGTGGACCCCGAGGGAACACGTACCATTGGTGTCCTCACCAAGGTGGACCTTATGGACCAGGGAACGGATGTCGTCGACATCCTTGCTGGAAGGGTCATTCCCCTCCGTCTCGGCTACGTCCCGGTCGTCAACCGTGGCCAGCGTGACATCGACCAGTCGCGATCAATCGCGTCTGCCCTCGAGGCCGAGAAGAAGTTCTTCGAGACCCACCCTAGCTACGCCAGCAAGGCGCAGTACTGCGGCACTCCCTGGCTTGCGAGAAAGCTCAACATCATCCTCATGCACCACATCCGCAACACCTTGCCCGACATCAAGGCTCGTATCGGCCAGCAGCTCAGCAAGTACCGCGCCGAGCTCCAGGCTCTCGGCGGTCCCATGGGAGAGACCAACCCTGGGAGCCTCGTCCTCTCGACCATCACCGAGTTCTGCACCGAGTTCCGCTCCGCCATCGACGGTAACACCAACGACCTGTCGCAGAACGAGCTGTCGGGCGGTGCGCGTATCAGCTTTGTCTACCACGAGCTGTACAACAACGGTGTCAAGAGCATCGACCCCTTTGACCAGGTCAAGGATGGCGACATCCGTACCATCCTCTACAACTCGTCGGGTTCGACCCCAGCGCTCTTTGTCGGCACTGCGGCGTTCGAGGTTATCGTCAAGCAGCAGATCCGCCGCCTCGAGGACCCCTCGCTCCGCTGCGCATCGCTCGTCTACGATGAGCTCATCCGCATCCTTGGCCAGCTCTTGAACAAGACTACCACGTTCAAGCGCTACCCCGAGCTCAAGGAGCGCTTCAACTCGGTCGTTATCAACTTCTTCAAGAACTGCATGAGCCCCACCAACAAGCTCGTGTCGGACATGGTCAGCATGCAGGCGACGTACATCAACACGACGCACCCCGACTTCTTGAACGGCCACAAGGCGATGGCGATTGTCAGGAGCGTCTCAACGCCAACAAGCCGCCTGAGAAGATCGACCCCAAGAAGCCCGTCAACCAGCTTCCCAAGGACCTCGAGGAGAAGAAGGAGGAGAGCTTCTTCGGCAGTTTCTTCTCCAAGGACAAGCCCAAGCGCAAGGGTGTCGCTGCGATGGACGCGCCCCCGCCCACTATCCGGCCAGTGCAGCAGCTGAGCGACCGCGAGCTCATGGAGACCGAGGTCATCAAGCTGTAAGCTGCCCTCTCTTTGTATCCCACTGACAGCCCAGCCTCATCCGCTCCTACTTCAACGTCGTGTCGCGCGAGATGATCGACATGGTCCCCAAGGCAATCTCGTACACGCTCGTCAACTACGCCAAGGAGAACCTGCAGCAAACGCTCCTCGAGGAGCTCTACCGCCAGGACCTGCTCGACGACCTGCTGCGCGAGTCGCCCGACGTCACCGCCCGGCGCAAGGAGTGGGTTTTTGTGTATAGTGTCAGCGCTAACGCCGCAGGGTCGTCAAGATGGTCAAGGCGCTCGAGACGTCCGAGGAGATTGTCGCGGCCGTGTGAGCCGGCCCATAGATGTCCGCGCACACGTACAAGTACAAGTACTGGCGTCGGAGGGAGGGTGCCGGCGCCGCTGTAATAGAAGATTCTTGCTGCAACTCAACGTAGATACCATCATCCGGGCGATCTTCCTTCCCTGTCCCTACTTACACTGGGGTATGCATCATGTCCGGTCGCCGCGTGCGAGATTGGGTCAAGGTCGGGCAACTCATAAAATTGCGTAAGTCATTACTGTGGCGACGGGCCTGGACCTGCCTTCCGTCGGTACTCCGTAGGTACGCCTGTGTGACAGAGTGGGCGGGGTGGGGGACGGTAAGCGTGCGGAATGCGGGAATGAGAGTACGAGGCGATGACGGCCAAGCGAGGCAGGGCGCGTGACAGTGCCGGCGCGTTTAGTAAGATGAGATTTGAGACACGGGTTGAGCGCACGTTGCCGTTGCCGAGGCTGATGGCGGCGAGCGATCTGGGGTGGTACAGCTCCGTTTGTGGTGTGGCACAAACTAGTGCAGAGGAGGGCTGAGCCACGTTCTTGGAAGCATGCTGGGGAGTCCGAGTGGCAGCAAGCACAAACTGGAGTAGAGCCGAATGCCTTGTTGTCCGACAGCAACAGTGGCTGGCGCGCGCCAGACGTTTGGAGTGCAGCGAGGAAACCCATGCTACGTGTAGCTCACTGCGCACCCCGGCCCACATAATCGCAGTCTATACATCTTGGCAGGCAATACACACGCCGTCCGGCTGGCATCTAACAGCACGGCGACCGACAAAGACAACGCAACGCACAACGCGCAGTCGACGCACGCGCAACGAACGTACTTTTTACTGTATCCTGTATCCTGCAATCTACTACTGTACCCTGCTGGAAATCGGAGCTGGACTCGCGCCATTTCTTCAGACTGTTACTGTACACCCTGGGAACTGGAGACAAGAAGGAAAGTGAAGGAAAGTGGGCTGTAGGTGGGAGTGAGGGATGGGGTTCTATGGGCCGAACCCGGGCTGGTATACGGGCATCGTGCCGTATGGGAGGCTGGTGTGAGCGGCGCAGGGGATAGCTGAAGGGGGGAGGAGGCGAAGGAGGACTTACGAGGTCTGGACGCTGGGCATGCCGAGCGGGTGCTCGGTCACCCATTGTTGGGCGATCATCGGGTTGGCTGAGAAGACCGCGCTGAGAGTCAGTACAGAGACAGCGATAGTCCGGACAGGTGGACTTACTCGTCCGTGGCAATGGGCATCGGCATGCTGACAACCTGGATCGTGAAGTCGGTGCCAACAGAGGCAGGCTTGTTCGAGCCGTCGATAAAGTCGGCCTTGACCTGCACGTGGATGGGCGGTTGTGGTGCCGTGGGCACGCCCACGAGCCGTACCCCGTCCTCCCACTGAAGCCAGTGAGGCAATGTGCCAGGCGGCGAGGAGAACGTTGGCTTTATGCTCGATGACGGCGCCATCGGGTCCCAGATCTTCGGCTCCCACTCGTACCGTTGGTTGATGACGCTAAGTGTCAGCAGACTATACGAGACAGAACTGGTGCGGAGACTTACGCAAACGAGGGCGGGGTCACGATGATCCTCCGCTTGAATGGCCGGAAGACCCAGCCACCACCGGGCAGCTTCTTGGCATCGACGTGCCAGATGTGGTTGCCTTTAGACTTGGCCTTCTTGCCATCTGCATTGAAGCGCGAGATGAGGTCCTGGTGCCAGAGATACACCTTGACCTTCTTGACCGACATGGTCTCCTCGGTGATACCACGGGCCTGCAGCTCCTCATGGAAAGCGTTCGTGAACGCTTGAATGCGGAACTTGAAGGGGCGGTAGTCGGGCGACTCGTCGAGACGCTGCATCTTCTTGGGCATGAGCACTTGGTGGAGCTTTTCGCCCTTGGAGTCGCTGGTCTCAACTGTCGGTTAGCACGGCCACGCCATGACAAGCAAAACTTACGATCAGAGCACACGCGGTTGAGGAACTCGTGGAAGATCTGGTCAAGCTGCGTCCGGATATCATCCGAGATGTGCACCCCAGATGTAGGGCCAATCTCAGACGCATCGGGACCTGCCGAGCTACGGCGGCGCTTGGGACGCCGGTGGGTGGCATCCTCGTCGTCGTCATCATCGTCATCGTCGTCGTCGTCAACAGGAGAGCCTTGGCGAGACTGCCATGCCGAAGGAGGCATGCTGGTGCTTGAGCCACTTGTCATGCCCAACTGCTGGCCCGACTTGGCCACAGATGAGCTGCGAGCGCGAGCGATCGGGCGACCATCGGCACGCTGCTCAATGATCGATGGCCGACGGGACTTGGTACCCTCGCCCTGGGCTTGCTGCTGCTGCTGCTGTTGTTGTTGCTGTTGCTGCTGTTGCTGTTGTTGTTGTTGTTGCTGCTGCTGCTGCTGTTGCTGCTGTTGTTGCTGCTGCTGTTGATGTTGCGCCACCATCTGGTTCTGCATCATGGTCGCCTGCATCTGCTGGACAGCCTGAGCGTGCAAGAGTTGCTGCTGAACTGCATGGGCGTCGACCATGGCGTGGCCGGTCGCCGCGGCCATAGCTGCAGAAGCCGCAGTGACGTTGTCCGGGAGCCACTGCTGTTGCTGCATCCGTGGGCTGGCCGGGCGAGAGGGCGGCAGAACTGCCAATGGCGACGAAACAACGGGCATGTGGACACCCATACCTGTCTGGTTGAAGGTAGCGTTCACTGGTGTGGTCGGAGCTGGCCCAACAACCTGCTGGTGGACGTGGTTGGTGAGCTGGTGACCGTTGGGGAACGAGTGCGTGTGAACAGGCTGTTGTGGCTGGGTCTGGGCAGAAACGTAGTCGCCGGTGGTAGAGCGCATGTTCATAGCCACAGGCGAGTTCAACGCCGAGGCAGTGGCTGAGGTCACTGCGGAAGCGGCAGCGGATGCGGCCGAAAGGGAGGCCTGGCCAACAGGCAACGACGGAAGGAGGGATGCCGAAGAAAGATTGGCCACTGGCTGAGCGGTTTGGGCGGGCTGCTGCGGAGGCGCAGATGTCGTGTTGAGACTCGACTGCGCTGACGGCGAGTAGTTGCGCGGAGAAATGCTGTTGTTCGACCCCGAGTTTGGTGTTGTCTCCCGAGGAGTGCGGACAATGCCGAGGTCGCCGGCGAGGTCAAGCTGATTGCTGATCTTGCCGAGCGCTTCCGGCAGACGATCTTGTTGACCGCAAAGGAGGGCCGCCTTCGCACTTTGTGCTTCGCTGACGATACTGAGAAAGAAGTCAGCATGCGTACAAAGGACTCGCCTCGCTTATAAGCTATCACTCACTTGTCAAGCATTGTTAGCCTTTCCATTGTCAGGCGCTCAGCAATATCATTGGTGGAAACAGCCTGAGCTGCGGCAGCGGCCGCGGCACCTGACCCCGAAGCGTTCGCTACCGCTTGAGCCACCGACCCTCCTGCCCCGGTGAGGCCGGCATTGCTCTGCGGGCTGCCCGCCGAAGACCGCCTTGAAGAAGGGTTGGTGGCGTCCTCCATTGTGACGTCCCCGCCGGTACCTGTCTGTGCGTCTGTCTGTTTGGCGTCTCCTCCGTAATAGGCATTTGGTGGCCGTTCTGTTGCTGGCGAGGCCGCGGCCGACGCCACAATCGAAGGGGACTGCGCCAAGGGAGTCGGCACAGGAGAATGGATAGCCGTGAACGCCAAATGGGCCGGCAGGGCAGTCACTGGTGCTGAGACGGTACCATTATTCGATGGTGCGACACCAAGTGATTGCCCAAACCCGGCCATGGCAAAGTTGGGCTCGAAGGGTGATATGCCGCTCACTGTCGTACTCCTTTGCCGCCCGGCGGGAGACAATTGGAACTGCTGCTGGCCAGACATGAACACTCCTCGGACAGGACTGGATGGCTGAGATGCTGGAAGACGGTACTGCGTTGATGATCCAGGCAGCATGCCTCCTCCCACCATAGGCCCTCCTTGGGCTCCGTGTGGTGACGGGGTCGGCCGTGCCGACTGTGGGAGAGAGATGGACGTGGTGATGGGATCGTTGACTTCTCCCGGTGCAGACGACAATGCGGCGTCACTGAACCGGAAGTAGTCTTCCGCGGGGTCGAAGTTCATGGAGAGGGAGTCGGTGAAGGGAGCACCCGAGCTCACGAGAGAGACGGGTGAGAATCCAGCGCCGAGTTGGAGACCGGTAGGGGGGAGGGAGATGTTGAGATTGGGGATGGGACGACGGTGTTGCTGGGTCGAAGGCGACTCGCTCGTGGAACTCTCGGGCGCGGGGGGTATGTAGTCCCCCCCGGCCTGAGAATCAGGTTGCGAATCTATGCTGGACGAGTCAGCTGGAACGACGGCGATGTCTACAGCGACGCGACGTACGTGAAGGGTGAGGAAGGAGAGGTTGACTGTGCGCCAAACCAGACGTCTTCTTTTATGCCGCACGACCCCGGGGGGTCGTTGAGCAGCGGGTCACTGGTGTAGAGTCCTGTCGATGGATCGAGGCCGCTCTGCGTGTGGCTAAACGAGTTGAAGCCGTTTGCAGAGAAGGAGAAGGTTGGGATGGGTGGGGTAGACGTCACTACGGCAACGAGGGAGTCGAGACTGGGTCGGGTTAGCACTCTGGCCAGTGGATGGTAAGGGTAGTACAAGCTCCGACTGGCCGTCGAGGGGCCATGAGGCTCGCGGGATGTCATGGAGCAGAGCCCCAAGACGGGGAGGGAAGGTGTGATGATGGATGATGGATGCGTGTCGAACGACTAGTCTTTTCTCTCTCGAGCTCATGTGTGGCCCGGACCGACATATGTCAAGATCTTTTTTGCCAGCGTGCATCTCCACGCCCGGGTGTCACGGTATGCGGATCCCTGGCAAGCTTGCAGCGCCAGCGAGACGACATGGCAAAGACAGCATCTTCGACAGCACAGACTAGTCCATGCTCAGCAGGGCATTGCCAGAGGCATCTCAGTACGCGATTTGCCCTCCTGTGAGGCTGCGGCGGTCAAGCAGCCAGACAGTCCGTTCCCTTTCCCCTCTCTCAACGCGTGACGTGGGGGAGCATGCGTTTGGCTCGACCCTAGTCGTTTGTGCAGATGGGATGTGAAACTCACCTATGTCTCGACGAAGTGGATGCGGTTGAACGGGTAGGGGTTGGCGCAGTGCTGGAATCGACCTAGACGGACGAAAGAAACGTTGCACTGCTGTAGGGACGAAGGTGGGGGGGAGGGGGGGGGCGAGAGTGGGGGGAGATGCAAAGGAGAGAGAGAAACGGGGAGTGAATGAAGAGGATGGCAATGCGAGCACAGACGTAGTAGTGAATTGACGTCTGTGATCAAGGATCTCAAGGAGGACGCGACCGAGGCACGGGGCGGTGTCCGTGACCAAGCGTGATGATCAACCACAATCCGATGGGCAGATGATAACCCCAAACGCGATGCTCTCTCTCTCTCAAAGTACGCGACGAGTAGAACGGGTCGATCCGATCAAACGCGCAAAGATCGATAAAGAGATGGGCGATGTGTGGGAAGGGGGCGCAACGTTGCAGGGTTACACAGTCGGACGCGTGTTCAATTGCACTATCCAGTAGGGCGTTTGTTGCTAGTTGAGTGTCGAGCGAAAGACTGCAAAACAGAGTGGAATGCAGCTGTGCACCGATGCCGAGAGTTTGGGTGATCGATGTGACGAGTAGGAGAGGAAGGAGGAGGATGAGGAAGGGGGGAGTCCAGGTCGAGTAACGCTTGGCCTAACGACGTGTGTGGACCTGCCGTGTGGGCAAGCAAGGTTGGCTAGGAGAGAACAAGTGGTCCAGGGGAAGGGAAGACCAAGTGTCGGTCCCAGATCGATAGCGGGCTCTCCTCGGGCTCACCCGAGTTTTCGGGTTTTCGGTTTATAACGCTTGGATTAACGAGCGAGCGTTCTCCCAAGTACACGGCCTGCGCGAAGAGCACAGAGGGGCGATGCGAGTGGACGAGGTTTGCTAGAGACTCAAAGACCCGTTGATGGGGTCTTGAAGGTCTGAGAGCAATGTCCGTGCAACTTGAGACCAAGTTGGAAAGGAAGGGTTGGAAAGGGATAAAGATCGGTTGGGGGCAGAGCAGGAGGGCCAAACGAGCTCAAAAGTCGGGGTGACTTTTAAAGTTTGGTCCGAGTAGATGAGATTGATAGAACCGCCTTTTGGTCGATTCGGCGAATGCAATAATAATAATAATCGACGAGCAGGAGATGAATGAATGGATGTTCGATGTCGATGTCGATGTCGATGTCGTTAATGATGAAGAGAGAGTGATTGAGGAAAAGGTCCCAGCCGATGCGTGCAGCCTTAGTGGTGGGCAGCAACCCGAAAGGAGTAAAGAGACCAGTAAGAGCGGTAGCAGTTGCGGCCGATATGGACCTGGCGGTGGTGGTTAATGATGCTTGGGTGGTCAGGACCGCAAGAGTGGGAGAGGTGGGGGAGGTGAGTCGTACTCGTAGTGGGCGTATGTACCCAAGGCATGCAAGGCGTGCAAAGTAGGTGGGGCGAGGCGAGGCGAGGCCGGGACGTAAGGGCAGAGCGGGGTACGACAACTCGAGCATGCAATGTCCCCACGTCGGTGAGCAACCACCGCGGCATGCATCGCCAGCAAGGACTAAGCAAAGGCGCCGACTCTCGACCGCTCCGCCAGCGAGCGCGAGAAGGGAGGCGGTAAGTGGCTGTGGTCTGGTGGCTTCATGGCTGGCTCATGGCTGAAGCTGCCTATGGAGAGTATGTCTTGGCTCTTCTCTCCTATCTCGCTGACTAACCGAGTAGTATTACTTACTACTTTCTTCCAATCTAGCTATAAATGCCGTGGTTCTAATGCCTCTAATGCCTCTAATGCCGGCTTTCCAACCTTTGCAGCGATTCTATTGGCCACAACTGTATTTCTTACCCGATTAGGAAAGCAATTCCCTTTCCTCGATGCTGTGGTTATTAGATCTGACTGCCAATGCCTCTGCTTTTACGCCTTCTGTTGTAGCCTCCTGGCGCTTGCGCACCGACATGGTGGTACGCCTCTTTGTACCTCCTGTGCTCCTCCTCTTGTCCTGTACCTGTACCTGTATGGCTTTGGGCCTTATGCTCATCGATACGAGAGGAAACTCTGTAAATCCTACTTCTTAGTCGCGGTCCCAGTCTTTTCCATGCCTCTGTCTTTATGCCCAAGTTTGTCTAGATCCACTCTTCGTCCACGGTCTCTTGCCTTTTGCCTTTGATCACTAACTATAGTCGGTTTGTGCCTGCCAACTGTCGGCGATCTGCCGACCTACGACCTGACTCTAGATGACTGATGACTGAGTACAGGCCAAGGGTTAACAGGGCTTTTCCTGACCAGAACTAGAGTTCTAGCCTCTGCGGCTCATCTACCCTTGCCATCTTTCAGGGTGTCAGAACTCGATTAGATCAAAGGCAGCGAAAGATGTCTTGGATGGCCCGAGGCCGAGTCTGTAAAACGAATGAAGTTGAATGGTGTCATATTTTTCCTATCCGCCCTTGAACCCCTACGGCATCCCCATCAACTACACTTTGCCCATAATCGCTGCTTCCCGGCATCTCATTTGTTTGAAGGCCGAAAGCTGCATAATCCTCTCCGCTTTCCGCCTTTCCGCTCGTCCCACCTCGTCGTGCCTCGTTGCTATCAAAGCCCTAGTACATAACGTCTTTCACTCGACAAGGCACACACTGAAGCTTGAGATTGACAGACGATGAACGGCTTATGAACAACATGACACTTCATCCCCTTTGGCCCCTTGCAGCTTCCATGTTCACTAGATACCCGAGAGTCAGGCAAAGTCGGCCAATCCGCTCGCTCCTTCACTAGCTGCGGGAAGTAGGCGCTCGCGCTGCGGAACGAGGCGTTGGATCAGGAGTGACCCACATTGGTAGCATGCCACAAGGCGGAAGCCACCTGTCCACGGCTTAAACACTTCCCCACGCGTTGTACGGGGCCCGTTGCGCCACTTGCAGGTGGGCTTGACCTGGCGCGCGGTCATCGATACGCGTCGCGTGCACAGTTCAAATGGACGAACGCGTGGAGCATGGATGGTGAGAGTGGCAGTTTGGGTGTAAGCCACACTGAGCACGCGAATGCTACACGGTGTTGTGCCGCCTACGACCGATCAACAAATCAGATCACCGATAAGAGAATAAGCGAGAGTGGTGTAGACAATGCTCATCTTGCCTCACAGAGGTTGACACAAAGAACTGCCGTCAGTCCGAAGCGACCAACAGAGTTGACGTGGCTTGTCTGATGTGCTGCGCACCTCCTAACAGGCCCCGCACGTCTGAGTGCGCAACTGGAAGCAAGCTTGTTTGGCCATTGTTTCTGTAGGACTTGGGACAGTCCGCATTCCCACGGCCCAAGTCTGAAACGACCATTGGCCGTTGCGATCTTCCATCATCCGCACTGCCACTAGAAGTATGGTTTAGCAGGACGGATTTGTGGCAAAGATTGGAACGTGCGCAACCATCGAGTTCACTTTGCCGACATCAAGTGGAGGCCGACAATAGCATGCTTCAAGGTTACGATGGCTCTTCGCTTACGAGAACACTTATGTTGCCCTTGGTCGTTAACCCAGGCTCTGCTTTGCGACGCCGAGATCGTACCGAGGACGTAAACGTGTAAGCGAACACCTCACATAGAGTTTCGAATGCCTTAAATCGCAATGCGATAACGTTGTCTTCCAGTCATTCATTGCACTCCTATCGAGCATTGACTCGGCCTGAATGCTGATCAAACATTCCATCATCAGAAGCGGACTGAGGCAGCGTCGCAAGTCTCATTGCGCCACAGTTGTTGGTCCTTGGTTGCAAGCGCAGCTGAATGCCACCTTGGCTTCCATTGACACCTCGCCTCGATTGCCTTAGGTAGGCAATCTGAATCGCGTGGTTTGCACGTGGTATATATAACCGTATTCCCGCGCTCCCTGAGTATGTGGCACTTGGACGCCAATATTTCGGACCGAGATTTTTGCATGTTTTTGGCCAAGATTCGAAGCCTGGCTCGTACAAGTCGTCGAATTTGATTCCGAGCCAAGCTGTGTCTACGAGGTCTCGTCCTGGAGGCGTGGAGGTCTGGCCGCCTATAAGAGATCGAGGTGGCGTTAAGGTCGAACTGCCTGCCCGGGCTTGAAATCGGCCCCCGTGCATGTCCATCCATCCATCGATGCATCCATGCTGAGTTGACGGGGTCACCCACCCAGCGACCATCCCATAGAAGTAGGTGCATGCCTATTGTCTCGTTGTAGCGCGAATTGTAGCAGCCATTAGGTAGCGCCATCGCCCGGTTCGCCCGGTTGACCCGACTGGGCCAGTGCCCAGGCCCGCCCATTCCGACAAAGCCAGTCCAGCCCAGTCAGCCCAGTCAGCCCAGCCAATTCCATCCCAAAATCAACGACACCGCCCTTCTCGCTCCTCTGGCTTCCTCCCTTCCCCCCCCCTCCCCCCCCCTTCCCTCACTCAACCACCTACACCTACCACCTGAGCCTCAACCTGGCCTGCACTCCTTAACTTCGTAGCCATCTTCCTATACTGCCCGCGCCCTAAACGCGCGTTCTCGCTATGCCCACCACCTCCGTTCAACATTTATCATAATCTTACTTTGTCTGCCTCCGACTCTTTCCCTCGCGGCAGGCAGTGATCCCCATCCGACGCCTCCTATCCCCCGCACAAAGCTCAAAGCTCAATCCTCAATCCTCCTCGAACTCCTCCCTTCCCCCTTGTTCGACGTTTGCCCCTACCTAGCCATCCACCCCCCTTGGGTCCTAAAGCATCGTCTAAGGGCCTTTGGGAATTCCTGTAACCCCCCTCCTCCTCCCTCCCTCCCCCACGCTCCTAACAACCCTTTTGATCCCATTCGAGTCCAATTAAATCAATCCTCGCTTGTCCTTCATCCTCCGTCCTTCCTCCTCCTCCTCCTCCCCCCCCCTTCTCCCCGCTCAAGCCACCCATCCACCTTTGGCCCGATCTTTGACCTCCTCCAACTTCAATCTCCTCCCTGCCCCTTTACCTACCTACCACGTACCCAGGCCTACTACTACCATAAGCCAGCCTACCTGCCCAGCCTACCCAACCAGCCTACCAAACCCCCTTCCCCCTGCACGCACGCGCACGCCCAAACACCTCCTTCCACCCCCGTCACACAATCTTCTCCGATTCAACCAACTCTCCAACCACACATCCATTACTTCCTACCTCGTCTTGATCTCTTTATCGACTGCATACCAATAACGAGACCTTCTTGCGACCGCCGCATCCACTTGCAATCCGCCGTTCATCGCGCCAACCCTCCACCATGGCGACCACGCATGTGATCGCGTCCAATCCTGGCGCTCACCTCTCCAGCGGAAGCCACTCGTCGAGCTCGAGCAACATTGTCGGCGTTCACTACAAGGTTGGCAAGAAGATTGGCGAGGGGTCGTTCGGCGTCATCTTTGAGGGTGAGTACAGCAGTCTGATGCTGTCTGTTGTCGCTGTGCACCTCTCCCTCAGCCGGACAATGCACACACACCATGGCTGGCCATCAATTCTGATCGTGCGCGATGCAACGCCACGCCACATCGGTCGTGTGCCCTCGTCTTCACGAATGCTAACTCCATTGCAGGTACCAACCTTCTCAACTCGCAGACCGTGGCCATCAAGTTTGTGAGTCGCTGGCAGGATTAGGTCGGATGATGTTGAGGCGCTGGAGCCATTGTTCGGACCTTCAGGCCTGTGCGCAAGGGTTCGCAAACTGACCATTCGCAGGAGCCACGCAAGTCTGATGCGCCTCAATTACGCGACGAGTACCGTAGCTACAAGATCTTGAGTGGATGCCGTGCGTACTCGACGGCGACGACGACAACGATGTATGGAGATGTCGCTGACTTCTTTGCAGCTGGAATCCCACAGGTGTACTACTTTGGACAGGAGGGCTTGCACAACATCCTTGTCATCGACCTCCTGGGTCCTTCACTCGAGGACCTCTTTGACATGTGTGGCCGCAAGTTCTCGGTTAAGACATGCTGCATGACTGCTCGCCAAATGGTACGTAGGCGACTTGAAGCGAGCTTGCTCGACCCTATGCCGCTTGCGCCTCGCTAACACTTGCCAGCTCTCGCGCGTCCAGACCATCCACGAGAAGAACCTGATCTACCGCGACATCAAGCCCGACAACTTCCTTATCGGACGGCCGGGAACGAAGGGAGCGGGGACGATTCACGTGGTCGACTTTGGCATGGCCAAGCAGTACCGCGACCCTAAGACCAAGCAACACATTCCTTACCGCGAGCGCAAGAGTCTGAGTGGAACGGCTCGGTACATGTCGATCAACACTCATTTGGGTCGCGAGCAGTCTCGTCGCGACGACCTCGAGGCACTGGGCCACGTCTTCTTCTACTTCCTTCGTGGCGGTCTTCCTTGGCAGGGTCTTAAGGCGGCGACCAACAAGCAGAAGTACGAGAAGATTGGCGAGAAGAAGCAGTCGACGCCAATTGCCGAGTTGGGAGAGGGCTATCCTTGTGAGTTTCTGTGCAATGACCTGTCTTTGTTTCTATGCTAATCTCTCTGCAGCCGAGTTTGCCATCTACCTCAGCTACGTCCGCAAGCTCACGTTCGACGAGACACCCGACTACGACTTCCTGCGCGACCTCTTCGCGACGGCATTGGCGAACGCTGGCGAGATCGACGACCAGGTGTACGACTGGAACCTGCTCAACAACGGCAAGGGATGGGAAGCTGGAACTTCTCACTCGTCTGCCGACGTGCAGCGGCAGCCAACTCGGAACCGCGACAACCGCGGCGACCGCGTCGACAGGCTTCGGAACGGGTCGGGTGGTGGTGCTACACCAAGGGGTGCTCGCAAGTCGGCGTCCCAACAGCCAAACGCGAGCAACCAGGCGATTGTCAACGTTGCCGCACCATCGCACCAGAACTCGCGACACCACTCGCAACAAGGAGCCCACCCCTTCGCGGCCAACGCTATGGGCGGCTCTGGCTACGACGGCTACGACTCGGCCAACCCAGCAGGCAACAAGGGCGCGCAGCCCATCTCCCCCATGAACGTCAACTCTCGCCCAGGTGGTGCTCCTGGGGCGTCGCAGCAACACCCCGACGGCGACTACCACCACGAGAACAGGGGCGGATTCTTGTCGTTCATCACCTGCCGCGCATGCAGGTAGCGACAGCTTAGCTCCCTCTTACGACCTAGACGTTTCTCTCTTTTCTCTCTCTTCATGGGCCCGGAACTGCGACACTCTCCCACCAACACCACCACTACCACCACAATTTCTTACTGTCCTCTCGCATCCCTGTTGCTCTCGGTTGCATTTGCGCACCCTCTAATCGTTGTGTTCCCTCGATCTCTCTCGACGACGTTACCCCACCACCATCAACAACACTAGACAGCATCCGTCTACACCGTATACCACCAACCACACACAAAGCCTCTCCCCAGCAACGCTTTCTTCCTCCGACCGTTCCATTGTGCATAGAATCTCGATGAATGGGTGCGGCGTACACGTCCGTGTGGTGCTGCTGTGTGCGGAGCGACCTGAATTGCGTGATCGGGTGCCGGGTGGGTCACCGGCCTGGTGGCTGGTGGGCAGCTAGCTAGCAAGAGGGTAGGGTGTGGCACACGGTATGCGGGGCTTGTGTTGTGGCTTATGCGCCATAACATGTCCATTGTGCGGGCGGTAGGCTGGCTTGTGCCGCTGTGTTGGAGGGTGTCTCATAGGGGCCAGAGGTCGCATGGGTTATATATGTTCCACGCCCCACCGTGCATGCATGCCCGCGTTGCTGCGTTGCCGCTTTGCCGTAATAGTCTAGACAGAAGCGCGATTTATATCTCTCGCACGCAAGTACTTCTCATCGTCTGCAGATTTAGTACGAGCCATCTACGCTGAGGCAGATCTGCATCTGAAGCCACGAATGACCGCCAACTGCACTGGCCACTGCCCACATTGGCCCGGCCTGGTAGCTCCTGTTGCGTGGCATGACGTACACCCGGCGCAGATGTCCACCCCAGCTCCCAATCAAATCGCCCGCTCCTACCACTCCAGCCCTAATCCAGCAATCCAGCAGCCAGCCAACCACTGATCGCGTGATAAGGAATCGTCCCGGGGCTCCCCCCCGTCCGGGTGGGCTGGCCGGCGGGGTACATACACGTCCACCAACGTCTACATTAGCACCGTCCGTCGTTAGCACCTAGCATCGCTACACTAAGCTTCAACACGCATACAACATGGAGAACGTCACGACCACGCCTATTGTGCATCGCGGGGCGGTTGCCGTCATCACGGGCGGAGCGTGAGTGTCGTCGTTGGGGGTTGTCCGGTGTCCATTGGTGTTGGCGCTGTGCTGCGTGCCGTGTGGTGGATGGGTGATGTGCGCTGCGTCGTCGGTGTGCTCGCGAGGTGCGCTGTGAGGTGCGCGAGCGTGCTGTCTTCTCGTTTGTTGCTCCCCGCGCGCGCTAATGCTCCTTCGCCGGAGCTTCAGCGCTGCCCACTCGTCCCGTCCGAGTTGCGAGCCGGGTGGGCTGTGCTGCGCGCAGCTCCACACTCACACGTCGAGGCATCTCCTCCCCCGTCTCCATCCTCCCCTCTATGCCCCACCCCCTCCTCCCCGTCCACCCTCTCCGCCGCGCTCGCTGCTCGCCCGGCTCACAGCAGCTCCGGCCTCGGCCTCGCCGCCGCCAAACAGCTCGCGGCGTCCGGCATGTCCATCGTCCTCGTCGACATCGCGCCGCTCGAGTCCGCAGTGCAGGCCGTCAAAGCCGTCGACGGCGCAGGCGACGTGCTCCCCGTGACCTGCGACGTGTCGCGCATCGACGACGTCGTCGCCCTCCGCGACAAGGTGCTCGACGTGTACGGCGAGATCCACCTGCTCCTGAACAACGCCGGGCTCAGCCGCCCATGTCCGGCCATCAGCCTTGAGCGCGAGCTCGGGGATCTGCAGAAGGACTGGGGGACGGTGCTGAGCTCGAATGGGCAGGGGATTATCAATGTGGCGCAGGTGAGTGGACTAGCCCGAGGATCCGGAGGCCGTAGGCCGGAGGATCCGAGGTCGGCCGAAGGGAAGAGAGCGGCGACGAAGTGGCGAAGAAGCGGCGACGAGTGGATGATCCGAAGCATCTGAGAAGCGAGGGGAGGAGAGCGGCGACGAGTAGATGGATCCCCGATGGAGGAGAGAAGGGGAGAAGGACAGACGCACGACGAGAGCGCGTCGAGTAGATAGATCCATGGGTGGGGGAGGAGATGAGCCTTCCTCTCGCCGATCCTCCCTTTCGCTGCAGCGCTGCACCCTCGTACCATTGATCTCCATGCCCTTCTGCCTTCTGCTCTCCAGTAGAGCTCCAGCGTCACTCCTCTCTCGACCATCACTCCGCCTTCGCTCCCCTCTCCCAGCCCGCCCGCCTTTGCTAACCCCAGGCATTCGGCCCGTTCATGGCGCGCCAGGAGAACGCCAGCGTGATCATCAACACGGGCTCCAAGCAGGGCATCACCAACCCTCCGGGCAACGCAGGGTACAACGTCTCCAAGGCGATGGTCAAGGCGTACACTGAGCAGCGTGAGTGAGCGAGCGAGCGAGTGAGCGGAAAGAGCGCAGCGAACGTAGGCCGCGCGGCGAGCGCAGCCAGCGTGGCCGGCATGGTCCTGGGGAGCGGGCGAGACCATTGCCATTGTCCCATGCTCTCCTCGGAGCGCGGCTGCGGCGTGAATGCAGTCGCTACCAGCTACGTTGCGCGGTGTACCAGCTGACACCAGTCGCGTACGAGCTCCGCAAACTCCCCGAATGCGTCTGCTCGGCGCACCTCTTCATGTAAGTTGTCGTGGTTTCGTCGCTGCAGGAGTGAGAGTTGGGATGCTGACAGCAGCCCCGGATGGGTGTACACCGGGCTCTCGACGGCCAAGACCAAGCCGGCTGGCGCGTGGACGGCCGAGCAGACGGTCGAGTACATGTTCGACAAGGTGCTCGAGGAGGGCGACTTCTATGTTGTCTGTCCGGACAACGAGACGCCTGCGGTGAGTCGCGATGTGTCGGCCGTGTCGAGGCAGACGTGTCGAGAGACACGGCGGCCTGTGAAGAAGCTAGACAGGCTAGGGCTCTCCCAATAGAGGGCACATAGGAGGGACGCTGACACACAGGCCGTCGACAAGGCGCGCATGCAGTGGGCGATGGACGACATCATCAACAACCGCCCTGCGCTCTCGCGCTGGAGTCCCGAGTGTGAGTTCCCAGCTCCCCCTACCTCGTGTCGCTGGGGGTAGATACCGATGTCCACCATCCAGGCGTCACCCACCTCTCTGGACTCCGCGCCCCGCGCACCCATTCCACCCCTCTTCCCTTCCGCCCTCCCTCCCCTTATGACGGCACTGACACCAGACGCCGCCCGCTTCGACGAGTTCGTCATGAGCAAACAGGGCCTCTCGGCGCGCAGCCGCTCGCGCGGCCGCCCGCCCCTCGACCGCGTCCCCGAGTCGCCATATCGCCCCGAGAACCAGGACCTGATGTAGCGGGGTACGGGGAAGTGCAGGCGGCGCAACCCAAGTGCTGCGCGCTGCGAGATAGTTGTAGTAGTAGGAGATGTCGGGGGGAGGAACAAATGAAGAAGAGCACGGATATGCATCCTGTGCACAAGTACTTGCGTTGCACATGCAGCGCGCATGCCGCGCCGTAACACGTTTGCGGCAGAGCGACCCGAGACCGTGTCAAACAGTGAAGAGGGACAGAGCACAACGCGCCGCCAGCTCTGTTCGTCCCAGCCTTTGCGAGCAGCTCGTCATCGCTCTACCATCGCCTGATCATGGCCAGGAGCGCAACCGTGATATTGCCTTTCAAATGATCTGATAGTCCCATCGAGATCAGTCGCGTCGGCGGAACCATTTCGACCCGCCCGTCGATGTAATCTCGACTTTTGATCCGCCTCCACTCCTCCACCAGCTCATCTCTCCACACCACTTCTTACGGCTCTCCGCGTCTCGTCGCCCGTCCACCTCGCACACGGCCCCCTAACTCTCCGGACACTCAGACCCTTGGACCCTCGGACCTCGCACACTCGGACCCGGACTCAGACTCGGACAGCGAACGCGAACTCGGAATGGCAGCACCACAGCCCCAGCGCCCCGCGACCGTCGTCGCGCAGGGCGAGTTCCCCGTCGACCCGGCGTCGCCGATGTTCGTCGCGCAGGCCGTCGTTGTATCTGGTGCGTATGCCTCTCTTGTCGCCGTTGGACGCGTTGGCTTGAATTGGGCTTGGGCTTGGGCTGGGGGCGCTGGCACACTGGCACACTGGCATACTCTGTCTGCTACTAGTGTCGTAGTACCTCGCCGGCTCTGCCTCGACCGCTCCTCCCTCCTTCCTCCTCCCATCGTCCCGGCCCCCTCCCTCTCTTCTATGTCTCCTCTGCACGCCTTATCCCCCCTCCCTCCTCCCTGTCTCTCCTCGCCCCGCCTCACCTCCCTCGCGCATCGCGAACACACCCCTCCCTCCACCTCTTCCTCCACCTCTTCAGCTCTCGCCTTCAGGACTGCTAGCTCACACCAGCCCTCGCCGGCGCCGGCGCAGGAGCAACCCTCGGCTGGGCGCGCCGCCACGACCCCTTCCGGCTCGGCATCAACATGTCCATCAACTTCGGCGTCGCGTCGCTGGCCTTCTTCGGTGCGTCCTGCGTGCTCATCCCTCGTCCTCTGCCCTCCCTGCTCTTACTTCTTCCCTCCATTCGCCAACCCGTCCATGCCGCCTGGCCTTCGGAGACGCTGCTTTAGCTGGCGAGCCCAGAGCTGACCCCAGGCATGCGCGAGTACCTCGTCTCCCCGATCCTCCTGGGTATGCGCGCGACGCCCGCACACGCCCGGCGGGCGGAGGAGCTGCACGCGCGGCTCGAGGGGCAGGCGCCGCCGCCGGACGAGCCGCGCACAATGTGGGAGGTGCGCTCGGACCGGATCATCGACTCGGCCGTCTCGGGCGCATTGGCCGGCGGCGCGTTGTCGGCCTTTGTTCGTGAGTACTTGAGCGCATGGTCTGGCCATGCGCAAGCTAGCGCCCACCGTTCAACTCTGTTGCGTACGGCCTCGCCGCCAGCTCAGCGCTTCTGGTCGACAAGCTGACACCAGGCGGACCCCGCACCTTCCTCCCGGCGGCATTCACGACCGCGCTCCTCGCGACGGCCGGGCAGGGCGTCGTGAACCAGACCCGCGTGTTCCGCCTCGAGATCCTCGCCAAGCGCGCGCGCGAAGGCACAGAGGCGCAGTCGCCTCTCCCCGCCGACGTCGTCGTCGAGGCCCCCACCGCCGCAAGCTTCGAGGACCACCGCCGGCCAGAGGGCGAGCGGCGCGGCGACGCGCCGCTCAGCGGGCGCATCATGGGCGTGCTGTCCAAGGTCCTGCCGGTGCGCAAGCTCACGGACGAGGACTACCTGGCGTCGCTGGAGAAGAAGCGCGCAGATGTCGATCGGCGGATAGCCGAGATCGACGCGGAGCAGCTTGCCATGTGGACCAACTCGCAGGAGCGGGCGTAGTCGTCGGCAGGCAGCACATCATAGTCGGGCAGCAAGCAGTCTTGCTCCCTCCTCTCCTCTTGCCTGAGGCCACACTCTTAAGCCCACGCGGCGCACACATCACAGCATTGACAGCATCCATTACCCCATGACATGACATGCCATACCATACCGTACCACACCTACGCGTACTTGTATCATTGTGCATCGCTACATTTCGGGCACGGCCCCGGCCGTTGCCAGAGCCGCCCATAGTTACAGTGCGGAGAGACCTAGATGCGGAAGAATGACGGAATGAGGAAGAAGAAAGAATAGAGCCCCGAGATAAAATCGTAACAAACGGCTATCGGCTGGCAAGGACAAGGGTACGGTCCGTATCGTCCATGCTGGACTCGGGCAGGTACGTTGGAGGCTGCGCGGGCTTGGGTGCTAAGACCTTCGAGATGGCCGCGAGGAGGTCGCCTCGGCGCAGAGGCTTGGTGACGTACGCTGTCATCTGGGTGTTAGCTGCGTTGCGACCAGACGGAGGCGAGCGCCCGTGGGCGCTGCCCTTCGTAGACTTACTCCTGCCGCAAGACAGCGCTCCTTGTCGCCTATCATCGCATGTGCTGTGAGCGCAATGATCGGTGTTTCTTGAACACCGTTGAACGCCTCGTACTCGCGGATCAACCCGGTCGCCTCCATCCCGCCCATGACAGGCATCGACACGTCCATCTGCTGTCAGCGAACTGCACGGAACTGCACGCAAAACAGTGCGCTACTCACAAGGATGACGTCGAAAGGCTTGCGCTCGCCCTGCCGCCTCTTGTACTTGTCGATCGCAATCTCGCCGTTGTCCGCCACTTCGATCTTGTGACCGGCCACCTCGAGCAGCTTGACTGCCAACTTCTGGTTGACGACGTTGTCTTCCGCAAGCAGGATGTTGAGCACCGTGTCCTTGACAGAGTCGCCCGGCTGCACCTGGTGCGACTCGAGCGCCGGCACGATCGCGTTGCTCAACTCTTGCAGGTTGAGCGGCGTGGTGTAGTATGTGTTGATGCCCATGTCCAGGCAGTCCTTGACTGGTACTGGAGATAGTATTTGCTCAGTCGGGCTTGGGAGGTTGAGGAGCTTGCGGCGGTTCTCGTCAAGATCGATAAACGACGGGTTATCTGGCCCGCTGGGCTTGTTCGACGGCGCCAGCAGGACGATGGGGATATACCGCAGATGCTCGATGGTGCGGATCTTCTCGGCGGCAGCGAGCGAGTCGACGATCATGGTGTCGAAGTGTGGGAAGCCGTCTGGGGCCTGTTTCAAGTCCCACACGTCGTTGGGCGAGTGGATGACTGTGGGCTTGAGGTTGAGGCTCTGGAGCATCTCGCTCACACACGTGTTGTCGTTCAGAGTGTCGATGAACAACACTGATCGCCCAGCCCATGGCGCCAAGCGCTCGACCACCTGCTCCGTCGTCGAGGAGGTGGTCTCGGTAGTCATGGTGAAGTAGAACCGACTGCCCTCGCCAAACTCGGACTCGACCCAGAGGTTTCCGCTCATGAGGTTGACCAATCGCTTCGAGATGGTCAACCCGAGACCGGTACCACCGTACTTGCGGGTCGTGGACCCATCTGCCTGGGCGAACGTGTCGAAGATGACATCGAGCTTGTCCTGCTTGATTCCGATACCCGTGTCGGCGACGCAGAACTGCAGCTCAACCGTGTTGTCCTTTCTTGTCTTGACGCGGCACGATAACGCCACCTGGCCCTCGGTCGTAAACTTGACAGCGTTGCCGATCAGGTTCGTGATGACCTGGCGCAGACGGAGAGGGTCACCGATAAGCTGGTCTGGAATGGTCGGGTCGATGTCAAAGATGAGGTCGAGCTTGTTCTGCGATGCCTTGACGCACAGAGTCTTCAGGACGCTGAAGACCGCTAACCGGATAGAGAAGGGGATCTGCTCCATGGTCATACGACCGGCCTCAATCTTGGAAATGTCGAGAATGTCGTCGATAATGGTGAGCAACGACGATGCCAAGCTCGAGACGATCATGAGGTTCTCGCGTTGCTGGCGAGTCAACTCGCTCTCGAGAGTGAGGACAGTCATGCCGATAATACCGTTCATGGGCGTTCGGATCTCGTGTGACATGTTGGCGAGGAACTCGGACTTGGAGCGGTTGGCAAGTTCGGCCTGCTGACGGGCGCTCGTGTTCTTCTCGATGGATTCCCTGAGGTTGTACACCATTTGGTTGATCTTGGTCTTGAGACTGTCCATCTCACCCGACGCCTCGACAGTGATGAAGCGCGTAAAGTCGCCGTCGGTCGCAGCGGCCGAAATCTGAGCAAATGCGCGCACCTGCGACGTAAGGTTGGAAGCCATGGTGTTGACGTTGGAGGTGATCTCCTGCCATGTGCCCTCGATGTTCTCGACCTCGGCTTGGACCCCCAGCTTGCCCTCGGTACCGACCTCGCGGGCGACGCGGGTGACTTCGGCGGCGAAGATGGCAAGCTGGTCAATCATGTTGTTGATAGTGTTGACAAGGTCGAGGATTTCACCAGAGACGGTAACACCAATGACCTTCTGAGTAAGATCACCGCGAGCGACGGCGGTCGTGGCGTGGGCGATCGTTCGCACTTGGACGGTGAGATTTGCGGCCATGACGTTGACACAATCGGTGAGATCCTTCCATGTTCCGGCAACGCCTGGTACGTGGGCCTGTCCTCCAAGATTACCATCGGTACCGACTTCACGAGCGACGCTGCGGTCAGTTATCGCAGCGTGTTTGTCAACTCACCGAGTGACTTCTGACGAGAATGAACGAAGCGAGTCCACCATGGCATTCACAGTGTTCTTGAGCTGGGCGATCTCCCCGAACGCTTCGACTGTGATCTTCTTGGAGAGATCACCAGCAGCGACGGCAGTTGTGACTTCCGCGACGGACCGCACTTGGGTCGTAAGATTGAGGGCCATCAAGTTGACATTGTCCGTAAGAATCTTCCATGTGCCTTCGACGTTGGGAACCAAGGCTTGACCCCCGAGCTTGCCTTCTGTGCCGACCTCGAGTGACACACGGGTGACTTCAGCTGCGAATACGTTGAGTTGGGCCACCATTCCGTTGACAGTGAGCTTGAGCTCGAGAATTTCTCCTTGGACATCGGCGTTTACAGTCTTGGTAAGATCACCGCGGGCGACGGCCTTTGTGACCTCTGCGATCTCTCGCACTTGTTCGGTGAGATTCCGCGCCATTTTCTGTTGTCAGCAAGCTGGCAGCAGCGTAAACTTACGTTGACATTGGTCGTGAGATCGGCCCATACCCCCTCGACGCCGTCGACCACAGCCTGGCCCCCGAGAATGCCTTGTGTTCCGACTTCGAGGGCGACACGCGTGACTTCGCCGGCGAAGATGGTCAGTTGTTTGACCATGGAATTGACAGTGTCCTTGAGCACTGCCATTTCTCCTTCGGCTTCAATCTCGATCGTCTTTGACAGATCACCCTGCGTGGTTAGCAGGCGGCCATTTCACGTGGGACCCACCCTTGCGACTGCAGTTGTGACGCTGCCGATAGACCGCACTTGTGTCGTAAGACTGTGACACATTCGATTCACCTGGAGAGATAAGCGCGGCACTTCTTATCACAGACGTACATTCACTGTGAGATCTTTCCATACGCCTTCCACGTTCGGGACGTATGCTTGACCACCGAGTTTTCCTTGAGAACCGACTTCCAGTGACACTCGACTGACTTCGTCTGCCAACAACCGTAGACTATACACCTGTTGTCAGCTATAACGTTCACGCGACAGCGAACTCACCATTCCATTGACCGTTGTAGCGAGTTCAGCGATTTCGCCACTAGCAACCACAGTAATTGTCTCACTGAGGTCGCCGCGAGCGACAGCCTTTGTAACCTTGGCGATGCTGCGCACCTGGTTGGTGAGGTTGGCAGCGAGACGGTTGACGACGTTGGTAAGCTCGCGCCAGGTGCCTTCGACACCCTCGACGACAGCCTGTCCTCCGAGCTTTCCTTGAGTACCGACCTCGAGCGAGACGCGCTCGACCTCGGTGGCAAATGTCTTGAGACGGTCGACCATGGAGTTGATAATGTCCTTGAGCTCGGTCATTGCCTGGCCCTTGACGGGCACGATGATCTTCTGAGAGGTCACCAGTGGCAACAGCCTGGGAGTGAGCAATCTGTTGATTCTGGAGTTCGAGGTGCTTACCTTACAAACGCGCGCGATGTCCTGAACCTGAGCCTTGAGTAATTCCAATTCCTTCTCGGCAGACATGCCTGTCTCGCACGCTGCCGTTCGACCACGAGGTCTGGCGGGGAGACGACAACTCGAGAGAAGCGAAGGGCGAAGTAGGGGCCGTAGACTGGTAGATGGGGACGAGCATGATGGGCACACCACCGTCTGGTGGTCAGGCGGGGGGCGTGCATTGGACCGTAAAGCGAGAGCGTTGTGGTTGACAGTGAGGCGAGAAGACGAAGACAGGGACGGCGAGGTGCTAGGGGCATCACTAGCACGCTGGCCAAGGGCAAGGACGGCGCGCTCGATAGCTTGTTTGAGTCTTGGGAAGGGCCGAGGAAGAAGGGGAGTCTGGAACGCCAGAGATGGGTTCTGTTCCAATGATGTGAGGAGGCTGAGGATATGCTCCTCGAAGGGGGACGGGCCCTCCTGGTGGAGGGACGCTAAGCCGTCCATGGCCGTCGATGGATGCTGACGATGGGAACGAAGGAGACCTCAGCAGCGACTGTGGACGATGAAGGGTTGCGCGATTAGACGGAGCACGGGGAGAAGGTGGTACTTGGTAATCAGCGCTTGTGATCGACCAAAGTTGTTTCCGCCTCCACACCCTCCGGTCAAAGCCGCCGAGTGTGTGCGCTTTCCAGCACTGGTTGGGACGTACCTTGGTCGCTCAATCTAGGCTATACGGCGACTTGGGTTGGTAGCGAGATTGTGAATGGCGACTTCTCGACGAGGACCAGGCGCGGAGGGCGGAAGCAGGTGGGTGATGCCGTTGAGGGGCGGGCACACGCACACTTGACCGCACGTGGGGACTTCAGACGGGTTGCAATGCGGAGTGAAGCCGGATGGAGAGGTGGAGAGTGACAAACGACGAAAGACAACGAGTAGTGGCGTAGTAGTGTGTAGAGGGATGGGTAGCTGACAAGGACAAAGACAATGAATGACACAGAGAGGCTTAAGGTCGTTCCGAACCCAAGACTTAGGTTTGCTTCTTGGTGCTTTGACGTTTGGTGCCTGGGAGAACAAGCGATGCGTTTGAATATCGGCACGACTTGCCCGATGAACGAAGATTGGGCTTGGCGCAAATGTGTTTGAGAGTAGCGAGATGCGTGTACAGAAGGCGCGTCGGCGACTGTCGGTGGGGGTAGAAGAGTAGGGTTGGGCGGCGAACGGACGGACGGACGGACAAGCCGAAGGGGAGGAGGGGGATCCTGGACGATGCGGTGCAAGTGGGTGAAGGGTAGTTCGGCGGCAGAGGGGGGGGCCCAAGGGAAGACGCGCGGACTAGTAAAATTCGTCAACTGCGGAATGCGAAGCGGCGCGGCGACGATCTTGATGTTGGCCGACGAGTTGTTGCGAGTGAGGAGGAGAGCGAGACGGCCTTGCGGATGGATAGGTCGGAGCAAGACGTTTGAAGAGAGATAGGAAAGAAGTTGGAGTATCGAGGTTGTGTAACGTGACGAGCCCAGACGTGCAGAGAGGGGTGGATGGCGTTCGCCTGCGATTGATACGGTAAATTGCAGGGGGAATGCAAGGGAGGAGGGAAGGGGTTGTAGGTCAGGAGGGTCAGGTGTTGGCGTTGGGTGGAGATCGAGAGAGATAGGATACAGAGAGGCGCCAGAGAGTAAGTCTCCCAAGAGGGTGGCGGCGTATGTTTTGAGTGAGAGTAGGGAACTGTCTGTAGCCACACAACGATCAGGCTATACATACAAGGAGGAGCCCCCCCTCGGCTCATTGTTTAGCGCCCAAGCAGCGCGACTAGCAGCATTTGCACCATCCAATTCCCCCCCCCCCCCCTGAAGCTGCTGATGATATCCAGTACAAGAATTGTATTGCAATACCCAATGTGTATTATAACCCAGGGGTAGTCGCTATTCAATCTCTGCACAATGTAGCCGAGGTGCGCGAAGTGTGAGCGCCACAATAGACGCGACGGCCAACAACACTACACAGAGAGAGGGGGTGGCAGCTGGTTTCATGCGTCTACTTTCGTAAGTTTTCTATGGCTTCTCCACACTCCATATATTCATAAACCCCTCATAGAACCCTCGTAGACCCTCTCAACCCCGCATTGAGTTGGGTTTATCTCCCCCCTCCCGACGCGATTCCTCTCATATGGACAAAACTGCTTCCGTGCCTTCCTGCCCTTGTGCTCGCCCTATGCCCTTCTCCTCTGACGACCTCATCCCCCAAGCCATATTTGTATCCTCGGTCATGGGAACTGAGGCGGAGCGTCACTTCGTCACTAGAACAACGACGTCGATGCGCTCATGGCTACTGGCGCTGAGAATGCATTCCTCCGACATGACCGATGAAAGACGACAACCGATCACTTGGTAGCAGGGGAGAAGAGGCACAAAATTGCCGTAAGAGGCAAGTGACGTCCTACTGGTGACTAACCTCCCCCTGGTCTGGCACACCTCTTCGCACATGAGCGATAAGAACAAAAGACGGCCAACTGAATGGCAACGGTGAGAAGCACAAACTTAATCCGAGCAGACGTCAATGCCAGCGATGTATTTCTGGCGAGCAGGTATCACGTGTTTCGGTCAGTTAAGGCGGAAGATGGGGTGCGGTCGGACTACCTCATCATGTCTCTCTCGCCAGTCGACCTCTTCGCTGCCTCGCGCCGGCGACCTCTTGGCTTCTTGGCCCCTCCCTGGTCGCTCGCGAGCCACCCCCACAACCTCATCTCAATCTGTCCGATACGTCGGCCGACACATTTCCCACCGCCTTGAGATGTTATCAGTGATCAGTGACTTCATCCCATACCGCCCAGACGTCATCGTGGCTGCGGGCAGTGACGAGCAAGAATTCGTGGCAGCCCGGGATACACGTTCAAAGCTGCTGCTTGAGACACGACCTCGAAGCTTGGAGGCGGCGATGCGGCTGCGGCAGATAAGGGGACGGGTATTGGAGCCCCGCGCGGTCTATGTCCCGCACATAAACCACTGCGCAGTGCGACTGGTGCCCAGTCGATCAGGTAATGCTGGGGCTAGAGAGTGGCCTTCGAAGCGGCTCGGCAGCCCGCGGATCTTGACTGTACCAGGAAGACGGCTGTGCAACTTCTAGATGAGAGACGGCGCGAGAGGGACGGCGAAGCCCCTTGGGCAACATTCGCATCGGCATACGGCTGCGTGCGCAGACTGGGACTGCCGTGCTTGCAGGTCGGAGCCGCTCGATAATCCCGATACTATCAGATACGAAGGACGCGCCGGGTAGAGCAGAGTTCATCGACTACAAGTCTTCCGAGTGCGCCCTCCTATCCTCCGGAGCACAATTCCCCGAACAAGCTTCATTCTGCAGGGTCAGCGCGGGTCAGCGCCCATCCCATGGTCTTGCGCGTACCGGTTCTGGAAAGCTTGGGTCTGCTGATCCCACCAGGCTGGCGCATCCATCACAGACATGACTTCTGCGCCCCAGGCTCAGAAGAAGCGGGGAACGCGAACACGACGCGATAGCGTAAAGGCACACCCGGCAGTCCCGGCATGTATTGCCAATCGTCTTGGTCGGCCATGCCCAACGCGTTCTGAGCCTGGTGTACATGCATGTAGAAGGCCAGAGCAAGAGTAGACAGACTCGCAGGCCGCGCTGCCCTGTAGGAGACAATACATTCTCGAGCCTGCCGAGAGAACAGGACACGCCAGGAGAGGACAGGAGAGAACAGGAGAGAACAGCCGACAATGGCCCAGAAAGGCAAAGTGGCGCTGGTGGCGTGGTGGCGCCGGTTCGTCAATTGACTTGTGTACGCTTTATTCTTAACCCTCCCTTGCCCTCTCTTTGCTCTCCTCGCTCTCGCCGTCGCGCTCATAAGCGACCTCGAGGCTACTCGGGGGATGGATCAATAGCAGGCTAGACATAAACACCCCTCATGCATTCATGCCCTACATGCGCCCCGCGATCTTCATGTCTTCAACGCCTACACTCACTGATCGTCGCTCGAAGCTGATTACTGCTCTAGCTGCTCTGTCCATCGTCGCGCTCGCCCACTAGCAGCTCCAGCGCGCCTGACACCAGCTCCTCCTCGGCTACAGCACCTGTAGTAGGACCGTACTCGGCCTTACCTCTCATTCCCCGCCGCCATCTCGAGAACATGAAGCTCGCCCTCGCCCTCCTCATCACAGCCGTCGCGGCCGGTGCGTCCCATGAGCGTGCGTCGCTGACCCCAGCCCCGCACGCGCTGCAACATCCCGTCTTTCACTCCGACAGCTCGTGCGCTGAGGTCTGCGCGCCGCGGCCACGTACGCACGATAAGGGGTTGTTGCGGAGTATCCTGTGTTCGCATGAGGGCCGGCGCCGGATGCGTGAGTCTCCCCCAGCGTGGAGAGGAGGCTGTGAACCAGGGGCTGCTGTTGGAACGAGGGCTGCTGAGGATCTTGGGACGATCCCAGCTGGAGTGAAGTGCCATCTGGCTGGAGTGTAGTGCAGTCACTCCACCGGAGTATAGTGCGCGCGCACGCTCTTTGGAGACCAGACATGCGCTTTGCCTGGCGTCACAGCCGGGCGCCCATACCTCTACGCACTTCACCTCCGTCTTTCGTTTATCGTTATGTACATCGCTGACAGCAGTCGAGTGCGCGACCTGCATCGACCGGGCGTCGGCGGCCGACTCGGAAGAGGGCGCGGCCATGTCCGAGTACCGCCGCGTTTTGAGCGCATGCGATACTGAGCTCGTGAGTCGCGCATTGGCCGATTGTCAGACCTGCCTAACTCCAGTTCAACGAGTAGGCCTCTAGCGGTTGCCTTGTTTCCACCTCGAGGGAGCGCACTACATAGGAGTAGCAGGGCGGTGTTGTACTGTCTGTCCGCAGCCTGGCTGCGTTCCTCACGCCCCCGGTATATAGATATCGTCTGGATCAATCGTTGTAGACAACGTGTATCATATGTAAAGTATACAGCTGTAACTGGGTACTGCATCAACGTCAAGAACTGCAACCGCACAGTGCATCGACCTCGACCACATCAGTTGTACACACTCGTCACTACCCTCAACGTCGGGCATCACGTGACACCTCGGAGCCCCAGCGCACGCGCCATCTTAACTTGCCAGGTCGACACCTCCACCGACTGTACATAACCTTTCCTCCCCCCCTCTCCTCACTCTCTCTCATGCGCATATGCACACTAGCGTGTGCGTGTGCCCTCCTCGCCCAGCATGTCGTGTGGGGCATGGACGCGGTGCGTCGTGCGGCCCTGCGCGACGAGGTGCGCGATGTGAGTGTCGTCGTCTGACCTGGGGTGTCTTTGTCATCGTACCTAGTCCAACGCAGAGGTGGGAAGCTCGCCGGCGCTGATCGAGGAGTCGCGCTGCGAGTGTCGCTTCATGCTTTCAAGCTCCTGCACCGCTCTGTTCCCCTCCCGTCCACCCTTCTGCTACCATGCTTCATCTCCCATCTCACCCTCGGCCGCTCCACTCCAACGATGCTCTCGCCGCTCGTCCCAGGATCTCGCGCTGGCTCGCAGATTCTCGGCTAACCCCAGATGTTCCACCACGCCTATACTGGCTACATGACCTTCGCCTACCCCGCCGACGAGCTGCGCCCCATCTCTTGCGCGCCGCTGTATCGGGACCCCAACCCGGCCAACATCGGCATCAACGACATCCACGCCAACATCAGCATGACCCTCGTCGACGCGCTCTCCGCCCTCCCCCTCATCCTGCCCGAGGAATACCCCGCCGCAGTAGAGAAGGTCGCACTGCACACGAACTTCGACCAGGACGTCAAGGTCCAGGTGTTCGAGATGACGATTCGGGCGCTGGGCGCTCTGTTGTCGACATACCAGCGGTTGGACGCGTTGCCCGATGATCCCGTGGCGCAGGCTCAGGCGCTGGGGATCGATATGGACACGTATCGCCCAGCCGGAGGAGGCAAGAAAGGGAAGGGCGTCGACATCAAGCGCTTTGCGCCGCGCTTTCTCGAGCTCGCGCTCGATCTCGGAAAACGCCTGCTACCCGCTTTCGAGACGTCGACAGGGTTGCCGTATGCCCGGGTCAATCTCCGTTATGGCGTCGAACTGCGCGAGAGCGCAGAAACATGTACGGCCGGCGCGGGGAGTTTGGTGCTCGAGTTCACGCTGTTGTCACGGCTCACAGGCGATGAGCGGTTCGAGGTGAGTGTGGTGGGAGCGCAGCGTGTGACTGTGCGACCTCTTGTGCCGAACACCAGCTGCAGCAATGCAGCGAGGCAGGTCTGGCAGAGGAAGCTTGCCTTACATGTACATTGTGGACGAGTCTGCAACCAGGCGGAGAGCCCAACCCGGCGAACACTCGCTCACCCCAGGACCTCGCGCACCGCGCATTCATGGCCCTGTGGAACCGGCGCACGGCAGAGGACCTCGTCGGCAACTCTATCAGTGTCAGCCATGGCCAGTGGCTGCAGCCAGGGATGAGCGGGACGAACGCCGGCATCGACAGCTTCTTCGAGTATGCAATCAAGGGCGCCATCATGCTCGACGACCCGCGGTACATGGATGTGTTCCATGATGCCTATGCGGCAATCCAGACGCATGTTAGGACGCCCGACGGGTTTATCGTGAGTCGTAATATCGGCCTCCCTGTTATGTTGGAGTGTGGACTGGGCGACCGCGACTCTCGCTGACCCCAGTACCGCCCTGTGCAGATACGCACCCTCCGCCCCGCCTCGACCTCCGTGATCGACTCCCTCTCCGCCTTCTTTTCCGGCGTCCAGGTACTCGCAGGTGATCTGGAATCCGCGATCCGCGGCCATCTCGTCTTCTGGAACATATGGCGGCGCTACAGCGGCATCCCAGAGTCGTGGGCTCACGACGAGCGCCTCGTCGGGTGGGCAGGCTGGCCAGGCCGACCAGAATTCGTCGAGTCGACGTACTACCTCCACCGCGCGACCCGCGACGATTTCTACCTCCGCGTTGGCGAGCGCGTCTTGCGTGATATCAGGAGAAGGACGATCACGCCGTGCGGGTTTGCAACTCTCACCAACGTCGAGACTGGCGAGACTGAGGATCGCATGGAGAGCTTCCTTCTCTCAGAGACGCTCAAGTACCTGTACCTCTTGTTCGACGATGATTCCAACACGACATTGACGAACACTGTGTTCACGACAGAGGGACACCCGTTGTATCTTCCACAACACCTGAGTCGCCCACCAACACCTGTGCGACGATCACTACACAAACGCGAAGACCTCTATTGTCCGGTGTACGTGCCGCAAACACTAGGCGGCATCCCCGTAGGCATTGAGGGACGCGATGACTACGAGTATGCGCGGTCACTGGTCTATGGTCCCGGCAAGGAGGGCCTGCGCGTTGAGGAGGGGAGGCGATACGACGGGCTGGGATTCTGTCGAGTAGCCGAGGTCCCGCGGTTTGCCTTCGAGCTTGCGCTCACGCCGGCCAACCATGGCCCCGACTCGCCTTTGCCTCCGCATGATCCCTCACCAAGCTTGAGCAAAGTGTACCAGAGGGATGACGGGGACTGGGTCATTGCCGACATCGAGGGGCTACGCCTCGGCTGCCGCTGGCGCCTCGATGGCAACGGATACGACATTACGTCCATCGGGCCACATCGCATTCGACACGGGCAGCACGTGTTCATCACCGATCCCAAGATGGAAGGGTACATGCCGGCATTCCCGCCCGAGGTGCCGAAGGAGGATGCGGACGACGTTGTGTTACTGGTGCGCCAGGCTGCCAAGGCGGAGACTGTGATCAAGATCCAGGTCTCGACCGCGACATTCGGACGTGCCTTCGTCGACGACTCGTCATCAGAGGACGCACCGGAGCTGAAACCGCCGAGCCACGCTCAAGCGGCCTTCGAGGCGCCTACCGTTCCCCTCGATGAGCCGCTGCTCATCGTTGTGCCGAAGAACACGCCCAGCGGCTGCCAGCCGATTATCCCTAAGAAGCTCGAGCCCAAACCAAAATCAGCACCGTTCGCGCTCTTCGTCGCGCGCGGCGAGTGCAGTTTCGCCATCAAGGCGCTCAACGCCGCGCGCGCCGGCGCGTCGATGCTCCTCGTCGGCGACGACAAGGCCGGGTCAGGCCACGTCCGCCCCTCCGCTAACGGGGAGCCCGCGGACGTCGTCGCTGAAGTGGCCGGGTTGCGTGTCGGGTTCGTGGGGCATGACGAGAGCCTTGTGCTCGCGACGCTGCTGACTGCCGGTCCGTTGTTAGTTACGTTGGGCAAGCTGAGCTCGGAGCGGGGAAGCGCCGTACCCCCGCCTCAGCAGCAGCACGGGAGGATGATGGTTGGCGAGCATGATCTCGTCAATATCCGCGTGGTGGTGGACCTGCAGGATTAGATAATAGATGTACTCTTATGTGCTCCGGGGCGGTGTGATGCGCGGACATGGAGGGAGTCCAATCTGAACTGGCAATTTCAGTTTCACCCGCCAGCAACCTCGGGAGGAGGACATTGCTCATGAACTATGTCGACGCACGAACGCGACAATGAGATGGCACGAGCCTGCGATCTCACCGACTCTGGGTCTTGGATAACGTACAACCGCGTCCCCCGTACCTTGGCTCTAGCTGTGTAGAGGAGGGGAGAGGATGACATGGACCACCTCCACCCCCCACTCGCCCTGAACATGGAGCCATCCCGTGCGCCATGCCGCTGTCCTTTCAAGGCATTTACCGGATCGAGGTATTTGATTTGGTATTCCTCAGCCAATTAATAGTCAGTATTAGGACCGTGACAAAGTGCATATTTTCCTGTTACCTTGAGTGTCTAATCTCAGGGTATAGCGGTAGTGTCAACAGACGGGTTGTGGATTCGTTCCTGGACACGACTAGCCCTGAAACTTTGAACGCGTGCGAGGTCCAAGAGAACTCTCCGGTCGCACCCCCCCCCTTGGACTATGCTCCCCCAACCTTCCTTCCCTCGGCAGTCCTTCCCTCGCTCCCCTTCAGCACAGCTACGAGCGCCAGAGTGCACCCGCGAGGACGAAGCTCTCGTAGTCTCTACGTACTAGGTGGGCGTTCCCATCCATCTGTCCATCTTCATCCTATCGCTCGGTGCTCTTGTCACTTTGATATCAAGCTTTTGTAGATACTCAACTACCTACTCGACTTACTCACGCTCATTTCCATCTAGAGTATCGTACACAACAACGACGCGTTGATCCTCCCTCCCCAGTCGACTTTCTGGACACGGACTCAGCGAATTCTACCCAACAACAATCTTTTTACCTGTTTGGCGCCTTGGGTCGATTCAATCCCAATCCACACCCACACCCACGCCCCCCCACCACGCGCACCGACCCTTTAGTCTCCTTCCTCCTCTTCCTTCCTTCCTTGGCCTCCCGAACCTCGTCGCCTCTCCCCACCCCCCTCCTCCGTTCGACAATCCAGCATCTCACTCTCTCTACACACTCTCTCTACATTCTCGACAACTGACCTCTCTCGCTGGACGACATCCATTCATTCTTTCCTTCTTTCTTAACCAAAGACTAGACATACCCCAGTAAACGTGCGCGCGCCCGCCCGTCTGCACTTGGCAACCTTCGACCTCTACGAACAACTTCGGCACCTTGCTAGGCCTCCCTCCCTACTCGCCCCCACATTCCTGTCTACACCTTTCTTGATTCACCTTGACCGACCTACGACCAGTACTTGTCTCTAGCACTCTCTCGCGGCCATGGATTTCCCCCGTATCCGCATCGGCCATGCCGCAGCGGTGTTGGCCCAGGAAGCGAGGCTAAACGCTCGTGGTAAGTCTTCTTCAACTCCCTTTACACCCGGCGCGCGCTCACAACGTAGACGACGCCCTGGGCTGCCCCAACCTTTACACCTACCCGACCGCGACGGACAATGTCGACGCGACAAAGCAGGTCAAGTTCACCTGGGACACTTCGTGCAAAGTCGAGTCGGAGAAGATCGACCTGTACCTCTACCAGTCCTCGGCCAACAAGCTCATCAAGGCGTATACCGGCATCGAGTTTGCGAGCGGCGGCTACGAGGCACAGCTCATGCCTGGATGGTGGAACAACACCGAGGAGACGACGCTGTACGTCAACATCCTCAAGAGCGGCGGCATGGCATGGGACACGACGTGGTCGCGCGGCCCCGACTTCAAGGTCTCGTACGACTTTTCCTCAATGTACACCGTCACGACGAGTGATGGTGTCGTGATGACCCTCACGGCTGGCACGTCGTCCCAGACAAGCGACACCGTGTTCCAGTCCGTCGACCAGCAGGAAGGACACAAGACTTCCAAGGCTGTCATTGCCGTGGCCGTCGTCATCCCCATTGTCGTTTTGTGTCTCCTGGGCGCCGTCGCGTTCTACTTCTACCGCCTGCGCGAGAAGGAGAAGCTCAAGAGATGGTCGCACGCCCTCAGCTCCACCTCCAACTTTGAGTGGGAGAAGGGCGCGTTACCCGGAGAGAGGACGTCGGCCTACGGCCGCCCAAGCTCGCACTACAGCCGCCGCTCGAATGGCGGCAACGGCGGCCGCCCAAGCACCCACTACTCGACAACGACGGGTCGTCAAAGCCACTACGGCCGCCCGAGCACCGGCTACGGCCGTCCAAGCATGTCCTCCGTCGGTCGTCCCACTTCTTCCGTTATGATGGACAACATGGCTGGCGCGGGCGCCGGCACACGTGCGATGTTCCCCTCTCATGGCGAGTACGGCGACGGCCCTACGCGCTCGTCCATCGTTATGGCCGACGGCACGACGCGCCAGTCGCGTATTTCTTTCGCCGACCGTCCCCGGCCATCTTTCAACGAGGTCCGCCCTCCTATGCCGCACCTCACTGCCGCCGAGGCGTCGTATGCCACGGGCTCGGCTGTGGACGACGGGCCGCTCACCAAGCGCGGCTCCCCACCCACCGACCCCGTCGGCACGCGCGACTCGGTTGACGCCTTGCGTGACATGGAGGCTGCGATCCTTATCCGCAACTCTGACATGCCCATGCCGCACACTGGAGCCGACAATGACGCTGTGGAGGCGCTCGAGCCCGAGCACGACGCGACCCGCTCCACCCCCTCCCCTGTCCCCGGCTCGTCCTCGATCCCGACCGTCGCGTACGGCCCCGACCAGATGCTTGCGGTCTACGCCCAGCGCGGCAAGGTCAACGCCTCGCCCGTCAACACGCCTGGCTCGCCCGCCGAGGCCTCTTCCATCTCCCCTCCCCCTCCCGCCGCCAAGCCGTCGCGCCCGAGCGCGATGAAGCGTCTTCTGAGCCGCAAGGACCTGGCGTCCGGGCGCAAAACGCCCACGGGGCGCAAGACCCCTAGCGGCGGCCGTTCCGAGACGCCCTCGTTGCCACCTGCTGCGCGCGACGCCGCGCCGTCACCCGAGCCGATGAGCATGCGCTCGTATGTCCACCTGAACAACGGGACTATGTCCGCGGCGGCGGTCGACAACCTCCCTCCTCCTGGCCCGCCTGGACGGTCCGCGTCGCGCCAGAGCGACATCTCGCACTACGAGGACGCGTATGAGGGTCCTGCGAGCCCGGAGCAGAGGTACTAGGTGCCGAGGGCCGTAGGCCCGAGGCGACGCTGGGGTAGCCTCGAGGTGTGGCTGAGAGAGGCTGAAGCTTGAGCAGGGCTGAAGCTGAGGCCTGAGGAAGTGGATACTGGTGGATGTTGCGGCCAAACTCTAGAGACAGCGCGCGACGCGGGCAGCCGCCTGGCTGCCTGGCTAGGTGGCCAGGTGACCAGCTCGACTAGCGCGCCTGCTTGCGCTGGAGTGCGGCAGCAGACCGACGCGACGCAGCAAGCTGGCGCTCGCTGCTCCCGGGCCGGGGATATTGTACGCTACGCTACGATTGGTATATTAGCCGCTAGGCGGTATTGTTATGAGACGTTCTTTTGCTGCTGCAGCCGGTGTACTGTATGGTGATGTGGGGTGCGCGAGATGGCATGACTCGTGTAACATAGGTTACTTCGGGGAGCTCTGCAATACGAGTCGCAGGCCAGCGGCGTCGTACTCGTGTGGAGAGATATGAAGCCGGCGGACTGGGAAGCAGCAGGCCGACGTAGGCATGAGTATGCGTGAGCGGGGCCCGAGGAATAAGGTGAAGAAGCTGACCGCGGACGAGAGCGCCTGGGCATACCGGGGCTCATTAGCGTCGTCCGGACTAGACACGACGATAATAGCAAGAATCGCGAGTCAGCAAGATACGAGACACACCACAGGGGACTATCTCTGCAGTCCGCACCACCATCTCTACACCACATTCGAGCCCCGACTCGCCTAAGCCAGTCCACTCTCACGCCCCATCGTTGAGGCACCATCCGCGTCGGTAGTCAGTAAATATGATGACCGTGGATCAGTTATGGATATGCAAGTGCAATGCAGAGCGGTGTACCGAGATAAATGTCGAGAAAGAGGCTAGTTGGCAGCGGCGGGCGCGGCGGGCGCGGCAGGGGCGTCACCGGTCTTGTGCTGCTCCTCCCACTGCTGTCAGCTCATGTCCAGTGGCGAGTGCAGCAGATCCCGCCGAGAGTCGAGGTTGGAAAGGGAAGACAAGGACCCACCTCGCGCAAGCGCTGGCGCTTGACCATGAAGTTCTGCCCGATGACGACGAGGCCGTAGACCTGGTGTGAGCTGTCCGCCAACGTCCTCGTGCTCCTCCTACTCTCCCATCCAATCCCTTCCGCCTCTCGTCTCCATTGATCGTTCGGCCACAACCCTCCAACCTCCCAACCCCTCCCCCCGCCCCGACTACCTCGATGAAGGGCACACTCACCCCAAACCCGACGGACCCGAACACGACAGTCCGGTGGAGCAGGTTCCCGATCGAGACCATCTTCAGTGTTCCTTGGCGTTGGCGTTGGCAGGCGTTGAGTGAACCGAGCGATGCCGACGTCTTCGACGAGGTTGGGTGGCGGGATTGGAGTGGAGGTTCGCCGGAAATCGGAGGCGGAGAGCGGGCGATGTCCGCGGCGCGAAATGTCTGAGGGATGATTCGCATTCGGTTGCCGTCGCTCTAGTCTACGTCTACGTCCATCTCTCTTGCCTGTTTCTCCTGCTCCTACTCCAGACCTTGCGCATCTAGGTCAACGACTTAGCTCGAACCCATCGCCCCTCTCGCCTCCTCGTCTCGATTCCCCCTCCCTCCTCGATCTTACGCCGCCCACACTCTCGGGGCCACCCTCATCGACCCCTCCATCCTCCATACCCCGGCCCCCAACACCACCCCCACACCCACAATGTCCCTCGCCCGCCTCATCACCACCATCCGCGCGCTCCCCGCCACGCCCTTCCGCTCCGGCGGCCAGCCCCAGCTGAGCGATGCGCTCGAGGGCATCGTCGCGCGCTCGCTCTCGCTCCCGCCCAACGTCGAGACGGAGGCGCTGCAGGCCAAGCAGGCGGGCATGAGCGACAGCATGCGCCGGAGGGTTAAGGAGGCCGAGGAGGCGGTGGTGCGGATCGAGGGGAACGAAGCGCTCAAGCAGGTGAGTCCGTCTGGCCGCAGGGCAGGCGGTGGCTGAGGGCGGGGTCGGGGACGTGGTGGGGGTGGAGGCTGGCGGCGCCGGCGATGGAGGGGAGAATGGCGTGGGTATGGTTCGGAGTTGTGATGGGCAGATGTGGGGACCAAAATGGGAAGAGGGGCGGCTGCGGCTGCGGCTGCAACGTGGAGACAGGGACGGTAGGCGTGAACGGTACGGACGGGTGGAAGGCAGAGCGTCATCGACCTGGGACCGAGGGCGATTCGTCGATCGCGGACGCGCCGAGCGGGACGACAAGTACTGGACGACAGAGAGGACGACAGCGTCGCGATCACTTGGGTGTTCCCGGCGACGGTGAACGCTGTAGCGAGGGCCGACGGTGGCGAGCCGACGGCAACCGCCGACCGCCGTCATCAGGCCCTAGGCGTACTCTGTCGCGAGAGCGCTGCACGAGCTGCCGACTCTCAGCCGCGACAGAGCCAGCCGCCCTCGCGAACAGCCGTTACGTCTTGGGTGTAATGGCATGCCCATTGTCCGCCATCGTCGTGGTCGGCCCTCAAGTAGCAGCTATTTCCTCGTGAAACGTGCCGTTCCGCGATCCTCGCTCCTACATCCTGCCACCGGTGTCTGTGCTAGGCCCCTGGTCTCGCATCTCCGACGTCCTACCTCGCGAGTGCCACTCCCGCCACTGCCGCTAGCATCTTGTTCCAACCTGCCCCTTCTCCTGCTCAGGCGCTCCCACGTCCTCCTCTGTCCCCAGTACCCTGCAGCCCTGCTTCCCGTGGCTCCACACATACCCCCCACCTTCGGCCAGGCCTCCCATTGCTCTGCAGCGCTGACCGCAGTACCCCGTCTCCAACATCCTGCTGCACCCCGCGCACGACCCGCAATACTACTCGCGCATGCACGAGGGCGTCCGCCGCTCGCAGCAGGGCATCGGGCGGAGCTGGTGGAAGCGTTTCTTCCAGGTGCGCGGCTCGGCATAGTCGGCGCGCACGCTTGTCATGGAGTTTGTGGCATAGGTGGTGGCGTAGCAATGGGGCAAGCAAGGCGCACGAATTGGCGTATAGACAGACGTTGTTCTCCTCTCCGTTTGCATGTATTGGTATCCAGGCTGGCCGCGGGGGTTGGGGTAGATGAGATGTGAGTATGGAGCGGTCGCTTTGTGTAGTGACGACTGAGGGATGGCGGCGTTCAGGCGGGGATTGTACACGCTGCTCATCATACCGTGCAACACTGTGTGAACACTACTGGAGGGTAAAGGAATGATGACTTTTGAAAGACCACTTATCTCCCTCGTCTCATAGCCCAGCATGAGCGTGGCGTCGTGATCGATACAGGCAACGACAAACAACTACTTGGCAACGCAGCTCCAGAGGAGGGTAGGCCGCCGACATTTGCAGAGGAGGGTCACCTGCAGGAACATGCGTCACGACCAGGATGCGTTGGCAGATCAGGGTTCTTGTTATCGTTCATCGCAATAACACCTGTATAGAAGCTGTAAGCATGGAAGACGTGACGGACAGTTACAACGCAGACCAGCTCGATCCAAGATTCCGACGCGCGGAATCTGACATCAGTCAAAATACACTCCTGGGCCCCGCAAATTCTCCCGAGCCCATCGGCGCATCCAAACTCCATCGGCGCTAAGCTCTTCTCCAATCCCCCCATTTACCCTCCCGCGGAATCAATTTCACACCCAGACTCGTCCTCGCTGCTAGGCGTCCTTGATCGCTGGCTCGCCCTAGACCGCTGTTCATCCATCAACACCAACCTCTGTCAGCAAAGCAGGTCGCCGCCGACCGCGCACAGAGAAAAAACCGACACATTCAAAATGGTGCGCGCGCCGACGACGGGCACATCGACGGCGGAGCGCGCGGGCCAAGTCTGGAGTCCGAGGGAGAGAAGGAGGAGGAGTTGGAGGTGGACGAGTGGACCAGACTGGACTCGCGCGCGCGCCGACGATGGGTCGCCTGCATTGGTGAAGGGCTAGCTGACGGACAGGCTCTCCCCCCTTCGGTTCAGACGATCGCTGACGAGGGCGTCGTCAAGCTCTTCGGCAAGTGGGACGCTCAGGAGTGAGTCGCGAGGTGGATGGGCAAGGGCTGGGACTTGGACTGGGATAAAGTGTGGGCGACGGGATCGAGCGCGAGGATATCGACAACGACACGAGCACGGCTACGCGAAGGAGCACGCGAAGGACGGGCGAAAGAGAACGGAGAACGAGTGCAGAGGAACGGATTGGTCGTTTGGCCGACATGATCTGGGGACGCGGATGCGCTTGCGACGCAGAAGAAGGCGACATCGAGCGACCATCGCGTGCACGACAAGCCATCTCTACGACCCCGCCCCCGACGACGCGCACTCGTTCCCACACTTTTCCCATCGAAGAGCCCCTGCCCGATGCCTTGCCCACATTCCAAGCACCTTACTAACATCCCAGGATCGAGGTCAAGGACATCTCGCTCACCGACTACATCAACGTCAACCATGCCGTTTACGTTCGTGAGTATATCTCTCCGCTCTATCCTAGCATGCCCAGCGCTCACACCTAGCCCACACTGCTGGCCGTTACGCCAAGAAGCAGTTCGCCAAGGGCCGCATGCCCATTGTCGAGCGTCTCGTCAACGCCCTCATGATGAACGGCCGCAACAACGGCAAGAAGATCATGGCCGTCCGCATCGTCCAGCACGCGTTCGAGATCATCCACCTCGTCACCGAGCAGAACCCCATCCAGGTTCTCGTTGACGCCATTGTCAACACCGGCCCCCGTGAGGACTCGACCCGTATCGGCTCGCAGGGCACCGTCCGTCGCCAGGCTGTCGACGTCTCGCCCCTCCGCCGTGTCAACCAGGCCATCTCGCTCCTCACCATCGGCACCCGCGAGTCGGCGTTCCACAACTCCAAGTCCGTCTCCGAGTGCCTCGCCGACGAGCTTGTCAACGCCGCCAAGGGCTCGTCCAACTCGTACGCCATCAAGAAGAAGGACGAGCTTGAGCGTGTCGCCAAGTCGAACCGGTAAATTACTGGTTGTGTCGGGGCCCCGCTGGTGTGCGGCGCGTGTTGGCCATCGCCTCTCTCGGTGGTTGCAGTGTCGTCGTGCATTGGCACGTGTACTTGCGTTCCACTGGTAGGTTTTACAGTGGACGTGTACGAGTGTGGTGTAGCGGTGGAGGAAGGGCTGGGATGGGCCGTAGCTCTTTCTGCATCGAATATTCTCATTCCTATGTGTTGCGTGCGTGCGTGTGTGCGTGTGTGCTCGGCATGTTCCATGATCTACATAGGTGATCTGCGTCGTGATCTGGTTACGGGCTGGCTGGCTGGCAGTCCGGCGATCTGGCGACTTGCCACCCAAGTCGGTGAGAAGTGCTCACCCTCTGCCTGTTGCTTTGTCCGCCACATTCTGGATCCATCGGGATTAGCGCTACGGCTTATCTATCACCACGTGGAGCGTGCCTTAATCGTGCCTGTTGTTCCTTGACTTCTTTCTTGTGGAACGATAATAAGTCTACCAAGTTGTACGCGGTGGCCCACGGGCGTGACTAGATACCTCGCAGATCAGAGCTCTGAAAGGCCAATGCATGCTCAGTGGAGCAATGCCACTGAGAGACACTGTACGCTCCTATTTGGCCACATGAGACAGCAGCTGGAGTGGGTAAAACGGCCTGGCCTGTCGTCCGTGGCACTCGTTTCGACCTTTGCTTCTGTGCCCATCTGTCATTGAACCCGTCCGGATGACTCTGAAGACCCCAGATCGTGCACGGAGGCTACAATAAGTGTCGCGGCCTACTAATCTTTAGAAGACGAAGTGGCAATAGTCAATGCATAAGGCCACTGAGCTATAGTAGATGTGCTTGATGGTGTACGTCTACCTGAGCTTCACAAAGATCATCAAGCCGTTGACACAACTACCATCGCACGAATGCCAGCGATAGCGATCAGGATCGCAGAGGCCTGGCGGATATCTGAAGGTCTTAGTGGCGATAGGTAATATACATGACTACGGGGCTAGTGTGCTGCTGGGACAGCGATTCAGTCTACAGGATAAGAATGTGGTATACTCTCCACGATCCGAGACAGAACCAAGGGCAAAGTTAAACGGGTTCTCTCGCCTACACAGCGTGTCTCGTCCACAAATTGCCTCATACTGATCTGCGTATCTCCAGATACGCGCAGATCTACTGATCTACATGTCCCAGTCTCGCGGCATTCGAGCCGGGACATCAGTCAGGCGTACTGACTAACGCGCCGACGCGCGTCCCAACGCCCTCGCATGCCGACCGGCAGGGCAGATCGGCATGTGGCGGCGATCCCCACCGGCGGCATACGCCAGCGCGCGTGGCATCCCCCTGCGCCTCGATACGCCGAGCATGGTCAACGAAGGCCGCGCGACATGGGCGTCGTGATGTGGGGACATTAACATTCTCGGAAGATCGACAGTTCCGGTTCCTGCATGCACAGCTCTGCGTCGAGCATACGAAGACGGGGTAATACAAATAGACATAGACGGCTCCACTAGACGCGTTACGGCAGGTGGACGACGCCTGCTCCACAGAGGTATTTGGGCGCTTTCGGGCATGACGAGCGATCATCCGACATTTGGCCGATGCCTAATCTGGCACCAGTGCCATGCTCTGAGAATACAAATGAAATGCGGAGAGGCATTAACTGGGGTCAAGCGGCATAGTTTAACCACAGATCCATAGACGAAACGCTCGTCATGCCCTGGAAGCCTAGCGGCCTATAGGACTTGAGGCGGCTCCCGTCCCGGGACGAACTGGCATTTTCATGATGGATGGGTGGGGGGAGCTTCCACCTGACCAGGAGCCGGGGATACACCGAGCCAGGCTTAAACCGCGGGCAGCCTGTAGCCGCGTATACTGCAGCTTCTTGCTTGGCCTTGAGATCCAAAGTTGGCTTGGGATCCAAAGTTGGCATTAGGGCCTTTGGTTCCATCAATTACAAACTTATCGTCCCCAGTTTATTACGGCAAGCGGAGGCACGCGCATTCTCTCCTCTGCTTGTGCGCGCTCAACGTTCACTTTGCGTACCATCCTGAGCTCCCTTTTGCCATTCTTCGCAGACTCTCGGATTTCCCGCCTGCCTTGGCTTGTGCCCAAAACGAAATCCGGCGGCAAGACATCAAGTAACCTCGGCGGCCTCTGCCGGTTTCCATCCTGGGCGGCGAACACACAATTCTCTACGCAGCAGCAACAGCACTAACCACTCCATAACCACATGTCGCGGCTTGCGTCGCTTCCATTACACTCCATCTCGAACTTTTGCTACTCGTACTCGTACTCGCATCAGCACTCTATATTCAACGACCATTACGAGCACAGTGTAATATCGACTAGAATCTCAATTAGCCAACGCTATTGAGGGATCGTCATAGTATCATCCGACGCCACCCAAGGCCTCGCCCTTTAGCACTCCACAAACATCCAATCCTAGACTGCGCACAGACTACACCAAGGCCGTGCCATCGCTCTACCATCCACTTGTGATCTTGTGATTTCAAGTCCGTCACAGCGCATCGTACATTCCTCCAGCGGACGACCGGTTTCGAGTGCAGCGCCTGTCGTAGACCGGCGCATCTCGACCGTCCGTAAACCCTCCACCGCAGTCGCCGGGCCCCGTCGTCGCTCCTTTCCTCGTCCAACTAGGCAGATAAGCGCACATCTCCTCTGCCATCAAACGAACGATGTCGGACCCTCAGCGCTCTCCTGGCGAGCCGCTGGAGCAGCTGGTAGACAACGGGACCGGCTCAGACGGCAACCCACTCAGCGAGGGATCTTCGTCTGCGAACCATCAGTCGCCCCGCAGTACCGGCAGCAACACATACATCTTTCCCATCCGGTCCGTCTACAGTAACCGCGGCGTAGCAGGCGGACCAGGCGGGCCGACGTCGCCCAAGCTGGGATCGCCGCCCGGAGAGCTGCACCGCATGCTGTCCGGGCAAGGCGACAGCAGCCCAAGAGCAGAACCCATGTCCCCGTCCGTGTTCGACATGCTCGAAACGACCGCCACCTCTTCTTCTGCTGGCAGATCGTCGACCGCGACTCTGTCTCGGCGGCCGCTGGTCTCTCCCAACCCCGCTGGACCGCAGGGTACAGACTCATCCACCGTCCCCTCTCCACCGCCCCCGCCGCCGCTCGTCAAGAAAGACAGCAGCGGAGCATCTTCTGAGCGCGGGAAAACGCGCCTTGAACCCGACGATGCCGGCGTGCCAAATCTAGTCAACGACTTCTCGGCCATCGTTCGCCTCGGCGACGCCCCTCAGACCGGGACGGCGACTGTCGAAGGCTCGTCTACTGCATCGCCGACCATCAGTCCAACAGTCACCAAAGGCGTACCGCCAGTGCCGTCGAATGAGCCGGGACAAGCAAGCCTCGGCGGCCTGATGCGCAAAGCCAACCCTACGGCGTCGGCTTCGATGCGCGCGCAGACGCGTGACAACGTCCGCAACTTCGTCAACGAGCAGGCCCACACTGTGCAGATGAAGGACCCCAACGCCGCTACGCCATCGCCTGGTCCCGACGCGACGGATACGTCGTCATTGGGCTCGTCGCTCTCCGCCCAGCCCTCGTCCGGCAGCGAATCCCTTTCGTCCAGCCGCGAGAGCAGGGATCTCTACGTCCCCCGCCCTGTTGCAGCTAACCGATGGCGGCCATTTGGCGACACCGTCTCCGACGAGCATTCTTATCCCAGTACCACCGTGCCGAGCGACCAGCTCGAGCACAGCGGCAGAGATTCGTCGATGGGCAATATCGCGCCCGAGGAGCCCTTCACAACATTTCGCTTCCAGCACCTTGACACGGAGGATGGCCACCATGTCATCACTGGGCGTGAGGGCAAGCTGGAGCGTTGCGAAGATGAGCCCATCACGATCCCGGGTGCCGTCCAGGGCTTTGGCGTGCTCGTTCTCCTCGAGGAGGACTTGGATACCGGCGACTTGACGGTGCGCCAGGTATCAGAGGTACGTGTCCCAAGCCACACACAGGCTGACCACTAGAACTCGACAGAGCTACTCGGATTGTCGCCACAATACCTCTTCCGTCTCCGATGCTTCTCGAACATCCTCACTGGCGATCAAGAAGACATCTTGCGTGACAATGTCGAAGCATTGCCCTACCCGGACGACCACAGCCCAGAGACACTTGCCGAGTATGGCGGCCCTCAGGTCTTCCGCCTCACGGGCTTTGGAGAACCAGGAAGCGACGACACTTGGGACGAGGAGGGGTCGGGCGAGATCCCGACGCTCCGTCGCCGTGAATGGACGTGCTGGGTGGCCGCGAGCCGTCCCAAGATGGAGGGGTGGGTCAAGTACGACGCGCACGGCAAGCCACTGCCTGTACCCGACCTCATCATTCTCGAGTTCGAACTCGAGCGCGACAACTACAACCCCTTGACGCAACCATTCGACACATATGCCGACACTGGGACACCAGAGTCGTTCGACAATTTGTCGCGTCGCGACTCCGCGCCGAAACCTGCCGCCAAGTCGGTGGGAGGCGCATCGCGAACAAGCAAGATCTCAAACATGCGAACCACGTCGTTCCAGTCTGAGTCTGCCGGACGAAGAAGCAGCTCCGGACTTGGTGTACCTGTACAACCCTCCGCTACTGCCAATTCCGAGATGCGGTCGGGAAGTCAGAGCGAATTGCCATCTGGGAGCACGATGCCGACGTCGATACAGGAGTCTGGGGCAGCCTCGAGCAAGTGGCCCGGCTCAGCCTCAACCACGTCGTCTGCCAGGCGGAGAGAGGGAGTGGAGGGCCTGGATATCGACCCACCTCTTGAACGTGTTCTTGAGAGCACAACTAACTACGCCAAACCCCTGCGCTCGCTCGTCGGCATGCGTCGTGCGGGCATGGATACGTGGTCGGATGGAGAGGCGCTATCGAGCAACAGCAGCGGTGACCAGAGCAGCGGGAAGAGACCTCCGACCGCCAAGTCGCGCGCATCCCGCGCGGCTCGCAGTCGTCGTTCAATGCGCCGCGCCGGCGCACCGAGCTCGTCGGACGCTCTCGACGTTGTGACGGTCCTCAATCAGATCAATGAGCAGCTCGGGCGCGCAAGGGATCTCGACTCCTTCCTCAAGATCACCGTCGGTATCGTCAAAGACCTGTGCCGCTTCCATCGCGTCATCTGCTATCAGTTTGACGAGGAGTACAACGGCAAGGTCACCACCGAGCTCGTCGACTGGGGATCAACCACCGACTTGTGGAAGGGCCTCCTGTTCCCAGCTGCGGATATCCCACCGCAGGCCCGTGAGCTGTACCGCATCAACAAGGTGCGGTTCCTCTATGACCGCAGCCAGATCACTGCGCGACTCGTCTTGCGGTACAAGGAGGATCTCGACACACCACTGGACATGACGCACTGCTTCCTGCGTGCCATGTCGCCCATCCACCTCCAGTACCTTGCCAACATGCGTGTGCGCTCGTCCATGTCCATCTCGATCATGGCATTCGGCAAGCTTTGGGGCCTGATCGCATGCCACTCGTACGGCAGCCACGGCATGCGTGTCTCGTTCCCGGTCCGCCAGATGCTGCGTCTCATGTCCGACGTCGTGTCGCGCAACGTGGAGAGGCTGCAATACGCCCACCGACTGCGATCGCGCCAGCTTATCGACGCGCCTGTGGGCATTCGCACTGCAGGCGGCTCAGTGAATTCGGACTCGTCCGCTTCGCAGGAGTACATCGTTTCCAATGCCGACGAGCTCTTGAGCATCTTCGACGCCGACATGGGCCTCTTAGTCATCAACGACGGGTGCAAACTACTCGGGCAGTCTGAGCAGGCGCACACCATGCTCGCCATTGCAGAGTACCTCCGTATTGCCAAGTTCGACACCATCGTCGCGTCCAGTCACATCACGAAAGACTTTCCGGACCTTATGCTGCCACGGGCGACCGATACCATCGCTGGCCTTCTGTACGTGCCCCTCACCAACGAGGCGGGGCAGGACTTCATCGTTCTTCTCCGCAAGGGCCAGGTGGACGAGGTCAAGTGGGCTGGACGGCCGTACATCAACGAGGATGCCGAGAACAAGGCAGTTCTCGAGCCCCGCAAGTCGTTCAAGCTGTGGGTCCAGAAGGTAACAGGCCGCTCTCGCCAGTGGAACGACGACGAGATCGACTCGGCAAAGGTGCTGTCTCTCATCTACGGAAAGTTTATCCACGTCTGGCGCGAGAAGCAAAGTGCCTCGATGTCGAACCAGCTCACGGCGATTCTCCTCTCCAACACGAGTCACGCTGTTCGCACACCTCTGTCGCAGATCATCAACACGCTTGAGCTCGCGCTGGCCGGCAACATTGACAACGACACTAGGAACATGCTCGAGAACAGTCACCAGGCGTCTCGTGCCCTCTTGTTCCACGTCCATGATCTGTTAGATCTGACGCGCATCGAGACGGGCAATGAGACGGCGTTCAACGACCCCTTCGACATCAAGGAGACGATCAACACTACCGTCCGCCTCTACCAGACCGAGACCACCCGCCGCGGCATCGCGTTCGTCGTCACCATGGCAGATGACCTTCCACCCACCGTCATTGGCGATGCGCGCAAGATCAAGACCGTCATTTCGAACCTGGTCGCCAACGCAGTCAAGTACACGCGCAAGGGTACGATCGAGGTTGCGTGTCGACTCGAGCAGGGCGCCGAGCTGCAGCCCAACTCGACCTCGATCGAGATCATCGTCAGCGACACGGGTTGCGGTATCGCTCCCGAGAAGCTTGAGGCCATGTTCGTCACGCTCGAAGGCGCGGTGGACCGCGCTGAGGGTGGCGGTGTCGGCCTCGGTCTGGCTGTCGTCGCGCGTATCGTTGAGCAGCTGCAGGGCCAGTTGCGAGTCGAGAGCGAGGTCAACAAGGGCACCAAGTTCTACTTCACTTGCAACATGGGTGTCACCACGGGCTACCAGCCGCCGACGCACGGGCTCTCCGGTCTCAGCGTCTCCAGCTTGACAGCGCCGTCGATTGAACCCCAGTCGTCGTCCGCAACGGCGATGGCATCGCTTGACCTAATCAAACTCGCCAAGGCGCGCGAGGGTGCGGCTACACCGCTGCGCACAGGGCTTTCCACGAGTCTGCCCGTGTCACCTGCGACCAACGTTACGAGGCTGCCGTTGACTACCACACCGGCTCCGACACTCGCCTCGACGCTCGCCGCCATCATGACATCGGCGCCGACGTCGCCCATCCAGCACACCCAGCCGGTCCAGCCGGTGCGGAGCAAGGTCGGACCGCAGGGCAGCCCGCAGCTGCGCATCCTCGTCGTCGAGGACGACGTGATCAACTCGCAGATTCTGCAGAAGCGCCTGAAGATGGAGAAGCACACGGTGCGCGCGGTCGAGAACGGCCAGGAAGCAGTCGACCTCATCGCGTCCGACTGGGACTTCGACGCGATCGTCATGGACATCCAGATGCCGATCATGGACGGCTTCGAGGCGGCCCGCGAGATCCGGCTGCTCGAGCAGCGCCTCCCCGCCCTCCCGCCCGGCCTGGACCCCATCCGCATTGATGGGCGGCTACCGATCTTTGCGCTGAGCGCGAGCCTGTACGAGAACGACAGGCAGCACCTCGGCGCCCACTTTGACGGGTGGCTGCTCAAGCCGCTCAACTTTAAGCGCCTGCGTGCGCTGCTCCAGGCGTTGCTCGACCCGACGAAGCGCGCTGAGGAGATTTATCGCCCGGGACAGTGGGAGCGTGGCGGGTACTTCCGCGATGGCAGCGGGAAGGACGCAGCCAGGGCGTGAGGGGCGAGGGGGGCAGGGGTTGACAGAGGCGAGGGTGAGCAGGGGGTTGAGGTTGAGGTTGAGACTGAGGTTGAGGGACTTGGGCAAGAGCGTAGGGTCAACGGACCAAAACAGCACTACAGCTCAACGGAATCCAGACTCATTTGGATTGTATCAGTACGCAGTTAGATGGGCATTGCATAGCTTCCGACTCATGATCATGCATGTATGCATCAGGTGTGGCCAAGTTGAACGCGAGCACATCTCCGACCGTTCGAGTCGATTACCGCGGAGGTGGAGGTGGAGGGCATGCACGTGATCGGTCGCCGGCTCTTGCCGTCCACCGTCTTTGTTCACCGCCGCGGGGCCAACTTTTGTTGACGACTCATGCTCCGTCTCCCGTTCTCGGCAACGACTTCGACCTCGACATTGACGACGGCCCTCTCGCGCTCACGACGAGTAGCTTTCCGCCTTCCCTACCGCGCAATCTCTTCCACATCTTTGCCGGCTCAGCTGCGCTTCCGCTCCTTCCATCCCTCCTCAACCTCGCCAACCCTGTCCCTCTCCGCACGCAACATGAGCACGAGCACATTCGACCCCCGCGTGGCCAGCCTCGAGGCCGCCAAGGCCGGTAAGCCGGTCATCGGCATCATTGGCATGGGTGACGTGAGTCCTGCTGTTCGAGCTGCAGTGGTGTGCAAGATGAACGAAGGCGGACGGGGGTGTGAGGGCTTGGCCTTGGCAGTGCGGGACAAGAAGGTAGCGAGCGGAGAGGCGGAGAGGGAATGCACGCGCAAGCCGGTCTGGAACTCTACCTCGATCCTCGACCCTGAACTTGTCTGCATCACAGCATTGACGTGGTGTTACCACCGCTATAAGGACAGGTTGTGTCCTCGGCTAGCTGTGCCCTCGCCTTCGACATGGCGGGGGAGCCTGTTTGGGGACAACCACACCCACACGACCTCCCTGGCTCGGAGCTAGCAGGTCTCAAGTACATCTGGGCATGGTGTTCTACAAGCTTGGCTCGCCTTGACATCCCTCTCTTCGCCTCTGTCTCTCCTATCCCGCCCCATCTCCCCCCTTCGCCCCTCCTGTCTTCGGTCGTCGCCCCTCTCTCGGTACAAACCCGCTCACACCAGATGGGCCGCATGTACGCGCGCCGCCTGCGCGACGGCGGCTACACCGTCGTCGTCTGCGACAAGCCCGAGGCCTACCCCGCGCTCGCGAGCGAGTACCGCGACTCGGGCATCACCGCGCTCCCGGACGGGCACGCGGTCAGCCGCACCGCCGACCTGATCATCTACAGTGTCGAGGCGGCGGCGATCGGCGCCGTCGTGCGCGAGTACGGCCCGAGCACCAAGGTCGGCGCGACGGTGGCTGGACAGACGAGTGTGAAGGCGCCGGAGAAGGCTGCGTTTGACAAGTACCTCCCGAAGGACGTCGATATTGTGTCGGTGCACTCGCTGCATGGGCCTGGAGTGACGACAGAGGGGCAGCCGCTGGTGAGTCCTAACATGAGAGGCCCTGCCCCTGGATCGGGCAGTGACCTACATCGTGGCATGGACATGCGCCATACCCACGCTCACACCAGATCATCATCCACTACCGCGGACCGCAGGAGAAGGTGACCATGGTTGAGGACGTCTTCCGCTCCTTCAAGAGTCGCTACGTCTACCTGACGTACGAGGAGCACGACGAGGTGACAGCCAACACGCAGGCGGTGACGCACGCTGCATTCCTGAGGTAGGCAGTGACACTGACCGCCGAGCACTGACCTCTCAGTATGGGCATGGCATGGAAGGCCGAGGGCGCGTACCCATGGGAGCAGGCGCGATGGGTCTCTGGTATCGAGGTGATCAAGGTCAACATCACCCTGCGAATCTACGCGGCCAAGTGGCACGTGTACGCCGGCCTTGCGATCCTAAACCCGGCCGCGCAACGGCAGATTGAGCAGTACGCGCGATCGGCGTCCGAACTGTTCAAGCTCATGATCGGCGGACACCGCGAGGAGCTCGAGAAGCGTGTGTGGAAGGCCCGCCAGGCCGTGTTCGGCTGGGCGCCAGACCAGGACTACGAGCACGACGAGGACGGCGGCCGCCAGCCCATCCTCCTCTCGGAGGAGATCCTCGACCAGTTCTCCCTCGGCGTGCAGGACAAGGGCGCGGTCGAGGAGCCCAACTCGCACCTCTCGCTTCTGGCCATGGTTGACTGCTGGGCGGCGCTCGACATCCACCCCTTCGAGCACCTCGAGGTCGCTGGCACGCCCGTGTTCATGCTCTGGATCGGTGTGTAACAACCCAAGAGAGAAGCACTGACGCCAAGGTGTCGCGGAGCATCTGTTCCGGTCGCGCGACCGCCTCAAGAGCGCCATCAATGCTGGCATCACCGACCGCGTGTTCCGCCCGGACGACCTCGAGTTCACGATCGCCGCGCGTGGGTGGAACGAGTGTGTCAGCTTTGGCAACTTTGACCTGTACGAGCGGCGATTCATGGAGGCAGCGAGTGAGTGTTGTGTTTCTCTGTCTGTCTGTCAGGTTGGCGAGGGTAGACGTGGGGTACGGTTGAGCGAACGCCACTGCCTGCAGAGCAGTTCTCGGAGCATCAGACGCGAGGTCCAGACGCGTCGGCGGATCTCGAAGATCTCCGCCGTGGCGCGAATGGAGCCCAGCGTGGGACATTCCTCAAACTCGTACGACCAGATCTACGGCCTCCACCACATGCCACATGCGTCTCCATCTCGTCTCCGTCTCCTGCATATGCGAACTAGTCGTCGCATAGCAATATCCGCCCGAGCGAGACATCGATCGCTCGCTGTCGTCCATGTGTACACTTGTGTACGGCAGTGGAGTTCGCCGGAGGCGTCATCTTCGCCGTCGGCGAGTTCGGCGAAGCCAGCAAATCAGCTCTCGAGGCGTCCTATCATGGACATCGAAGGGTCTGGAGAGACGGAGAGGGGTAACATAGGTACCCACCACAGTGGTGACGGCAGGGGTGGGGGCCAAGGCACGTGTCCGTGGCTATCTGCGACACGGCGCCCCTTACTGGTCTGGACTGTGGCGAGGTGGCACACTAGGGGGCGGCGTCACTCCGCCAGTCTTGGCGCGTGCGTGCGTGTTTGCACGTTGTGCGCGCGACCAGTTGCGTACATGTGTTGTGCAGGTACGGGGTTTGCGCCGCCGCAGTGGATACTCAGCATCCGAGAGGACCCGGTCAACGCTAGTGTAACCAGGCGCGATGTCTGCGCCCTTTCCCTGCCTCGTTCACGACACCGGTGTCTGATACCCTGTCGTGGCACCTCTGTGCTTTCTTCTTTCACAACCCAGGTTGGCAGAAGATGCGATTGCGCCACACTCCGCTGGAGTCGTCGCCCCTCGCCCCTCGTGCCCCATGACTCAGCGAATTGCACACGCATTGGCTGTCTCAGTCTCACGAGTGGCATGAGGCAGCGCCTCCCCGCCGCAACCGGTGCTCGGCTCGGCGCCGATCCGCGCCGAGCTCGAGTGCCTGTCCTGGCGTGTCGTGTCCATTATTGTTGGATGTCGTCGTCACTCGCCTCCTCGCCGTCGTCGCACAAGAGGTACTGGCTGGCACTGGCGGGTACCGTGTTATCCTGCGCCGACGGAACTGTCTCTCCTTTCCGCCCTCCCCATCCCCTTTGAGGCGATCCGTACCTTCTCAGACGTGGCACCGTGGCACCTGTGTTTGCTGACATCAGACTTCTTCGCGCCCCGGTTCGACGAGGCGTCCAAGATGGGCGCGCGGATGATCAAGGTTATCCAGGACGCCCAGAAGGCGGGTGCTGGGGCGGGCGCCGGCGCGGGTGGCAGTGCTGGGGTGCGCAAGTAATGGAAGCGTGTTGGGCAAGGTTGCTCTAGCGCGCGAGAAAGGTTGCGTCCGAGTTTTGGGCGAGGCTCAGCAAGAGTGAGGTTGGGTCGCACTAGTGGCGCTACTGTTACAGGCATGAGTTGGCATGAGTGTCGGGGAGAGCATGAACAATGAAGGAGGCCTTGAGTAGCGTGGCCCAAGCGAAAGAATACGGTAGAGCTGTAGAGGAGCGCATGGCATTTACATCGGTGATCTCGCGGAACTTGACATCGAACAACGCATTTTGGCATGGGCATCCTTCGAGAGATTGCAGTAACAATCACACGCCCCGCGTCAGTTCAGCCTTAGCATCCGAACGCCATTGCCCCCACCTTGGACGACTGCCCCACTCATCCTCCCCACCCACCCCCACTCGACTCTGACATTCCCGGATCCGCGAGTGACGCCTCACGCCGATCGCAAGCCGGCCCGGGGGCGCGGGCTGCACGCCATCCCGACCCGAGCCGGACGTCCGACACAGCCGCTAGAGCCTGAAACAGTCATATAGATGACCCGAGTCCGAGACTGCGGAGGTCCTTGTGTCAGGATATATTTCTGATGCGCGACAAGGCGCCGTCGTCGGCGGGTAATGTACGGCGTCCAACTGAGTTTGGGGCGATGGCGAAAAGAGGAAATGCAGGCCCAGTCTGGGGACCTGTCAGCCGTAAATGATCAGCCGCAAGGGCTGGCTGCCAAGTGAGCACGCAGTCTCGGATAATCCGTTCCAACGGTGTGAGTGGAGCATGACGAGACAAGAAGTGAGTCAGAAATCGACAGCCGACGCTATCAGCCGATGCTCGGCCGCTGGATCTTTCTCGGCTGTCGCTAGTGTCTCCGAGACCGCTGGCTGGATCTCCGTTCTCGGCATCGCGTCCTCCCAACGCCCCAATTTAGTGCCATCTCAGTCCTAGCTCGGACCCGCCGCTCAATTGTCCCCTAGCCTACCGTGTCCGCTTCGCGTCCGTCTCGGCCTCGGCGACGCCGGCGGACACTCGCTCCGCCGACTTTACAGTAGTAGCGCAGGGCAAGGGACGAGGACGCCGACACCAGTGCCCAGCCAATTGTCACTATCAATTGAGAGAGTGACTGCCGTGCCCGAGCACGGCTGGAGTGCGCAGGAGGACGGCGGGCAGGGTCTCGGAGCTTTGGGCAGGGGTAAGTGCTGCGACGGGGGAGGGGAGGGGTCAGGCCCGGGGTGCGGCGGCTGGTCTGGTCTTGTCTGGTCTGGTCTGGTCTTGTCTGGTCTGGTCTGGTCTTGCCTGGCCGATGGAGAGGCGAGTAGTGGACGCCAAGTGAGACATGACGAGAGTGTCGGTGCCGAGAGGGGCGTGTCGGGGCGATGGGGCTGTAGAAGGCTGGAAGGCGAGTCTTGACGTTGCAGGAGAAAATGGCCGGTGGGCAGCGACCGCTACGGCGAACCGAACGGCAGAACAGGTAGACGAATGGAACATGTTGCGTATGGAACGTTCGAAGATTGGGCGCTAGGATGGAACATGGATGGTGCGGTTCCGGCATACCGTCACCTGGCTAGTGAACGATCAGTGCGCTAACGGCCGACGCTAGGATGGACTTTCGAACCCATGGGACACCTAGGCGACTCGTCTCGTATCCCAGGCCGTTTCAGTATGTGTGGGAATGAGAGGTTGTTTTGTGAGGTCGCCCGCGCAGTCCAGCTCGAACATGTCCAACCCCGGACCGCCAAGTCCATCTACACCCCACTGTCCTGACCGTGAGTGATCTTGGGAGCGACAGGGACGGCAAGCGCCCATCCACAGTCGATTCACTGGACAGTGAGACTTACTGTGGCGCAGACGGAAAAGAACACGAGACGTACGGTCGGTGTTGAGGCCGAACGACGATGACTGGATCCACCCGACCCGACGGACCTTACGCCACATTGCTGTAACCCCCCCTCGTACCAGTCGCCAGCCACCCCCACCTAATGGTAACAATCAGCAGCCGCGGGGTACCATCTCAAACGATGAGTAGACATGGGCTTGGCCGTGGAGAGAGTCTGTGAGCACAGGTGACGAGAGCACCGTCGACGTGACGCGACCTCAGTCCCCAACAATCCGAGAGATCTCGACACTCTGTGAGATCTCGACGACAAGCCATCTCGTCGGATTCGTGACGCACCACCGCCGATGGGCGACACGGCTACGGCAGCTGACGATAGACGCCGTCACCTTCACCGTGGCTAGATCTGCCGTCAACGCTTCCAGCATGCTCGCGCCGAGTCAAAAGCCAATACTCTGATGTGATGGGATACCTGTGATTGGGCACAACGCTCTGAGCGGAGTTGAGTGGAGTTGACGGGCTTGATGCGAGTGCTTCTGCGGCTGTCTTCTGAACCTTCCCTCCTCGGAAGTTGTTGCACCGTTGTCGCTGCATGTTGGGCTCGGTGGAGACATGTGATCCCCACTCTCAACGTCGCGGGCCCTTCTGCCCTCACCCCATACTCTGGCCTTCGCACTGACCCGCTCTTCACCTGACCTCTCCTCAATTTCACTGCCATCCCACACCGTGTCAACCCACTCACATGCCAGGCCTGCCTCACACATCACACTTCGTCTCTCACATCACATCACCTAGAACATCACACCTGCCACACTGACATCGTCATGTCACGGGCACTTTTCCATCCCCACGGCACCATTTTCCCAGCGCCCAGCACTCCTCGCACCCCCCTTGCCTCCTGGACCGAGGACAGCTCAATTTGGGCTCCTGGGCGCTTGGCAGCTGGACACAAGTTTCATGGTTCAAGGTTCTGGACTTGTCCCTCATGCAGTTCGGTTCCTACAACTTTGCTGGCGCTAGGCTCGCTAGGCTGCCCAGTTTACCTCCTTGGCCAGTCTAGCGCCTCTCGGCGTCAGTTACGGAGCGGCGGAGAGGCGGAGCAGAGAGGCGATGCGAGGCGAGAGGAAGAGAGACGGAGACGAGGCCCAGATCCAGCGTTGGAGGGGTGTTCTGTGCCCTAGGTGGTAAGCCGTTGCCACATCTGTCACGCTGGACACCTCATCTAACGACTAACGGACGGCAAACGAAGAATGGGGATTGGACGGCCCGCCGTTGGGCGACGGGGAAGCGACGGTTCGGACCTGGTGTCTGGTCAAACGTGATGGTGCCGTGCCTTGAGCCTGTGTTATGGCAGCTGGCACTGGGTGACGAGGGTTCTACAGGGTGCGTGAGGACAAGCAAGGTTTGCTCGCGCTTTCCACGACCGTTCTTTTCTCTTTCTGGTCCATCTGAGCACGACGACTGGAAAAGCACATAGCACGACAAACGAGCAGAAAGACAAGGGCAGAGCTACTGCCAACACGCCCACAGTTGCACGACCGAACGTAATAATCTCATAACGACCACTCGTGACACTGTGAAATGAAAGTACGTTACTGCAGATCTCTTGGATGAGGCGGAGGCGCATAATGCCACTGGATGTGGCACGGCAGAACCCCGCAAGCACCCCGAGATGAAGGTAGGATAAGGCGTGAGGGGAGGATTCATAGGAGGGGGTGACGTGATAGAGAGGTAGCGATCAGAGGGAAGTCAAAAATTCTCGCGGCGCGTGTGTGCCAGCGCGAGTGGCGCGTCATGTCGTTCAAGATCGTAAATGAGGAGCGATTCTCCATAGTCGAAGGTCGAAGTGGCCGCAGCCGTGATTGATGAAGCACAGCGTCCATGGATGTGGCTAGGAATGGATATTGGTGTGATGATTGGGATCGAATAGCGCCCGTGAAATAAGCCTATTCGGTCGTCGGAAGTGCGCGTGGTGCATTGTTCAGTCGCTCGTCGACTTTTGAGTAGCCCAAAAGCAAAACGGAAAAAAAGAGTTCGTCTCGTGTGTGTTGACTCGAACCAGAGCCTCCGGTCGTTCTTGTAGAAGCCATAATGTTATGGGACGGTCATAAAGTGTGCGGCCGTCCAGCGGCATGCCGCAAATAGAGGAAATGCAGCCGGGGCACCGTGAGAGTGCCCACCTAGGTCGTCATCGCGACTAGCGCGCTGCGCGACTATGCGAGGCCAGCCTGCCAGCCATCGCCTTGGGTGACAGCGTATTGCTGTGTCATCTGCGGAGGATGGTTCTCCCACCCGGAAGGTGCGCTCGTAGGCACAGGAGCCCATGCGTCCGAAGGCGGCACCATGTGTGCCCCGGAAGAACCAGGCGCACTGTCAAGGGAGCCTGATGACGACGGAGGGTCACCAGGATGGAGCAAGTCGGACCTCGAGGAAGGCATCAGGCGCATCGCAGTGGGAGGCTGATGCCATCCACCAGCATATTGGCTCGATGGCGGATAGCTTGGAGAAACCATCGGCGAGGCCATCGGTTGCTGTGAGGGAGGGGGTGCTGCCGCAGCAGAGTAATAAGGGAATGCCCCCGGCGCCGTCGACGGTGGCTGATAGTTGTATTCGCTAGGTTGATAGTAGCTGGGATCGGTGGTCGGAGGCGGTTGAGATTGGCGCCGCACGTGTCCACTTTCACCAGAGCTTGGTCCTACAGCTCTGGGATTGGCCCCATAGGGCTCGTACCGACGCGACGATTGTGCGGTCACAGGTCGCATAGGTCCAGATGGTCGTGGAATCTGGGCCATTCCGTGCATCGGTTGGGGGTCGTAATAGCCTGCAGTTGACCCCGGAGGAACAGGATAACCAGGGGAAGGCACAGTCGGAGAGAACGCCGTGCCCATGGCAGGAACGGTTACAGAACGCATCCGAGGGTGATGGCTCTCAAAGCTGGTCGGCTGCCCGTAGGGGTCGTACATGTCCGCATAACCGCCAGTGGCCATTCGCGGTGGCGATACGGGTCGGTCGTCGGGCTCGCCATGGTAACGAGGAACGCCATCCTGACCCATCTCGATGGAAGGAGGATAACGGAAGTTGGCGACGTTGAGGTAGTCGGGGCTAATCTCAAGCGCCGCAAACTCGGGAATAGTTGACGGACGTCGCAGTCGCCCAGCGACCGCGTCTTCCAATGTGTAGTATGAAACGACGTGCTGATGGAATCCGCCGATGGTGAGTGTCATGGTCTGTGCAAGTCAGTATAGCCGAACGAATGTCTACCGCTGCAATACCAAGCGCACCTTCTTGACTAAGCCTCCAGGCTGGAAGAGGTAGCTGTTGGTCAGACTACCGACGAGCTTGCGCTCGAGGTGTCGGTCGATCACGATGCCGTTCTCCAATCGACATCCTCCGGCCTCAGCCGCACTGCGTGGCCTCATTTGGCCATGTGCCAGCGTTGGTAGCCTTCGGCCAGAGTTGGCCTCCATGGCCATGCGCGAGGATTCGGCACCGTAACCGTCGGCCGGCGATGCGTGCCCAGGGGTAGAGTGTGCGGTCGCTGGCCTGCCATGCGAACTACCTGGTCGGCTCCCGCCTTCCTTTTTGCCCTCATCGGTGTCCTTGCCGTCCTTGTTTTCGGCAGGTTTGATGGTTTCACGGTACACCTAAGACAGAGTCAGAAGGGGGTGATTGACAAGGGACCGAGGCTGCACTCACGAGGAAGTTGGCGAGTATCCGGCTTGGGCTCCATGAATGGCCGTCCGTCCATCGCTTGATACCACTCTCCTGCTCATCATATACGAATACTGAGCCAGACTGAACCATGCTCCTCTCAGAGTCATTGAGACGCCTTGTCACCCGAGGGATCATGCCACGACGAGCTGCCTCGAACACGAGGAGGGCATCGTACGTCGTGGCTATGAAACCATGAAACGGGGGCGCGATATCCTCTGCCTTGCCGTCTGCCATGGCGCACGCGGAAGGCGGAGAAGATGAGGCGGGAGGAGTCGGGAGGAGGGAGGAGGAGGAAGGGGGAGGAGGGATGATGGACTGCGTTGAGGGCAACACTGCGGCGAGTTTGGGAGGTTGCAGGTTGGGCAGTGAGTGTGTCGTCGAGGTTGTCGCTAATGGGCGGTTCGGCGAGCTTATAGTCATAGGAGGGTAATCGTGTGAATGATCATCGATATCGTGAAAGATGGGTTGATGTTCAAGTGGGTTGTGATGGAGTGGAGTGTAGCCGGGGTTGCAAAGATGCGATGGAGAGGGAGAACGTCGGTTTGGAATTGGCGTTTAAGTTGATTTATGTTGATCGTGAGGAAGATGGTGATAGACTATGTCAGCCCCTGATTGTGATCTACAGCGACCGGGAGAGAGAGACTACCACTCGGCAAGACCAAAACGGCAATGCAAAGTAGGGATCGGCAGTTGGGGCTCTTCGGGGGCGAAGGCAGAGAGGTAGGTGGGTGGGAGCGAGAGAGTAAATGGCAGGGGGTGCTGTCCAAGGTTCCCAAGGCGCGTGTAATCAAGAGGGATAGTCGATGCTGCCCAGCGCTAAGAGCGATGAGATGGAAGGGAGTTTAGACAGGGAAGAATGAAAAGTCGGTTGGAGATTGAGCAAGGTAGTAAGGTGGTGACGCGGATTGAGAGGGGGATCTATGAATCGCCCATGTGTGTGGAGTGAGATGATGCTGAGCCAAAAGTAATGCACTCTCTGCTCGTTCTCTCTCTCTCGCGCGCTCAGAGGTCGGGACCAGCTCAGGCGCAGTGGTGGCTGCGATTGCGGGGGAAGGAAGCAGGTGGTCGACAACCAAGAGCAAAGGGCGTGCAAGGAGGGGATGGGTGGGGCCCGACCCAGCAGTAGTGGCGTTCGGGGTGGCGTCCTGAAATTAAAGGTGGATGAAGGAGAAGGAAAAGAGTGAAGCAAACAGGGGTAGAAGAGATCCGACGGGTGGCCGATTGGAGTGGTCTCGGCTGACGATGGACGGAGGGGAAGGGGGCAAGGGGAAGACGTGATGGGAGGTGAAGCCAAGATGAGTATGGTGAAGCTGAGGGCGGGGGAGAACTAGAACGAGGACGGAGGGCAAGGGCGAGGGCGAGGGGTGGATGGGTAGCTTATGACGGTCGTTTAGTGGAGGGGAGGAGGGATGACGGAGCGAGGGCAAGGGGAGGGGCAGGAGGAAAGAGAGGTACAACCTTGGAGACGTCCTGCAGCTTGCAGTCGCCCCCGTTTGTTGGTTGCCTCTTAGATCTCCTTCCAAGTTGACTAGGCCATAGTAGGATGAAATCACCATCACACCGCGGCGGTCATGCCAACAACCATTTGTCACCCACCCAGCAGCAGCCCAGTGAGCCCAGCAAGCGAGCAAAGACGAGGACGAGTAGTCCAGACCCAAGCGAGCATGTGAAAGCGCCAGGGGCGGAGAGGGCGAGAGGAACGACGAAAGGGAAAGGACCCATGCAGTTTGTAGCAACCGCCGTGGCCAGCCAGATGGCCTAGATAGGCCATGTCGACCATGACATATCGGTCATTGCAGGTCCCACTTCCGTTCCCTCGGCCCCCGTGGCCCCTCCGTGTGCACGCACATTGGCCAAGTTTTGAACTCGAGCTTGCTTTTGCACTACGCCAAATCTTGGCTTTGGGAGAGTTACCCCAGCCTCGCTCGCTCACTCCCCTCGAGCTGGGCCAAATTGGCCCAGCATGCCAACCCTTGCCCTTGAGATGGCGTTTGTAGGCTGTCCCTTGGGACTACACCTCACTCAGGCCCACACACCCTGCCTCGGCCCACAACCGGCTCGTCACTGCCATTGAACGGAGGAGAGAGGGGAGAGGGAAGAGAAGAGAGAGGAAAGAGGAGAGAGGAGAGGGGGAGTGGGCCCTGAACCATCAAGCGAACGTGGCACACCCTTGGACGGGGTCTGTGCCTTTTTGATTGGTTCCTTAATACGGTCACTACCCCACTCCCCGCTCATTGTTTGGAAATGAGCCTCTCATCTCATGCCTCATTCTCCCTCGCCCACACCGGCTCTGGGAGGGAGGGCTTCACGGCTCATAGCTCGAGGCTCGAGGCTCATCGCTCTCAAGCCCCAAACGGCCATTCTAGATCCTCGGAGCCGCCAAATGATGCGCGCGCGTCAGATCATTTGATGACACTAGCCACGCAAAGGGCATTCCTCCCCCTTTTAGCTCCCATCCCCATCCCATTACCACACCCACATTCAGCCTCGGATAACTCGGATCAACCGCGCCCGCGGCAATCCCCTAGAGTTTACGCTCAACGCTTGCCTTATCACCCGAGCTAAGGTCATAAGTCTGCGCTTTCTAGCGTGATCCCCCCTACCCATTCTGCCCATCTTCTACCCTTCGCCTTCCTAGGGAACATGTCGAACTAGTGCCTAATAGGCACCAGCGCGATACATGGCCCATATCGCCGGCATACACCTCTTCTTCCAAGTCACCCATCGAAACAGCCCAACCTCCATCATGGGACCCCCGCAACCATCACACCATATCACCACAAGACGTATTCGTCTGAGGCACACGCACACGTAGAACGAGAGACAGAACGACAGAGAAACACAGACAGAAGGAGAGAGAAACGACGAGGAAAGGATGAAGAGCCACGAACGAACAGCACAACCATCCCGGAACACCGGTGTCCGCCGGGTATGCCATTGAGCCTCTCGCCCGGCTTCGCCTGTTCCTAACAGGCGCAGCCTGGACTTGGCACACAAGCGCACCCCGTAGTCGACGCATCGACCAGCCACAAGAATCTGGCCAGCAGTTGGTCGAGCTTGACGTAGACATAACCCAGATCCCGCTTTCGCCCCCACCCCGAACAATGCCGAACCAAGATTGCCCCTCATGCACTGGCAACTACTCACCTGTTGTCGCGAAACCAGAGGGAAGCTGTGTTGCGAGGCTGGGTGAACGACTGAATGATGCCAGTTTGCTAGGCGCCTGCCTGTGTCTGTGTGGTATGCGTCGTAGGGGAGAGCGTCCTAACGGCTAACGGAAGGTGGGCAGGTGGTAACCTTGGTTGGCGGATAGATTGACAGGCCAAGGGAAGACGGAGTAAGGAAGGCGGCGTTGGGTGGGTTCCGACTTAGCAGTCGATACCAAGATCGCAACAGGCGGGCGAGGGGTGGTATTGGGCTGGAATGGGAGTGATGACGGAGATTCGAGCAAGGAAAGATGGGCGGAGAATGCCGCAGTGATAGGGATTTTGTTATGATACGACACAAAGGCCGTAAGTGACGAGTTGGCGTTGACGTTTGCGAGTACGCTAACGAGTGACGCGTCTTGGAAGCTCGAGGAAGATGAGGAGAGATGGATGCCGATCCGGTGTTGTGTTTCGTTTATACCCCTAGCTGTTTACGCAACGAGGCGTTGCTTCGCTTGATGGTGATCGAAGGAACAGGAATTCGAGAACGATATTCCGCGCGCGGTACCGAGTTGGACGTAGCGTTGGTTCCGTCCTGCGGTGTCTCTTTTGGTCGTCGGCGCCAAAGCTTGCTTGGCGGACGGTGAACGAAGATGGATGGATGGAGGACTCGGATGAGATGAGAGGAGATGAGATGGATGGCGAGGAGAATGGATGGAAATGAAGATGACAACAATGAAGAGAAGTAAAGGGTGTTGCTTGTGAAAGAAGTTGAGAGAGTTGCGCTATATGCGCTACCAGATGTTGAAGGAGTCGACGAGGGAAGACAAGTTTATGCGTTTAAACTGAAGAAGGTGTTAGTCTTGATGACATGGCCAGCTTCTAGAACGAGAGCGAGAGGGAAGGACGGGGAAAGCAAGTAAGTCTCGCAACAGGGATAGGAAAGGGGGATTTAGCCAAGGTTAGGCAGGCTATGGTTTGAATTGGATTGCAACTCTCTCTCAACTCTCCGACCATTGGCGCCATGAGGAGCCCAAAGGTCAGAGTGGGCATGCTCTTCGAAAGACAAAGACAAAGAGAGCCAGAGAGAGAGAGAGCGAGAGCTTGACCCGATTCCCACACCGCCCTAACAAAGCTAACAGACCCAAAAGGCCACGGCCACCGGGGTCAACAACCATCGCTGCTTAACCCTTTGGCCCTTCATGAACCTCGAGGTCTGCACAACCCTTCTGCCCGTCCCTTCCACAGCTTAAGCGCTCCGTTCATTCCCCAACCCATCGCCCCCATCTCGGACCCCCAGCTTTCGTGGTCCTTCCACTCCTCCTTGCCTGCTGCGCATGCACGCTCAACACCCCAGTGCCTGCCTCTCCTCAACGGGCGAGCTCCTCTTCATATGATGCCCTGCTCCGTCCGGCGGCCGTCGTGCCCGAAGGGAAGAGAACCAGTGATCACTCGGCATACCGTGGCAGAACAGGCAGGCTCATTGGAATGACGAGAACTTCTGTAACCAGACAAGCTCCCGCTCATTCCAAGCCACCTCTAAACTTGTCGGAATGTCCCAAGATGGAGATAGCAATCCGATCAACACAGTGGCAGTGACGCGCTCCACGGAAGTACGGAGAAGCAGGTTCTTCCCTTCCTCAGCGATTATCGCTGGTGGGAGTGCAATAGGATGGAATGGAGAATGAGTAGGCCGGGCCTCTCGTAGCCCAAATGCGTGCCTCACGTGACAAAAGTGACAATCCGGGCAACGATCAAGTAGGGACCACGTTAAGGGCATTCAGGCACTATCCGGCGGCACGCCCCCCCCCTCTTCCTCCTCCCAAAGAGAGGACGGCTATCCAACCAAGCCACCTAAAGGGCTCGACAGCCTCGATAACCGGATCCTCAAGCCTCCTCCAAGAGGTTCTCCTTCGTTCTGGCAGCAACTCAAACAACAGTCTTTGCCGGACCTGAGCGGCATATCCAGGATGTCTGTGCCTTGCCAACCTGAACTTGGGATCACAATTGAGAAGGAGAAGGGGCAGTAGGGTAGAGAATGCCACTGGGCTGGATGGAAGATGGTGGACGGGCAGTCTGAAGCCCTATTGCGCCTCGCCACTACTTGGATTGACCGGCAGAGCTGCAGATCGACCCCAGTCCCCTCCTGCCACGATTGCAAGGGACGAAGATTGCAGGTCCACAATGATCTAGTAGCGGCGGCGGCGACCACCACATCCACCCACCACGGGAGCTTGATGGAGCTTGGCCAAGAGGTGTGGACGGCAGCACATGTACCGGTACCGGGGGCACCTTGTGGAGAGAGTGGAGCAAAATGGGAGGGGAGGATCACGCGCGAACGCAGGAATCAAGACAACGGCAGGAAACAAGGTGGCAATCGGGAAAAGGCAGAAGCACGTACTCACCAATTCACTTCTTCGATTGGTGGATTTGACCGGCAGGAACCAGGAGGTCTCGGACCCAAGCGGGAGAGATGTAAACCAACTTGTAAGGTCTCGGGCAGCCCTGCAAAGGATAAGCAGTGAACTGTAAACTCTAGCACGCCACCTTAAGTCGGATGCAAATAATCTTACGTGGAGTAGTAGTGTGATTTGACTGTGTCAACTTGGCTCGCAAGAGCTACGGCGTTTGTCTCGCTTGCGGCCGGCACAGCTGGTGATGCACGTCAAAGTCGGAGCAATCTACGCTACGGGAGACGGTTGTGGAGCGACTTGATGGTGTGACAGAGGTGAGATTGAGTTGAGTTGGGCGCGCGACCTGCGACGTTGCAGTCAGCAAATGATCCGGGATACGATCGTTGTGATCACTCGGATTCCCCGCACACAGGCGGAATGATCGGATGGCCCAGCCTCGCAAAGCTGGGCACAGGAGCCACCCTACTGGAATCTCTTACAGCGTCCCCGGGCGACGTATGACGGTGCCGGCGACTCGGACGAGCTTGATCTGCGGGTGACTATAGCGACCAGCCACCGTGCACCATATGACACGTCTGTCCAACCAATCCTTTCCAGACCGCTTTCACAATCTGGGTTGCGATTGAGTTGGGCTATTACGGCAGACCTGTCCAGTTTGTATCGCTGGAGCCAGGTCGGCGACGCATCACCCCTTGGCTGCGCCCCCATCTTGGAAGTCGGTAACCCCCGCTCTCCCATTTGAATCCAGCACGAGGAACAAGAGAATGTGACAGTTACTCACTCGGTGGTGGAGTCGCTTCCTCCGTTTCGCCGCGACAGGGGGTGGAGTAGGGCAGGGGATTGGAGATACGTTCGAAAGCGTCTGTTGTTTGCGCAAGTGCAGGATAGTCAAGCAGAGAGCAGAGATTGCGAACGATGGGACAACAGATAGGAGAAATATATCGGCGGATGGCTTTAAGGCTAGGTGCCACGAGAAGGGGCGCACAGACCTCGAGGCAGACTCGGTCAATGCCAACACAGGATGAGCGTTACGACGCAATCGCAGGGTGGGGTGCCGTGTGCCTCCTCCTGTGTTCTCTGGAACCCCATTAGAGTTGGAGCGAGCACATGCGCGAGGGAGCGAGCAGCTAATACATCTGTATCGAGGGCGATGGGGCAGAAGGGGTTACTCCGCAGATGAACGGAGGCATGCGGGATCGCTGTAGTACGTGAGAGGTTCCCAGCTGATCGCCAATGCCGATTCAACTCCCTGCGCCTCGTGTGGGGTACGATTCAAGGTAGTGAGTATCCCTGGGAGACGAAGCGAGGATGTACGTGCTATTGGTAGAAAGCAGCACCTCGTCTTTGGTAATCGGAGCGTCTCCATCAAAATGGGGGATTGTGAACGGGCCCCGGAGAATGACTTGTTGTGGCACCCTGCTTGGCCACAGGATCACATTAGTGTCGACTAGCGAGCTTCTGGTTACCGGACGCGCCCTCGTCTCAGCCATCGGGAAGATGCCAGCGCCCAAGGCCTGGGATATGAGAAAGAGGCCAATCACATCGTTGACTGCGGCGACGCACTCTCACTTCTGCGCCAGTCTCACCTTGCGGTGGCGTGCTATGCATGATTGTATGTACACCTGGTAGATGTGATGTGCGTGCGCATACCCTGCGCCTCTGCTCCTCAACGCTGGGTCCCAAGTGACGGAAGTGGCGGCGCCACGCGATCAACTGAGTCATTGTTCTTGAGACATCCAGACCCCAGTGCCACTGAGGGACAGAACAAAAGACCTATCGCCCTCACCCTCGCCCTCGGAGGTGGAACAGATGACGAAGCCTTCGACTCCGGGCAGGGCGATGGTGAAGGTTGAGAGTACGTACGTCTGACCCGGTTTGAGTTAGCAGGTGATGGCGCGTAATGCGGACTTTGGTCTGGGTCGGCGTGACTCTGATCCTCAGAGCCCGGATTGGCTCACTGGTCCGAACGGCGCACTTGGAGTGTGCGGGCAAGTCGTGGAGTGGTCCAGCGACAGGTATGGATGCCTCGGGAGATGGCAGCTTCACACAGAGTGAGGGGTGACGAGCTCGAAGGACGCGGCGTCGCAACCCCTTACTGTATGTGATACTACACAAACAAGATTGGATGGGAAAGAGCTTGAGGCTAGTGTTAATCCTCGGGAGAGTTCATTCCCACAATCATCGTCGTCGTGCGTCTCCGTGCTCTGGGGAATGCCTATGGCCGCATATGGCAAACATGGGGATCCGGGAGTGACATCTCGGCGAAGACCCGGGCTGTGATGTGCTGTCACCAGGTTGGCACAAGGGCAACAGCGTGAAGGCAAGGGTGGCGAGCAATGTGATGCTTGTGTCCCCTCGACGACCGCAGAGGGTGCACGAGACAATGCTCGCCTTCTAACCGGTGTGACCCTTAGGAGATTCTAACGCCGAGACGTTCGTCGGTCGTCACTCGGTCACTCCGTGCGCTGTAGTCACCCTTGCGCTCGATTCGAGGTGTCCGAGCCCTCTGAGTACGTGATGTGCACTCGCGTGCCAAAGTACATGCACAGACAGCTGATCAAGTAGGCTCAAGCTAAAGCGCCCAGAGGTACCTGGATTCCGGCGCCGTGCCGTTCTCGTCTTCAGCACGTTGCCGTAGTGTGACATTACAGTGCGAGCTAGGTGCCATCAAGCGCTACGAGTACAATGGAGAGAACAGGAAGAACAAGTAACGCGAAGGTGCGTGTGCTCCATGCTTGACCTTGTCCGCATGCACTTGGCTTAACGCTCTCATACACACATCCTCTCTCGACTGACAGACGAGTCCGTCACATTGTGCTCCTGATAGCTGCAATGGCCTGCAACTGTGCCTGGGCGGTAGTCGACCGCACGGTATGCGATGGCCCATGGCAGGTCGTTGCGTATTATCGCTGCTCGTTGAGAACGAGTCCAGTCCACCACATGTACAAGCGTGACTAACGAGAACCTCCTCCACTTCAAGCTTTTGAGCTCGGCTCGCTTCAGCTTTCGGGCTCCCGTTCGTTAATTGCCTGAAGTTTAGATTTACATCTTATTGCACGTCCGGACGCCTCTTCGGCAGGCGTTGGAGTAAAAAGCACACGGCTCGGGTTCCTCAGAGCGGGGGAGCGAGTTAATTAACGAGTAATCAGATACTGCGACTTGTAGTTGCAGGTACAACACTTCCCTTTGCTGTTCGCGTAAGTAACATGCAGAATGTCATCATCGTCACTCTGGCAGAGGCGACTACCGCGTAGCTCCACCCCAAACTGCCACAAGGCCAGGGCACGGCCGATGGTGTGGTATCTTATCCATAAAGCGTCGATCAAAGTTGGATCCAGTCGATCCAGTCGATCCGGCGATCAGTTTCAGCCATTGTCGCCGCACCAAAGCCACAGATCGGGAGGCTCCACGCCCGCTCCACGCCTCACTGCCGCGACTCCGTAGGCTCGTAGGCCAGGGCAGCGAGCGCCCAGGACTCACGCCGGGGCGCTAGCAAGCGAGAACGGCCCCTCGAGGCCCGGCAACCCATAGCTAAGTGCGCCACAATTGGAGCAGAAGGAGGCGCTGGAGCTGTACAGCTCTAGCAAAAAGTTGGAGCTGGCCTGGACACGTCGACTTGTTGGCTTGTTGGCTCGGCACGTACAGGAAAGAGTTAGGGGGCTGCCGAAGACCAAATGCGACTTGGCGTTTGAGTTTGCGCACCAACTTCCTTCGGGGGCAACTTGCGTCTGCCTCCAACCCTTGTTTCCATCAAAGCCCTTGCCCCCTCCTCTTCTTCTCTTGCCATGCATACTCAGAAGGTCATGGACCTTTGGGCAGGGCAGATGCAGGGAGCGAGCAAGAATCCATGGGAGGCGATGGCCAAGATGGCCCTAGTTCCCTGGCCCAGGCTGAGGCACAAATGACGTCTGCGTTACGCGCCAGAAGAGGCAGGCGCGCTTGTTGTTGCGTCGCTTCTCCGGCTGGTACTGTAAGTGGCGCTCGGAGGCAGTTCCCCAGGTAAGGTAAGGACTGTGGCTGTGAGAGAAGAGATGGACGACGCTGGAGGACGAAGACGAGGAAGTGGAGGGGATGCCTATCCGAGAGTGGGGGAGTCGAGATGCAGCGGTGGGAGACAGCCGCGCATGCCACACAGCTGACCATCCTACGGTATGGTGTACCTCTCTCCTCGCTCTGCTTGCTCAGAGCTCAAGCTCTCTCGATCCCTTCAGAACTTGGCCAACCCAGGACGATGGCTAGGAACATCCCACCTGGTGTCCAGTGACCATGGGTATGGGAGTGCCGGCATATCCAGGGACGGGTGCGTTTCGATCAACACTTGAGCGCCTCGTACCGGCGTCTGTGAGCTTGAGTCCTCCAGAATCTGTCAGCTTGGTTACTGCCGCGTCCTGCCAGTTGAAGTTTCATGCACCCAAAACATGGAAAGGCCGGCTGTCATCTTCGGCTCAAGCAGACGTGGGGATGTCAGTGAGAGGCACAAATTAGTTAGCAAACCGAAGCCATAACAGCAGAACAGACTGAGCAACCGAAGCCATAACAGCAGAACAGACTGAGCAAAGGGAGAAAGCGCCAGACGCGAGAGCACAAGGTCCAACGCAAACCCCGAGTGCACATCTAGACGGGCTTGGTATTAGCGCAAGCACAAGATGATTCATGGGACACGTACCGCCGGGAGGCACCAGTCGTGCCGCGGCGTCCATCCAGCGGTCCCGAACAACTCTTGCTTCCGAGCCAGGCCGCCGCCGTCCCGCCTCTCCTGCTTTCACTCTCGCGCGCTCCTTGCAGTCGTCCGCCGTCTCCTCCGCCACCTCCTCCGCTCCTCCGCCCTCTCGTATCGACACCACAATCTCCGAGTTTCGCTTGCGTCCTTGGAGCTCCAACCTGCTTCAGCTGCTCGTCCCGTCCTCGTGCACATGCCTACAACATGCCGCATGCGGACATGTGTTCTCTGAGATAGCTCCGCGGTTCGGAGCCTGCCGCCCGTCCGTTGGCCAGACGACCTCGCATTCTATGCACGACACCTCCCCTCGGCGTACCTCAGTCAGCGAGGTACTGGCCCTCCCGGACCTGTCCAGACATCCAAGGGCCAGGCTCATGCTCCCCGGACCACACCCAACACCGACACCTTGGACCGCCAACTTGGTCGACCTGCACGCTTGTTAACCTTGCAACTGCCGCCTCATGATGTAACTTGCCAGATGGTCTGCGGGCCGAGCATCGCCGACTGAGGGGAAAGGATGGAGCACGTTGGTCTCGCGATCAGGCTGTGCAGGCTTCCGTTCCGTTGGGGCGGATGTGTTGCCGCATTCCACATATCATCGAAAGTGGCACTTCCCATCGAGGCATGGGGCCGCTACTGCCACGTATTGCTACTGACAACGACACTGAGGTTGGTTCTGTTCAACTAAACTTATCAGCTATAGAAGGTATCATCCCGCGAATGAGTAAAGCTTGAACGGACTCGTGTCCTCCAAGGTCATGATCCGAGACCGTCTACCAAGCCCTCCGTCTACACTGCCCGTAGCGATGCCACGCTTGCTCCCAAGTGATGATGACAATATGCACATCTATGAGTAACAGCAAATAGCTACAGTAGTAGGGCTGAGCCCAGAAAACAGATGGAATGTCTGAACCAAGCCATGCCAGCGATTCTTGTGATCTCCCTCGCGGCCACTTCCTCCTCCGCGCCCCAGCGGCGTGCCGCATCTCACAGCATTCCGGCACGCATTCCAACGACTCTCTCACGTCCCGTGTCAACGCTAACGGCGTTCCCGGCCGTCTCCTGTCCGTTCACATTCCGTGCCCCTGCTCGATGATGACCGCGGGCACCACACGCCGGAGCTGCTCAACGGTACGGCGAACAGACGACGACTGCTACGAGCCTTCCGTGGTGGGCGTCGACCGTCGCGCCGCCTCCTTGGCCTCCTTCTTCGCCTTGAGCTTGTCCCACTGGCATCAACATGCGCGTGGAACTGACTACTCACCTTCTCCTTGAACTTGTCCAGTTGTGCCGTCTATCCGTCAGCTTCGTGACATGGGACCAGTGTTCGAGCTGCGACTGGGAACTGCCACAACTATTTCCGGGTGGATACTCGAACGTCCCATCCCAGACCTCCTCGGCCACGCAGCACTTACCAACTTGACATTCTGCTGGCGCGACTCCTCGAGCTTCTTGTTGCTGCTTCGCACTTCCTCTTCGAGTTCGTTGATCCGTTTGCGGAGTGCTGCCGTGTGAGCTGGTACTGACTGATGAGCTCAACGTACCTTGGGTAGCTGCGTCCCCAGGAGGCGCACCCGACGCTGCCAGCATTTGTGAACGGAGGACGTCCTGGTGTCGAGCCTTTCGCGCCTGTCTGTTAGCCTTTACTGTGCTCGACCTTGTGGCATTGTAGCCTTGCTAGGAGGAAGTAGCGAAGTGCGCTGGGACGACCAAGACTAGGCCGTCTCAGCTCCCAAAGTATCACACGTGTCTCAGCCCGGCAGTAATAGCTCACCTCATGACGAACGTCCGACACCATCGACTGCAGCATCTTGTCTCGCTCCTCAGCACGCTGCCGTAGCTCCTTATTCGCTATCTCCAGCGAGTGAGCATGCGCAGCCAATGTGTCCAGCGATGCCCGAAGGGACTGGTTTTCCAGCGCAAGCTCCTCGGGTGTCTTGATGGTCGGCGACGCCTTCCTCTCCGCCGCAGCTCCCTCACTCGCCCCCGCACTCGTATCCTTGTCCCGCGGCACGACGTAGAACGACTCGGACGGCGATGACGGCTTCTTCGATTTGCGTTTCTTGTCCTTGTCCTTCTTGTCTTTAGAGTCTTTGCTTTCCCTTCGCTCCCGTCCAGAATCCCCTTCCCCCGTAGATGGGACAGCGGCTGTGGGCGCCGTAACAGTAGTCAGCGCCTTCGGGAAGGAGATCTCCTCCATCATGTTCTCCAGCATGCCCCAGAACCGCCCGAACGGATCTGACGTATCCGGAATAGCACCTGGCATGAAGTACGACTCGTCTGGGGGCTCTGAGCTGGACGAGCTCGAGTACAGCGGACTGCCAGGCTGGAATCGCGGTCCAGGCGGCCGCACCGCTGCTGCTCCTGTCACGGTCGAGGTGCCCGCCGATCCCTCTAGCACAGGGCGCATAGCGAATGGCGGCACAGATCCCCTTGCACCGGTCGCGTGCACAGCTGATGTCAGTCACGCCCTCCACAGAGCACTAACCGAGACCTGTCCCGCCCAGGACGCCTCCCCGCCCCGCTGCCAGGCCGACAGGGGGGCTCGTCGCGGATCTTGGGCTCATCGAGGGGCGTGAGGGGCTGGCGCTCGACGAACTGTGCGACGTCTCGCTCGGCCTGGAGGTGAAGGGGTTGGGCCCTGCCGGCAACCTCGGCGACGCGGGCGAGGTGGGAGACGAGGGCTTGCCCGATGTGCTGGGAGACGTTGAATTGAGGCTCGCGATCCGGCGCTCGACATCGCGCGCCAGCCGCGTGTGCTGATTGGTGAGCATCTTGAGTGTTGGCCTGTTCTGCATGTCAGCATGGCTCGACACCGTCGCCAGGCAGCTCACGCTCTCGTCTGCCGATTTGCTTGCCGCATCAAATAACTCTGCTGCTTCTCGATACGCCGATAGCCCGCGGTCGAGGGTGGCGCGGTCGGCGTCTGGGCGCCGGACGAGGATCGACGCCTGCGCCGAGAGCTGGTGTGCCTGGAGTGAGCGCGGTCGTCATCGCCACCACCATGCAGAGGCTCTGACATACCCTCTGCAGGTCGTTGTCGTTGCTCATTTAGAGCGCCAGTCAGGTATCGGGGCCAGTGGCGAAGTGTATGATGGTAAGTGATACATTGTCTCTGCATCCGTTCCTCGCTGTTGACGGCGCGTTCGTCGCACCGTCTCGTGGCCACGGAATGCGGGGTACCCCGCAATCTGTCCTCTACCCGCGCCACCGGCAGGCGTAAGCCGCGTCTAGCTATCGATCGTCATTCAATCCCATTGTTCTTTCGATACCCAACCACCTCTCAATGCCGATCCGACTCGACCCCATACTCACCCTCTCGCCGCCACTGGAGACGGGTATCGCGCCGACCACGGCCCATGGCCTCAGCTTCCTATTCGCAGCGAGCTATGTCGGCTCCCTCTACCTCGCCCCGCTCCTCATCCGCGCCGTGCCATGGGCGCCCAAAGGAGCGTCGACGACGGCGGCGGACGCATCGCACGGCATTCCCATGGGCCACCGCGACCATCCGCAGACGATGCGCATGCGCATGAAGGCGGTGTCGATGGCGACTAGACTCTCCGTCGCGGGAATCTACTGGACCGTCAAGACAGTCGGGGGCTACGACGTCCAGGGTGCTGTACGTATCTGTCCTCTGTCCTTTGTTCTCTTCGTGTCGTATCGTACTCATGTGATCACCAAGGCCTCTTAAACTCTAGATGAGAGGCTTGTGAGCAGGATAAGCCGATCTCAGACTCCCGCCGCAATGACTTGGGCTGACGCTGCAGCTGCTCCCGACTGTTCGCCTGCTGGGATTGTGCTCCGCCGCCGTCCACATGCCTCTCTCCTACCTTCTTGCCCCCACGCTCTTCCTCGGACCGCTGTACGCCAGCTACCTCGACGGGACGCTTCCCGGACAGTCCAATTTCGGTACCATGCGGTTCGGCCTGGTGGAGAAGCGCAACTACATCATTGTGCGTGACGACGATCTATTGATCTAGAGATCAGCCGAGCTCTATTGTCCTCGTGGCCCGTTTGAGGCAGCGACGATCGCCGTCGTCAACGCCCACTTGAAGCTGGCCTACGCAACATAGCCACTTGGCTACTCGACTTGGCTGCTTGGCTACTTGGCTACTGGATTCCGAGGCCAGCGCTGGATCCAGGATCCACTCGACCGAGCCAATGATGCAAACAACTGACACTCACAGGGCCCGATCACCGAGGAGCTCCTGTTCCGATCATGTATCCTGTCTGCGTCGATCCTCGGCCATCTGCCGCCGGCATGGATGGTATTTGGCACCCCGCTGTGGTTCGGGCTCGGTACGTGTAAAGTCTAATGACGGCGCCCGACTGACGACGACAGCACATGCCCACCACGCACTCCAGACGTACAGGGACTTGGGAAGGACGCGCGACGCCGCCATGCGCGCAGCTCTGGGATGCCGTGCGTACTTCAGTTGCTAGCGACTTGAGCTAGTGGCAGATCAAGTGATCGACACTGCGAAAAACGGGACGAGCTAACTTTCTCTCGCAGTCTTCCAGATGTCATACACAACCCTGTTTGGATGGTTTGCATCTTACCTCTACCTGCGTACCGGTAAGTTGCACCCCTATTCGTCGATATGCCGAGAGATGATGGTCGACTCGCTTGTGGTCTCTGACACATGACAGGATCGGTACTCCCGCCACTCGTTTCACACGTCTTCTGCAACATGATGGGCATCTACGGCCCCGGGACAGCTTCCCGCCGTCATCCCGGCCACAAGCTCTGTGAGTTGATGACAAGAAGTACACTGACAGCAGCCATCTCGCTCACCTACCTGGCTGGTATTGCCGGGTTCATGTGGGGCTTGACCAAGCTCTGATCGGCGTCCTCCCCTATCGCTCTCTCCAGTCTGGGTTCTGAGTCTCGTATACCCCCAAAGACAGGACGTCTTTGTTCACTTCGTCGTCCTCAGAGACGCTCGGCGCGTCCACGCGCCAGATGCGTTTCGTCGGATCGGCCTCATCAACCCATCTCCTCCCTAGCTCTGATAGAATCCTTGCGGCGCTCGGCAGACGACTGCCAGATTGCGCTTCTGCAACGAAGACTCCCCACAGACCCCTTTTCTCTCCTTCCGTCTCGTACATCCGTAAGGGTAATCAGCATGCACGTTCATCACAGTTGCTATCAGCAACGAGACCGCGGCGCGCATGGTCTGTGGACCACTGTCGATCGCAACAGGTTTTAGGATCGCCTCTGTCGGCGGTATAGCTCGTGCATCGTACACCAAATGTAAACCCCAACGGAAAGGACCGCTTTTTAGACGACGGTGCCGGCGTTGGAGGCGATACGGGGCCAGAGGTCGGCGCACTCCTTGGCAACGCTATTTGTCAGTACTTCTATCCCAGGTCATTGCAAACGACAAAAACTCACGGGCCGTTGATGGCCGAACCCTTCATCTCGCCCTTGGCGTTGACGATGACACCGGCGTTGTCCTCGAAGTAGAGGAAGACACCGTCACGACGGCGCCAGGGCTTGCGCTGGCGGCAGATGACGGCGGGCATAACCTTCTTGCGGAGCTCAGGCTTTCCCTTCTTGACCGAGGCCATGACCATGTCGCCGGCGGCGGCGGCAGGGAGACGGTTAAGGCGGGCACCGAAGCCGACGACGGAGATAACGTAGAGGTCTGGATGTTAGCTGCTGTCTCTCGCGCTCATCGGCCGTCGTCTGGTCTTGTCTCCTCGTGTGCCCCTCCGCCTCTGTCTCCCAGGTGGACTAAGATCCACAATTGTCCTCTCTGCGCGTCCAGACCTCTCCACAGCGCCTCTCCTTCGCGCGCAGCTGTCGCGCACTGCACAGCACCACGCTCCCCATCTCCTCTCCCTCCCAACTTTGCGCGCGCTCTCCGGATTCCAAACTCGACCCGCGACTCACTCTTGGCTCCAGAGTTGTCCGCGCAGTTCATAATGGCGCCGACGGGGAGACCCTAGCAATTAGCGACAGCAGCGCGGAGCACGACGCACGAGGGACATCCTGAACTTGGTGCCGGTGGCAGCGGACTTGGCGGACATGGTTGGCGGTGTGGTGGGGTTTGTCGACGACGAGGACGAGAACACGAGCGAGCTCTGCTACTCTCGACGAAATCCAGCGTCTGGGCGTGCACGAAGATTCGACCTCGCGGAAGCAAATCCCGCCACAGATGTCGAAGTTTGGGAGGGTTTCCATAACGCCGGCCGCGGAGTTCTTTATCAAATGCTCTGGACCTTTTCCCACCATTATCTCACGTCATTATTGGCCACGTGGCCCCGGATGACTGGACTTTGTGACGTGAGGCGCGTCTCATTAGACAACAGTCGCGTCCAAATGGCTAATGTTTGTGGATTGAATGGATTGTCATCTCACCACACCATCGACCATTGGGACACCCGCGTCCGTCACCTGTCCACCACCACTGTATCATGGCGCGTACTCCTAGCGCCTCTGCCGTCCCCTCGCTCGCTGCATCCGTAACAGACGGTGCTCCATCCTCAATGCCTTCCTCGCCACGGACGCCCGTCGCGTCCGACGGGACGGACGCGCCCGTCCTGGCCCCCAATGGGGCGAAGGCCGAGCGAGGAGAGATGAACGGTCACACCGAGGGCGTATTTACACAATCCGAGGACGTCAAGCAGGAGGGCGCTGCTGAGGCAACAGCTGACCCAGAGGTGAGCTCATGCGTTGCTTACACCACTCGTTCCCAGTGCTGACATTCTTTCTCTACGCGTCTCGGCTCCCACCCTGTACCCATTATATGCTTGTCACCATGTCGTCTACCCACTCCTACACGCTGCCTGAACCACCCCCGCCCATCACGTCGAACATGTCGCCCGCGCAAAAGGAACTCGCGAGGGCAAACCGTCTCAAGTTCCTGTTGAGCAAATCCGAGATCTACGCCAAGATCATCGGAGATCGGATGGAGCGCCAGCAGGTGGAGAAGCGCCAGGCCGAAGCGCGCGCAGCCACACGGCGCGCAAACAAGGAGAAGAGAGGCGTCGAGGCGTCGTCGAGCAGAGACGGTATGCGTGAGCGCAAGCCCGACGTCGCGTCCCCCGTCAAGAAAAGGAGACGCGAGGATAGCCGGCGCGAGTCGAAGCGCATCAAGAACGAGGATGGCGCGGCGGCCGCGCCCTCTGTGAAGGCTGAGCAGGAGACGCATGACGCCGATGACACCAACCCGAAACAGTACTCGTTCCGCCAGCCGGAGCTCGTCACGGGCGCCACGCTCCGCGACTACCAACTCGCCGGCGTGCAGTGGATGATCTCACTCTATGAGAACGGCCTGAACGGCATTCTCGCGGACGAGATGGGTCTCGGCAAGGTGCGCTGCTACCTGTTCCTTTGTGACCTAGCTGACATGCCAGACTCTCCAGACAATCTCGTTCTTCGCGCACCTGCGAGCAAAGGGCACATGGGGACCGTTCCTCGTCGTCTGTCCCCTCTCCGTCCTTCACAACTGGATCACCGAGTTTGAGAAGTTCGCACCCAGCATCCCAGTGGTCATGTACCACGGTACGCAAGATTATCGCGCCGAGTTGCGCGCGACGCGCCTCCAAGCACCGAGCAACTCGGGCGTCGGGAATGTCCGTGAGAATGTATCCACCAAAGGCAAGAAGCGCTCAGCTGCTGCTTCCTACAAGTTCCCTCGAGGGAGCAATACGACCGAGACATTCCCGATCATTGTGACGACATACGAGATCTGCATGAACGACCAGAAGCATCTCAGTGGCTTCCAGTGGAAGTTCATTGTGGTCGATGAGGGCCATCGTCTGAAGAATCTGGACTGCAAGTGAGTAGTAATTGGAGGGCCATCCTAACGGCAGACTCATTCGCGAGCTCAAGTCGTACAAGAGCGCGAACCGCATGATCCTAACGGGTACACCTCTGCATGTGAGTTGTCCAAGATCTGAAACCCATCAACTGACGGCAGAACAACCTCGCCGAGCTCTGGTCGCTTCTCAACTTCATCCTCCCCGACATCTTTGACGACTTGGATTCATTCCAGCAATGGTTCAACTTGGGCGACATGGGAACGGGGGCGGAAGGGTTAGTGGACAAGACTGCCATTGTCCACTCCCTCCACGCCATTCTCAAGCCCTTCCTGCTGCGTCGCCTCAAGTCCGAAGTCGAGCGCAACCTCCCACCAAAGAAGGAGTACCTCCTCTACGCTCCTCTTACCCAGCAACAGAAGGACTTCTACCAAGCAATCGTCGGCCGGAACCATCGCCAATACCTTATCAATGCTATTGCTGGCGTGAACCCCGACAGCGATGAGCTCGATGATTTGCTTGATGAGGAGACGCCCAACGGCGTCCGTGCCATGCGCCAACAGGAGAGAGTCGACTACCGCGTCGAAGAGAACGACTCCAAGTACATCCGGAAACTTGAGAAGAAGGCTCAGGAGAAGTCTCGCGGAGTCACACCTAAGGCGAAACCGAAGTCGTCGAAAGAGCTGAAGGCCATACAGATCCGTGATGCCAGTGAGTCCCCGCTTAGTCAGAGACCTTGCTGACGCCTTAGCCAAGCAGGTCAACAACATGCGCCTGCAGAACCTCATTATGCAGCTGCGCAAGATCTCGTCACATCCCTTCCTGTTCAACTGGCCCAAGGATCCGAAGACCGGGGAAGAGTTGACCGACGAGAACCTGATCAATGCCAGCGGCAAGATGCTGCTCCTCAACCGTCTTCTGGATGCGCTCTTTGCTAAGGGCCACAAGGTCCTGATCTTCTCGCAGTTCACGACCATGCTGGATATCATTGTAAGCTTACCGTTTGAATCCAGCTGACGCGACAGCAAGACTGGGCCGAGCTCTACAAGGGCTTCAGGATCTGCCGAATCGACGGCAATACCAGTCAGGAAGACCGCCGTTCCCAGATGGCCGATTTCAATGGGGGTGGCGACGGCCCCGACGCGTGCAAGCTCTTCCTGCTCAGTACCCGCGCCGGCGGACTAGGCATCAACCTCGTCGCGGCCGACACTGTGATCTTCTTCGACCAGGACTGGAGTGAGTTACGATGTCCGTCATAGCTGACGCCAGACCCCCAGATGGACCTGCAAGCCCAGGACCGCGCCCACCGAATTGGTCAGACCAAGCCTGTCCTCGTGTTCCGCCTCGTCTCTGCTCGTAGGTCCTAGCTGGGACCAGTGGACCGTTTAGCTGACTTCAGACACCGTCGAGACCAAGATCCTGCAGAAGGCAGGCGACAAGCGCAAGCTCGAAGCCCTCGTCATCCAGCAAGGCAAGTTCGGCAAGGTCGTCGACGAGAACGGCCGCGTCCTTCTCGGCCGGTCGACCGGGCGCCAGCAATCAACAGCGGACATGGCGCGCGCTCTCCTCGACCTCGACGGTGAGGAGATCAACGTTGCGACCGCCAGCGACCAGATCATCTCCGACGCCGACCTCGAGATGCTGCTCGACCGGTCGCCGGCCGCGTACGCTCGTGAGAAGGGCTGGGCGGCCGGTCTCGGCAAGGTTGGCGAGGAGGGACGCAAGGCGCAGCTCGCAAAGGGCGAGCGCACAGCGTTCGAGGTATTCGAGACGCAGCGCGACGAGGCTGCCGAGGGGTTGGCTCACATGTTCGAGGGCGATGGCGAGAAGGAGGAGGAGTAATTCACTGTCCAGAAGTGTGCAACGGCGCTCAACTTCAGTCCTGGTGTCCACACAGCATATTCACACCCTGTCCCTTCCCGCCATGTCGTTTTCCCAGCTCATTGCGATCCTCGACCGAGACGCATGAGCCTGTTGTAGACGATGTAGATCATAATGTAGATCACGACTACCATGCTGCCAATGCATCATGCATAAGTGTATGCCTTCTCCTTACCCTATTAACGGCGATTCCGTCCGCCCTCGCCGACCACGCCCATCGCCGTCCGCTTGCTCGCCGCGACAGCAGCAGCATCGAGCTCCGCCTCGCGCTGGATACGCTGGATCTCCTCCAGGATGGGACGGTACTCGTCGTACCGCGCGCTCGAGAGGTCTGTGGTCAGCTTTTCCTCCGATTTCCCCTGTCGACAACTCGCCCACCGACTCACGGAATCCCTCACGCCGCAGCGCCTTGCCCCTGCTCCCGCTGCGGTTGTACGCCATGCCGACCCAGTAGTCACGCGTGCGCTCGTAGAACATGCGCAGGTTCTCGCCCGGCAGCGGTGTGCTCTGTACATCCTCCTCCGTCCTCGCCGCGTCCTTAGTCACGCCGAGGAACTTCGTCGCCTCGCGGCGCAGCGCGTCCTTCTCCGCCTGCGTCAGCGCGGCATGGCGCGCGGCCTTGGCCTCGTCGTCCTCGTCCTCGTCGCCCTCGGCCTCGAGAGCCGCCAGCTCCTCCTCCTCGTCGCCGCTGCTCTCGTCTTCCTCATCCTCGTCCTCGTCGGACGAGGGACCGTCCTCCTCGTCGTCGCTGCCTGCCCAGACTAGTTCGTCGAGGCCGGTCCCGCGGAGATGGTTGTACCGGTCCAGCTTCTCCAGGTTGAGCGTCACGAAGTCGTCGAGGGTGTACTCGCGCGCCGGGTTCGTCGTCTCGTAGATACCGCCGTAACTGGTGTCAGCGCCCGTCCTGGCCACAACCCTCAGTCCCAGACCCAATCTCGGTGCACGCGCAGACTCACATGAACAGCGTGTTCTTCATAATGGCGAGCATCGCGTTGTAGCGCGTCAGAGGGACCGTCGACTGCGGGTCGTCCGGGTCGTCGTCAGGCGTATCGACGGGCATGGGAGAGGGCGACGGCGAGGGCTCCTTTGGTGCTGGGGCCTTGGCATCCTCATCGCCACCCATATCCCCATCATCGCCATCCTCACCGCCATCACCCTCCTCCTCGTCCCCCATATCCACATCGTCGTCGTCCTCCCTCGTACCCCGCTCAGGTGCGGCGACTTTACGCGCGCGCCGCTTGCCGCCCATTTTCTTCTTCTTCTTCAAGTTCAAGCTGCTCCACCGCCCATTTCCTGCGGGGTTATACGCGAATCTGCCATCAGCTCCTATCCCCTCTCCACCACAAGATCGACTCACAGGTCATTGTAAAACACGCTCTCCATGCTCTCCTCGTCCTTCTCCTCGTCCAACACGCCACCAAAGAGCACGCCCATCCCCTTACTGGCCCAATACGCCATCGACGCGCCCGAGCGCAGAGACGGCGCATACCCCACCTTCTTCCGTCGCTCCCACTTGAGCTTGGACAGGTCGGTGTCCATCCTCAGAAGCCAGGCGTCGTCCAGCGGCATGCCCTTTGGCCGTGTGCCCTTGACGTATTCCTTGCGGTAACCGCCGTACAGGATCGCACCTTCCGGGCAGGGGATGAACGAGAAGCCGCTGCGAGGGCTGCGAGTTAGGAAGCCACAGTATGACGAGCAGCACTTACCCTGGCGCGCGGTCTTTGTCGATGTGCTCGATCTGGTGCCACTTGAATGTGTCCATGTCGAACACCCAGAGATCGGACAGGTAGTTGGCTAGGTTCGTTCAGCACCTGCGTGTCCAAGGAACTCACTCTTGACGCCAACGTCGATGAAGCCGCCGAAGAGAATCACGTAGTTCTTCCACAGCACCATTCTCCCCAGTCAGCTCTAATGATAATGCTGAGTCTTACCGATGCCCACTGCGTCCGGTCGGGCCCTTCTTGAACTCGATCTTGTCCCAGCTGTGCGTCTTGATGGAGAACAGCCACATGTCACGGTAGTGGTGGAAACTCGTCTGTGTAGGACTCGCGTACTCTCCTCCTAAACACTATCAGTACCCACAGCTATCCGTCACACTAACCGAAGATGAGAATGCCGCCTCCCTCGGCCAGACCGGCACCAGCAACACCAGCCGCACTGCTTCTCGGCGCCGGCGCCGTACCACTCTTGTACTCCCTCCACTCGTCCTTGACGACATCGTACCTCAGCACGGACGGGTAGAACGTGGCGCGCTGACCATCAAAGTACTCCCCAAACATCAAGTAGAGGTGGTTGCTCTCTGACGCCAGCGTCGACGGCGACGGCAGGAACAGCGCACCTGTGCGCGGTGGTGGAGGGCTCTCGAGCGTCGTCACGGTATTCGCAGCAAGCTGAGAAGAGAGCGCGTAAGTCTGGGTCCAAGATCACAAGAGATAACAGCATGCATGGATCAAAGCTCACCGCCTCCATCTCGGCCTTGTAACGGTCCAAGATTGCATCGAGATCCTCATCGTCATCCGCCGCCGAAGTCTCCTTGCCCTTGCCCTTGCCTTTGGTGGAGGCTTTGATGGCTGCGGCCTCCTTCTTGGCTGCCTTTTGGGCTTGCTTCTCCTTCTTAGCGGCCTTGGCCGCCGCCTTGCCTTGCGCCGCACCCTTTTTCGGTGGCATGTATGGTTGTGTCGATAGTGTGCAAGAGAGTGGTGTGCGATGACGGAGTGCAAGCCAAGTAGCTCACCAGCGATCGAGGGACTGGATCATTGAAGTGGAGGTCTGAAATCAACTTGTGCCACATGCCATAATCCCGATTGGGTGAGAGCCGGAGAGAGTCTGACGCGTCCTAAGAAGGGTGACTGTAGTGTCTATAGGGGGCGACGCGTTAACCTTAAGGCTTCAGGTCAAACGTCACAATATAATCTCGACACCTACTCATCAACAAACCCAACTCGACTTCCTTCCTTTTGCCACATCCCACTCTCTAACAACACAACCAGCTCTCTCGGTCCTCTCAGTGGCAAACAGCGGCGCGCGCGGTGGAGAATCACTCAGCTCCGACCGATTTCCATCCATCTTCCTCCTTCGACGCGTTCGGTACCTCCACTTCCACCTCCACCATGTCGGACGTCAAGCTGGACACCGCCGTCTTCTTCAAGCGGGCGAAGAAGATCTTCGACGCCTTGGACGTACGTGCTGAGGAGACTCCCTGGTAGTTCTACATGCTGACATGCGCGCTTTGCTGGTCTCCATGCTTGTATCATTTGTTGATATCCTTCCCTCAATCGCAACCTCCACCAATAGCAACCATCTGAGGACACTGTCGAGCTGGAGCAGGTGGATGCGCTCCAGATCTTCCTTGGCGACGCTGGGGATGACTCGCACGCGTATAACAAGACTGCATCGCTTCAGGTGAGCTTGTGCTGTCGCAGCAGCTCTCCCTTGTCTCGCGATAGACGACGGAGCGCGCAGCTGGGAAGACGCTACCTTCGCGGCGCAGAGCTGACTCAACTCCGCAGACTTATCTCCTTGGCTTCGAGTTCCCATCCACTATCACGATCTTCTGGAAGTCGTCCAAGAAGGTCACTTTCGTGTGCAGCTCCTCAAAAGGTTAGTCCAGGCGACCTGCAGCCTTACAGTGGGGGTCTTGCAGCTGACTCGCTTTAGCAAAGATTCTGCGTCAATTAGAGTCGCAGGACGGAATCGAGATCGATATCCGGGTGCGCGCGCCGAAGGACGAGTCTACTGCTAGCGTCATCCCAGACCTCGTGCTCTCCCTGTCCGACCTGAAGCTTGGATGCCTGCCAAAGGACAAGGCGACGGGCAAGTTGGCCAACGAGTGGAACACGGCGTAAGTGCACCGCTGGCTGTAATGCGTCTCATATGCTGACATCACCAGCGTTGCCAACTCCAAGGCTGGCCTGCAGCTTGTGGACGTTACCGTTGCCATCTCTGCCCTGCTGGCTGTGAAGGACCAGGAGGAGATTGTGAGCTACCAGCCACTGTTCGAGCTAACATGAAGGACGCTACCATTACTGCCGCCCGCCTCACCTCGACGTGCATGGAGAAGTACTTCAAGTCGAAGATGGAGGCGTTGATTGACCGCGGAACCGCGATCACCCACGAGGAGTTCTCACAGTTGGTCGAGGAGAAGATCGGCAACGACGACAAGGGCGCCGACATGAAGCTGTGGAACAAGAACCCTCAGCTCGCCAATGTCGACTTCACCAACACCGACTGGGTGTACTCTCCCATCATTCAGTCGGGTGGCGAGTACGACCTGCGAGTATCGGCCTACTCCAATGAGAACCAGCTCAAGCCTGACATCATCCTCTCTAGTCTCGGTATCCGCTACAAGTCGTACTGTGCGAGCTCGGCGCGCACGTTCATGATCAACCCGTCCAAGAAGCAGGAGAACAACTTCACCACTCTCCTTGACATCCGACGGGAAGTGATCCAGATGTGCAAGGAGGGCGTCACTGCCAAGGAGGTCTACAACACCGCCTTTGAGGCCATCCGTGCTCGCGGTCTGGACGGCAACTTTGTCAAGAACATTGGCTTTGCCTCTGGCCTCGAATACCGTGACAGCTCGTTCTTACTCGCGCCCAAGAATGAGCGCAAGCTCAAGGCCAACATGATCCTCATCGTCACCCTCGGCCTGCAAAACCTGTCTGACAAGAAGGGATCGTGAGTGGTTCCTCGTACGGCCGCACTGACTCTTTAGTTACAGCCTGCTTCTCTCCGATACCGTTCAGGTCGGGCCGAACGGAGGCACCGCTCTCACCGACGGCTGTGTCAAGCTGCGCGACGTCGTCATGGAGCTGGATGACGAGGAGGAGCCAGAGCCAGAGCCGGAGCGCAAGCCGAAGGTGAAGCCCGATTCCAACTCGAAGCCCAAAAAGCCAACCAGCGCCACGAACGGGACCTCCAAATCGCCCGCGAAGACTCGTGGGGCTATCACTGGCAAGCAGACGCGTGGTGCCCAGCGCGATCAGATCGAGTCGACGACGGCCCAGCGTATCAAGGCCCACCAGGCCGAGCTGCATGCCCATCGCAAGGCTGCGGGATTGAAGAAGTGGGCCAACGGTGGCAAGGGCGGTGACGAGGGTCGCGACAAGGTCGTTAAGAAGTTCGAGTCGTACAAGCGTGAGGAGCAGCTCCCTAGCATCGTCCAGGAGCGACGAATCTACGTCGACGAGCACCGTCAGTCCATCATTTTGCCCATCAACGGGTTTGCCACTCCCTTCCACATCTCCACCATCAAGAACGTGTCCAAGATTGAGGAGTCTGAGCACGTGGCTTTGCGTATCAACTTCCAGTCTCCGGGCCAGATTGCGGGCAAGAAGGAGGACATGGTGAGTCCTTTCTCGCACACGCTTGTGCTAACGTGATAGCCATTCGAGGACCCAGACGCTACTTTCGTTCGCTCTCTTACCTTCAGGTCAAAGGACCACCGCCACATCATGAAGGTCTTCGACTCGATCACGGCACTGAAGAAGGCTGCGACCAAGCGCGAGGCTGAGCGCAAGGAGATGGCGGACGTCATTGAGCAAGAGCGTCTGATCGAGATCAAGGGTCGTCACCCATACGTTCTCAAGAACGTCTTCCCTCGTCCCGCTACCGAGGGCAAGAAGTCGGATGGCAACTTGGAGATCCACACCAACGGTCTCCGCTTCCGTCCGGACGGCCCAGGTTCCAAGATCGACCTTCTGTTCGGAAACATGAAGCACCTCTTCTTCCAGCCCAGTGAGAAGGAGCTCATAGTCCTGCTCCACATCCACCTCAAGGCGCCCATCATGATCGGCAAGAAGAAGACCTGGGACGTCCAGTTCTTCCGCGAGGTGTCCGACATGAACTTCGACGAGACCACCGGCAAGCGCCGCAAGGCGCGCTACGGCGACGAGGATGAGATCGAGCAGGAGCAGGAGGACCGCAGGCGGCGAGGCGAGCTGGACAAGATGTTCCAGGCGTTCGCTAAGCGCATCTCTGACGCTGCCCAGCAGCAGCAGTACGAGATCGAGGTCGACGTGCCGTTCCGAGAACTCGGATTCAACGGTGTGCCGCACCGCACCAACGTCTTGTTAATGCCGACGACCGACTGCCTCGTCCACTTGAGTGAGATGCCGTTCACTGTCATCACTCTGTCGGAGGTGGAAATTGTGCACTTTGAGCGTGTGCAGTTTGGCTTGAAAGCTTTCGACATGGTGTTCGTCTTCAACGACTTCAAGAAGACGCCGATTGCCATCAACTCGATTCCCGTCGTGCACCTGGACAACGTCAAGGAGTGGCTTGAGTGAGTTGTCAGGGTGTGACATAACTGACACTTCTAGCTCCGTGGATATTCCCATCTCCGAGGGTCCTGTCAACCTGTCGTGGCCGGCGATCATGAAGACGATCAACGACGATCCCTACGAGTTCTACAAGGAGGGCGGATGGGAGTTCCTCACTGGCGGCGGCGAGTCGGACGAGGAGGACGAGAGCTCCGAGGGCTCGGTGTTCGAGGACGAGAGCGACGACTTCGACGACGAGTCGAGCGCCGACTCCGAGTCCGACTTCTCTGCCGAGGACTCGGACGACGGCAGCGAGGGCGACTTCTCGGACGAGAGTGGCGAGTCGTGGGATGCGCTCGAGAGAAAGGCTAAGCGCGCCGACGACAAGAGGCAGGACGACTTCTCGGACGACGACAAGAAGAAGAAGAAGGGTGGCCGTCGCTAGATTCGTCGTGGTTCGTGTAGCATTAGTGTGTAACGTCCCTTGCCTGTTTGTTGCAAGGACAGCTATGTCGGGGTGCCCTCGGCAGCGGCGCGTGTCACTCTGGCCCTCCAGACCACTTACGAGCGACACACCAACCGTCCATGTATAGACGCACAGAAATCTCCATTACTAGTCGTCCAGAACTACAAGCCCCGAGCCTTGGCCACCACCTCATCCATCCCAAACAAGGGTATGCCCCAGCGCGCGCCGAGATATCCCCCAAAATACGCGCACATCCCTCTATCCTTCCCAAGTTGACGGCTTCCGAATCGCTGCCCTGCCTACAACTCCGCAAACCTGCTTCAATTGCTCACCTGGGCTAGAGCAGTGTCTATCTCTTCTCCTGTGTGCGTTGGGACTCTTGCTGCCCCGCGGACGGTTGACGGCGATAGTAAAATAGCTCAAGGAGATCGCATGTCGCGACAAAGATATCCAGAGACTACGTCTGCATTGGAACCTACGTTCATCCGATGCTGGTGCACACCCCGGAGCCGAGTCAACGAGTCAATCAAGTATGCTGCATTTGTCTATGATACTCCTGTTCTCTCTCTTCTCCTGCCTCTAATGCTACGACTGTCTGACTAATACTATTCGTACACTACCTCTGCGCACTATACTCGTCGTCGCGCATACTGTGACTCTTATTGTACGACTGGACGACGCTCGCGATCTTGCGGAAGAACCACTCGCGCCCCGTCTGCTCCGCGATAGGCAGGAACGGGCCGGGCGTGCCCCCGCGGAGCACGAGGGCGATCCCACTCGCCTCGAGACTGAGGCTCTGCAGCTCGTCGAAGCTGACCTGCCATATCACGCGCATCTTGCGCAGCTGGACATACAGCAGCCGCTGGTTCGAGAGGATGGCGACGGCGTCGTCGCCGGGGATGTCGAGGTGCGCGACGTAGCTTTCGCCGAAGTACGCGCCGGCGTCCAGGTCCTTGAGCCACGACTGGCCGAGCGCTTCACGCCCGCTGTATGGGCGCAGGACGCCATCGGACGCGATGAAGCGCGGCAAGCGGACGCGGTCGATCGAGTTGGTGTCGAACACCGTCGTCGTGTTCCGGATGCCCTCGGTCGACGCGGAGATAAAGTCCATCACGCCGACGACGGGCTTGGTGAACAGTCTGCGGTGTCAGATGAGGAAAGACAAAACAAAAGAGGAGACGCACCCGACAAAGCCCTTGCCGACGCCTCTGGCGAAGCCGGCGGCTCCAGCCTTCTCGGCACCCTCCATAGGCATGGCCGCGACGCCCTCGAAGGCGCTGGTCACCGAGTCTGCGAACGCGCTCGCGCCAGCTGCTACACCATATCTGCTGTCAGCTCGATTCGCGATATTTAAGCTCACAGAGCGTGCTTCGGCTTGTTGCGCCTTTGCGCCATACGCCGCTTAGTCTGGTACTCCTGGTCAAGGGTGGCCGCACTCAGGCCCTTGCCGAGACTGGAGGTGAACTTGGTCATCGAGTCCGTGATGCCGAACACCGTCTTCATCGCCAGACTCGTCGCACCTCTGGCGATGCCGACGCCGATATCCCGGTTGCCATGCATGACGAAGCCCTGCCATGGCTCATAGAAGAAGTCGGCGAAGCCTGAACTGATGTTGTTGAACAGGCCGACTGGGTTGCCGAGGAAGTCCGCTGAGCCCAGTACGCGGTAGATCTGAGCCACGGCTTGCTCCTGGTAGTGCAAGATGATGCGTTCTTGCAAGTCGTGGCTGCTCAGGCGGACATTGTCGAGGAACAGGGCGCGGAAGTTGACAGGCGCGGCGTTGACGTTGCCGAGCGTCATCGTGAGGGCATTGAGGGCATAATAGAACGGGTTTCGTGTTGACACCCTATGGAAGTCAGTACAGTCATGTTGGTTTACTCACTTCTCGTCGACATTGACACGGTCCGTGCGCATGAACGACAGCTCCAGGGACACAGGCTGCAGCTGGAGCGACTGGAAGAACAGATCCGACCGCTGTTCGCTGATGTTGGGCTCTGGGATCTCCTTCGGGTACTCGATCAGAATACTGGAGCGTCAGTGACTGCAATAACTGGGACCACTCACTCCTTGGTAGGCTCCCGCCACGTTGCGTCCTTGAACTTGGTGAAGTCGATGAGGGCCATGACAAAGTCCTCGTCGAGCTCAATCGTCATGGCTTGCAACAAGATCGTCGCATACTTGACGAACACGACGCCGTGCGACGTGTCCTTGAGGATGGCGAGGTTGGTCTGTAGCGTAGGGTGCGACTCGAGATCCTTGCCGTCCTTGGGCACGACTGTCGGGTACAGGATGATGGGGAAGAGGCCGCCGAAGAGCTGGTTGTCGATCTGGATCCACTTGCAGTCCAACGACATCTCATAGTACGTCGGATGGTCGTTGTAGCCGATCCGCAGTCCCCGGAGAGTGAGATAGAGCAGCTCGTCGGGTCGCTTGGTCACGACCGACAGACCGATGCCCTCGAGCTCGACGAGGACCAGCAAGTTGGCCGTGTCGCTGACCGCTTCGGCCTCGAAGCCCATCGTCGCAAGACTCTCCTGGCTGTCTGTCCGGCTTAACTGGCTCTCTCTGTCCCTGTCCGACTTGCGCGTCATCTTGTACACGTTTCTCTCCTCGTTGTACGGCGAGATGATGAGCAGCTGAGAGCTGCCGTCCGCGCTGATGTCGATAGTGATAGTCGTCGACTGCTGACCAGCACCTCGGGCCTAAACCCATTAGCTACGCCCTCACAGATTAACGATAGACTCACTGGGATCTTGATAGGTGGCTGAACACCGATGGCCATGACGTCGATAGGTCGTGGCAGCACGATGCCCCCCGTCGCCAACAAGATGCGTTTCTCCTTTGACGTCGGCCAGTCCCAGGTGTAGTCGACAGCCTGGTGTGGCGGAAGCTCGCGCTCCACGAAGACCTTCGAGTCGGCAGCATCCTCTGGTTGCTGCGCTTGCTTAAACATGAACGGGAGGTCTGTGTCGTTGCGCAGCCTAATCGGCCATGGGTCCTTCTCGCCCTGCATGAAGAGGAAGAGGCATGAGCCCTCCATGTGCGTCTCGATACGCGCAAGATACGTCTTGCTACCCCTGCTGGTCTGGCGGGTCAGGCGCAGATCAGTGCGGCCAATGTCGTTGATGTTGAACGGCGCAGACCATGCCAGCTGGCTGCCGTCCTTCGTGTCGAAAGCGATGCGCAGCTGGAGCGCCTCGCGGGCGCCCAAGAATCGGAGAGCCTTCTGCTCGTTCGGCTTGACAATAGCGAGTGACTTGGGATCCGTGTTCTGTCGCACATGGATGGAGTGGCTGAACATGTTCTTGATCAGGAAACGAGGGGCGATGGTGATGACCTTCGTGAGCTTGTACTGCGTGTCAGTATGATCTTGAATTCCAAAGACTCACCTTGCCCAGTCCTTCCGTGTAGGACAAGCCGACGTAGTAGTTCTTGTCGCCCCTCTCAGAAGGCAGGACAATCTGCATGTCCGCAGCTGTCGGCTCAAACGACAGGGGCTGGGACAACCTTGAGTCGGCAACCCGGAGGAACAGTCTGTTTCTTCGGTCGTCGTTGGGGAAGCTGAACATGAACGGTGTCGGCTCATCGCGCTTGTAGTCGGTCGCAAACTCGTTCCTTCCCGCCACAGGCTTCTGGCCACCTAGGGTGCCCTTGATCATGAGATCGAAGGGGAGGCCAGTCTTGTTGAGCAGGATGTAAGGACTGTATACCTGAACCTTGAAGGCGCCGCCCGAGTTCGGGAACGTGTAGTAGTGCAGTTTAAGCTGCAACTGCAGCCCCGAGGCGTCTGTCAAGTTGAAGTGGTTCTCGATGGGCAGCTCGGGATCGTCCGTGTTGATGATGGCGTAGTCGCTCTGCTTGAACGCCGTATCCTCTGGAGCCACGCTCAGGAGCAGGAGGTGAGATAACTCCACCGTATGGATCGGGCTCGTGCCGCCCTTGACGAGGAAGTTGCTCGAACTCATACTTGTTGCCTTGTCGTGGATGCGGAACTTGAGGTCGTACGGCAGCAAGTTCTCGAGCTCGACAGGCGCGCGAAGGACAAGAGAGATGCGCGGATAGACACGTGCCGACGGGTCCTTGGCGTTGAAGTTCGCCTGGGCCTGGAAGTAGAAGGCCGGTTCCTTTGGCGTCATGTGCTTGCAGCTGATGGGGCGAATTGGGCGGGTAATAAGCTGACGCCAGTGGAGGGGTGTCGACCAGCCGTAGTCGAAGCCAAAGCCGCGCAGAGGGCGCAACCTGAACCGCTTGTCGTAGACGGCGTCGAACGGCACGGGGTATGAGTTGCCCGGATCTGAAGTTAGCTGTGAAACGTAGGCGCGAAGCTCACCAATCTTCATGACACTTCCAGTCGCCTTGCCGTGGGCGTCAACGACGACCATCTCTACCGGCAGACTTGTCTCGTTGTTGACAGTCAGAGTTGAGCGGATAGTGATGACCTTGATGTTGTTCTCGAGCACAATGTCACTCATGAGTTGGTAGGTGACCTTGTCGATCCGTGGACGGAGATTGAGGATGTGCTCGCCCTCGCGGTCGACAGAGATGCCGCGGACAGGCTCCCACTTCACCTGGCCATCGGGCAGCTCAAGACCGAACGAGTTGTGCTGGAACGCAGAGACGTTGTCACGGAGTGCTTGGCGGTCCTGGAAGAACCAAGGGATGTCGGCGCCATCCTCGATCTGCTTGCGCTTGTGCCATGGAATGGACGCGAGGTCGTCACTCTCCGGCCAGATGGTGATGGGCATTCCTGTACGGTTGCGGATACGGAAGGGCGCGACGGGACCACGATCCTTTTGCTTCTCCTTCTGTTTGCTCCAGACAGTCATGGAGGTGATACCCAGCTCAATGAAGGCAGAGGTGATGCTAAGCTCCATTCTCTGGTCGGCAGACAGCTTGACGCTAAGCGGCGACCCGCCAGTGATTGAGGGCGTGCGCGCGACCTCGATGTCGAACTTCCAGGGGTCTAAGAGCGGCTCGAAGTAAGAGTTCGACAGGTTGAAGTACCGCATTGATGTCGTGATCGAAGTCGCCATCTTGAGCTCACCAGACCAGTCGTTGACCATGCAAGTGAACTCGCTCGTGGAGAGATGGACCATGGGCATCTCCTGGAGATCGCCGACGAGCACGAATTGGAAACCGTTGACGCGCAGCGTGAGGTGCTCCTTGGAGATGAGTACGCGGGTCTTCGTAAGGCCAGCAGAAGAGCCGCGCCTCTGCGAAACAGATGCACGCCGAGCAGAGGTTCGAGGAGGAGCCAAGGAAGCGTTCGTCGCGGGACCAGATGATGACTGTACCGCAAGGCTGTCCTTGTCCTTCTTGGTCTCTCCCTCGGCAAAGTCGGCATCGGAAGCCAATGCCTTTGCTGCAGCCGTTGTTGCCTTGTTAACAATGTCGAGGATGAGCATAATGTTGCTGATCGAGGCACGGAAGATGACGGGCACCGGGATCTCAATGTCGAAGATGGTCATCTGGTGTGCGCCACGACGCGATGTGTCGAGGGTCAAAGTCATGCTGACGTCGTCGAGGAAGCTGAGACGGTCATCGGGCTGGTCCATGCGGCCAAAGGACATGCCGAGCTTGTCGACCTTGACTGCGAGCACGTTGTTCTGCGAGACCAAAATCTCTTTAATGGAGACTGGATCGCCTGGGTCCGCGAGTCGGTGTCGTCGGCGAGAACGATGACAGTCGAGTTGACAATGTCGATACGGAACCCGAGAGCGGCTGGCGCAGGCTTCTCCTGCACCATTAAAGTGTGGCCCTCCGCTGTGGGCTCGGCCTCCTCAGCCTGTGGCGGCTCGTTGTTCTTGAACGGTGCGACTGCGAATTCAAGGAGCGCTGCCAATGGCTCAACGGCAAGGATAAATCGCGGGCTGTCGATCGTAACCATGGCCAGTGCTGACTGGTCCTGTGCCTTGGTGTACTGAACCATACTGCTTGTTAGCGCAGGGCATCGACTGTTCCACTCACATCTGGTTACCATCGTTCGCCAGCTGAGGAACAATGTCGCGATAGACACTGTTACCAGAGCGCGTGCTCTCGAATGCCAACGTCCTCAAGGTGAACTCGGCCTCCATGGCGCCGTTGGAGAGCGACTTGAAGCCCAAGTGACTGTTGATGAGCGCGAAGCGAGCAATACTATGCTTCTTGAGGTCGGATGGTTCAAGTGCCTCCTTGCCGAATAGCTCCATCATGACAGACTTCACGCTGAATACGAGGTCGAGAGACGTCCAGACATTAGTGGACTTGGATGCAAGTGCCAGCTCGGGGATCAGGCTCGTCTGGTTCTCGGACTGGGCGTCGGTTGGCGTAGGAGCCTCCTCAGTGATGGGTGTGGGCGGTTCTGACGGCGATATCGGGGTAGGCGGGACCGAATCGTCCTCATCGTCCTCCAGGCTGCTCAGAGCGCGTGGAATCGACTCGAGTACGCTCATGACAAGACAGTACTGCCTCTCCGTGAGCGACAGCTTGACGTCCGACATCTCCGTCGTGATCTCCGTGTCGGCCTGATGGGGATCTTCGCGGTTGTCGCCGGGGGAGATCTGCTTGATGTTGGCAGTGATCCCAACATCGTCAACCAGCTGCATGTTGACCACCTTCTCCTCGGCGTGGATCTCGGATGCGACGTTGACACCAGTCAGACTGGCCTCGATCGTGCTCGTGTCGTTCTTGTCCGCGAGGTATGCGTTCTTCGCGACAATCTCACCAAGACGCAGGATGAGCTTGTCCTTTGAGGTCTGCCCGTCGGGGGGAAGAACAATGATAGGAGTCTTGACGACGACATCGTAACGCATACGAGTCACCTCGGAGGCACTCTGCATGGCCGCCTGGGACGCCTGGTCGTAGACAGCCTTCATGCGGCCGAACTTGTACAGCCAGACTGTGAGGTTGTGGACCGTCTCCTCGATGAACGTCACCTTGAGCGAACCAGCGCGCAAGTTGATGAGAGAGTTGTAGCCTGGGAATGTGTCGTCCTCAGGATTGAAGGTCTCATAACTGAAGTCGGCGAGTTCCTCGCCCTCAATCGTCAACAGGTTCTTGAATGCCGGATCGGCCACCTTGGCATCGGTTGTGTCCGTGAGCGAGATGTTACCGAGTCGAGCAGCAACGCGGATCGTGCCTCCGCGGAGCAACAGGCCAACATCCGCGGAAGGTAGGCCGAGAAGAGCGAACCGCAAGTCGTTGTTCTCCAGCGACACTTGGGCACTAGTGAGCTTGACCCGGATGCGCATCTTGTCCGTCGAGACTGGTTCTTGAGCCTGATCTTGACCAGCGCCTTCCTCCGCAGGGGTGGGCGGCTCATCATGTCCAACGAACGTCGTCATGATGAAGTCATAGAGCGAGAGGATGGGCTCAGGGCCAGCGTGATATTGAACGTAGAGAGCTCGGTGTCGATGCTGGTGTCGATGCCTTCGTGCTTGGTCATGAACTCTGGGGAATCCTTGTCGACCTTGAGGTATCGCACTTGCACGAGTTTGAGATCCTTCTGATCGCCCTTGGAGACTGCGCCCGAAGACAGCAGTGGCCGCTGGGGCTTGCCCACTTGATCCAGCATCGCCAATGTGACATTCTTGAGGTAGAGGTCTACCGACATCTCGTACTTCCGCTGCAAGAATGTCAGGCCGAAACCCTCCAGAGAGGCGTTGGCCAACGGCTTCTCTGATGTTGCCGATGTCGAGCGGAACAGCGAAGCCTGCAGCTTGCCCACAGAGAAGTTGAACTCAAAGTTGACCTGCTGCAGTTCTCGCTTCTGGCTATCGGTGGTATCGTCCGTCGAGTCGAAGAACTGTTCGCGGTAATCGACCGAGCTACCACCATGACTTGAAGAGCACGCATGGGATCCGCCATGAGATCTAATGGACCGAGAGTCGGGAGTATCCTCGAGGTTGTACTCCTGGAGTCGGCTCTTCTCGAACGCAGGTGACACTGTGGCGATCTTCTTCGTCTCCGCAGTTTTCTCGTCGTCGTCGTCACCAAAGTGGGGAATGGCGACGTCGATGAACTTCATCAGAGTCTGATACTTGCGGTCCGAGAAGTTGACTTGCAACTCGGCAACTCGCCGAGATCTTGAACTTGTGAGTGTCGAGCGTTAACGATCGCGTTTTGTACGGTGAACGACATGTTGATGCGCTCGACGATGTGCAAGTCCGGCCCGGTTCCAGTTCCGTGTGGTGTGTTCAAGCGCTCAAACACGCGTCGATGTCGTCGCCCATCAGAAGTTGGGTCGAGTCGAGGCTGAGCTGCAGGCGGTCGTACATGAGGTTCTCCAACTGCTTGTAGTCGTCGTCGCTGTACTGCCTGCCGCGTTTCGCCTGTACCTCCTTGAGCTGCTCCTGATCTGCGAGCTTGCTGTCGACTGCAATGTGACCGCGTCCAGAACAAGCACTTGCGAGTTCTTTGGGTGACGTCCATGGGGATAACAATAATGGGCGCGTTCATGTCCACATGAACGTCCAAGGTCTTGTGCTGCTCAAGAGCGTACTCGAGACCTGCTCGCGTCTCCTTGCGGATACCATCGAGAGTCTCTCCAGCGGCGTCGAGGAGGGCATTGATGGACTCGAGCTGGCTAGCTGGAGGCTTCAAGAATGCCATGACAGCCTCGACGTAGTTGCGATGATAGATGATCTCCAAGTGTCGCATCTTGACGTACACTGCGTTGTCGGCTCGGCCATCCAAAGGCTTGTTCTCAAATTCGAGGACGAAGAACGGTTGCGACGAAGGATCCATCTTGGAGCTGATCTCAGCGAGAGCCTTCTTTTCTCCCCCGGCTTCTTGCAGAGAGTTCTGTCTCGCGATGGATGACCTTCGAGTGTCTCCGTCGATATCCTTGACACGGACGATTTGAGGATAGAGCGAGTTGGGAGTCGTTCCGTCATACACGCGGAAACCTCCAAGTGCCATCTTCGCCTTCATGGAGTCGGTGAGCTGGACCACGTCGGCTGAGAAAGAATCGAAGACGAGTGCAGTGACGTCGAGATTGGAGCCGTGAGGGTCGGTACGGAGCGAGAAGGAGCCTTTGTTGAGCGTTGCGTTGACACGCATCCTCATCAGGTCCCTTGCGCCGTCGAGCTTATCCTCCTCGGCTGACCAGGCGCTGAAATCGATGATGTCGTCAATCTCCTTCTGCTCGTCCTCTGTAATCTCCGTAATCTTGGACTCGTTCTCCGCTGGCGCATTGGAGCCCCAGAGCCACTGGCCCCAAGTTTGAGCAGCCGGCTGGTTCTTCCGCTGCTCAGCCTCAAGGCGTCGCCTTGTGGCCGCGTCCTTCTTCGCTGCCACGCGCGCGACAGAGCGGAAGAAACGAATGTCTTCGTACGACAGGCTGTGCTCAAGGTCATCCAATTCTTTCTGCTCCTGATTGTCAGTTGTGTACCACTTGCTCTGACTCACCTCTGGCGGCATTGTCTGACCTTCCGGCAATGCCAGTTGCTTGACATACAGGTCGACGTACTTCTTGCGCTGGTCACGGCGTTGCGCAAAGTAGTCCCAAGTCCATCGCTTGTGCCGATCATGGACTTCAGCTTTGATGGCGTTGAGTGCATACTTCCATCGTGCCTTTGCTGGGTTCGACTTGAACTCTGCCTCTGGAGGCCGGTACTTGTAGTACTGGTGTGTGCGGTGGTAGAAGTGGAAGACGTCCACGAGCGATAGTGCGTCACGGTACTGGGCGCCGTCCAAGACAACTCCAATCTCGTCGAAGATGACGCCGATGTCGAACTTGGGCTGCTCGTTCGTCATCGTGCGGTGAATGACCAGCCTCGCCTCTCCTGTCACCGGCTTGAGGATGTACTGGTGCTCGACGGTGTTGACCAACATGTTCTTGACAGCCGCGATGGTACCCTTGGTGTTGTCGGGTCCCTTGTCGAGACTGCCAGAGTCTGTGTCGAAGTACAACGACAAGGCACTGAGTTTGGCGAGCTTGTGCACGTCCTTGACGTCATTCTGGAGGAACGTCTCGAGCCAGTTCTCGTCCGTGGAGACCATCTTGAACTCGGAAATGGTCAGACCAGCGGCGAAGGGGTGCTCTGGTGTGCTGGATCCATCCTCGTAGCGCATGTGAATGTTCTTGATGTGAATCTGAACATTGTTGATGATCTTGGTGGTGATGGCGCCGAGATATGTCTGCTTCTCTACGTTGTCAGCAGCCTGTCTGTTTGCCGAGCAACTCACGGTCATCGCCGTGCCCTTCCTCCACTTCGCTGGTGGCGTTGTCAACGGCCTCAGCTCTGCGCAAGCGCTCTTGCTTTGTCGCCTGCTCGATCCGCTCGTCCTCGTCTGGGTCGACCTTCCCTTGTGGGCGAGCTCGTGCGAGCACGTAGATGTCATCAATCTCGATACGCGCAGGCTGATTCTTGATCGCTTGCCAAGGGATTGTAATCGATAGTTTACCGATATCGCCTAGAAGACGGGTCAGCCACCCCCTTCGGCTTCGGAGACGGATTTACCGTCTTGACCACTCACCTGCAACAATCTCCACTGGGAGGCCAAAGCGCTCCAGAACCGACTTTTTGAGACGCAGGTCATGGAATTCCGCTTTACCTGAAGGGACATGAGCATGTGGACGGGACGTGGGTCGAACATGAGAGGCACAAAATCCTCAGATCGCCCGACTTTGAGCAAGACCAAGAGGTAACGCACCAGCTAAAACGGACAGTTGCAGATCATTGGGATTCAAGTTCTCGACGTAGGGCGAAACGTACGCGTTGAGCATACGCAACGCAATGTCTTTGACGACTTGCATGGTGAGAGAATGCCCCTGTGGGGATTAGGAAGGGAAGCGGTCAAGCGACCGTCTTCCCCCCGGGGTTGGGGCGGGAGTTGAGCAGAAGAGGCGGCCGGGTGGGACGCGAAAGATGCGAGTTGGGCACTCGGAAGCCTAGAACGCGTGTGGTGGTTGTCGCTTGCAATTCGCCGTCTGAGTTGTCAGATTCGCGGGTGAAGTGAACAAGAGATAGCTGAATGGACAAGAGAGAGAGAGAGAGAGAGAGAGGAAGGGAGGGATAGGTGATGACGATGCGCGACGTTGAGAGGATGTGGCGGGTAGGAGGAGTAGTGGATGATGGAACCCACTCCGGGTTGGGTTCGGCGGTGGTCCCCACAGAGACTAGACAGGGATTACCCGCGCACTGGGTGGAGAGGAGAGAGAGAGCGCGTCATAGCTTTGGCCCCTTCTCCCGTTATTTAGAATCCAGACTTAACTGCGCGCGTCGCCCTGCCAATATCGGCGGACAGTCACGTGATAGATGCCAGACCTCCACTTTCTGCTCCCAGGAATTTCGGTGGCCAACTGAACCAAGCCTAGTTGACAACACCTCACTACCACAACCCATCAACCTAACCAGACATGCCGCCCCCAGTTCGGGAACGGTACAACGCCAAGGCCCGAGGCTCCGTAGCTGGAGGGTCTAGCCATAAAAACCGGAAACGCAAGGCCAAGCGCCAGGATGACGGCGAGCCGGCCGAGGTCAAACCCGCCCAGCCGCACTACGAGGAGGGCATGTCGTCCAAGAAGCGCAAGCGCCTGGATTCGTACATTGTGAGTCTCATTGCATGTACTTTCCTAACCCTATAGGTCAAGAAGCTGCAGCTGGAGCGCCGCGACGAGACACTCAAGTCGCTCGCAGCGATGCAAAACAACCAGGCGTCTATGTCCATGCTGTCGACGGCTGGTCTCGGCCAGAATCCCTATGCGCCGACGACAGCGCTGGAGCGGGCTGAGATCGCCGAAGACAAGGCTGTGCGCCGCGGTATTGATCGCCTCAAGCGCCGCCATGGCGATGGCGGCAATGACAGCGATAGCGATTCCGATACCGGCCGGAAAGGCAAGGGCAAAGGCCGCGCGGTGGAGGTCATCACAGAGGCCACAGGAGAGGATGCTATCGAGACGACTGTCCTCGAGACCAAGGCTGAGCGCAAGGCGCGAGAGAAGGCCGAGGCGCGCGGGCGGAACGGGCGGCTGCAAATGCCCAAGAAGGTGGGTTAAGCCGTTTGCGCGTGACTGACGAGATAGGCCAACTGGAACCCCAATCTCGCTACCAAGGATGAGGGGTCGTCCTCCGACTTCGACTCATCTGATTCTGGAGAAGACAGTTCGTCAGACGAGGAGGGCGGGGAGGAGGATCAGCCGGCTCAGGAGGAGGAGAGCGCTGCTGTACCCGCTCAACCGGCAGCAGTTGGTACGGCACTCAAGCCGAGTAGCACTGGTTCGGCACTCAAGCCCTCGGCCGTCGGGAGTGCACTGCAAAAGCCTTCTGTCACTGGCAGCGCTCTGAAGCCCTCAGTCGGTGGCGCGTTGAAGAGCACGGCTCCTGGGAGTGCGCTTAAGTCGGGCACTGTTGGCGGCGCGCTCAAGACCGCTGCTGATGGATCGTCGTACCAGCCTCGTGTGGTGCTCCGTGGGCCAAAGAAGTTCGCTCCCGCGCGCCAGGTCGAGGAGAGCAGTGAGGCGAGCAGCGACGCATCCGACAGCGATGACGACGACGAGGACGACAGTGAGGGTGACGATAGCGAGGATGAGGACGGCAGCGAAGCCGGCTCGGACGAAATGAGCGATGAGGACGAGGACGAGGACGCGGACGCGGACGAGGACGAGGACAAGCAAAGCCCCGATGGCGATGCAGGGGATGAGCCGCCTGTGCGCAAGCGCGCTGTCGACTTCAAGAAGTGGGCACTCAAGCAGATGGGCTCTGAGGAGCAGGCTCTGGCTCCCAATCTGCTCGCTGCAGACCCCAACCGGCCGAAGCCGGAGTCGAAGCCAGCCGCAAAGGCCGGCGAGTACATCGGCCCTATGGGCGCTGTATACGACATCCCCACTACGTCTCTCCTGTCTGGCTCGGAGCCAGGCTTGAAAGCACGGCCCGACCTTAAGCGCCGCCCCTCCGTCGTCGAGTCCCGCATGGAACTCCCCATCCTTGCCGAGGAGCAGGGCATCGTCGAGTCCGTCCTGATGAACCCGGTCGTCATCATCTGCGGTGAGACTGGTTCCGGTAAGACGACTCAGGTGCCGCAGATGCTGTATGAGGCAGGCTTCGGCTTCCCTGGCTCCAACAATCCCGGCATGGTCGCCGTGACGCAGCCGCGCCGTGTCGCCGCCGTCTCGCTGGCCGAGCGTGTGCGCGACGAGATGGGCCTCGCGCCCAGCTCGGGTATTGTAGCCCACCAAATCCGATACAGCTCGACGACGGCGCCGGAGACAGCTATCAAATTCATGACGGACGGTGTCCTGCTCCGTGAACTCGCCAACGACTTCCTGCTCTCGCGGTACTCGGTCGTCGTGGTCGACGAGGCGCACGAGCGCGGCGTCAACACCGACGTCCTGATTGGCGTGCTCTCGCGCGTCGCGAAGCTGCGCGAGAAGAGGTGGCGCGAGACAAAGCCCGGCGACAAGGACCGCGGCAGCCCGCTCCGCCTCGTCATCATGAGTGCCACGCTGCGCGTGGCCGACTTCGCCGAGAACACTACCCTCTTCTCGACGCCGCCTCCCATTATCCATATTGGCGCACGTCAGCATCCAGTCACTGTCCACTTCTCGCGCCGCACCGTCTCGGACTACGTCGGTGAGGCGTATAAGAAGGTGTGCAAGATCCACTCGCGGTTGCCGCCGGGAACGATTCTGGTGTTCCTCACAGGCCAGAGCGAGATTATGGGGCTGTGCCGACGCCTTGAGAGCAAGTTTGGCGAGAAGGCGACTGGGAAAGGCAAGGGCAAGGGCAAGGGGCGACCGCAGCCTAAACCGGCAGTTGATGAGGGGACATTGCCGCCCGAGGTCATCGAGGCGGAGGACCTCGACCTCGGAGGCGACAAGGACCTTGCAGCGGATGTCGATGACGGCGTTGCTGAGTCTGACGACGAGGCTCTGGACACGGATGAGGAGGAGGAGGATGACCTGCAACTGGAGGACACGGACAGTGAGTAATATTCGTAGGACGAGTGTGATTAGACGCTTACTCCAGCCCCCATGACCGTCCTGCCGCTATACTCTCTCCTCTCCCAGGACCAGCAGATGGCCGTCTTCAAGCCACCACCTGAGGGTCACCGTCTGGTGATTGTCGCCACCAACGTCGCCGAGACCTCTCTTACGATTCCCGGCGTGCGCTACGTCGTCGACAGCGGACGCGCCAAGGAGCGGCAGTACGACCACGCCTCGGGCGTGCAGACGTTCGCTGTGTCGTGGATCTCCAAGGCGTCCGCAGCGCAGCGAGCGGGTCGTGCCGGCCGTACCGGTCCAGGCCACTGCTACAGGCTCTACTCGTCCGCACTCTTCGAGGACCACATGCCAGCGTTCAGCGAGCCTGAGATTCTGCGCATGCCCATCGAGGGCGTCGTGCTGAACATGAAGGCGATGAACATCGACGCCGTCGTCAACTTCCCCTTCCCGACCCCTCCTGACAGGCAGGCACTGCGCCGCGCCGAGGCTCTCCTGCAACACTTGGGTGCGCTTGACCGACCAGCTCTGACCCGCATGGTCGCTGGTGTGCAGAAGGCCGGCAGCGCAGGCGGGCGGATCACGGACTTGGGCCGTGTCATGGCCGCATACCCCGTCACGCCCCGTTTCGCCAAGATGTTGGCCGTCGGGGCGGAGAACGGCTGCCTGCCGTTCGTGATTGCCATTGTTGCGGGCTTGAGCGTTGGCGATCCTTTCATCCACGAGAACGCCCTGGAGGCAGACTCGGACGAGGAGGGAGACGACTACGACCGCGCCGCCGAGCTGGCGAACATCAAGAGCGACTCGGTCCTCGCCAAGGAGAAGCGCAAGGACATACGCGCACGCTTCTTCAAGCGCCACGCGGCCTTCGACAGCGGCGAGAGCGACATGTTCAAGCTCCTGGCCGCGATCGGCGCGTACGAGCACAATCCGACGCAATCCTTCTGCAACGAATACTTCCTCCGCCCGAAGGCGATGCAGGAGATCCAACAGCTGCGCTCGCAGATCTCGCATATCGCCCAAATCCCCTTGGAGCGCATCACGCCGCCGACCGACAAGCAGCGCAAGATCCTGCGCCAAATCCTGACGGCCGGCTTCATCGACCAAGTGGCCGTCCTCGAGTCGCTCGTCTCGAAGAAGGGCTCGAGCGCACACGCTTCGGCGCGCGGCATCCCGTACCGCGCCATCGGCGTCCCCGAGCCCGTGTACCTCCATCCCTCGAGCGTGTTGTTCCACCACACGCCGCCCGACTTTGTCGTCTTCACTGACGTCGTGCGGACAGCGCGCGTGTGTCTCAAGGGCGTGACGAAGGTGCACGGCAGCTGGCTCGCGGTGCTGGGCAAGGACATGTGCACGTTCTCGAGGCCGCTCGAGACGCCTGGCATGAGGGCGAAGATGGGGCAGAAGGTCGGGAACGAGATGGAGCGCGAGGTCATTGTCGTGCCGCACTTTGGCGATTTGGGCGTCGACCTGCCTCCCGTCAAGAGGAAGCAGAGGCGGGAGGGCACGCGGTGGGTGACGCTTGAGGAGTAGGTGTGCGAGATGCTGAGGTGTACGTTAGTACCGGAGTCGGGAGGCGACAAGGGCCTTTTAGAATCGTTAGTCTCATTCAGCTGCATTGCATGTACACTTGAGTCCAAGAGTATACTACTCGCTTCGCGTCCGAGATCAATGGCTCTCGGTCTAGCAGTGGGGAGTGGCACCCATGGGCGACTTTACTCCAATTGCGAGATCGATAACTGAGTGCGCAATGAGTGCGCAATACAACCAATACAACCACGTTAAAGGTAAACCGGAAATGACTGTGATCTTGATTAGGAATCTGATAAGTCTATTCTCTCTTTCATTAACTTTTTTCCTTAACACCGCAACAGGAAATACTAAACGTTGAAATTACTGATACAGAGAACATTGAGATGAGAATTATCGTATCCCGCCAACACTTGTAGCCCTACACATCACGGCCTCAAGTCGTAGCTTCGCGAAAGATATAGCGATTTTGCGAGATCATTGTTGTTCGAAGATTGTCTCGTCACGTGATCTCACCGGACTAGGTGTCAAGTGAGTTGGGTGGCAGTTACACTTCTGTGCCATTGCGCGCTGCGCACAGCGAACTAGCTGAGACAGCGGCTGCAGTGTGCGGCCAAGCTTCAGGTCGGCGTCGCTCTTGTCAGGTGTGCCTCACCTCACCCAGCCGTAGGTGTGGTGTTCCTCCGCTGGTATGGAGCTGCTAGGAGTGTGCACCCCTCTGCCTTCCTTAGCCGTCGCTAACCAGACTCGGCTCGGCCACTCTGACCAACACCGTTGCCATGCCACTCGCGTAGCAGGTCTCTACTCGGAGCTGAAATGGCACACGCTCTGCTCTTCATCTATTGGAAACTTGCGGAGGGCCTTTGGTTTGCATTCCCCATAGAGTTACAGTCTTGGAAGTCCTTCATGAACATGATGTCGTCTTCTGAGATTGTAGACAAGGGATTTGGGCTGTTCAATATTCATTACTGCGAGACCGTCGAGAGCAAGAAATAAGCGTAATCACAGCAGCTAACATTGCGAAGGTGGCCAGCAGTGCGTGCGCTAGCTGAGCCTTCAACTAGGCAACTGGGTTAGAGGTGCCATCCTCCACGACACGACGTCAGTGTGTAGGTTCAGCGGGGGCGACGTTCCCCCTCCATGTCCACTACCACGTTCTCGAGCCCATCTTCATTCTCAATTCGGACTTTCTACTGCTATCTCGTTCTACAGTCCAAGCTTCCCTTACAGCCCCACAGCCTTGGCTGCCTCCAGGATCAGCTTCGTGACCGCCTTAGGCTTGCTCGCGAGGCTCGCGTGGCTGGCATCGAGCTCGATGATCTTCTTGGGCTTCATCCGCTCCGCCATCCGCTTCTCGTTCTCGGGGCTGATCATGTTGTCCTCCGTGGAAACCTGGTACCACACCGGCTTATCCTTCCACGCAGGCTTGGACACCTCGTTCCCAAACGTGCTGGCCAGCGGCGCCTTCTGGGTTACGGCCATGACGAAGCCCTCGTCCTTGGTCAGGTCCTGGCAGAACGACTCGTGGAACAGCTCGGGCTTGACCCAGAGATATCCCTTGTCGTCGGGCGCGAGGTTAGCGGCCGCCTTGGGCGGGTGCTCCTTCGTGATCCCGCCCGGGGACTCGCCGGCGTCGGGCGCGAACGCCGCGATGTACACCAGACCTGTAGCGTTAGAAGGGACAAACGAGGACGCACCCTTGACTTTGTCGTCGGTGCCCGCTTCCGTGATGACAGCGCCGCCGTAGCTGTGTCCCACGAGGAGGACGGGCGTCTTGGCGACGCTGATGGCCGTGCGCACGCGGTCGGCGTCCTCCTTCAGCGAGGTGAGCGGGACTTCGATGGCGTGGATGTCGTCGACAGAGTATCCAGCGGCCTTGAGCTCGAGGATCACTTTGGTCCAATGGGCCGCGCCGCCCCAGAAGCCGTGGACGAGGATGATGGACATGATTTATGTAGCTGGGTGGGAGGGTGGGGGAGTTGGGGAGAGATATGCATACAGCTTCAGCTTATAAGTACGGGAGAGGCCATGAGAACTGCCCCAACGACATGGCTAGTGACTCGGTGATAGCTGCGATGAGCGCATTGTACGGCATGTGCATACCGCGCGCTGTCCCGTGCCGTCCATCGCTTAATGAAAGTTGAGATCTAAGTTGACGTTACATGTTCTGGAAGCGATCGACAACGGGTGGGCAGCTCCGGCCTAGCCAGATTCCCACTCACCAGTCACCTATGCGGCTCAAGCCGAAGGCGATTATCGTGAGGCAAAGTAGCCGTGTCACGACGTTCCTACGCGACGTAGCTCAAGCAACAGCCACGAGGCAGCGAGCCTAAGCGACATGGTATGAGGAAGTCCAGACGTTGGTATGAGCACATTGCTTGTCAGTCTATACCCATGCCTCCGCCACGCACACGCTGCCACACCCGAACACATATCTGTCATGCATCGCCCTCTCCGTCTAATTACTAGCCATCCTAGCCCCCAACCGCTTAGAGCATAAAGGTAAGCGGCTGCTCCATGTACCCCTTGAACGCCTGGAGCCACTGGCTCCCGACCGCGCCGTCGACAGTCCGGTGGTCGCTCGACAGGGTAACGTTCATCACGTTGACGACCTTGAAGCCCTTCTCCTCCTCGGGTGCGGGGACGAGCTTCTGGGTGGTCGCTCCGATGGCGAGGATGCACGACTGGGGAGGGTTGATGATGGCGGTGAAGTGCGAGATGCCGTACATGCCGAGGTTGGAGATGGTGAACGAGCCGCCCTGGTACTCCTCGGGCTTGAGCTTGCCGTCGCGGGCCTTGGCGGCCAGCGCCTTGGTCTCGGCGCTGATGGAGGCAAGGCCCTTGGAGCCGGCGTCCTTGACGATGGGGGTGATGAGGCCTGTGGGGGTCGCGACGGCGACGGAGATGTCGGCCTTCTTGTAGCTGGGGTTAGCGAGGCCGAGCGAGCGAGGGCTGGAGGCATGGGGCGAGATCACAGACTGGCAAAATGGAAGCAACAACTCCGACGACACAAAGCCAAAGCTTGTGATCCCACCTGTCCCGTCCCATCCCCTCATCATATGCGCCAGTACTCACGTCCGGATCGAGTCACCCAACCACGCCGAGTTGGCCTCGGGCACGTCGCCGAGGGCAAGGCCAGCAGCCTTGACGATGAAGTCGTTGACCGAGAGCTTGGACTTGCCCTCGCTGGCCTTGTTGAACACCTGGCGGAGCTTGAGGAGACGGTCCATGTTGATCTCAACGGTGAGGTAGTAGTGGGGCACCTGCTGCTTGCTCTCGGTGAGGCGCTTGCCGATCACTTTCCGCATGTTGGACGTGGGGACGTCCTCGTACTCGGCAGCGGGCGCGGCAGCAGCGGCAGCGGCAGGGGCAGCGGCGGCAGCGCCGCCCTTAAAGCCCTCGACGTCGGCCTGGGGTCAGCGGGGTTTAGCGAGGGGCGGGGCTGAGCCCGAGCCGGTTCCTGTCGCCCGTCGTTTCCTTGAAGTCGCCGAACAACAATAACCGGCCGAGCTCCGACACTGCTTACCTTGGTGATGCGGCCCTCGGGGCCGGTACCCTTGACCTGGCCAAGAGGGATACCCTTCTCGAGCGCGATCTTGCGGGCGATGGGGGTGGCGAAGAACTGAGGCTTGTCACCACCGACCTCGACCTTCTTGGGAGCCGACTCCTTCTTGGCCTCCTGCGACTTGGGCTCCTGCACAACCTCCTTGGGCTCCTCCTTGGCCTCCTTGGTGGTCTCCGCCTCGTGGGGGTCCTCAGCAGGCTGCTGGTCAGCCTCAGCGGCGAGCTTGTCGGCTCCCGAGAGGTCGTCGCCCTCCTCGCCAATGATCGCGATGGTGCTTCCGACCGCAATGTTCTTGGACCCGTCGGCCTTCTGCCATTGTCAGCTTGACCCCTCGATGCTGCCACCGTGATCTGTAGTCACAATCGCAACTCACGATGATCTTGGCAAGCACACCGTCGTCCTGGGCCTCGACGTCAATGGTGGCCTTGTCCGTCTCGATCTCGAGGAGGACGTCGCCAGCAGCGAACTCCTCGCCCTCCTTCTTCTTCCAGGCAGCGATACCGCCCTCGGTCATGGTGGGAGACATGGCAGGCATCTTGAACCGCTCAAGGGCAGCGGCCGCGGCCGATGCATGCAGGTCTGGTGTGAGCAACGGCGCAGCGGCGAGCGAAGGGGCCGGGGGTGGGGCTGGCCAGCCAGACGTGATGGTCTATGCAGCTGGCGCGCACGGCGACGACGAGAGCGACGGATGCATGACGCGGTAAGGGGGCTGGACGCGGAGAGTGGAGGCGACAGCCGCAAAGCGTGCGGCAATGGGTCCCTCCCTCCTCTGCGCCCCGTCTTGCTCTCCTCCTCTCCGCTCGGCCTTGTGCATTCCATGCCCAAGGGAAGGTGTAGTAGATCAGAGTGTGAGGACGCGCGCCCGCCGTCGGGGGGACGAGTAGCCCCGCCGGTCGGACGTCACTCTGCCTCATGTCTTGCCGTGGTCCTGGCAAAATCTTGTGCACACTTACTGCGAGCATGGACGCGAGCGCTGGAGACGGCAGTGCGCCGCGCGACGTGGGCAAGGCGGAGCATCGTTTGCTGCTGCTATTTGATGGTGGTAAAGGGTAGTTAGTTCGTAGTGAGATGTCGACGAAGCAAGTAAGGCAGGTGACTGGCATTGTGGGTTTGCATCCATCCTCTCTGGGTCGTTGGGGCGATTTGGGTGGGACGGCGTGGGCCCAGAAGGAAGGCAGCCATGCAGCCAGACGGAACGGCCGGGCTGGGGCGGCAAAGGGGTGCCGCATGACTTCACCGTACAAGTCCAAATTGCCGCGCCGGGCCGTCAACCCCGCTCAGCCCTTGCCGCCGGCAACCCATACAACGTGGGGAATAACTTAGACCTCTACCCACTACTCCCAGGGAGGAAACGCCGGATGTGGCACTAGGCAAAGAACCACGCGGAGAAGCTATCACGGAGATGCGGCTTGTTATTAATTGGAATGCATGCGCTGGTCATTGTCAAGAGGTGCACTAATACAGCGTGAGGGATCTAGGCGTCATGTGCTCCGGGCTGTAGTAGTATCATCTGGGTGCGCATTGATCATTGGCGCACATCGCTTTCGGGAGCTCAAAGTGGGAAGACTGATTGCCGCTCTGTACCGAGGGGAACGGCGGCATTCAAGAGCCCAGAGCTTTGACTGTATGGGCAACTCGCTAACACGTTTAAATGCTCTTTGAAGGTCGACAGCCTTCACTATGCCGCTTGGACATTTGCTGATTCTGATACTACTAAGAGAGGAAGAGAGATCAAATACCACGGCCTCGCCCCATCCTCATCCAGGGATTGATATGCGGTTGGAATGGAGCGGAATGCTCATGTTGACTGTGACGAGCCACGTCGCTCCACTAGGCTGACTGTTGCACAGATAGGATGAGAGTGAAAGGCTGCTCTAGCTGCACACGGGCATAGCATCAGCGAAAGCAGCTGCACTGGAGCCGCAGACAGCGCCCCAAGCGTTCAACGTCGGTGTGGTGGCTTCTAGAGTGGTCCCACCAAAGATGCTTCCTCGCCCCCGTCTAGGACCGCCTTCGAGTCGCATCCTAGCTCAGCCCAGTAGCCCGAGTTGATGGTGCTCTCAGCGTCACTCTCTCTCCTCCTTCGCGTTAGATATGAAGCACAGACATGCATGGAGCAGCACCGTCATATCCCAGCCCTTATCATGAGCAGACCACGACGGAATCAAATCACCCGCGTCAAGAAGTTTGTGGGTGGAGGCCCTCCACCATCAACATCCACCTCCTACACCACCACTCAACCCACTCTACAACCATGACAACATCACAAGCACCCCTCCTGCTCCCCGGGCAGCCTCTACCCGCCTCCTTCAACACGACCCCGCTCCCCCAATGCGGCGCCGGGTGCTACGAGCACGAGGGGCGCATCCTCGCAAGTGTAGTCGGCAGGCCAGTGCGCGACGGCTCGGTGCGTCCTCCTCCGTCCTTCCTCAGCTCCTTCGCCTTGCCCTTCGATGTCAGCTGACGCCAGATCGTGAATGTGGTGGGGAAGCATGACGCCGGGGCCGTCCCCGATATCGGCGCGGTCGTCACTGGACAAGTAAGCTCGACTACGCACGACGCACGAGCTTGAGCTGACAGCAGGTGTCCCGCCTATCCCCGCAGCTCGCGCACATCACGATCCAGATCGTCAACGACCGTCCCGTCGCCGAGTCGACCGAGGAGATCACGGGCGTTGTGCGCGTCGCCGACATTCGGTGAGCCAACTCCAAGTCTTAGCACTTTGGCTGACCGCAGATTGACCGAGCGCGACAAGGTGCGCATGGGCGAGTGCTTCCGCCTGGGGGATATTGTCAAGGCCAAGGTTTTGTCGCTGGGCGATGCACGGAGCTACTACCTGTCCACAGCGGCGAACGAGCTTGGTGTGGTGTACGCGACTTCTGAGGATGGTGAGTTTGTCGAACGTAGCTGGAACTGACGCGCAGGCAACCCGCTCCTGCCGATCTCGTATCAGGAGATGGAGGATCCCGTCACTGGCAGGACGGAGCGGCGCAAGGTCGCCAAGCCTGAGGGTGTGTGAGCGCGCTCTGCGAAGAGGGCGGTTGCTTAGCGAGAGGAATGCTGCTCAGCGAAGGGAGAGCAGGGGACAGAAGGACCAGATTGAAGAAGGATACCGGCTCGCATGCATCTGTACATTAGGCTTGGCTGTGGATCTCCTCCTGCTCATTATAGCCCGCCTGCAAGCGATTCCGCCCAGTGCTGACCTGCGCCGTAGTCGTCGCAGGCCGCGGCTGTGCTCGTTCGCTTGATCGCTTGCCGCGCTTGCCTCTGCCCGCCGCGTCGCCACGTGTCATCATTGCACCTGAGCCGTGCCTGAACTTCCACGACACGGTCCGTACCCAACTCTCGCCTGACTCCATCTTTCACGCCTACAACTTCACTCCCACACCCCCTCCTCTCCTCCCTCCTAGCCTTCGGCACTCGGGCACCATGTCCCTCTCCGCCCCCCAGCAGCGGCGCGGACGGCAGTCCCCGCCGCCCACCCTCGCCACCGCCACCGGCCACGGCCCGCTGAGCGGCCCCTCCAACCTCCCGCCCAACGCGCGCGCCGAGGTGACGCACGCAACAGCAACAGCAACAGCGACGCGCCCCGAGTCGGACGCAGATGCCAAGCTGCGTCTCCGCGACGGGCTCGGGCCCGCCTCGCCGGTACCGTTCGGCGGGAGGCGGGGCGGGCGCGCGGGCGCCATGCTCGGCCTGAGGCGGCGCGAGTGGATCATCCTCGGTGCTGTAACGGTTGTGGCGTGCTTTGTCCGGTTGTGGAACCTTGCGCACCCTTCTAGTGTTGTGTGAGTTGTTGCGGAGCCGATCTGTCCAACGAGACGATCAGGTTGGCTAGCGCGTCGGTGCAGCATACTACGAGCCTGTCCCACGCTGCCTATTGACCTGTGTGAGCGCCCGCTGACCCCAGCTTCGACGAGGTCCACTTCGGCGGCTTCGCGGCAAAGTACATCCGCCGCCGCTACTTTATGGACGTACACCCCCCACTCGCCAAGCTCCTCGTCACATTGTCCGCGTGGCTCGGCCGCTTCGACGGCCAGTTCGACTTCAAGGACATCGGCAAGTGAGTCGAGATCCCTTCTCACAGCCTCTGCTAACCAGTAGGGACTACCTCGAGCCCCGCGTGCCGTACGTTATCATGCGCGCCTTCCCCGCCATCTTCGGCCTCGCCGTCGTCCCCCTCACATTCCTTACTCTGATTTCGCTGCGTCTCTCACTCGCCTCGGCCATCCTCGGTGCGGTGCTGGTCACCTTTGAGAACGCCCTCATTACACAGTCGCGCCTGATCCTCCTCGACTCGTACCTCGTCTTCTTCACCGCACTCACCATCTTCTTCTGGGTGCGCTTCTCGAACGACGACTCGGAGGGGCGCGCATTCACCAAGTCGTGGTGGCGCAACCTCGCCTTCAGCGGCGCGGCCCTTGGCGCCGTCGCGTCGTGCAAGTGGGTCGGCCTGTTCACCATTGCCACCGTCGGCCTCGGCACGATCAGACAGCTGTGGCTCTTGCTCGGCAACCTCAAGGTCACGCCGCGCATGTGGGCTCGCCACTTTGCCGCGCGCACGCTGTGCCTCATCATCCTCCCCTGCCTGATCTACATGACCACCTTTGGGATCCACTTCTGGATCCTAGACCAGTCTGGCGATGGCGACGGGTTCATGAGCTCCGAGTTCCAGCACACCCTCGACGGACACGGAATGGACGACACCTTCGCGGACGTTGGCTACGGCTCGCTCATCACCATCAGACACGTCAACACGCAGGGCGGGTACCTCCACTCGCATGCGCACGCCTACCCCGGCGGCTCGAAGCAGCAGCAGATTACTCTCTACCCGCACAAGGACGAGAACAACGTGTGGCGCATCGTCAACGCGTCGGCAGAGGGCGCGCCAGCCTCGTACCCCTGGGACGAGCTGCCGCTCGAGTACGTCCTCTCCGGCAACAAGGTGCGTCTCGAGCACGTCGAGACCGAGAAGCGTCTGCACTCGCACGACGTGCGCCCGCCGGTCTCCGAGGTCGACTTCCAGAACGAGGTCTCGGGCTATGGCTTCCCCGGCTTTGCCGGCGACGCTAACGACGACTTTATCGTTGAGATTGTCAAGGAGACGCGCGGACGTGATCGGCAGGCACGCCACCGTCTGCGTACCCTGCGCACCCAGTTCCGTCTGCGGCACGCCATGACTGGCTGCTACCTGTTCTCGCACAAGGTCAAGCTCCCCGAGTGGGGCTTTGAGCAGCAGGAGGTGACGTGCAACAAGAACCCGACGTGGGACAACTCGCTGTGGTACATTGAGACGAATGCGCATGCGCAGTGTGAGTGTAATCTGCGCTAGCGAGTGCTGATGGCAGTGCCGCCCGATGCCGAGCGCGTCAACTACCTCAAGCCGAGCTTTGTTAGCAAGTTCCTTGAGCTGCAGGGCGTCATGTGGAGAACGAATGCGGGTCTTACCGACCGTCACGCGTACGACTCGCGCCCGCAGCACTGGCCATGGCTCCGCCGCGGTATTGTAAGTGCATTGCGCTGTACCACGCTGACATCAGAACTTCTGGGTCCAGGACCACCGCCAGGTATACCTCGTCGGCAACCCGCTGATCTGGTGGAGCTCGACTGCCGCCATCGCGATGTACCTCGCCTTCCGCGGTCTCCTCATCCTGCGCGCCAAGCGCGGCTACCGCGACCTGTACCAGGCGAAGATTGCCTTCTACGACGAGGTGTGCGGTTTCCTCGTGATGGGCTGGGCGCTCCACTACCTCCCCTTCTTCCTCATGCAGCGCCAGCTGTTCCTGCACCACTACCTCCCGGCGCTGTGGTTTGCGATTCTGCTGTTCTGCACCGTGTTCGACTACTTCACCTCGCGCATCCGTCCCCGCGCGCGCTTCCAGCTTGCCGTGGCCGTCATCGTCCTTGCCCTGTGGTCGTGGCACTACTTCAGCCCGCTCACGTACGCCAGTCCCTGGACCAAGCGCAAGTGCGAGGACGCCAAGTGGCTCAAGACGTGGGACTTCAGCTGGTGCGTGGCGTGTCTTCGTTACTTCCAACACCATCCCCTCTTACGCCGCTAACACACAGCGCCGACTTCCGCGACTCGATGCACCAGTACTACGACCAGAGCGCCGTGCAGAAGCCGGTGCACTCGGTGTACCTCGACCCGCAGGCGCCGGACGCCGCGACGACGACGCTGGTCGAGGAGGTCCCCGAGCCGATCAAGAACGTCTTCGACCAGGGCGACGACGCCGCGCAGGAGGAGAAGACGATGGGCCTGGGCCCCAACAACGAGGTGAAGATGCAGGAGTCGACGCAGGCCGCCGTTCCGCCAGTACACGCAGGCCACGACGACAAGGAGCCGGCGCCGATCCCGGCCGACGACCGCGCGCCGTCGGCCTCGACGCGGGCGCGCTCGAAGTGACCGGCGCGGCGCACGACGAGGGCGGGTGGCACGGCGGCGCCAACGAGGACGCGCCGAAGGAGCACGAGCCCGAGACGCCCAAGGCGCCCGTCGGCGCCAAGGTCGATGTGCCCGTGCTCGACCTGGACGACGAGGCGAAGCGGTTGGCGGACGAGGCGTTACGCGGCGCCGAGGAGGCGTGAGCGAGTGGCGCAGCCACGAGCGAGCTTAGAGGTGTCTCTGTTGAATTTAGCCGATGACTCTCCGCCATCCGTGACCACGACCAGCACGATCTAGGCTCCGTAGCCGCTCAGACCGGATGTATTCATAGCTTTGCGTGGGGGGCGGGAGCGAGTATCAGTCGTCTGGACTAGCCGACTACCAGTAGCTGTTAGTCGGCGGTGTGACGTTAGATTAGCGATATCGCGAGGCGCGCCGCTGCATGGCGCAAGACGGCGGTACTGGCAGATATCTACGCTCGCGGGCTCAGATATATGAGGTTGTAGGAATCGTACTCACCATCAGCGGTTAGTCGTTGGCGGCCATTCCCATCGACGTTCAACGTCGTCGCTAAAGCGGCCTGGTGGACGGAGGAAGTCTGACAGCCGACAGTTGGGCACCTCAAAGCGTGCATCCGCGCCCAACCCGCGCTGCTATCCTTACCGCCCTCTGCTTGCTCGATCGCGCCCACTCGATTCAGTCTCACTCGGACGAGCCGCGATGAGCACACTGCCGTACGTCCCGTCGCTACACTTCATCGCCTCCCCCGCCGCTGTCTCCCCCACGCATCGCTCTCTCCATGCTTGCACCTTCCATGCCCAGCCTCCCTCCATGCCTGCCCGCCCAGGCAGCGTAGTCGAAACAACATGCATGTGGCTGTGGATATGAATAATGACTAGACGACACGCCCGGTCGGTCGGGCGCTATTTGTGCTCAAGTTGCTCAAGTGATCAAGTGCGAGTGCGGTGGTCAGGGGAACAAGGGAACAGAACAAGGGTCGTGCTAATGTGCTAAATGCGGCGAGCTGGTCGGCCAGGCTGAGACGATCCAGCACTTAAGTCGAGATGCTCAGCTTGGACACGGCCTCGGCGACCGACTTGTGGTGCTCGGCCATCGAGCCCGCCGCTGCGCCCGGTGCGCTCCTCGCGCCGGCGCCGAGGCCGTTAACGCCCGCGCCCGAGGCAGCGGCCTGGCGCTGTGGCGTCGACGCACCTGGCGTCGGCGTGCCCGCCCCACTGCCGCCACTGCTCGAGCTCGCGGCACTCCCGTTCAGCGCGGGCTGGACGTTCTTGATCCACGCGCCCATCGCGCCGAGGAAGCCCTCGTGGCGGAGGAAACACGCGCGCATCGTCCCCTTGGACCAGAAGCGGATGGCGTACGACAGCGTCGAGATGGTCGCTGCGTGTCCCCGGATAAAGCAGCCAGAGAAGAAGACGCGGTCGAGACCGTACTTGGCCGCGTTCATGTAGGCGATGTGCCCGATGTTGTTGCTGATCGCGTACAGGAGCGAGCGCGCAATGTCTTCTTGCCGGAACGACTTCTTGCGGTTGGCGTTGTTCGAGCCGTGCTTGAACACCTTGCCGAACGACGACGCGATGGTGCTGCTCTTCAGCCCGATCTTGCCGTAGTCGGTGCCGTAGATGTCGCCGACGAGCATGTCGACAGCGCTGTTGTCGCCTTGTTCGGAGAGGAGAAGCATCTCGTCGAACGTGCTCGCGTCGGTCAGGAGGGAGAGGAGGCCCCAGAGCGTTCCGCCGCCAAGCGATGTACCCGACACACGCTCATAGCTTCCGTCCTCGTCGACCTTGACGATCGACACGCCCGAGCCGATGTTGACCACGAGGCAGGGGAACACGGGCGTCTCGTCGCCTTCTGGTGCAAACGTCACCTGGTAGGCAGGTGGTGTTGGCGATGGGCGAGGCAGCTCGGCAGGCGGGATTGTCCGCGGGCCTTCTGGGTGTGAGACCTTGTAGACCAGTTCTTCAGAGAACCAGAAGACTTCCTCGGGTACACGGGCTGCGAAACCGAGACCCAAAATCAAACACTCCATCTCCTCCTCGCGCGTCACCTCGACGCCGAGCTCGCGCGACAGCTCATCGTAGAACTTGTGCGCGCCGCCACCGGTCGCCATGACCTTGACCATCGACCTCATGCGGTCGATAGACACGCGGTTGGCCTTGGCCGACTCGGCGATCAGGTCCTTGAGGAATGCGATGAGCTCGTCGACACAGGCCGTCTCGAAGCGCGCAAAGTTGACCAGGCCGCCGGGCAGAGGGTCCGGCAACGACCCTCTCCTCCAGCGTGGGTCTCTGCTCCACCGCCGTCCTCCTCCCCTTCCGCGCCTAGGTGGGCTCCGCTCTCTAACCTCGGAGAGAATGCCCGGTGTTAATGCGCCATTGACGACGGGTCTGAGTCGCTCGGGTGTTCCGTCGAGGAGGATCGAGTTCTCGGGCGAGGGCGTGGGGAGGTGCGTGGATGATGACCCCGGGGACGTGAGGGTCTCGGAGGGGGCGAGGAAGGGGGAGGATGGGGCGGGGGGAGAGGAGGAGAAGGGCTGGGAGGAGCGGGTGAAGTAGACGACCTTGGCGAGGGAGCCGCCGATGTCGATCGCGATGTGGGAGACGGGCTCGATGTAGTGCGGGAGGTAGATGCCTCGGGAGTCGCGGGTCTGGGGTCAGCGCGAAGAACGAGCGCAAGCCGTGAGCGCGACAGCGCGAACGGCGAGCGTGAAAGAAGGGGAGCGGGGATATAGCATAAGACGGCGAGGCGGAGGGGGGCGCGATAGCAAAGAGACGGCACCACGTCAAGTGGAGCAGTGAAGTCCCAAGATAAGACTGTGGATAACCCCCTCCTGCCTCGCGCTTGCACGGCGAGCACCAGCAGCTGCAGACAGAACGAACGTCAAGAGAGGCAAGCTCGATGACGTTCAGGCCCCAGCTCAAGAAGCCTCGTCTCGCTCCTAGTCCGCAGGTCGTAGGCCCGACTAGTCGGACGGCTGTCGAGTCCTGTCCACAGACTCTATGGCTAGAGACCGCCTCGCCAGTGTGGACCCCATCCCCGCTCAAACCTCCCTGCTGGCAGCCTCCCGGATACCTCTCGCGACAGCGATGTCCGACACCTAACCCAGGCCGGGCCAGCCTCATCCTACCTCCCCCTCCCGGTCCTCGGTCCCGCCCTCCTACCACCGTCGCTCCTCGCCTCACTCCTCGCTCCTCCCCACTCTGCACACTTCACTTGCGAGACTCACCGCCGGGCTCTCCTCCTGCACGATCTGCGCGCCCGTCGTGTCGACGGCAATACGCCGGGCCTGGGGAATCGAGATGTCCGGGAGGGACATGGCGGGCGGGTGGGCGGGCGTGAAGGGAGGAAGTCGGGAGGAGGGAGAGGGCGAGGTCGATAGTCGAAGAGAAGTCCACTCGAGAACTTAAGTCGGACGCGGTCTATCTCGGCGGACGGCGCTCGTTACACTAGTCGAAGATCGAGATCGGGCGCTGTTCACGAGCGCTTCACGAGCGCGATAAGCAAGACTAGCTAGTAGTTCTGCGCTGATGCGTTCGACGTAGATGCAGCCAGAAAGTCGCGGGAGCAGCGTTGAGCGCTCGAGAGTTGAGGATACTCCGTCGGCCGCCTGTTTGCTTGCTTGCTTGCCTGCTTGCCTTGAGTGGGTGTCAGCGCTCGCGTGGAAATTGCTCGACGCATGACTCACCTAATAGCGCTCGAGCGTGTTGCGCTGGGATGGAGCTCGAGCCGGAATAAAGCGAGCCGGGGAGTAAAGTGAAGTAAAGTAAGTCGAGAAGAGGAGCTCGGGCCGTGGGATGGATGAGGGAGGGAGGCGCTGGTCGTACGAGCCTGAACCCTGCGACGTTCGACGTTGACGTTCGATGATGGGTCGATGGCGCTGTCGTCGGCGTCGTCGTCGCCGGCGTATGCTAACGAGGGAGTAATGAGCGAAGAGAAAGTAGACGATACTGGTCTCGGCGTTCGGTCTGGTCGTGGTGGATTCCCGCTGCTCGACGAGACGAGACGTGCTGAGCAAGAGGTCCGGTCGTATCGCTAGCCGGGCGCAAGAGGCTGACATAGGACTTTGGGTGGGGCTGGGCGGCGGCAAATGTGGCTGACAAATGGTCCTCCGTCGAGCGAATTAGGATAATCTTAACTTACATTAGAACTGGGCTAGCTAAGGGTAATTGGAAATGTTATTATTGGGTCGTCGGACATTCGGGGATGGGGGCGTGTCAGGCTCATCCGCCCGATGGGGAAGTGTCAGGGCTGCTAGCAGGACCTCGGTGTGTCCTGCAGGAGCACATGCAGGAGCAGGACAGGATGAAGGAGAGGACGCAAAGTCTGATCGAGGCGTCGGGCGAGGCGTCGGGCGAGGCGTCGGGCGGGGCGTCGAGCAGGCCGCCGCGTGCCTACACTCGTACAACTGGTCAGAGCCCAAACTCGGAGGCTGCTCGGCCTGGCTAGACTAAAGAAGAGCCGAGCTCGCCAGTCGCCAGCTGCATACCGAGCCTACAGAGTGCAGCCAATGCCCGCACAATCGGCGGTCGATTGTGGATCGTGGACCTTGGACCTGGGGCCGCGTCTGCCCCGCACCATCCCGCTTTGCGGTGGCCCCTCCTTGCCAGCTATGCTGTCCAGCTGCCCAACTGTGGTGCATGCGATGTGCAGCCTCTATTGTGGAGAGGGTGAATTCGGAGGTCCGGTGGTCGCTATCTTCCTGCTTGTGCTTGAGGTCCTCACACGACCATGGCAACATTACTTACGGCCGAGGGTATCGCCGGGTATACACTGTCCGTATCTGCCCACTGTCGGTATCCGGCTCCATGCCAGTATCCCTGCCCACAGCTGCCCACCAAGTACCCACCGGTACACGGCACCGGCAGTCTAGACCGGCACGATAGGACGAGTGGGCCGGCGCAGCGCGGTATGTAAAGTATAATCCGTTTGTCAGCGGCCTCCATCCGGCGGCGACCGGCGCGACCGCATCGGCCATGTCCGCGGACAAGGGAGAAGAAAAGAACTCGCATTAAGTACGTAGAAGTTAGGTACAGAAGTATGCCGTCACATGCCATGCCACATTGTCGTTCGCGTCGTCGACATAGATCGATCAGTCGTAGATCAGGAGAGGGAGGATGCGCTCTTGCTGTGTGTTAGCGGTGTCTCACTGTTTCCAGGCGTCGGCTGGCACTGATGCCCAGCGCCGACAGTGGATGGGCACGATCGCACCCACACCGCCCAGCGCTGACGCGCTGTGCTGCGTACTCACGTTAAACAGGAAGTTATTCGCCATGTCCTCGGCCTCAAGGAAGCGCGTAGGGTAGACGACGAGATGGCCCCGCGTCTCATTCAGCAGCGCCTCCATCTCCTCCATCTCCCACTGCTCCCACGCGTCGTTCTCGCCCGACGGCTTGCGCTCGCCGGCGTCCGACCCGCGGCCGCCCGCGCCCAGCGTGCCGCCGCTGCCGCCTCCCCCCTTCTCCCCTCCACCAACCGCGCCTCCACCACCGCCACCTACACCAGTACCACCCGCAGGCACACCCGCGGACGACGCGGCTGGCGCGTCGCCCTTGTCGTCCCCGCCGCCGACACTGCCCAACGCCGAGCGCACGGTGCCCGCCGCCGCCGCCAAGTTACTCGCCGGCCCCGTCGTGCCCCACCGCCCCTGCATCGAGCCGTCGGACGCCACGCCCGTGTCCGGCACATCCGACTTGGTACCCGCCGGCCCGACGGTGCCGCCGCCCGACCCGCCTTGGTCGTGCGTGACCTTGGTTCCCGTCCCGCCCTCCTGCGGCGGCGCGACCTCGGTCCGCCCAAACTTGTCCATGTGGTTCGCGAACGCCTTGTACTGCGCCCACGTCGTCACGAGGTCGTCAGGGATGCAGCGGAACACCTTGCGGAAGATCTGCGTGTTGTGCACCGCCACAGCCACCCACATGTCATTCCAGAAGTGGTCGTCGAGCGGGTCGTGGAAGCGGTTCGGGTCGATCACCGGCGTCGGCGTCGGCATGTTCCACGGGCTCGCGCCGGGCTTGTCGTAGTTGAGGTGCTTGCGCAGCACCCGGCGCGCCTTGACGGCGTCCTGCTCCTCCTCGTTGCCGACCGAACCAAGGCGCGGCACCTTGTCGTCGCCGGGCACGGCGTCGGCTGGCTCGCCGTACATCTCCCGACGCGGGCGCTCATTCACAGCCACCTCGTCGTCCGGCTGCACTGTCGCCTGTTTCGGGCTGTCCTCGTCGTCGGCAATGTCCTGCAGCGCGCGGCCGTGCGCCTTCTGCTCAGCCGGGCGACGCGCCGCAATGGTCCGCTCCTCAAGCGTCGGCACCACGGACGACGCAAAGCCAGCCACAACGTTGCCGTCCGGCCCAACGTCCTGGCGCTCGCTCGTGTCGCCCGTCGGCCCACCACCAGGGCCCAGATCCGGCTCGCTCGTGCTCTCAGTAAGCTTGCCCTCGGCCGTGGCGACAGGGTGCCTGACCTTCTCTGCCGCGCGGTGCATGTCGCTCCGGATGTTCTCGCCGATACCCTTGCCGATGCCGTGCACCGCCGTCGACATGGTCATTCTGAGCCGCTGCCCGGCGGTGCTCCTCTTGATCCGGGTCACGCCGCGGCCTTGCTTGCGCTCGTCCTGCTCGTTGTCGGGATCCCACATCGCAATATCCTCGGCGCCAGCCAGAGGCTTGCGGAGCATGAGCTCGTCCTCCTCGACCGCGTCGACGTCGACGCCAATGTGCTCGCGCATGAGCCGCATACGCAGGGTGTGGGCGTAGCGGCCGACCTTGAACGGCTTGCCGGCCATGGTACCGTCGATCATGTCCGTGTCGCGCACGACTGAGATGAGCTCAGAGTCGCGGTCACCGCGCTGCGAGCGCTCGTTGATGTTCGCCGAGCCACAGAGCACAAGACGGTCGTCGACAATCATCGTCTTGCCGTGGATGTACACTTGCTCCGTCGCGAGAGCGCCCGACTCGAACTTGGCCCAGCCGCGGAGCGAGAAGAAGGAAATGTAGTCATCCGGGTTGATGCCCTCCTTGCGCAGGCGCGAGAAGATTGAGTGCGTACCGCGGCAAATGGTGCGGTTCTGGCACTCGAGGATGAGGCGCACCGAACTCGCCTCGGTGGAGTCGACGGGGTGGGTGTAGCCGGGCAGGAGAGGTATAACGACACACGCGCGCCACTTCTCTCCAGCCTTGTGCGCGCGGATGATGCGCGAGACGATGGCGTCGCCGATGCGGTTCTCAATCGGCGTGCCGTCCACGATTGTCGACGTGATGAAGAACTGGTTCTCAATGTACACAAAGTGCTCCGAGAGCTGGATGGCTGATGTCAGCGGAGTCCTGGTGTCAAGACTTACACTTGATGTAGGCGTTCTGCACAGAATGCTCAATCTTGGTCATCGTGCCCATCGACCACGGGCCGACAGAGCGGCAGATCTGCACCTCGCACGTGCCCTGCAGCCCCAAGTCCTTGAGCTCGCGCTCGGTAAAGTCCGCGGGCGGGAGGAGGAACGGCATCTTGCGGGTGTGGTTCTTGATGCGGAGGAGGTAGTTCCAGCGCTGGATGAAGTGGCGGCAGAGGTCGCGCGCGGGCTGGCCGACGAGCGACAGTCCGACGTCGTGCCACGGCATGCGCGGCGTCTTGTGCCGGTCGACAGTGTCCTCGAACGGCTTCTCGAGCTCGCTGAACTCGGCCACGCGCTCGTTAGCGTAGTCCTTGCCGCGCCAAACTGGGCCGTTCGGCCCGCTCGGCTCGGTAAAGTCCTCGTCGGTGAGGATGTGCTGGCTCGTGTCCCAGCGTCCGTAGCACAGGTCCAGGCCGCCCATGAACGCAATCGTCTCGTCGACGACGCACATCTTCTCGTGGTGCGACCAGTAGAATGTGCCGTTGGGCAGGTGCGACGGCGACCGCTGCATCATGATGTTGGGGTGAAGTCCTGTGAGCGTTGCCTTGACGTACTGACTCGCCACGGGGGTTGCCTTGGCCAACACCTCGTTGTAGATGATGATGAAGATGCGCACGCCCTCCTCAGCCTTGCGCTTCAGCAGGTTGTCGAGGCGGTACCTCTCGTCGCCGGGGCGGCGGAGGTACATCTCGGGCGAGATCCACCAGTCGTGGATGTAGATGCGCGACTTGGCCATGTTGATCGCGCGGCTCAGGTTCCAGAAGTAGTCGCGGCCATCGACCATCCACTGCGCGGACACGTTGACGCGGATAGGCGCGAACGAGTCGAAGCGATTGCGCCCGGCCCATATACACTGCATGGCGACGCGCTCCATCGACACGATGAACTGGTGCATCAAGCGCTGATGTTAGCTAAGCCTCGGGTCGTTACAGCTCACGGCATTCTTCGCCTGCAGCTTGAGACGGCGCTGCGCGTTGGAGATGTAGAAGGTGTGCTGCGACGCGTTCTTGTTGCCCTCGTCGTTGTGCATCTCCTGCACATCTGGCTCTTCGTTGGCATGGTTGTTGTGGCTGGAGCTGTCAGCAGGTTCATGCAAGCGACGCACGATGAGTTGGAGAGAAGGTGTAGGCCTTTACGGTAAGCGCGCTTGGGCCGCTCAATGGTAAAGTCTGTGTCAATGAGGAAGACATCGTAGATGTCGGTCTCGGCCGGGCCGTTCGTCGCGACGCAGTACGACTCGCGCACGATGAACCACTTGGGCGAGCGGTGCGCCTTCCACTTGGTCGGCAGGAGACCAGGCTGGTTGCTCTTCCGGCTGACCTGGTAGCTCGGCAGCTTGAGGAAACCGGCCTTGCCTTGGAACCCACCGCGCGGGGCCAGCGCCACTGTCAAGGCGGAGAGCTCAAAGAAGACACACAGGCGCGTCGACTCGGGACGGAACATGACGGCACGGATGAGGTCGATGAGGTACTGCTGGAGAAGATCGCGGTTGGCTGGGCCGGAGTCCTGGCGCTTGGGCTGGTACTGTGGCTGCCGGTCGGAGCCTTCGGCCTTCTCCAACTGGTGCTGCAGCTCGTCCCCAGCCTTCTCCAGCACGGTACGGGTGTCGCGGGCCCAGAGTGGCAGAGCTGGCATTAGATGGGTTGGACAGGGCGGTACTCACCATTACGCGGGAAGTCAGGGATGTGGACATGGCGCGTGTTACTGCCAATGACGCGGTGGCTCAGGTTGGCCTTTTTGTAGTGGGCGTGGAGGGCGAGGAAGTCACGGATGTCGTGGTAGACAACCCACTTGATGGCTCCGTCGCCGTACTCGCATTCGATCTTGTACAGCTCGCGGCCAGTGTTGCGATTCCCCGCTCTCACATTCACCGAGTCGCCGATGCGGAAGCGCAGGTTTCCAAGAAGCACAGGAACGGCACGGTGGCCCTCCTCGTCGCGGTCGAGCCATGTCTTGAGGATCATCACTGGCAACGTACCGGCGAGCATCTCGTTCGTCATGGATGGCACGCCGACGTCGACCTTGGCCGGGGTGTTGTGCTGCTTGCCGCCGCGCCTGAACTGGTTGATGAGCTTGCGGCGGCCGCCCCTGGGCGTCGAGTCGCCCGGCTGGTGCTGTGTCGACGACGACGGCTCCCCTGGGGATGGTCGCATCGATCCCGTCCCAGATCCGGTGAAGCGCTTCTTGAGCTTTGGCTTCTTGGGCAGGGCGGACGGGTCGGCCCTGGCGCCGACGGCTGTGCGCCAGTGTCCATCTGGCCGAGAGTCGTTGTCGAGATCCACCCACCCAGCGTCGTCCTGCGGAGGGCGGCGGCCTATACCATGTGCAGCGAACTCGGAGTCCAGCTCGTTCTGGTTGATCTGGGCGACACCATCTGGCGTGTCAAGACCGCTGGCAGGTGTCTGCACGACCTCGTTCTCGCCGTACGGCGTGACAGCCAAGCGCTCCTTGCCGGGGACGCCCAGCTCGTTCGTGACACTGTGATACTGGGGATGTGTTTCAGAATCTGTACCCGCACAGCAAAGGAAGCCAAACCTACCTGGATATGGACAACGCGGGGATTGAGCTCGATCTCGTTGCGTGGGCCCGGCGGCTCCTCAGGCTTGACGCCGGGGAGGGCGACGGTCTTGCGGCCCAACTCGTCGAGTTCGCGCGGCGCCGTGTCCGTGTGCATGAGAGCCTTTGGCTCGCCGTGTGCGAATTGTGGCCTCACGGGCGTCTCGTCGTCACCCTGTCCCTCGACGATGTCGGGTGAAAGGCGCTCCTCGTGCTGCCCCGGGCCAGAACCAGTCGGGCCCTCCTGCTCGCCCACGCCTGTGGGGCTGGCAAACGGCTCGCCGCGGGCTGCATCGGGCAGATCGTGCTCGTGCGCACGGCCGTCTGCGCCGTGCTCGTACTCTGGCCGCTCAAAGTATCCCTGTTTGCTAACGTACGCCGTTGCGCCGGGGCTGTAGGCGTTGGCGCCGCGAGCGTCCCCGTTGCCGGTGCCGTTGTGGATCTCGTCGCCGCCGTCCTCGGCCGTGACTGCGTCCTCGCTTCTATGCGAGCTTATGTCGGATGGCGGGGCGCGCTGGTAGATGTGGTGGCGGCGGTGTGCGTGGCCGTTGCCCTTTGCTGGGTCCCCGTTGCTGCTGGCGTGCCCGTGCCCATTGGCGTTGGTATTGGCATTGCTGCTCACGAGGTTCTTCTTTAACCCTGTCTCGGGGATAGCGGTCGTCGTCTGGTCGGCGTGTGTCCCGATGTTGGAGAGTTCGGTCGAGACGTTGAACTTGAAGTCGGCGGCTTCGTCGTCGAGCGTCTGGACGAGGGACTTGATGTGCTCATCGTCTGCGAGGGCTGAGGGGAGGGGGGAGGATTCGAGTGGTGGAGACAGGCGGTCTATTGATTCGACCATCGTTGTCTAGGCGCGGCGAAGAAGCGCCCGAAGTGTGTGGAAGGGGAGGGGGTGCGTGGCCAAGGCCGAGGCTAGGTGAACGTGTCGGAGGCCCACGCTTCGTCGGTGTGGAGGAGTCGGCAGATGGGAAGGAGAGACTGATAATGACAACTGGTAGGAAGGAGGGTGAAAGGAGAAGAGAACTCGTCGTCGGGTGGCGCGAGAGTGGTGTAGTTGAGTGTCGACAATTGATTTGTTTGTAGAAAGGAAGGGATGAGGATGACGACGACGACCGGTCTCGGCGGTGCTGCGGACGGGGATCTCGGACCTGTTTGCTGTTGTTGTCCTTCAAAAAGTTGTGCCTTTCAGAGTTCCGACTTTGCTAGAAGTTAACGAGAACAAGAACACTGCCGTCGTCGAAGAGAGCCCGCGTCGAGCCCGTCGAGTCCGCTCGTTGCTCGTCTATCGTGTCAAATGATGGTCAAAGTATGATGTCACACTCGCCGCCCGAAACACGACAAACGGCCAAGCGGGATCATTTTCCGCAGACAAGTTCGCAGTCGACGCGGCCAAAGTTCGAGCCCAGACTTTCCAAGCTTCCAAGTTGTGTCTCGCGACCAATGCTTGTTTCCGCCCTCCGCTCGTCGACGATAAATGGACTTCGTGGGCTCGTGACGAGCTCTGGGTTTCCAAAGATAGATTTGTGTGGCTAAAGTCGTCGTTGTCATCCACACTAGGTGGGGTGGATGAAACTGCCGGCCGATGATGATAGCACCGAGGTATGGGTGGGGGCCGTGTAGTCGCTCCTGGTATGCATCTCGGGATGTGAGCGTTGTATGAGCGCCATTCGAGCACCGCGGTGCTCCACGCCGCGCCGGCCAGCTCTCTGCACTCCTCGCATCTACAATACCCCACTCGGCCGGGTAAGGTATATAGAGGTGTTCTGGAATGGTACGGAGTTCGTGCACAGAAGATTGGAGGGGCAGCAAAGAGGAGAACGAGGACAAGGTGGCAGCGGAGGTCGGTGCCGTTCATGAGGCAGCCCGTGGCCAACCTGATCGGCGCTATGGAGTAGATACTCGTAAGGACATGAGCAGCGAACGCAGTAGCCTTCGATTGTATTGCGGACCTTGCTAGACTATGCCACCCAGTCACTTCGCAGCTTTCACGGTGGACCTGTCCTCCTCGCCAAGCTCGTCTGAAATGTTTGGCCACGCTGGCCATCTCATTGTATCGCTCGTCGTTACAACGTCCATCCCACATACACTCTGGCCCAAACAACGCCTCAGCCCGCCCAACACCACACGCCTCGACGCCTGCCTCGACGCCTGCTCGACGCCTGCTCGACGCCTCTTACGCACCACCTGCATTGGCGCATCACACTTACCTGACCCCTACCTGACCACTGACCACTGATCAAGGGCACATGCAAAACTGTCGTTTTGTCAGTTTACGTGATTTAATTCACCTCTCGCAATAACTCTGTTGCAATTACGGCTCAGGAGGCCGCTCATCTCTGCAGAGCTGAGACAACTCTAGCCGTGCATGCGGACCCGAGACTAGCGTCGATATCTGAGCCTGGATCCCGTCTGCCCGCTTACTTCATCGCACCGCGCGGCGCCGACACGGTACGGCCCGCATGGGCAGTCGCTCGCCCAACTCCACCACTGGCCATCGCCGACGCCGACCCTGCACGAAAACAAGCCAGGCCCGGAGAGATTAGCGCAAAATCACTCCATTATGTCGAGACGCCACAAACGCCATCGCCCATTGAGGCCATCACGAACCCTCGATCGGCCTCGAGTCTCATGCCCGAGCATCACCAAACCTCCCTCAACTTATCAATTCATCGCCGTCTTATCCTAACCTGTCCTGGACATTTTGGTCTGCACTAACATCGACGGGTCGGCGGGGTCGAGGGCCAGCGAGGGCAGCAAGGACAGCGAGGGGTGTGCACGAACGTGCACGTTTGACGCAGGACTCCGCCGTGGCGCGTCGAGATCAGCAGGGAACGTACAGTTTTTACATTCAGTCGAGACAAGGCTTGAGGCGTCGAGATAAGCCGCGCCAACAAGCCAGCAAAGCAAAGCAAACAAGCTAGCAATGCACAAGATGCCGAGCAGTGCCGCCGGCAGCCCGACCCCGACCAGCAGCCCGAGTCATCGCTGCGCGCCCAAGGCCCTTGTCGGAGTGCATAGCGTCCTGAGAGGGACGCCACCGCCATACTTCCTGGCCTTAACTGTCTCCTTCCCTCCCTCGTCTTTGCTAAACATACCGAGCACTAGCATGCTAGCCTCGGCTTGCTCTGAGGAGCAGATACAATTGATGCAGCCAGCTGGCCCCAACCCCCAACACATTTCCCAACTTGCTGTCTTCTCACACTCCTCATCGTTGTTGTGTCGCGTCGCTCACACAGTGCTCTTTGTTGTGTCGGCCGCTCACACTGTGTCGGACGCTCAGCTAGTTCTAGCAGCTCCAGCTACAAGTACAGCGACTGTCTGTAGTGGTCGCTTCTTGCTCCAGGCTCCCATCGCGACTTGAGCCGCCGAGTCCTACGACCCCGCGTTGTTTGGCCTCCCCCACCTCCCCCATCTTCTCCACCCACTCTCACTCCCAACACTCCCGCAACAACCGCCGCGATGCTCACGGTTCGCGGCCCGCGCCTGCGCATGGCGCGCTTCACCGTCGTCCTCTCCTCCCTCCTCGTCTCCTCGATCCTGATCTACGCCCTCTCCCACCCCTCAGACCCGCTCGGCACGACCTGGAACCCGCCGCCTGGCGCGTCGCGCCAGATCGCGATTCACCGCGCGCAGACCGACTCCCTCGACCCCGAACTCGCCGAGCTCGAGCTCGCCGAGCTCGAGCTCGCCGAGATCGACTCGCAGGCGTCGTTCGAGCCGGCCATGAGCCTGACGTACGACACGGACGGCCTCGTCAAGGGCTGGAACGAGGTGCACGCGGCTTCGGCCAGGCGGCCGCGGAACCCGGCGACACACCCTATCTACGAGCTGATCGACCGCGGGCAGAGGCGGTGGGACAACTTGCTCCGGCGACAGAGCAAGACGCTGCCCCAGGCGGTGGCCGCGTATCGGAGCAAGTATGGGCGGGCGCCGCCGAGGGGCTTCGACAGGTGGTTTGAGTTTACGCAGACGCACGGAGTCAAGATTGTGGATGACGTGAGTGTCTACTCGTCCGCAGGGAGAGGAGGGGGAGGAGGAAGGCTAGAGGGCAGCGCTGATCGCAGTACGACCAGATCGAGCGCGAGATCTCGGTATGGCTCGGCATCGCGCCGGCCGAGTTCCGGCGGCGCGTCCAGCTGCTCGAGGGCAAGGCGATGACCTAGTGAGTGCGGGAGATCGAGGAGGCGTGGAGCGGAAGGCAAAGGCGAGGAAGCAGGCGTGAAGAGGCCACGGTGGGGGCTTTGGACCACCATTGAGATGGCTGTCTCCGACACGCCCTGGAAGCCCAATCGATGTCGGCGCTAACGCAAGCAACATCACACTCCGCCCGCACGCCGAGTCGACGGCCACCGGCGACCAGTGGAACAGCTCGCGCGCGACGGACCACCTCAACCTCCTTTCACCGCTCGCGCCGTATCTCGACAGCGACGTGTCGGTCGTCATCAGCCAGCACGACCAGGGCATCAGCGTGATTGCCGACGAGCTGCGGCGGTCGCTGCGCGAGCACGCGGCGGCTGGGACGTATATCCCGGACGACGAGCTGCGGCGGCTCGAGGCGCAGAAGCCGGGCAAGCTTGGTATCCTGGCTGCGTGCCACCCCGAGTCCAAGGCGCGCACCGAGCTGCGCGAGAAGGGCGAGAATGCGACGGTCGGGTATGGCGTGCCGCCGCGCGACGAGGAGAAGAGTGAGTCGGGCTTTGTCTTCGGGGTCATCCCTCTGCACCCTTGCCAAAACCTCCCTTTAGGCGGCGCTGACCCCAGCCGCGTTCATCTACGACCCCGCGCCGAAGATGGACTTCTGCGCGGCGCCCGAGCTGCTGACGCTGCACGGCGTGTTCCGGCACCACACGATGCGCAGCCCCGCGCTCGTCCCGCTCTTGCACCAGTCCAAGACGGCGCCGACGGACGAGTTCCTCGCGATCCCACTGACGGCATTCGACAACATGACCTCCCCGCAGGCAATGGCGCGCCACTCGTCGTGGGACGAGAAGAAGGTCAACAAGCTGTTCTGGCGCGGCTCGGGAACGGGCGAGCACTTCCACCCGCCCGACGAGGTCAAGCGGCCAGGGTACGACTGGCGCGACTCGCAGCGCAACAGGTGGCACCTGTTCGCGAACGCCAAGGAGGGCGTCGCGAAAGTCTGGGCGCGCGCCACCACGCCTTCGCGGTCCGGCAAGAGGGGTGGGGTCGGGTGGGAGCACAAGACGCTCCCGAAGGCGGAGCTCAACGAACGCTTCTTCGACGCCGGCCTCGTCGGACGCCCGATCCAGTGTGCGCCCGAGGCGTGTGCGGCCATGGCCGAGGGCATCGAGTACATGCCCCGTATTACGCCGCAGGCGGCCCGCGAGTACAAGTACATGTTCGACACGGACGGGAACGGGTGGAGCTCGCGCTTCCACTGGCTGTTGGCGAGCGGGAGTGTGGTGGTGAAGACGACCGTGTTCCCCGAGTGGATGAGCGACTGGTTGACGCCGTGGGTGCATTATGTGGTGAGTACGAGCCGCAGGCGAGCGGCGCTGGTTGGGAGTAGCTTCAGTTGAGGCGGGAGGGGGACAGGGGCAGGCTGCGGCGCAGTGCATAGCGTGCAAGAGCGAAGCACGACGAGGTGTGCCAGAGGCGCGGGCGCGCAAGCCAGCCGCCAGCCCCAAGCCAGCTGGTTCTTGAAGCCCACTCCCTACCCCTTCCGCACCCTCTCCGTCCACACCCCCTACACACCCCCAACCCACCTCCCGACGCCGCTAACCCCAGCCCATCCAGACCGACCTGAGCGACATCTACGACGTCATGTCCTTCTTCATCGGGACGGGCGACGGCGACGACGGCGACGACGCGGCGGCGCGCAAGATCGCCGAGGCCGGCACGCGCTTCGCGCGCGAGCACTGGCGCTGGGAGGACATGCAGGCGTACATGCTCCGTTTGCTGCTCGAGTATGCGCGGCTGGGGGCGGACGATCGCGAGGCGGCGAGTTATCGGGGGTAGCGGAGCCGAGCGCGCGTAGCGCGCGAGGCGCTGCAGGTGTAGGTCGGCGGAGCTGCGCGGTCGTGGCGAGTGTGAACTCGAGGATGTGAGCGGAGCACTGCGCGCGTGAGAGAAGAACGGAGGAGACGCCGGAGAACTCGCTAGGACCAAGGGTAATACGCTGTAATGAGTAGGATAGAGTAGTAGGATAGAGTCGGATCGAGTGCGAACTGGACTTCATGTTATGCGATGCCTTGCTATGCTATCAACGTGAGAATGGAAGAGGAGAAGCGAGAATGCGAAGGTTGGAGGGCGTAGAGTGTGCCGAGCCGACGAGGCGAACTAACGATGGTATGTAAGCACGGGCAGGGTGCAGGTGGCGGCGTGCGTTTGGGCGAAGGAGCTCGCGTCAATATAGCAAACAAGGTCTTGGCCGACGAGCCGGCGCGATGTCGTCGCGATTCCCAGGCGTCTACCATGCTTGGAGACGGGAGGCAGGATGGGTAGGACGGCGAGGTGGGCGGGCGATGGGCAGATGAGGCGAGATCGAGCGCAGGCGATCATGTCACCAGTCCTGGTTCGCCAGCGGTCGAGCCTTGGCTATCGCCCGGTCATTGTTGGCCTTCCTTGCCCTGGCGCTTGCCGCTCTCCTCTCCGTCCTCAGCCACCTTCCCTCCCGCCTCCGCCTCCGCCGCTTTCCCCGTGCCCGTACCCGCCCACACCGCCGCGTCCCGCTCCACGACCGGCCCCACGTCCCCGCCCACAGCGCCATGCACGTCGAACACGCCGACGCCGACGTCCATCTCGATCTCCTGCCGTGCTTGTGGGGCGTCGGCTTCCTCGTCGTCGTCGTCGTCCTCGCCCAACTTGCCCTCCATCTCATCCGCCGCCGCCTCGTCCTCCGCCTCGTCCGCCACCTCGGCGGTGTCCGCCTCGCCGTCCTCCTCGTTGCGCGCGAGATGCGCATCGATCACCACGCTCTCCTTTCCTTCGGCGGCGGCGCGCGCCTCGAGGTCCGCGTTGGCCTGGGCCATGAGGGGGAGGAAGGCGCGGACGCGGGCGAGTGCTGGTGTCAGCGGTGCGGCGGGCTGGGTCAGGTGTTGTCGGGCCGTGCTCGGCGATGGGAACGACTAGGCGACGGGAACGACTAGGCGACGAGGATGCGACGAGGATGCGACGAGGATGCGACGAGGATGCGACGAGGATGCGGGAGGAACGGGCACGGCCCGGGCGAGCCAACGGCACAATAGACGGAGAAGAGGAAGCCGAAGAGGCTGAAGGAAGGCCAAAGATTGCACCAGCAACCACTCCACCCCCAACGTCCCCTGTCTCTCCGCCTCACGCGGCTCTTGCCGGCTTCTCTTCCTCCCCAGCATCTCCGCCCTTCTGTCCCGCCTTGCACCTCCGTCCCGTGCCACCTGCTGTCTCATCCTTCCCAACCATTTTCCGCTTTCCTCCTCTCCTCACAGCCCCCGGTCTCACTCCACCCCTCCTCTACCCTTCTCAGACCCTCTCTGCGCTCCGCCCCGGTCCTCAACTCGGCCAGAGCACTCACCATCCGACTCGGGCATCGCAAACGGCCTACTGGGCGGCATCGGGGGCATCGGGAACGGCATCTCGCCGGGCGCAGACTCTGTGGCCGGCGGCGTGGAGAGAGAGGAGAAGAGGTTGCCTGGTGTCAGCGTCCTCTTTCACGCACATGGACGGGCTGGGCGGGTTGGGTAGGGCTGGGCTCGGACCAGGGCTCGGACAAGGGCTCGGACAAGGGCTCAGAGAAGGAGAGGAGAGGAGAGGAGAGGAGAGCGGGTGAGAGGAGAGGAGGGGAAGGAGCCGAGGAGAGAGGAGACGAAGGGGATGGACATACCGAGCCGCGCGCGGCGGTCCTCGTCGCTCTCGACGTCGAGTCTGGGCATCTTGGGTGGTCGGGTTGGGGGCGGGGGGAGGCGCGTGGCGGGTAGTTGATGTGCGCGATGTTGTGGTTCGTGCGCGAGATCCTCGTCGCGCCGATGGTAGACTGGTAGAGCAAGATTGGACGGATGTGGACGAAAGTGTGGCAAGGTTGGAATGAGTTGTGGATGAGTTAGAGGGCGATCGAGAGTGGAGGTGCAAAATATCCATCCATGACGTCGGAACCGCGGCTCGGGATCAACCTACGCCGACATGCATCAGGTGAACATCAACTGGACATCAACTGCACATCAGCTGAACAGCAGTGGCGAACGCATCGCCATTCACTCTGCTCATCTCGCTAGGTGTGCGACATCCTCCCCCTTTGTATCCTGCGACCGAGTGGCCCAGCTCCGAGCCGCCCAGCTCCGAGCCTCGCCGGACGCGCTCCTCGACCTCACCCGTGCCGACTGGGTGCCGACGTCGCCGCACCGCCCTCACGCACCGCCCTCACGCACCGCCGCTCCCGCAGTCAGAAAGTCCATGCGTACATCTCGGCCGTGGCCGCGCAGATCAAGATGGTCAAGATCGCGTCTATAGGGTTATAAAGTAGGGTATCGTTCGTCTGGTACTCGCAACAAGTGGCGGCGGCGGCGGCGGCGGCGCGGCTCGCCGCGGGCTGCGTGCCTCGGCGGCTCGGCGCTCGACGCGCACCGAACATTACTTCGCGTCTGTCCCTCGCGGCTCCTTCCCGAGCCGCTTCAACCCAGCTCACCCGCTCGACGGGCTCGCCTCTAGTCTGTCTCTACCATCTTCGCTTCCCTCGACCCCTCGTCGTCTCGCAGTCGCTCGCCTTCGCGCCCCGCTGCGGGTTTGCTCCTGGTTAAGGTCGCACCTCGCTCGCCCGCTTCGCGGGCTCGCTTGGGCTCACTCCGTCTTCTTCAACGGCTTCCCGTCCTCCCCCAACCCCTTCGCCTTCATCGCCTTGAGGCTCTCAAGTAGCGGGTCGAGCTCGGGCACGGGGTCGCGGTGCGAGTCAAACGTCTTGTCCGCCCACGTAAAGTACTGCCCGTAGTTGCACGTAAAGTACAAGTGGTGGAGGGTGTGGTGGGCTGGCGAGTTGATGTAGCGCTCGAGGAGGTGGCCCGAGATCATGTCGCCGTCGTGGATGAGGATCGTCCAGAACTGGACAAAGCCGAACATGCCGAGGTAGAGGAGGCGGTGCATGGGGAAGAGGTAGACGAAGATGCTGGGGGTTAGCGCGTCCGACGAGCGCACGAGGAGCGGAGCGACGAGGGCGGGAGGAGGGGGTTGCGATGAGCGTGGCGCGGAGCGGAGCCACGCAGCGAGCGGGTCGCAGGAAGAGAAGAGGCAATCCGCTGACGAGGGAGGGGGTCATGAGGGACGGGAACATGAGGGGCCCATTCACAGCGCTCGAGAACGTGAGGGGACGGGGCCGAAAAGAGGAGGAGCACAGCGGAGTACGCATAGAGACGTCGGCAGGATACGCCGGGACTTGGACCTGCGTTCGCGCACGATCCGGGAGAACGAAGCTCCGAGCTCCACAAGCTCGACGGCGATCCTCCAGCTCGGCCCTCCCTTCTTCTGCGCCAGCGCCTCTCCCTCATCTCATCTCCGACAAGTCTTCAACGCCCTCCGCCACGCCCACCCTTCTCGCCCCTCCGCCGCACCTCGTACGACCACCCGCCCTACACCGACGCAGACGTCGCCCTCCTCGCTACTCGCTACTCGCCTCCTCGACGTCGGCGCTTCCTCGCTAGGCGCTACTCGCCGCCCTCGCTGCCTCCTCGACGTCGGCGCTTCTCGCATGGCTGCGCCATGCTCGGGAGACTCACTGATAAGGCAGGCTCTGCGCATAGCCGTCAAGCGGGTGGAACGCGAGCGCGGCATATGGCGTCGGCACGATCCACTTGTGGTGCGGCTTGTGGATGTACTTGTAGATGAGCTTGTGGTGCTGTGTGTTAGTGCTTGTGAGCGGAGCGAGCAAGCGCGCGAGGAACAAGCACGGTAGAAGGGGACTGAACGAGGGGGCGACTGCGCAGCACCGCCGATGGGTGGGGTCACGAGTCGTACGTTGGTAGGTCCAGCTTGAGCGCGGCGCTCAGACTGCCTGCGAGTGCGCGAAGCTAGCCTGCCAACTCCCCAGCCCTGCTCCACCCCCCCGTCCTCGGTCGCGCAACGTCCCTCATCTTTCCCCAGCAGCGCCTCGCCTCGCACCTCGCGCCCTGCGGGCGCTCGGCGCTCGGGCTCGGCGGGACTCACCTCCAACCTGTGGATCCAGTAAATCATAAAGTCCGTAAACACCAAGAACCACACAGCCGAGAAGGCAAAGTAAGCCCACCCCCTGTCGGCCACATGGTCGTACAGCTTCGAGTACCCGCGCACCTCGCCGAGGAACCAGGGGAGCGTGAGCACGTCGATGACGGGGGCGGCGATGAGGCTCGACACGATCTCCTGGCGGATCTGGTTCTTGAGGAACTTGGGGTGGTGTTCGAGCCGGCGGTCGTAGAGGAAGTAGTACGAGAGCGAGCAGAAGAGGAAGTAGAGGACGAGGGCGGCGGAGAGGGCGATGATGAAGAGGGACGCGAGCTGGCGCGGGATGGCGTCGCGCGCCAGGCGGGAGGCGGGGGCGGCGGCGGAGAGGGCGGAGAGGGTGGTGTTTCCAGCGGAGGATGCAGAAGAGGAGGGGGCGGGGAAGAGGTAGGCATACGCCGAGTCGAAGGCGTACGCGTCGGCGTACTCGAGGACGAGGTCCATGGCGCTAGAGGGCGGGGCGGGGGGAGGGGGTGGGGGGGAAGGGGAGGGAGGGTTGACGCGGGAACGATGAGGACCGACGACGGAGCCGGTGTCGAATGGCTCGACGAGATCTGAAGGACTGACGATAGACGAGGCGTCAAGCAGTCAGCTGTCGTAGTCGAAGGCGAAGTCGAACGAGACGATGCGGCGATACGTCAAAGTCGGATCCGTCCAGACTTTGTTATTGAACTGGCTCAGAACTAGCTCGGCGCAAGCTCGGGCGAACGCGGCGGCGTGGCGTCTACGTTTGGCTGGAGTGGGACGAGACTGCGAGCGAAAACAGCACGAGGCAGGAGGCAGAGGGAGGTGGGACGATATTGTGTGGCGCAGGTCTTTGTCCTTTGTCCTAGCGACTAATCCTGGCTCCTAGTCCTGGCGTGGCTCCTGGCTCGAGGGTAGGGCCGGGGCAGGTGGGTGGACGCGTCGCGTGGGCCGGGGGTGTAAACTGGCTCGGACTGGGGACTGGGGGCGTGCGGTATGCCTCCGTCCGGGGATGTGATGAGAGAGTGATGAGACGAGTGATGAGGTGAGGTGAGGGTGAGGCTGCAGACTGAGAACAAGTCTGCAGATGGACAGGTGGAGAGGAGGTGGATAGGGGAGGAGACGTCCACCTCCAACCTACATGCATAGCTCTCTCAGAAAATCGTGGGCGCCGACAGGCGGGGAGGCGTTGGGCGTGCTGATGTGAGAAGGCTCAGGTCTGGGGTCTGGCTCGTGCCTGTCTTTGTTCACTTCAGGCAACAGCTAAAAACAAAGCTCGGCCGAAGCGTTTCTAATGGCTTCATTAGGATTGCACCCTAATGATTTCCGGGCTGTCCTAATCCGATTAATTGGGCCGAGGCGTGGGGCCAAACAAATATTTTTGGGGGTGGTACGATACTTCGTATTCACCCTGGATAAGTAGGTGGGCGCCGGCTGGCTCGCCTGGGTAGGAGGGCTCGGGCGCGGGGCCGACGCACGCCCGGGCAACCAACGCCTATGCTGCCTGACCTGAGCTGCTCAAGCGCCGGCCCTGCGCACAGCTGGGCCAGGTGGCCCAGCTGGCCCAAGTGTCGGCGCGCGCGGGCGCCGCCTGCCTCCTCCCAGGCGGTGGATAAACGTCGCTTGATCCGAACAATAATGCATAATGAACACCGCTTCCGCCAACATAAGGTGACATGATCACAAGAGGACAACGGCATGCGGCGCGGCATGTGGAGTGGCATCGTTTCATGTCGTGAGCTGTGGCTCGTACGCAGAGGCAGGGAGGTATGCACGGATTGCCGTAGACTGGGCGGTTCTGTGCTTGAGCAGACAGATACACAGATCGGCACGGCACTATCATATCTGATAGCGATGCTTGGCAACGCGGCAACGGGTACGTTGTGGCTAACATTGTTGTAGCGCGTTTGCTGGCCTACAAGCGACGTTCAGTACACCAAGCACGAGCATGCACAAGCTGGCACGATACACTAGTACGATCACGACGCGCCATGGCACCATCCTAACGCGTTGCGCTCAGTCCGCGTGCCATTGAGAACAATCCTCCAAGCGCACCTACCCATGCAATCCCCATGCACGCCCGGCAAACACAACACAATTGTTGTGGCCACCATTGTCCACGCCCTGCCTAGCCGTCACGCTCCGCCGTCGCCTCGTCGCTCGTTTTCGCCCAATTACATATGCAAGTGCATACAGACCCTAATACAGAGCATTCACGTCCGTCGCGCACGGCGCGCTACAGTAATGAACAAGAAGAAATATACACCCCCGCGACGCGGCACGCCACGCGTATACTGGGCACTGCCGGACGGGTAAGGATCCCAAACCTATCTTACACGTGCTCCTCCACCTCGGCAAAGCGGATACGGCGCTCGCGGTCGTCGCGGATCGGCTCCACCTCGTCCTCGGGCGGCGGCATGCTCTCAGCCTCGATCGCGGAGAACTCGGACACTGGGTGTTAGTTCTGGGCATTGGTGCGGTTGTGGACTACTCACTGATGTCGATGACCTGCGGCTTGCCGCGCAGTCTGCGCAGTGCGCGCGTCGACGAGCTGCCCGAGTTGTTCGTGCTCGCTATGCTCGGCGCCTTGCCGCGAGGCGGCAGCAGGTGCGAGTGGGCCGAGGCTGAGCCGTTCTCCTTGCCACGCGGCGGCGTCGGGGGACGGACGATCGGCTCCTCGATCACCTCGGGCGTCCTGTGACGGTCTCGCGAAGGACTGGCGGTGGTAGACAGCACAGGCGTACTGCTCATCGCCACTGGGTTCGACGCAAGCTTGTTCATCCCAGCGTGACGCGGTCTCCGGGGAGATGGCAGGTCGGACGGCGGCGCGGGGAACGATCCAAGGTTGAGACCACCCAACGACAGCCCGCCAAGGCCGTTGTCGTTCGCGCCGTAGTCGATGTCGGCCACCGGCGGCGGCTGCACCTTGTCCTCAGATCCGACCTTGCGAAGGGGGCGCCCAAAGTTACCATTCCGCAGCTCGAGGTCGTCGGCAGAATGGGAGCGCGCAAGTGCAGCACCCTGGGTGGCCTCAAGCGAGGCACCACGCTCGCCACCCTGGACAGTCTCAGGTGGCGGCGCTGGAGTCGCCGCCTTCTCGCGCTGCCCTGCAACGGCTCTAGCGTGCACGCTGAGCTGGTGGGCCAGGTCGTCCGCAGTAACAGTCAAAGCCTCGAACGCAGGCCTGATAGCACGGCCGTACCCAAGCTCCTCGGCGTTGATCATTATCGACGTCTTCTTGATCTGGCGGATCCACTCGTGAAGCTGCGACCCGTTCTTCATCTCGACGAGCCACTCGGAGGACTTGCTAACCTCCTCGTCGCCCCAGATGATCCGCATGACCACGGACCGGCCGTCCGCGTCGGTGTGGTCCTCACAGACAGACGCGGTAGTGAACCGAGAGAGCCAGCGGCGCTCAATCTCGACACGCCCAGAGGTAGGGTCCGTGTGGAACCCAGCACTCGACTTGGAGCGACGGAATGCGGGAGCCTCGGGGCCAGCGGCAGCGCCATTCGGGTAGAAGTTGGGCGCCTTCGAGTAGACGTGCACATGAGCGACCGTGCGCTCTGCGTCGCCTCCGCCGGGCATCTCGTCGCCGTTGAGCGTCACCTTGAACAAGGTGAAGACGAGAGTACATGGCGACCACCGGGCTGCCGAGGGTGCGCGTACTGTCGACGACGGGCGCTTGGCTGCCTCCGCGCTGAGAACAGTGATGGGCTCGAGCGACGCGAGGGTCGATGGGAACGGAGGGAGAATAGCACTGGAGAAGTCTCGAGGAGCCCACGATTGGCGAGTCTGGACGCTGCTAGTCGGACTGGGAGTCGTCGGCGCCGATGCCTTGACTTGGTGGTTGCGCAGGACCGGGTGGGAATCAAAGGCAACCGGAGGGTGCTGCTTAACCTCCTGGTGATGCCCGTAGTGGTATCCACGCTCCGAGGTCGAGTCAAACGACGTGAGGGACAAAGGGGCGAGATGAGGAACGGTCGAACTAGGCGAGGGCCCACCGATAGGCGTATGTGCCATGGACGACGACAGCGAGGGATGGGAAGCTAGGAACGGGTGAGCCCTTACTACATGACTGACGACCTCCGGCCAGGTCCGAGGACCTTTGCTCCTTACTCACAAGTGTTCGAGCCAATCTTGCTAAGACTCAGAGTCGAGCCCATGCTCTGGGAATCGGTGACGAAGCTGGTGCGCGAGCTCTGGTCGTCGCGCCACTTGCGCAGTCCCCTGACCTTGAAAGAGCCCATGATAGAACCGCGCTTGTGGCCAGGCTTGTCGCGCTCTGCGAACATGTCGGCGGGGAGATCGAGCGTAGACCCGGCAGGCACGGGGGGGAGAGGAGGGAGGAGATGGGTACTGCTTGCCAGAGAGTTTTTGGAGCTGGAGGAGCTCTCCTTGCGGCTGCGCATGAACGACCGGCTGGGCATGTTGGATTTGCTCTTCCTGCCGCTGCCTGAGGATGCCGAGGAGGGGGCTACTGTCGTGCCGTATGGGAGGTCGGGGACAGGTGTTGATGCTTCTGGAGGAACTTCAATCTCGCCGATTGTTTCCATAAGATCCTCGTCGGAGCCAAAGGACAACTCGTCTTCGAGACCCAAGGACTGGGCTTCTATTTCCCTCCGTCGAGCGCTAGATTGCAGACTTGATCGGGAGCTGGAAGGCATGATCTGGGCGTTGTGGGGGTGGGTGAAGGTTGGGCGCTGCGATGTCAGAATGTACGCGCCATGGTGGTTGGTGGGTAGAGAGCTAGACGTGGTGGTGGGGAGGTGCTAGACCGTGTCAAAGAGCGTGTAGCGGGTATATGAGAGAGGTAGTAGGATGGGCATGGGTGCGCGTGGGTGGAGACAAAAGAGTAGTAGTAGCGTAAGGGTATGTGAGGGATGGGTGTTTGAGGATGCATTGTACCCTTGCTCCCCGGACTTGTGGGTCGGAGAGAGAGATAATGGGATAGGATCGAGGCAGATGGGTAGGTAGAGATGGGCAAGAAGAGATAGAGAGAGAGAGGGATCACGTCGGAGAGAGAGAGAGAGAGAGAGGTGAGGAGGAGAGGGGAGGTTAGATGGGAGGCGTTTAAGGGATAATGAATATGAAGGGACAGTGTGGCTTAGAGCCTGGTGGCGTTCCACCCACCCACTTGGTGGTCTCTCTCTCGCAGCTCTCTCTCTATCCCCCACCTGTCACCCTTCATAACAGACGTCCCCGCGATGGGCTACTACCCTTGATCATAAAGATAGGCTCGACCCAGAACTCCCCACTCCTGGGTACTCTTTTCCCTATACCGAAGCCGACGACGGGCGGAGACTTCCAGAAGGGGATGTGGAGGCGCTACACTTCGGCCTTCCCGAGACGACATAGTAGTTATGCGGGAGTGTACGCGGTTGGAAGGGGAGACAACAGACAGTTATGCTCCTCTGCTACCCTCATAGAACAACCCAAAAGTACGATCGCACGCTCCACTTTCGCGTTCTTTCACCCGCACTGACCAAACTTCCATACCGCAAGAGCAAAGCGGTAGTCTCGATGGCAATGTCAACTCACCTAAGGGAAAGAGAGAGGGTTGTAATGGATTGTCGAAATTTCGACCCAAAAGAACGCCAACAAAGGGCGCGCGTCCTTACAATATACTCAATTACGCCGGCGTGTGCGTATTTGAAACCAGTGTGGAATAGATTGGTGGTGAACCCTTTCGAGTGTATGTATGCGCTGCGTTCAAGGATAGACCGGAGTGATGAGTTGAGTTGATGATGAAGATGAATGAAATAGGTGGAGAGACTAGTTTGCGATGTGGATCTCCCGGTTACCTGCCATCAAAAGGTTCCCTTTGGTAGATGAGAGAGGGAGTGACGTTGGAGCCGGGCTTGATTGTGCCTTTCTCTAGTTGTCGGCCGACTTTCGGTGGCAACTGTACTGCGACGGATAACGGATGGATGCGCGCGAACGTCGATGGACAGCGTATCCGGAGGGGAAGGCGGCGGAAGGTGGGGAGAGTGGGTTTATCGTAATGGACGAGAAGGCTTTGGGTGGCCACTGAGATGCAAGGTGGGATTCGTCGCGATAGAGTTTGGCCTAGTGTTGGGCGAGATGAGAAATGATGGAGATAGAGGAGATGAGAGAAAGAGTTTGAGAAAGAGATGGAAGATTGAGTTTGAGAAGAGAGTACGACGAAGAGACGCGGAGTGATGAGAGCGAGGTAGGAGGTCGAGCGATAGCCCCAAGTTGGTCAGAGCGAGCGAGTAGTAGTAGTGCGGAGTGCAAGACCCCGAAGTACCAGGTGATGTAGTGGAGAGTGTGCCTTTGGAAGCCTCCCAAGTCGAGACCAGAACATGAATACGTCCATCCATCCAACCAACCTGGATACTCGCTCATCCCCCACGTTCCTTTTTGGCGCTACATAGAACCCCTTCATAGAATACAGAATGGGGGGAGGAGGGGGGGTGTCTATACCTTTGGCTTGGCCTTGGCTGGGTTTGGCCTGAACATGGCGTTCGACTTGACTTGACCTGTTGACTGACCTGGTTCTGCCCTGGATAGATTCACGCGTGTTCTGCCCAGACTCTGCCCAGAACTAGTTCCTGCAAGTCCAGCAAAGGTGGGGGTACATCAGATGGCGTATTCGGCGTCTCTCTCGCTTCTGTCACCTTTCGGGGGCTTTGGGAGGCTTTTCTGCATTGATTCTTTCCTTCCTTCTCCTACATTCAGAGATCAGACAAGACTTCTAGGACAAGAGTATAGCCACGGCTCTGGGTGCCGCGGCCAATCCTCCCCCTGCCGCTCATTTCCATCGATCTACCACCCGTCTGGCTTCCCTTGTCTCCTCGGTCTCCTCTGATCCTCGGCCTTGGGTCCTTAGATGTAACGTAACAAATCCATATCCCTTACGAACCTTCTGCCGGTCTGCCGGTATGCCGGGATCCCGGATCTGGGTCATTCGTCAGTCATGGAAACTACTCATGCTGTCATGGTGTACGACGCCTGTCTCTGGCATGTTCTTCTGCTAATCATCTGTTCGATGATGCTCGCGCGAGTGGTGTTGCACTTCTGAGCTTGTTCACACACCACTGCCAGCCATATGGAACGTGCCAACAGAGACCACGATCTAGAACGCACCGCATCGTCGCGCCATGCGCGCCAGCCCGAGGAGATCGCCCATCGTCGTCCAGCTGATCCGCTGCCACGCCGACTCTCAGACACCATTGGATCTCCCTAACACACCTTACTCAGCCGCCTGACATACCGCACCGAGCCGGCGTTACAGAACCACTCACTGGTTCTAGTCATGGAAGCGCGGAAGGAACCCAAGGGACCTCTGTACGCGCAGCAGTCTAAAATCCCGGGCGCGTCACCCAGATCTTGTGTCTCTCTAAAGCCCTGCTCTCCCCACCGCCTACTTCGCCCTCGCCCACGCCCACCCAACCCACCCCCCACTCGTGGCTGTATGGCTGTGCGCGTGGCTGCATGGCTGCATGGCTGCATGGCTGAGCGGCATGGCCTAGGCTGTTCGAGTAAGAGGGACGATCTGAGACATGCATGCCGTCTAGTGGTGCAACACGGCGAGCGGGCGGGAACAATGCTAGGCATGGTCAATTGGGGAGCAATTTTACAGCCAGCCCGTCCTTGATGTGCCCTTCTTTGAGATGGGCATAGGTGGGTGGGTACGTGGGGGGGTGGGTTGGAAGGGGGGTGACACTCGTCGCCGGCGCATTCCACCATCATCCTAGAGATCCTAGAGTGGAGAACGTCACCAGAATGATGAGCGGTGCGAGAGACAAGCGAGGGGCATTGGATACATAGAGAAACGAGGGAGACGGCTGACGGGAGAACGGTTGATAGTCTGCCACCCAGGACTGTGCCGCCTTCCATAAGGGACTTGCACTCGAGGGTAGGGGGATAAGCCAAAACTTAGCATTTGCGCAAATCGAGGGAATCCAGAGGGCAATCTGTACCCGATTCTAGGAAACGCAAATCCCGGATCACCCAACTATCTCCTCCTTTGGCCGCGGCTGCCAAGCAAGCTGCCCCCTCATCGGCGCGGGCAGCCAGTAGTAGGTAGCGAGGAGGGATCGCTCGGCATAACTCTCCCTCATCCTGGCCATTCTGTCCCGCGTCCCACCGGTCCGAGTAGGCGTCAGGTTGTCAGGCTGTCAGGCTGTCAGGCAGTCAGGCGGCCTCCTAGCGGGCGTCCTTCCATTCCTTGGCTTGGCCCTCGCCTCACATGTCGTGACTGTCACAACTCACAGCTCACGACTCACGCCTCACGCACGGTTCGCTGCCTCAGTCATGTGGCATGGGACGGCGCCCGATGAGCGGTCCACTGATGGACAATCCAGGCTAGTCTGACACTCGGCCAGATGCGCGTGGGCGGCGTGGGCGTGGGTGGTGTGGGCGTGGGTGGGCCCGGACGGGGGCGTGTCACTCACTCACATGGGTGGCACAAGTCCGGCACGGAATGGGTATGGGAATGTGAAGCAGCCCAATGTAACAAGCGCTATTCAGTCATTCAAACTGCGCAAAATCGCTCCTTTTTCAAAGCCCGGTCGTATCTCGGTATGTAACCGTGGCATGTAACTTGCACCCTACGACTATGTGCGTTCCAATGTCCGAAATGCGATGCATTGCAGCGATGGACATGGTGGACAAGGTTCACGCGTGATCTGCAGATGCAGTCCAGACGCACGTCATCCATACCGCCGGCAACCAGGCCCAAGGCCCGAGGGACGAGGGACGAGGGACGAGGTACATGACGGTATAGGCACGACGCGTGCTGGCCGAGGAACGCGACTGGATGGGGCCAAGGTCGGTCTGTATTGTTCACGAGACGAGCTATGGCCATCGATGTCCGTTACACCGGGTAAGTCAGCAGGCTCTATGACGCTCACTGGCACTCACGACGAGGCCAGATACTGAGCTACTGAGGCCTGTTCTGACTCGGTGCAGCCAGACGCCCCGTTACCCCACCCGACTTGCTTCCAGTAGACCAGTCGCTCCTGTACAGTACTGGATCGCACTGAAAGGTATGGAATCACACTGAAGAAGTATGTACAGACTGTCGATGTAAGGTCCTCCGCCTATTAAAGAATCCTGTCCCTACACAGAGTCGGCCTCAAGCCGCTCGCCTTGCTCACGTCCACCATTCTCCTGTCAACCCGAAGCCTTGGCCGACGGCGAAGCGCCCTGCGCCGCACCCTGCGCCGCACTCGCCGCCCCCGACCCCGCAGCGGCAGCAGCGCGGTGGCGCTCTTGAGCCCAGTCCGGATTGTACGAGGGTGGCACCGGGCCCTCCTCGACCTCTGCATCACGGTCAGGCGCGGCGGGATAAGCGCCAGCGTCCTCCTCCTGCGCGGCAGGCTGCCGCTGCACTACCGGGGCCTTCACGTCGCCAGTCGCAGCCGTGTTTGAGGGCGCCGAGGATGCATCCGACCCCGACGGCTGTGTCTGTGAGGGGTTGGAGACGAAGGACTTGGCGTTACGACGGCCTGCGTCCGCGCTCGTGACGGGGCGGACGGTGCTCGCGGCGAGTGTCGCGCGCTTAGACGTTGCGGAGACGGCCATGTTCGGCTCCGAGGTTGATGAGGCCGGGAAGGCGCCGGGGACACTGACATCGTCCCTGCTGGTGGAGCCGGGCTGCCCGGAGCCCGGGTTGGGATGCAGAGGGGTGCCAGTGGAGTAGAGGTCGACGGGGTATCCGCGGTTCACGGGGTCTGGGGTTAGGCCGAGCTCTAAGACGGGAATTGTGACCAAGGTGTGAAGGAAAGTGAAGAAGACGCATCTCCTGGGAGTAGAGAACATAAATGGGAGCTTACCTGGGCCATTCTCGGAGAAAGGCGTGACCTCGTCGTCAGAGATGTAGTGTGCATTGAGGGCGTTTCTGGAGTCAGCACGGTGTCCTTGGCCTTGTGGCGATGCGAGAAGGCGTGTGCGAGTAGAGGCATGCGGCCGTATGACACGAGCGTGCATTGGAGGCCGAGTTGGCGGAGGTCAGTGGACATCTGGGTCCGGTACTCACCCAGCCTGCGATCTGGGCTGACGACGGCGGCGGCGGAGGAAGAAGAAGATGCCGAAGCCGGCCACCGCGAGCGCGATGCCGCCGACCTGTTATCAGCGGTGATGGCGCGAGGACGTACGAGCGCGCCGGTAACCGCTCCGACTGGGAATGAGCTCTTGTCATTGTTGCTGCTGCCAGCTGCATTGTCTCCTTTGTCGCTACTGCCGCCTGCGTTGTCTCCTTTGCCGCTGCTATCAGAGGCGTTATGGCCTTTGCTGCTGTTGTCCGGCAGGTTGTTCACGTTGATTCTGGGGTCAGACTTCCGTCTCGTGAGAGAGTTCAGCCAATTCCAGGAGAAAGATTCTTCGCTCCGATCCTCGTCCCCATAGTTCTTTCCCTTCGTCGACCTTCTGTTCCAACTCTTCTTCTTTCCACCTCCGCCCAGGCTCTTCCTGAGCACATTCGTCCCTCCCTCTCTCCGCCTCTGTAATCTCTGGCCCGCCGATCACCACCCACTCACACTGGCCAAATCTCTGCAGCATGCAGCTCAAACGAAGCATCCGTCGCCACATTCGTCACCGACAGGCTATACTCAACGCCCGGATCTAGCCCGGCGGCATAAAGGACCGTGTTTGGCACGGTCCACAAGGAGTTCGCCGAGTGCGTCTCCATCCCCGACCTGGCTGGAGGCGGGGGGGAGATATCGACCTCGAAGGCGCCGCTGCTCGACCCGGTCGAGCCGTTGATGCGGACGAATCGCGCGTTATTGATGGAAATGGTGAGTTTGGCGTTCCTCTCAGTTGTGACCATTCGGATGTAGTCCCCGTTTAGAATCATGTCTGGTTGTGAGCACAGCCCCAACACCAGTAGCCGCCGCGAGTGTCCGTCTGCGCAGAGCCGTCCTACACCAAGTACTTACCATGAGAGTTGATCGGCTCCCACTCCCCGTCATAGGTAACAGGCGCTTTGGGGTTCGTGGCCGCATACGAAGGGGCGGTATCGGTCGGAATTGCGAGCTGATGGACGACGGCCGCAGCCTGGGAGTGTTCGACCTCCTCCTTGCTCTGCGTCAGCGCCCCCCTCGTTCTCTAGTTCTGAACCCCGCGCTCCGTACCGCCATTCTCCAGCATCCTATGCAGACCTCTCCTTCACAAGCATGACGAAATACTCACGTCCCCGGGATCTCCATGTACATGACAACGTGGGTCATTGCCATCGTCCCCCAGGTTGGCACCAGTTGCAGCTTCTTCTGCCCCGTCTCACCCCTCCACTCCACAAGTTTGCTGCTTGGGTTTCCGCTCCTCCACCCCCCTTCACTCCGTCCCACCGCCTCCAGTCTGCCACCCACCACGTCATAAAGCACCGCAGCTCCTCCGTCCGGGCCTGTCCGCCCCACCCACCTCCTCCGTCCCCAGCCTCCCCAAAACTCGATCCCGCTGCCATAAAACTCCACCTCCACTAGCACGCTGCAGTCGGAGCCAGTACAGTTGACAGAGGTCGGGGAGCCTCCGACTGAAGCCCAGCGGTAGCCGCGACCGTAGATAATGTTGACTGGGAACCCCGGGTATCCGTTCCAGAAGTCTTCAGGGATTAGGCTGAAGGAGGGAGCGAAGACTTCAAGTACGACGGGGTAGGGCGAGCCATAGGCGGGAATGGGGATCAGTGTAAGAGCTAAGGCGAGGGCGAATCCCATCGCCAATGTGAGCGCTGGGAGGGGCATCGTTGATCTTGCTCGAGGTCGAATCCAGTATGAGTTGTAGAGAAGTGAGCGTGCGGAAAGTTAGAGTGAAGAGTCAGACGGACCTAGTGTTGTGCGAGGGAAGGTCTCAAGGTGTGGCGGTGCGGGGGTGCGAGCGCGGCGATCATCGTCCAGCCCACAGGAGTAGAGCAGAGGAAGGATGCGCAGGAGGTGGTCTGGAGGAGTGGATCGTCGGCGAAGCGGCTCGGGCATCCGTCGCCGTTTCCGCCCGCCTCTGTCTCTTCCTCAGTCTGCGTCTCCTACTCCCTCGCTCTCTCCATCTCTCTCCACCTCAGCCTCCATAGACGTAGGGGAAACCAGCTTACCCGTACAGAGCGCGAACGCTGCGAGCCCCGAGACCGCGCTCTTCAGCCATTGTTTTTTCCGACGTTTGGGGAGAGGGTAGGGGGAATGGCGAGCATGGGGGAGAGAACGGGGCCAAGTGACGTTGGGCCTGATCGTCGACGGTGCTTGACCCACGATCGTCGCACATGCGCCCGTCCGTTCGACCCTCGTGCTAGCGGTCGCTGTCGCTCGCCAGGCGACGAGTTAGGAGATGGTTAATCTAGAGACGAGTTGAGCAATAAGTTCGTGTGAGATCATGAAGGACGCCAGCGCTGCCTCTTGCGCCGGGTAGATGTGGTTTCGTTGGATAGCCGCTATGGCCTGCGCTGATCGCCCACTTCGTGGCTCGCTAGGGCCTCGCCTCCGACCACTGGAGATTGGAGCCTGAACTCGGCTGGACATCTTGTGCAATTGCGTTTGAGGGCTGGATCATGCGCACGACACAGACGCATAGTGATGGAGCGAATTCACGGTATCGAATCCCATCGAAAATGTATCTACAGACGATGATAAACGTCCGCCTCTTATGAAAGAACTCCTGTCACTACACAGTGTCGGCCTCGAGCCGCGCGCCTTGCTTACGATCCCCCGTACTCCGGTCAACGGGACGCCGTACCGGAAGACGAAGCACCCCCCGCGGCACTCGACACGACCTCAGCACCGGCAGCAGCCACTTCGCGCTCCCGCGCCCACTCCGGATTGTACGAGGGTGGTCCAGGACCTGGCTCATCTTCCGTAATAGCTTCAGGAAGAGACGGGAGAGGGCGGGGCTGGAGGGAGCCAGCGTCTTCCTCCAGAGCGGGCCGTTGCTCTCGCACTCCCGCGCCCGTATCACTGCTCGCGCCCTTCTGAGGCGGCGAGTAGGCGGTCGAGGACGACCCCTGGGCCTGCGTAGTGTGCGAGGCGTAGGGCATGTGCTTCTCGCTGGGCGGGTCGGCGTTCTGGATAGATTCGCGGCCGGAGGCGGCACTCGAAGCGAAGGACGCGTGCTTTGACGTCCCGGGAATTGCCCTCTGTGGCTCCGAGCCTGAGGGCAGGAAAGGGACGACTTCGGAGGCGGTGGACTGGTGCTTGCTGCTCGAGACATCCTTCTCGGGGTTAGGGCCGCGACGAGGAGGGGCATCCGCCGCGATGAGGTCGACGGCGTGGCTTCTGTTCACGGGTTCTGAGGGGTTAGGCCGAGCACTGGAATGGAGGCGGCAGGTAAGGGGTGGATGAAAACGGAGCAGAGGTACAGAAGATCTAGAGGTAGGAGAGGAAGGAGCAGAGATGGGGAGCTTACGTGGACCACTCCCCGGGAAGGGTGTAACCTCGCCAGCGGTGGCGTTGTGAGGGGTGAGGACGTGTCTGGCGTCAGCAGGTTCGAACGTGCTGTGGGTGATGATCAAGGTTATCTTCATGCGAGCAGAGGTATGGGTAAGGACAAAATCTTTTGCGAGGCGAGGTGGACCGTCTTCCCATACTCACTCAGCCTGGAATCTGTCTTGACGAAGGCGGCGCCGGCGGAGGACGAAGAAGATGATTCCTACGGCGAGCAAGGCGAGCCCACCGATGCTACCGACCTGTTGTCAGCAGTTACGAGATGGGAACTTACGACGGCGCCGGCAATGGCTCGTGCTGGGACTGATTTCCTCTTTTCGTTGTTGCTATTGTTGCTATCATCAGGCTTCCGTCTCACGATGACTTGCCTCCAGCATTCTGAGATTGACTCTTCGCTCCAGGTCCACACTACCACTCTCCCACACTCCTCTGGCCGGCAGTCTGTTCGTTGCCCTCCTTCCGTTTGTCCCCACTGTCCCTCTCTCAATCCCCCCCTCCTAATCTCCGTATTTCAATCTCCATCTCTTTCCCAAGCCTTCTTGCCCTCCTCCATACTCCTCCCCCGCCCTGCTTCCCCTCTCCCGGGTCATCCACAACCACTTACCCTGGCCACATCTCTACTGAGTGCACATCCAACCTCTTATACCGTCCGTCCACACTCCCCAAATTTGTCAGTGTCACGGTATACGCAACCTCGGGATGAAGCGCAGCCGCATAAAACGTCGTGTTCGGAATGTTCCAGCTCTCCGACGCCCAGTGCCTCTCGTTCCCGGGCCTGCCGGGGGGCGGCGGCGAGATATCGATCTGGAATTCCCCGTGGTCCCACCCGCTGCTGCCGTTGATGCGGAGGAAACGCGTGTTATTGACGAGGAAGCTGAGACTGGCGCCCATTTGGATTGTCGACATTCGGGGGTAGTCTTTGTTTCCTGCTGGTGCCCAGGCTGGTGTGAGCATGGTCGCGAGATCAGTCAGTTGGAGGTTCGTTGATGGGCAGTGGTCTTCTGCACCACATTCTTCCCCAGCCAAGCACTCACTTTGCTCCACCAAGGCCCTGTTCGCGAACCACACCCCCTTATATGCAATGGGAACCTTGAAGTTCTGCCTTGCCCGCCATCCTGCTAGCACCGCCAGGTAGTACACAGCAGCATCGCCTTGGGAGAGATCGATCTCCTCCTTGCTGTCGGTCAGCGCCTTTCTCTTCCCTTCGTTGCCCATGACCTGCTCTCCGTGTCTCACTTCCTCAGTATCCCCCTAATGTGCGGCTCTGAGCCACGACCAAGCACTCACCTCCCGTGGATCTCCATGTACACAACAGCGTGGGTCACGGCCACCGTTCCCGACATCGGCAACAGTCCCGGCCGTTTCAGAGCCGTCTCCACCTTCCATTCCAAAAGCTTCTTTGGGGTCCCAGTTGTAAACGCCCCGTTGGCTCGCCCATCGCCCCCCGCCAAAGCGTTATTCTTCTCATCTAGCAGTAATGCTCTTCCTCCGGTGCCGTCATCGCCTGGATCGCCCCAGAAGCCCCAAACCTCGATCCCGTTGGCATAAAAGCTCAAGTCCATCCGCGGCTGGCAGTCGCTTCCAGTACAGCTGGAAGAGGTGGGGTAGTCGGGGAGCCGAACGATGCGGAAGCCAAGACCCCTGGGGACGTTATGGCTGCCGTTCGACCATTCGGACCAAGGGGAATCGGTGAAGGTTGCGTTCCACGTTTGGAGGGAGTTGCCGAGGTACAAAGGAGTGTAATGGAGGCAAGAGGCGAAGGCGTCGAAGACGATAGGATAAGGCGTGCCGTATGCTGGAGTGGGAAACAGCGCCAGAGCTAAGGCGAGGGCGGCTGCCAGCCTGAACGTTGAGAGCCGCATCGTCGATGTTTCCCGAAGTAGTGTCCAGTATGGGTTGTAGAGAAGTGAGGGTGAGGAGTTAGAGCGACGAAACAGAGGAGCTAGTGTTGTGCGCCGAAGGTCTCAAGGCGTGGCGGTGCGGGGTGGGGAGCGCGGCGATCATTCCTATCCAACTCACTGAGGACATGATCGTAGAGGAGGGATGTGCAGGAGTCTGGACTGCGAGAGTTGATCGTCGCCGATACGTAGCTCGGGCATCGGCGCCGCATCTGTCTGTTCTGTCTGCGGCGCTTACTCTACTGCGGTCCATTAGGGCTGGGGCAAAGCACGACGAGAAGCATGCCGGCGGAGTAAAGCACAACGAGAAGTATGACTGTACCCAATGCAACCACCGCGACCTTCGGTACCATGACCTTCAGCCGTAACAGCGCTGTTTCTGCGTATCGATCGCTCCTTCGACGTCTGAGGGGGGGGGGGGGTTGTGGGCCAAAGGGCGACGTGGCTTGATCGTCCTGGCTTGAGTCTGGCGATCGCCGCGCATGTGCCCGTCCGTTCGACCTTCGTACTGGCCGGTCGCTTTCGCTGGCCAGGCGACGAGTTAGGAGGTGGTTAATCTAAGACGAGTTGAGCAATGAGTGGGCGCGAGATCATGCAAGGACGCCAGCGCTGTTGCTGTAAGGATGCCGTGATGCTTGGCTTCCTCTTGCGCCGGATAGATGTGGCCCGTCGTTTGAGTATTGCGCTATGACCGGAGCTGATCGCCCCCTTCGTGGCTCGCGTGGGCCTCGCCTCCGACCACTGGAGATCGGAGCCTGAGCTCGGCTGGACATACTGGATATGTTGCAAATGCGGTTGAGTTCTGGATGCACGACACTGACGCAGAGTGATGGAGCGAATTTAAGTCTTTGTGACATTCCGTAATGCCGCAATAGTCGTCGCCGAACGGATTTGGCCCCCGAGGCTCACGTACAGCTCAGGCCCGTACACAGACCGCCCGCGAGCTCATGCTTTCTACTCTGCCTCGCACTGCGACATTAGTAATTTCCGCGAACACTGCTAGCTGCCCGACTGCCCCGCCAGTCTATGGTTGCATCGCTACAATCCGAATCCCCTGCATGCACTAAAAGAACGGCACACTTAGACGGTGACGACCCAGACGCGGACGAGGTTGTCGGTGTAACCGGCGAAGAGGGTCTGGCCGTCGGCCGACCAGGCGAGGGACATGGCCTCGGGCTTGCGGGCCTTCTCCGAGAGCTCGTTGAAGTCGGGCTTGAGGTCGTCGACAATCGACTTGGACTCGAGGTCGAAGATCTTGATCGAGGTCGAGGTGGCAGCGCAGAGCCAGTAGCGGTTGGGCGAGAAGACGAGCGAGTTGATGATGTCGCCGGCCTCGAGCGAGTAGAGGTGCTTGCCGTCGTTGAGGTCCCAGAGCATGACGATGCCGTCCTTGCCACCGGAAGCGGCGAGCGAGCCGTCGGGCGAGACGGCGAGGGTGTTGATGTAGCCGGTGTGGCCGAAGTGGTTGGTCTTGAGCTTGCACTTGGAGAGCTCCCAAACCTAGTTTCTGTCAGCGTCTTTTCCAGAGTTTGGAGAAGAAAAGGGAGGAGATCAGAGATCTTGGTGGAAATATTGTCTCATAGGGAGTGACCCCTCTGAAGTAGCAAATATAAAAGATAGCATCATGTCGAAAGCTGCTGAAGCAGCACAAGAGTAAACTCACCTTGACGACCTTGTCCCAGCCGGCCGAGACAATGACGGGGATGACGGGGTTGGGCGAGAAGCGGACGCACGAGACCCACTCGGAGTGGCCGTCGTCAACAATGTTGAACTTGCACTCGCCGAGGGTGTTCCAGAGCTTGATGGTGCGGTCACGCGAGGCCGAGACGATCTGGCGGTTGTCGGCCGAGAACGAGACGCTGATGTTAGCATTCTGTTGCGGTAACAAAAGCAAGGAATTGGGAGATCAGAGATCTTGGTGGAAATGTTGTCTCACAGGGGAGTGACCCCCTCTGAAGTAGCAAATATAAAGATAACATCATGTCGGTTTGTCGGCGGGCGCGCGTCCAAGGATACTCGCTCCACGCCCAGAGAAACTCACGAGAGGACATCGCCGGTGTGGCCAACAAACTTGCGGGTGGTAAGGCCGGTGTTGAGGTCCCAGAGGCGGAGGGTCTTGTCCCACGACGACGAGAGGGCGAACTGGCCGTCCGACGAGATGACAACGTCCGAAACGAAGTGGTTGTGGCCGTGGAGGATCTTCTTGGGGAAGCCGAACGACGACTCGTCACGCGAGAGCTGCCAGACGATGATGGTCTTGTCTGCGGGTCAGACTACTTTCTCGGCGTCCGGATCATTTCTCGCCCCCCTTGGTCGAAACTTTTCCACCCCTCCTTTCACCGTACTCACCACGCGACGAGGTGAGGATCATGTCCGGGTTCTCAGACGAGGTCGCGATGGCGGTGACCCAGCCCGAGTGGCCGGCAAGAGATCCCTTGAACGCAAGTGGCTCGCCCATTTTTACTTTTTTGTTGAAGGAGTGTGGTAGAGAGTAAGAACGAGAGCGCAACTACTGCAAACTACCGCAGCGACGTCCCAGTACCCCGCGCAACCCCCACATCTCGAAGACGTTTTGGGATTTAATGGACAAAATCTTGCTCGAGTATTGCTAGAGAACGAGAGAGACGCACGAGAGTTCGAGAGACGTATGCTCACGTGATCGAGCAATGGTCTTTTGTATTGCGAACCTAATCCGCCACGTCCGCGAGATGGTTGGCCCACTTAGGAAGAGATTAGGAAAAGGGTCGTGGCGGGGCCACGTGGGTACCTTAAACGGTCCTCCCACCCGTACGCAAAACGTGCGAACGAATCTCGGCTCAAGTCTGCAGATTGGGTATTTGGTACTCGGGACAAACGGATACGTTCTAGATCTAGCACCATTTGCCATGCATCACCATTTTGCTCCCGCGTCAGAGACTCGACCGTCCACTGACGATCCGAGCATTCGACGACTTGGAACTCAGCCTCCTCCACCCATCGCACCAGTCGCCATGTCGTTCAAGCAGCTCCCCAAGGCCGTCAAGGAGCTCCGTCTTCACCTCTGCCAGAACTCGGCCGCCTCGGCTGGTGTCCGGTGAGTCGAGCGTCCGCCGGCGAAGCCGCGCGGGTCCAGCGTCGCGAGTCTCAGAATCTCACCTTGGCATGGACAAGGCGGACACGGCCAGGGATACGGCGCAGCATTGTACTTGTCGTGGCGCGCTCGTCTACGCCACTTCTCATCCCGAGTCGGCCATGCCTGCGCTCGGGATGTCGGGGTGTCGGCGGACAGCGCGTGTGTTTCCGAACACCGTTCGGGAGTCCGCGACAACCGCAGCTCCGGAGTTCAGCTACCTCGCGCGTTGTCTTGCCCTCCTCAGACTCCCGGCACAACACCCACGCCTCCCCCAATCCTCGAGTCTCAGCCCATTCCTCAGGCCGCCCCCAGAGCCGATCCGGGAGATGCGAACACGGCTGACCACAGGCAATTCATCAAGGCGTCGTACCCCGAGCTCAAGAAGTCGAACCCCGACGTCAAGGTGCTCGTGCGTGAGGCGCAGGGCGTCTCCCCACGCGCGTTTGTCCGTTTCGGTGAGTCCGAGTGTGTGCGGGCGGTGTGGGGCGAGCGCTTGGGGGTTAGGGGGAGGGCGGGGTGGGACGGTAGGGGTTAGGGGGATGCAGGAGGCTAGGAGGTTAGGGGGATGGAGATTGTGGCCGGAGGAGTTGTGCTGCGGGGGGTGTGGAGGGTGGGATGGGTTTGTGGGAGTGTAGGGATTGCGGGGTGGAAAGAACGGGGAGGTTGAAGGGAGAGGCGGCGAAGGAGGAGGATGATAAGGAGAGGGGTGTGGGGTGAGAGAAAGGGAGGAGACCAGATGATCGCCGGCTGAGGGTGCGGCGATGCTTGCCCGGAGACTGCCTCGCTTGCTGTCCTCTCACAGCCTCCCTAGATGCGGCAGAATGTCTGCGTTCCGCTCATACTGCTCTGTTCGCTCCGTGGACGGCCGCTCTCCGAGCCCCCGCTCATCACCTTAGCTCCCCACCTGCTACCCTCACTGCGATGTCACGACCCGCTGACACCCAGAGCGCGGAACCGAGGCGCAGGCGGCCCTCGACGACCTCTCCGAAAAGGACGTCGCCTCGGCCCTCGCCAAGCTTGCCGGTGCGCAGTAGACGAGCAGGATGCAGATAGTAAATGGCTGCTGGCGGCGGAAGTGTACACTGAAGTCGTGCGGGAGGTGTACCACTGCACTGAGCAATACTCATACATGATCATCGACTTCCTAACGTCGGCCGAGATATCTAATACCGACGTCGTGTCTTATCCCACACGCATTATCTACGCCCGTCGAACTACTTGCGCTACTTGACACTCAGATTCCGCACACCCTCCTCGGCCTCCTCCGTCCCCGTCTTCCTCAATGCACCCACGACACTCGCCATCGTCGTCGTCTTGGACGCCGTCGCCGACGACCCGGGAGTCACGCTGCGGTCCACCTGCGCGTCCTTGGCGGCCGCCTCATCCTCATCGTCGTCGGCCGTCTTGAACCCGCCGCTGTCGTCGCTGTCGTCGCCCGCGTCGATCGGCGTCTGCCGCCCGGAGCCCGCGCGCTGGAACTTGCGCGTCGCGGCAATGACGCGCACGGCGTCGGCCCACTTCTTGCGCGGGTTGAAGTTCTCTCTGATGTTCGGCGCGAGGTCGGTGCCGTCGCCGCACCGGCCGGACATCCACTGCTGTCAGCGACGAGGGGAAAGAGGATAAACTAGGAGGGACGTACCGGATGTGCGAGCGCCTCGGTCGCGCTCATGCGCCCCTTGGGGTCCACGACGAGGAGCTTCTTTATAAAGTCGCGCGCGGTGGCGCTCACGTGCTTCCAGAAACGCTCGTGGAAGATGACCTTGCCCTTGGTCGTCTCGCGGATCAGCTGCTCCTTGTCCTCGGATCGGAAGGGGGAGTATCCGCACAGCAGGGTGTAGCAGATGACGCTGGGGTCAGCGGAGTCGCGTGGCGCAACTAAGAACCCACCCAATGCTCCACATGTCGACCTTGAGGCCGTGCGGCTTGCCGACGAGCACCTCTGGCGCGGCATAGCCAATACTCCCGGCCATAGAAGTCACCTCCTCGTTGTCCGCGAGGTGCTTGGCGATGCCAAAGTCGGCAATGACGATCGGCGAGTCGGCCGCTTGTGTCTTGTACAGAATGTTCTCAGGCTTGAGGTCGCGGTGCACGATGTTACGGTCGTGGAGATATTGCGTCGCCTTGAGGACTTGTCTGCGCGTTAGCCTCTGCCGCCTAGGCTGTTGTAGGTACGACCCACCTGATACACTCCGACGCGTCGGCCTCGGTGAACCGGCCGACCTTGGTGATGCGCTCGAACAGCTCGCCGCCGACGGCGAGCTCGAAGGTGATGTAGTACTTGTCCCGCGACTCGAAGTTGTCCCACACGTGCACGATGTGCTCGTTGTCGAGGTCCTTGAGGACATTGATCTCGTCCATGACGGTGGTGGGGTCCTTGACGAGCTTCTTGGGGATGATCCTGGCATGTCAGCGGTGCAAGGGAAGGGGTGAGGGAGCGAGGGGGAGTGTAGTGCGCAGTGGGCTATGCGTCGCCGCAGATGCGCGTGTCATCTGCAGTCGGCGGTACGCAGCGGCGGTTGACGTCGCCGCGTCCCGCCGCGTCCTCGCGCCTGCACTCCGTCGTCTGGGCACACTCCGCCGTCTGGGCAGAAAGCCGCGCCCAAGCTCTGCCAATCCCTCCTTCAAACACCACCGCGACTCACTTCAACGCAACATCCTTCTTCTCGCCTCCAGGCGGCGACCACGTTGCGCGCACCACCTTGCCGAAGCCTCCGCGGCCCAGCACTTCTTGGAGGGTATACTCCTTCTTCTTCTTGAAGCTCTTCGGCTGCGACAGGAACGTGTCGCGGAGGTCGGACTGGAAGCCCATTGTGCGGAACGTGTATGGGTGTGGGAATATGTGTGGGAGGTGCGGAATGCAGCTGGGCGTGGTGAGATCGTGATCTAGGCAGAGTGTAGGCCGAGGTCGTCAGTGGCGATGGATCGGTGTTGCAAGTGGTGTAGATCGTCTATCGCCGTCGATGGAGAATGGAGTGGTTGACAATAACAGAAGACAAGAGGTTGACGCAAGGACGCGTGGCAAGATTACGCTGCGACCGCAGGGGCGGCGGTGCGGATCAGGAGCGGTGCGGACGGAGCGGCGGCCGGAATAGATGAGTGTGTCGGCGCCCGAGCGACGCTGATGCAGGAGCTGTGCTGACCCCGAAGCGAGGAGCGATGGGAACCGGCGGCGTGAATGGCGAAGTACAATAGGAACGGAGACGATCCTGCGCACTTGGCCGCACTTGGCATCGGTGAATAGTGAGTGGTGACGCGGTGACGCGGGCTCGGATACTCTTGCCCGCCGGCGACGTCTCTCGACCGAGACAAGGGTGCGTATCTACCTTCGTGCTCGGGCTGTGCAGCTGCGCGCGCACTCTGCACAGACTACAATGTGTGCATCGCTGTGCTCTGCGGCGCCGACCTGACTCGAAGGGGGTGGCCGGGCCGTCGCCGCCGCCGCAGGGGCAGGGTCGGCGGCGGTGCGGGGTGGGGCGGCGGTGATGTCAGGATGGATTGGGCGTTTTCCAGAATCATCATTCCGCATTCCTCTCGCACTCGTCCATCATTCCTGGTTCTCGGCGCCGGCTACGTCTCCGCCTCATTATCCACGTCTAGCTCGGCTATCTCTCTACCACTGCGTATACCTCGGCATGTTCGGCGCGATCGTTGCAGGGCGGCTGGTGCAGACCAACCTTGAGCGGATGTGAGTACTCGGAGACGGAGATAAGCCACGCCGGCCATCGGAGAAGACGAGATGGTACAGGAGGACAGGGGACAGAGATCAGATGGATGGCGGACGAGGAGGAACGTGGAGCTGACAGCAGCGACGAGACGCACTTCGTCTTCCCCCTCGAGCGGCCGTATGATATCAACCACCTGACCGTGTTCCTGACGGGCGAGAGTGAGTCCGATACGCCTTGGGGCCATTGTCCCCGTCCATCCTTCGGCGAGCGGGTACTGGTGCTTGCGGAGAACGTCGTTCGGCGAGCGCGTTCTGCCGTCTTGCAGTCGACTGGCTTGCGACGTCCGACTCCCAAGCCGACTCCAAGTCCGACGCCGGTGCCCAGTCACCACCGAACTGCCTCGCCAAACACGCGCCGAAGTCGCTTCGGACTAGGCAGGCAACGCTGACCCCAGTGCCTTTCCCGGAAGGCTACGCCGCGACCGTCCACTTCGCCTGGCCCGGTGGCGAGTACTTCCTCCTCGGGACGTGAGTGGCTTCCCCCACACATACTCTATCCTCCACTCCATGGCTCGTAACCACACTGTCGAGTACTACCACCTCGCGACGTTGAGCAAGTAAAGCAGTCTGCCCACGCGTCCGCGATATGGCTCGTCCGCGGCCGTACGCCCCCCTTCGGCCTCCGCACACTACCCTTCTCCTCTTCTTCTCTGTCCCTGCTCTTGCGTTCGCAGCGCCCGTGTTCCTCGCCATCCTTCCCCCGCCCCTCTCCCACTCCCCCAACCCTCTACACAAGCGCAACGCTCACCACAGACTCACAAACGCCCGCCCATCCGCGATCTACAAAGTCCGGCCCCACCTCCCCCCCGGCGTCGCGCCCGGCACCGTCGCGTCCGCCCCCGCGCAGCTCGGCATCGAAGTTGCGCCGATCGGTGCTGTCGAGGCGGCCGCGCAGGCCAAGGCATCGGCAGGGACAGGGAAGGAGGTCGTGCAGCGCGTCGATGTGGGCAAGGTCGCCGAGAAGATTGTGAAGAATGTGAGTTGTGCCGACTTCCCCAGACACCTTTCTTTCCATCTCTTCGCTCGCCCAGCCTCAGCTTGCCCCAGCTCGACGTAGCTGACCGCAGCTCTTCAACTACCTCCACTCGTTCGGCGGCGACATCAAGTTGACGCCCGACACGCCGATCCCACTGTCGGTGTTTCAGAGGTGGTACGACAACTTCAGCCGCAAGATCGCCAACGACTCCGGCGCGGCGTTCCTCGACCGCGAGGATTAGTCAACGGGATGCAGGGTTGATGGGAGCAGGGAATAGGAAGCAGTCTAGGATAGAATACCATGCATGGCGCATTATGCTACGACGTGTGGTCGTCCTCTACCGCGGCGGCACTTGGGCCACCGTCCGCACTGCTACTCACACCACTCCCTCTACTCTCCCCAGCTCTAGACTGGAACAGCGGCGCTGGAGGGGCGAGGGGCCCTGGGCTATCGTCGCGGCTTCGAGTGTCAACACGCCCCTCCTCAGCACCACTCCCTGACGCCGGTAGATGCCCGTCCTCGACCTCCCACGCACTGCGCAGCCGGCTTAGCTCGCCCACGAGGCCCCACACGACGTGATCGACGTCGCGGAGCGCGCGCAGCCGCTCGTCCAGCGCGACGCGGGCAGCCTCCGGCGTGCGCGAAGTCGGGACGCCAGTGTGGGGAGGCGGCACTCTGGGGCGTGAGGAAGACCTTGTGCGTCACGGGTGCGTCGAAGGCATCGGGGTCGCCGCGGCCGGCATCTTGCCCTTGCCCTTGTCCACTGCACTCCCTCCTGCTCCAGCTGTTCCCGCGGCTCCTGATCGGCCGGCGCCCCCCGCACCCAGACCGAGGCGCCGCAGGGCCGCCGCTGCGGCCACCTCGCGTAATGCCAATCGTCGTCCTCGAAACGAGGAACGTCGTCTTCATCCACAATGTCCGCTTCGCTCGCCTGCTCAGGCTCTGAGGCGCGCCGCGGTGACGACCGCGCCGATCCAGTCGACGAGAAGACGATAGGCGCTTGCGAAGCCGCAGGCGTCACGCTGCCCGAGATGTGCCCGCTGCGGCGAACGTCAGACGGCGGTGATCGAGCTGGACGTCGAGCCGTGATGGCCCTGCCTCCGGCCAGCGGGCGGCACCGAGTGGTGGTGGGAGGAAGCGACCGGGAACGATCGGTGCGCCCCAGATTCCACGCTGCAGGCGCTGCTCCTCGTTCTCATCTGTCTGTGGTGGCGGCGCAGATGACGAGCGCGCCTCGCTGCTGCTCGCGCGGGGAGCTCCTGGCCTGTTGGGCGAGGAGGTGGTGGAGCCATGGCCGGCGCGTCGCCGTTCACGCCCGGCAGCCTGAAGTACTCCTCAAATGCCGAGCGCATGCGGTCGGCGTCCTCTGCCCAGCGTCCCTGGCCGCTCGTCGTCCTGCCGCTGCCCTCGGCCGCCGTCCCCGTCGCCGTCTCCGTTGGCAGCGGCCCGAGGCACAGGCGGAGGTACCTGGGCGCTGCAACTGGAGGCAAGCGATTGAAGCCAAGACATCGCGCCTACACGTAGGACAGATCTGCTGCCTCTCCACCACGACCGAAGGCAGTGGAAATGGAAAATGTGCCCGCAAGCGAGCTTCTTCGGCGTCTCGTTCGGCCCTTCGCTGGTAGGCTCGGCCCGCTCACGCGCAATCATCTCTCTCGGCAAATGATACAGGTGTGGTCGCCCATCCGGTCGAGCTCCTCCGCCGTCGCGTCGGTACAGCTCGTCCATGTTACGCGTGGCGCGGCGGTAGCGCACAAGGTCGGCACCGCGGGCGAGGAAGCTGCGCATCGTCATGTACACGTCGCGAGAATGTGCACGGGTAGTCCGTAGTTGAGGAAGATGACAATGAAGAAGACAAGGTATGTGAGCAGCTTGGCGAAGTCTGTCTCTTAGCGTTATCTCACCCTGGGACTTACCAACTGCAAGGTCGATGTAGAACAGGTACATGCTCTTCTCCTCCCAGGGAGGAGCATCGGCCGACCGCGCGCGCGAGATCCATCACACCGACCGTAGCGCGACCACGTGCCGCGTAAGCGGCGACGAGAATCGCGAACTCTGACGCGAAGAGGACCATAGCCGACACGCCCATGACCATGACGTGCTCCATCGCGTACAGGAACAGGAGGATGTCGAATGTGGTGAGATAGCCAGCACAGCAGTGAGGCGCACATGGAAAGAAGGGTGGAGGGCCTGGCGGCGGGACCTGGTCGATGTAGTCGACTCGATCCGCGCTGATCCAGTGGAACACTTGAGGAACACGAGCATGCTGTATACGCAATGAACGAGACGCTAAAGTCGTCCCGGAATATAGTGAGGGCGAGGAGGACTCGGTGAGAAGATCCACAGTCGCTCGAACATGTGCTCGTACTCGACGGGGCGCAGCTCGCCGAAGAACAGCACTTTGAAGCCGATGACCCATGACTACGAGGAAGAGGCAGAAGTTGGCCAGGACCTGGGGTCAGCACTGTCGTGCTAGCTGTGGCCCACCATTAAGGACCCGCCTGAGCGTCCGACGGACACGGCGGCAGCATAAAATTGGGCCGGTATTGAGCGCGCCGCCAACCACTGCGCCGGCGAGCCGTCGAGATGAGGCCATAGGCCGCAAGTCGTGGGATCGCTGGCATGGTGGGCGGGTGGGTAGGTCTTGGGGAGGTCGGAGTAGTCGCTCGGCGTGATCTGTTGCCGGGCTGTGATTAATGAATGACTGGCATGGGTGATTTCGTGCGGTCGTGTCGTGAGAATGAACTGTGAAGCGATGTAGCAAGTCGAAGATGTTGTCGACCCAATTCCCAAGTCATGGAGTCACCAAGTGCCGTCCGTCGCGTGTCTCTCTCTCGTTCCATGACGTGGCGGTGGCAAATCGCCGTTCGCCGAGATGCCGAGTTTGTCAGCTATCCGCCTTCTCAACGCCGTCCCAACTTGCATGCGTCGCGTGTTTCTCAAGTATCTGTGAGATCATGGGCACTTAGGTCGACCTATCTAATGCATGCATGCATTCGTCCCCTTGAGGCCTTTGCATCAGCCTATGACTTCCTTCAGTCGAGCTCTTTCCGACTTGCGGCTATATCCGGGTTACTCTCCCACGCCTGCACCTCAGCCTGGCATCTCCCCTGCTCTTTAAGCCAATTTGCTTCCGGCCTCCACCGTTCAGAATTAATTTCCAGATCACCTTCGAAGATACGGGCCAGCAACAACACCCCACCACCCACACATCACAAAATGGCGCGACCAACCAAGGCGTACAAGAAGTTCGTGGCCTCGGGCAAGCTCAAGGACACGATCAAGAAGCGGCGCTCGGCCGCGCAGTCCAAGCGCAAGTTCGAGGGCCAGGTCCAGCAGCGCAAGTTGCAGCGCGGCGCCGCCCGGCCAGAGCACCAGCTCAGCGACGAAGACGAGGAGGACGAGGAGAGCGACATCGAGGCGGACCTCAAGGATGCCAAGGGGATTCGCGGCGGAAAGGCTGGCGGCGTTGCGCGGACAGTGGACGAGCTGTTCGGTGCCGGCGGCATGGACGTGCCCATCGAGGAGGGGAGTGATCTCGAGGACTTGTCCGAGGAGGACGAGGATGAGGATGACGAGGAGGTTGAGGGAGAGGACGAGGGCGAGGACGACGACTTGAATGAGGAGGCTATGGCCAAGGCTATGGCCGAGCTTGAGAAGAAGGACCCCGAGTTCTTCAAGCACCTCAAGGCCGAGGACCCGGATCTCCTCGAGTTCGGCAAGGGCAAGGGACGGATGGACGTTGATGAGGAGGACCAGGAGGATGAGGATGAGGACGAGGAGATGGCCGAGGACGAGGAGGAGGCCGGAGACGACGGCGAGCCGGCCAAGACGATCGTCACGATGCGCATGCTCCGTGGCTGGCGTGAGGGTATGCTCAAGGTGAGTACCTCGGCCAGAATTCTCCAGAACGCGCTAACGCTTGCAGCAGCACTCGCTCCGGTCTTTGCGCAAGATGCTCATGGCATTCCGCGCGGCTGCGCACATGAACGAGGATGCTGGCGAGCAAGGTGCTGGCCTCGACCTGCGGTATACCATCCCCAGCGCCGAGGTGTTCAACCGCCTCGTCATCACTGCCCTCAAGTTCACCCCCATTGTTCTCGCCGCCCACATGCCCTACAAGACGCTGCCCAACGGCCGTATCAAGCTCCAGGCGACTAAGAAGGGCGCGGCGAACCTTGACCGCCTGGTGCTCTCCCACTTCTCCACCCTCCTGCACCTCATCAAGTCCCTGCCTACGACCCCCTCGGCTCTGGCCGGCGAGGACGAGAGCGAGGCCGGCAGCCTGCTCACGACCGCCGTGAACGAGAGCTCCAAGCTCCTCCCCTGGATCCTCGGCGCGCGCAAGCACGTCCGCGCCTACCTCAAGGTCCTGCTTGACCTCTGGTCGAGCGCGTCCGACTCTGTCCGTGTCGCGTCGTTCCTCGCCATCCGCAAGATGTTCATTGCCGGCGACGATGCTATCAAGGACATCTGCCTGCGCAACATCTACAAGGCGCTCCTCCCCCCTCTCCGCCTGACTAGCGTGCACACCCTCCCCTCGCTCAACCTGATGAAGAACTCGGCGTCTGAGCTGTACCAGCTCGAGCCCTCGCTCAGCTACCAGCACGCGTTCACCTTCATCCGTATGCTCGCTGTGCACGTCCGCAACGTCGTGCGCTCTAGCACATCCGGCAAGGCGGGCGAGGACGGACAGGCCTTCCGCGCCGTGTACAACTGGGCGTTCGTCCACGCCATCGACTTCTGGAGCCAGGTGCTCTCTGGCGCTGCTGGCGTTGAGGCGCAGGCCGCGCGCGGCGGCCTCGAGTCACCCCTCCGCCCTCTCATCTACCCTCTTACGCAGATCGCGCTCGGTGTCGTCCGCCTCCTCCCCTCTTCGCGCTACTTCCCCCTGCGTTTCCACATCATCTCGAGCCTCATCCGCCTCGTCTCCCTCACCGACACGTACATCCCCCTCGCGCCGTTCCTGCTCGAGATCCTCGACAGCAGCGAGTTCCGCCGCGCCAACCCCAAGAAGGCGACCCTCAAGCCCCTCGACCTCGCCTACGTCATCCGCGCCCCCGCCGCCTACCCCAAGACAAGGGTGTACCAGGAGAGCCTGGGCGAGGAGCTCGTCCACCTCCTGGGCGAGTACCACGCGCAGCTCGCGACCGACGTCGCGTTCCCCGAGATCGCGCTGCCCGTCATCATGAGCATCCGCAGGCACGTCAAGCGCGGCACCGCCGGCTCGCCCAAGGTCGCCACGCAGCTCAAGGCGCTCGCCGACAAGATTGAGGCCAACCGGACGTGGGTCGAGAACAAGCGCCGCAATGTAAGCTTTGCGCCCCGCGACCGTAGCGAGATCGCGCGCTTTGCCGAGGGCGTCAAGCCTGAGACGACGCCGCTCGGTGGATGGATGCGGATCCAGCGCAAGGCGCGCGAGCAGCGCCGGCGCGAGATCGAGAAGGCGCTGCGTGAGGAGCGCGAGGATTAGGCGGGTTGATAGTGGCGGGTGCGTCGCGCCGTAGATCGCGTCGCGCCCTTGGGAATAGAGCTTCGTCTTCTGTAGATTATGCACATCTGTACGCCAAAAGTCATACGAAACCTGGGTCAGGCTGCAAGCGCGAGTAAGCATTATGCCGGGGTCCCAGACTAGCGGGCGTGAACATCTAACATGGCAATTACGACTCGCTCGCCTCTTCTCCCGCCAGGTGATAGGTGCTATGGTACATGCAGATTAGGCCGAGAAGACGAGACGGCTCGGCAAGATGGTGAGGGTGGGTGACGGCTGTGATGGTGCTAGAGGTCGTACTCGTCCGAGTCCGAGTCGTCGCGCTTGCGCTGGATCTGGCTGTCAGCGGTGTATTGGGGGTGAATCAGGTAGGGGACTCACGGTGATGCCGCCGCCGATGGTGCGCGCGCGGGCCGACTTGGGCGCGGCGGGCTTTGGGGCTTGCGCGGGGGAGGAGACCTGATGTCAGTCGGAGTTGCGGAAGAGGAAGAGCCAGTGAGGGAGAGGGCCAGCGCGTGCTGGTAGGTGTTGATAGCCCAGGGCATCCCGCGGCGCAGAAATATAAAGCACGCCGACGGCGGCCTGCGGGCTGCGTGTGCTCTCCAAAGCCACTCCTGTCGCACAGCATGAAGGCCGACGCAGATCGCGAGGACAGAAGCGGCTGATCCCATCGGCGCGCAGAGCAACCCCGCTTCCGCATTCCCGAGTGTGCACTCTCATCTTAACGAAGAGCGAGGACCGCCGCGCAAACGCCATCGCGCAGGTCTCGAGGACGCAGCTTCCGAACCCAGCGCATCACGCCAAGCTTGGCTTCTGGCCATCCTTGACGCTGATCGGGCCACGAACGCTTCCCGCGCCTCTCACTCACCTGCTCTAGAAGACCCTTGAGCGCCTCGTCCGTCACCTGGCCACGGATCTGGCCTTGCTGGCCCATGCGCACGAGGAGGTCCTCGACTTGCGACGCGAGCTGTGGCCGCGTGAGGGATATCCGGGAGACTGGGGTTAGCACCGGGTTCAGAGGTCTGGTGAGGAAGCAGGACCGAGGGATGCGAGTGGCGGAGGTCGTCGAACACGAGGTCGAGCGAGTGCTGGAGGGCAGATCGCAACCCAGCGTGGGCGGCTGAAGGCCAATACAGTCCAAGCACTGGACCGCGCCGACCAGCGCGGACCTCACCAACGACCCCGGAGCGGCGCACACGCACAGGTATCCGTTGTGCACGAGCCAAAGTGCCGCTCCCCAGAGGCATGCTCCCAAGTTCCATGCCCTTCCTCTCCCATTCCAGGCCTCACGGCATCACCGCCCGCCCGCCGCTCACACCCAGGACGCTACTCACGACGCTCGCGAGCCTCGGGCTCGAGCATGGCCTGGATCATGGTGCGCTTGACCTCGGCCTGCTGCGCCTGGCGCTGCGCGCGCTCCTCGTCATCTTGCCCATTGCCGCCCTGGCCGCCCTGCGGCGCCTGGGCCGGACGCATACCGGGAGGAAGCTGGAACGACATGGTGTGTGTGCAGTGGTGTAGGTGCAATCGTCAACAGTCGACAACCGTCGGTCAGACGACTACTAACAGCCATAGCGCACCAGCGCCACAAGAAGGGTGAGAGAATGGGAGCCGCGGCGTTAAATTTGGCGGGGCTCCAGTGACGCCTTCTCGATCGCTCGCTACTTACTCGCTCGACCAACCCTCACCGCCGACGCCGACGTTAGTCTCCTTCCTGTCCGAGTCGGTCTTGTCTTGTCGCTAGACTTTACACACGCATTGCGACTCTGCTTCTACCCTTCGGCGTATATCTTTCCCCAATTACCATAACCCACGCCATGTCCGAGCAGAAGGAACGGCCAAAGGACCGCGGACCGGTCGAGGAGCTCATTGCGAAGCGTCTCCGTCCGCTCAACAAGAAGATTGTGAGTGCGCGGGGAAGCTGGCGTCTACCTACCCTTCCTTGGTGGCTGCCATGCACAACCACTCGCCTCACCTTTGCTTGTAGCCTGTGCTCACAACAGCAACGCTTCCGCGCCTACAAGTCCAAGCCGGAGGACACGCTCAACGACGACCAGCGCGCGGCCCTCGCCTCGCTGCCACAGCTCGAGGCCGCTGCGCGCGAACTCGAGGACCTGATCCGGCACGTCGAGGAGGCCGAGCTCGTCGCGGCTGCCAAGGCGCGGGAGGAGCGCGAGGCCGCCGAGCGCGAGTTCGAGGCCCGCGTCGCCGCGCGTCTCGCCGAGTTCCAGCTCAGCGCAGCCACGCGCCTCGCTCACTTCCTCAACCTGCACTCCCTGCTCCACCCCGCGCGCCCGGACGACCACGAGCACCTGACGTTCGCGCCGCTCACCCTTCCCCTGCGTTTGCAGGACGAGGTGCTGGCCACGGACATCCTCCGGGTCGGGCGCATGTACCGCGACCTCACGAGCGGCGGGGACGCGGCGCATGCTGTGTTGGTGGCGCTCTCCTCTGGCCCGCTGGGCGGGGACGACGAGGGTCAGTGTTTTGGAGGGAAGACAGTGCCAGCGGATACTTGAAGAGGCGCTAACGGCAGACGACCACGTCCACCACCTGCTCGAGCTCATCGCGGGCTCCGACCCGGAGCCGGAGGCTGAGGGCGGCGCCGAGACCGAGACCGCCGAGGTGCGGAGCACGGCCGCCGAGCCGCCTCAGAGCATCGCCGACGACCTGACGACCACGGACGGCGCGACACCCGAGGGCTCGGTCGCGAACGGCGCGGCAGCCGTCGCCGACTTCGACCCCCTCCGCACGCCGATGGTCGGCATGGTCGGCCTGCGCGCGTTCGACGAGGCGCCCGCGATGCCGACGCTCGCGCGCGGCGTCGCCCTCAACTTCCTCCAGGAGGACGAGCTGGTCGCCGCCGAGGCGGAGGCGGTTGCGACGTTTGAGGTCGTGGAGCCCGAGTCCAACGCCGTCGTAAGTAATGGAGAGGGCAGGTCCCGTGGGGGAGGGGTAGGGGAGGTGGGCGAGTAGAAGGTAGAAGCTGACCCCAGTCGTCGCGCCAGTCCGTCGTCGCCGAGACACGCTTCGCCTCCGATTGGGCTGCGGACGACGCCGAGCCCGCGTCCGAGCACGAGTCCGCCGCGCGCCTCGCCGAAGCACTCGGCTCGGCGGACGTGAGCGGCGCGGCGTCGCCCGGCCCGGACCCGAGCGGCATCGCCGGCATCGAGGAGGTCGCGGCCGGCCTCGAGGCGGTGCACGTCGAGCCCCCCGCCGAGTCGACGGGTGCGAGCACGCCCGCATCGGGCGCGGAGGGGAGCAAGCGCAAGGCGGGTAGGAAGCCGTCAGGTCGTCGTGGCGGCGAGCGCGGAGAGCGCGGAGAGAAGGGGGAGAAGGGGGAGAAGGGGGAGCGTGGGGAGAAGGGAGAGCGTGGAGAGCGCAGCGGAAAGCGCGACGAGGGGAGGAAGCGCGAGGAGGGGAGAAAGCGCGAGGAGAATGTCGGCAAGGGCAAGCCGGTCGCGGTCGACGAGGACGGCTTCGAGATCAAGACGGCGCGCCGGGCGAGTGCCGCGCGCGGAGGGCGTGGCGGTAATGGTGGGCGTGGCGGGGGTGGTGCGGGACGTGGGGGACGCGGCACGCGTGAGTATTCCGGATGGTCGGGAGGAGAAGTGCTGATCGTAGCGCGCGAGGGACGCGAGGGACAGGGACGCCGCGACAAGACCGAGAAGGAGGGGGAGGGACAGCGCCGGCCTGGGCCCAGGAAGGAGGGCGCGCGTAAGGAGGGAGCCAAGGAGGGGGCTAAGGAGCAGCCTAAGCCCAAGCCATCGATCTACAAGACGGTGCAGCCTTCGGCGCCGACTAGTGCCCCCATTCTCTAGTCGGGTGGTCGGAAGTAGAGTGGCCATGGAGGTGGACTAGCAACATAGCAACAACCAGAGACACAGGCAGAGGGACAGACAGGCGACATCATGCATGAAGAAGGCATACAACGGCATGGTACAGGAAGGGGCAGTGACTGATGTGGCAAGGTGGGAATGGGATGGGTTTAGACGCCGAATGAGTCGTCGAACGAGTCGACCGAGTCGAAAGACGCTTCAAACGACATGTCCGAATCGCTGAACTCGGTGCGCTCCGAGATGCGCGCGAGGCGCCGGACGGTGATAGGCAGGAGTGCAGGCATCTCGGTGGGAGTCGGGGCGACGAGAGGCATCCCGGGAGCAGTAACGGTGGGCGGCTCGAGGCTTGTGGTCCCGGTGACCACGGTGCCGGTGGGCATCTCGGTCATCTCGATCAGCTCAGTTGGCGATGACTGGGCCGCTTCGCTGGGCGGAAGAGCGTCCAGCAGGTTGGTGAAGTCGAACGCGTCAATGGCGGAGCTCTGCGACTGGCTACGGGAGATGGTGGGCCGAGGAGACGTGATAGCGTCGTCCTCCGCGGTTGGAGAGGGCGGCTCAATAGCAACCTCCGAAGGCTGGGGTGGTGCGTCCACTGCAGTCTCCGGGTTTGACGTGGGAGGGAGCGCCTGCTGGGCAGCGGCTGGCTCGGCCGATGGTTCAGGTGCAGGAACAGGCGAAATGGACGTGGGTTGGTCTGCAAGAACGGGGCCTGGAGCTGGCGAGCTAGGTGTTGCCTCAACGGGCGACCCAGAAACCATGGGCTTGGCGACTGGCGTAGGCTCCTCCAGCTCACCAAAGTCCAGGTCGAGTAGGTCGGAGCTGACGTCTGGCAGCACGAGTTCGGGAGACGGGGTGTTGCGGCGTACATCCGGCGTGCGGCTCGTGGGGCGCGTAGAAGCCTTCCCTGCGGTGCCGCTGGCCTTGATTGATGCGACCGTGCGAGTAGACGCAGACTGGACACGCGAAGACACAGGCTGGACACGCGAGGACGGGCGACTTGTGGCTGTAGCCGTCATGGGGCGGCTGGGGGCGCTGCCGGTGCGCGAGATAGCCGGACGAGACGCCGTGGCGGTGGTGGGACGGCTGGTAGGAGCAGAACCGGTGTGCAGAGCTGTAGGACGAACCGACGTCGCGGTGGCTGGGCGCACCGAACGGATAGCGCTGGCAGTGGAAGTAGGAGTCGAGGTCGCCGGCCGAGCTGAGGTTGTAGACGCAGGGCGGGTCGGAGGACGGGCTGCCGCACTCGAAGTAGAGCGCAGGGGAGCTCTGGCAGCTGCGGCGGAGACAGGGCGCTTAGAAGGTGCGCTCGATGAAGACGACACAGGTGCACGGACGCTGCGTGTATTGCTGGCAGCAGTTGAGCGAACTGATGCTGATGACGTGGTCGAGCGAAGTGGTGCACGGACGGAGGCGTCCTTGGAGGTCTTGCTCGTTGGAGCGCGAGGCGGTTGGTTCTCTTGACCACTCTTCGGCTGTGGCTTGCGGCGAAGAATTGGCTTCTCCAGCTCGTCGTCGGGACAGAGCTGGACAGTGGGCATCGGAGCATCATCGGTGAAGGGAGGGGGAGGTGAAGGCGGCAAGCGCAAGCTCATTGGACGGATACGCGAGAGAGCAGCCATGGTCTCGACAGGATCAGGGATGCTATCCGCCCAGTCTGGCACGTATGGGCGGTCGATAGCTGTGGGAGCCGCGTACTCGAGCTCATAATCGTCCTCAACACTCGGGGCAACGGCAGCCTCGACATCGACATCCGCTTCAAGAATGCTGTCCAGGCTCATGTCTGCGTCGTCGAGGTGGGCGGGAGGCGACTGCAAGCTCGCCCTTGAGCGACGGCGTGTGCGTTGGGCACTGGGAAGCGGCGTCGGCGCGGGCTCCGTGGGGTCGTGGTAAAGCCGCATCTGCGGCCCTGGCGTGCGCAGGTGGTGACGAGGCGCAGGGGTCTTGATGGCGTGGTTCGGCCCTGGCGTTTTGGCGCGCAGAGGCTGCGACGATCCTCCAGCCTTCTCCGACTTCTGGCTCTTCCCCTCGACGTTCTGGAATAGGCGCTTGGGCGCTAGTTATCAGCGCGGCTTTGGGGGTGCAAACATACCGATATCCTCTCCTGGCTGCTGGGTGGCGAGGATGTTGCGGTCCATCGTCCGGGCGCCGAGCGCGCGGGCGGTGGATGGGCCAGCCTTGCCTAGCGGTGCGCGGACTGGGTCTTGGATGGGAGCGCGCCAGCATTCTCCTTGTCGCGCGCGCCGCGGCGGGCCGTGCCGGGCGCACCGTAGCTACGGCCCAGCTGGTGCGGTTGTGACTGGGGCATAAACATGCTGCCAGTGGATCTTTTGGTGTAGGCGAACGCCTGGATGCGGATGTAACTAGGGTATAAAAGATGAGGTGCTGTGGAAGGATTCGAGTTTGAAGAATGGACGGAGTGGATGGATGAATGCAAGAGGATGTTAGAGGAGTTCGAGTTGTTGTTGGGTGGCGAGACGGAGGACACAGAAGTCAGCCGCGTGGGTGTGCCACAGGGTTATGGGACGATATTACCGAAATTAATGCCGAGAGTTGCTCACTCTGCCAGCGCCTCGAAAGCGACAGTCCCATTCCAACCCAGCTGTAGCCTAGCCCCAGTGACCTCCGACCCTCCCCCGTCTCCCCCCTCCCTCTATCCCTCCTCGAAACCGGCCAGGTGCGTCACCCGCGTTCATTGCCAGCACCCACGCCGAGACGCCGACCGCGCGGCAGTGGGGTGTTGGTGGACGGCAGCGAAGAAGGCCATGCTGACAGTGTCCCGTTCCTCCAAACTACGAAACTCGAACTTCCCTTACCACACCCTCTCCCTCGGTCTCTGCCGATCTCCACCACCGTCCTCTGTCGACCCGCCGTACTCCTCGCGCCTCGCCTGCTGCACACGCATGTGCTCGATGTGAACGGACACCTTGCGCGCGCTGCTGTGACGACAACTGCCATGCTCGACGAAACGATTACGCCGCGCCGGCTGTGATGGGTCGTAACCCGGTCCCGGATGATCCATTCCGGCCCATGGACACCGGACGTCTGTCACTCCTCCTCCGCCTCTTTACTCTTTTCGCATCCCACTTTCACACGTCGACGAACACCCCTACAGCCCGCCAAAACACAGCATGGACAAGGACAAGCTCGCCAAGCTCCAGGCTCAGGTCCGCATTGGTGCGTCGCCGAGTGCCCACGCGACCATGGGCGTGGGCAAGGCCAACGGCTGCGAGACGAGTATTAGTGCTGACGCTGCGTGTTCTGTCCCTCCTCTACCCTCCCACGACTCCCACGCGCCTCGTTTGCCCTCCACGTCCTACCTCGTCTCACCACACCACCCCACGTAACCTCCACTCGACTTTTCAGGCGGCAAGGGCACGCCCCGTCGCAAGCAGGTCAAGAAGTCTGTGACCTCGTCGCAGGGTGACGACCGCAAGCTCCAGGCCGCGCTCAAGAAGCTCGGCGTGCAGCCCATCACCGGCGTCGAGGAGGTCAACATGTTCAAGGAGGACGGCAACGTGCTCCACTTCGGTGCCCCCAAGGGTGCGTCTCTGCCTCTTTTGCAAAGCAAAGCTCACACTAGTCGCCGTCCACGCCGCGCTCCCCTCGAACACCCTCGCCATCTACGGCCAGGGCCAGACCAAGGAGCTCACCGAGCTCGTGCCCGGCATCCTCAACCAGCTCGGCCCCGACTCGCTCGCCAACCTCCGCCGCCTCGCAGAGTCGTACCAGAGCCTTACGCAGCGCCAGGCTGAGGCCACCGCGCATCGGGAAAGAAGGACGGTGAGGTCGGTGACGAGGACGACATCCCCGACCTTGTGGAGAACTTTGACGAGGCTGAGAAGAAGCAGTCGGCCGACCTCGAGGAGCTGGAGTAGGTTGTAGGATCGATGTAGATCTGCAGTCCGTCCCGCGAGCCCGAGCCGCACGAGCCACACGAGCGAAGCGAGTGTGGCCAGATGCCGGGTGTGAATGGGCGAGAGCGCGTGTGAGTGTGTGAGTGCGTAGAGGCTGCGTGACTGCCGTGAGCGGCGTAAAGGTGGACCACATGCAGTACAGGTTTAAGTGCGGCGAGGTAGGCAAAGGCAGGAGGATCCCAGCGGAATGGAGCAGATGATGTGTTCAGTGAGCCGTGCCTCGAGATCTCCAGTAATGAGCAGTGGTACCAACAGCTCTTACGAGGGCATAGTCATATGAAGCGATGTCCTATCCTCGCCATCTACATATCCAGACAGTACACGCTAGCAAGAGCCAGCCAACCTTCCCCCACCCTCCTGCACGTCCGAAGTACACAAACCCATCTATACATCTATCTAGACCTACTTAGCTCGCTCCGCCTCCTTCTTCGCCTTAAGCTCGCGGTACATCGCGACGACGCGCTCGCGCTCCGCCTCCATGATACGTCTCTGCCCCGCATTCAGCGGGTCTCTCCCCTCCTTCGCCGCCGCTTTCCCGGTCTTGCGCTCATTCTTCGTCGCCAGCCGCAGCTTCGGCAAGCTCGGCGGCGCCATCGCCACATCGTTCAGCCGTCTCCGCTCGACCTCGGCAAAAGCCTTGGCCGGCTTGTTGAACTGCACCTCCTCCTCCTCCGTCCCCTTGCCCTTGCCCTTCTTCTTCTCCTCCTCCTCAGGCTCGGGCACGGCCTTGCCCTGCGCCCTGGCTATCCGCGCCTTCTTCTCCTCCTCCGCCCGCTTCGCCTGCGCGCCCTTCGCCGCCTCCGCCTTCTTGATCGCCCCGCTCACGCCCGGCCGCAACAGCGCCTCGATGCGGCGGTTGTACTCGCCCAGACTCTCGTGAGGGGAGATCTTCGGCAGCTTGTCGCCCTTGGCCTTCTTGGCGTCGGTCGCTGGTGTCTCGTCGTCGTCGTGCGCGCGCTTCTTCCCCTTCCCCTTGCCGTCGGCAGAGGAGGCAGAGGTGGAGGGCTTGGAAGACGAGGAGGGGCCAGGCTTGGGTCCACGCGCACCGGTGTCCTCGGAGGTGGTGCGGCCGGACGCGCGGAAGGCGGCCTGGACCTTGCCGGCGTTGAGGATGCGCATCGCGCCGCGCGGCATGTCGTCCTTGGCCGACGCGGAGGGCGGGAGGGAGTAGCCCCTATGGTTAGCATGGCGATGCTGTGTGCAGGGGATGGAGAGGAACGCGGGGGGGGGGGGGTTGGGATTGATGTTGGGTCTGGGGAGGAAGCTGAGCCAAGTCCAGAAGACAGTTGGGCAGAGAGCGAGTAAAGGCGATGGGGAGCCAGCTCGTAGATGCCCTCATGCCGACTAGCCTGCCGCGGCCCTCTCTGCACTCGGCACTCAGACCACCGCAGACGACGAGCACACCCACTTCTTCGCCTTCTCCGCCTCGCGCACCGATCGCTTCGCGCCTGCTGTCAGCTGCGTCCTCTCGTAGACGTACGTTTGTGCGGCATCCTAGCGTCGTAGTGGTGGTAACTCGTGCGATCAACTGATAACTTCGGGCATCAAGTTGCCACCCACCAGAAACCTTGGGATCAAATAATAAAACCGGGAAAATAATGCCAGACCCGCTCGGCGCCGGTGGAGGTCCTCCAAAAGTTGGTCCTGTGATCGTCTTGCCTCCACTCTCACCTTACACACTGATAGTGACGACGGCATGTTCAAGTTCTCGTTTGATGTTGAGGTGTGTTCTGCGGCTGGGCGGGGCTGACGGCAGGAGTCGGGGTCGGATGGTGAGGGCGTGACGCAGGTCCAGAACCAGCCCCAGGCGGAGCAGACTACGGCCGCGACGACGAGCGCGAGTGCGCGCGCGCCTGGGCCATCCCGCGATATCAGCTTGGACGAGCTCGTAAGTCCCCCCGACCTTCCATTCAGGCTGTAGACTGGTACAGCTACAGATCTAGCGAGATCCTGCCCCTCTCCTAGAGCTCTGGCACTGTCTGAGCGCATGATTCCTCTCATACCACGCTTCTCTGCGCCACCCAACATGCCATCCTCACCCAACCCCCCCCCCCCCCCCCCAACCGCGCTGACAGCAGATCACCACCCTTCCCGACGTCATCTCCTACTCCCCCCTCCCGCACCCTGTCGGCGGCGCCCCCCTCCTGCGGCGAGACCTGTACGATGCGCGCTTCCAGCTCGCCCTCGGTGCCGAAGAGGCCAACAAGCCCGCGCCCGCCGCGACAGAGACGGAGGCGGAGGCGGACGCAGACGCCGCGCGCTACGTCGACGCGGACACCGACCTTATCCCGGGGACGTACGAGGGTGGTCTCAAGAGCTGGGAAGGGGGTGTGGACCTCGTCGAGGTGATTGCGCGCAATGTCGGCGGCGCCGGGGCGGGGAAGGGGAAGGGGCGGGCGGAGACGGAGGAGGAGCGCGTGGCGGCGTGGGTCGCGGGCGCGCGGGTCGTTGAGGTGAGTCGGTCGTGGGGGCGGATGACTCGGGAAGGGCACGACAACGTTGCTGTAACGTCGACGCTGGCATCCCTCGACCGAGGCGTGGCGCCGCGCCACGCAGACAAGCCCGCCTTGCCTTGTGGCGATCCTGAATCTCGCTGACCCCAGCTCGGATGCGGCACCGGCCTGCCGAGCGCGTACCTGCTGCGCGCGCTGCTCGCCTCCCCCTCTCCCTCTGGTGGGGCGAAGACAGTCCTCCACGTGCAGGACTACAACCTGCCCGTGCTCTCGCTCGTCACGCTCCCGAACCTCGTGCTGGCGTCGCTGCCGAGTCTGCCCCCGTCGGCCCTGGCCGCGGCCGAGGCGGCGCCCGTGCCGCGCGAGCCGAAGCCCCGCTCTAACGATGATGACACGATCGCCGAGGAAGACGAGGACGAGGAGGAGGGGTGGGAGGACGAGGACGCGCCGCCCCGCCCGTTCGACCCGCTGTCGGCCGGCACGCTCGAGCTCACCCCCGCGCTCCTCGACGCGTTCGTCTCCCTTCTGCAGGAGAAGGGGGTGGAGCTGCGGTTCACGAGTGGCGACTGGGGCGGCATGGCGCAGAGCGTGCAGGGGGGTATACGCTCGTCATGAGCGCCGAGACGATCTATGCCGAGGGGAGTGTGGGGCCGCTGCTGGACGTCGTCCGCGCGGCTACGCGCGTGGAGGGGGAGGCGAGGGAGGGGAAGGAGAAGAAGGCAGAGAAGGGAGTGGAAGGGGAGGGGGAGGACGCGCTCTCCGACTCGCTCGGCGCGCTGAACGTGCGCGACGAGTGGGCGGGCGTGCCCCTGCGCGACGCCGAGCCCGTCATCCTCATCGCCGCCAAGGTGAGTACACTGTCGCTTGCCTGCCTCTTCCTAGTTGGTGTGGGACGCTAACTCCAGGTGCTCTACTTCGGCGTCGGCGGCGGCCTGGACGCGTTCCTCGAGCAGGTGCGGCTCCTCGGCGGCTGGAGCACAAGGGTGCGCGATTGGGTCAGGGGGGTGGGGCGTGCCGTGGTGCGTATTGGCTGGTAGCTGCCAGTGGTCATGGCGTGGTGCTCGAGGCGAGGTGAGGCCCTCTAGATTATAGGATGGCATTGTGTACATGCAATGGTGTCATACAATCTGTCTGCTGCACACTAGGACCTCTTGGGGCTGTTTGGCTGCTTGGTTTCATGCTCTCTTCACGGCTTGGCGGCACGCCATGTGCCGCGTTTCGAACCGCCGTTCAACTGTCACACATCGGCCACGCTGCGCTACTCGCTGTCATCGCCATCACCTTCGCTGTCGCTCCCCCGCCGCCGGATTACCGCCCGGATCTCGTCGTCATCGTCGACGTCTCCGCCGCCGATCCGCACAATCCCAATGGAGCGGAACAGGTCGAGCACATCCTGCCGGTTGCCCGACTGGGGCTGGTTGCGCAGCATGGACGCGAGGAACTGGATGGCCGAGACGTCGGCGAGCATGCTCGACGGCCGCGCGCTGGGGCGCGCCATGTTGCGCTCGACGATGCGGTCGGCCTCGGGCGTGCGGTTGAACGTCGGCGCCGGGTGGCGCGTGACGGGCGCGAACATCTGCGTGTGAGCGTGGTCAGAGATGCAAGGCTTACCTTGACCGTACTGTCGATGCCGCTGACGGCGACGACGGGGAGCGTCGGGTGCTGCTCCATCACTGCCGTCAGCTATCTCCTATCGCTGAGAGCTCACCATTGACAATGTCGCTGTCCCCCCACCAGATGCCGTCCAGCCGCCCCGTCTCCTTATCCCACACGAACCAGTTGCCGTCATCGCTCCCCGACGCGACCTTGTCGCTCCCATCCCCGAGGAAGTTGCCTGGAGTCAGCTTGCCATGCACGCACGTTAGCTCACAGTCCTTGACAGTGTCGACGTTCCGCGCCCCCTTGTAGCTGCGGCGCGGATACAACACCTCGACGCCCTTGAACTCGCCCTCCGAGCTTAATGCGCCGCTGCGGTACATCCCGATGTCGTCGCTGTCGTCGTCATCGTCGCTTTCCTCAGGCTCCTCCTCACTCTCCTCGGTCTCGTCGTCAATGTCCATGTCCTCCTCTTCGTCGTCCTCGACGTCGATCTCGACCTCGCTCTCGCTGTCGTGCTCGGCTATGTCAGCGAACACCGACAGGTCCATGACCTCGTCGGGGCCTGTTTCTGCTTTGTCAGTATTGTTAGGCAGATACACCTACCCCACTCCGTTCCAAGCGGTCTCCGGTCGCGCTGCGGTCCAGCGCGCTCGTGGGGCGGCGACCTTGGCGGACTGCGGAGGAACTGTTGTGCGCGCGACAGCCGCATCGCCTCGTCCACATTCTCCCGGGCCTCCTCGCCGCCGTCATCTGTGCGTTGGCCGCCGTCGTCGGTGCGTTGGCGTGCGGACGGCCGCGACTCTGGGCGAGACAGGGAGGATATCCGGCGCTTTGGCGCTCCGGGAGTGGTGGTCGGCGGGGTGGGGAAGTGCGGCGAAGGAGAAGACGAAGACGGGCTAGAGCTCCCCACTGCCTTCTCCGCCGCGTCCGCGGCCTCCTCGGCCATGACTGCTTCTCCCGCCTCGACACCCGCGCCGACCGCCTCGGCCTCCTCTCTCCCGTCTCTCTCGCGATTCCGCTTCTCCGCCCTGCGAGTATTGGACTCGGCATTCGGCGGCACGACACTTCCGTGCCGCACACGCGCGCTTGACTCGGCCGGAGAGTCGTTGAGGGAGAAGAGCGACGTCGAGTGGCGGGGAAACGCGCAAATGACCTGCACTGTTAGCTGAGATGCGGGTAATGACAGCTCACCTCGCCAGCGTGGTCCGCGCTCATCTTGACACATGTGATATGGCGTTCGCGATACACACTGTTCCTTCTCTCGACGCTCTCCCACTCTGATTGCGGGAGGGCCAGCCGGCGTACACACGTCACCTGCTCCGCTCGTCGTGCGTGCTTTCCCCAGCTCGGCGTCTGGTGTTCTGGCTTCCGGCGATCACAGACGTATGCGCAGTCAGTCTGCCCGGCTACGGCAAACAGGTGTGGCGTGAGTGGAGAAACGCTGAGCGAGTAGAGGTCGACGTTGGGTGGTGCTTGGAAGAGTGGTTGTGGGCATTCGTCGCGGCAGGTATGTGGGCGCCGAAGGTCGTGCTGGCGCACTGTCCCGTCTTCCGACACTGTCAGGAAGAGGAACGGCGACGCTTCGGTGGCTATCCTCTTAGTGCGATCACGGTGACAGCGGAGGACGCGCACGCTACGGTGTCAGCAATCCACTGCACCAAGTAGCACTCACCCCGGGCCCTCGACGCCCCACAAAGCACCTCTCGCGCGCCGCAGACGAAGATCCATCCCGTCCGCCGCCTGCAGCCTGTCGATCTCGAACACGCGGATGTCGCCGTCGCCGGCGCACGACACGATCGTCGGGGTGCCCGAGTTGGGCAGAAAGCGGGCGGAGAAGATGTTGGCGCGGTGGCCGGTGATGATCGTCTGGGAGAGCTTGAGGGGGTGAGGCGAGAGCTCGGCGGCGGGCGAGGTGGGTCGTGTGTCGGCGGTCCAGATGCAGATTCTGGCGAGCGTAAGCACGAAGGTCTCGCAAGGGGAGGACAGGATGGCAGCGCGCCAGACTGTCGTAGGGGCTGGACCTTGTTCCCAGCCGCCACCAATGCCACACCACGTAGAAGCACCAGGCCACTGCCCACTACTCACCTCTTGTCATCCGATCCGGAGAGGAGAGTCGCGCCATCGTCGGACCAGCTGAGCGCATTGACGCATCTGCGGTTAGCCTGCGCCACCAAGTGCAAGATGTGTGGGAAGCCCGAGTGGCACGGGGGGACGAAGCACCGCGCTCATTCCGCCCCGGACAACGAGCGGTTCGGCCGGCTGATCTGCCCGTGGCGACGTCCATCGCCATCATGGGCGTCCGCCTTTGCCCAGGTCTCCGCTGCGTCCATCCCTCCCCCGCTCCCCCTCCGCCTTCTGCAACTGCTTCCTTCCGCCTTCTGCAACTGCTTCCTTCCCAGCGTGTCTGCGCCCCTCCCAGCCCTGTCTGTCTTCCACGCGCGTCCCTACATCCCCCGAAGCCCCGCAGCTCATACCGTACACGTGCACGAGCGCACTCACCCAGCATGCCCCTCCCAATCCTCCCCCAACACCTGCACGCGATCCAGCCGCCCCCACGCGTCCGCGAACACACCCCGCCGCCGTGCGGGCCCGCGGCTCGTCAGCGCGCGCGGGAGCGGGTGCAGGGGATGTGCGTGCGCGTGGTGGCGCTGCATCGTCGTCGGGCCAGGCGGGCTTGGTGTAGGGTGGGTGGGGGGTGGCGCTTAGTAGGACGGGTTGTAGGTGTCGCTCTCGTTGCGGTCGAGGTCGGAGAGATAAGTCGTCGAGAAGGAAGAGTAAGTGCCAGAGGAATGGAGGACGATTAGGAGGGAATGGGGATGGGAAGATGGGGGTGGGGTAGCGACGATGGATATGTCGAGCTAGCGGCCTTGGATATGAGACAGAGGGTGGACAGAGATTTGAGTCGAGCCCGAAGACACAGACGCTCGAGGTGGTCCGTCGCTGTCGACTGTGTTCGTCGTCGTGCAGCCTAGGCGGCCATGGACGCTGGCTGCTTGCTAGCTGCTGTGCCCCGGCGCCGATGTGTCGAGGAAAGGCAGTCGAGTGGTATGCAGCAACTGTGTAGGCGCTGGGTTGAGCGAAGCGAAAGAAGAGAGAAGAGGTACAGTCCCAGTATGCGAAGGGAATGCGATGTCGCGAACAGCGGACGGCGGACGGCGAGACGGAAGTACGAGGTCGAGGGACGGTGGCGACGGATGACGGGTGTTGTGCGGGGCCACATATGAGCCTGACCTGGCTGACCCCGCACTCTTCGTGGCGTGTGCCCACGTGCCCTTGCCCGTGTCAGTTGATTTCTCGAGCTCGAGCCCGAGCTCGACGGGGCGATTGTGAGATATCTGCTGCCTGCTTGCACTATGGTGCTATGCATAGCTGTTCCTCTACCCACCTTCTGTCCACTCTGTCAAGCTGCGTTCTGCCGTACCCAGCACATTACACTCCACTCAGCCCTTGATTCGCAACGAGCGCCGTTAGTCCGCCTCCTGCTCCCGGCCTCGCCCAGCCGGCTCCGCGCGCTGGACCCGCTGGCTCGCTCGTTGTGTGGTGATCCATGACTGATGCTACAATCAACCCAACAGACGGTTGCTCTACCCAGCTACGTATTGTGTTGTGCTGGCCCTAACCCAACCCTGCTACTCGTCATTATGTATGTGCGTTGTCGTCCGTCGTCCGGTCGTCTAGTCTCCACAGCCCGTCCAAGATGGCGTCGTCGTGTGGCCGCACCGGGAGCTTGCTCGTGATCATTGTGCTTGTCGGGGTCAGGCCAGGACTAGCCGTGAAGCTCATGCTCCAACGTCTGCCTTGTGGGCATACGTGGTTTGTCGAAGCTCAGGCTGGTGCGCCGGGCTCGCTGCCCGAGCGCTACCTCATGCTATGCACGCTGCGCGAGTCCGACGATCTCCGCCCCTTCTGCGGCGGCGGCAGCTTGAGGAACTGCACGTGCCCATCTTCGGACGAGAAGATGACCTGCGGCCGATACAGGAAGTTGCGGTACGGCGCCATCGGCTGTGGTGGCATGCCGAAGCCGCCGGGCATTGGTGGACGAACGATACCCTGTTGGTAACCGCCTGGCCCTGGGAAGCCGCCCGGGGCAGGGTAGGACGGAGGCTGGGCCTGGGGATACCCGCCCGGGCCCATCGGTGGGGGGCGGTACATCCCGCCACCACCCGCGCCCGGGTGCATGAGCTGCCGCTGGGGCGCGACGGGCGGCGCGTTGACTGTCGACGGGGGCATGTCGGCGAACAGGCAATTGATGTTGCTGGCGGGAATGATCTGGACGAGGTGGCCCGACTCGACGTGGCGGACCTCGATGAAGGCGGGTTCGAATGCGATGACATAGGGGTATTGCAGGGCTACGTGTTAGCAAAGCCAAGTGACGACAACGACAACTCACCAAACGACGTCGGAGAACCCTCCCAGATGATAGCCCACTTGGGACGCGCGCGCCAGCCGTTCTTGTTGACATAGAACGCAAACTCGTCGTAGCAGAGCAAGAAGTCGCCCTCGATACGGTAGATGGCCATGGGCCGCACACCATCGCGCTTGAGGACAAAGTCGAGCGACGGATCGGACGGGTCGAGCAGTGACTGCATGTCGAGCGTCTCCAGGTCGACAATCTCGAAGCCCTTCTGGCATCCCACACACAGCTTGGTCCTGAGGAAATAGACCGAGAAACTCTCGAGGGGGAAGTAGAACTCCTTGAAGACCTTGAGCGTGTCCTGCGAGTTGTTGAGACGGCGCATGAAACCGGTCTGAGGCTTCTTGCCGCGCATGTTCTGGTCGACGGGCTCCAGCACCTTGATGGTACTGCTGAGCGGACTGCTCTTGACAATGGCGATTAAGGTGCGGCCGAGACAGATACCCGACTTGAAGAAGCTTGTGTGCGACGAAATGCGCTTGCCGCGCTTGTGCGCAGCATTCGGATCGTTGGGATCCAAGCAGTCGAGAGGGAACGTGGTAACACTCCGCTCGTGCAGCACAATGAGCAGCTGTAACTCCTCGATGACGTCCACCTGCGTAACATCCGTAAGGTTGATAACCTTGACGGGCTCGCGCAGCTTGGGGTCGCGCAGGTTGGAGAAGTAGACGCCCTCGTCGGTGCCGTAGATCATGCGGTTGCCATTGTCGTACGGGCTGAGACAGTTGATCCGGCGCAGGCCCTGGAAGAAGCCCTCGGTGATCGTCTCGCTCACAAAGATGGTCGAGCGGTCGCGGATTGTCTGCTGCTGCTTCTCGATGCACTCGACCCACTTCTTGCGGCTGACGAAAGTGTCAACCCACAACTGAAGCGAGTACCCCTTTCGGCCAAGGTGAACGACTGTGAGGGAGAAGCCGTGCTTGCTCTCCGGCTTTGGAGGCACATGAGTGCTTGTCAACTGCAGTTGGTTGCCCTTGCTGGCGGCACGGGAGATGAGCTTGTTGCGCGACGACGCGGAAAGCTTGGCCGAGTTGTTGTAGTCTTCAGGCGTGATCAGAACCAAGAGCTCGAGAGGGATCGGTCGGCGGTACACCTTGTACTGTTCCGTCGCCTTGTTGACCCATTTCGACTTGACTAACAAGAAGGCGTGGTCGAAGAGGAACGCAAGGAGATCAGCATTCTCGCCCTGCGTTCCGCCGCGGCGCTTCATCGGCCCCTTGTGTATCAACTCGCGACTCTTGTCGCGCAGACGCAGGTCCTGAACGTCAGCAACTGAGTACACTCGGACCACTCACGATATTCTCCTGCGGACGGAACACGAGCTGCGCCTCAAGCTGTGCCAACTCGAAGATGTTCTCCGACTTGCCACTCTCCACATTGACCTTTGCAAGGAACGCGCGGATCATCTTAACCACCTCGGGCAGATCCTTCTTGTCGGGGTGATCATCGGGCGTGTATTTGAGGACCGCCTCGAGCAAGAGCGGGTATCGTCCGAGACGTGTCGTCGGCTTCGTGAGGTAACCGTTCAGCTCGAGCTTGTGCGACTCGGGCTTGCGCCGTTTCATCGACAAACTTCTGGAATGCAGGGTTGTTGCTCTTCTGCTTCTCGAACTCGTACTTGCCGAACAGCTGGTGGCACCGTACACGACAAAGGGCTCGAAGCGGGGCACGATCTCGAGGAAGATGTCACCCAGAGCTTGCACGACGGCTGTTGCTTTTGTCGCTTCGTCAGCGCTCAGCAAGACGTGGTTGACCTTGAGCACGTCGGAAGTTCCAGAAGACTGGCGGATGAACTCCTCCGGTCGGCAAGGGAATGACGTCCTCGGATCGCAGCGGCTTGACCCACAGTCGCGCATGTACTCGAGACCGCGCACAAAGTCGCGCTCAGTGTAGATGACCTCATTGATCGCCTCCTGCGCTTCTTCTCCGTGTCGTCGACGCTGTCGAGATCTCCTGCGAGACCGAGTGATCCACAGTGTGCCAGTCTCCTCGTCAGCTGCTAATCCATCAGATCGCCTAAGCACCTTGGTGTCATCCAGGACAGTCTCCTCCTCGAGCTTGCGCTGCAGACCAGGGTGCGCCGACTTGACGTTCAAGCGCTTCATCTGCTCCAGCCGACGGGGACAGTTGATCGAGTAACAGAGCTGCTCGCGCGAACATGTTGGCGAGTAACACTCAGTGAGAAGGTGAAGACACCGTTGGGCAGGTCGTCGTCTCCGTCTTCCTCAGCGGCGCGGCGGTGGCGGCACCAGGCGCAGCAGCTTGCCCCTTAGCATTGCCAAAGAATGATCCCTGCGAGTCGGACGCCTGTACAGGGATCCGTGATGTTCTGCTTGTATGGCGTCCGGATCGTGCCGCTGTTTGACGACGGTGGTCGCGTCGCCAAGCCGAGGTGCTCGACGATGGGCTGTCCATAACCGCCGAGTCATTGACAAATGGCGCCACAGAGCCGCTCCTTGAACTGGTACACCTCCTTATCCGTGTCTCGTAGTCGGTGCGCGTACGTCACATCGTGGAAGAATTTCTGGGCATCCAGCGCGCGACCAAGCAGCAAGGCGAGATTGCGGTCAGGCGTCCTGATAATGTCGGCAATGATAGTGACGGCGAGACGACCATCGAAGGCATCCTTGTAAGCGATGCCGTCCTTGATGATCTCGTGGGCTGGATGAGATGCCTAAATGCCTCTGCGACATTTGACAAGAGCGCTGGAATGATTGCCAGTAAGGACCGCCTTGCGTGCCGCAGATTGGTGTGGACCCAATGAGCGCTGCGACGTGATAGGCGAGCCAGCGCTGCCATACATTCCCGAGACTCCACGCGCAGAGTCCATAGTCGAGGCAGGAGCGTACTGCGCTGACTATGTCACGACGGTTGACGCCACTGCCCGAGAACGACATGGCTCTGTGGTCGTACACAGAAGTCGCCGCGCCCGGGGGAGGGGTGAGTCGGTGGCTGACCCAGGCAAAGGTAAGGAGTGGGTCGACTCCATCGACTTGCGGCCGGACAGCCTTTGGAAAGTGCTGTAGCCGTTGTCTGATCCAGTCGGCGTCGCCGGCGACTGCAGTGGAGAGTCTGGTGTATCCAAGTTGTTGATCTGGGATAGTGGACTGAACAAGGTCAGCGTTGCCCGTGCGAGCGTGGGACTCGGGAACAGTCAAGTCTGACGCAACAAACACTCACGCCACTCTTTGCCCAACCGTGTATATCGAGCTGCTGATGGACGAATCGGATGGCTGGCGCATATGCATCGACCGCCTTACAGATGGCGAGCTTGAGGACGACATGTGTCTTGAGCCAGAGGGACGCGATGAGAAGTCACGGCCTAGATGATGTTAGCACAATTGTCACGGTGAAAGGTGGGTATGTTTGCGCGCGATCTGCGAGACACAACGCGCCTACGCCGATGCTCACTGCTGAAATAGTCGGTCGCGGTATTGTTGGTAGTTGGCTCCCACGGTCCCTTAAGCGTACCGATATCGCGACTGTCGCGCGCAGGTATACCAGGTATGTTGTCTAAGGCGCCGGGCGTAGTCCGCTCGCTGTTCAGGCTGACAGAGCTCATTGCGCGCAAGTAGTCTGGCGGTGGTGAAGGTGCACGCGTATCAGACGTCGACGTCTCCGGGAACGGTAACAGATTTGGCGTCCCCAACGAGGGCGAGGGTATCTTGACACTTATCTTGTTCGGGCCGTTGTTCGGGCCGTGGTGCAGCGACCGCGAACGGGGAGGAACGCTCGTGACTGTAGCAGTGCTCGATGATGAGGTGGCGGACACACTGCGCGGCTGGACGTGCGGGACTGGCATTGGCGTAGTGGAGAACCCACTAGCGTCCGGCGAAAGGTGAGGGAGACGCTCAGACCCTCCATTCCCTCCGGCGTATCCGTTATAGGTTGCGCGCCCACCGTTCTGCGGACCAGAGAAACCTGAAGATGCTAAAGGCTGGTCAAAGCTTCCAGGTGGGGGTACGGAGGGCCTTTGGCTCTGTACAAGCGATGCGCGGCGGTTGGGTACGTTGGCCTGCTGGAGCTGAGCTGGAGGCTCGCCCTGCGCACGGGTCAGCTCAGCTCTCTGGGCGTTTGCAATCCGGCTGGCACCACTTACTTGGCTGTATGCGCTTGACGCTCGCAACCCCTGTGATCCATACCCGTTCGAAGGCGCCGAGTCGTAGATCGAGATGCCGTCGTATGGCGATGCCTGTCCCGGTGCCGGCTGTGGCTGTGGCTGTGGCTGTGGTTGGCCTTGTGGCTGCCCCTGCTGGGATGGTGGGAGCTGGCTATACCGATCGTACATGGAGCGGTGGGATGGCGCCCGCTGAGGCGGCGGATGATGCTGCCCCTGCTGCTGGGGAGGATATGGTGGTCGCGCCTGCATCCCTTGGGAAAACTGTCCCGGAGAAAAGCTCGGCTGCGCTGGATTGTTGGTTGGCGGAAAGCTTGGCTGGGCTGGGTTTAACAAGCCGCCGTGTTGGGGATACCCTCCGTACCCTGGTGTCCGCGCCATGCCGGGGTGTCCTGGCGGCCCACCTCCGAGGTGGTGCGCGCCGGACGGGCGGCCGAAGATGTTCTCAAAGACCTCATTGCGGACGTTGCCTTGCTGGGGCGGCCGGGCTGGGGGGTAGCCCGGCTGCGAGTGTTGGGAGGGGCGCGCGCGCGGCCCTCCTGGTGCCATTGTGCGACGTCAACGCGCGTGCGGGAGGTAACGATGATCAGGCAGAGAGTCTCGACCTAGGATATATAATCGAGTGGACGCGTCTGCGCAAAATGCAGCCGATGCCGATCCGCGTGTGAGGATGGGAGAAGGGTCGACAGACAAAAGGGTTGCGTCGAAGACTGGTGTCACGAAGGAGCCGTGCCGAACAGGGAGCCGGGCGAGACGTTCGACCAAGGGGCGTGTCGGATACGCGGAAGGCGGTCAAGGATGGCGGGTAGCTGGCCCTAGTCAACCAAGGAAGGGGGCGAGCTATTTGTCCAGACGTGTAAAGAGCCGTGATCGATCGTGAACGAATTCGCGCCGAGTGTCCAAGTCGTACAAGCGGGCTGCGAAGCGAAAGAGTTGGCGGGGAGGAAGGGTGGTGCGCGCGCGAAATGTGTAGACGCGTGGGGTGCCGACGGATCCGAGTGGTCGAGAGGAAAGAAGGATGAAGAAGGGGAAGGAGAATAGGTCGTGAGTGATGTGGAAAGGTGTTTGGCAAGGATGCTTGAGGTTGACGAGGATGAGGAAGTGTAAGAGTTGGGATTGGTTTGGCGCGAGTTAGGCGTGGTCGACGGCGGCGTCCGTGCACCGCCGTCAACTTGTAGAGAGGGGTATGATGAGAGGGGGGGGGAGAGGGGGTTGGTGAAGATGATTGCGTCAAGAAGAGAGCATGTGGGGTTGGGTGTGTATATTCGAGGTAGAGGATGGAGATGGACGAGGAGGAGGGGAGGAGGGAGGGTGAGGAGGATGGTGTTGGGAGGGAGGTTTGGGAGTGGGTGAGGATGGAGTAGTAGTGTTGTACGAAACGGATGGGTGGGTGGATGGGACGGACGGGGTGAGGGGGGGGAAAGGCGAAGGAGCAGTAGGAGAGGAGCCAGAGGGGGAGGGAAGGGTGGGATGGGAGATGCAAGGGTTCGGGTGCCGAGGATGGGAAGTGTGTTGTACGCGCGCGCTGTCCTCTCCTCACCGTAGAGGGAGCTGTTGGGTGAGGCCAGGGTGAGAGCGGGGGGGTAGGAGGGAGACGGGCTGAGGGGGGGGGAAGAAAGTGGTGCGTCCAACCAACCGACCAACCAACCCTTACTATATATTTGCTTCCGCCTCCTTCACCCACGCCGTAGGACCGGCGTCAATCCCCCGTCCTATGGTACTCGCATCGATCGACTAATCCAATTACTCCTGATACTAATAAACATAAGATTCCCCCATCATCACAGCCAACACGTTACTAATAATGACTTGAAATTGCCCCCCCCCCCCACCCGCATTCCTCCCCTCTGAATTCTCCCAATAGCTCATCTCATGCAAAACCAAAAACAGTCATTATCCTATCCACGCCTCTCCAGCAGATCGACATACTCGCGCGGTGGCCGGGGTGCAAGCGGTGGAGGTGGGCCATCAGGTAGTGCAGACATCATCCGCTCCTTGCGCGTCATGGCCCGCTGCGGAGGCGACGACTGTGACGTCCCAGGGTGGCTCACGTTGCTCGGCGCCCCGGATCCTGAACCAGATCCGCCGGCAGGGTACACTGCCGATCCGGCACGCGCAAGGTGCGGTTGGGTATATTGATGAGGAGCGTGTGAGGATGCCGACGGCGAGCCAGAGGATGAAGGGCCAGCACCGGCGCGGTTGACAGCGTCCTGCGCAGCTTCGTAGCGCTGGCGCATAAGATCCTTCTCCTGTTCTGCTGACATGTATCCGCCAGACGACGACGATGGCTGTGAGGGTGTGCCATACGAGGGAGCGGCGAGGGAAGCTCGCGCTGTCGGAGACTGTTTCGACGAGCTCCCGCTGGCTTGGGGGGATCCGCCATACGCAGCCTGATTGACGGCGTTCTGCGCCTGCTCGTATCGTCGCCTCATCATGTCCTTCTCCTCTGCCGCGGACATATGAGCAGAGGAAGACGGAGCCTGTGCCGCAGCTGAGCTCGAGGGACCGGCTGATGCTCCCGATCCTGGACCGAACAACTCGTCGTAGGGGATCGGTTCGTCGGTGATCGGGGCGGGTGCGGCCGACGCTGCCGCCATGGACGACGAACCAGCTCCAGGCGAGTCAGCCACACCAGTGGCGCGCGCGACACGTCCCTGTGCCTCTTCGTACCGCCGCCGCATCATCTCCTTCTCCTGCTCGGCCGACATGTATGCTGCCTGCAGAGGCGGATCACGCGCACTCGACGACGACGCAGCCGGTGCGAAAGCGGGTGCAGAGGAGGCGGGAGGTGGTGGTGAGGAGCTGGTAGCACGCGCGACGCGGCCTTGAGCCTCCTCATATCGCCGTCGCATCATTTCCTTCTCCTCAGCTGCGGACATGTATGCCGGGGATATCTGGGGCGGCGAGACTTGACTGGATGGACCTGGCCCAGCGCCGGGAGAATCGGATGAGCCGGATCCTGTCGCGCGGTTGACGGCATTCGTAGCTTCCATATACCGCTTGCGCATCATGTCCTTCTCCTCCGCGGCGGACATGTACGCTGGGGAAGACACCGCGGGAGGAGCGTATGACGGGGTCGAGGGCGATGCTGGGGCAGCGGCGTACGAAGGCGACGATGACGACGCTGCTTGGGTCGACGGGCCAGCAGCACTGGGTGAGCCAGCAGTAGCGCGATTCACTGCGTTTGCCGCCTCCTCATACCGTTTCCGCATCATCTCCTTTTCCTCTACCGCGGACATGTACGGCGCAGGCACCTGGCTCATTTGCGGCGCCTGGGGAGATGTGTGCGACGACGCGTAGGGCGAACCTGGCACGGATCCAGCTCCAGATACGGACCGCGGCGCGGGACCAGCATCAGAGACGGCTCTCGGTGATTCTGTCGCAGCGCGGACGCGACCTTGCGCCTCCTCGTATCGCTTGCGCATCATTTCCTTCTCCTCAGCCGCCGACATGTACGCTTGGGGCACCGAGGACGACTGGCCCTGCGGCGTCGAGGGCGACTGGCTAGGCCCGCTCGAGACGGTGCGTACCCTCGCAGAAGGCGAGTAGCTAGGCCCGCTGGAGCTCCCTTGCGCATGGCCGTTCTGGCTCCCGCTCTCGCCAGCCGAACTGCCACGAACGGCAAGTGCCACGCGACCTTGCGCCTCCTCGTAGCGCCGCCGCATCGCGTCCTTCTCCTGTGCGGCAGACATGTACTCCTGTGGGGGAGCAGGGCTATGCCGCGGGCTGAGGGGAACGACAGGCTTGGAAGGACCAGAGGATGAGCTCGCTGGGCCGGCAGGGAAGATCTGTTCGTACGGAATTGGCTCCTCCGCAGGAGGAGTGGCAACAACTTGAGGTGGAGCTGGGGCTGGTGAGCCATTCGATGAGCGAGCGCCGGCAACTGAAGCAGCACCAAGCCCAGCCGCAACCGCACCGATGGCAGCAGCTGGTCCAGCGCCTCTGAGCGAACGGACGGACTGGGGACTCTCGTGGATCGGAGACTGGCGTTGGTTGACGGGAGTCGACGGTTTGGCCGGAGGAGGCGGTGTGTACTCGGGAGGGGCGCCAGCGGGGACATTGTCCATGCCAATGTTGCTCAGCACAGCGCCGTTGGCTGCTTGAATGTTTGCTGCTCGATTGCGGGCTTCCTCGAACAAGCGCTGCTTCTCGTTCGCGGCCGACGCCCATCCACCCGAGGCGCGCGTCGGGGTAGTGTTGGCCGACTCTGGGCGGTTGGGTGTATGTTGTGTAGCAGATGTGTCGTCAGTTGTCGTGGTGGTGGGAGATGAAGAGTTGGTGAAGCGATCCTGGTGCGAGTTGTTCCAGCCTCCATACGCGCCAGCGGGATGAGACGACAGCCTGTTGCCGCCGTGACCAATGTCAGACTGGGCGGCGCGAACTGTACGTTGCGTGTCTGCGGGTGACTCGAGCTCTTCGAAAGTGGGGCCAAAGGTCGACTCGCCTGGTCGTGCTGGATTTGGCGACGGGAAGTTGACGCTCGCGCGATAGCCACCGACTGGCATGGTCGAGGCATTGCGATCTGCGATCGGACCATGGTCAGTGAGGCCAGTCGCCGTCGTCGTTGTCGTCGTTGTCGTGCCGGACGATGATCTGCGCCACTTGTCTCTAGGCACAAATCCTTGCGCCTGCGGTTGTCGAGGTGGTTGTTGCTGCTGCTGAAATGTATTGGACATCGGTAGCATTGGAAGAGGAGGGGAGGGTGTTCTGTGGACGTGGGGAGGGTTCATCGACAATGGGCGGTAGTAGGGTGCTGCCTCGGTCGTAAGGAAGCTTCCGCTGTGGGACAAGCTCGCGTGATGTCCTCTAGGAGGCGTAGTCATATTCTGGGGACCGAACTGGCCGACGTCATGCATGCCTGGCTTGCCAGAGGTAGTGGAGCCGTGGATAGAGGGTGGTGGCTGGTGTCCTCCAGGCGGCGCTCTAGGGCACAAGTTCTGAACGAAGCCAATATCCCTGGGCGTAAGCAAATCAGCTCGCGCCAATAGACCCACTTGACAGCCTGCTGCGCCGACGAACGGGGGAAGGTACCGATATGGCACTGCATGCCGCCCAGGAGCACCTTGCTAGGCCCGCCGTCGCATGCCGCCTCGACGACCAACTCGTATTCGACCTGGAACTCTTTGGCCCCGCGGACGGTTAGAAGTTGCCGATCCGAAGGTACCACGAGATCGAGCCTTGCGCCTCTCTCGCCACCCGGTGCGACTAGCCCATCTGCCACCGCACGCGTATTGCACACTGTGTTGCGCTTGATCGTCGGTGGACTCGGCGGCTTGTTCTTCTTCTTCGAGTTTGGATCTGGTTTCGTCGGGAATATTGTCATGATCTCTACGAGCGCCATCTCAAAGCCTTTGAGGCGGAACTGGTTCTGGGCTTCCGACCTGATAGTCGCTGTCACGACGATACGATCGCCTGGTCCGAACGCCTGGATTGGCCTGTCGACGACGAGCGTGACGGCACCATTGAGGGCCGACGCAGTCCTCTGCTCGAGCTGGTTGTACATTGGCCAAGCGGAGGCCAGCTCGTACTTGGTGATTCTGAGGGGCTCGCTGACCGTCGCAATCGTCGAGCTGTCCTTCTTGAACAACCCTCCTTTGCCCTTGTAGCAAACGGCCGCGATGAGCTCGTACGTGACCTTGCACCCGCGCAGCTCGACCGACGGCGGGCTGTCGCCGGGAAATGGCATAACAAAGCGAAAGTCGGCGGTGCTCAGCGCGTCAAACTCCTTCCCCTCCCCCGGCTTCCAGAGGACATGAGGGCTGCCGACATGGACGGTCGAGTTTATGCCCGAGCTCTTGCCGATGATCGCTGATGGTATACTCTCATGCTTGCGGATCTCGACGCGAACCCATTTGGCCTTGACGCCGGCGGTGCGGACTTCGACGGTGCCCTGGACAGTGGCGGCGGGGCGGTTGCCACCTGCGGGAATGCCGGGGTAGCCTTGGACAAAGGGGAGGTGAGGGGGTGCGCGTAGGAGGAGGCGCACGGGGCCCGAGGAAGACTGGCCGGTCATTGAGGGATGAGACGACCGACCATGGGCTGGGGTTCGAGTGTGGATGGGTGGTAAGGGTAAGGACGTTGGATTACAGTCGAGTTGATAGTGAGCGTGTATGAAGGCGAACGAGTGTGTGGTGATATTTGTTTGCTGATGTCGACAGAGATGGAGTAACGAGAAGACAGTAGATGGATGAATGGTAAGTAACTGGATGGATGGATGGGTTTGTATGTCTGTGGTGTCCAAAGGGGGGGCCCTAGGGAGGGGCGGCAATACCCCGAATGATGATGCACACTCGTCGTCGACCTCCACCTTCCCCCCCCCCCTGTTCACCCGGGACTAAAATGCCCAGCCAAGCTTCTTGTCAGCAGGCGACAAAGTCCCCTTCTTCATACCCCTGGGTGAGAGAATCGTCTTGGCAAGGTTCGATCCGTATACGCGAGGTTACAACACGTCCATTCGCGCTGTTGGGGGGCTCTGTGAGAGATAGACCCGTAAAGGAATAACCCCAGGCATGATCGTATCTTCTCATCGTCGAATGCTGGAGATCTTATATGAATGCCAAGCTTCCATTACTCAGGACAGGCACAGCGCCTCAGCCTATGTATTACCTTCTCGTTGTTCAGATTTCTAATACATTATTAGGCGAGTCCTTAATCTGCCTAAATGCTGGTATAAAGAATACCAACGCCGTCGCCATTGTGAATTGCAGAAGCTTGCTCCCCCCCTCAGGTGTGCATCAGGGTATGCTCTGCCGGAAATAATGTATGGCTTGGTGGCAACGGCGACCATTGGCCAGACTGAACGCCATCTGTTCTACTACATCACACGAGCTGCGGTTAAGATATGGGCTGTGCTGGTCGATATGGAGTTAGGGATGTAGAACACCTGCGGAGGCGCTCGGACCCTCCCCTTTGTCCCCCATGCCGATGGCTCTCGAGATCGCTCTCGAGAGGGGACAACTCGTAATTGGACATGGCGGTAGTGTCAGATGTTACAGGGTGTAGTTGGGCACAGTTGACCCCGATGCTTGAATGACGGATGTAGGCTTGAGATGAGACTTACACCTGATTGTCGACAGGATGCGGGCTTACTCGCTCTCTCCGTCGGTATACTCTCATACGATGCATGCCACCTCTGAAGCGAGCAGATCAGGAGCCCCTTGTTAGCAACCAGTGTAACGGAGAGGGTGAACCGGCTCGTGCGATAACCCACCACCGTGACAGAGAGAGGTTTGAGGCCTAGAACTTCGGTCAAAAAAGGGATGATGGAGGGGGGTTGCGAAATGACGGCTATGACGACGCGACTACTTTTCTTCGTGCCTGTCACCAGATCGCCCAGTCCCAACCCATGAAAACAAATGAAAAAGCAACGGCTCGGCTCAATGCCTCAAGTGGTCCTCGAACTCGACGCATTTCTGACAGCAACGATGAGGCGAATGCATGCATCGAACCGTTCCAAGCAAGAGGGCCCATAACCGTAGACAGACACACAGATACCTAAGCATGAACGTATTGCTCGAGAAGAGATGTTTGGACTCGCAGTCGGACGGAATCAAATATGTCTGAGCCCAAGATGAGCAATTCAGTTCACAAACAAGCCACCCTCGAAGCTGAGAGTCATAACAACCCCCTTCTCTCCTTCTTCATCCTCTCTCTCTCTCCTCCCAACTTCATCTCCATCTCTCCTTTCAATCCTCCATCTCCCATTCACTCATAACAATCTCCTTGGAAAATCATGTACGCCCAAACTCGTACGTACACCAAGTCGACTCAGCTGACAACAGCCCCTCCGCCGCCTTTGGGCTACGCTCCGCATTCGCCGGGCTCAGCTTACGCAGCACCGCCTGCGGGATACTACTACCCATACGCCCATGCTCCTGCCCATGCCCCCGTGCATGCCCACTCGCAGCAGCCGCACGCTGGGCCATCCAGCATGCCGGCCTACGCTCCCACTTCCCCGTCTCCATCGTACCCCTCCCCCGCTGCTCCCAGCAACCATTACGCTCCCCCCCAGCCCTACCCCTCCTACCAGTACGCTCCTCCTCCAGCCCGCCATGCCGCCGCACCGCCCCCCGTCCCACCCGTCGTCGGCACCGGCATCGCGCCGATCCCCGCACCAACACAGCGCGTAGAGTACCAGGCCCCAGTCTTCAAGACGTTCCAAGAACGCAAGCGCGAGCGGGAGGCTGCCCTCCGCGCCGCCGCGGCAGCCAGTGCGCCGTCTACTCCACCTGCGCCTCCTCCCGCACCAAGACCGGCGCATGCTCCTCCGCCGTCGCAGATGAGGTCGGTGTCCCCGTCCCCATCGCCGGCTCCGGGTCCTGTACAAGTACATCGCTCGCCGTCGGGAACGATCGGCACGCCACCGCCGGCGGCGCTCGCAATGATGGCCGCGAGAGGCGCACCGAGGCCTCTGCCCCCTCCGAGACAGCCTTCGCAGTCACAGCTTGCACAGCAGCCTCAGGTGCAGTACGCGCAGCAGCCTCAGCCATACGCGGGCCCGCAGTCGCGCTCCGTGTCTCCGGCAGCGAACGGGCTGCCTTACTCGCCTGTCCCTTCGCCCTCTATCCCGCCTGTGGTGGCGCGAGGGCCCTCGCCCGCGCCGTCTCGCGCAGTATCTCCTGCCCCTCCAGGCGTTGTGCCGCCGGCTCGCTCAGCCTCTCCTCTTCCTCCCAACGTCATGCCGCCTGCATCTCCCGCATCGGCACCTAGAGCAACCTCCCCAGCGCCTCTGACCACGGCGCCAGCCCCAATGCCACCAACCACAGCTGCCCCTCCTGCGACGGTCACTCAGACTGCACCCGCTCCTTCCCCTTCCATCACGCGCGTCCCGACCACCATCACCACTCGCGCCCTCCCCACCCCTCATGCTCCAGCCCCCGCCCTGCCTCGCTCAGTCGAAACCCTCGTTGAGCGCTCAGACACCGTTTCGTCCATCAAGTCCTTAGACCGTCACGACTTCAGCCCCAGTGCGAAGCGCGCTCTTCCTCGCCCACCGATCGGCGTCAGCCCCAGCCGCAGTCTCGACCGCGGTTCGCCGTCACCTATGGGCATGGGCGGTAGGCCAACCCGTCGCGCGTCGCCGATCGCGGAGGTCGAGAGCCCTGAGCAGCTCGCGAGGCGGATGGCGCAGGCGTCAATTGGCGGTGTTGTGCCACCAAGCAAAGTGCCCCCAACGTCTAGGAGATCACCTGTGTCTCCGAGCCCGGCCGCGGTTCCTACCCAGGTCCCCACCCCGGCCGTGCCGTCTATCAGCGTCGGGGTGCCTTCAATCTCTCTGCCCGACTCGCCGAAGACACCGACGGTCCAGACGCCGACAACGCCCACTATCACCATCGGCGACTCAGCCGTCGCTGGGCCACCGCGGCCGCCGAGTATCATCGAGCCCGGTGCTCCGAGCATCAACGTACAGACCACGCCTAAGGCCCCGAGCATCGTCGAGCCAAGTGCGCCCAGCATCAGCGTTACCCCCACTGCACCGAGCATCACCGTCAGCCCGACCGCGCCCAGCATCAACATCCAGACCTCGCCCACGACACCCACCATCAACGTCGCCGAAGCGCCGCCCAGCCCGCCGACGTTCGCGTTCTCCGGCCTGCCCACTATCGCCGTCGAGTCGGGCGACACGCGCGAGCCTGGCCCGCTCTCCATCGGCGTCCCCGCGACTGCGCCGAGGAGCAACAGCGCGGCGCCGGCGCGCATCGAGCCGACCGCCGCGATCCTATGTGCTGGGTGCACGAACCCGATTATTGGGCGTATCGTCAGCGCCATGGGACAGAGGTGGCACCCGCAGTGCTTCCAGTGTGGCGTGTGTGGCGAGATGCTCGAGCACGTTAGTGCATATGAGCATGATGGGAAGCCGTACTGTCATCTGGACTACCATGACGTGAGTCCTTCTCCGATTCTGCTCTTTATGCTTGGTCTGTTCCCCTTCGTCTCCTCTCGTCTACCAATTCCCCTGTCTCCTCCGCCCACTCTCTCTCCTCTTTACCCTCTCTCCTTGCCTCTCCTTGCCCTTACGCCTCTCCGCTACCCTCCCCCTCCGGACTCGCTAACCCCAGCGCTTCGCCCACCGCTGCCACCACTGCCGCACGCCCATCGTCGACCCGCGGTTCATCACGCTGGACGACGAAGTCCTCGGCCAGCGCTTCTACCACGAGCTGCACTTCTTCTGCTCGGAATGCGGCGATCCCTTCCTCGACCCGTCCAAGTCGAGTGCGGCGGGTGCCGCTGTGCACGACGGAGATGGTGAGGGCGAGGGCGAGACGAACGACTTTGTGATCCACAAGGGACACCCGTACTGCGAGCGGTGCCATTTGCGTCTGCACAAGCCCAAGTGCCGCGCTTGCAAAAACCCGATCCCCGATGTGGCGGTGAGCGCGATGGGCGCGAAGTGGCATCCGGGATGTTTTGTTTGTGCGGTGAGTACGCGTGGCGCGTGGCGGCGTGGCGGGGCTGGGAATGAGGGGAAACTGGAAGCGAAACGGGGAAGAGGGCTGAGCCGGGCGGAGCAGATGTTCGGCTTGCTGAGCACGTCCTTGGACTGTGAACCTGGGAGAGAAAGCCCGATATCAAGTTTGGATTCGCGAGACTTCGGCGCAACCCTCCTTAGAACACGCTGACAGCAGAACTGCACGCACCCATTCGCCAACAACCTCTTCTTCCCCAAGGGCGACAAGGCGTTCTGCACCGAATGCTTCGAGAGCATGAACTAGGAGATGTGTGTAAATGAGTGAAGAACATAGAGTTGTAGACGCTACAGAGGTAGACAAGACAATGCGAAATGCATGGACAGTGTGTACACGCGACCGGTGGGCAGCGTCGCAGGGGTGTGAGAAGGACAGTCCAGGCAATTCGCCGGCGCAATCATCGTCTCGATGACATAGGTGTTCGCCTGCTTTCGCCAAACCTAACGCTCAAACTTCGATGAAGCATCTTCTTAACCAATTCTGATGGCAGGTTATGTGTACAATATCTTGTGGAGCTCAACGGCGACTCTCGGAACTACAGTTGCGACGTGACCAGCGGTCGGCGAGCCGGGAGGATGGATGTCGCCTTGCCAAACGTCTCCTCAAGGGAGGAAGACACGCCATCGTTCACTTATGCTGTTAATCATGGAACACTAGTACAGTACTTTACTGTACCTCTCCATCCTTAAACGGCTCATGGCGTACTTCTGGCGTACTTACGGATCGTTAAGTATGATGTTGTTACACGTGGGGCATCCCTTTCCCAGCGAAGCAGCGACTCGAACAGCGCACGCTCTTATTAGCAAGGACTGTCCGGCTCACTGGCTACATCATGTGGAATGGAAAGGCAGGGCTCGACTCACCTCGGCACATCACCACATGGCGACATGCGAATGGCATCTGGTTCGCTTTCTCATCGTGGCAGACCACACACTGGCCAACGGAGGCTACGGCGTCCCGGTCGGCCTCCCGGACAGCTTCCGCCTGAGCCTCAATCGCTTCCTCTTTAGCCTTGGCAGTTTCCTCCTCGGCCTTGGCCACAGCTTCGGCAGCTTCCTCCCGGGCCTTGGTGACTTCCTCCCTGGCCTTGGCCACGGCTTCGGCAGCTTCAGCCTTGACCTTGGCCAGGTCTTCAGCCGTTTCCTTCCTGACCTTGTCCAACGCTTCAGCAGCCTCCACCGTTGCCAGTTCAGCCTTCGCCCTCGCCGCCTCTTCCGCGCAAGTCGCGAAAATGCTGGTGATCTGCTAGAGGACCTGGCCGGGCGTCGGCACATTCTCTCCCGCCTTCCGAAGCACAGCCTGGGACAGCCAGACCATCACGACCTACTTCTTATCGCCCGCATCCTCCCAATCGAGGGCGTCGTACAGGATGCCGAGGACTGCGGTTTGCTTATCGGGTTCGAGGGCGTCGAAGGAGGGCATGAGCATGATCTCGGGCAGGAGGATGCCGTGTGAAGCGAGGCTGGCGCGTAGGCGCTGCTGGATCGCGGAGTAGAGCATGGTGTAAGGGGGTGAGGCGGCGGCAACGTTGAAGTGGAATGAGATTGGAGAATGACAAATGAGGAAACACAGTGAGAGTGGGAAGCGATCAGAGGAGCAGTTACATATAACGTCCTAGGGAGGTGCGAGGAGAGATCGTGACGGTAGTGTGTCTACATGGATGGATGTGAGCGGGCGTTGAGGTATGATGTCAAAGGCGAGGGCTGGGGGAGGTCGAACAGAACTGCCACACAGGCTCGAGTACTGTACACAAGGTTCGGAGGTACTCCGCGAAAACGATCGTATTCATAAGGTACTCGTCACAACGGTTCCGGACCCGCACACATGTGCATCTGTGCAAACTCGTTGCTGCTCTTTGAGTGCACGAGAGTTCTCATGAGCCTTACCGTAGCATTTAGATCACCTTCTCCACCTGGCCAGTAGCACCTTCTCACCATACCTCCCCGACTCAGGCGGCGGCGCTTTAGCAAGCCACGATGTACAAGGAAGCCAGACGAGGAAAGGAGTGGAACAACGAAAGAAGCAGCTTCACGGTAGGTTCTTTGCACATTTACTGTATGTACATACAAGATGGAGGGACCTAGGTAATTCTTAAGACCCATGAGTTGAAATCCACAGCTGGGTTTCTCGTAGGAGGTGATGAACTCTCAGTTCTGCGGGCCGCAACAAGCATCTTAGGCAAGATACACCCGCCACGACCTTTTCCTATCGTTATTTAGCCACACTCAAGTGTAACGAAACGAGCCGATAATACTTACGGATGAAGGCTGCTGTTCTTGCATGCCGGACAGCTTCTCTGAGCTCCACTAGTGATTGTGTCGGCGCAACCTAATATTATCAGCAAACTGGCCATGCGAGTACGGTACTGTACGTGGAAAAACAACGCTGAACCTACTTTGACACAAAACCACATGTTGGCACTTGAACGGCATACATCGCGCTTTCCTATCCTTGCAAGCGACGCACAGGCCGACAGAAGCTATGGCGTCCTTGACGGCCTCCGACAGATCCTTAGCAGCCGCCTCTGCAGCGTTGGCCGCGTCCTCTTTGACTTTGTCGAGGTCGGAGTACGCCGCCGACACCAGAGCGTTCGGCTCGGTTTTGGCAGTCTGGGCCCTTTCCAGCTTCCTGGCCGCCTCCTCCTCGGCCGCGGACGCAACGAGAGTGGCGAGCGAGCGGAGGAGCTGGCCGGGTGTGCACGTCTCCGACCTGTGCCCGAGGGTTGTCGTTAGCCAGTTGGTCATGAGGTTCCTCTTCTGGCCCGGAAGCTCCCAGACGCTCGCGTTTAACAGACTCTGGACGACTGCCTTCTTGGTATCAGGTGCGAGAGTGGAAAGGGAGGGCATCCATGACCTCCCGCACGCTGAGGCCGTGTGAGGTGAGACTGGACTCGAGACGTTGCTGGAACTCGTAAAAGAGCATGGCGAGATGGTGCTGCCTAGGAGATCGTTGTGAGGATGAGGCGTTATGTGGGTCGCGCGGCAAGAAGGAGGCGATGTGGACTGGAAGAGGAAGTAGAGAAGTGGTGGTGATTAGAGGGTGATTGATCTAGTATTTTAGGCATGTCGTTGAAAGGGGACAATGTTCGGTAAGAGATGGGTGGCCAAGGAAGTTTGCGAAGACTCCGCAATGGCGGGACAGGATACTGCACGCTGGGCACCAACTCTAATGTCGATGATGCCATCTCAGCATCCGCAACAGAGGCTTCTGTGAGCAGCGCGAGGTGCCAACTCCTTGCGTCCGCTTGTCTGAGCGTCCAGATCTTGAAAGGGAATGGTCGAAAATGTCTGGATGGTAACTCTGCATCCTCGACTCATCGTTCCTTCCTCAACTGTCCGTTCTATTACTCATTACTCGCCCAAGAGCGGCGTCTCGTCTGTATTCACTCCGCCACTGAAACCGCTTCCATCTTGTCGAGGCGGAAGAAGCTGAAGGAAGGCTGAAGGAGTTGAACTGTCACACACACAAGTACTTGAGGTTTGGTGGCGTTCGATACAGATGCCTGTGTTGTGTTCCTCAGTCCTTCCTTCTCCGCCAAGCAGCCACGCGCACAGCGACACACTGTGGCCGCCATCATTTCTGTTTCTGCACCTTCCTTCCTCCGTGTGAGTGTTCCCACAGAGAGGTGTAGGCGTCAGTCAACTCATCTTCTTCTGCAACTGACACCTTCCTCTGACTCTTCCTTCCTCCCAGGCTCCTCTTACGTCCTCATATTTCTTCTCACTTACTCCTTCCCCACATGCTTCTTCATCCGTTCAATCTGTCGCGCCAAGGAAAGCCGCCATGCTCTACGCCGACTTCAAGCTCCGCCTATCCGACAATCTCACAGCCCACGGTCTCACCAAAGGCGGCCTGATCAACATGCCCCCCTTCACCCAACTCGAGCCACCCACTCAACGCGCAGTCACCACGGCCCTGCACCAGGCGGCCCACAACACATGCGAGGACCGCGGTTGCGTGGAGCGCGGCCTCGCAACCGCCATCGACAGGGGGTGGACGCCGTGCCAGATGCTCTACGTCATCTCGGACTTGCTGGCTAAAGAGGCGGATTCTGCGGCAGTCCTCGTCGCGGAGGAGCAGGCCAGCATGATCAAGCACCAAGCTACCCAGATCGAGAAACAGGCTAGTATCATCGAGGGGTACGTCAACTTGGTCGAGGAGCACGCCAGCATGGTCGAAGAGCATACCAGCGTGATCGAAGAGCATACCAGCATGATCCAAGACCACGTCCGCACGATCGAAGAGCACGGCAAGGTGATCGAAGACCAGGCCCGTATAATCGAAGAACAGGCGCGCAAAATCGAGGAACGAGAGGACGAGGAACAGAAGAGGGCGGTGGACGAGGCCATCGCACTCACCCTGGAGAGGTGCGAGCGCGACACACAGGCGCGCCTGGCCGTCGCAGCTGAAACTGCTGAGGCGGCCCAGGCAGCGGCAGTGGCAGAGGCTGTGGCGTGTGCGGTGGACATCGCGGAAGCGGATCTGAGGATGTCCTTCAGCGCGAGCTTCACCGGAGGAAGTCGCCGAGGCAGCTCAGGCTGCGGCACTGGCTGAAGCTGCTGACGCCCACGCGGCGGCGCTGGTGGAAGCTGCGGACACCCATGCGGCGGCAATGGCCGCTGCCACGTCCCAGGCCGCTGCAGCACAGACCGCATCGCTCGCGCAAGCAGCTCAGGTGGCAGCCAAAGACAAGGCGGACGCGCTCGCGCAAGCCGCTCAAGCGGCAGCCAAGGACAAGGCCGATGCTCTCGCCCAAGCCACTCAAGCCGCAGCCAAAGACAAGGCCGACGCCCTCGCTGCTGCCTCTACCGCCGCCGCAACCGCCCAGAAGGAAGCGGTTCAGAGGGCTCTAGAGGGCGCAGAGCACATAGCGGCGACGTGTATAGTCTGCTACAACAAGCAGGTGAACCAGATGCCGTATACGTGCCAGCACGTCTTATGGTGTGGCGGTGAGTTTATGCCAGCCCTTATGATGCTGATGAAGACTGCGCGCCCCAAGCGGTCGGGTTAGGCCGCGGATGTTCCTACTGCCAGTGCGCGACTCAGCGGCCGTAAGTTGGAGCCTAGGGAGCTGACTGAAGAGGGGGAGTGAGCTGACGAGTAGGGCTGGGTCGTGGCGCGTTTTCATGGCTTAGGCTTGACCGGCAGGGAGCGACGATCGGCGAAGGGGTACGAGGAGGGCGACGATCTGAGGGGCAGACCAGCTGGCGAAAGGTAGTATGGAAAGAGAGTGCAGTGCCAAACGGTGGCGAGGGGTACGAAGATGAGGAAGTGCTAAGCTAAGCTGTCCATGCGCCATCATCTGCTGGGAGGATCTGTAAGAAGTCCTACAGTGTAAAGAGAAAGTTAGTATATGTAGAACCAACGATAGATGTCGCTCGTCGTCTCCTCGGATGGGCCGGTTGGATGCTTCCTGGTCCGCAACTGTAATTCCAGAGTTCGACACCGACCTCTTCGCCCTCATCGGTGCAGCTCTTCCCCGCGACCCCCGCCCCTGCTAAGCCGTGCCCCAACCTTGCATTGGCCGCAGCCCCATTTGTCGGCTTACACAACCAGTGCAATCAGTGACATCCAACCTCCAGAACCACACCTCGCTTCGTTAGGTCCCCAACCTCCCTTTGCGCCCAATGCGATGCCTACGCAGAAAGCCTACCTGCTGGCGATGCAGTGTATGCAGTGCAGATAACAGCCCGCCTCAACGGTATGCACACAGCTCACAGCTTCGACTATTACTTATGTCTCAGAGGCTTGCTCGCTTGCTCTGTCGGTACTGTATGTCGTCTCGGATCCGTCGAAATGTTTCTGTTAGTATCAGTTTATTCGCCCCATCTCAGATCGCCCGGCACAGCCCAGCTGGGAAGGGGTCGGGGAAAGCATGTGATTTTCGGGGTCACAGAGGCTGTGGAGAAGGATGTGGGCGTGGTTGTGGGTATGGTGTAGAATGGAGTGTGGTGTCGAGTGGATGTGGCAGTGTAGATGCCCATGGACACAACCGCCAACAGACAGTTTCAGTACAGCCATCGCCGCATGCTGTCTGCATCTTTGTCTGCACTGGGCCTTTGCGTTCGTCTACGACCATGACGCGGTCCGCATGAGCAGGCATAAAAGCCTTCTTGCCCGACGCTCTTCTCCAGCATCCCAACAACTCACTTCGCTCAGCCTTTCCACCTCACCCACAGCTACAACCACCGATCACACTCGCCACAATGTTCTTCCTCAGCACCTTCATCACCCTCGCCCTCACTCTTACCGGCGCCCTCGCCCGCCCCACCGCCCGTTGGAGCCCCGCCGACACGACAGGCTGCGACATCGCCGCTGTCCGCCTCACGCTCCCCTCTGGTCCGGAGCTCGCTGTCCCCAGCGGCCAGAAGCTCCTCCTCGCGACCGTGGGGACGGGCGTGCAGAACTACACGTGCAACGACGGGGTTTGGGTTAGTGCGGGTGCTCTTGCCGAGTAAGTTTCCTCTCTCCTCCCTCGCTTCCCCCTTCGATTCCTGCTGTCCGGCGAGCTCACATCAGCCTGTACGACATCGCGTGCCCGCTCGCCGCGGCCCAGATGCCCGGGGGCGCCGACGAGCTTGCCGCCGGGCTCCCGCGTATCGCCTTCGACAACGTCCCCTTCCCCTCTGACGCAGGCGTAGCCGTCAAGCACGACTTCATGTAAGCCCCCCCTCCACCCCCTCCCCCTCCCTCTCCCTGGGGCTGACGCCCAGCGCGACGGACACCGGCATCGCGCCCAAGTTCGCCCGCGTCGCCGGCCCCTCCGTCGTCGGCACAAAGGTCGGCGAGATCACCCCCGACGCCAGCGCGATCTCGTGGCTCCGCCTCCAGGCTCTTCCGGGGATGGACGGGCTCGCGAAGACCGTCCTCCGCACCAACACGGTCGAGGGGGATGCGCCGCCCTCGTGCGAGGTCGAGGGGAACGAGCTTAGTGTGCGTTATGCGGCCAACTACTACTTCCTCGGCTGAGGCCGGTTCGACTAGGCCAAAGCTGAGTGGCGCGCATGGAACGCTGTTTCCCGCTTGAGTGGTTGAGCAGTTAGGAGGTAGTGAGCTATGTCATGGTTGAGCGTGCGCAAGGTCAGCTGCGTCCTGAAAGCAGACATCTCTCTCATTCGTCTTCTGGAGATTAGCATCAGCCGCCATATTCTACGTACTGGTGGGCGCTATTCATGTAATCGGTTCTACGCTTGCAGTCATGCACCGCTTCTAAGTAACCTGGAAGTGTCCCCACGTTTGTTCTACCGATCTTCCCATGGTTCCAAGGACCACTGGAGCACCCGAATGACTTGACATGCCGCGCAAGTTGACGGCCAATCCGATCTAGCCCATCACGCAGCCATGGCGTACCCGTCCCTTCCAATGGAAGCTCTGGCAGACGCTGAACGGACGTGCACGCGTCTGTGCCAGTGCGAGTGGATACTTTGAGCGATCCTGCATTGTGCTCACCCCGATCGGGCGATAGCTTGTCGCATTGTGCACTGATCGACCGACCGCCAGCCGACACAGCATTCCAGCCCAGCCGCCCAAGTCCACGAACCCAATAATGCATATCCGAGAGCCTCCTTGATTCCCGTCGCCTATCCTTGTATCCTGGCGCAGCTCGCCACCCGCACGATCGGTCGAGTCGCCCGGTGAGCCAAGCTGCAGTGCATAAAGGGCAGGCGAGACGGGACGCGCACTCCACCCGTCGGTTGGGCCATTCCGTCCCCGCCATCCGGCTGGTCCGCGGACCGAGCCGAAGTTGACGTTACTTACTCTGCAGTGCCTCTCCCAGTCTCTCCCAGTCAACAGTTAATATGCAGGAGACAGCCGTGCCGTGCCGAAGCAAGCCGGTGCACATGTAGCCAATAGCCACTCCTGGATATGCATCGTTGCAACTGTCCACCGGCCGTTCTCGCCCAACATGCTCGCGCGCCCTCGATGACCTGAGCATCCGCGGATCATCCGGACCCAGTACTCGGAACCGACGCGCCCGATCCTTCGTACATGCCCAACTCATGGCCCAGAGGAGCTATGGAGCGCGACGCTCGACTCGCCACGGGCCGGAGCCGTCGCGGAGGTATACGAAGCGGTCATGCAGCCGGCTCGGCTGTCCCGCCCAGAACTCTACCTCCCTGATGTCAGTAGATGACTACACTTCGGCGTGCAGCGGCTGTCGATCGCTGTAGATCGAATACAGAGCACTCACGTTGGAATCACGCGATACCCGCCCCAGTTGGGCGGACATGGCACGTCCTCGACGCCGTCGAAGCGGCCCTGTGCCTCGGCTACGGCGGCTTCCAGCTCGCCGTCCTCGACCGGCTTGCTCTGCTGGCTTGCCCATGCGCCGATCTGGCTCCCCCGCGGCCGGGTGGCAAAGTATGCCTCGCTCTCGGCGCGGGTGACCATCTCGACCGACCCGACGACTCGTACCTGCCGTGCCTGTTCGCGCCAGTGCATCGCCAGCGCGGCGTACGGGTTGGCCGCCAACTCGCGTCCTTTGCGGCTGTCGTAGTTTGTGAAGAATACAAAGCCGCGGTCGTCGACTTCCTTGAGCAAGACGGCACGCGCGCTCGGCACACCCTCCGGCGTCGCGGTGCACAGCGTCATCGCCTCGGGCTCGCGCACGGAGCCGCTGATGGCGTCGCGCAGCCAGGAGCGGAAGAGCGCGAGCGGATCGGCTGGTAGCGCATCGCGCGATAAGCGCAAAGCGTGGTACTGCGTATGCGCTGTTAAGCGGACGCCGGTGGGGGTGGGGGTGGCTGCTGAGGGAGTGGGTGGGGTGGGTGTGCCAGGGGTGGGTAAGGAGGACGAGTGGACCGGCCGGCGACTGGTGACATTGCGCGCGGGAGGCGTGGCGTCAGTGGCGCCGCGTGCCGTAATGTTGATGGGTGCGACGCGGGCGAGTACATGATATCCCGCGGATGATGGAGAGGACCAATAACTTGGGTAGAGGCGTGGCAGCCTTGAAAGCTGGAACATTGCAAGTAGTAGTTGGAATGGAGGTGTGAGGTGGAAGTGGGCAAACAACGAGCACGAGTGGGATGTTTGGGGTGAGGTACCCGAGAGGGATTGGGTAAACAGGGTTATCCGGTATTCAGGGTGGATTAGCGTTGTTTTCGCCATCTGGAAGAACCAAACATTGATGTATGTCAACAACATGTCATGTCTCGGACAAACAAAGGTGAGGGAGTACGTGCTCTGGACAACTGCTGACAATAGCATCCACGCTGCTCTCTCACTGGGCATCACTGCTCTTTTGCTCACCCTCTCTCTTACTCATACCAATGCTACCCTAAGTTATATGACTTCGATGGCGTCCTGTCCCATAAAGGTGGCTTCGGTATCCGCGCTGACAGTGGCGGTCCCCGTCCCTACTAAATTGTCACGACAGTGACCTCTGCGTATTCTGGGTCAGGTATGTAAGACGGTCTAGTCCACGCCTTGCCCTGCTATGCATGAGAATGGCTTTTCTAATCTTGCTGCCCACACCCTAGATGCTTTTCAACTGCTATACCCTCAGTTGCTGATGTGATCGTAATCTATCTGTGCGTACGACCTGGTTACTCAGGGATAGATTCCCAGCAACATGGGTTGCACAATCCTCCAGTAATGCGGGAGTGAGGTGACATGCCTGATGGATCGAGAGAGGAACAACAAGGTCCAACAAGGTCCACAAGGGCCCCCCCAAGGTTGTCCAAGATCGGGGTGATGGGACCATGGACTTGTAACCCACGAGAGAGCAAGGGCTAAACGAACTGGGCCCAGTTTTCGAGGTCACTGTCTCGTCGTGTAAGCAGGGTGGCCAACCGCAGCCACCGCACGGCCTCCATGCCGGATGCTGTAATGTGGAGAGTGGTGGTGAGACCCCCCTGCCCTGTAACGTCCGAGAGAGTAGTAGACTGGAGAGAGCCGAGAGAAATAGTGAGATCTCAGGTCACCCAAAGTTGGTCGGACCCTCACCTCGGACTAACCGTCCCATACAAACAAACTCAACCACCCACCCGCCCCCACCTCACCCACCCACACCCACTCTAGTCGTGAGCTTCCATCAGCGTTACTCGTTTGCATTCTCCCATCTCCTCACCACCGACGCCGTCCACAAAGACCACATTGAGGTCCACGCCGAGCCGCTCGCCAGCCACTGGCTCCCACCCCCGACTCCGCGAGCATGCGACTGCGCCGCCGACTGTGGTGCGCCGTCGTCGGCTGCCCCGAGCACGATAAGCGCGCCGGGTTCACCCCCGACGGCCAAGCATTGCCAGACTGGCTATCCTGGTCGCAAGTAAGTAGCTTTGACTCACGCATGCATGCATGCTTGGTCGGACGTCGGATGCTCACCGCGCGGCAGTATGTGACAGTCGTCGATGGGCAGCAGCAGACGACGGGCCAGGTTGTTGACGTCCCTTTGACTTGTGAGTTGGTGACGTAGAAAAAAATCAGCCACGCCAGGTGTGGCAGGTACGGGCGGGACACACGACTCACTCAAGTAGATTATGGACCAAGTATACCACTCGGCGACGGATGGACATTTGGAGGTACAGAGTCCCCAACAGAGACGCCAACGGCGACGGAGCCGAGCCCGACGTCGGAACCAACGGCGACGCCACCAGAAACGTCAACAACGGCATCATCGCCGACGGCGGAGTCTACTTCCACTTCACCGTCCTCAACAACATCCCCAACAACGTCCCCCACAACGACCCCTACAACATCACTAACAACGTCGTCTACGTCGTCGTCCACACCTACCACATCCTCCACTTCCTCCACTTCCTCGCCACCAACATCCTCATCCTCCACATCGACGTCATCATCAACGTCCAGCCCAACCGCCACTTCATCACCACCATCTTCATCGTCCTCTCCAACTTCGTCCTCATCCTCTTCTCCATCCTCATCATCATCCTCTCCATCCTCATCCTCACCCTCGTCCTCATCTTCCTCTCCATCCTCGGCACAATCGTCCTCATCAGCATCGTCTTCATCACCGACCTCGTCCGCCTCCACTTCCGCCATCCCTTCCTCGTCCCTACCCTTCTCATCAGCAACATTACCGAGCTCAGCATCATCACGACCACCAACATCCGCCACGTCCTCACGACCACCAGCATCGTCCGCACTGCCGAGTTCGAGCTCCTCCGGGGCTCCTCCCGTCTTCACAGCATCAGAAGGGAACAGCACCTCGCGCCTCCTCTCGATCGTCCTTCCCTCTGTCCTGGTGCCTCTGGCTGCGCTCGCACTTCTCGCCCTGCTCCTCCTCTTCTGTCTTCGGAAGAAGAGGAAACGCGATCAAGAAAGGCGGACAGCCGCCTTTTATCGAGGTTCCACAGAATGGGAACCGGTGCCTACCGTCGAGCCGCCAGAAAAGCCCCTCAACGTTCTTGGTGCATGGACAGGTGGGGCAGCGGGTCCAGGCGGGCCGGGTGGGGAAGCGGTGACGGGTGCGGGTGTTGGTGCAGTAACCCTAGGACCTCCCGGACCTCCAGGAGCGGCAGGAGCAGCAGGGGCAGCGACTGGCGCGGCTGCTGGCGCAGCTGCTGTTGCTGGCGCCGGCGTCCTCGCTGCCGGGGCAGCTGGCCTTGACGGCGACGACAACAGCAGTCACTCGTCCCACGGCGACGAGCGCTCATCTCTGCTTCATCGCGGAAGTGTTGGAGGCAGTGTGCGCGGTAGCGGCCGTGCCAGCGCCGCTGGGAGCATTGTGGAGAGCAATGCTCCCAGCTCGAGCGGGCTGGCAGGTGTGGGGACAGCATTAGGAGCTGGCGCTGTTGTCGCTGCTGGTGGCGTGGCCCTTCTTCGCACTCTCGGCTTGGGACGACGGCCAAGGACGGAAAGCCCGACGAACATGGACGAGCCTGAAGGGACACGCAACGTTAGCGGCAACACGATGGAGCGCATGGTCGGGCTCGTCAAGCCGAATCGCTACAGCCGCGTGTCGGGCAAGTCAGGGAGCGGCGGCACGAGTGGAACAACGATTGCCGACCGCTCCACCAGCGGCGCGACCGACGCCAAGCGGTCATCGGGGGGGACTAGCGCCTACGTCGCTGTCCCCGACGACGAGTTATTCTACGCCCCCCGCCCGATCATGGACCGCTCCGGAACGGGCAGCAGCAGCGACCTCTACCTCACCGCACACAGCAACCCGTCTTCAGCCGAAGGCTATGATCCAGGCACTGTCGGGACGTCGGGCTCCAACTCGTCCAGCGGCCACTCGCGTGGTTCGCGGGGCAGCAAGAGCAGCAGCAGCAAGAGCTCGCGTGGATTCCGCGGCGCGGGTGGCCGCGTTCACTCGACCATTCTGGAAGAGGGCGCGCCGGGAGGAGCCACATTCGCAGGCGGTGACTTAGGTTTACCTGAGACTCCGACATCCGTGTCGTTCTCGGTTTACGATTCGGCGGGGTCGGGATCCGGCAAGGACAATAGCGGCGACATGGGCGAGTTTGGCACCCGCACAAGCGCGCGTGGAAGCCGGCTCGCGCTTCCCCCTGGTTCAGCTGCTGGGCGCTACTCGGAGCGTAACAGCAGTGTGGGCACGTTTGGCACGCCGTTCGATCAAGACAGCTCGACGTCGAGCGAGTGAGTACTCATTGGACGCAACAGACATAGCTGACGACCCAGATTTCTTCCGTCTGCCGGACGGACCCCTAGGCCAGGCAACTGGTCGGAGCCGGCCTTAGTTGCAGGCGGTGCTGTTGCCGCCGGGGCCGTGCCTTGGGGTGCCGCTGCCTCCTCTCGGCGATCGGCAGACAGTTCACGGTCTCCATTCGCGTCGCTTGAGAGCACGCGCAGCGGCCACCGGCCAACCACAGGCGAATCTGACCCACTCGAGCCTGTTGGCATGGTGCCTCTGCACGCTCCCGCCACGAGGTCTCCAGAGGCGAGCCGTCCCCTCCCTCTCCCGCCTGGCGCTGCCCCTCCCCCCAGAGCTACTGGAGGACACAAGCGCTCGGGCTCCCAAGAGATGATGGTAGCCGCGGCGCTCGCGCTGGAGGAGTACCGCCGCTCCGCCGGGACCCGGGAACGTGGCAATGGGCATCAACGCTCGATCTCGCACGAGTTACCCGAGCGCTCCCCGTCTCCGGCCAAACACTCGCGCACGGTGTCAGCCAGCCGCGCGCTGCTGACCCCTTTGCCCGGCCTCAACCGCCCTTCGCCAGGCCCGATTATGTGGTCCATGCCGCTGGCCGCGACGGCGACCGTGGGCGGCGACATGATGCTGTCGCCATTCGGCCCGCCGCCTCCGCCACCATCGCACTCGGGGTCTGGCAGCCACCCGTCGACAGGTATAAGCATGCCGAGCGCACAGAGCTTTGTCTTCCCCCAGCCACCGGGCGCCGCCCCGTCACCAGCCAACTGGAGCGTCTCCAGCCTCAACGCCGCCCCGCCGCCTACCGGCACGACCGCCAGTGCGGACGGCTCCGGGCGCCGAGGCAGCGCACCCCGGACCTCGAGCTACGACGAGTTCGGCATCGGCATGCACGGCGCCGCCAGCAGGGTGCGTACTCTCCTCTCGCTGTAACAGTCGCTGACCGCAGTCCGCACCCACCCTCGTGATCCTCAACTCGCCCCCGCCCTCCGTCATCGTCCAGGCGCCGTCTGAACAGCGCCAATCGGGGACCAGCACGGCCGGCAGCGGGTGGGAGCAGGTCGGGACGGTGCAGCAGCTCGGACAGGAGTGGAATCTCGAACACGCGGGGGAGGTTACGCCCCCGCGCGAGCGACAGGTGTCTGCCGGCCGGCCGACGGTCATGGCGGAGGCGGCGGGAAGAGCGAGCGTGTACGTCGACCCGTACGCGCCTGTCGACCCGGTGACGCCGGAGCGGAGGCGGGGGGAGGGGACCAGTCCGCGGAAGATTATGCGGTGGCTGAAGCGGTAGCGGGGGTTGTGAGTGGGAGGTGGGACCGGGGAGGGGGCCGGAGGAGGAGGAGGAGGCGGGCGAAGACGAGGTCGAGGAGGAGGAGTGGGAGTGGGGGGCTGGGGAGAGTGTATTGGACACTAGGTGTCCGGCCCGCCCACGACAAGAAGCGCGAGGAGCATGGTAGCCTTCTGGCGGCCCGCACAGATGGGTAGACTAGGGAGAAGCAGCACTACAAGGACAGATAGGGCATTCATTATTGTACACATTCACTGTGACCTATGCTATAATTCGTGGCCATGTGAGGGGGCAGCAAACGAAGTCTTGTAAAAGGCGAGGGCGGGGACGACCGGACGCACTCAATGATCGTCGACGGTGCCACTGATGGCGAGGTGAGATGACGGAACCAAATCCGCCACCTCCACCAGCTGTTTGTCCATGGCGATCACAACCATCCGCTTCGCTGTTGTAACCACTCCACGACTGTCGACATCGCAAACATCAGCCGCCATGTCATCTCCTTTCAATCCCCTAGCGGGGCTCACGCCCTCGGGCCCCGCGCCCGCCCAAGCTACGCCCGGCACCGCCGCCGCTGCCGGCACCTCCCAGCCCGCACAACCCAACCAACCCGCCGCAGCGCAACCGGCGCAACCGGCGCAACAGCAACCGCCGCCCTCCGCACCCACGAACCTGCTCACCCCCTCGCTCCTCTCCGGCTCCCCCTCGCTCCCGCTCCTCGCCTCCTCTCCCGGCCTCGGCGCGCTGGCGGGCCTGCCGGGCATCTCCTCCCTCCCGGGCCTGTCCGGCGTCAAGTCTCCGCACCCGCAATCCCAATCCAACCTCCTAGGCGGGGGCGGCGGAGGGACGCCATGGGCGTCGATCAGCGCGGCCGCCTCAGCCGGCGCGGGGACGCTGAGCGCGCCGGCGCCCGTCGCGATGCCCCCCGGCTGGGTCGCGTTCGGGGCGTCGAGCGCGAGCGTGAATGAGGGCGATGCGGATAATGCGCGGCGGGCGCTGGGGGATGTCGCGCGGTTGCTGGAGAGGGCGGAGGTGTTGAGGGCGGAGATTAGGGGGTTGGAGGGGGGTGTTTTTGGGAGTGTGGGGGAGGTACGGGTTGATGGTGAGTCTGTCCGGGTGCCGGGGGGATGGAGAGGATAGGGTGGGGAGGCTGAGAGAGGAGGAGGGCGCAGAGGAGGACGGGGGAGGATGGATAGAAGCGGAGAGACGGGTATACGGAAGGGGAGGAGAGCCTGAGTAGCCGCTGACGCCAGCTCTTCAATCGCTACAGCTGGAATGTAAGTCCGCGTCGGAGCCCCAGTCGAGTCCGGGGTCGAGTCCCAGTCTGCCATCGAGCCAGAGAATCAGGCGAAAGAGCAACTTCGTCGGGGAACAGAAGAGTACAGCCTCGCAGTGCAGACTTGACTGCTGTCTCGCGTGTCCTGATCGGCTGCTCGCTTGAGTGTCGGTGTCCGCGCAGGCGAGGCTGGGATCTGTGGCGCAGATCGAGCCGAGGCAGGAAGCAAGAGCGTCGCCCTCCAGCGATGCAGAATCTACTGCTCGCATGAGACGTCATCCCGTGGTGGGCCTGCGCAAAGGCTTCGGCCTGCGTGTGCACCGACCCAGCCTTAGCGCTGTGTCTCCATCCACCCTCCGCGCCCGATCCTCCACAACCACCACACCTCTCCCCACCTGGTCTCGTGCTTGTCCTTGCTGACACCAGACGCCCAAACGCTCCTGGCACTCATCTCCCTCTCGTCCGCATACCTCGTCGGCGCGCTCCCCGTCCCCCTCTCCTCGGCCGCGGGATATACGCCTGCGCCCGTCGACGCCGACGTCGAGATGACCGTGGCGGCTGCCGCCGGCGTCGCGGCAGGTGCGAGCGCGGGCGCCGCGTCAGCAGCTGGAGCTCCGGCGACTGCCCCGGCCGCGGGCTCGGCGGAGGGAGAAGCGGCCCCAGCGGCTGGGGCGGGGGCAGGAGCCGGGGCGACGGCGACACCGGGGACGGGGACGCCGGCGGGCGCTGCAGCCGCAGGTACAAGCGCAGGTGCAGGAGCAGGAACGGTGGGAGGAACAGGCGCAGGCGCACATCAGCCCACGTCGAGCGTCCCAACCACAACAGAACTTGCTGCTTGGACGGAGGCGCGCGCACAGGCGCAGTTCGCCCGGCGCGAGGCTCTGTATGGCGCCAGTCGCGCGGTGATGGACGTGCTCAAGAGCGGGCGATAGGCAGCGAGCGCGGGGCGAGCCCCGAGCGTGGAACGCTCACGCTGCTCTGGCTTGTCGACTTCGACGTCGTCAACGGATTGCTCTTCGCACTTGTGTCCACAATCGCCTCAGTCCGATGTTCCGACTGGCAGGACAACTGCCGTCATCCCTTCGCCCGCCTACAGAGCCTCACGTCCCTTACTAGCACTCGCGCCGCGCCGCGACCCACCCTCATAGTACAGCAGATTCCCTGCATATGCCACATTTACATATCTGTACAACTTCACAGTGCTATCTCATACACGGGACTGTTCACAACAAGGACTCGGGGGGGACATGGTGGGATGGATGGTTGGGGTCGGGAGATGGTGGTGTGGATGCTGGGGTTCGGGACACGGTGCGGAAGGCTGGGGAATGACGACAGGTGTTCGGATTGGGTGGGATGGGACAGCATGGAAACGCGGTGTGCTTGTTCGAGGTGAATGGGGATGGTGGGTGTAGTATGTAGAGTGTAGGAAACGGAAGTGGGTTAGGCGATAGAAGGTCGCGAGAGCTGAGCTTCGGGACTCGTAGTTGAACCACTAGGGTAGCTCATGTGCGGTGGGGAGTGGGCGATGATTATAGTCGAGGTGACAGGGTTGGTATCGTTTCTTGGATAATCGTTCGTTTGGGTGGCATGGGGTGCGAAAGGAGCAGGCGATTGCGGACGACAAGGAAACAGCGTTGACGAGATAGTCCTTCGCCTGGCACCAAGTACAGATGCTGCGCTGGACGAATCTCACGCAGGCGGGGCCGGCAGAGGCGCATCGGCGCCCCGGACCCGTGAACCGCCCGCGCCAAGCAGCGCGTGACGATCGGGAACAGCCAGAGGTCGACCACGACCCCGACGACCGACGCCACCGGCGCCATCGTTCGGCGCTTGAATGATCTCAAAGCCACCCCGGAGGTACCGCTCGGCGACCTGCGGCGGGGGACGAGGCTCTGCGAGGTCTCTGAACGGGTCAAGGTCTGCCAGTAGGTCATTGTGCCGGTCGCGCGCACGGCCAGGAGGCGCGCCTAATCCTCGCTGGACCGGTGGGCGCGGAGCCGGCAGGACGTTGCGGTTGCGGCCAGCGTCGTACGGCCGGTTTAAGATGTCGGGATCGCCGCCGCCCCGCCGGCCAGCTCCGTGGCCGATGCCGGCTAGCTCGGCCATGGGTAATGCCCGCAGGTCATCGACGCGCAGACGTCCTGCTGGACGCTGGGGTGCCGCAGCGGCTGCGCCACCGGGGGCAGCTACTGCCGGCGGTGCGATGTTAGCTGGACGGGCAGGCGCCACCTGAACCGGCGCGTGTGGTGCCGGAACTGCTACAGCGCCGCGATGCACAGGAGGACGATGAAGCCCCTGCAGAAGCTGCGCACGATGCGCTTGTAGATGTTGCTGGGCGTGGTGAAGGTTTGCCAGGTTCAGAGGCGGCGCCACAGGCGCTCCTAAGTTGCGCATCAAGTGCTCATTAAGCCGCTGCCGAAACACGTTGTCTGGCGCATCTAACACTCGGCCAAAGTCGAGGATCGCATTTTCAAGGTGCCGCTCGTGGCCGGCCAGTGCCTCTGCCCGAGCGACTTGACGACGCGCCTCGGCCTGGGCTGCTTGACCTTGCCGGAACGCCTCGATAGCTGCTCGTGCCCGCGCGCCGGCCGCGGCCGCTTGATCTTGTGGAAGCCGTCGGAGGAGGAAGTCGTGGTATCCAAGGGGAAGTGGCGCGTACATTGGATATCCCATAGGCTGGGCCGGCGGCACCGCCGCAGGAGCTTCGACGTCGATGTCGGCTTCGTCCAGCTCCTGTCCCTTCGCCGCGGCCTCAGCGATGGCCTTCTGTCGCGCTTCGTCACGGGCGTTGCGTATCTGGCATCAGGATGAGGCATGGGAATTAGTACTAACCCGCTCCGCCTCAGCGTCGCCCTCGTTCGCTCGATCCCACAAATGACACTTGGTAATATCCGTCCCTCTTCGGCCGGCTGCGCGTGTTAGAGACTCATATCCCTCTCGATACTCACGAAATTGGTCAAAGTGGCCGTAGCCCTCGGGAATCTCCTTCTGACAGATGTAACAGCTGACAGTGCGACAGTTCTGACACTGGGAGGCGTCAGCGTTTCCCTCTCACATTCACACCCACAGTGATCTTGTTGCAGCCAGACTCCTTGAGGTACGGCTTCGCACACTTGGGACACCGCCGCATGAGGGCAGCACTCATGGCCTCCTCGACGGCATGGCGGTTGTTGAGCTTGAATGCTTCCTCAACTTCCTCGCAGCGCATCGGGATGTGATCTGGGCGCTTGCACTTGCGACATGTCACCTTGCGACACTCGGGGTTCAGACACCGGAAGAGCTTCTCGTTGGGATTGTCGATCACCACTGCGAATGGACAATGGGGACAGTTCTCGAGGCCATCGATCCCGGCCATCTCGAGATCCTTCATTTGCCGCAGGCGATGGTAGAGAGACATGGCGCTGGCACCAATGATCCCTGACAGCACGCCTTCAGTGAACAGTTCTTGGCAGCCAGACATGTCCATGCAGGTAATGTCCTGGCAAGTCAGCTGTGACGCCAGTAGTACTCAGCTTACCGTCTTTTGCTCCCCGAGCTTGCTCTCGGCAAACGAGACGACGCATTGGCGACAGAACAAGTGCCCTTCCGGACAACACACCATGTCCTCCTGCTGGTCAGCCTTGACCCAATCGGTACACTCACTAATGCCTCCTGATCGAAGCAGCAGCCGCACTCCTTGCTGCGACCCAGAGCGATCGCCTCCTCGCGGCGCTTTGCCCGCGCTGCCTCCTCCTTCTCCTTCACCTCGGCCTCTTCCATGCCCAATCTCTCCTTCTGGGCTGCTTCGCCTTCGCAAGTCAGCGCCTCGTCTCTACCTGTAACTCACTCATGAGGGCCTTTAGGAATCTGTACTCGCGGTAGAACTCGGCATCACTGGGTATGTCCGCTCTGGCAGCGTCGTCGTCGTCCAGCTCGTCATTGGGGTCGACCCTCGCCCTCCCCTTGACCTGCCGTGGCTTCTTTAATGCCTTGTATGGCTTGTCAGCCATCATTGTCTGAGCGTGCAGTGCTGTATAAGCTGGGACGAGGCGTCTGCGACCGACGGTCTTGAAAGCGTCGCGGATACTGACGACGTTAGAGTCATATAGAGGTATACTCAGAACTCACTGTCCCACTGGGATGCCTGTGAAGAGTGTCTCGAGGGTGGAAAGGGCCAGCTGCTCGTATGCACGTCCCTCACGCTCCAATGCTCGATACCCAGGATCCTTGTAATCGCCCTGCTCAACTTCCTCCGGTGCTGCCTTCTCCGCCTCCTTGGCACGGGGGTACTCCTCCATCTCGAGCGCAAGGTTGATAACTTGGTCGATGGCGTCTTGCCCTGGCACGTTGGACTGGCCCTTGAGCGCTTCCATGATGCGCTCGAGGTTGGTACGCGTCCATTCCTTGCAGAGATCGGGGATGACCTCGAGGACGACGGGAACGAGATAATCGGCTTTGGGAAGTATCGTCTCATTTAAAGGTCCGGCCTGATCTTGAGCTTCGGGGGCAGCGACCTGTTGACGCTTGGGTGACGGCGTGTCGATGATCTCAAAGCTGTCGCTGGGTCTGCGCTTCAACCGATGGCGACGTGGCTGGGCGGTCTCTGCGTCCTCGTCTTCGTCTGATGAGTCTAGGACCTCTATTGGAACGGCCGGCGGGGCGGGGCGCAAATGGGCGGGCGCCTCCTCTAGCACTTCAATGCCATCATCGTCCTCGTCTCTGTCCTCGTCCTCCTCGTCAGTGGTCGGTTCCCTGACACGCTCGGGGCGGTGGCGAGCCGCAGGGACAGGGCCAGCTCGTGGAGGTTGATCGTAGCGAGCCATTATGTCGTCCACGTCGAAATCTATGTCGAGGAACAGGTCGTCCACGTCGGGATCGTCCATGTCATCTGAAGCTGGCGAGCCTTCGCTGTCCGTTTCCTCGCTGTACCTGCCCGTTGCCCGGGCACGTCGACGCGGGTTGTCGTTGACAGCATTGCGCGGCGGGCGGCGCCGGGCCGCGCGGTTGGGCTGCGACGGTCAGTCTACAGGACGGACACGGAAGGCAGAGGGGGCGTACCATGTGGCCGGGGGAAGGTGGTCAATTGGGTCACAGCGTCGACCTTCGCGGGTGGCAAAGAGAGATGTTGACGGAGGAAGGGAGTGAAAGGGGAAGAAGGGATAGATGAGAGAGAAGATAAGAGTCAAAAGGAAGTGGAGCTAGTCAGGCGTTGAACGAGTGACTATGGCGTTGGGTGGCGCGTTAGGCGTTGTGACAATGGGCTCAAGGTGTTATGGGTTGTAAGCGCGGGCGGTGGGACCAAAGCGAGTAGCGGAGAGGATCTAAGCGATCAGGTGATTTGCGTGTCTAGTGAACAAAGGCGAGAAATATGTGTCTTGCTATCGAGTAGGTGAAGTGGGTCGTCGCGAGTAGATGTAGTCTATGTTCGACTTGTCTTCCTTCTGCGACAACGGTTGCTCCCAACCGTCACTAAGTTGCGGTTCGACACCTTCCCCTCGGCTAATGTCCTCAATCTAATTATTGTTATGGTCACCGTTCGCCGCTCATCTACGCCCATTCCTCATAAGCCCACCAAAAGGCACGGGCAGGCACGGAGCACCGAGCTGCTGGATAAACTCCATGTGGAGACACGTGGTGTTACATAAGGAGCGGAAGCAACTGGCCTGTGACGCTTGCGCGGACGCGACCACCACTTCGTCAGTGGTTTGGTCCTTGCTGGTCATGTCGTTCGTTGTGCTCAACAACTGCAATCCTCGACCTCACCACCTATTCCCTCACCCTTCCCATTCGCAGCTCGTTGATAGACTCGGCATAACAAGCGTCCCAGCTCCACGACGACTCACCTTCTCCCGTTTCCCTAATCGCCTGCCAGTGTAGCAACAATGTTCCTCACTCGGTGTGTCCATCCGCGTTTCATCTACTGACACTGGTAGCTCAGAATATGACCGCGGTGTGAACACCTTCTCCCCAGAGGTAAGCTGCTAGCACATGCGGAATGAGCTGACATACAGGGCCGTCTCTTCCAGGGTACGCCGCTTACCTGTTGACGCATGCTAACAGAACAGTCGAGTACGCTATGGAGGCCATCAAGGTAAGCTACCATGCTACACAACATAGCTGACTCCAGCTTGGCTCCACCACCGTCGGCATTACCACTCCCCACGGCACTGTCCTCGGCGTCGAGAAGCGCGTTCAGTCGCCGCTCCTCGAGTCGTCGTCAATCGAGAAGATCATGGAGATTGACCGGCACATTGGCTGTGCGATGTCTGGCCTGACCGCCGACGCGCGCACCATGGTCGACCACGCGCGTGTCACCAGCCAGATGCACGCGTTCACCTACGACGAGAGCATTGGCGTGGAGAGCTGCACCCAGGCTGTGTGCGACCTTGCCCTCCGTTTCGGCGAGAGTGTAGAGGACGACGACGCGCTTATGGTAAGCCGAGACGAAGCGTTATGTGCTGACCGCAGTCCCGGCCATTCGGTGTTGCGCTCCTCATTGCGGGTATTGATGAGAAGGGCCCTCAATTGTACCACACCGACCCGTCTGGAACGTTTGTGCGCTACGAGGCCAAGGCGATTGGGTCAGGTTCGGATGCCGCCCAGCAGAGCCTGCAGGACGCGTACCACAAGGTGAGCTATTCCACGAACATCCTCAGCTGACTAGCAGCAAATGACCCTCGCGGAGGCACACACCCTCGCCCTCAAGGTGCTCAAGCAGGTCATGGAGGAGAAGCTCGACGAGAGCAACGTCCAGCTGGCGCAGGTGACACCTGAGAAGGGCTACGAGATCCTGAGCGAGGCGCAGCTCAAGACCGCCATCGAGAGCCTCCCGGCCGAGCGCACCCAGGCATAAGGTCGACGGTGGTTGTGTAGCATGCATGATGGATGATATGTGCAGTATATGGAGTAGAATGTGATTAGAATGCAGATGCTGCCTCTACCGTCGTCTCTATGCTTTCTTCGCGGGGCGGAACACCTTGATGCTTCCCCACTGCCACCCGGCCGCTCGGTCCCATACCCCTCCCATGCCCTTTGCCTTCTGCTCCTCCGTCATCTTCTCGACCTTGGGGTCGTTGAGCTCGAGCATGACGCCCACATCGACTCTCTCGCCGGCACGGAGGAGGGTGACGGGCTCCACTCGAGCCAGACGCCAATCCACCCGCCAGCGCCTTTCGGCTGGGCTCGCCGAGCGCGCGCACAATCTCGCGCCCCGTCGTGCGCGGCCCCACCTCAAGCACCTCGCCGCGTGGATACCGGATCTCCTTCTCCCCTTCCTTGCGTGCTGGGAGGACGACCTCGGTTTCGGCGAAGTGCAAGATAAGCGGGGATGGCGGGGCAGCGTACCGCGACGCCTTCTTCGGGGGCGTTGGTGGGGGGTTGAAGATGTCGATGCTGTCGAGGACGAGTGCGGAGTTCGAGTTCGAGGAGGCGGAAGAGGAGGCCGTGGGAGAAGAGGTAGGGAGGAAGCATAAGGATAGGCCTAGCGCGTAGTAGTTATGGTACGTCGCGTCGGGATACGTCTTTACGTCCTTCTCCATCGAGCCTGAGACGATACACGAGAGCTGCTCCTCGACGTCGGAGAGAGCAAGGCCCAGCAGCGGCTGGAGATCTGAGAGAGCGAGCGGCATCGTAAATGTGACGTCGGATCTGACGTGCGATATGACGGGGTTGTATTGGAACCACACAAACACCGCTGGGGAATGCAGCTGCGATGAGGACGCAAACGGAGCGAGGCCAGTTGTGTGGACAGCGAGGAAGTCACTTCTGGGGTCCGAGATTAGCGTCCCGCGGACAGATTAGATCAATTCGGATGTTTCGAGGGCGTTGGACGAGCAATGAGCTCGAAGACGACGGTCGATGGCCGTTATGCCAGATTTGTTGACGAAGTTGAGGTTGAGGCAGGAACAAGCGATTGTTCGGCTCACCAAGATTCTGGGTTGACGTCACGGAAGCAGATTGGCTTTGATTTCAGCCAAGGGCCAACCAAGCCCAAGGCCCAAAGGCCAAGCGTGTATAGCGTCGTGTGACGGACTGCGCAGCGTTGTCGATCTCCACAGACCATCCGCAGCACTTGTCTACTCTGTATGCGAGTGGGGGGAGGGAAGAAATGCTCATCACGAAACGTCATCGTCCGTCATTGTGCTCAAGGGGGTGTGCACCCTCTTTCCCATTTACTCTTTTGAACATTGCCATGCCTTCGGACGGACTAGACTGCCAAAGACCGGTTGCCATTCTTATCGTTGTAGTAAGCGCAGAGATCCCATAGCCGCGCATCTTGACGGTCTTACAACAAATGCCACGTAATGGGTCAAAGAAAGGGAAGTGGTTCGGGCCCGGGACGATAAGTCGGACACGAGGTCCCGCCAGCTAGTAGTATGCATAGAGGGGCCTAGAGGGGGGGGTGACGCATAGAAAGGAGGAGTGGCTTCCCCCTGCCCCCAAGCAGGTGTTCAGGAAGTTCAGGGTTTGCTTGCGGCACTTGCGGCAATGGCAGGTTAGAAGTAGTAGGGACTGCGGGATGAGGGGATGTGGGGAAACATCGTGATTCGCTCAAGCATGCCTAGGGGGGATGAGCCACAACAAGGCCCAACGAGAGCAGGCAGTGTCACAGGCATCTCGCGATCTCGCATCCAACCTCTCCTCTCGTATCGCTTTGCTACCACTTTTCCCAACTTCCCTCCTTCCTTCCCACAAACTAAACTCGTGAGTACATTGGACACCCACACCCCAACGCCGCCGAGCACGTCGCCCTCTCCTCCTCCTCCTCCTCCTCCTCGAGCCGTGTCCCCCTGAGCCCCAAAGCTCGCCATCGTTCCCCACCTCCTGTCGCCACCTCAACCCCGCATCCATCTGGAAAGGATTGCGTACGACTCGTAGCTGTTATCTACCCCCCTTCTACTCGCAGTAGATCTAGCTCTTCCTCTTGCCCCATATCATTTATCCCCCCACTTGCCCATCTCCCTACTTCGTCAACCTACTCCACTTTACTTCACTTTCCTGGCACTGGGCCCCCATTAACCATGACAGCCGCCGTCGAAACCATGTCCGTCCTCGAGAACGGCACCAACATCGGCAGCGCCAACGCGCGCAAGGCCTCCGTCCCCGTCGGCGAGCCCATGCAGATGGAGCGCACTCCTTCGTCTGGCTCAGCTCGTCGCCCCTCCTCTGGCCCCGGCTCGCGCAAGTCATCCTTCGGCGCCCACGACCTCGCCAGCGGCCTCGCTGGTATGACCGCGATCGGCGGTGACAAGCGCCCTCCTCTCTCCAGAAGCAGCAGCCGCCGTGGAAGCGGCACGCTCCTGACCCCGAGCGGAACCCAGGTTGTTTACCACACCCGTACTCACGTGCGTCTTGACGTTTGTTGATAGATAGCTGACGTGCCTAGGATGAGCTCGGCGAATTCCCCCACCCAGAGAAGAGTGCGTCTTGTCGAGTCTTATACGCAGAGGAGACTGACGGTGTTCAGAGACCATTGCGGACCACCTTCGCAAGTACGAGGCGCTCCTGACTGGTGAGTACCAGTGCTGAGCATTCTTCCGATCGACGTGATCTGACAGCAGTCTCGGCTCCCCGCATGCGCATGATCGTCAGCGCGTTCGAGGAGACTCTCGAGAAGGGTCTCCAGAAGAAGGGCGAGGTTGTGGTGAGTAACCAAACATGTGTGGGACATAGCTGACGCCCCCAGCCTATGAGTGAGCCTCTTCGTGGCATTCCGCAAAGCAGTTACTAACGCGTCAGTCCCCACCTACGTCTTCGGAGTAAGTCTGATCCCTTGTTAAGATAGTCCATTGCTAACATTCTAGTGGCCATCTGGAGAGGAGAAGGGCGAGTACCTCGCTGTTGACCTCGGTGGCACCAACCTCCGTGTCTGCCTCGTCACGCTCGAGGGCCACGGCAAGTTCGAGGTCACGCAAACCAAGTACCGCCTCACCGAGGAGCAGAAGCAGGGACCAGGCGAGGACCTGTAAGCTACGACGTCCTTCATGAAAGCTAACAGCAGCTTCGACTTCTGCGCCGAGTGCTTGCACAGCTTCATCTGCGACAACCTCGGCCGTGACGAGAACGCCGACCACCTTCCCTCGGTTTCACCTTCTCCTACCCCTGTGCGCAGGAGCGCATCGACCACGGCGAGCTTATCCGCTGGACCAAGGGCTTCGGTGCTCCGGTGTCGAGGGCAACGACGTCGCGCTTTCGCCAAGTCGCTGAGAAGTACAACGTCCGCGCCAAGCTCACTGCCCTCATCAACGACACTACGGTACGCTCATCGTCCAACTACGTCGACCCCAACACCCGCATTGCCTGCATCTTCGGCACGGATGCAATGCCGCGTACATGGAGACTGCCAAGAACATCCCCAAGCTCGACGAGATGGGCCTTGAGCCGGACCAGGACATGGCCATCAACTGCGAGTGGGGAGCATTCGACTCGTTGAGCACCAGCACCTCGTGAGTAAACCCAAACCTGCGCGCCATCTGACATCCAGCTCGCACCAAGTACGACATCATCATTGACGAGTCTCCAACAAGCCCGGAGAGCAGTCGTTCGAGAAGATGATGCGGTCTTACCTCGGCGAGGTCTTCCGTTGATCCTCTGCGAGCTCATCGACCAGGGAGACCTCTTCCTCGGCCAGAACACCTACAAGCTTGAGAAGGCTTACGCGTTCGACACGCCTTCCTCTCGCTCATGGAGGCCGACCCGACCGATGAGCTCCTCATGAGCATCGGTATCTTCAACCACTTCTTCGGTATCGAGACCACGATCGAGAGCGCCAGTTCTTCCGCGACCTCGCCAGCTCATCGGTACCCGTGCCGCCCGCCTCTCGGCGTGCGGTATCGCCGCCATCGTGTCCAAGATGGGCTACCTCGAGAAGGGTGCTCGTCGGCGCCGACGGCTCGCTGTACAGCAAGTACCCCGGCTTCGCAAGCGCCTCGAGTCGGCACTTGTCGACATCTTCGGTGAGGCGGGTAGGAAGATCACCACCCACGCGGCCGAGACGGTTCGGGTGTGGGCAGTGCCATCATTGCCGCTATGACGGTTAAGCGCAAGGCGGACGGTATCTATGTTGATTATTAGAGACTAGGACTATGATCGGAGGAGGCTCTCATTCGTTTCCTACTAGCAAAATGTAAATTGTCTCATGTCGTGAACATGAATGGAGTTGCATGCACAACTATATATTACAAGTGTGGCTGGATAGAAGGCGTGTAAATGGCGACCCTCCCTTCGCATGAAGGTACAGTGTCTATCTGGTCGATTAGCGGATACGCACGCGGCTCTGGCCGCGCGCGTCGCGGTTCTCCTCGGCCATCTTCTTGACCGTCTTGGGCTCCCAGATCTTCCAGAACTTGAGGTTCTCGTCACCAGCTCCTGTGGCGATGGTGCATCCATCGGCGACAGCGCCGACGCAAGCACACGGAGTCGTGGGCGGGCACGTCGTAGATCTTGGTGAGGAGGGGTACGACCACAGGCTGATGTTGTTATTCGGGTATCCGTGGGTGGAGAGGAGCTCCTTGGCGTGCGGCGACCACACGAGGAGGTGACCTGCGATCCGGCGTGGAGTGAGTGCGTGCGCGCGCCCGTCGACGAACTCCAGAAGTGGATGTGCTGGTCCTGGCTCCCGCCGCCTGTCGCGAGGAGGTTGGGCTGCCATGGCACCACGCGAGCGCCTTGACTGCCGCCGTGTGGTTTCGCTTCGTCCATTTGGGACGATGCGGCTCTGCTCGCCCATCACGCTGGTGCCCATGCGCGACTGCTGTCAGTGATAGGTAAGAACGGGAGAACTCACTCCCAGCAGTTGACGGCGTTGTCGTTGCGCTCCGAGGCGAGGAGCTGGCCGTCGGAGCGCCAGGTTAGCCGCACACCTCGGCTGTATGACCGCGCAACTCGGCCGTCTTATGCTGCGGGAGGCGTACGTCGTGGTGGAAGATGTACCATCTCGGCACCCAGACGAGAGGATGTGCCCGTACCAAGACAGAACTGACGCGCGCATTGTGCCCGCCCATAATACGGACCCTCTTGTTCTCCTCAACGTCCCAGATCTCAACTTCGCCATTGTCGTTGCCGACGGCAAGATACGCTCCGTCGCAGACCACGACACGGAGCAGATCATATTCTCTTCAGCGCTGTCTGTTAGCCCTTGTGCTCGCAAGACCGCTCACCACTCGAGTCCCATGACATTGCCCGACTCTGCATCCCAGACGTAGGGGATGGATCCCAGCCCAATAGCCACGCGGTTGGCGCTGCTCCAGTCGACAAGGTTGAGATAGTAGTCGTCCTCGAAACCAGGCGCATCGAGGACGCGATCGGGCATGTAGGGCGGGGTACGCTTCTTGGGTCCTGCGGCGCCAGAAGCGGCGGATCCAGTCCCGCGGTTGGTGGATGTAGACGTGTGGAGAAGGTAGTTGCGCTGGGCGTCGAGGTGTGATGTCGCATGGGTGGCGGGAGGAGGGGCGGCGCGGAAGCTGAGGATGCGCTGCGACGACGCAGTGCCTGGAAGACTGGCGGAGCTCCTATCCTGGGAAAGGGAGGCGTCGAACTCGTCGATGAAGCTGGAGGAAGAGGAGCCCATGGATGGCTGGCGAGAGGGGACGAAGCGGTCGAGCTGTTGTTTGTTTAGTCCAACTTCGCTTGCCAAACACTCCACAATCTACTCACATCACGGCTCTTGGTGTCGCGGCGCTTGGGCTTATCGGAGACAAACCCGCCGCTACCGTCGAGGACATTCATGCGGCCCAGACCTTCGCGCAGAGCGGCCATCGAGGCCGACTCGCGCTTGGGAGGGGCTGCATCCCGCTTGGTGGGTGAAGCCACGACTCTACTCCTGGCAAACGGGTTGGGTCTGGGGTCAGAATGCGCTCCTTGGAAGCAGCTTACTCTTCACTGGGCATCTTGAATTACAAGATGGGGCCTTTTGTGTGCTAGAAAGGAATGGATAGGATGAACAAGCGAGGTAGACAGAGAGTTGTTGGGAGTGAAACAGATGACAGGTGAGGTGGCTGGAGGCTTGTTGACCCCAACTCGCATCTCAAAGTCAGTCGCGGTGGACGGAATCAAATCAATAGGCGACGGGATCAAAAGGTTGGCTAAAGTCAGTTGGTGGAGGTGGCCTCGTGAAATGTCTGTGGTGGAGGCTTGTTCGATCGACATTACCCTCTCCTTCTAACGCTCAGCTCCAGATGTTGCGCTCTCTCGCAACATCGTGGACGCCTGGGAACCCTGGTCCTGCGACCCTCCTCTTCCGCCAGCGCACGGCCCATCTCCTCGCCGCCTCTGGTCATCATGTACGCCAACGAACGACGGCAGCACACCTCTCCGAGGAAGAACGCGAGCATCGCAAGCTGGTTCGTGAGCGTCGGCGCGAGTCGTGGCGCAACAGGCCTGGACACTGGGCGGGCGACAAACGAGTCAAGGTAAGGTTGACGCGTTTATCGGCGCTTACACTGTAGCGTACCTCGAACTCCCCCGAACGCAGAAGCCCTCAGCGACCGACGAGGCATACCGACTTCCACCGTGGCCTGCCGTCGGAGCGCATGTGCCCTGGACATAACCCTCCAGAACATGAGGCGATCCGCTTAGCCCCTCCTCGAGATAACGAGGATATTGACGACCGTATCGACTCACTCGTGGATCTCGTGGAAGACGGCCGGCTACGCACAGCACTGGTCGAGTGGAGCCAATTGATGGAGCTGAACGGGACGACGCGGGTGACTTCAAGCGACTTCAGCACGATCGTCGAGCGCATGGCGTATGGACTCAGTGAGAAGTCTCTCCAAGAGGATAGGTCTCTCCATCGTGAGATGTCTCTCCACGGCAAAGTCGCCCATCTCTACCTACACGAGCCAGTGTTGTTCGACGCCCTGCGACACATGATGGTCGAGGCCGCCACACACGACCACTGGCGCGGGCTGTATGCGTTTGTGATCGAGCTCCTCAGGGACCAGCAGCCGCTGGCCGCATGCGAGACGTACGAGCTCTACAAGCACCGTGCTCGGCAGGTGCTGGGCATCGATGCCGCTGATCTTGACTCCCCGAACCGTTCCCGCCGAGTCGGTGCGCGCCTGCCTGGCCCAGGCCAGCTTCCCCTGCTGCTCGCCCAAGTCGCTGCGCTGACGATGCTCGAGCGACTGGAGCCTCATGACATCATGGAATTGTTTGGCACGACGGCCAATATTTTCAGCAAGTTCGACATGGAAAGGACGGCGGTCACTGTACAATATCAGGCCTTCTGGCGTCATCCCAACCGGCTAAAGCTCACCGAGCGCTTCCGTGCCAACTGCGATAAAGTCGTCACTGCTCTCTACTGCTATCACCCCCCGGCGCTAGCTCTCCACATCGCATCTATCAGCTCCAATGGGCCTGACGATGTGCTGCGGTTGAACCAGCTGTATAAGTTGATCATGGAGTCGTCAATAGGCCCGGATCGCTTCATCACCCCTGTGCCCAAGCCTGAGATTGGTACAGGCATTATCCCGCTGTCATACCACACTTGGCGTGAGTTCATGCCAGTCGCTTGAGGCTCACGCCTCAGATGCCTTTATCAACGCCTATGCTCGCGTCCAGCGCCCATACATGGTCATGCGTATCATCAACACTGATATACCTGCCCGACACCGCGAGACGCCCACGGCGACACTGGCGAATGCGATGCAGGCATTGGGGAAGATTGCGCAGTCCTCGCCACGACGCAAGGCCGCGATCTGCGAGCATGTGGAGGACATCTGGAAGCGACTACTCGAGCGGGGTGGTGGCCGTGACCCCCTCGCTGCCCGATGTCGACTCTTGACACTGAGGCGATTGGGCGAAGTCGATAAATTTGAGCAAGTCTGCACCGATCTTCACTCCAACTTGCGTCTGGCGATGGAGCCGGAGGCGGACGTTGCTATCTATCCTCAGCTCTTCACCTTCCTTTGCTCTCAAGGCCGCTTTAACGACGCCTTGGAGGTGTTGACGAAACTCCAGGTTATCGACGACCACTCCGTACTAGGCGACTTCGGCAGCAAGGATGTGATCACGACGGCCTGCTTCACGCCTAGGTTCAGCTACGCCCAGCGCCGGCGTCTTCTGACCGAGGCGTTGCGCCGTATCCCTCCGAGTCTGCATGAGCTCGGGCCGAACGCCGGTTCGATCGTCCACTTCCTTCTCGAGGGCGGCAAGTCGATCGAGGAGGCGTGCCGCTCCGTCACACGGGGTCCACAGAGCGACGCCTTCTACAGCGGTCTTCTCCGCCGCCTCCTTATGCCGCACAGCCCGCTCGTCCCTGGTCGGATGGTCGAGGCGGCGGTGCATATCCTCGAGCACCATGTGCCGACAAACCAGATGATCGCGGGCACGCGCTTTGTCCAGATTTGGTCGTTGGTGGTGAACGTCATCGCCAAGTCCGAGGTCATGCCCGCCCAGGAGCGTGCCTCGCTGCTGGAGCGCGCCATCGACTCGTTCCCACTCAACTCGCAGTCGACGGTTGCGCACCTCTCCTTCGTCGTCCGGTCGATTTACGCGACCTCACTCCGGCGCACGGACGCCGAGGGCGCCGCGACCGCCGCGCACTGGTGGGGCGTGGGCCGGCGCATCCCCGGCGGCGTCCCGAGCGAGCGATACCAGATGGAGGTGGTCGTCAAGGGCTTCGTGCTGCACGGCATGCCGGACCTCGCCCTTGATGTTGTGAAGCAGGCAATGCGCGCCCGCTCCGCCGCGCGGGTTGTGCACAAGGTGCTCTCTGTGCGTGACAGCTGGACGACGCCGGCTTTCGAGGACCTGCTCCGCGACGCCGGGTTCATTACGGATTCGGGCGCGCTGCACGACGAGCTGCCGCGTACGGTCGATAAGCCCGGGGAGGCGGAGGTCCCCGCCGAGCCCGAGACGGGCGCCGAGGCTGTGCCAGAGAGCCAGGAGCTGCAGGCCGACGAGGAGGACCCGGACGTCGGCGACGAGGTGCGCGACGACGACCTGGATGAGATGTAGGGTGGCCGGAATGTGTATTGAATACTGTGGAGCGCATCTAGCACATCATTGTAGACGATCTCTCATGCATTGCTCAGTACCAGCAACGACTGCAGCAAGTCAGCACTAGCAATGACAACAGATGCTCGAATTTCTTGGGTGTTCTAAATCTGGGTGACTCTACGGCCGGCGACTCGGCGACCAGCCGGCATTCCGCGGTTATTCTCGTAACTCCATCCCAACCGAACCTGACCATCGATCATCCCACCTCGACATATCAACCACCTAGCACCTCTCTTCTCGTCCCTCCCTCCCTTCCTCTCCTCCCTCCCACCCTTCCCTTCCCCACACCTACTATCCTCCCAACCGCCCTCTCACGATGCCCTACACGCCCGCCAACCACCCCTCCCTCACCACCCCCGAAGACGTGCCGACCGCCTTCCCCCGACTCGACCCTACCTCCCTCCCCTCCACCGACGCCGACGTAATCCCCGCGTCCGAGCACCTCCCGCCACCCGTTGCCAACCCCCGCCTGCCCGATGTCGAGCTGCCGCGCATCGTGCTCGGGTGCGCGCCGTTCGGGTTCGGCGTGTACACGCAGAACATGGGGGTGGAGATGCCGGCGCGGATTGTGAGGGCGGCGTTGAGGGCGGGGGTGTGTGCTTTTGATACTGGTGGGTCTGGCGAGTGTGCGGGCGGGGAGGAGGGGGGAGGGTGGAAAGACCAGGGGAGGGGAAGGATTGGAAGAGGATGGGGAAGTGGTGGGGGAGGGGAGAGGGGAGAGGAATGGGGAAACGGCCAGAGGAAGAGGAAGAGGAAGTGGGAGGAAGTGGGAGAGGAAGGGCTGGTGCGAAGGGCCCAGAAGGGAGATCAGGCGGCGTGGAGCGTCAGGCTGGAGAGGCTATGCTCGCCTGAGACGAGAGCGGGAGCAAGAGCTGGGGCAAGAGCAGCCAGCTTGTCGGGCTCCGGGCTCCGCGTCGTTGGCAGACTCCAGCGGACTCCCCAACGTCGTGTTCTTCGCTCGGCAGCAACACAGCGCCCTGCGCAGCTCTCGGACCCTCATCGTCCTCCCACACTGCTACTCAACGGCCCCGCAGTGCAGGCTAACCCCAGCACCCCACTACCACCCCTCCGAGATTATCCTCGGCAACGCCCTCGCCGCGCTCAAGGACGAGTACCCCCGGTCGTCATACACGCTCATCACCAAGGCGGGCAAGTATGGCCCGCGCGTGGCCGACCACGACTACTCCCCGGACGTGATCAAGGCGAGCGTCGAGCGCAGTCTGCGCCGCTTGCAGACGGACTACCTTGATGTCGTGTGTGAGTCGCGCGGCAAATGCAGTCCACATTCCTGCCCGGTCACCTGCGCCCTCAGCCATCCCACTGACGCCCAGACCTGCACGACTGCGAGTTCGTGGCTGACTCCCCACCGGCGCAGGGCATGCACCTTGACGCGCTCACGACTCCCGCGGCATACCACCTCGACACGCCCACGTCGCTCGGCGCCGGGGACGACGCCGTGCTCGCCGCCCTCGGCGCGCTGCGCGAGCTCCAGGCGGCGGGCAAGATCCGCCGCGTCGGACTCGCAGGCTACCCGCTCCCGACGCTGCTGCGCCTCTCGCTACTCGTCCTCGAGCGCACCGGCGTCCCAGTGGACGTGGTGCAGAGCTACGCGCACCAGACGGTGCTGTGCTCGACGCTCGGCGACGGCTTCCTCGACGCGCTCACCGAGCGTGCAGGCGTGCGCCAGGTCGTCAACGCCGCGCCGCTGTCGATGGGCATCCTGACCGCCGGCGGGGGCCCGGAATGGCACCCGGCGAAGCGGGTGCCGGCTGTCTACGACGCGACGCGCGCAGCCGTCGACCTCGCGCGCGAGAAGGGGAGCAGCATCGAGGCCGTGGCGTGCGCGTTCGGGTATCGCACCCTGCGCCAGACGGGCGGCGGGATCGTGCCGGTGGTTATTGGGTGTACGGACCTCGAGCAGCTGCACGTCACGCTCCGCGCTTATGCGGACGTGAATGGCGGCGAGGTGGACCCCGAGGTCGAGCGCAGGCGGGACGACGCGGAGCGCGAGGTGCTCGCGCTCTTCAAGGAGAGGGGCGTGCATAATGTCTCGTGGCAGAGCCCGCCGCCGGATGCGTACTAGGCGGGTGGGCGACGGAGCGGAGAATGATCTTGGGCTTTGGTATAGAGGGCATGCAGAGTGCGTCACTATCTCAGGCGAGATTGCGAGGCGTTGTCACGTCGGCGGTCAGGCAAGCTCTGTAAATGGCATCGGCATACCATCTACCATCTACGTAATGGCAAGGGCTAATGAGCGCTACTACGGGTGCGGCCCTGCTTACAGGCTGGGCCGCATCTCCACGCAGGCGCGCGTCGCGTGCAGCACTGGCGAGCACAGCTTCGGCGACGCTTGGCGACGCCTAGCTACTCCGCCCGCGCAGGCGCAGGCCGCTGCAGCTGCGCCTGGAGCTTGGCGCGCGTGCCCCGCGCCGTCGTCCAGATATACTTGATCGCCGTGTCCATCGGCGTGAACTGTCCCACGAGTTCCTTGTACGTCGCGTAAGCGGGATACTGCGGTCAGCTGGGTTCGAGCCTCACTAGACCCCCCCCTCTTCCATCGCGCCCTCACTTCCCCCTACCCAGTCGCCTCTCTCCTCTGCCACCTCTTGGTCCGCCACCCGCCGACTCACACGCTGCGTCGTGATCCACTCGGTCAACGTCGTGCTCGACACGAACAGCAGGCTCAACTGTCGTCAGCTCCCCATCTGCCTACAACTCACAAGGAAGGGCGGGAGGAGGCACCCGCCGACGCGCGGCGCCGCCGGCCCCGCGCCGAGACCCAGCAGAGCCTGGGCGAGCCAGAAGCTCTGCTCGCCCGCGAAGTTCGGGTGCCGCACCACGCTGTGCAGGCCGGTCGTGGGGAAGCCGGGCCAGTACTCGGCCGGCACGTCTTTGACGGCCTTGGGCACGCCTGTCTCCTCTTCCCTGCCTTGGTCGCCCTGCGCGCGCATGGAGCGCATGGCGGCATGCTTCGCCTCCTGGTAGGCGTACATCGCGTCGTCCGTCTTCTTCTCCAGCAGCACGGCCGCGAGCGCCGCCAGAGCGGCGAGGAGGTCGCCAGCGTGCAGCACCGGCGTGTCCAGCGTCACGCCGTTATCGAGGGCCGTGCGCCAGAGCGGCCGGAAGAGCGGGAAGTTGAGGGTGAGGGCGAGCGAGGGGAAGGGGCCGTGGCTGAGCTCGCTGGGCGGGACGAGCATCGCGCGGACCGGGAACGCGAGGGTGAGCAGGAGGAGGGGCTGGGCGATGACTGCTGTCAGCGGTCATAGGGGCGAGGACTGGTCACATCCCAGGAGGAATTGGATGGGGAAGGTACGGAAGATAGCGAGGCGGCGGGTGAACGGGGCGGATCAGGCAGGTCGCTGATCAGAGGGACAGAGGAAAGCAGACGCCGCGGACAAGGCAGACGCTGCCGACGGAGACAGACGCAGACGCAGACGCAGACGCACCGACGACAATGATGTGGATCACGATCTCAAAGAACCACTTGGGCACGAGCCGGCGCACGATCGGGTACCGGTAGTCCTCCGAGTATCTGGGTCTCAGCGCGCGCCGGCGAGGGCTGCAGGCTTACGGGTTGTACAGGCCGCGCCGGGCGGTATGGTGCGTGAGCCGCGCGCTCCAGATGAACTAGTGTTAGCGCTTCGCTGGGCGGCCTGAGGGCGCGGAGTCGGAGTCGAGCAGGCGGAGCGGGCGCCGCCAAACCACCCATCTCGACCTCATCGCCCCATACCACGGCCCACACCTCCGACCCACCTGGATAGCGATGGCCAGCACGACGCGCGGGAGCGAGCCGACGAACGGCCCGCGTGCCCACGTCCCCACGCAGAGACAACACAGCACCGGCCACGTCGTGTAGATCCTGTCGACCCACGAGACGTTGCCGGTCGCGTGGTTGAGGATGTAGCAGGCCGGGATGCATAGCGCCGTCAGGAAGCCCGGGAGCGCGAGCGGGTCGCCGTGCAGCTGCAGGTTGAGGCCGAGGGGGAGTTGCATTGCGAGTGAGCGCGTGAGCGAGCGCAGCGAGTAAACGGGCGAGCGGGAGAGGGTGCGGGGGCGGGGGCGGGAGTGACAAGGAGGCCACTGGGCGCTAAGGACAAGCTAGAGGACCGAGCTGGGCGAGGAGCAGCGAGGTCAACGACGCGGCGGCGGTGTCGACGAGAGCGGGGAGTGGGGGAGGTGATGAGTGCCACGAGCCTGGTCGCTTCGGCGTGGTATCGACGTCGACGTGAGGGTAGACACGAGGTTAGACAGTCAGTACAGCACCAAAACGTCGATCGCCAGAAGTGAAGAGATGGAAGGAACCGCGGCAAGTTGCTCCCATAAGGCGGCACCGGAACGGGCACCGGCATGAGGTCATGATGGCGAACCAAACATGAAACGGGAGATGGCTGGTGATCGGCATCGTGCCATCTTCCGCCATCGGCGGCGCCGGTGTCGGGAGTGTAGATGCATCACTGCTGCATTGCCAACTGGCGAAAGTTGAGGCAGCTGTCAAGCAGGAGCTGCAGACAGCCTGCTTGCTTCCTGTAGCCTTAACCTACCGGCTTTCACTGGGAGGTAAGTGCTGGCAACCAGTATTTTTGCCGGACATGGGGCCCGAGTCGAACCCACACCTCCAACGTCAATCTGCTCCCGCCCGCCCGACACCTCGCTCTCCAAAGGCCCGTCGAGGCCGCCCCGGACCTCGTACACACGCCCAAGTAGGCCCATTCGACGCCCCAGACGCAGGGCCACAGGCCCATGCAAAAAAACACATGTCGACCTATGCGAGAAGACGCACAGGAGGCAAAAAACGATCCCTGCCCGACTTGAACGGACGACCTCCAGGAAGCTCCAAAGGAACACTGTATTCCAGCATTGGAATCTGACACTCTACCAACTGAGTTAAGGGATCATAACTGATTTGTTGGAAGAGGGGCTTCGAAGCGCTTTTTGAGATGCAGAAGAGGCGTCCGCGCAAAATGAGAGCCAGGCACCTCTGGAACCGGGGGAATTTTGGTCCCGCCTCAGGCCAATCCGCGGCTTTGTGGATTATGCATCGCCTACTCCCTACCTTCCGCCCCTTAGACACCTTATCCCGCTAGCTTGAACCTCGGTGTAAGGTTATGCGAGCTTAGGGCGGATTGGCTCTCTAGCCCGGATTTAACCGCATAGCAGCTTAGCAGGCGTTAGCACGCTTTGGGCTTACCGCGGATCGACAATCCGTGGTCCGTGATCTGCAGGAGATGTCTGTCTCCTTGCCACCTATGACTATGCCCAGTGGCCCGTGGGCCCGTGGGAGGATAGTTCGCTCGCTTGGTCGCGCGTGGGTGACCAAGCTGAATCCTTTGCTCCTGCCCACCCCGCTCGATGCGGCCGGCCACGTTGATGACGAATGCAGACCATGAAGAGGGCGGACAGTAAGGGTCAAGCTTGATGCGACAGACGTGACAGGGCGAGGGCGAGGGGGTGGGGGTGAGGGGTCTGAGAGGCACATATCCGCCGGTTGGGGAGCGTGGGGGTGAGGCACATGTCCGCCGGTTGGTAGTTACTCGCCGTGGCTATAATGGGCTCGTTGCGAGATCTAGAACAAGCCCCGTCACGCACAGAACACGTCGTGCGCTATTGTGGTCCTATTTAGCCTCGCGTTCCATCCTCCCCCACCCGGCCACCAGTCACCCTCCACGTCCACAGACGCGCGGCTCCACACAGAATACCTTGAGCGTGCGACTTCGCAGCGGCGCCCCGCCCACGCCCACGTCCCGGTCACACGCCACAACGTACAAGCGAACAGACATATGGCCCAAATGCATAACAAGTGATAGTAGTGGAGTCGAGTGGTAAATGATGAAATAGTTGGCAGTGGTGGTGGTGGTGGGTATAGGTGATGATAACAGTCTAAATCTAACAGGATCTACTCCTCCATGGTCGTCGCTTCGCCGGGAAGCTAACTCGCGGAACATCTGCGCATAGGGATCCTCCGACTCGTCGTACGGCGCGCCAAAGATCCCCGGCAGCTCCGTCGGTCTCGGTGGGGGTATCGTTGGAAGTTTTGGGAATCGCCTGTTTGCGTTAGTGAAAGAAAAGACGCGCGGTCGTGGCGGTTAAGAACAATGGACGCAACTCACTCATGCTGCCCACTCTTGGCACAATCGGGCGCCTATCTCCTTGCGCTCAGTGATCCCCAGTCCACGCCAGCGAACCAGCGTGGTTCATCACATCGCGCGCACCGCCGCGCAGGTTGCCCAGCGCTTCGTACGGTCGCAGTGAGGAGGCCGCGGATGAGATCCTTGGCATATGGGTCGACGTGGGAGGGAAGGCGATCTCGTTGCGAAGGATCTTCTCATAGATCCCCAACGGGTGGTCGTCGAAGAAGGGTGGGTAGCCTGCGAGCATCTCAAATGCTAAGATGCCTAGCGCCCACCAATCCACAGCCTTGCCGTGCCCTGTGACAGCACAATCTCAGGTGCGAGATATCTGGCGTGCCACAGAGGTGAACGTGCGGTCCTCGACAACCTTGGCAAAGCCAAAGTCCGCAATGCGCAGGTAGCCGCTGCGGTCGAGAAGGAGGTTCTCCGGCTTGAGGTCGCGGTAGATGATGTTCTTCGTGTGCAGGTAGTCGATGGCGAGCACATCGACGCCAAGTAGAAGCGAGTGACGTCGCTGAGAATCGCCCTGCCCTTCGCAAGTGCGAGAAGAGCTCTCCACCGGGGATGTAAGATAACAACATGTAGACGTTGAGGCTGTCCTGGTACGTGCGTGCAGCTCGACGATGAATGGATGGCGAACCTTCTCGAGATCCGTCGCTCAGAATTCATGTGCTCGACCTGTTCAATCGCACAATCTCCGACTTGCGCAGCACCTTCATCGAAGTGAGGTAGTTGTCCGTCCGCATGTTGTGTCGAGACAGGCGAGGGCGTTTGGGATCGGCGGATTGATACAATGAGGGAAGATCGGGTGGTACGACGTCGGTCGGTAGATGGTCTTTGTCGAACGAGCAGACTCGCCCGAAGTTCCTGTTCCCAATGTCTCGACGACCTCCCAGTCCGCCAAAGCCACACGACCGTTGCGAGGATGAGTGTTGTAACGTGGGAATACACGCTCAGGTTGACCCGGTGGCTGTCGATGGGTATCGGCCGGCGGGCCACTGACGACGTCGATGGCGATGATGGCCCGAGCCCTCCATGACATTCTCCATCCCGCTCCATGATGACGACGCGTCCCAAGCGGAAGGGGGTGTTGACATCAGAGATGCCGGGGGCGAAAGGGGTGCGGCATGGCCAGGTGGAACAGGCACATAGTCTGAGAAGCAGAGGTGATTCACAAAGCAGCAGGCATGGGAAATCGCACACATATGTGCAAGAGGACGGCGGTCAGCTGAATGATCTGCGGGAGAAGGAAGGTGATCTGCAAAAGGTAACTCACGGGTAGTCTGAATGGCGGGAAGGCATGAGGCGCACCGGCGGTGGCTGTGGAGGCAGTTGATGTTGTTGCTGAATGTGAGAGTGGTGATGTTGTTGCTGCTGCGGCAGTGGTGGTGGGTGCATCATGGACTGGGCGCTGCTGGGTGGGAGCCGACTTTGATGGTGGTGGACCCATCATCGCTGCTCGCTCGTGTGGGAGGAGCAGCGACATGGGGTCAAACTTGAACTTGGTTGGCTTTGCGTGACTGTCCATGGTGGCGACTCGGTAAATCGGACGCGACGCAGGTAGACCAAGCAGCAAGATAAGCGCAGTTGGTTAACTGCGCTCAATGAATGGGAGGCGGCGCAAGGAAGGGAGTGTGTTGTCACTGTGATGGATGTCGAGCGAAGGTAGGTTGATGTCAACGAGTGTGTAGTTTGGGAGTAATGGAAATGGCCTGCTCTAAAGCAAGGCAATAGGCCGGGTAGCCGGGGGAAGATGGTTACAAAGTCGTCGTGTGTTGGATTGATTGATGGGAGTAGGAAGGGGGGAAGGAAGGGAGGGCCTAATTTCAGGAAGCGGTGTTGAGATATAGATCGAATTTGGTACCGCTTCAGTTGGACTGGGACTTTTGTTCTTAGAGTGTCAGAGCCGAGAGGGCGTCCGAGGAGAAGGGGAGGGGAGGATCGGCGTCGTAGTCAAAGCGTGCGCGTCGAGAAGGCAGCCGTTCCTCGCTTCGGTACCGTCTTTTTGGGTTGGGAGTTACAAGAATGGAAGAATGGAAAGAGATAGAAAGGATAACGGCGGCCGCGATATGTTGAGAAGAAGGTAGTCGTCGGTATGTAGGAGTGCCGGCGTGGGCAGAAGAATATTGAGAGTCAAGGGGAATGAGGGAAGCAGTTGGGAGGTCTGTGGAAGGGTAGAGGTAACACGGATGGAGGAATAACCAGGTAGAGAGTCTTTAGGGTTGATAGTTTGAATGGATGAGCAATGAGGGTCACATCCGGGTACTCTTCCAGATGTTTTACACGTCGAGAGGATCCCTTTTGTCCTTTCTCCTCTCGCTCTCTTCGTTCTGCGCTCTCTCTCTTGTCCAACGTTGACCTGGTAAGGTTGAATAGGCTTGATGGGTGGGGTTGCTTGTTTAAGGGGAGGATTAGGGGTATGAGAGAAGGAGGGGGGGGGGGGGGGCTTGCATATCATCCAAACCTGCACAGACTGAGAGAGAGTATAGAGTAGGACCCAGAGATTGACCGGACAGGACCCAAAGAAGAGGGAACATTTTACCCTGGAGGGAATAACCCTCCTCCACAATTCAAAAGATCCAACTCTTTCCCCTTCTCTAGCCATCTCACTGACTCTCTCTCTTCCACAACGCCCAGTCGATGCAAGTCCCAACGTGCGACGTTCTCTGCTTGTGCTCCCCGGTATGCTTGACCAAGCAGATTCCTCTCACCTCCGGTCCTCGCTTATCATTCCCATTCTTGCCCACCACCCCTACACATTCCCCTTGTCTCTCCCAATCCAGGCAAATCGTGGCAAGCCATGTTACGCCACGAAAAACGCACCCACAACCGCGTGCCTTGCAGACTTTGTTACCTGAGTTGCTCAGACGTTTTCATGACGAAAGTGGCCCAGGCTGGCCTGTAGAATGACCCGTGGAACGCCCATCTTAGAGCTCTTGCCTGTCCTGTCTAGTCAACCATCAACGCCACTTTTGGCCACTCTGGGTCATTGACCATTTTATCGACAAGCCACGTCGTCGTCTAAAAATGCCCGCGGTCCCTTTGATCCTACTCAGTGTCTTAGACGGTTCCGACCCGTCGCACTTGGCGCAATGCAGTATAGCCCGGACATCGCCTCCTTTTCTCTCTCCTCTTCCCTCTTCTAGTTCGCAACAACACGGCCCCGGTGGCGCACTCTTCAACGAGAGCAAAGCAACCCCGAGCTAAGGCACAACGGCTTACGTGCGCCTCCCCGTTGTCCCTAAGCTAGAAAAGGGGACGGCGGCCTCGACTTGAACTCGATATCCAATCACATGGATGGAGGTCGCGCGGTCATCTGTATACGCGCTGCTCATCCCTGGCGTTGTACTGTTCTGCTCTCGCTTCTCAACCCGCGTCTCGTATCGCGTCAAGCCCCCATTCTGTCCTCGCCCACCACCCCCACCTGTTGAATAAGATGAGCAGACAAGCGACGTTGTGCATGTTGTGCTCAGCCTCACTATTGAGGCGACGTCGCCTTTGAGCTTCACATACCTACAGAGGCGTGTGTTCCATTCCGTATTGAGCAGATCAAACGCGCCCCTGTCTCCACCCGCCTCAATCCGCCTCCACTTGCCTCCACTCGCGAGTTGTCGCGCTCGCGCTGTCCATGTTGGACTTCGAGACCATGTGCTGCGCACCAGAATCCCACCCAGTCCAAAATACCCACCTACGGATGCTGGAGGAAAACACCTTAGCAGCCGATGCGACACGTTCTTCATGTGGCTTCAAAGTTTTCGTTAACGCGTCTTACCTGATCTTCATGATCTGCACTCGATCAAATAACGTACATCGTTTCCCGAGTTAATCGAGATTGGAAGGTTTGTAGAAGGAGCACCAAGCGGATGGCGTTAGGGTTGGGCCGGTAGAAAGGTAAAGTCAGCACGCGAGCGTCGCGTGCTGACCACGCTGATACCATGTGCTGATTATGATAATGTCGTGTCATATCTCCACTGCTTTAGCCTTAATTACTTGATATTGACTACTGGAACGGTGTAATTGAGAGGCGACGATTGTATTGCGACTCTGTATTGACTTGATCGGTTACAATGAACCCTCCAAGGTCATGTCAGTTCAACCTCAATGACGTCATAGTTACAGCCCGTCCAGCCTGCTTACCCGAGTTATTGTCCACCCACCTTTGATACACCCATAAGTCACTTTGTGAATGACCAAAGATGTGACCCAAGTCACAGGGCCAAGGCACAGCATACGATCTCTAAGGCTACACAACATCCATCAAGCGGACATCGACGACGCAACTCATCTACTCACTTTCATTTACACAACCCATCCAACGCTTCTGCTTCTCGGCTCAACTGCGCTTCAAGCCACACCCGAGACATGACACAGAGGCAGCTGTCCAACGCCTCGTTCTTCTCGAGCCACTCGAAGGCTCCCCCGCGAACGTCCGCTGAGAAGGAGTCCGGACGGCCTCGGACACCAGGCTACACCAAAGAAGAGCTGGCGCAGAAGAGAGCAGCCGAGGCCGCAAGGCAGACTACCATGTTCGCGTCCAAGGCGTCCAAGGGCGCAAACCTAGCCCCCGGCACTCCGGGTATGTTGACTTACTCTCAGGTTCCTTTGATTGCTGACGAGAGTAGATGAGCCCAGAACATCGTTCTCGGATGACATCGGCAAGGCGTTCGACGACATTGGACTCGCCGCGAACAAGCCGCTGCCACCGTCCGCGCCCAGCACTCCGCAGAAGCCACGCCCCGTTGCCAGCAGCACTGGCACGCCTAGCGCCGCTGGGGCAACGTCGAATGGCATTCACCCAGAGGTCTCCATGTTGGGCAAGACCACAGATCCATCACTACCCTCTAATGGACTCGCGCCACCACAGGCCGACCGAGCTCCATCTGTGCGCTCCGTCAGCAACACCGTCAAGGACGTAACGACCGCCACACTGGACGACGGGACGCCCGTGTTCTTCATCGACGACGGCGCGCCCCTCCCAGACGAATCAAAGCTGTTCGGCACGCCATCAAGGCGTGCCGCCATGAATGCTTCAAGCGACAAGAACCGGCGCCGGGACGAGCCCTTTGGGCAAACGGAGTCTGGGGCGTCCCTCCAACGGGAAACAGGTTACGAGCAACACGCCTCGGAGCAGTCCGAAAGCAGTCACCCTGGAGCACCCGGCTTCCCATCCCACTCCCAATCATCGGTAGAGGCCGTTCGTCCCAAGGGAGGGAGAAAGAGCAGCTTCGCAGACCATGCCGACGTCTTTGGCGCCTACGGCGCTGTCGGGGCCGTCGGTGCGGGCGCGGCGGGAGTGACGGCTGCAACCGGCCTCTCGGCGAGAGACGAATCCGACCGAGGAAATGAGCAAGAGCAGATCATGGACAGCGGCCACTCAACCGTTGGCATGAGGGATACGCAGACGTTTGGGAGCGCTCCTCAGAACTCCGGAACGGATACGAGTACCTTCGAGACCGTGGCGCAGGATGATGGACCGAATGCTCAGAACTATGAGACGCAAGCGCAGAACTTCGAGACTCCAACGGACGCGAATGTGAATGCCCCTACATTGACAACCTCCGCGGACCGCGGCCTCCCTTCTGACTCCGTGGACGACGGTGTGGGCGCTTCGCGAGCCAACAACGCGGCTGTGAACCCAAATGCGGAAGGTGTACCGTCGTCTGCCCAGACGACGAATGAACCAGCCTCGACTGGCGTCGCGGGATCAGCTCTCGCGGCAGGAGCAGGTCTCGCCGCTGGAACAGGTCTTGCCGCTGGGATGATGGGCCAGTCTGCCTCAAGGGACATGTCTGAATGCACCCCAACCTCCGCGGCAGTGGACGAGCCTTTCTCGAGCGGTCAGTCAGAATCTGCCCCGACCACGGTGGCGGCGGAGGAGTCGCTCGCAAGGGCCGCGCCCGACTCCGCCCCGGTCTCTGGGCACATCCACCACCACGTTGACAATGTCGACGATGTTCCCGTTGTTAACCAACCAGGTGCTGCTCCATCGACGGATCTTCCGGACCCCGAGGACGCCGATCCAGAGCGATTCGTAAACGAGCCCTCCCATGAAGAGGCTACGAGCTCGCCCGTGCTGGGTCCCAGCGGACATCCGCTCGAGCTTGCACCTACAACGGAGGTGCTGTCGGATAACAGGCGCCCATCGATGGGATCCCTCCCTCCGTCCCCAACATCTCCGCGCTTTGCCATGTCAGAGGCTGCCCCGGTCGGCGCGGCCGGCGCAGCTGGCGTGGCTGGCGGAGCAGATGTCGGCTTATTAGCCACTCCACCGCGCATGCCCGCCGACCGCTCAATGTCCGCTGCCTCCGTGACCGCCATCAAGGACGGGCAGGAAGGCACGAGAGGAGGAAGAGTGGGGCTGTTGGCCAGCCCGTCCGGTATGCCCACCGATCGGTCGATGTCCGCCGCGTCCGTGACCGCCATCAAAGACGGGCGGGAGGGCATGATGAACGTGCGAACCTCAAATCTCGTCTGTGAGGCCGCGCCCAAGACCGGCGACACATTCGGGAGCAGCCGGTCCGCGAGTCCGTCCGACTCGTTGTTGGCCATCAACGACACCCGGCGCGGGCACGACCCCGCCGCGTCGACGGCGTCCATCACGGCAATCCGGGGTGGTAACGAGGGCATGCCGCCCTCGCCGCCGGGGCGGTCGCCGCTCTCTCGACCGCCACAGGCGGAAGTCATGGCGGACGCGGAGGAGCCTGAGGACTCCAAGGTTGAGCAAGAGGCCACTGAGGATTCCTCGTCTCATGGAATGGCGGGTGCCGCTGGACTCGCTGGCACCGGGCTTGCCGCTGCCGCAGGAGGAGCCGCCTTGGCTGCTCGACAGGGTCGGTCGCGCGTGTCTGAGAAGGTCGGGGAGCATGAAGACGGCCCTACTTCCAACACACATGCGGAGGATCTGACATATCCTGCTGGGACACAACATATCGATGACTCCGGGGAGGCCGTGAGCATTCCCACCGAGACTCACCAGGCCGACCGCTCCGTAGAGGCCGCAGGACATATTTCGGACCAACCGCAGGTCGGCAGCACCATGGAGCAGCGACCAGAGGAGCACGCCAGCACGTCGCTTCCCTCCGAGTCGGAGCGGGCGCCACCACCAGCAGTCATCGCCACCGACACGGAGGCGGCTGATGACCTCGAGCGGCCCGCCGTGGACACGACCTCAACGCAACCTGAGCTGGAGGACGCTCCTGATGCTTCAACGCGGGACGGCGTGGCGGAGACGGCAGCGCCCGACGACCAGTACCTCACAGCCTCGACGACGACCCCTGCCCGGGAATCGTACATGAGCCTCTCGCCGGGCGACACCTCGGACGCGCAGAACCCAACTGGCGGGTCTACGACGCCCAGGGCGCCGGGCGACTACAACGCTGCCGTCATGGCTGGGTCCCACGCTGAGCCGGAGACAGCGGTTGCTACCGCGGGAGTCCCTGACTCGAGCGACGTGTCCAACTCTGCCGTCGGCCCAGATGGCACTGAGGCTGCGGGTTCGACGACCGCAGGCGCCCCCGATGCTGCTGGCGAGTCGACTGGTGCCACCGATAGCGTGCCCGCAACTGCAGACTCCGACGCTGCCAACCCAGCTGCCACGACAGAGACGGCCACCACCGCCCCGGACGAGCCGGCCACTTCCGCCGATGGGGTAGCATCTGCCTCAGGTGTCGGGGCTGCTACAACGGCAAACGCAGTGGAACCAATCAAGGGACCGGCCAACGGCGCCCACACTACCGAATCCAGAAGCGACAAGCCCTCGACCACGGCAACGGCGCCAACCACATCGATCAAGCACGCCCGCTCCGACAGCAAGAGCAGCGCGGGGAGTGGGCGGCGCACGCTCGGGTTCATGAGCAAGATCAAGGGCGAGATCAAGGTTATCAGCGGCAAGCTCAAGAACAACGACAAGAAGGTGGCCAATTGACGATCGTAGTGGATACCATCTGCCTCATCTCATTTCTAGTTAATGAATTGTACATACAATGCTCATGCGTGCTCTTTACGTGTCTAATTGTGGGTCTGTACATGCTCAATATGTTCTGCTCTCGCAGACTAGTACCACCTTGTTGGTAAGAGCTCTGGCTACCAGTACCACCTGGTAAGTGACCTGTCGGTCAGCCCGGCCATTCACACGCACTCACCCGGGCACACCCGCCACGACATCCTCTCCCGCCGCCAGAGCAGCTTCGTACTCCTCCCGAACGGCGAGGAAGACCTCCATCGTCGCCCGTGCGTCCTCGAGCTATCGTCAGCCCAAGCAGCCATCCCTCGTACCGGACAATGCTCTCCACCCTGGATATCGCGATTGAGCACCTCCTTCGCAATAGTGCGGAGGGCGGGATACTGCCCCTCGTGCGTCACGCCCACCCGCTGCCGCAGGGGATAGAAGAGCGCAGTATCGCGCATCTCCTCGTACACGCAGCGGTACTCGAGCACCGCGAGGTCGTGGAACAGCGCGTGCCCGACGATGATCTTGTCCTTGAGAATGTCCTTCAGTTCAGCCTGGACGCTCTCGAACGTCGGCGCTGGCGTCAGCCACCAGGGAGTAAGGGGACGCACCACCCCGCAGGTGCTCGGCGCGGATGCCGTTGATCGACGTGTTGTAGTCGACCACGTCGTGCGGGTGCACGAAGACGTAGGAGTGATACACCTCGGCGCCGGTGTGGTCGACGACGCCGACGCTGGGGTCAGCGCGGCCTTCCCTCGTCCCGCCTTCCCATGGGGCTCACCGGGCGAGTGCGTTGTGTGTGCGGCAGCGGACCATCTCGCAGTCTGGTCTCAGCTGGCGCCACTCGGAATGTCAGAAGGCAAGGCTCACCAAGTGCTACATAGCGAGAGAGCGGGATCGCCGCCGTGCGGGTCATGGCGAGAAGTGGGCGTTGTGAAGGTGCAGATCGCGGTGTGGCGTGGTGGTGTTGATGGGATTATGGGAGATCGGAAGTGGACATGCCCGGTGGAGGCAGGAACGCCGATCTTATGACCGCACGGCCGTGTCTCGGAACCACACACCACACACTTCTGATCACACATCCTCGACCTCATCTACCGCGACTAGCGCCATGGCCCACCCGCCCTCGCCGTCGACGCTCCAGCTCCCGCAGCCGGGCACGCCAGGCTTCGCCGTCGCGCTCGTACATGCGCTGAACACGTCGTCGGCCCTGCGCGGGTGGCAGGTGGACGGCACGCTCGTAGCCGTCCTCCTCCTCGCGCTGATGACGCGACGCGGCGGCGTGCTCCTCGACGTGGCGGCCGGCGGCGGGTCGACATCGACGTCGACGTCTATCAGTATGGTCGCGAGGGTCGTTGGCGCCGTGAGCATCCTCCACTCATTCTCACGCCTACAGTGCTGACAACAGCTCACGGCATCCGTGTTCGGACTCGAGACGCAGGTCGTGTCCCTCACGGCTCACAGCTCCGCCAAGGATATATCGACCAAGGCCGCACAGGGCAGGACCGCGACCGCGCAGGCCCTCGTCGTCACGGGGCTTGAGGACGCCGCGCCGCCCGTGCATATCCGCTTGCGGAGCGAACTCGCCGCTGCGGAGCGCGCGCGTACGGCACCCCTCGTGATCTGGGTGCGCGACGAAGCCCGCGCCGACGACCCCTCAACGCCCTCTTGGCTCGTACGTACCCAACTACTTCTCTCCTCTAACACCAGATCGACCTCTTCGCATGCTCCTCGCCGGTGTACCCCGACGACCTCGCCGTCGCGCCGTTCGGGCTGCCGCGCCAGACCCTCATTCCGCCCGAGTACATCATGGACCTCCGCTCCCTCCTCCTCCTCACACACATCCACCCGCCGCTCGAGCACCACATCAACAACGTCCTCGCGGCGCTGAGTCTGCACCCGACCCTCGAGGCGAACATAAGCGCGCGCGCCGCCGCCTGCCTGACCGCTCTGGTGAAGGGGCAGCGCCTCCTCGCGACGCCGTTCGACCTGCCCCCTGGGTGGCGCGACCACCTCCGCGCATGGCGGGCAACGCGATGGGCCGAGGACGAGTACGACGCAGGCATCGCCAGCGCCCTCCCCGCCAGCACCCTCTCCGCCACACCGAGAGACAGGGGCACGACGGCCAACGGCGAGGCGGGAGGGTACGGCGGCGGGCCGGGCGGGGTCGACATGTGGGGCCAGCGCGCGGGCGAGGTGCCCGCCGCCGAGGCGATGCTCGGCGAGGGCGCGACGGACTGGTATTGCATGCCTGAGAACGTCGCGGGTGCGTGGGAGCTCGCGGTGCGGCATCGCGTGCGCACGCGCCGGCCGGGCGAATCGATCCTGTTCGCGCTCAACGGCTCGGCACAGGAACGCGTGCAGTACGCCCGCAGGGATGGGGGAGCAAAGTCACGGCAGGCGGCACGGCGGCGGAGGGAGGAGGTGGAAGATGCGCTCGTGCAGATCCTCCTCGACGTCTAGCGAGCGGCTCGGTTGTTGTGCATACGGGCAGAAGCGCCGGGGTGCATCAATGTGTGTGTACCGATACGCGCAAGTGTGTATGGCCCTCCTTTGGGTGACTCCGCGCATCCCCGAGTTGGCGCACCTTCCTTCCTTCCTTCTTTCTTTTCTCCTTCGTCTTTACATTCTCCCATTCACAATCTCTCACTTCTTTCCTCTTCTTCAACTACTCCTACCACTCCCCGCCTCTCCGACTTCTCGTTCCTCCTCTCCTGCCCCACTGCCTTGTGCCTAATACAACTTGCAACAACAGTCTCCTCCAACCACATTCCTCGCCATGCCCTTCCCGACGCGCTCTTCATCCGTCGATCGCGGTCGCAAGAAGCCATCGCTGCCACCACCTTCCCCCGGCTCTCCCGACTGGGTGTCGATCGGCAACGACTTCTCACCACTCCCGACGCCGAGCAAGCACTCGCCTCCCTCGCACTCGCGGAAGGGCTCTATCGCATCCAAGTTCTATCGAGCGCTCTCCCTCAACCGCCGCGATGCTGGCCCTTCCCCGCGCGTGACAGTCTCCGACATCAGCTCTCCCATCCCCACGCCGTCTACGCCGGTGCACTGGCCAGGCGCCCAGCCTATCAACCGTACGCCTACGCCTCTGGATCCCAGTGTGGCAGGTACGTCCCCGACTCTGGCCTGAGCTGACATCACAGTCGAGCTCGGCTCCATCCGCCCGCGGCACAGAAGCGCTTTATCACAGCCGGCCTCTCTTACTGGACTCTGGCCGCCTGGTATGAGTGATCACGACACGCGTCGGCATGGCATTGTCGTTCCTGATCCGGAGTACGGACGTTCAGTGCCACCTTCCTCGACTGTGGTTTCGCTGCAGCCGCTTGCCGAGTCGCCGCCTTCCTCGCCCCTGCCCGGCGCTCGTGTATCCCCGTCCCGCGGACGCCACCACTCCATGTCTGCAGCGCACGGCCTTCGCATGCAGCCTCTCACGTCAAGCCGCCCGATGGACCAGGACCCGTTCGCCACGCGCTCGCGTTCGCAGCTGCGCCGCGGCTCCCTTCCTCCCTTACCCTCCCCGACGGCAGCTACCATGCAGTGCCCAGGCTCTCCGACAGGTACAGCTTCACTTCGCTCCACTGGGTCGTCTCAGTTCCGCATCCGCCGCAAGCCTCCTCCGCGCCTCACGGATGATGAGTTCTTCTCCTCCGGTCGGCCCCTCCAGCGTCCCTCTTCTGCCCAGGAGAACCCTGTGCGCGAGGGAGGAGGGGACGGACGCGAGGAGAAGACGCCAACCTCTGCTCCCACTACGCGCCGCTTCTCCATGGACGCGCGCAACGTCGACGACGAAGGTCGCAGACCCGAGTTTTGGCCCGAGTTAGACGTTCTCTTCGACGAACTGTTTAACGAGTGCCGCGCTGGCACTCTGACAGCCGCCTCCCCATCGGGCGGCCACCGGCGCTCGCGCTCCGACTTCCCCGAATCGTACTCGTCAAGCTTGCGCCGCACTGCAGCCATGCGCAAGCCGTCGGCGCGCCGCATACTCGTCGACTCGCAGGCGGACAACGTCTTCCAGCAGCCCGCTGGCAATGAGCAGCGCTTCAAGCACCCCACGCCCAAGAACAACCCCTTCTTCACCTCTGGCCGCAGCTACGAGCCCACTCGTGGCCGCAACCGCGCTTCGCTCAAGCCCATCACTCCCGGCCGCGTGCGCAATGCCGTCCTGGAGATTGAGCGCAAGAATGTAAGACAGAACTCTGTCGCTAGCTGACTTGCCAGTCTACACCCACCCGCCAGATGTCCACCCCGATCAGAGGTGAGCTGCACTCCCTTCTTGTAAGCTCTGACGTCAGACCTCGGCTCGATTCTTGAACGGACCTCGCGCGTCGATTCCTCGGAACTTAGCCTCGAGTCCAAGCGCATGAGTAAGTCCAACCGGAAGAGCTGTGCATTGCTGACCGCAGTGGAATCGGCTCGGCGCCGCCGCTCCATCCGATAAGCCCAACTTGTTCGTACCTCTATCGACCTGTTTTCACTCGACGCTCCCCTTCCGTCTGCCCCACGTCCAGTCGCCTGATGTATCATACAAAACACTTGCATTGTATCCACTCCGATATGGGTCTCCTGTTATATATGTACATGGAATGAATAGAGCGTTATGTGTCTACGAGTGGGTTGAGTGGAGGTGAAGGGTGCGCAACGAATAGTTGGCTTTTGGTTGAGAGTGAACTGGGATACAAACATGACGGGGATTGTTTTTTGTGAGAGTTCCGGAAGCAGAGGTGCAACGCTGCGTTTGTCAGACCTTGCCGACACCAAAGTTGTCGGCCGCAAGCACGACCTGGCGAGCCCAGTGCTGAAGCACGCCGCGGCCGCGCTCGTGCACCGCAAACTTGGCGGGATCGCGGACGACAATCACGGCGTGCGCGTTGGCGACATCGGGGAACCACGCGAGGTGGCGCTTAGGCGCGACCTGCATGAGCCAGTGGACCATGCGGAGCTGGCGGTCTGTGAGGAGCGCCTTAATCGTGGGCTCGGGATACGTCGGCGAGTCGGGGATGTCGCCCTCGACGCCGGCGGAGTGGTACGTGTCGGCCTGGTCGGCGGCGTCCATGAGGTCCTGCTCGAGGCTGCGCTCGACGGCGCGGATGGCGGCGCGGAGGCCGTCGATCGACAGGCCCTGGGGCGACGGGATGGGCGAGGCGGGAGACGCGGGCGAGACGGGCGAGACGGGCGTTCTGGTGTGTCCCGCCACGCCGCTGTGATCGGCGCCAGCGGCGCGCGCGAGACGCTGCAGACGGCGGCGGGAGCGGCGCGTATCGAGCGAGAAGCGCGCGATGACGAACAGGAAGATGAGCGGGACGAAGATCGGGAACAGCGCGAGAATGAGCTGTCTGTCAGTGCTGCCTCACCGTTGCGAGGGAGGAAGGACTGACCCAGTTGTACGGCCAGCGGAAGCGGAGGGTGGGCGGGAGCGTGCCGAGGTGCCAGCCGCTGCGGCGCTTGCGCATCTGCCCAGGATGCGGGAAATGCCAGTCGCTGACGATGCCGTCGGCGTCCGTCTCGACCTCGAGCCCGCGCTCGACCCACTGCACGAAGTGGTCGGCCGAGTCGATCGCCGCGGACGGGTACGGCACCGTGTTGTCGTTGACGACGTTGGCGTACACGTGCACGCTGTCGAAGCGGGCGAGCGCCTGGTGGAACACGTGTTCTGCTGTGAGCTTTCTGACGGGCTGGGACAGCTCACTGGGATCGGCCATGACTTCGAGGAGCGGGCGCGAGTCCGTGTCCGAGTAGTTGTCGACGAGGTACACCTGCTCGCCCGTGCGCGAGAGGAGGCGTCCGCCGAACCAGCAGACAAGGCTTGAGAGGAAGGTGTCTGCGATCAGTACAGAACACTGTGAAGCTCTCTGCGTGACAGGCCTCCCCTCGTTGCCACACTCACTGTAACGCGGCACACCGAGATGCGGCGTGGCAATAGTCGTAAGCGTCACGGGGGCGTGCGCATCGAAGAACGTGGGCGTGCGGGCTTCGAGGAGGCCGACGAGGTACCGAGCGACGACTGCGGTTAGTTCCAGCCCTACGCCATGCGTAACGGAACACGGCAGAGCACAGGCCCTAGCCTCTAGCTCGCCTCGCCTCGCCTCGCCCGCACTCGCTCGCACTCACTGCCACCAAGCGAATATCCCATCTAGCGAATCAGCTCAACCCACACCCCCGACAACCCATCGCGACTCACCACACTGAAGCGCGCCACCCGGCGGCCGTCAGCCTCGAGCGCGGCGATATGCTGGTCGACCTTCCGTCAGCCCCTCCCTAGGCGAGACGCAGACGAACCTCCCACGCGACGCGGCTCGCGCAAACATCGATGCCATCATACGTCAGCTGCGACGTCATGCCTTCGGCGACGACGACGACGAGGTCGTCGCGCGGCGTGTGCAGCTTGAAGCTCTCAAACGTCGCGGGGTTGTCGGTGTTGCCATTCTCGTGGGCGAGGCCGGTGGGGAGGAGCGGGGCATGCTCGTCGAGGCCGGGGGAGGGAGGGAGTGTGTCGGGCGGTGTCTGGGGTGGGGTGTCGCCGTCGTACCATGCGCTCTCGAGTTCGTGCTGCGCCGCCGCTAGATGAAACGGCCGGCCTGTCGTTAGTCATAAGAAGGAGGAGGGGGCAGGGAGGGGCAGGGAAGGCGTTGGCAGGGTGACTCACCCCACAGACCGTGGATGAGGAGGAAGAGGTGGACGTCCTTGGGCATGCTGCGTTCTAGTGTTGCTGGCGAGTTGTGCGGCAAGGTAACTTGGGAAGGACAAGAGTAAGTAGTCTATGAGAGGTTGAGGTGAGGAAGGAAGAGTAGTTAGTTGGTCTTTAAATTTCTGAGTGCGATGTGCTGGAAGTTGGGCACGAGGATCGGCGGTGCAGCCGGTGCAGTCGGACGGAGAAGGGAGGCAAGGTGCGAGCGTGCGAGTTGGCGTTCCTTCTCAAGGCGATCCCGATGTGACCGACCAGCAATGCAAAATGAGTGCGAGATCTCCGCCAGCTCCTGTCAAGCACGCAATGTTTAGCCCTACTCACCACCCATTTGCCCGTTCGCATCGGTCAGCCAAGATAAGCCATTCCCAGTTCGCGCACAGACCCCGATACAGCCGCTCTAAGCTTGCCCGCCCACACGCGTTTACATCTCGCTTTGATCAACTTCATCTTCAGATGTGCGTGAGAGAGAAAACAAAAAACATGATGCTGCAGTGAGCACTATAGGCTACCTTCTCTCCAGTGCGGTCCAGATGCAATGTCATCATCCTCTCCAGTTCCTGTTGTTTAGGGTTTAGGCCTTGGCCTCGGCGGCGGCGGCGGCCTTCTTGGCCTTCTTCTTGGCGCGCGGAGGGGCGCGGCGATGAGGGTCTTGAGCTCCTCGTCCTGGATCGACTTGGTCGACTTGACCTTGTCGCTGCGAGTCAGTCATGTTTCTCGATCCGGGCCTGAAAAATAACTCACGCCGAGTACCAGGATGGGACGGGCGAGAGCAGCAAGGGGCCGGCGGGCATGAGGGCGACTGTGTGTTAGCGGATTGCTAGATACGACGGTTGAGTCGAGAGAGAATGTGGCACCAATATGACACCTCCTCGCCCACTACCCACGCCGGCGTTCACTGCTGCTCAGAAGGAGCCAGCAGCGTCCAATGGCGCCCATCGGCCGAAGCCGACGGCATTGAAGGGAAGGGCAAGCAAGTTCTAAATGTGATGCTGGTTGATCTTCGCTAACCATATCGCCGCCAATCCTCATGGAAGGAGGAGACGGCACTGTCTAATTGGATAGCGGGGGGTAGGGGGAGAGGGAAGAAGGGGTGACGAGTACGTACGGGTGAAGAAGAACTGGGCGACAACAGTGCCGGCAGCAGTCTGGGTAACCTCGTAAGGCTTAAGAAGACCGTGCGAGACAGCCTCCTGGACACCCATGCGGGAGCGCTTCTCGTCGTCGAGAGCACGGAGGGTGAAGGGGAAGGCACCGGCCTTCTTCTGGATCTCCGAGAAGGTGAGACGCGAGGTCTTCATCTTGAGCTGGTAGTTGACGTCGTTGGCACGCTTGTAACCGAAGTGCGGGCGTCCTCGGGCGGCCTGTCGAAGTTAGTACGAACCTCAATTGTATAACCGCGACAAGCGACATACCTTGGGGTCGGTGCCGGTGACGACGAGGACGTCGACACCGTAGACCTCACCCTCCTCGAAGGTGCACGACTCGTGCTCGCGCTTGAGCTCGGGAGTGGGGTTGAGGAGGATGCGCTTCTTGCCGTCGGTGACGTTCTGCTCGTGGTTGCACGAGAGCATGCCCTGGACGGGGAGGTCTCGTACTCCTTGGCGACCTTGGTGATGACCTCGGTGACGTCCCAGTTCTTGGCGCCGGCCTTGAGGGTGCGCATAGCGGCCTGGGCGGCGTCGTAGGCGGCAGCGACGGCGTCGGCGGCGGCGCCCTCGACCTTGGAGCCGAGAACAATGGTCTCGGCGTGGACGACGGCGTAGCCGTCAATGTGGACACCGAGCTGGACCTTGACGACGTCGCCGTCCTTGAGGGTGTACTCGGGGTCAGAGTTGAGGGGCGAGACGTGCGAGACGACGTTGTTGACGGAGATACAGGTGGGGAAAGCCGAGCCTTAGAGTTAGATGTGCTCATTGTGAAGGCATTGCCGTGTTGTTGCACACGCTGCACGTACCCTTGGAGACCTTGACACCGGCCTTGGCCTTGTTGTAGAGGGTGGAGACAGCGTCGGCGACGTGCTTGTCACCGCTTAACCAGTCAGTCACGCATCACACAATGGGTGCGATTGTTCGCGGTCAACTCACGCGACACAGAGCTCAAGAACCTTCTTGCCCGAGGTGATCTCGGGAACGAACTTCTTGAGGACGGCAGCGAGGGCCTGGCCAGCGGTGGTGTACTTGGTGATGCTGGGTGTCAGTCTACGAGCACTACCCAAGACAAAGGCCAGAGCTCAACGTACATGTCGTTGGTGAGACCCTTCTCCTCCTCCTTGGGAACCTCGGCCACGGGCTCGGGCTGCTTAAGGTCGATAACGGGCTCGGCGGACATTGTGAGAGGGGGCGGCGGGGAACGCGGGGGAAGGGGGATGGGAACGGGTGTGTGAGTAGGACGACGAGGGTCAAGAAGACTGGCCGAAGATTGAGTTGGGCAAACGAGCGACGAGCGCAAGACGAGGTGTGAAGGTCCTCATTCTTCGTAAATTGCTCCCGCCAAAATGTGGCGCCCCGCTAATGTCATAGGTTGCGCTCACGTGGCTTGATCGAACTCGGATGTGGCACTTCACGAATGCCGCGGAGAGTGTGGCGCGAGGGCTTGTGTAGGTAGCAGCATGATTAGGCGATGCATGCAACAGATAAACAGAGACAGTCGTCGACTTGGGAGGTCAAATTTTGCCCCAGATGGAACCAGGTCTATCATTCATGAAACTCCACATTCCACTGTGCCAGCGGCAATAGCGGTTCTCGCGCGTGTGTGAGCGAGGCAGGAACGAAATAGCTCCGTCATCAGTACAGCGCCGGGTAGGAACGAGGTGCCTTCAGAAAAGTGGCACAACAGTGGAGCCAGTGGTTGGCGGTCAGATGGCAAGTAATGGCCAATTGTTCACAGGAAGTGGAGCATGTGTGCACAAAATTACCACTCTGCATCGACTCGAGATATGAGTTCTACTTTTTGGCAGCGCCTGCCGCCGCAATGCTACAACACAAACGGATCCGCTTAGTTCTTGGGGGCGAGGTTGCCGATGGGGATAGTGAAGAACGACGTGTCGTTCGTCAGGAGACCGGCCATGGCGACGTACATGGCACCGAGACCAGCAGCGATGCCGAAGCCACCCCCGACTTTGGTGATCATGGTGTTCCCGGTCATGTCGGCGGCCGCGAGGATGAAGAAGGTGAGGACGACCAGAGCGAAGACGGCGACGAGGGCAACCGAAGCGCGGAGGAGACAGATGGTCAGGCAGAGAGTGACGAGACTGTGGCATGTCAGTTTGGTTGCTCATGAGGATGGCGACAGCCGCGTAGTTTTACTCACCCCCACATGACCAGGTAGAGACCGACGGCGTTGGCGAATTCGTGCTTGTCGGTGTACGCAGCCTTGACGCCGAACCAGGGGATCTGGATGCAGGCCCACGAGATCCAGAACGCGCCGTAACCGGTGAAAGCACAAGTACCGAAGGTGTTACCGCAAGCCCACTCGAGGACGCCACAGATGAGCTGGCAGACACCGCCGTACATGAGAGCGACACCGACGAGGACGTTGGGGGCCTTGACATCGCGAGCACCGACGTTGTAGAGCGAAAGAAGGAGGGTAGTGCCGCCGAATCTAGGGCCGTTAGTGACTGTTAGACGGGTGCGGGTGCACGGGCAGCGTGAACGTCCACAGAGAAAGCGTAACATTTGCCCTTGCTTTGGAAAATGACTCACGCCATGAGACCGAGAGGAGCCGGGTTCGCGAACTTGCGGTGGAATACAGGGAAGGCGGGCTGCGACGAGTCCATGGGGTGCCCGCCAGGAGTGACAAAGCGCGACACGGCGCCGCCGCCTCCCTGGTAGTTGGGAGAGTGGTTGAGCTCCTGGTTCTTGAGGCTCTCGTTAGACTGCTGGAGGTGCGACATGGCTGTCGTTGTGATGTGGTGTTGTGTGGTTTGTCAAGTGGAGACTAGAGAGTCGATGCGACGCGAAGATGAGATGAGACGATGGGGAGTTGCAAACAGCTCGTCAAGGTAGAGCTTTTATGTTAGTCCAGAGTCTAGAATCGAGACTCGAGGTAGGAAGGCTGGATTCCTTGCGTATAGTGCTTCATCGGTCGGTCAGTTAGCCTCGCGTCGCGGTGAATGATCAGAGGAGCGCTGCAGCGGTACAGGAGCGGCGGCACAGGAGCAGAGGAGCTACAGGAGTACAGGAGGAAAGGGTAAGGCCGCCGGCCGCGTTTAGACTTGGAGGCCCCATGCAGCCCCGCTTGGCAAGACCGCTGATCACTTGGATTGTCAGTTTGGCGGCCCCACAGTGGATCACTCAGACTTGACTAGCGGCCAACAGTATCGGTGGGTGGGTTTAATCGGGCCAGAGTGATCGAGGCGAGTGGAATGGGTATCAGAGCGGTGTTCTACTGGATAATGCCATCATCGCGTACGAGCGAATCAACGGTCTATTCCCCCTACACTATGGCCGGTAATAACCCGCACCGGTTACTTTTTCTTTTCTACAGTGAAAATGTGGAGGTTTTTAGTGGACATGTGAGGCCATTTGCAAATAATCACCGCACTAAAACCGGGCGGGAGAGTGCGTCGTCGGTCAACTCCCACCCAATCGGTCAGGCACTCGGCGTCACTACGGCGGACCCAGCGGGGGTAGGGTGGGTGACAGACTAGGCTATGGGGGTGAGTAGACATGGGTAAAAGGGGAATTAGTATGGGTGGTTCGTGATACGAGAGCGCCGTGTTCCTAGGAGGCTCTGATTTCTGTCCTCTCGCTGGCCTCTGCTCTTCTCTGTGGTGACTTCTCCTTCTAGCCTGTTGGCAGCTAGGGGTACTCCGTGGGGTCCTCCTGCCCGTTTTGCACTGCGCTTCTCTCTGTAGCTGCAGTGCGGCGCGGGGGGACTCCGCCAACACGAGACGGGCTCAGGGGACGCAGAAGGGAAGCGGCCATTTTGCACGTTCACAACAGGCTGGATAACCGCCGTGGCAGTGCCAATCCGAACGGCTAGCCAGCCTCCGGCCGCCCACCACGAGCCCACGGGAAGGACTGTAGTTTTAGGAGCCGTGCACTTTGCCGAGCTCACCAAGCTCCTGGAAGGTCACCTTGATCACACGCTGGAGCAAGGTTTGCCAACGGTGCCGGCCAAGAGGTAGTTGTCTCGGCATGGGGCATGCTGCCGAAGCCGTAGACCGGAGAGTCAAGGGGGCGTAGGGAACGCCGAGTCGCGGCATGGCCGAAACGGCTGGCGACCGGACGTTGCAGATGTTCAGAGCACTGAGAGAGAAAGCCTCGTTCAGACGAATGCCGTGCGCAGAAGAGGCGCATTATGTGGGAACACGGTGACTACTAGAACTGAGCACGGGCGTTAGGCGATTTGTTCTGATCTGCGTCCAGCCTATCTAGAGCTCACAAGTACACCTGGATGATCACTACAACCGGCAGCATGTCAGACCCCCACGACGTCGACAGCTTCAGCAGCCTCGCGGATGTTTGGTTCGTCTGTATACCGAATGCCGCTGGCTTACCCCACCACATCGATATCCACGAAGTGCTCGTGTTTCGATCGAACAAACAGCTCCCCCTCGCCAAGCTCGCCAGGCACAGAAGTACGAGCGCGCATGTGCACGCACACGTGCCCCTCCCAAGGCCGCAAATAGCCAGCGAAACGCTGGGCAAGGCGCCATGCCCGCGTTTGTTCGCTCCCCTTAATCGCAGAAGAGATAGCCCTTGCCCCCAACAGTACCTTACGATGGCGCAGACAGCCGAGCTGGCCTCCACCCGTCGTGCCGAGGTCCATATCTTGCCGGTCAAGCGTACACTTCGGCAAGGTGGCCACTCACGATTCAGCGTCGATGTAGCCGATGCAGGCGTGCCCGCCCATGTCGTAAGCTGCTTGCTATGTGGTTGGGCGGCCCCGCATTGTGGGCAAGCGCACATCGTGTTTGATATCCTCCAACTAGCCCAATTCAGTGCTGCCACCTCAGCGCACTTGGAACAGTCGTAGGGTTCGGCGCCCGTGTCGGAGTGGAGGCCCGGACCGCAAGTCCGGAGAAGGATGGTACTCGCAGTCAGAGCACAGTACTGCTGCGAGCTCTTTGCAAGAGGCTGCCCGATGTATGGAAAGTCTAGAACTCCAGGCGCGTAGGGAAGGGCAGTTGCATGTGAAGGAAGTGAGGAATGGATAGACAATGTCCCTGGGCGGGGAGTGATGGATGATTCGCACACGCCCTAGACTGTTCGGTCTTCTTCGAACTCCCCTGCTTGACAATACGGCGTCGGCTCAATGGCAAGGACATGAAGGCTGCAATCGTCGGCTCCGCGCGACGAGTAGGCCCCCGTGAAAAGTAGGTTGGCAGGCCTTGCGAACGCGATCTCGCGTCGAGGCTTGCTGCCATTCCCGACTGATCGAGTTCTGAGGCGATGAAAAGGAGTACGAACCTCGATTCTGCGATAGGACCTCGAAGGTTCTGGTCAAGGACAAGGCACGAACGCATGGGCTTGACTATGCATCAAGTTCGAGTTGTTTGGGTTGACGAATCCTTCTATGCCCACAGGTCCGATTATGCATCTCCCGTCCCCATGCGTGCTCAACTCTGCTTTAAGCTCTGGAAAGGCAGGTAGTGGACATAGGGGAGGTGGAGGTGCCGCTCACTGGAAGAGGTACATCCACCAGAGCATTGTGCGCCGCTCTAACGGCGTCGCGTGTCGATTGCACGCGACGGCCATGTGGTCCGCTAATCGTGTTGGTTGCCGAGGCAGTGTGGGTGGGGAACAGTGCGGGTGAGGTACGGTAATGATGACGAGAGCTCCAGGCTAGGCCCACAATCTACGCACATAAGGCGATGCTAATACGGACCGTAGAGCTCTGTGTAGATTGACTGAAAGTAATCGTCTGCGGCGAAGTAGAGGGATTGATGGAGGGAGGCATCTGAATCACAACGAGCGGAGACGGCAACGACGAAGCTAGGGCATGGAGCACTGCCATAATGTCTAGTCCTGCTCGCTCGGTCACTGGCACTGTCTGTACGTTTCGACAGTGGGGCATGTCATTCCCCCACCCACCCACCCTCCCTGCCATCTGTTCGACGGCATCCGAGTACTAATTAAAAGCTGGATCGCCACAGCCGCACGGGAGATCACCAAGCATGCACAGGGCCGGTGACTACCTGTGCCCGCAAGTAACTCCTGTTTCACGTCCATGCCGAGTCGCGGGAACAGCTGATAGCGACGGCTGACGGAAGCCAGCCAAGTCGCGTTCGGACGGGTCGAGATAGAAGCTGGCGGGACGCGCCGCTACAGGAGCCCCGGCGCCACCGAGCGCCACCTGTCTCAGGTGACTGTTCGGTCATGGCGAGCGGGACGTGTCGATGCGGATTTGGGTTAGCATGCATGCGGGATTCGAGCTGGAATAAGGATTGGTTAGTATACGGGGAGCTGCCACGATACGATGGACCGTACTGCATCGCAATGTTGGAGTCATGTTTATTATGCTCGACGCAGTCGTCCACCCCCCCTCGAGGATGAGTGCGTTTCCTATTAGAATAGTAACAGGGGTAAATAGGTATATTGGTATGCAGGTGCACAAGAGGGGTAATTAATTGAACCAGATTGTATTGGATGATACTTATGGAAGGGAGATTACGCCTAGGTTCCCCCAGGGAAGGAGGAACCTTTTCCAGCCAGACGCGTTTAGCTCAGAGTGATCGAGATTTGGATTGAAACCTCATCCTAATTCTACTCCAATCACCCCCCACTCCCATCTCACTCCCATGCCGTATGCAACAGACCTCATGGCATACGCCAAGCTTCTCACTATCTTTCTCTCCACTTCACCATCCTTCTCAATAATCTATCCATCACAAGAGCTCGGACCTGTTGTTCGTCGCCTGCGTTGGCGATCTCGGCGCGCACCTCGACACAACAATACACCCAATTACCCCGATTGACGACGCCTTGAGATCGAGTACTCCGCGTTCCTAGGCGCGTTTACCACGCTGTCGTCGCCGCCTATCCACCCTCCTGCCGATCTCTCCGCTAACTGGGTCTTCGACGCATACGAGTGACCACTTTGTCAATAACTCGTCTCCATACTCTCCATTCCGCTGGACATCCAACGCCATGTCCACGCTCTGGTCCACGCCCGCAGCTGGACCCTCACGGTTCGGCCCTCAGGTGAGTCACTCCCTTTTCCGGCATATCGCATGTCTCATCCGGTGTCTTCAACTCACTCACGCACAGGCCTCTGAGACGCTTATGGCGGTGCAGCCCGCGTCGTCATCTGCCTCTCGTTCGACAGCAACACCGCGCGCCCCGGCATCGACTAGTACCCATGGACCATCCGGGTTGGGAAACGAGATCTCGCCCCCAACATCCTCCGAGACTGCGTCCATGTACTCGGCGTCCGGCCGCTCGGCATCCGTCCGCACGGCATCGCTGCGAACAGCGTCTGTCCACTCGGCATCAATCAACTCGGGACGTAACCTGAGCAGCCTGTTTGCACGGCGCGGGTCCGGGGTGCAGGGCGGGCGGAGGTCGAAGAGTCTCAGAAGCGCAGAGTCGACGCGCTCGTCTGGATACCCAGATGGCACGTCTGAGGAGGCCCTCGAGATGACGCCGCTTCCCACGCGACACGGCAAGAAGCGTATGGTCCAGGAGCACCATGAAGCTCGCATAGACCGCCGGAAGGCTGAGGCTGCGGTCGCCAAGTGGAGGGTGAGACATTGCCACGACAGTGTGCTTGGAAGTATCATTGCTGACACTTACAGAGATGGATCGTTGAGCAACCACCACAAGCACATCCTGTCGAACCCAATCACCCTCTACATGGCAGCTCGTCCGTGTTTATCCTCCGCGCACCACATCAGACATTACCGTCGTCCACCGAGTCCAGCCCAGCATTCACACCGACAGCACCTCTCAGCCGGTCAGGCGCTGCTACCCCTACTGCCGGGCCAGCCCCACTACCCACCACGACACCTGAGGGAGTTCCACAACCCGGCCCAAGCTCGATTGGATCACCCTGGAATGCCGAGGCTGGCCCCAGCTCGTCCCAGTCGTCTCACTATGCGGAGCCCAGCAGCTCGACGTCCCACTTTATGACGTCCCTGATGCCCGGTGCGCACGACAACATCTACAACACAGAGTCGGTGCGCGCCCTGGCCGACGTCGAGCTAGCCGTGGACCCCCAGTATCTGGCCGCCTCGTCCGTTTCACCCCTCTCCAGACTCCGACGGTTGTCCACACACCCCCGCATATCCGACATGGAGAATCCATTCGCTGCCATCGACACGCTCCTATGCCGACGTCGTATTCGACCTCTAGTGCTTGAGCTCGTGCAAGCCCTCGGCGCCTACATTGACGCTGTGTGGTGTACGTCGTATCCCGATCGTCCATGTCCATGGGCCGGCGTACCTGTGTCCGTTGCTGCCAGGCGAGCATCACTTGTCCCACAACCTGGCGGTCCTCTCAGGTCGTGGCGAAGTTGGACCATCACCGCCGTGCAAGAGGGCAAGAAGCAAGGATTCTTGTCAAATCCGCCGACCGAGGACGACGTTACGTTCTGGGGATGGGAGATCCGCTATGGTTTACGAGATATCGACGAGGCTATAAATCGCCGCAAAGATCTCGGCTGGGCGTTCGGTGAGACCGTCATCCGCGGGCAGTATGGCGACATCGTCCCAACCAACGTCCTCACGGACGATGGCCAAGGCGGCAATATCCCGCGGTTGCTCAACGATCTTGAAGAAGCGCTCTGGTAAGTATCCACGTCTCCATGATGTACCCAGGATACGCGCTAACGCCTATCAGGGGCGACGCGTTTCCCGCGCCGTCGGACCTCGCATTCGAGCATGACGAAGACTTCGACCCGTTCTCCGTCTATCGCGAAGGCGACGAGCTCATCGGCGTCGAGATGGGCAAGCCGCTCGAAGCTCGCGAAGCTGAACTGCGCAGAATCTTTGGCGACTACTATCCCCCGCAGGGTCAGAGTAGGCCGTTTGTTGGCGCCCCATCCGAGCCCAGTTCACCGACCGCGCCGATGTCACCGGATCGGGATGCGCCCGGACTCTCGTCGTCGCCCAAATCGCGATCTGAGCCGTCGCCACGTACCCCTGCGGGCGGTGCTGCACCAGTCGTGGCCGATCTTGACTTCTCATCGCTGTCGGCGCTGCAAGAACTGAGCATGGAGGAGCAACTCGAGCTCGGACGCCGTCGTCACCAAGAATACATGGAGAGGAAGCGTGTGGAGGAGGAGGCAGCTGCAGCAGCTGCTGCTGCCGCGGCGGCGGTGGCGGCGGAGGAGGAGGTGGCGGCGGAGGTGGCGGACAAGCCTGAAGGGGTTGAAGGGCGGTGAAGATCAGGTGGCAATTGACATGCTTGCCAGTGGTTGGTTGTACTCTACATTTGGGCGATCATCTCGGGTGTGCATCTGGCATGTAGTACTAGTACACTACGTCATTGTGGCGAGCAGGAAGAACTGGGCGCGTAGCTTGTGTGCTTCCTGTAAACAAAAGCAGCTTCGAGTGTTATGGAGAAGCTGGATCTAACTACTCTGTGCTTGTCATGCTGATCTAAGGCGAGTTGCCCTCTGTAGATGCTGATCAAGGTGCTGACACATTCCGCGGGCAAAGGGGGTTTGGGCCGCCTGTGACTAATGCTTTGGGGGCGTTTAGGTGGAGGATTGGCACATTTTTTTTTTGGGTGGCAAATAGTTGGTTTGGATGATCCGCGCGAAGAGTGGCGTCGCCGTAAGGGTAGCCCGACGGCGCGCACGGCGACTGAGTTGCACCATTTCGCACAAGTCCGATGGGCATTTTTCCTTTCGGTGGGCGGTGGGCCGTGTGGGACCATGGTGGGTCATTGGGTGCGAGTTGGGTGTGCATGGGTGCATGTGTCAACAGTCAGCGCGGAGCTCCAGTCGCGTGCTTGATACATATCACCAATTTTGATTTCTTCTGCACGCTGTTCCTCGTGCGGCCTTGCCTGCCTCGCCTTACATGCCTTGTTCCGTGACGCCGCCGCCGTCGCGCCTCCTCCCCTCTCCTCCCACCTCGCCTCAGTAGCCGCCACCCCTGTTTGTAGATGTGCATACGTACAAACCTGCGCTGCGTACCATGCGTGCCGTGTGTGCCATGCCTTCATGCTTGGCTTCATAAGCAAGCCCGAGCCGAGAATGGATATAATGCATCACCCTCCTTCGAGTTCATCCTCCGTACTCATCTTCTCACCGTCTCTCCTTTACTCCTCCTCCTCCTCCCTCCTCCTCCTCCTTAATCTCTCCCCACAAAAATGACCAACTACACCAACGGCACCTCGAACGGTAACGGCGCCGACACGCCTGCGCCCGCCGTCGCCAACGGCCACGCCCACGAGTCGTACCACTTCAACACGCGCGTCATCCATGCCGGCTCCGAGGCCAACGAGGAGACTGGCGCTGTCATCCCCCCCATCTCGCTCGCGACGACGTACAAGCAGACCGCGGTCGGTGTGCACAAGGTGAGTATTTTGCATTGCTGCCAGCTCTTCACCATGTTCTCTTTGTCTTCGGTTTTGGCGAGTGAAGCGGGGCAGCGCGTCGCAACTCGGCGGCGGCGCCACGGCCTCCACCTTGGTTGCCCGCGGCCGGCCGTGGCACTTTGCACCGTACCGCCAAGCCCAAAAGCCCAAGACCACCAAAACAAGGGTCACCCAAAATCTTTGATTTCACAACCGGCCGCACCTTCTGCGTCATGGAATTGGTAAAGCTGACCAGCCCAGGGATTCGAGTACACTCGCTCCGGCAACCCCAACCGTCTTGCCTTTGAGGCTCTCGTCGCGTCGCTCGAGCTCCCCGAGCCCACCAACACCCATGCGACGACGACGCAGCTCGCGGCCAACCTGCCCGCGGCGCTCGCCTTCTCGTCCGGCTCGGCCGTGACCCAGGCGATCGTCAGCTCGCTCGTGAAGCAGAACGGCCACATTATCTCCGTCGGCGACGTCTACGGCGGCACCTACCGCTACTTCACCAAGGTTGCGCCCAACTCTGGTGTCGAGGCGTCGTTCGTGCACATCTCCATGAACGAGCAGGCTACCAGCATCGAGGCCCACGCCGCGTCCGTCGAGAAGCAGCTCGAGGCCGCGTTCCGCCCCAACACCCAGCTCGTCTGGATCGAGACTCCCACCAACCCCACCCTCTCTGTTGTCGACATCGAGACCGTCGCCCGTGTCGCCCACGCCCACGGCGCCATCGTCGTCGTCGACAACACCTTCATGTCGTCGTACTACCAGCAGCCCCTCCGTCTCGGTGCCGACATCGTCGTCCACTCCGTCACCAAGTACCTCAACGGCCACAGTGACGTTATCATGGGCGTCCTCGTCTGCCCCAACGAGGAGATCATGGAGAAGCTCCGCTTCTACCAGAACGCCGGCGGTGCCGTCCCCGGCCAGTTCGACAGCTGGCTCGCTCAGCGTGGTGCCAAGACCCTCCACCTCCGTATGCAGACGCACGGCGCCAACGCGCTCGACATCGCTCGCTGGCTCGAGAAGCAGGACTGGGTCCGCGAGGTCCTCTACCCCGGCCTCGAGGGAGAGCAGCGCACCCCCATCCGCCACCTCGCGTGGAAGCAGCTCTCCCCCGTCGCCAAGGAGAAGATCGAGAGCCAGGGCTTCACCAAGGACTCGGGCTTCCCTTACGGCGGCATGGTCTCCTTCCGCCTCGACGCCGCCAAGCTCGCCGCCGCCAAGGAGAAGGCCCAGACCTCGTCCGACTTCCTCGCCGCCCTCAAGGTGTTCACCCTCGCCGAGTCGCTTGGCGGTGTCGAGTCCCTCGCCGAGCTTCCCTCCCTCATGACCCACGCTTCCGTGTCCGCCGAGGACCGCGCCATCCTCGGCATCGACGACGAGCTCATCCGTCTTTCCGTTGGTATCGAGGACGTCCGCGACCTTGAGGCCGACCTCACCCAGGCCGCCAAGGCCGCCAGCCGCGCTTAGAGAGTTTCATTTCATCACATTGACATTGTCATCATACATCTGTAGATTTAGTAACTCATGCATTGCACAACATAATATGTTCATGAGCGGGGCAGTACTCTGGCTGGGGCCACTGATCCAATGGCTTGAAGACTTCGCAGACGGCGAAGTGCCGCACCGCTCGAACCACTGCTGCACTTGCTCCACTCAAAGCACGTTGTTCCGATGCTAAACTGAGGCGCAGAAGCAAAGTCTTCCCGCTTCGTACTGCGGATGATCCAAATCAAATCACTCACGAGTCTTGCTGTATATCTTTTTCCCCGATGAAGTTGTTAGTTTACCCGCCGCGACGGCACACAACGTCCTTCGGCCCCCTACCTGCTTCCTGTATCCTTATTCTCACCGCGCTCGACCCGTCCCCGAACTTGCCCCCCGCCGCACTGCTTAATCCCTTGTGCATTCATAATCTAGGGCACAACATGGTATGGCTTGGTAGGCTTAAAAGTGGCCAACCTCCACAGGAGCGTCGAAGTTGGCCGACGCACGGTAGCGGCGGACGTACTTGACCGCGTGCTCCTCGATGCGGTCGGGCTCGATCGCAAGGTCGGCCCACGACTTGATGGGCTCGCCGTCGACAGCAGGGACAGAGATGTCCTTGAACTGGGGCGCCCAGCCAGCGGGGTATGCCGAGACGTCGGGCTGCATGAGCTTGTCGACACCGGCGTCGTCAATGTAGTGGCGCTCGAGCTCGTCGGGCGAGAGGACGGGCCACCAGATGCCGCGGTTGACGACGGACGCGAAGAGCTGCGCCAAAGGCTTGGGCACGGTTGGTGCCGAGTCGCGGGCGCATGGTGAGGAGGGAAATCAGGTCGAGGATCGAGTTGTAGCTGTGCATGTCGGGGCCGGGGAGGGAGAAGGTCGAGCCACCGACGTGACGGGCGCATCGAGGATGACCTTGAGCGCGGCGGCGACGTCGTGAACGTGCACAGGAGGATCTTGGTCTGCCCGCCGTTGAGCTTGAACAGGATAGGGTACTGGGCAGCGGCGTTCAAGAGCCAGTCCTCACCCGAACATGCGGCCGGGACGACAATAGTGGCATTGGGGAACGCGTCACGCACAGCACGCTCGCCGGCGTACTTGGTCCTGTAGAACTCGGAGGTCGACGCGGGGTTGGCGTTCAAGTGGAGACGTGGATGAACTGGTCGACGCCAGACTCGGCAGCGACCTTGGCGATGAGACCAGCAGCCTTGACGTTGATGTCCTCGTAGCTGAAGTTACTACTCTGTTAGTTCAAGCGCTCCACGCTGTTCAGCGGAATCGACGCAAGCAGTCACTCACCGAGTGTTCCAGTCACGGCCGGTAAGGTTGTAGACGGTGTCGGAGTGACGGACACACTCGTGGATCTGGTCCGGGTTCCGGCAGTCCCACTCGAGAGGAACGACCTGGCCGAGGTCACCAGACACCTTGAGGTGGCGCTTCGAGTCTCGTCACGGTAGGGGACAATGACCTGGGTGCCCTCCTTGGCGAGCTTCGAGACAAGGTAGCGGCCGAGGAATCCAGTCGCTCCGAAGACGGTCACGGTGTGGCCAGAGACAGACGAACGCCGCCGATCGGGATCCCTCGCGGGTGATGGGGACGGACTTGTTCGTCTTAGGCTGGTTAAGGATGGTCAGGTCGTGCGACGACTGTTGGCATGTCAGCGCGAGCTCTCCATCGACTGCTAGACGCACCCGAACCGCCATGCGCGGCGCGACCGAAGCGGCCACCTTTGACCGGAGTGCGGGAGCTGCAGCGAGGCGTCAGCATGCATTCTTTCGGGCTGGAATGGGTGTCCCCATCATCCCAGATGCTCACCAAAACGGGCGGACACCATGGTGGCCTCTGTCGCCTGTTTGTGATGGAAGTAGTGACGGTGGTCGCGGAGTGATTTGAGCTCGCGATGGTTGGCTCGTCGTCGTCCACCACTACTGCCAACCCGGCCCTCCACTGTAGAGCTCTCCTACCCAGGCATGGTCCCCCCTGGGAATTCGGAGCATTGAGTGTGGCACTCGTGGCTTGGGTGGTGGATGGATTTGATTCCGTCATTGCTCTTGTCGTTGCCCCGCACTCTGGATGGACACGCGGCCGAGCATCCATCGTCGTCACAGCGCGCGACCTGAACTGCCAAGAGGCGACTTTCTAACACTTCAACTCTATCTCAACGTTCTCTTTCCCAATCCCAACTCTGGGCCAACCGCGGGCCGCAGTTGACTTCCCTCGCCGTCTCCTACTCCCTTCTCCCCTCGCCATGCTGGCACTTCCTCTCGCCTTGGACTCGGCGCTCAGCGTCCAAGCTCTTGTCGGTGCGTCGGCCGAAGCGTACATCGATTCTCGCACCAGTTGCTGACGCGGCGCAGACCAGGCATGTGATCCTACGCTCATGTCCCTAACGATGTGGCCAACATTGAGCTCGCCGAGCTGATTAACAAGAAGAAGGCCAACTCGTAAGCTCGTGATGACGCACTCGTTCTGACAGCAGCGCTCGCGAAGCACTCAGGCTTCTTGTCTACATCAACTCTCGCAACCCAACCATCGCTCATTGCCTCAGCGTCTCGACCACATTGTAAGAACTGCGGCTACCCCATCCAGCTCAGATCAGTACCAAGGAGTTCCTCAATGAGCTCGTGCGCCGCTTCCCCGAGCGCCCCCGATGGTCGTCGGCCGCGTCATGGGCGTATTCTTGAGGTGAGGGTTAGGGCTGCAGGCAACTAACTTGCAGCTCATCCACGAGTGGAAGAACACCATCTGTGTGACGTCAAAGTACAAGGATGACCTTGTGCACATCCGCGACATGCACCGTCTGCTGAGCTACAAGGGATATCGCTTCAAGCCCTTGACGCCGCTCGCGCCTGGCCTCGAGCAATCCTAACGAGGTGAGCAGCTCACAAGCGCTCCAGCTGACAGACAGAGCCTCAAGTCGCCCGAGGAGCTCGAGGAGGAGGACGCAATGCGAAGCAGGCGTATGTCCACCCTATGGGATCCGTGCTGACAGTGCAGAAGCTGCAAGAGCTGATCCGACGCGACGCCCGCGATCTTGCCGCTGCTCAGGAGCTTATGAAGCAGTTGGCCGGTGCTGAGCCGGACAGGGCGGTCGACTATGAGAAGCAGACACTGCAGGAGTTGGAGAAGGTGCAGAGCAAGGCGATCTTGCTCAACGACATGCTGGACAACGCCAAGGAGGGCGAGCGCATCGGAGTCGAGGGCGACGTGTACGACAGGTTGCTGCCTGCAAGGGTGCCAGGCCAAAAATCCAGAAGTGGATCGAGAACGACACGGCGAGCACGAGGGACTCATGGACCGCCTGCTTCTCTGCAACGACTCATCAACAACGCATTGGACCGCTTCGAGGCGTGCAAGCGTGGCGACTGGACAGCGGCGCAGAACATTGTCAGCCAGTCCAACCCGGCCAAGGCGAAGGCCAACGACCTCATCTCGTTCGACGGGCTTGCCGACGACGAGGACAACGGCGTGTTTCTCTGCCTTCTGACGACAACTCGGTCCATCGTCCAGCAATCCCGGCTTCACCACCGGTGGCCTCCCTCTTGACCTCTTCGCCCCATCCCCTCGTCCTCGCCAGCTCCTGCTGCTGGACCATCTGGCGCAAAGAACGAACCCATGGACTTCTTCAACTCGGCACCATCCCAGCCCCAGCAGCAGCAGCAGCAGTTCGGCGGAATGGGCGGAGTGGGCGGCATGGGCGGCATGGGCGGTATGGGCGGAATGGGAGGCTTCCAGCAGCCTCAGCAGCAGCAGCAGTGGGGACAGCAGTCGCAGTTCAACGCCTTCGGTGGCATGGGCCAGTGCATGCCTCAGCAGCACAACGTGCAGCAGCCTCAGCAGCCCAAGCAGTCTCAGCAGTTCGGCTTCGGCGGCACACCAACCCTCACCCCTCCGCCACGGGCTACTCTGTGCCCTCGCAGCCAACAAACGGCTCGTCGCCCGCACCGGCACGGCCGCCCCAGCAGGCCCAGCCAGCAAAGAAGAATGACGCGTTTGCTGATCTGGTCGATCTGATGGGCTAATTGCACGTGCGGGCTAGCACATGGCGGGAAGATGTTGTAGGGATGCATAGATGCTAGCGTAGTTACAATGGCGGCGCACTGTTCATGGCCGCAAGAATGTCCGATGCTGGAGGAATGGAAGTTGTCTGGACTGCGTCACGCACAGCCTGCGCCTGGTTGGGAGGAAGCAGCGACCAGTGCGGACTTGGCCCGCTCCGGACCCAGTCAAAGTCTTGCACCTCTTCGTACCGACTTGGCCCCTCGGCTGGGTAGGGGTATGGTCCGAAGTGCACGCGCTGGCACTGCTCGATGACCGGCAAACTCGCGACATGGAGCATGAGCACCGTGTCGGAGCTCGTATGCAGGCGGAACTGCTGCGCCCCGAGCGCGACGACACACTCGCTCAAATCCGAGAGCATCGCACTGCCCGTCATCTGTGGCGCGATGACGACGCACCGCCTGAGTCCTCGGGCATGGAGGGAAGTGAGCACCGCGCCGCCGTCCCGGGGTCGGAGGTCGACGATGCACTCCTCCAGATCGGCGAGGGTGAGGGTGTAGCTGCTTCCGGCTGCTGGAGCGTAGTCAGCGGGCGTGAGGCGGGCGTTGCGCGACCCAGAGAGTGTATATGTCGTGGTTGGTTCTGTCGCCTTGGCGGGAGGAGGGGCGGGGGAGGCGCTCGCCGGTCGTGAGTTCAAGGCCGACGCGGAAGCGGACCCGGACGCAGGCGCAGAGGCGGACGCCGACCGCTTCGAGAACGCGAACCGCGCCTTGGGCTTCTCGGCACGCAAGCTGCTCAGGCGCGTCTCGAGCTCGCGCACTTGCTTCCGTCAGCGCTCGCCGCGGCGACATATATACCAGATCATAGCTCCGCTGGTCGTATGGCGGGAGAGTCGGGCGGGCCGCGGCGAGCGCGGCGCGCACGGCCGCGAGCTTTGACGCAGCGTCGGGCGCGGAGGCGGCGATCGCGTCGTCCCGCGGCTGCTGTCAGCTTGGTCAGAGGGAGATGGAGAGGGCGAGAGTTAGGGACGCACCAGCTTTGAGCTGCCGGAAGGTCGTGTAGAACGCTGCGGCGTCGGACGTGCTTGCCATTGCTTTTTTTGTGAGTGAGATGGCAGTTGCGGGAAGTGAACACGCCAAGTGGAGGTCACGTCGCGTCTGACTTTTGCCCGGTCGTAATGGCGCGTTAGAGATTCGATCCTTCGCCTGGCCTCCTTTCCAACCCCGCTGCCACGTGCTTGCTGACGTTTTCGGGGCGAAGAATTCTGCCGCAGTTCCTCCGACGCCTGGCCCGACTCGCTAGTAGGCGGGCTGGGGATGGCATGAGGGAAATTGCCTATGTAGCGGCCGGGGCTTCACATGGTCTGCCCTCTCCACCCTGGGGCCGCCGAGCACGTCGTCGGGTCGGGCGACCAACTGAGAGAGATAGCTTATCTGCCACCGACCCCGGCCGTTCTAGCCCGTTGGGAATACGCGCGCGTAAGGCCCGACCGACTTGCAGGGTGACGTCGCGATCTCTGGGATTGGACGCCTTTACACTCTTCGCTCCCCTCAGGGTCCAAATCTGGGTCAATCGGCCAAAGTCGACTCAGTACGGTGAATGTGCCCCTCCTCTCGCCCACTCACCCAGACACAGGTCCGAAAAATCCAACCACCTCCCCCCAGTCCGCCAGCATCTTCTTTCTCTTCTTTCTATCTCATCTCATCTCTCAACCAACAAACGCTACAACCAGCCAACTTCGCCTTACTTGCGAACAGCTTTACGCTCTTACCGCGACCAACCCTCGCCCCTACAACAAACACCTGCCTCCTTACGGCCAAGTCGATGCTGTGGACGCAACGCACTTCGGACGAGTGAGTTACTTTCGATCATCGAGACAAAGGCGGCGCCCACCATTTGGGCCGGCCAGCCATCAGTTCCTCGACTTGCTCCCCCTTCTCATACTATGAATAGCTCGCTGACTCTCCCCAGCTACCTTTCTGACCTTGTCTTTACTCTCTGCCATCCTTAGTTGTCCTCTATAACCCGGGACAATCACCTCTAATCGCTTCATCACCACCGCCGAAAAATCTCTTCCACCATGTCGTCGTCCATCCTCCGCCCCCTCGCCCAGGTGGCTAAGACTACTCTCGGTCGCCGCTCCCTCGCGACCCCCACTTCGGTCCACCCGAGCATGCTCCAGACCGCCCTGCCCGCCAACATCCCCGCCGCTCTCCACCTCAAGACGGGCCAGAGCTACTACGGCCAGAGCTTTGGCTCGACCAACTCCAAGTACGGAGAGACCGTCTTCTCGACCTCGATCACCAGCTACACTGACTCGATGACCGACCCCTCGTACCGCGGCCAGCTCCTCGTCTTCACCTCGCCCATGATCGGCAACTACGGTGTCCCCAGCAACGCCTCGCTCCCCGAGACTCCCGGTATCCCCTTCCTCGAGTCGGACGGTATCCAGTGCGCTGGTGTCGTCGTTTCCGACGTCGCCCTCAAGTACTCGCACTACCAGGCCATTGAGTCTATCCACGAGTGGTGCGCTCGCCACGACGTTCCCGGTATCTCGGGCGTCGACACCCGTGCCATCACCACTCTTCTCCGTGACCAGGGTACCACTCTCGGCCGCCTCGCTGTTGGCGACGACGCCGAGTACGTCCCCAAGGAGGCCGAGTACTGGGACCCCTCGAAGGAGAACCTCATCGCTGAGGTCTCGACCAAGACTCCTTACGAGCTCAACCCCAACGGCACCGGTCCCCGCATCGCGGTTCTTGACTTTGGATCCAAGGCCAACATCCTCCGCTCGCTCGTCAAGCGCGACGCCCGCGTCACCGTCCTTCCCTGGGACTACGACTTCAACGCCGTTCGCGACCAGTACGACGGCCTCTTCCTCTCGAACGGCCCCGGTGACCCGACCTCCATCATGGAGACTGTCCACCGCGTGACCAAGACCATCAACGAGTGGAACAAGCCCATCTTCGGTATCTGCATGGGTCACCAGATCCTCGGCCTCGCTGCCGGCATGGAGACCTACCGCATGACTTTCGGCAACCGTGGCCACAACCAGCCCGTGCTCGCGCTTGCCTCGTCGGGCTCGATCAAGGCCGGCCGTGTCTACGTCACCTCGCAGAACCACCAGTACGCGATCAAGCTTACTGAGGACTTCCCCGAGGGCTGGGCGCCGTTCTTCATCAACTGCAACGACTCGTCGGTCGAGGGCATCATCTCCACCCCCGAGTCGGGCAAGCACATCTGGGGCGTCCAGTTCCACCCCGAGAGCGCCGGCGGCCCTCTCGACACCCACCCCATGTTCTCCGACTACGTCCAGGCCTGCGCGGACAAGTCGGCCAGCGGCATGGCTACTTCCGAGGTCAAGGTCGACACGCACGCCGCTGCCGCCGCCGCCGCGACCGCGTAAAGGAAGAGTACACACTGTAGATTATACATTCTAGGGATATGCAGCATTCACCATACGTGAGGGGCGGAGAGGGCTGGAAATGACATTGGACAGACGTACAAAACGCCTGACATGCTGTAGAAGTTTCGCTTTGAAAATCGGCGGAGTTTCGTCCAACTCCAAGGCAGGTTCTCCTTTGTTTCATCTCGAACACCGTCAACTAAGAAAGGAATCGAGTGCCACTGCAGGCCAGGCCAAGAGATGACATTGATGATGAATGCTATCGCCTGCGCGAAGCGAAATTGCGAAGTGTGGAACGGCCGCACGTGGAAGAAGAGAGACACAAGATGGAAGCTGGCGGCGGATGAGATGGAACAAGCTCTCGAACGTCCACCGGACCAGTTGTCGGCGTTCTGGACGATCAGTCGGACGATGTGGTGGCACGGAAGCGAGGCGACAACGGCACCAGGTGGCCGGTTCTGCCAAATACAATCTCTACTTGCATAGCAGTCTACAAACACGCCTTCGTCACCATGCCATCACCGCCATTATCGCCTCTGTCGTGTATCTAGATCTTTAGGATGCTCACTGCTCGTCAGGTTCCGCGATAAGACAAGCACTCACTCGCACGTTCGCGGAGGGACGGCTGCTCGCCGTCCTCGCCCACCGCCAGCTCGTCGGCGACATTGAGGTGCTGGCCCTCGGCAGCACCCACGCTCTCGCCATCGTGCTCGGACCCGTCGGCGGGCGTGCCGATCGGCCGACCGTGCGGCGCGCTCTGCCACCCCTCGGCGCCCGAGCCCATGCGCTCGCGCAACTTGGCCCTCACGATATCCGCCTTGACCTCCTTGTCCTTGGCCTCCTCGGCCTCGGCCTCGCGCTCGATGTTCTTCGTCTCGCCCGCGAACGAGTTCAGGCTCCCGCCCACGCCCGACGTCGCCTCAGCAAAGTTCTCGTACAGGTTGTGTCCCGCCGCGTCGCCGCGGCCCTCGCCCGACCAGAAGTGGAAGGCGCGCGAGACGACGCCGTAGCTCGCGGGCGTCACTTCGACGAGATCGCCGCGTGCGATCTCGATCGCGGGGACTTCCGACGGCGGCAGGCCGACGAGGTAGGCCAGCAGGCAGCGGATGACGGACGCGTGCCCGATAATAAGGAGGTCGTCCTGGCACCGCTCGAGCTCGAAGATGACGGGCTCAAGGCGCACACTCAGGTCGTGGTACGACTCGGCACGTGGGGCGCGGTGGGCGTACGGATCGCCCAGGAACCGGTCCCACTCGTCGGGATAGAGCTCCTGCGCCTCCTGCGACGACAAGCCGTCCCACACTCCTCTGGGGCGTCAGTTTTCGGGTTCGGGACTAGTGATGCACGCACGGGTTGATCTCGGCCATGATTTGCTTCTGCACGACCTTGTAGCCAGAGTGCACGAACGGCCATGCGGTGTGGTGCGCCCGGCGGCGGGTGGACGTCCACACAATCAGAGGGGTATCGGGAGCAACCTCGCCCCGGCTCCTGCGCTCCTCGCGCAGCGCCTTGCGGCGCGCAGTCACGGCCGCCTTGAGGCGCTCAGCATACTCCCATCCTGCAGGCGACAGGTCCGAATCGGCCTTGTAAGAGTGCTCAATGAGCGACTGCCCCGACTAGTACTGTCAGCTTTGCAAGAGACGCTCGCCGCCGGACCCACCCTTGCGAAGTAGATGGTGCGTGGACGAGTGTGTATGTTCATCAGGAAGAAGCAGCATCGCGTCTGGAGGTATCCCTCGATGCGGTTCACCTCGATGCGCTCGCCCACATTCATGACCTTGATGTACGGCCCCTCGTCGGCGGTGACAGTATCGTACACGGCCGCCTGGTCGCGGATGCGCGACCAGTAGTCTGCGACCGCGCGGTCCGCGTCCCATCCTGCGTAGTCGGGCGAGCTGAGCTTGACCGAGCGGATGTTGGCCGTGATGATGTCCTCCTTGTCACACAGCGACTCTGCCTATCAGCCCATGATCCCATGTTTACAACGCACCGAGGAAGATGACGTGCACGCCCTTGGTGCGGAACGTGTCGAGCACTTCCTTGCGCGAGTCGATGCTGCCATTGTTGGCGTCGTAGATGACCACCTGGCCGCCCTGGACGGTGAAGAAGTCCCAGATCTGGTCCTCGAGCGCGTTCTTGATCTTGTTTTGCAGCCTTATCGTTTCTTCAGATTTCGGACCTGGGTTGATGAGTAAAACGTTCAGACCTGGGTACTAGGGCACGCACCACTTGTCTTGTAGTAGTCGGCTGGAATATGTTGCGCACCACCGAGCATCTTGCGGCGGTAGTCGCCCAGCGAGTACACTCTGGTCTTGACACCGAGCCATCGCAGATACCGTTCGAGAGCGCGCGAGATGTGCGTCTTGCCACGGGCTGGCGGCGTTAGCTTACACTCAGAACGAACTTTGATCGAATGGTAAGACGTACCAGGAAGACCAACGGTGACGATTAGGATAAGACCAGCATGGAATAGACGTCCCGACTGTGTCACGTAGAGTGGCGCTGCCATTATGCGTGAGTAACGACGAGTTGATAGAGGATGTTGAGGAGCAACAAGTCGTCGATGTCGAGTCGTAATGATATCATTTCTGTCGCTGTCCTCCCTCACCCCCCATTAGCTACCGACAAGGTCACCCCACACCTTGTTGTCAGATTCGAAACGCGCAAATCAGGCACCATACAAACTCGTCACCTCCACCGACCGTTATCACCAATTCCTCAATTCGCAAAGGTCGTCCATCCCGGCCTTCTCCACCAATCATAACAACCTCGCCAACAATCCGCTCTGCCACACTCTGGCCATAGATACAGAACCGGGTTAGATGCTAGTCGTGATACATGTTGGTATGGCAGTACAACCAGGCAGCCCAGCATTCGCTCTCCGCAGCCCCGTCCGTCCTATCCTAACACTCTCCTTTCTGCCTCACGCCTAGTCCCTCTGGTCCCCATTCGCCACTACTTCTCCCCCCTCAATTTTGATAAACTTTCTGGACAGCTCGCCGAGGCTCGATCTAGGGAGATGTGCCAGTGACACCTTGGTAGCCGCACGGGTGTTGCGCCAGTGCTCCGGTAAATCGCGATTCGTTTGCCCGTCTTCACTCTCCTTGCGGTCGGTGGGGACAGCCGTGAGTGTCTCCGCCAGGCTGCGCGGCTTGGCAGTAGTAGGCGATAGCGGCGGAGACGACGAGAATGCCAACTGGCGCTCCATCTCCCCACGCAGCGACTCGGAAGATCCCAAGTACTCTGGGGCAAGCTCGTAGTCCTCAGAGTCGGAAGTTGGATCACTCGGCGAGGATGGGTGAGGCGAAGGTTCGTCGTCGCTCATAGGATTCGTGACGGCCAACTCGCCCGGGCTCGCTGTACCCGAGGCAAAGCCCCCAGCAGGTTCACCCCAGCCTTGCTGCCGATTCTCGGGTAGAGCCAATCTGGGAATCGCGATTGGGGCAGCGATGGTCGCCCGGCGGTCGGCACGGTCGGCGCCAGGTGCGCACAAGCTCCTTGCCGCCGCCTGAAGAGCAACGTGACGAACCCTTGCCCAGTCGCGTTGGTCTCGATCCTGGTCCTTGAGGAGCATTGTGATCCAAAGATGCAGCTTGGAGAGCTCGATGCGGTCAGATCGGATCTGGTTGGCCAAGCTTGGTAGAGCCGCCTCTATCCTGTCTCGCGTAGATTTCTGGAACGGCGTGAGAATCGCAAGATTGCGGGCAATGCGCAAGTTGCTCGTCAGACGTTGCTCAATGAGGGCTGCCTCAGACTTGAGCTGTTGGACGCGTCGTTGGATGGCATCTGACCGTAGCGTCTTGTTTGTGATCGTATCGGCGGCAGGCTCGGAGGGTGGCAATGAGAACGTCCGAGTCGCACCAGCACGCCCCGCAGCCAACTCTGCCTTGACGGAACCGATGACGGCGTCCATCTGCTCCCCACCATTGACTACGACGTCGTTGGCCCCAGATATGTCGACCACAGGCGCAGGGGATGATCGCAAGCTGCCAACACGGCGGAGCATCGGACGGGGAGAAGCAATTGTGTCGTCGGGTGCCGGTGCATCCTCGAACAGGACAGAGCGTACTTGATTGCTTTCGGGTGATTGGATCCCTGCACCCGAAGCGACGTCCCTGCGGTGCTCTTCCGCTGCCACAGATCCGGCCTTGACCGCGTCGCCGCTGTTCAGCCCTGTGGCTCGCATCCGAATAGCAGCGGTCTTGAACGTGCTGGCGTAGTTGATGAGAGTAAGCCACTCGTTCATCTCGTACTCGTCGTCCACTTGCAAGAGGAACTGGCGGTTGTCGGGCATGACGAAGCGGAATGTGTTTGACGTTTGAGAGTAGTCGCGGTCGTATACCGCAACGCTGTCTTTGACAGAGAGAACCTCATCAGGTTGGAAGCCAGTCATACGCGAACAGCAGGTTGCTCCGAGTTAGTCTTGCCGGCATTTCGGATTTGTTCGACGAGCGTTAATGCCCAGATGGTGTCCTTGAAGAATAAAGTTGGGAGCCTGTGAGGATAACACTCCAGCTTCTCCACTTGCGACTCGTGTCGCTTTGTCGTGGGTGTATCGTCTTCTGTCAGCCAACGATTAAGACGTAGACCGCTCACCCTTTCTACTGATCAAGCCGACTTGGTAATCTTGAGCGTAGTCAGTTCGTCGTTGAGAGTCGGCATAGACTTTTCGTTGCCAAGCGAGGTAGCAAGGGGAATGGACGACTTGCGACGTGCACGCGTCTTGACAAACTGAAGCGGATGGGCATTCGCGAAACAGCGCTGCAAGCGATCAACATCCAAGAATGAACGTGTACCCATGCAGGAGAAGGGGCTGTCGGCCGGGATGACGCGTTCGACATCGACTCGTAATGATCCTAATTGACCACCGACGATAAGATCGTACACATCGATCTTGCTGGTGCGTGCCAACCCATTGGTGGATGTCAATGCTGCACCTGCGGCAGCAAGAGCGGCCTCATTGTCGTCCTCGATGAAGACAAAAGGCGTAAAGGTGATATTGTCGTAGAACGCCTCCAGACAGGCTCGGAACGCCATCCAGAGGGTATTGCGAACATAGTCGGCTTTGGTCATCTTGTTCTTGTTGTGGCGGTTGAACGCATCGGTATGGAGCATCATCATCGAGAATGCCAACACATACGCGTTGTCTGGCTGTCAGCGAGGTCAAGCACAGCTACTAACCCTTGGTTCCAAATAGACCAGGTTCACAGAGGTCATATCGCGTCGCAAACGCTTCAATGACGCGGTCGATTTGTTGCGTTTCTCTGGGCAGCGACATGTGCATGAGGAACCGACGCAACGCCACGTCCAGGGCGATGTGCGTAAAGTCGAAGCGGTTCATGTAGAGTGTCAAAGCCGCGCTGTGGATCTTGCCCGCACTGGCACGTCAGTGGTACCCCCAACTCCAACTCACCTAGCAGCGAGAATCCCAGCAAGTTCACGGCGATCGATGTTCACCAGCCTCTCAAGCCAGCTCTCCGGAGTGTCATCCTCGCGTACGGACGTGTCAATGTCGTCCGCGGAGACGTGCTGGACTGGGGTAGCTGAGCGGGAGAGAGGAAGCGGACTCGCCACTCGGCTAGGGTGTTCATCATTGACAGGGCTAGGACCGCCTGATGATCCTCCCGTCGGGCCCCGAGGAGGAAGCGGGAATAGCTGGCCTGGAGGTGGTTTGGGTGAAGAAGGATTGGATCTAAAGAGACCAGTCGATAGTCTCCTGAGAGAACCAGGTCTCTGACGAGGAGGCGTGGCTGCCGTAGGGAATGTCGGTGTAGACGGGGCTGGAAGGTAAGTCGAGGAGCCAAACGCGGACGGCGGAGCTAAGCCATTATCATGAGAAGATCGATGAAGTGGTCCACGACCACCGTTTGCGGTTGGTGTACTTGAGCCGCCGATCGTCCCATGCCAAGAGATAGTTCCGGATGAGATGGTCTGCGCCCTCGCTCGTCCTGCACGTATCCCGGAATGAACAGCAAGGTTGGCATGCGGATCTGCTGTTGCCGAGCGCCGCGTTGAATGCGTTGTTGTCCGCGAAGACTGAGACGCCGCGTACGACGAGCGAGGTGATCGCTCGGGCGTTTCAGAAAGCACAACGCGCCTGTCGTCTTCGCCGTTCTGTAAGGCCAGCGTCGATATCTGCGGCACATCCTCCGGGCGTATCCTCACAGGAGGAAGTGCTGGAGACGGCCCCCCCAAGGATGAGGTTGACGCCGAGGAACCAGGACGAGGCGGCGCCAGGTCGCCGCGTGCTCCAAACTCAGCACTCAAGTCGCGCTCATCGGCTGACGCGCCGTAGCGCAAAGCACTGTTGCTGCGGGGACGGTTCTTGGAGAAGACACTGCGCACCATACCGAACACAGATGAACTTCCAGAGTGGGATCTGGATGACATCGGCGGCCGCGTATTGCGTGGCAGGTCGAGGTCTGACGGGGAGCGCAGCGACCTCGGCGACGATGGCAAGGATCCTTCCTCAGACTGCAGTCGACGCGTAGCATCCGAGATGGACCGACCACGCCTCGGCTGGGGATTGATTGGAGGTGGTGGCGCCGTCTCTCCAGCATGTTCGGCGATCGTTGGGGGTGGCCCAAGTTCAGGCAACGAGCTCAATGGAGAATTTGAACCCATGGAAGAGCGCTGCGATATTGGGGGATCGAGCAATCGGCGAGAGACGTTCTCGCGAGAGGTGTTCGGAACGGGGACGGGCGCGGAGACGCGTTTTGAATCGCTCTGCAAGGTTGAGGTGCTCTGCAAGGTTGAGGTGCTCTGCAGGGTTGAGGTGCTTTGCGAGGTGGATGTACTCTCGCTGAACATGGTCTCAACTTCTGGGGCTGCAGTTTGGGTATTCCATTCGCGAGCGGGCCAGAACTCCTGTTGGTCGATGGTGGGAAGAGATGATAAGGACGACCCGGCCGAATGCGGTTGCCGTGTTACATCTGGGTTAGATCGGTTAATGAGCATAGGTGTCGAAGCGTTCCCGACCGGGCGCAACGGCCGCTGGTTGACGGATTGGTCGTCGGTACTGTTCCCGCTTGGCCCCGCTTCATTCTCAGAGAAGAAGCCACTGCGTCGCTTTCGGAGCTTGGATTCGGATCGGCGCCTCGTGATGGTTTTGACGCGTCCAACGCCGAGCCAGGACCCAAGCTTGCTTGATGACGGCTCCTCATCATCCGTGGTCGGCGCCGTGTCGACCACTGGCGACCGCGAGAACATTGCAGATAAACTTCGTGGCCTGTTCTTGATAGGCTTGCGATCTTGAGACTTGGCCGTCTCCGTCGCAGAGAAAGTAACTTTCACCGCTGGACTCGCTGACCTCTGCGGGAGCGGAGACGACACCGCTTGCGGCCTTTGTGCACCATGACGACCAGCAAAGGTCGAAGCGCGCTTGGCAGCTACAGCCTCTGGAAGACCGAGTCCAAGCGAATCGGCACGCATCGGGGTTGGTGATTCGGGGCGAACACGGCTGGGTCCTGCAGTAGCCCGCGGCGTACGCACGGAAGAGCTGCGCGAGACGGGGGCTGAGATCGGTCGGCGATCGACGTTTCCATCAACAGTGCGAGTGCCGAGCGCTGATGCGAAGTTGGGAGGGGAGGCACTAAGGCCAAAGAGACCTTCAAAGGGGTCCTTCTCGAGTGGACTGCTGGGGGTCACGACAATGTCTGTAGGAGGTGGTGGAGTGACGGGAAGAGACACGGCTCGGGGAGCGACCAGCGCAGCGCTACTTTGAGAACGTCCGTCATGAGGTGGGAGTCGAGGAAGGGGTTTGTTGATAGGCGACCTGTCAAAGGGGGCGGGCGCGTCGCCCACAGGGAGAGATGGGGTACTTGCGTTGACTGATGACGAGCGCTGTGGCACCCTTGAAGGAGTGAGGACTAATGTTTGAGGGCGGTTGGCCGAGAGGGCGTCAAGTGACGAAGAGCTGTCGCTAGCTGAACGCGAGAATGACAGGGACGGGAAGGGTTTCTGTGGTGAAGTCAGCATAGTGCACGATTAGATAGTGTGTATAACGGACTGGTTTGACGGTGTTGTTTCTGGAAAGGATGGCCAACGTCGCCATGTCCTTCATACGGACAGGCCCTTCGCCGTCGCCTCTGTCGTCTATGAGTTGAGGTTTCGACTTCCGCCTCACGGTGCCCTCGATGTCTGAATCGTCGTCGTAGTCGTCGTCGCCGTCGTCGTCATTGTCGGCTGCAACGGTCCACGGTCGCCGTCGTTGGACAAGGTTGTCGTCTGGACTCTGTTTAATGGGTGTTGCTTCGAGCTCTTCCACACGGTCCATGGCTCCATCAAGATTTGATGGAGGCTCGATGGCTGGGGCCATGACAGACACGCGTTCCTTGCGCTTGGGTGTAACAAGACCAAACCATGACCGTCTTCTATCCTTACGAGAAGGAGTGGCGGGCATATTTGACCCATTAGGATCACTCGAGACCATTTGAGTGCAAGGACCCTCGTTCAATTGCGCTCGGGCATTCGTTTATGGCGATGAGGGTGGGGGTGTGGGGAGAGCGAAGCTGAGGGACGTGGAGAGGCGGCAAGGACGCGCCGGGGTTGGGAAAAGGAGGGGAAGGTGTGAAGGAATGTCGAGAGTTAGGGAAGAGGAGGAGCGTGCGCGCGTTGATTTTGGGAACAGGTCGTTGATGGGGGGGGGGGGGGGGGGTGATGGAGATGGGAAGTGTTGATTGATACAGACAAGAAGGCGTTATGTTGAAATGATGAAAGACCGAGGTTGTGATGGGTGGGAAAGTAGAGTTCGTCGTTGCGAGAGAGAGAATCCAGAAGCGGTTACAAGGTGGTGAAATGAGGATAAGCAGGAGTGGATGGTGATGGCGATTAGTCGTGAAGGACGGTCAAAGGGTCACATTTAGGGTGGAGGTTGGAACGTCGACGCGGCCAAACCTGAACAACCCACGCTGTCCCACCCAAGGTCAGCATAAGGGCCATCTACATGGGAGTGCGACGATGGCGCTCGTTAGCACACAATTTGGCCACCTACCGGACAACCTCTTCCTCTACTCTCTGTTAGAATGCATAGTTCATTTCCCCCCCACTTCCAACGCCTCACTACCTAGTCCCCACTTCCCTCTCTTTCTCTCCTCCTACTGACATGTACGTTGGATGCATATGCATTTGTCTGAACATAAAGGTGAATGATGGGGTTTCATCTTTCCCTCTGATCTCCCCCGATTCCAGGCACACCGGGCCATTTTACCCCTCATTTCCATGTCCCGGTTGGCACGTCTGAGATGCAACCCCCCCACGCGCTCCCACTCCAGGGATATGAGCCGAGGATAGACATGGAGGATGTGGTGAGTATCAACTTGGAGCGCGTCCTTACTCGTTCTGGCGTGCCTCACAAAGTCGGTCGATCCTTTAGCAATAGTAGTACAAGGTGGAGCAGTTTCAGTGACCTTTGCATCGCAGTGGACGCGTGCGATTTTGCAGCTAAGCTCTGTCCCGCTTCCCTAATTACCGTCCCCGCGCTCTCGCTCCATCTCCAACTCCCTGGGTTTGCCATTCCACGTGCATCCAATCATCTTACGTGAGAGGTTCCAGCCGGTCCAGAGAGCAGCCCAGTAGTTTGAAGGCTGTCGGCCGCGGTAGCCAGGCCATGGCTCAACGAACCAAGGATTCGAGGAGCGGAGGATTAGAGGACGCGAGACGCGAACCAAGACGCCACGCCACGTGCCGGAATCATCAACCCCGCAAGCCGGTAGGCCGGGCCACCCAACCCCACATTCGGACTATTTGGGTACTCACTCTATCTATCTAACTTGTCAACTGCTTTGCACTGTCCCTCTCATTATCCTTCTATTATGGCCTGCTTGAACTTTGTCCGCCGTGTACGTCGCTAGTCCTCATACGAGTCACCCACAGCTGACTAACTGTAGACCTGGCAGAAGACCATTGACAAGGCCGGTATGTAGACGAGCTGAAGCTGTCCAGACTCCTCTGACCCAAGGCCACGACGGCAAGGTCCTCAAAGGAGTGCGTGTTGGATATAAAGACGATAGCCGCTGACCCAACAGTTGGTCGTTAACCAGGCTCGTCCAGGATGGGTACACACGTCGATGAAGATCGGCACTGAGCACATCAACAACCACAACGTGAGACAGCGGCTGGCGCAATGGGGCTGACGAGATAGACTATCCACGGAGGCGTTATCCTTTCGGCAGGTATACCGGCGTAGCGTCGCTGACTTTAGATGGTGGACACAGTGACCTCGTTGGCACTGCAGTCGCGCGGGATCGTGCCGCCCACCGGTGCTTCTGTCAACGCCTCGTGCGAGTTTGTGCGGCCAGGCGGTCAGGTCGGCGACACCATTACCGGTGTCGGAGAGGTTGTGCAACTCGGTACGCCTATCCCCTCTTGTCGCCCTGGGGTCGCCGCTGACAACAGGCCGCACGCTGGCATACACGCGCGTAAACTTCTTCAACAAGCAGGACAAGCTTGTGGCATTCGGCTCGCACACCAAGTTCATGGGCAAGAACCAGCCGTCGGTTGCGTTCAGCGAGGACGGCGAGACCGAGTTGCCGCTCGAGGACAAGTCAAAGATGTAGACCTCTGCAGCGTCTCATAGATGTAGCATACATAATGGCATTTGCACCCAGATGGGGCTGGCAGGAGGGCAGTCAGTGGGGCTATGGAGGCCCCGGTCCGGTGAACCCTTTGGTGGGCGGGCCAAGTCCGTCTTAGTCATTTTGCCTCCGTGCCAACCAACACCTTCCACCGGCGTCGGAACAGCCGAGAACCGACTCACCGAGGTATTCTAGCAGCCTTGGAATAACGTTGACCGTGTCTCCTCCACGACCTATAACGCAAGCAAGCAAGATTCCCCAACTCGTTGGCCGCCATCCATGTCGTACATCACTGCGGCCGAGTTGGACCGCGTCCTCGAGCGGGCCAAGGACAAGGACCCGCTGGGCCGCAAGATTGCCGAAGCCATGGAGCTGATTGAGGGGGTGCTCGACGATTATGGGTGAGTGTCGCGGGCGTTTCCGCTGTCGAGTATGAGCCCGATTGAACTAACAGCGTAGAGAGAAGGCCGTAGCGTTATCGTTTAACGGAGGCAAGGACTGTAAGTGTACATGATGGCTTGCTGATCTCACACCGAGGTACCGTCCTGCTCCACCTCTTCGCCGCAGTCTTGTACGCGCGGCACAACACGCTCACGAACCCAACACCGCACCGCGTCCCGCCCCATCCTAGTACCTCGCCGCACCACCCCCACGAGCCTCCTCAGTCGATGAGCTCGTCGTTCCGCGCCTACCTCGAAGGGCCAGCTGCACCTCCTCCACCTTTACCAGCCTGCGTCCACTCCGAAGCCGCTGTGGAGCGCAGCGCGACTCACCACACACCCGCAAACGGCTCGGCGACGGTGCCGTACCCGCCCATCTCGAGTGTCTACTTCACCGCGCCCAATCCGTTCCCCGCGCTGGAGAAGTTTGTGATCGACTCGGCGACTCGGTACGCGCTCGACCTGTACCGGTTTGGAGGGGGAATGAAGTCGGCTCTCTCAGAATACCTGGGATGCACTGGCGGAGGAGACATTAAAGCAATACTCCTCGGCACAAGGCAGGGCGACCCCAATGGCAGTGAGTCGATGAGGGCATCTTACACGTGTTGCAAGAGGCAGCGCTGACACGAAGACGTGGCCGTCCTCGCGCCCACCGACCCGAGCTGGCCGCAGGTGATGCGCGTGCACCCAGTTCTCGACTGGACATACGGCGACGTGTGGCAGTTCCTCCGCGAACTGGACGTGCCTTGGTGCTCACTTTATGACGAAGGGTGAGTCGCCGACCGGCGGTCATGGCTGACGAGAGCTTCACCTCCCTTGGCTCGACACACAACACACTTCCCAACCCCCTGCTCAAAACTGACACTGGATATGACCCAGCGTGGAAGTGTACGTTATTGTCGGCTTGAGATCGCTAACTCTCCAGTGCAAGATGAATCGCAGGAGCGTGCGGGTCGGGTAGTGAAGAAGTAGACTTAGACTTGTAGCAGCATTTGACACCCCATCTAGGACCCCAACGTCTTGGATCCCACCCATTCCCCATCTTGGCTGTACCATTGACCTCGATGCATTGTTACCCCAGAAAACATGTCGTGTACGGAAAGAAGGTGACTCGTTTCCTACGAGCTTTGACCTCCAGCTACCTCACTCCAACTCGCACGCCTCTCCGAGTTCCAAGCTCCTCCCCCTCCTCCACTTGCCTGTGTCGACGTGCGTGCTCCACCATCCAAGCTGCTTCGCCCATTGACTGCGGGGGGCGAGCCCACTGTGACAGTGACTTCAGGTGGAGCACTCGAGCTAGCTTGGCCTTGCGCAGAGCTTGAGGCCGAATCCTGCACGGACAGCGAGGTCGTCGCACTCTCAAGACCTGTCACCTTCGATGCCTCCTCAACGGGAGGGAAGTAGTCGTCCGCAATCTCACCTCCTGGAGGCCCAGCTGCCGGGCGTGATGAGTTGTTAGGGAACACCTGTGTCGTAGGTGTTCCCAGGGCAGCTGACCCACTGGGAGCGGGCTGCCGAACAACAGGCGCTCCCGGAGCCGCATTCAACAGCGGATTCCGGCCACTGTACACCGGGCTTGTCACCGGGGCTCCTGGGGAGAATGGACCAGCTCCACCAGGTGACAGGAACTGATGCGGATGAACCGGAGGCGTACGAGGATACGCATTGAAGACGAATCCTGGCATTGATGGCGTCATCGGCGGAATGTTGCGGGTTTGCATTGGGCTAAGAGGGTTGATCTCGCCCAATGTCGGGAACGGAGGGAGCGTGATGGGACCAGGATGCCTCGGCTTTGTCGACTGCGTGTCCTCCACGGGCTCACGGCGGGGCGGCGTCGTAGGAGTAACTGCCGACGCCACGTCGAGTTGCCATGGTACACGAGTGGTGCTGCTTGGAGAGACAGATGCCGCTCCAGCCAAAGGGCCCGGGGGCGGGAACGTCTCGCCGGTGGGTCTGGCGTGGAGAGATGGAGGTGTACCTTGAGGCCAAGCTGGCGGCGATGGCTTGGTCGCGAAGGCAGAGAATGGCTCCACTGGGTGAATGGGCTGAATCTGCTTGTCCTCCAACGTTTGCCGCTCGGTCTGCACATGAAGCACTCGCCCATCAACCTCGTGGCTGTCATGTTAGAGTGGACAGTGTTTGTGTGACTCACTTGTTGAACATGCCGACAGCTCGGTGTGCATCTTCTTTCGATGCAAAGAGGACCGTCCCAAACCCGCGCGATTGGCCATCAGGGGTAGTGGCGACGCTTCCAGCGTTAGTGTCTCGCCAAAACGATGCGCACGTACTCTGCTCGTATCACCACACCTGCCGGTCTGAACAAGTCCTTGAGGTCTTGCCATTGTGTCGTCAACGACAGCTGTGAGGTCAGCAGACGACAACTTTCTCTCTCTTACGTTTTTGACAAAGACGACTCGGTCATACAGAGTGCTAGGCGCTCCAAGGTCCTTGGCTTGATTCGCAAGTCCGTTCAGAGGAATGGGAGGAGGCACAAGGACAGGTGTGGGCGCGTCAGAGCTGCTCGCCGAGGGTCGCCTAAGACTTGCGGACGATTCGAGCGACTCTGCAGAGATGGCAGGTTTGCTGAGAAGACTAGGCCCGAGTCGGCCACCAATGGGCCCGCGACCGAGGACGTCTCCTGGTTCTCTGTTGGGGGAGATGGGGCGCTTGACTTCGCTTCCGATCTGCGGCATCGCTCCCAGTGCCGCTGGCGATGCGGTCCTGGCGTTCTCCGCGATTGAGGACGTTCCGAAGGCTCCGGCTGGGTCTCGACTGCCACCAGGGCCCCATCCTCCAATGTTGCTGCCAGGTACTGCCGCGCCGCCCGCACCGCGCGCCTGCAGTCAAAGAACCCGCCAAGGGGAGGCGCCGATGGGAGGCACTGCAGGTACGTGAGCTGCGAGAGCAGGTGGCGGCCGGATGAACGATGGTGCGAGGGATGTCCTGCTCCATGAGAGCCGGGCCCAAGGTGATGACCAAAGCCGCCGAAAGGTGGCCCATGATGTGGAGGTCTCCCATGCCAGCCACCGCCGCCACCACCGCCAAAGTGGTGCATGGGAGGACCCATGTACCCTCGAACATGGGCTTGTGATGGATATGCGGTTGGGCTCGTACTCTGGCGGAAGACGATCTGGCCGCACTTCGAGCGTCCTGTCTGCCATGTAAACCATTGAAGCGGTCTGTTAGTCACTAAACGTTGTCTACTGCGGCGTCGCTTACCAATTGCCCTCGCCGCATCCTCTCGGCCACCCATCAGGACATTTCCATACCCGCGACTGCGATTGTCTGGGCCGAGGCTCACATCGGCCCGGAGTACCGTTCCCGCTTTGCGAAACAGATCCTTGAGATCTTGCCAGCGCACGCGATATGGCAGCTGGCGTGGTCAGCGGTGCAGTCGATATGTTTACACTACTAGGCGCGCACCGCGTCTGAATTGAACTCACGTTACCGACAAAGAGGTTGACTCGTCCATCTGATCCGATCGCTGATGGCAAAATATTGGTCATGAGCGGTGTCAGAGATCGCGTGGACGCTGCATGTCAGTGGGTGATGCAACTTCGGTTTTGTCCCAACTCACACTCGAGGCCCATCTCCATCGGGGGAGGTGCTGGTGGGGCGTTGGCTATTGCTGCGGCAATCACCGCATCGATCTCCGCCGAAGTCGGTGGCTGTCGCGGTGGTCCGCCTAGTGATGAAGCCTCCATCAAGCCCGTTGGAGCATTCAGTTGATCAGATGTCCCACCAGAGATACTTGGGTGGCTGGAGGAGCCGTGTGATGAGCTAGTCTCGCGAGCGTCGGCGACGGACATTGCTGTGACGTGTAAGCTCAAAAAGAAGGTGGAGCGGAGCGAGATGGGAGGCGAAGCATACCTCGTGTGTCCGTGACGCTGACGTGCAACCTCCGGGTTGGAGACTAGACGTGTAGGTTCCTGCTCGTTGATGATGGATGGATCAGGTGGAAACGCGTTGGGTCGGCTTGCAAAGTATCGTATGAATGATAGATGATGAGTATGCTGTTGAAATGACAATGGTGATGTTTTGCTTAGTGTGCAAGTGTGGGAGGAGTAGTAGTAGTAGAGTTGGGAGGTGGAAGAGGGAGGCGCAAGGTGTGCGGTGTCGGAGAGATGACGCAGGTGGTTTGAGAATGTGTGTGATAGCGTGCGATGTTGATGGTGGTACAGCGTGGTATTAGCGCCTGGCGGGTCTCTGGCGGGTTCTTCGCGGGTCGGTGAGCCGGTGGGCTATTAGGGGGGTGGCTTTTGGTAGTTGCCCTTTCTCTGCCAGGACGCGGAGGATTGACAAAATGGGCTATGGAAATATGGTTGCCCCGCTCCTTGAGCGCGCCCCGCTACTACCTATCTCATCAACTCGAAACGGCCGAGCTCGACGGCTCAACGGAGCTTGGGGGGGTGAGGGGGGAGGAGAGAAGAAACCTACAATGATCGAAAACCCCAACCCGCTAGGCTGCTTGTCGCCGGCTCTCTGTCTACGCCCAAGTCTGAAACAAGCCAAAAGGGAATTGGATCAGAGCTTTTACCCTATTGATCGTAGCGACCTTGACGGGTATGTCTTTGCCTGGGCGTTGATCAGATCAGAGGCGCCGGCGCATGAACGGTCGGGCGTCTGATGTCTGCGACAATGGGATACGGCGTTGACCACTCTGGAAAGACAATCGTACTTGCCGGGGGGCGACTCGATGCGCATGCGCAGTTCGCTCGCAACACCCCTTCCACGACTGACCTCTCTGGCTCGATTACCTGCATGCCTTGATGATCCTGCAGGCCCAGAGCCCACATGGCTTAGGGGAGACTTGCATGGCTTGGGTCTAGACTTATTGCCATCCTATCAAGCTAACAAGCTAGTCGCCTCCTGCCCTGGATCATTGGTTGTACCCCCTTTCACCCCCATCTTTTGCAACCAACGTCGAAAGCGAGGTCCAAAGCTGCCCGCGTCATCATTTTGTTGACTTGACATTCATTTCTTTGGCCCTGGCTCTAACCATTCAGCTTTGCAAATGAATAGAACAAAGCTCGGCTTATCCGCTTGTTTTGAACAGCAGCTTGTGTCGCCGATATCCAGATGAACATCTAATGCAGGCTTCAATACAAAATGGCCATCCAAGGAACAAGTGATGGTCTCGTCTGCCCTTGTCCAGATTCCGTGCAATCAACTTGCCGGGTGACATCCCCCCACCGTCCTACAATCCCCTCTCACATGGCGCCGTGCCTTACAGTGTGCCCTTGACGCCATGATCTCTTTGCCGCTATATGCCGTTGTCACAATCGGCGAGGCTTCCCTGACGGACATGCGATAGATCTCCACTCAGTCTAACATGCAGCACCTTTGCGTTACTCAAACTATACATTGCGCGCATCTAGAACAAGCCGAGAAGATCGTCCTGCGTCCCACCAGTTGACGACGCAGGTGCAAACGCATTGGCAGACGCAGGCGGTGCCGGAGACGTAGAAAGGGAGCCTGGTGGGGATGGAGCGAGACCGCTAAGGCCGCCGGCGGGCGCCGCTGCAGCAGGGGCCATGCTCGCCGTGGAGAACAGGTCCATGAGCTCATCCAAGGGGTTGGTCGACTTTGCTGCTGACGCTATGGCCTGAGACGAGATGACACCTGGACCTGATCCAGAGAGCCCTCCCATGCCGCCGTCATCCAAACTGGGAGCCTCAGGTTCATCGGCGTCAAAGTCGAGCAAGTTCTCCGACTGCTGACCAGCAACAACTGTTTGAAGAGCACGCTCACGGGCAACGTCGTCCTCGGGTCTGATGGGTTAGCGTGCATCTCGCATAACAACTTACTCGGCGGTCCGCTTGGCCATCTCGTCCACACCCAGACGCCCCTTGCCGATGAATGTTGCTGCAGGCTTGTGGTACACGCTGGCGAGGGACGAAATCTCGCCGACAAGCTCCTCCAGGATCGCCGGAGGGACAGTGGTTTGTGGAAGGCTGATTGGTGGCCTCACTGCCAAGACGACAGACTTGGCCGCAGCTGGATCTGACGACAAGAGACGCCAGTAGATGTATGCGCGGTCGCGAACATCAGCATTGTCCGAGTCCTTGGTGGCAGCCTGGAGTACACGTTGGACGATGGATTGAGACTGGTCGGGCTTCTTGAGGAAGAGCTTGACGATAGCTGTCAAGGTCTGCAGCTGAACCTGATCGAGTCAGTGGATGAAAGCAATGGCCACTTACGGGGTAGCTCTCCTCCTTGAACACATCGAGGAATGTCGCCAGCAGCTCATCGGCGTTGTCGATCTTCTCGGCGTACTCTCCAATGATCCAAATCAAGCTCGCGCGTGCCTCGGGCTCGTCCAGCTCGTCCAGATTGGCACACAGAGTCGGGATGATTCCCTCGTAGTTGTGAGGGTACTTCCGGAAGATGTCCTGCTGGTTAGTCGCTGACAACGATGCGCGCCCACCTTGATGACGATGACAGCTTCTTGGACAACATAGCTGACGCGTGTCTCGATCAAGTCCATGAGAGCGGTGACGCAGCGCTCGGCAGCGGACTCGATCTTGATGGCGGCCTGGCCAATCGCACGAACAGCCTTGCGCACAAAATCGACGTCCACTTCCGACGCGTACTCCTTGAGCTCGCCGAGAAGAATGTCGACACTTCGCTCGGTAGCGAGACGGACCATAATCTCCAGCTTCTCGACCTTGACATAAGGAGGGTCGTTGTACTTGCAGAAGAAGACGCGCATCTCATTCGCGAGCACGTCTGGCTTCTTCTGCAGAAGCAAGTTGATGTTCCGGAGGGCAACCCATTGCACCTCGGGCGCGGAAGAGATGAGAGTGACTGCGTGTTAGCAATGGTGGACTGATGAAGACGTACCCAAGGGAGGCGCCATCTTGCGCGACAGAGACTTGAGCAAGTCCTCGCGCTGAACGTTCTTGATGTGAAGCATGATGACCTTGACGGCTCCCAAGACAACAGCAGCGTTGGCGTGCTGGAACTGGGGCATGACGCGCTCGCAGATGTGCTCGCTCTCGTCGACGTCGTTGGTACGGTAACGAGACAGGGTGTTCAGGATGGCTATACGACCCCACTCGGAGCATTCGTTCAAAGCAACGAGAAGCTTGGTGAGAATTGCCTGGTCGATGAGGAAGAGCTGCTTGTTGGGACGAGTGGAAGGTGCGCCATCCTCGTCGGTCGTCTCGTCCGGCATTTCCTGCGCAGCCTCGTGGATGTCTCCGAGGGCAGTGACTGCATTGGCCACGACCATCGGGTTACCGTCGCCAAGGAGATCACGAAGAGTCTCAAGGAAGCCATATTCGATGCACATCTCCGGCTTCAGGTCAAAGACCTTTGCAACACAGATGGCGGCGGTCTTGCGAACGTAGGGGTTCTCATCCTTGAGACACCGCGACAACGGGGAGGCAAGGTAGTTGAGGATCTTCTCGGCTCTGAGCACCGACATGGTACGGATGGCCAGCGCGCGGATGAGTGGGTTGGGGTCTGCTGTATCCTGCATGTTAGCGGACTGTGAGACGATGTTGGCGCCTACCTTGACAAAGGTGTTGACAGCGAGGATGACGAGCTCGGGTTGGGTCTTTGCGTAGTTCATAAGGTACAGATAGACCAGCTTCTTCTGCTCCAGGTCGTCCGTTTGCTGTGAATGTTAGACCGGACTGATGCGATTCACCAACCATGTTCTTGACGACATCTGGGAAGAGGCCACTGCAGTCCTTGCCGATTGTGTGGTTGGCGATGACGCGCTTGATAGCGTCCGCGCGCTTCTCACGGTACTCGCTATTGAGCTGTTGGCGCAGCTCCCAGTTCTCGCCTGTATGATTAGCAGCGTTCTGCTGATCTCCTGCTTGCCTTTTCGTGGAGGGACGGCCATGATGGGTCGTGGATAGTGTATGGAGACGAGAATGCTGTTCGAGGTTGCGCTGTGTCATGGTGTCGTCGAGGTGGCACGCGCCGGCTGCATCAGCGCGTTTTTGCTTCCGTCCCGGAACCCAACCTCCACCACCAGCATGATGCTTGTACTCAAGCGTTTCGATGATAATGCATGCATGTTACACCTCGTCTAATGGACACTGTTACGATGCGTTGCAACAGCACTATGGGTTATACGACAATACAGAAGAGACAATGGTTCACTCAGTCTTTGGACGCTTGAGGAGCACCGCGTCGCCGTCGAGCTCGTCCTCAGTTGTCGTGTCCTCTCGACTTGTCACCTGGCTCAGCGAGTCGGTAGTAGTCGAGGTGGAACTTGACACCAGACGCTGATTAACGGTGTCGTCCGAGTCAGGGCGGGTTTCGACAGCCGTTGCTTTAGAGTCGACAGCAGCCTCGATCTCAGGTGGCACCGGCGCGGAGATCTTCTTGAGACAGTTGAGCATGGCAGCGTAGGTTGATTCGGTGAGACTGGCCACATCCTCGACGGTGAGACCCGTCGTTGAGATAGGTGGCAGGACTGATCGTTAGCGCTCTGCTCATATACTTCCTTACTGGTGACTTTGAGTACGCCGCTGTCGAAGCGCGTGCGCCCGTCGAATAACCGGTGGTAGTTCTCGCACACAACAGCGACGATGGGCACTTGAGCCTGTACAGCCAAATGGAAGGCTCCCTTCTTGAACGGCAACAGACTGGGCTCGGCAGTCAACGAACGGGTACCCTCGGGGAACACCCAGAGCGAAACGCCCCGCTTCTTCATATCCCGTCCAGCCTGCTCCACCGTCTTGTGCGCGTCCTTGCGGTTCTTGCGGTCGATGAATACTGCGCCTGAGAGATGCACTGGTGTTAACTTTGCGTAGATCACTACAACTCACTGTATTGGCCGAGGAGCGGAGCATACTTGAGCTCCTTCTTGGCCATGATCGAGGTACGTTCCGGGAAGATGCGACCGAGGAACAAGATGTCCAGCATACTGCCGAGGTTAGCCGACGTTTTGGACGAGCTCTGACCTTTGATGGTTGGCAAGGACAACGGCGCTCTGAGGCTTTCCGTTGTTAGCAGTCATGAGGCTCTTGAGATGCTCTTCGCCCTCGACGACGACTTTGACGCCGACCAAAGGATGGCAGACTTTGTAGAAAGAACGTGCAACATAGTAGTTGATGTTTAGACGCTGAGTGTCAGCTAACGCGCTGCCGGTCCTCAACATACCTGACCAGCAGCTGATGCGAGGATGGTAACCAAAAGACCCCAGACGCTTGCAGCTCCCAAGGTGGTAAGGTAGAGAGTAGCGTTGAAGTAGAGTCGTGCGCGTTGCGACTTGCGCGAGAGAAGGCCGAGGGCCGAGAAGGCCACGGCCGAGGCAATAGCAATCGGTCTAAGAACCCACGTAAAGGGCATGGCGAAGGAGCGTGAGATAGGTGTGAATGAGCGCGCTGTGTGAGATGTAGATGGACTGGAATGTTATGAGGATGATCGCAAGGTGCAGAATCCGTTTGTGGTGAGCGGACCGCTTACCTCGCACACGGTGTCCGGCCACCGCTCATGCCGCTGATATTATTGATCGCCCCCACGCCCGTGCTACCAGCGAAGGTCATAAGCGGTGTGTCAGCGGAAACAAAATGGCTGGTTGGCTGCACGTTCCTGACGTCACGTACGACTCGTTCTGGGTATCGACTTCGAACACGTCCACTTATCGTACATCGCCCAAGCAACATGGCAAGTTTCCTGTCTTCATATGAATCTAACGACCAGTCTCGCACTGTGGAGATCACCCCAGAAGTCAAGGACGCCTTGAAGAAGTTTCGGTTCACTCACCAACGCGGGAATGCGGCCATCTCCAGTTGGTGTCTTTCGCGCTCCTACCGATCTAGCGCATGCCACTACTAACACGCTACAGTCAAGATCGTGAAGTCGAGCCTTAGCATGGCTGTCGACGAGGAGTTTGTGGATGTGTCGGTGGAGGAGATCGCTGAGGGTGAGTCGTCGTTTGGCGTTCCAGCTAACCTGCCCAGAGCTCCCCGAGAACGCGCCTCGCCTCGTCCTGCTTTCCCATGAGCTTGTGAGTGTAGACGTAAGGCGGGCAGCTGACCTTTGCAGAAGCACAAGGACGGGCGTGTCTCGTATCCCATCCTCCTCATCAACTGGTGAGACAGCTGACTCTCGCCCGCGCTGACCTATCAGGATGCCTTCAACGTCACCAACGGATCTGATGACCCTCCAAGCCTCGTCGCTGTCCTACTTCCAGCAGACAGCCGAGGTGGCAAAGGTTTGTGATACGGAGTGGGCAGAGCAGAGCTCATCCTAGGTTCTTGACGTGCGCGATGGTGAAGAGGGACTTACGCTCGAAGCCGTGAACGACAAGCTTCTCCAAGGTTGAACGGTCGTTGTCGGCAGCGCCTTGCGAGGCTTTACATAGCTCTGCACGTATTACGCATGGGAATCATTGTTCCCTCATGCAGAGATCTGGGATTCGGGAAGGGCGTTGCGGGACGGCTGCGGCTCGTCCGCTGGGGAGGAGATCAGATCAGATTAAGGACACAGCGAAAGCTGGCAGGAGGTACACCTTGGAGAGCAGCGTCCTAGATATTCAGAAAGAGAACTGTGCCAGGATGCATGTCACTCGAATGAAAGAATACCAAGGTTGCATGCAATGAACATGTACTCGTAGCTGTTACAAATGCATTTAGAATAGACCGCCGTCAGTGCGGATGGTTTGATTGGGTGGCAAAAGACTAGGCTCTATTTGAGTGAAGAAGGTTTGGCGGATGACTTTTCGAGCTGTTAACGTTGGGAACATGATGGGTTCAGGGTCCAATGACAGAGGGCACGAGCTTGACCAAAAAGGACAGGCGCCAAATCCCACCCCCTCGCCACCCAGTTGGGTAGTTCGCTAGCCCAGCTCTCACCCAGGCAAGTCTCCCCCCCCCCCTGAGGCCTCTGGTCGTACTCCCACCACCCCGTTCCCTCCCCTTCGGTCTCCGCTTTCTGGGATGCATCCCCCCCTCCCTCCTCCTACCGCCAGTCTCCTTGCTCTCACCCTTCTTGCTTTCTTTTTCTCCCCCTCCCAGCCAGGCATCTCTCTTCTACTCATCCCCACCACCATCACCGCAATCTCCTCCGCTAACTAAACCGTCCTTCATCACCTCTCCATAATCTATCCATTACCCACCTCATCTCCCACTCTTATCCTTTGCATCCACCCTATTATTGTCCAAACCTCCAACACCCATCCGGAAACCTTGCATTACTGCATAACCGACACTACTACTCGCCACTGGGTCCGCTTCATCAGCAAGTCTACGAGTTGCCTGACCCATTTCAACCACAACCTCGAGAGATAAATCATCGACACACAGGCCAACGGCTCTGGCCATCCATGGCACATCCTCCTCATCCTTCGACTCCTCCACGCTCCACTCGACCTACTCCAAATCTCTCGTCTCCAGTAACACCACCACTGCCCGAGACGCCGCACACTTCCCTTCCGACTCCGAGCACCATTCGCCAGCCACACCGGCGACTAGTACCAAGCCCGGTCTCCAACCAGAATGAGATGAGCATCGACCAGAACAAGTTGGATACGGCCGAGGTGGGGCAGACAGACCTGTCTTCACCTAGACGGGCGGCGCTAGCTGCCACTCCCACGAGTGGGAGCGAAGACGGGGAGAACGATGGACTAGTCTCGGAAGCGGAATTGCAAGACATGCAGCAGACGCTCGATAGTATTGGCGAAGGGTCTTCAAACCCTACAGATCAAAGAGACAAGCTTGCTGGCATGGTAAATGTCAACTGTTCATGTCCATGTCGTGCTGACGCAACTCGCAGTTGAAGTCGCTTCTCTCCGTCTACACAACTCGCGTACCCTTCCTTCTTCAGCAGATTACCGCTCAACAAGCCACCATTGCCGCTCTGCAGCAAAAGTCACAACTGGACAAGGTCATGACAGATATTGAGCGGTATGTCTGCGTCACGTTGGTTGCATCTCGCTAACAATGAATAGGGATCGCTTTGAGGCCGAGCGCGCGAGTTGGAAAGCGGAGACAGAAGCATTGATCCGCACTCGGGAAGCAGAGGTCGCCGCGGGCAATCGGCCCAAGGGCATTCTCGATCTGGATGTCGGTTACCACCGAGATCTTGAAGCGGCCAACAAGCGATTGGAGATGGACAATCGACTCATGGCGCCACGAGTGAGTTCTAAGAGGCTGGGACTTGAACTAATTTGCCAGTTGGTCGATACGCAACAACAGATCGAGTCTTTGGTCCACGAATTGCGACTGTTGCGCACCCATGTCATCCTTGACTCGTCAACATTTGGAAAGGACGAGGACAAGGAAGGGCAGGCGTCGTCGTCGCAGTCGAAGCGGCCAGCGCGCACGGTCATGGGGGATGCTCGCGCCGAACATCTACTCCTCGCAGCCAAGAAGGTCAGGACGATGCGCCAACAGGACCAGTCAATTGGACGTCTCACGTTGGACGAACTGCAGCGCCGAGGAGTCGTTGGACCCGACGGCGGACTGAGTTATTCGGAGGGATACGGAGGCTTGCCTGAAGAAGATGAGCTTCTTCCAAGCGATGACGACGACAAGAAGCCGACGACCGCGTCACCATCGTATCAACGCGCCGGTTCGTCGGCAAAGCCATCTGGGACACCTCTGCTGCCACGGCCAAAGAAGACCAAGCGCAACGTTCCCACTACTCCGTCTCGCGCTCGACCAACGACACAACAAGCTCCTCAGACTACACCCGGAGGAAGCAACTTTAACGATCTGCTGCTGGCGGCAGAAATGGCAACTCGGCCTGGAACGCCAAGCCGAAGTGTCGGAGCGTCCATGTCGTCTGCTCGGTCGACCACCAACAACTGGGAGGCTTCTTCCGCTGGGCAGAGTCCAAGCAAAAAGCCTCGTCGGCAAGCACCAGCGACAATTGAATGGTCGACAAGGAGGCACGTCAACAAGGAGGGAGATGGATCGCCCAATCGGGAGGACGCTGCATCGGCCTTGGATCTTCTCGCTCAAGCCAGTCAGGACGTTGCCTCAAGCGGCGGAGGACTCGCGTCTGCAGCAAGACTGGAGGGTGCGGTGGAAGGAGATCGCTCGCGCTACCGGTCACAAAGTAGTCGCAGCGAGACTCCACTTGGACCAGCCATCAACCTCGCGAGCAGCGCAGGCCCCACCCCCTCTCCGTTCCCGCCTGGTGCGGACAACCCCTTTGTCAACAGTCCGAGCAACCATCAGAGCCTTTCTGCATTCCAGAGTCCTACTGGCGCTGCTGTTCCAGGACTCGGCAAATACGTTCACCTCTCGAGCACGGTACCTGCTCGTCGTGTGCGATCGCCTTACCTCAAGTGGACCAAGGAGGAGGTGAGCGTTGTGTGTGGACGGGGAGCTGACGGCCAGGATGAGCTCTTGACGCGCGCAGTCATGGAGCATGGCGAGAAGTGGGATCTTGTTAGCAAATGCGTTCCCACGCGTAGTTACCACCAGGTCCGACAAAGGTTTGTCCCAAAAGTGGAACGACGGCTAACCCACAGGTGGCTTCGCAAAACCGGCGCGTTTGACAAGAAGCCGACTGCCCCGACGACAGATCCGTCGCCTTTGGGAGTGCCTCCTACTGGAGAACAAGGCAGTCCGACGCCAAAGGGAAGGAAGCGGCGCGAGGGGTAGTGTGTGTACAGTAGTCTTAGAGAAGGATAAGCTGCAGTGCAAGGTGTGACAGGTTCTGGGCCGGAACAAAAGCATTGCTGATTGTCCTTGATTCACAGAAGCAAAGAACATATCGTCACCGTGGGAAGCGACGAAAACGTATCGAGGCGGATACGATGCGGGGCTTGTGCGCTCGCGGAGGTCGTTCTCGCACCACCTCGTCGCCGTGGCCCAGGTCATAAAAGCTGCTGACCCGTTCTCACACTTCTAACCATCTACTCACCATGTCGTTACTCAAGCTTTGGGCGCTCGTGGCTACCGTGGTCATGGGCGATGCCGTGGCGACCAACCTCAGCACGAACCAGGTTTCGCAGCGGCAGCTCGTCCACACGCCTCACATCCTTCGCCGCCAGCTGCAGTGGCACGTGCAGGCGGCTTTCGAGGGCCAGACCTTCTTTGACAAGTGGGTTGTGCGCGGTGACCAGTGCTTACGCAGCTTTGACTTTTTCTCAGCCGACGGTGCGTCTCGAATCCCACACTTGCTTACACCGTCTGCAGATCCCAACCACGGAGGTGAGTCTCTCCGCATACTACCCGCTGCTCACCCGCAGCGATCAACTATGTCGACGCCCCAACCGCCTTCAGCTCTGGCCTCGCGTTCTGGACCAAGGACGGCGTTCCAGGAATCCAGGCCGAGCACTGGGCAATCCTCCCCATTGGTACGCCGCGCAACTCGGTCCGCATCACGTCCAAGAACGTCTTCGAGGGCGGGTTGTTCATCTTCGACCTCGCCCTCTTGCCGTGGGGATGCGGCGTGTGGCCCGCGGTGTGGATGCTTGGCGCAGCGGGTGCCGGCTGGCCCTTCGACGTGAGTGCGACGGACCTTGGTGCGAGTTTGCGCTAACCCTAGGGCGAGATTGACATCTTTGTGAGTCGACACGCTGCACCGCGCTCACGCCGCAGGAAGGCGTCCACTCGTCCAAGACCAAGTGCGCCGCCGTGTTGACCGCCGCTGACTGTAGCCAAATGACTCTGCACACGGCACCAGGCTGCACCCTCGGGCCGGACACAAGCGGCTACTCGGGCACCAAGATGTCCGACAATTGCGACTCGAGCAGCGGCGCCAACGGCTGCAGCATCATGTCAAATTCCAACGTGTCGTACGGTGAGGGCTTCAACCTCGCGGGCGGCGGAGTCATGGCTTTGCTCTGGGACGTCGACGGCTTGAAGATGTGGTTAGTCAAGTAGACCCTACCACGCTGACACCAGGAACTGGGAGCGCGCCGCCGTTCCCCAGGACGTGACGAACCGTACGCCAAACCCAACCCACTGGAGCCAGCCAGTGGCCGCATTCCACCGCTCGTCGTGCGACCCAGCTACCTTCTTCAAGGCTCAGGTCATCATCCTCAACATCAATCTCTGCGGTATGTCCACCTTTCGATAGAGCTAATCGCCAGGTGACTGGGCTGGTAACACGTACGGTGGTGAGCAGTCGGTGGCACAACCAGGTCTGACACCAGCAACTGGGTACTGCCCAGGCGCTTGTGCCACTCAGATCACCGACCCAGTATGTGTCACCACTCCTCGCGCCCAGTGCCACTGACGCCCAGGCCAACCTCGTCAATACAGTCATGTTGATCAACTCGATTGTCGTCTACCAGCAGGGGCAGCACGCGTACCCTACGGCTGTGCCAAGCGCGTCGTTTGATGGGCTGGGCGCCGCTGGGCCCATCAACCCCCTGAGCCACAGTGCAGCGGGGGTCGCGCGCGTCAGTGGCTGGGCCATGGCCGTCGCGCTCGCTCTCGCAGCCATCGTCATGTAGACTCTAGAAGCGAAGCATAGTGGTGAGCGCGCTGGTGCGGTGCCGAGGAAGGTGGCGGTCTGGAGCGGTTGAGTCAGGGGTGGCGAGGAAGGTGCCCGCGTACACCTTATACACACACCTTCCTTGCATCTCTTTTCTCTTTCACTCTTCCTCTCATCAACTCATCAACTCATTCCTGACCAATATCATCGCCCTCTCACGGTACTGCCACGCAGCTGACGCGTTCTCATCAGCAGACCACGCGCCTCAAGTTTGCGGCCATGCCTCGGCCAATGAACGAGCCTAATCCCCATCAGCGCGAGCCCAAGCCGGATCATCGCGACCTCAAGCCCCATCACCACGAGCCCAAGCCGGATCAGCGCGACCTCAAGCCCCATCAGCGCGACCTCGAGCCTTATAAGCGCGAGCCCAAGGCCCATCAGCGCAAACTCAAGCCCCATCAGCACGAGCCCAAGCCCAAGCCCCATCACCGCGAGCTGACGTCCGGTTCAGTCTCTGATCGCGTCGTTCCGCCTATGGAGATCGTGGAGGGACCCTTCACCTACAATGGCACCAAGTACTTCGGCTACGAGCGGCACACCAAGCTCGAGGCCTACCTCGTAGTGGAGTTTGAGCTGATCAACGAAGGACATGAACGCTATGATGTGAGTTCGAACTCAATCCAGCGCTAACAATAAAGGAAATCGAGACTTACGTGGAGTCGCTCGTCGACAATATCAAGTCCAGGTCTGAGGTCGTCGCCAGCACCCTCATGCAGGATCTCGCTCACCCACCGCCTCCGACATCGCCAGCCATGCCGCCTTCCTCGCCACCCCATCAGCCAGAGAGACGTTCGAACGAACCACCCGTCGGTCTGCAGCAACCCTACGTTGTCCCACGCCAGTACGCGCTTGTCAAGGGAGCTATCTGGTGTGAAGGTGAAGAGAATCAGTGCTGTGAGAACTGCAAAGGCCCAAGGAAGCGGGCCATTGGAGAAATCGATGACAAGCGCAAGCTGGTGGTGTGCATCGTCGAGGTCGTCAAGTGGGGTGACGATTACTACGTGGCCAGCAAGTAAGTGCACCAGCTCAATATCACAACGTTACTGACTGCAGGTGCCTCAAGTGTCTTGCCCAGGGGCAGCCATGCAGCCTGGTGCCTTCGGCAAAGATGGCCTCCGCCAGTCGCGGCACTGTGGATGTGCAGAAAGCTCATGAGTTCGTTGGCACTCTGCGCGATGTCATCATGACGAGCAAGGAGCTTTGCGACTTGGTGGAGGCTGGTCGACGCGTTCCTAAGACCTATGCGCGCGTCATGCGCAAGTGGCCGGAGGAGCTTGGCAAGATCAGCGACGTGAGTACAGCATTTGATCCTACCTGACACTTCAGTATTTCGAAGAGGCCAAGATTACGGTCTCTCGGAAGCGCAAGCGCAAGCCTTTCAAGGACGATGAGAGTGAAAGCGAGTAGCCAGACGACGCGTCGAAGAGTATTCCGAGAGTGATGTAGTCTACGAGGTAAGATACAGTCGTCGTACTCTCAGTTGACTCTGTGCAGCGCACATACAGTACTGTATCAAGCGAATGCGAGAGAGAAGGAGAGAGGTAAAGAGGGAGACAGAGGCAGATAGAGACAGAGAGACAGAGAGAGAGAGAGAGAGAGAGAGAGAGCATGACTGCCAGTGTTCGACTTAGTAGTGAGAGACCCAGACTCGCCAATGTATCCGGTGTAGCCCCATGCCTGGTTTCTCGAAGGAAGTATTGTGGATGGCTGTAGTCGATTGGGACCAAAGAGTGCCCCCTTCAACCAAACTAGCACTAGGAAGCTGACCGTGTGAAGGGTGCGCCGATGATGCGAGGGAGCCCTCCTCGAGACTGAGGAGGGCCTTAGCTTGGGGCGCAGCCTCGATGGGCGAGAAGAGAATCACCTTGGGTCTGGGCCTGTCCGGCCTTCAGCGGTGGTGTGCCCCAGTGGAGGTCGTGGTATGTAGGCGAGAGCAAGCGTTGCAGCATGAACTTCTCGCACTACTTCATTCAACATCACAGCTCTTCCCATCCGATATTGCATCGACACCCACCAACATGCAGTCCTCCTCCTCCAACCCTCCCTCCCCCGTCTCTTCCGGCCCCTCCGCCAGTGGCGTCACCTACCCTCCCACCAACCGCAACGCCTCAACTGGAGAGCACTCCGGTGTCTCAAGCTCCGGAAGGGGCGAGCTCGTCGTCAAGATTCCAGACGAGGAGACCAATGAGCGGCTCGCCGATAACAAGGGCCAGAAGTCCGACGAAGGGTCCGCCAGTAAGAACCAGGATCTCGATCGGGAGCAACACGAGCGGCTCGCCGTCGATACCGCGAAAGTCGATAAGGCGCTTGCCATCAAGAACGAGGCGTGGACAGGGAGGTCCCCATCGACAACCATGCGGGCACGTCAGCTCAGCAAGCCGATCGACTCGTGGCTGCTGGCCCCTCCTTTCTCGGCACGGCTTCCTCGTCGTCACCAAGTAAGTGCACTTGCAGGTGCATGGCTGACCCCTTTGGCACCATCGACATGTCAGGCGAGTACCGCCACCGGCGCTACCCGACGACGTGGACCGAGAACATGGACCTGGAGCAACAGCGCGCCGATGCACAAGGCCAGACCAACCCCAACTGTAAGTGACCAGCCTCTAAGGGAGAACACAATTCACTGTGCTGACAGACAGTACGCCAACGCGGAGCTGTCCTTGGAACCCTCGCCAACCGTGAGCGAAGCCCTGGCACGGTAGGGCGAGCGGTGTCGCGGTTCCCTGGGGCACAGGAGACGTGGTCTGTGGCATCATTGCGTAAGGTTCGAGCCGAAACGAACCGTCTTTTCGGGAGTAGGACCACTGAGTCCGAGTTAGATGAGGACGAGGAGAACCTATGGTAGCTGTCCATGTAACATGAGTGTGACATGTGGCTCGCAGCGTGCATTGGTTCTCGTAGTCGCAGTCGCTCGGCATTCCACGACCGTGTTGTGGGCATCCATCTGCCGCTTGATGGTAGGCGCACGGGAAGATGCTGTGCACCGGACCAGTGCCATCATGAGCGACGCCCTCGCCACCAGAGGCCATCCACGTCGACAGCCCAGTTCGACCTTCCGTACTTATTCATTCTGTGCTTTCTCCGCCTGTCTGTCATCTTCCTCCTGAGCCTGCAGGCGGCTCTCCTTCAAGCTGTTGATCCACGCTTGCTCGGCGGAAACCCTCCAGTGGAGCACCTGCGAACTTGCGGATGAAGCACGAGCGGCAGCACCACCCTTCCTTGACGACAAAGCCATAGCGCCCCAGTACAGGCTACCTGGACTGAGTGTCCCCTTGTACGCAGGGATTGGTGCGTCTGTCGACGCAACATTTGTGGAGGATCGCGTTGATGCGTACATAGGGTGTGAGGAGATCGCCTTTCTCCACTGCCTCCTTGCCCATCGTCTGTAACTCCGCTTGTACCTTTCTGCGGGGAGACTTGCAAAGCTCACAGACGCTCGACACCAGATGGAGCGGATCAGAGCGACAAGCCACTGGTAGACCGCGCGTTGGACAGTTGGGAGAACAGCCGTACTGATGCAAGATGACCGCAGGAGTGCGATGCGAGCTGCGGGGCTAGGTGGAGCCCCATGCGGTGGCCGAGAAAGACGGAGGAATGGAAGTGACTGGGGCATAGCAGCCCTTTTCCGAGGGGTTCGCAGTTCAGAACCCAAGGGTACCACTCGCCCGGGTCGATCCCGTGCTTGTGCATCCTCGGGCCTTCGAAGTAGCATCCCGGCACAGAGCATCCCAGCTTCGCACCGAGGCGTGCAAGCCTCTCCAATTCGGTGTCGGTGATATCCTCTTTATCGCAGAGCGACTCGACGATATCGCGGATGCCGTAGAAGGAGAATAGAACACGAGGGTCGTTACGTGTCCGAACATTGACGAGATTATATTGGGCCGTCTCTGATACAGGGTCGGCGTTCCATGCCGCAAGTAGACGCTCCAACGATTCCCACAGCGCGTGTCGAGGTCGACGCAGGTCGCCAGGTGTTCGGTAAGGGAACTTGACCCATGCGCCGTAGCTGGAATGCACAGCAACGACACCCCACAAGCAGAGCACTTCCGTCATAATTGCCCAGGGCGCAATATCTCGGTATCGGCCGCTGGCGAACTGCACGAGGTCCTCGTACTCTTGCGGCGTCACATCTTCTTGAGTGAGAAGATGGGCTGTGGCGTGGGTTTGTTGGGATCCAGCGAGGACGTCGTTGTAACCGATATCCCTGATTCGGGGACTGGGGCTATCGAGGCTGGGGTGTTTACGCTGCCAGATCATCTGCCCATTAGTTCAAACCTCCTCCACACTCACGTTCTGGAACCTCTCCAGCCGCTTGTCAGCCCATTCCGTAGTCTCTGGCCCTTCAAGGGGAACCAGATCAAACACCGGGATTAGATGACCGGGAGACCTATCGGGTACAGAGAAGCGTCGTGGATCCTCTCGGGCATAGTCGGAGCAATCATATAACGTGGCCAGAAGAGAAAGAGGAGCGAGGTGGCCGTGGAAGTAGCGCACGCACAAATCGATGAGACGTTCGAGGACAACTTTGCGTTCGTCTGGTGAGAAGCCACTAACGAGCGGCAAGAAGGGAATGTGATTGGGGTTCGAGTCTTCAAGAACTCAGTACGCGTAGGTGAAATATCTGTAAGTGACGAGAGTCAATGCGGACGTAGCCACTCCACCAGGTTGTGACGGACAGCGAAGACGAGCTTTTCGCGCACCGAGCCTTGTGCTGGAGCACGTTCTTGACGCCATCCGATGCGTCATCTTCAACCACGGCTGGTCGGAATACGCCCGCAGGCAACACCACGCCAAGCTGGTACGTCGATCCATGTCGGCAAACTTGGCGCCAATGGTCGCGTAGCCGGCCCCGTTGCGTGAGGGGCATAGCTCTAGCAGGTACAACGTCAGACAACAGCAGAACAGCGCTTCTTACGCGGAGACGAGCTTCGCCAAGGAAAAACCCTCGGTGGCCTCGAGTTGCGTCCCCAGCTTGGATTCAGCGGCTCCTCGTCCACGGTGAGATCCTCGGCCCCGAACTCCTCATTGCCCTCGTCATCGCCTTGTGGCTGGCCGTCCCACTCGGGCAGACACGCGTCGATATGTAATTGTTGTGGTTAGGGGAGGAGGGGGAGCTGGACAAGGGAGAGCGGGAGAGGGGAGAGCTGAAGATGAAGGCTTTGGCCGAGTCGGGACGGTGTAACCGCCGAATAACTGTAACTGTGACGCGCGTATAACATCGAGTAGTTGAAGCAGCTGTTTCAGTAAATCATCAGCGGATCTGCTTGGAGGTTTGGGGACCATGTCTTGCGAACGGAACAGATTATACGGATGAGTTCGACTGGACTTTCATGAATGAGTTCAATAGGCACAGACTGAGTGAAGACGAGTTGATCGGCGTCTCCGGAACCAAAGCTCTCCTCCCGGCTTAACTTCTTGTGGCGTGGTGGCTCAGCTCAGCAGACACCCTTACCCTTACACAGCCTGCAGCGAGGTCTCAGTGTTACCAGTAGCACAGAATAACATGTATACAGGCGGTTTGCAGCCCCCTTTCAGTAGTATGGATCAGAACTGCGACTCTGTCTCGCCGTGCCCGTAACCTTCCTGAGCTCAGCTGCGAATGTCGGCCAGACCGCGCTCGTCGCCCACTTAGCTTTCAAGAGCGCTGCGTCAGTGCACAAGCATACCATAGCCTTTTCAGTCGACGACAAGATTCGACAACACAAACGCTCTAGTGAACCCAGGAGAAGAAGAGACGTGACGCACGGCGCAACGCGACGCAACTCGGCCAACCGCACCTCACCAACAAACCGCGTAATATCAATCCCCCATCGCCAGAATGCATCCAGATAGTACAAGGGGGCAGATGCCTGGCACTCCATCGAAGTAATCGTCTGGACGATCGTCGTGACGAGCTACTTCGTCTTCGCGGTAGCCGCTTACGCGTCCTTGACGATAACGGTACCGCGCTTCTTACTTCTCATTAGCGCGCCCCACTCGGTGCAAGAGACTTACCCAGTGCGACGAGCGGCGATAAGACCTGCTTTCTGGCCCGCGCTACTGTCACCTTCACTTGTCAGCCTTTGCGAAGAGGTTGAAGAATGGAAAGATGTCGAAGAGAAAGCACCTGGAGGTGTGGAAGTGGATGGAGTAAGATCTGCGCCCCGAATCGGTGGAGGATCTGCGCCCCGAAATTTGGAGGCGCGCCCTCCGAACCTGATCCGCGGGCAGCTTGGACATGATAGAAAATGGGGGAGATAAGGGGTAGGAGGGAGAGGAGACAAGAGAGAACTCGATACGTACGGGCCATAGTCGAAGCGTGACCAATGTGCTGTGAAGAGTCAGCGTTGAACGAGCAAATGTAGCTGGACTCGGGACGAGCAGATGTAGATGGAGACCAAGTTGGGCGTGGTGGAGGATTGTCGGTGGAAGATGGGCGCAGGATTTGCGCCCTCCACACCTCCACCTCCACCACAAAGTTCGTTCCACATCGCACCGTCTTGCCTACGCCGAGTCCGACGCCGAGAACAGCGAGGAGAACGTACCTGGTGGTTACCACCACCGTGAGGGTGATCGACAGGATTCATGGCTACTCCGCGGGTGCGTGGCCACGAGTTGCGCTTAGCACGCATAGCGTGGTACTTGCGACCGGCCTTGAGGAAGGGCTTGTCGACACGGCCACCGCCGGCGGCAACACCGATGGTGGCACGGGCGCGGGAGGCAACAGTCTTCTTGGCACCCGAGGGGAGACGGATACGGGTCTTGCCGTCCTCGGAGTGGCCGATGATGGTGGCGTAGTTGCCCGAGGTGCGAGCAAGGGCTCCGCGGTCGCCGACCTTCTCCTCGACGTTGAAGACGATGGTACCCTCGGGGCACTGAGCGAGAGGAAGGACGTTGCCGATCGAGAGAGCGGCCTTCTTGCCGGCGTAGATGAACGAGCCGGTCGAGATGCCCTCGGCAGCGATGAAGGTCTCCTTGCGGAGCTTGTAGCGGTAGGGGTCGCGGAAGACGACGGTCGCGAGGGGAGCGCCACTGTAGGTCAGCCGACCGTTCCAACAAACATTCCTGGTCCATCCTCAACTCGAGACGTGCCCAACACCGCGCCGCCAGCTCAGCGCAGGCGTGCGCACCGTACTCCTGCCCTCCACTACTCTCCTCCCGACATGCCTCCTCCTCGCTGCCCGCCCGCCCCATCTCCAACTCCCAAGACAACTCTGCCCTTCCACCCAACCCCTTCTCCCAAACTTCCCATCCGCAATTGCCACTCACCGGCCAGCGTCGTGGATGATCTCGCGGACAACACCACGGACGTAACCGTTCTTCTCGGCAAAGTCGAGGTTACGGAGACGCGCGGGGTTCTTGTTGTGGTGCGTGTGGGACTTGAAGATCCCACCCGACTTCCTCTGGGAACGAATGACACGCTACACATCAGCAAACACACCAGCGCGATCGCGAGAACGGCGAGAACGTACACCCATGGCCTGCGAAGTCTGTCAGCAATGCGTAGAAGCGGTATCGAGCTCGAGGACACTCACGACTTTTTTGGATTGACGGTTGAGGGTTAAGCTACAAGTCCATGCGCCTCGACGCCGTCCACCCAGCGTCCCAGACCGTTGATCAGGGCACGGAACCAAATGTGCATCAAGATCAGCTAACCTCTCGGAAACTAACGGCGTTTTACCCAGTGGCTTTTCTTATGTCCGACAAAAACGATTTGTGCCTGGACCCTGACCATGCAACCTCTTTCGCGACCGTCCCGTTGTTGATACGTCACTACTTGCCTTATCGACTGCGGGCCAATCTCTACTAAATAATACATCGCTACTCAAACTTACACCTTGCCGCCTCTGAGCTTTCTACCTAGACTGCCCAGACTGAGACGGATTTTCTTATCCCTACCCGCACCCCCGCCTTCTGTGGCCTCCTCATGCACTACTTTGACCGGGAATGTCACGCCGGATGCGTCCTTGCGAGTGGCTGCTTGACTCTTGCTGCTTCCCCCACTCATCAACTCTGTGAACGCCGAGCCCTCCTCTTCCTCCTCGTTTCGTATCCGCTTGGCACGGATCTTTCTCTCCACATCGGACAGTCCCTCGACCAGATCGCTGTCCGCTTCTGGAGCTGGTACCGACGGCCGAACTTTGGGGGATTCGCCGCCAGCCGAGCCGTCGCTATCAGACGCGTCGTCATAATCGAGTCCCAAGGCCGATCCGCTTCCAGCAGATAGGCGCTTAGGCGACGGACCACTCTGTTGTGCACGCTTTCGTTTGACCGGCACGTGAGGAACAGTGCTCTCCCCATCGGCGTCTGCTTCCTCGTCGTCTGATTGGTTAAACCATGCTTCTTCTTCATCGGCAGCGGTTCGCTTGCTGGCTTCGGCGACAACTTGAGGTGGAGGTTGAGGTGGAGGCTCCTTGAACTGTTCCCACCGCAATCGGAGACCCAGGATGTAGGCACGAACGAACGGCCTCTCTGTTAACCGTGATAGCAAAGCCTCGTGCTTGTCAAACATGTCCATCACGATCGGTTTCATGTTGTCCTGATAGTCAGCCAACTAAGCGAGAGCAATGCGACGAACCTTGCGGATAAGCTCGAGGGTGTCCAGGCACGCCGAGCTCAGCATGGTGTCCCGTCCAGTCTCACGGTCCACCAAGTCAAGGATGGCTTTGGTTACGCCATTCTTCATAAAGCTGCGATGGATAAAGTGGTTGCCTGTTCGAAGGCAAGCCTTGATGAAGCGCAGTGCCGCTAACAAGTCAGCGTTGCGACCAACAGACAACACTCACAGTGGCGAAGTGTCTTTTCTCTGGCGTAGATGAGCGAGCAGACCTTTTGCGCCAAAGGATTGGACAAAATGAAGTACTGCACACGGTGCCCATGCGCAACGACGCAAAAGGACAACAGGTCCACAAGCGTAGTCAACAGCAGAGTAGCCTCGGGAGTAAGAGGCGGGGGTTCTGGGAAGAATTAGCACCACAAGCTGTCGTTGCACTCACTGTTCCCATCCTTGAGCTCTGGGAGATTGCTGATGGGCTGGAACAGCTGAGGAGCACACCCATCATAGAAGTACTGGGTAAACGTGTCCACCACGGGCAGTTCCTTGGCACGCGCAAACGATTGCTGTCGGTCAGTGACGCCGCAGTGATGGAACATACCTCATTCTCAGCTCCTGGCTCCAAGAGAGTCTTGAGCGTCTCCACGGTCTGTTGAATGAGACCTTGGTCTTGGGTCGACTGCAGGAGTGTAACAATCTCCACCAATAACGTCCGTCTGGAGAGCTCCTCTTCACGGAGGACATGGAGTCGGACAGCGTTGACATCGTGTTCCACGGCAAGGGTGAGAATCTCGGCGCCTCCATGGAGGATCATGGCCTCGCGCTGGCGGAACGCCCATTCACAAGCAAAGAGGAGACCGCGATCGACGAGGGTGCGATACAGCGCCAACCGGTTTGGCACTTGCATGCCCTTGCCCATGATCATTAACTGGTGCAAGAACTGGACCAAATCTCGCTTCTTGGCATTGTCCTGCCCAGGCTCGTCGTGGTCGCGCTGAAACTCGAGAAAGAGTTCATGAAGCAAAACCTCGTCGGTCTGAATGTACGAGGTAATGTCGACTTGGTTGAAGAACACGAAGCTGTTCAAAATGTTGAACGTGGGGTCGTCGAGTAATCGAGCAAGGACAACGTCTTTCAGATAGAGGAGTCGAGATGTTTGATGAATCTTGTTGCGTATCGTCTCGTCCTTGATCTCAACGACCTGGCGATACTTGGAGTACTGCCGGAAGAATGCTCGGTATGATGCCTTCAGAGTTGGAAACTCTGGATCGTCTAGGGCATCAGACGGGTCTAATCAGTGCCGACTTACACTCTAGCATTCCGAGAACTCCCATGAAGATGTCGTCCTGTAGGATGTACTCGAAGATGCCATTGTCATTGAACATAACTGACAGTTAGCGGCCGATCCCACTAACACTCACGTATTGTTTGCATCAACGAGCACAATGCGTGGAGATCGCTAATGCTCTCCAGGTCCTCCGCTTGGTTGAGAACGCCGATCAGCTGCTTGATATAATCCTAACTTGTGAGTCAAGAGCTCTCTATCCTTACGTACCTCTCCGATAATGTGCTCGACCGCACGTTCTCGACCCGCTGCCGACTTGGCCTGCATGCGCAGCCAGACCTCATGCTCCTTGATGTTGGCAAGCGACGGATGCTGCCAATGATCCCGAGCCAAGGCGCCCATGGCAGCAGACGAGGTGAGGATCGGGGAGGCGGCCAGAGGGGAGGACGACGAGGCCATGCCCAGTTTCGAGTCATCGCCTTCACAGTTAGCTGCCGAAGTAGAGTCAGGACCATATCTCACCAAGCTGATTGCTGAGATGCTTCTGAACCTCGTTGATGAACTGCCAGATATCTTCACATCCCGACGGGTCTTGGAACGACAACGCAATGTCAAGTTGGGTTGCCTGATCGGTCCAGACAATCAGAGTTTCTGGGCCAGAGTCAGCGTTCAGAACACGAGTCGGCCAGCGGCTAAAGCACCTTGTTGACGGGTGTACTGGTCCTCTTTGGTAACTTGAGCATGCAACAGCAGCTCGTCCTTGAGGAAGCCTCCTGGACCATCCGCGTCATCCCCCAATCTGCCGTCCGCTTGAGGCTCTTCCGCTTCCACGATAAGAAGAGCCACATCATTCTGGTCGTCGTAGACACCCTTGCAGTGCCCAGTACCCCTATCAAACCAGGCCTGATCGCGGAGTTCATACACCTGTTGCTGTCAGAGCGCAACTGGGTGAAGCCACGCACCTTTACGCGTTTTCCCATGCCATGCTCTCCCTCTGCCAGAAGCATGTCCTCGCCCCCGTCATCTGCTGCGTCGGGCTGGACCTCCATGGCGTCAAGATCGTCTCCACTCGCTTGCTCATGGTCGAGGGCGGGGTTGGCTGAAGAGGGCCCACTCTGCGCGGCGTCGAGCTCAGATGCAGGGCCCGGATCCATCTCCTCCGACACAGTGTCGTTGGATGATGGCGTAGGCTCAATATCCGCCATAGAGGCAGGAGACGACGTGGTGACGCTCGATGTCGACTAGGAATTGGATGGGCAGATATGGGCGTCGTATGGGGCGGAAGCGCGATCAAAAGGGGGCAAAGTGTCAGGCCGTCGTGATCTGAAGGGGCGAGGTCGTCTAAGAGTATGGAGCGCGCAGTTGGGTAGGGCCGTGGTGTAAAGGATGTTGTCGATGCGGAGATGCCTGCAGAGCAAAGTAAACAAACCGGTGAGACGATGTGGGTGCTCCAAGCCTCGCAGAGTGGCGACACGAACGGAACCAAAGTTGGTATCAGGGGTTCGTACAAGTTGAACCATACATCATTGGCACTGTTGCCTAACATCATCTCACTTCATTATTTACACGTTCCTGCGCGCTCAACTCCCCATCTGCTGTACAAAGCAAGACTTGAGGCGACGTTTTGGTTGTCTTACAGCAAGTTTGAAGCCTTCACTCATGAACGGGTCGCCGGCGACAAAGCGGCCGCGCGACCATACCTTCCCTCTTGCTCCGTCGGCCAAACGTCCACGGGCTGAGCCTTTCCAGCAACCGGTGAACACTGGCCCATCGCTCTTCCAGAGTATCACGCGAAAGATGTGGTCCATGTTCTCGAACAACGGTGAGAGCCTCAAAGCCCCGAGAGTGCTGACATCGTTCAGCTCCAGTCCCTAGCAGCCCTGCACACCATTCACCTGCGACATCGCGACGCCGGAAAGCTCGACGTAATGTCCATTCATCCCCTGCACCCAAGGGCAACGTCATTGAGATTCAAGATACCGATGACGAGACCGAGGATGATATGTCTGATCACAGAAGGCGACGCGAAGCGCAAACCTTCGCTCGGCAGCACTTGAACGACCATGTCCGCGAATCCGCAGAAGCGAACGTACATCCTTTGCTGGATGCCCCTCTCTTTCAGAGTAGACTCGGTTCAGACTCACCACGGTCTGCGACTCCCTCTTCTCCCGCCCACGACATAACATCTTCAACTCAGGGGAGTCGTGCTTGGCCAGACATTGCCGAGCGACCTCCCAGTCGACCATATGCATGGGCACACTCGACATCGTCAAGCTCGTCAAACAGCGATCGCTCCGTTCGTTCGTATAAGCAGGGCCTCAAACACAAGAAGAGCCTGCGCGACGCTGGCGATACTTCTCAATTAGGCATGATTGTTCGAGCGCGGCTGGAGATGGAACGCAGTGGTCAGATGGACGGTGTCGAAGCATTCCGTCGCATCGAGGCACAGTACCAAGCGGAAAGCCGATCGCCAACGAAGAGTACGTCTTAACTCAGTGGTGTCTCTCAGATCTCACTGACACGTAGAGCATCAGGGACGCAATGTTAATCGCCTGAGTCAACAAGCGGATTTCCTGGGATCCTTCGGAGATATGCGCAAGACGCTTGATGAAGCTTCTGTCACAACCCAGACATACCGAGTCGGTCTTATTCTTTTTCTCCTACTGACTGTACAGCCTGACGTCGTTCGCCCTATCCGTCCGAGGACACGGCCATTGCCCAGTGTTGAAAGGTGAGTTCAGATGAGGCTCGGACCTGACTCTGTACAGTCTCGATAGCCCTCTTTATCGCAAGCAGAAGATCCAGCAGGTAATCCAGGATCAGGAGATCAAGCGGCGACTTGCCCGTCGTCCACGCATTCCCGCGAAGCTGTCTTCTCAGCAAGAATCCATCGTTCGTCGCACTGCCATCTACTTGCACCTAACGCTACAGGTTGACACAGTGCTACTTGACAACAAGTTCAGTGCCTCCATCGGCACCGCTGAAGTCAATGCCACATCTCTTCGCAGGTTGAAGCCAGGGGGCTGGCTAAACGACGAACTTATCAACTACTATGCGGAGCTCATCAACGCGCGGTCGCGAGCAGAAGGGCTCCACATCCACTGTTGGAACACGTACTTGTACCAGAGGCTAGCCGAGCAAGGCTATGCTGGTGCCAATCTGAAGAGGTGGTCTAAGAGGGTTAGTCCTCCGCCGAGGGATTGTCAGCTCACACCCAGTTGAAGCTGGACATCTTCTCTCTTGACAAGATGTTGTTACCCATTAACCATGGTAACTCGCATTGGGTCTGCGCCGTGGTCGATTTCGCTCGGCAGCGCATCGAGTATTATGACTCGATGTCCGATGGTGGCCGCAGAACCCAGGTGTTTGAAGTGAGTGAAGATATCGGAGCGCCACTCATTCTGTTGCAGAACATCCGCGAATACCTACGGGCAGAGCACCAAGAGAAGAAGGGCACTGCATTTGATCTCTCGGAATGGACGGACGTGTATAGCTCGGTAAGTCTTAACAGCATAATGGACCTGGCTAAACCTCTTCAGAAGACCCCGCAGCAAGACAACGTGTCTGATTGCGGGGTGTTCGCGTGCCAGACGCTGGAAATGGTTGCCCGAGGTCGCGATCTCGTTAGCGGCGAGTTTGAGTTCAACCACTCCAACATGCCCTTCTTCCGACGTCTGATGGTCGTTGAGATCACCTCTGGAGACTTGGCTGCCCGCTCATGGGCGAAACTTTGATGTGGGTATGGGTGACCAGTAGTTGAGCGAGTCTCGAGCGTGTACATATTCAATGTTGTAGGCATGGTCCAGTTCTGGCAGAGCATGTATGGTTCCGATGCCCTATAGTCCTTTGAGATTCGAGCTATCGTCAACGTCTCGATGGCTCGTCCACAGTCTAAACGCGACGCGCATTAACCGTCATAGATACCCGTTGTAAGCGCACGAACCACTACAGGCGAGAATCGGAAGACTCATGGCTACCACGTCCGACATTCTTGTGCATATGAAATCGCTGATTAATCCATCTACGTTCCTTTGATCACTAGGGATTGCAGGGTCACTGAGACTTGGGCTTTTGGGCAGTCTGAGCGGCCTCTCTTTCGTTGCGCTTTCGCTGCGCGTCGACGTCTCCACGATGAAGCCACTCCATAGCTCTCTGTGCGACGGCCGTTGTGAGAAGCGGCACGGCGAGCCAAACCCATCGGGGAGCCATTGCAGTGACTCTCGAGAAGTAAGTCTGGGCAGTGATGTATGCCTCGACCAGATACGCCCTGTGACTCGTTAGCCCTAACACGGAATGTGCTCTTACAGATCACCGCCTGGTGCAAGGCTGCCCTCCCAAGGAGGGAGATTCGTCCAATAGCCCTCGGCGAGAGCCTGGTAGAGCGTGGTTCCGTTCGCCATGAGTCGAGGAGGCGACACGAACCTCAGAGTTTGCCCGCTCTCGGAAACGAACACAATGTATGGCGGCCTGAAACAGGTCAGTATAGGGTATTCATCGGCCAGCTCACTTGGTCATTACCCAGCGCGTGGACACAACCCAGTCAGTCATCCAATCCAGACGGCCAAACTTGAAACGCGCGGCCTTGTCCGCAATAGTGGCATTGGCGTGGAGAAGAGAGCTGGCGTTTGCATGCATCTGAAGATAGCCGTCGGACATGAGGTCCTCGGGGCGTCCGTGGCTGAGAGAGTTAGCGGGTCAGACGGGAAGGTGACTAACACAGCGATGACCCAAACATCATCTGGGCGACTCGTTGAGAACAGTGAAGAGTAATTGTCATCCGTCACACGGGTCATACCAGCAGCCTCATCCTCCTTTGCGCGCACGGCGAGATCAATTGGGCGACCTCCATTAACCACAGTCTGCCAAATGTTACTGATGAAGGCAGGAACGGCCGGCTGTGGTGCGGTGTCATGCGGCGGTGTAGCATGTCTGCCCGTCGTCAGCGTCTAAGAAATAACAAGCCGCCGAAGCATGGTTGAGATATTGATACTCACTGAGCCCTCGCACTTGCAGAGAACAGAGCGGTGCAAAGCAGTGCAGATAGCGTGAAACGCATGATGGATGGAGCGGATATGTGTAGCAGTTCGCCTGCGACGTGTGCCAAGACTTCCCTTTACCGGGGGTGCCGACTAATCCGGGATGATATCGACACGGAGTACCGACGGCGCCGCTGACGACTAGAGCAGGTTTGAAGGTGGGAGCGGAGAAAGAGCAAATGGGAAACGGAAGGAAGGGCGATGAAGGAGAATGGTTGTGAGTGGAAAGGAGATGAACCCAAAGAGAGACCGATGACTACTTGTACCGTTGAGGACTAGCGATATCAGCAGGATGGTATGAATGGACACCACGAGGTTCACTACTAACTCGGACTCATCACCCGCTTCGCGATAGGCTTGTCTAAGTTAAGGGTCAGAGGGCCCCGCATGGGTCGCTAGGTGCTTGGCTCGAGGAGTACTAAGCGCGATCTCTTACCCCCGCGGCTTTCTCCAGTTGTTATGCATGCCTCACGGCAGAAACGCCAACAGATCGCTGATCTCTGATAAGAAATGCTAACTGATCCGCAGAAGTGGAGTTCATGGATCTCCGAGTTGCGGATTGCTTGGGAAGCTGATTTCGACTTGCTTGCACCGCCACGTCCGCGTACGTCCGGTTATCGGCACAGGATACACACCCAATTGCTGTACGCTATGTTGCGACTTAGCCGGCGGTAGCGACGGCACGAGGGTGGGCCATAAGGTCACAAGAACGGTGATAAACAAAAGGCTACTTCTTTTGAGACCCTGAGGCGTTTGTCCGCTTTTACCGGCCTTGGCTCACCAGGCACTCAGGAACAGCCACCGCAGTCGACGTTGGAGAAAGTGTACGTGAGGTATGCGAAGAAGGTCCCCAGGGCACCAAGGGGCACCATGACGCCGTACTCGGACACGGACACTCTTGCCTTGCCACCACCGTCGGTTCGGTACAGCTCGGCAGCGCTTGCCATGGTTGGGACTTTGCCTTTGTTCAGTAGCACTTATATTGACCCATCGCCACCATCGATCCTTCTTCGTCCTCTCCACACACCTCACACCTCTCCACGCCACTTAAGTGTCCATAACTCTACTCTCGTCACCATCCTTCAACATGGCTGCTCCTAACGACTTCAAGACTTCAGTCAGCTCTACTCAGCCTCTTCACAGTCACGACCAATCCGACTCGGAGGACCTTCATCGTTACGTTACCGACGACATGCCGCGCGCCGCTAAGATGTCGACCGCTGGGCCGTCGACTGAGGGAGCTATCCTGGTTCGTACTTGATACTTGATCATTTCGCTAACTATTGCAGACTGTCCAGCCTCTGCGCAAGTCCGAGTGAGATTCAGAACCTCTTGTGACACAACGGAATGCTTACAGACCGCAGCATGCAACCCTCTTACGCTCAAGACTTTGGCTCGGGTTCCGTTACTGTGAGCACACCAGCGCATCGGAAACTGACACTTCACAGCACGGTTTCTACGGCGCCATGATCTCTGGACTCGGTTCTTTCGTCGGCTTCCTCGGGCAGTTCCCCTGCTGCCCTCTGCCTAACCCATACAAGGAGGTCCGCCAAGGCTCAGTAGGCCTCATCAGCCGTTTCGGCCAGTTCTACAAGGTGAGACTAGCGGCAAACAACAGGTCGTCAGCGCTAACCTGCATAGTCTGTCGACCCTGGCCTTGTCGAGGTCAACGTCTGCTCTGAAACCATCAGTGTAGTCGGTACGTACCAATTCGCAATCGGCCTTTTGTCTCCGGTCCAGTTCCACTGACCAGGCAGATGTGAAGATCCAGCTCACGACCGTGCCGCGTCAAACTGTGCAGACCAAGGACAACGTTTCTGTTGAGATCGACTCGGTCATCAGCTGGCACGTTGTTTCCCCTTACCGTGCCGCGTTCGGCATTAACAATCTCGCCGGCGCTCTCGTGGAGAGGGCTCAGACGACTCTGCGACAAGTTGTCGGTGGCCGTGTTCTCCAAAGCGTCATTTCCGACCGCGAGGGCCTCGCCCAGGAGGTCGCGGAGATCATCGAGACCACGGCCGAAAAGTGGGGCGTGTCCATCGAATCGATCCTCCTCAAGGACATCAACTTCTCGGCCGAGCTCCAGCAGAGCCTGTCGTCGGCTGCGACGCAGAAGCGTATCGGCGAGAGCAAGGTCATCGCCGCCCGTGCCGAAGTTGACGCCGCAAAGCTTATGCGCCAAGGTACGATTCTCAAACAGAACTGAGCTAACTGTTAGCCGCCGACATTCTCGCTTCGCCTGCTGCTATGCAGATTCGCCAGCTCGAGGCTCTGCAGAGCATGTCTCGGAGTGCGGGATCCAAGGTCATCTTTGGTACGTCGGGAGGCTGATGAGCAATTACTGACAACTTCAGTTCCAATGAACCTCGAGACTATGGGAGCCGCCGGTCTAGGACAGGCGTCTCAGCAGATCGCTTCCTCCTCGCGCGACGGAAACGAGCTCATCCACCCCAGCAACTCGGCTGGTCAGGCGGCCGTTATTACCTCCATGTCGAACATCTGAGCAACACGCCAACAATCAGAAGAGAATGAGATTTGACGTTCATGTAACACCGTAATAATAGGTCACTGGTCGCTCGTAGTTCAATAATAGTGGATATGTATGCTATATTCCATCAGACACTCTCAGCTGCACGCTTCGCGTCTACGGCTCGCAAAAGGTCAACATCGAGCGGTACCTTCTCGCCCATCCAAGTCGCCCGCAGAGTGTGGTCTGCCGCGTCGTCGCCCGTGTTGGGATGAATGAGGACGCTGCATGGGCCACGATTGGCCATCAGCCACGTGAACAGTGCTCCCAACTGCGCGGGGGTGAACACGTTGACTTCGAACATGGGCATAGGATGTGGCCCTAGGGGTCCCTCGAAGAACTGTCATGAGCTAGGTGGCACACATTGGCAGGACGCACGCGATATGTTCTGAGCTCTGGAAACTCGCGTCGAACAGCCTCATATAGCTTGTGGGCATAGTTAACATGCTGCGGATTGTTGGGCTGCGGGTTAGGGGCGATTGTGGGAACGCGAGCCACTCGCCTGGTGGTAGATGTGGAAGTCGGCCCACGGCTTGGAGTTTGCTCCACCATCGCCGTGCCACATCTCATCATAGAACGGGCTCAGCTTCCCGTCGGGGCGAGGATGATTGGCAACGCTCTTGCCATCACCGGCCGGATCAATATCATACGAAAGAGGAGGAAGGCCGTCCGTCGAATACGTGTTGGACGGGGAGCCGATATCCGGGTAATAAGGTGACAAAGGATTCTTCGAAGGCGCGGCGGACATGACGGAGGGGAGCGTGAGTTGAGATGCAGATGAAGACCTTAGGTGATGCTGAGAAGGCAAAGAATCATGACAGCAGATGCTCGCAGAGTCATGTCGAATTAAGAACTAGTGATCACCACATCCTTGTCGCGTTCCCTTCGCTGACACAAGCAAGGTACCACGGGGCTACCGATTTGTAATGACGCAATAGACTCGACACGTGCATCGCCAGTTCCAACGGAGCTTCCGACCCGACGATTCAAATACATCGTCCACCACATTGATCGCAGCAACAACAAACGATGTCGATGTGAACCTTTTCATCCGGCTCAATCAAATCCGCCTGCCAATGTTTGTTGATGCCAAGATGTCACATCTGCTCACTGCGCCGATGGTCACGCTCAGTCAGTATCCGCTGTTCTGTTGCGGCCCTCGGCCCTAAATGTGAGCGAGATGCGGACAAATCGAGTAGTCACCTAGCGTGACTGCCTGTCACTCAATGTGCATACCCTTTGCTCAATGCTGGCAGCCATCACGCTTACATCTTAGTGTCAACAACAGGCAACAATGCGGGCGGATACTGGTCTCTACCTCAAGTCGTGCCATCGCTACGCCGCTACTCATCTCACTTATCTTATATCCACTCCCTTACTGTCTGGCCCGTTCCCCATTGGCGTGTGCAAGCCTTCACCTCCACGGGCGCGTTCGACAGGAAGCGATAGCGATATTCAATTCAAGTCCCCGAGAGTCCTAATCTGTAACATAAAGCCAATAACCTGGCAGCGCAATGGACTTCGATGTTGTCCCGGTGGGTCCCGCAAGCTGTGTGGTTCCGGCTAACGCGTAGTACGAGGACATAGTATGGGGTGAGCGCCTCGGTGGCGGTAGCTTTGGGTCGGTTTACAAGGGTGAGCCCGCAAGGTTATCCTTATCCATCCGCATTCCCCGTAACCAACGCTCATAGCAAGGTCAATACCTGGGCCTCGACATCGCCATCAAGGAGATACACGCCTCAACCGAATACAATGTCAGTCCTGGAGGTATCGATGATCTGACCTCTAGGTCCACAAGTACTTTGAACGCGAGTGGAGAATCATGAGAGAATGTCGGCATCCCAACATCGTCCTATTCTTAGGCCTGTGCAAAGAACCCACTGGAGATGGCAGGGTCTTGTAAGTGATTGTTGGAGGGCTCCTAACATCAGTATCGTATCCGAACATGTTCCAGGTGGCAATCTTAGAAGCCTTATCCGCTCAACCGTTCCTTTCCCTTGGCGTTTGCGCCTGACATTCGCCACTGACATAGCACGGGCGGTCGCATATCTCCACGCTCGGCAGGTGAGCTAGCCACTGTCTTCATGATTGCAGACTAAAGCCTAGTGCATTCACAGAGATCTCAAAGGCGAGAACCTCCTGATCACTAGCAACAACAGAATCAAAGTTGCAGACTTTGGATTTGCCCGAATCACGTCACGCAGTGATGAGGAGTTAAGGAACATGACCTACTGCGGAACCGACGTAAGCACACTGGGCCCAACTCATTATGCTAACCCGTGAAGGGTTATATGAGTCCTGAGATTGTTATGGGCGAGAACTTTGATCTCCCCACGGACGTCTACTCGCTTGGTATCATATTCATCGAGATCTTGACGCGCATCGTGGTAGGAGCGAAGGTGTACTCTCGTCAAGCTCCTGTCTTCACTCCAGATCCGGACGAGGTTCGCCGGCGAGCGTCTCCGGGGTGCCCGGGTGGCCTCATCGATCTTGCGCTTCAATGCTGCAGCTTTGCGCCAGAGGAGAGGCCAACCCTACCGGACATTCTCGTTCGACTTCGGGCCATAGAGATGTCCCTTCCTGACGAGCAAACTGGCGAGATACCATCCTCTTCAGTTGACGTCCGCCGTGCCGGCAAGAGGGCACTGCCTTTGTTTGACTCGCCAAGTGGCTCATCAAGTGACTCTGAAGCCTTGATGGCACAAGTGGACGACCAACTGGCGGATGACGATGAGTCGGAGAAGCAAGTCTATCACGCCCTCGTCGGGGTCGATATCGTTATCGATGGAGACGGCCCAAGCATGGCGTTTACCACCATGTCGGGGTCTGACATCGTCGGCGACACGTCGGATAATGCCGTTTACAGTCCGGCTAGTGAGATGAGACGTGAGTGTTCAGTATGTTCCTGCCTTACACCCTCAAGCCTACGAGCTTTTGGCTTCTACAAAGCGCTGCAATCGATCTGGCACGCATTCAAGCTCCAAACTCATAACAGCTCACATGCCTTGCACATACCCGGAGGAGGAGTGTGAAACAAGCTCCACACGCACTGTAAAGGGACTGCCCGATGGCCTTTCCCAAGGACGTGACCTGCATGCTTCGCCTCGGGGTCCACAACTCGCCATTGCAGAAACGGTCGCGGTTCCATCAATAAGGCTGCGACGATCACAGACGGTCCCCAGCAGTCGTGGCACGTTATCACATCGGTTCCTGTCGATGGCCGACGCTGGAGCCGCTCACGTACTCAGTGCCAAACGTATCCCTTCATCCTGTAGGTATGCCGCCTGCCCTGGGCTTACGTCGTAGTCGCAGCCCATATTGCTCGTGCACTTCTACCTCGTACCCTAGCCCGATCGAAGGAGAAGTGCATGGTCTGCTCGAAACGCCTTGATCCACGATCAGGCTTCCAGTGTGACCATTGTGGGAGTAAGCAAAGGTAGTGTGTAGACGCACCACTGACTCCACAGTATTCGTCCATACCAGATGCGTATCAGCCTCCATGGTGGGGTGTGTCAAAGCTATTGAAACAGACATTGATCGGTGACAGCTGCTGAGCATTTGTTTTCCTGGGTATTGCACTTCTTAATACTGTATTTCTCGGCCTTGTTATCACTTCGTACATGTGTAGCTGTGTGATTAGTTCTGAAAGTTTTAAACCAAAATGCCTCGTTCTCCGCTTGGTGTGCTCGAATATGTGCATGGCCATCCAACTAGTTTGTGGAAGCCGCCATGCATCAAAGCATCACGTTGCATGATCATGCACCTTGCTGATCATGCAACGAGCGGATATCCGGAACGGGAACAGATCACGTGATTGAGACTCCCACGGCATAAAGTCAGGCACGTGGTGCACGTGGCCTAGTGCCACAGGCCAGGAGACTCTAACGCCGACTCCGAATTTTGGTGGTGGTTGATAGATGTCGGCGGACCTGCCTTCGCTTCCTCCATTCTACTACTTTTTCCCTACTTCACCTTAGAAACCGGTGGAAGAAGACCATTCAAAATGTCTGACGCCGGATCGGAAACCGCCTCCAACGTTGAGCAGGTCGAGCAGGTCGAGCAGGTCGAGCAGGTCGCCGACAACTCGGGCCCCATGTCCGTCGAGGACGCCCTCCAGGAGGTGATCAAGGTGAGTTGACACGCGACGATTCGGACAGCAACGCTTCAGATGCTGACCAACTTCAGACCGCTCTCATCCACGACGGCCTTGCCCGTGGTCTCCGCGAGTCCGCCAAGGCTCTCGACAAGCGCGAGGCCCACCTCTGTGTTCTCGTCGAGACCGTCACTGAGGGTGAGTACGATTGGAGGGCGGCTGTTCGTCCCGAAGAGCTTGACGCTGATACCACAGCCGAGTACTCGAAGCTCATTGAGGCTCTTTGCGCTGAGCACAACATCCAGCTCATCAAGGTCTCGGACGCCAAGGTCCTTGGCCAGTGGGCCGGTCTTTCGAAGATCGACCGTGACGGCAAGCCCCGCAAGGTTGTCGGCTGCTCGTGTGTCGTTGTCACCAACTACGGTGCCGAGACCGCTGGCCTCCAGGTCCTCCTCGACTACTTCAAGACCCGCTAAACGGATGTCATCTTAATGGATTGCTCTGGCACAAGACGTGAGTATTTGTCGCTCCCGATTCTCTTTCCCCTGATGAATTTGGGACTCCCTCTTCGCATCCATGCGTGTCGAAAACTCCCTTGGAATCGAACCTTCCTCGAAAGAGGACCTCCTGTGTCTGATACACTGTCTTGTCATTGTGATTACATCGCAGAGCTGACAATGCAGTGCCTTCTCAGTGTATTCTGAGCTGTGCAGTTTGTTCAGTGACTTAGCTGTCTTTTTGGTACATCAATGCAAGCGTTGGGCGCGTCCTACACAATCAATCATGATACACTAATGTGGATGCCATGTCGTTAATAACTCTATAGGGGCGTCGGTGACGGCTCGTGTACATCCTTGCCATTTCTGGCCCATACCCGCACCGCCCCTCGGCGGCGCTCTTCGTCTTGGGCAAAGTCGAAGCCGTTCCAGAGCGTCGCGCATTCATAATAGCCTCTGCCCGCCAGGGCTTGGGCAACCGAAGTGTTCGCGTTTCCGTCCGTGTCCCGCCTGTCGAGCACTTCTCCAAATAAGATGATGTGGGACGGCATAGGCTCTTGCGGTGTCGTAACTAGAGCCTGAACATCACCGAGCTTGGCGGGTGGGTAAGGAAAGACGTGCTGGAGGTACCGTACCGGGGATGCGTAGAACAGGTCTTGCTGCGTCCAGTGATCTGCCCGGATTTGGTTGGCGAGTGGTGGTTCGCAGGTGAGAAACCATCCGGGAATGCTGCCAAGATGGCTTGACCACGGCGTCGAATGACATGGCATGAGAACGGCGACCGACGAAACTGTTCCGAAGTCGCCACTCCGCAAGCCGTTGACGACGCTCACCTGGGCAGCGCCGTGGAAGCAGTTGAGGTAGAGGTAAGGAGCGATCGGCGCCAGAAGAATGAGATAAAAGGCTGATGCAGGGAGGCGACAATACTGTCGGATGGAGGCGATGATGCTGTGATAGCCGCGGACGGTCGGCGAATAGTGGCTTTGCAAGGCTGGCAGCGCAAACAATAGTAACTGAGGGAGAAGAGGGTGGAGGAAACGCCACTCTGAGTGTGGAGAAAGTGACAGAGCTGCGATGGTGGCCACGACGGTACGGCTGAGCGTCCGCATACTGGGAGTGATGTCCAGTGTTCCCAGCGTCGCAGGTTGGATCCTTTGAGGAAGTAGAGCAGCCAGGAAGCCTTGGCCCCACCACAGCCAGATCGGAAAGAGGAGCAGAGGTAACGACTGCACAACGTGGTAAAGTAATCCGGTACCACCATAGAACGACGCGATGTCGAGCACAATGTTCTGGTAGAAGAAGCTCAATGTCGGGATAGTGAGCCTCCCCAGTATCGTCCAGTCTAAAGCTGTGGACAAAGCGACAACAGCGGATCTGTGATGTTAGGACTAGTTCAAGCTTACTGGCTCACCCTCCGAGTAGTGTGTGGACAGTAAGGGAGGCTGCTGATCTCCAACCACACGCTCGCCAAAGAGAAATGGTTGTTTCGAGCTGCAGGTATGCCCAGAAGACAAGCATAGTGGGTCGAATGCATAGTGCAACTGCAGCAAGAGCCGCTGCGATACACATGTCCTTGGGAGCAGCGCTAGCCGTCAATAACCATCGCCCTAACGGCACGTACCGTAAGAGGGACTCATCTGTTCGATCCATTGCCCCACACGTTGTACCCTTCACCGGCTGTGCCTGCGGAAGGCCGCGTCCTACGAGGGCACTCTGTGTTTTCGGGGCCTTCGTCTCCTTGGTCGCGCCTCCACCATAGTTCAGACTTGGGAGAGGATAATAGTAAAGTGCCATCGTTGTCAGTAGCGTTTCTGGTGATGTTGAGAGGGCGCGCGGAAGCAGGTGCGCGTTGAAGAGGGAAGTGAGGGAGAGAAAGAGCTCGTCGCTCAGCGTTGTCACGGGCAAAGACTCACGGCTCCTGAAGCATATCCACTGCCCAAAACCTTTGCTGCTAGGAGACTGGTGTAGTAGTCGGTGAAAGCTGCGATTATGACTCCGACGATTCGGGGAGCTAGAACCTGCGGAATCATCAGTAGTCTGACGGACTGAGCCATAGTGATGGAACGCACTATCATGGGGTCGGAAGCGAGACCTAGGACTTGTAGGAGCTTGTAGACCAGCGCAAACAGTCCCGGCCATATCCATCCACGCAGTCGTCCTCCTACTACTACTCGTGTCCACCAGGTGTCCGGAACCCCAGCTGGAACTGGGAGGTCCCTCCATTCCCAAGTCAGGTAACCGTGATTAAAAACCAAGGCGAATGCGGGTTCAAAGGCCTGATAGAACTCATCAGGCTGAAAGAAGGTGTGCGGAAGTGCTAGACTTAGCCCTCGAAATGCCAGAGCCACAAGGAGAGCTCGCGGGACATTTGGCGGTGCCATGTCGTTGAGAGACAGAGGGCTCGGTTCAGATGTATGGTTGTGTGGACAACGTCAAGAGGTGTGATGTCACCTAACAGACATTCCTGATCGACGCGGACAAAACAACATTACGTAAAGGGGTCACCTTCTCTGCACTTGTCGCGTCGCATGTTCAATCCCGTGCTTCACCACTTCACCATAACTTGAAGAATATCATCCCTTATTGGAACCGTACCGCAAGCTGGGGCCGTTGCAGCGGCATTGCTCATCATGCAGGACGAACGAATGGCATTGATAAGTCCCCGGACGGCCTCCTCCTCACTCGATACGCAGACGGTAGGACCGCAACAGCTAAAGCATCACCACACCGGAGGTGCGTTGATTTGCTGTGACAGGGCTAGTTGTTCACCATCGTGAGGACACTGAATGAGGACTCCTCTATGTGGTCCATCATCGTTCCCATTGTGCACTCACCACTCCAACAACATTAGACCTGCGCGAGTTCATTTATCTCCCTACTGACAGGGGCGGTGTGGGTTTATGCCCTTGCCCGGTACTTGAAGACGACCAGCTCCAACAACCGGACGCTGCTAGCTATATGGGCAAGCCAATAATAAGCAACATCTGGGGTGACTACGATCTGCAACAGCAAGGGCCACTGTCATTGGAGAACTTAGAGCTGTTGTCCTATGCCCAGTTGCCGATGAATCCCATCCATTGGCCCAAGCTCGCTGAACGTTATGGTCATCTTGGAGTTGTTGGGCGGCTTTTGTCACCTGGGCAAGTGTACGTTTATGCACTGGACAAAGGGGATGGTTGTGCAGTGAGCTCAGTGTAAGCTCAAGAAACCAACACTTACTGCTACAAGCAATCCCATCTTGGTCGTAATCGACAGGTACAGTGCATCTAGTGAGAGGTGGGTTTGCACGTTCGCTGCAGCTCATCCTCTTCCTGCAAACACAAGATGGGCATGCGTAAATGCTAACATTACAGCGACTACCTCATTATGTCCGCTGATATCGTCCTGTCTCCCGTCTCCTTTACATCTCTTGTTCACATATATCGAGTCTCATCTCTCTTTCCGACGTCGCGCTCCATTGGAAGGCCGTAAGTGAGTCGGACGACAACCATTCATTCTCAACCCCGAAGCAATCTCCAGCACCCATAGTCAGTATTCACATCGCCGAGCTCCTACAATGCCAGCAGATTACCAACCAACGTCCCTGGGCTCCAGCTCCTTTGATTCTCTCTACCCATCCCGTTGTTGGCTCTTCATCCTCGCCCCAACCACTCCCGCCCGGACATAAACCAGACCCTTCTCTAGTCGCAGCTTTGAGAGACTTTGGCCCTGCCGCTCTCACCGACCAGAGGCAGGTCTGCACCTGCCGGGGACGCAGCAGTACACTGTCTCCCACTCTCCATCGCGGCCTCTCCTGTTGGCGCTCGCTGGCCCTCATCGGTCCCATTCAATGCCTCGCGTGAGCCTGATGCTCATCAGTCCGATTGCGGGGTCGGGATGCCTCCCTTCCCTTGCACTCACGCTCGTTCACGGACACCGAATAACCTCTCTAGGACCGCCCACACAATACGACCATCCTGGCTGGCGGAGCTTAGGACGACGTCCACCTTCTTCATGTTCGCTTTCCGCCGACTCGTTCTCATGCTGCTCTAGCTCGTTGATCTACCGCTTCCTCCGAGCTGTATCGCGGGATTATGGGACCTCAAGGAGGGAGGGTCGGCCGAAGAATGGGCTTTCTTCCTCACTGCAACAGCAGCCAGATTACTAGTCTCCGCATATCATGTCCACACTCCTGCTGGGGGAAGGGCCAGTCGGATACGCTGCTGATCATCCACATCTGCCACTCAAGAATCATCAGCCTAAGAGCTGGTAAGATCTCATCGACACCGCGCACCATCATCAGCTCCACCACCCTTTGACCAGGCGCACAGTGGATGCTTAAGCTGTTCGAGTCAGCATCTAAACCCTCCTCTCCCCAAACCCTGTATGGATCATTACAGATATCCTTCTCACCGATATAGATACGTACAGCACCCCGGCCACCTCTAAGTCAATGGTGGCCATGCGTGCTTATAACTTTACCTCTGAGCCATCTAAGTGAACACCCAGTTCTCTTTTACCTGACTGGGCCGCCGCACACCGGATGTGAACGGTTTCTGGCTATAGGAACGTCACTATGCGCCTCACGCCCTGCTATTATGCCTTCCCTTCCTACCTTTGTTGGAAGTAATGAGGTGTGAGCCATACAGAAAACAGTTCTAACAAGGATGTGACTAGAAGAGCGATGGAGGAAAGTGCTACGTCATTCCTATAAGACCCGGACAAGCGGCCCAGGTTTTACGACGGTGGGATGTTCTTCCGACACTCCCACTTGTTGCAGTGACTTTGTATTTTTGGGAGCAGGTCATTGTTGCTGATACAACTTCCTAAACAGGTGCGTGTGAGTAAAGCTGAGTGGACATGGTGAACTCGAATTAGGGCTATTTTGGTGTAGACATGGATACGATGGAAATTGTGCTATGTGTCGATGTGCGTTGTCCTCGACTGTTAAAAAGACTGTTTGCTGGCTAGGACAATCTGTGTTGAGACTATGCGATGAGAGTCAGGTCGGAATAGACGCTCTATTGCCTCTATAACACTTGGAACTCTTCCCGGTGCCCTAATGCCGTAATAACACTTTTCACCTCGTCCTAACTAGTCACATAGCTGTAGAACAACTTTCTGCATCGCTCTCCTCGCATAGTTTTAACAAGTAATGCAGAAAGTCGTTCCACAAGTAGTGTGGCAAGTTACGATCAGTGAGGAGTACTGTTACTACATTGCTAAGGCACCGAGGCGTTGTTATGACGGCGCTGAAGACGCTCATTGACCATCTGATTGCCCAACAGTTTAACTGGGGCATGTAATGCAGTCATCGGCCCAATCGGTATGCAAAGTGAGCTGCGGAAAGTGCTGTTGAACTCGATTGTGCGGCCGCCGACGTTGGGAGCGCCCTTGAGCTAACGAAATAGGGGCTTAGACGGGATTAGTGATTCCAGTTGTCAATCAACGAAGCTACAGAGGGTCATGGCCTGCATGGGCGATGTCTGTGGTGAAATCATTGCAGGGTTGAGAAGGCAACTGCTGCCACGCTCGAAATGGTAGATGTTTTGAAGTTTACGAACTAGTCAGTCGGTGTTGAGGCCTTTTAAGATTTGTGGAATCAGCGCAGCAAATGGATGCAACTTGTATGTGTTGTTCGCCGCTAATGGGCCTATTGTGCCACTCCACCTCCGGTCTGTTGAGTGCAAGGATGCAGTTTGAACTTCTAATGCTCGAAGATTCCCATTGAGCGTTGAACAGTTATTGAAAGGGTCTTAGGGCAGTTCTTGAGCTGAAGGCAATGAGCATGTCGTCCACATGCATGGGAATGATGTCGTTAGCAGCTGTAGAGCACATGTAGAAGCAGGGAGTGCCCTCCCCTCGCTTGCGAAGCCATGTTTAGGACGAAAGTATCGTTCACGAGCCAAAGTGCATCCTCTTGTTATACAGGGGGGAGCTAGCTTCCTAGTTAAGAAGTACACTGATACATCAATTATACCCGATACTGTTGAAACTATGCGATGAGAGCAATAAAGGACGCTCTACGATGGAGACAACTATCTAAGAGAGATAGGCCGATATGGGCAAGAGAGTGGCGTTGCTGCAGTATTTTACGGTGCTAGGAGTGTCTTCAGGCCGGGGGGCCACTATTCTGACATATGCGCAATCTGTTAAAAATACGCTATGACAGGGATGCAGAAGTGGTTCTACAACTAGGTGACTAGCTAAGAGCGCTGACAAGTCTTGTTACGTTATCTAAGGCGCTGAGAGCAACAACAACAACAACAACAACAACAACAACAACAACAACAACAACTACAACAACAACAATGTCAACGGCTACAATTGAGCCTATCGACACCTCCGACTGCTTTACCGCTTCTACTGCTGTCTTCAATGCTTCAGCTGCTCAACGGACATTTCTGGTCGATTCAGGCGCCGATAACAACATGGTCAACGACTTGAGTCTCCTATCCAGCCACAGCAACAATAACAGCGTTCAAATTACATTTGGAAACGGCTCTACTCTCAACAGTACCATTTCTGGCACCCTGAAACTTGGTCCAGCGGTCTTTCAACACGTTCTCTATCAACACGTTCTCTATGTTCCTGGCCTGAAGCGCAACCTTCTATCGGTCTCCAAGAGCCCTGGCAAGTGGGGGTTCAACAACGACACCTCTGTGTTCCGCAACAATAACAACAACAACAACAACAGTATCATTTTAACCCCCTATAACAACAACGGCCTCTTTGTTATTGTTCCGCCTGGTTCTACCGCTCAACTGCGTCATCTACACTAGCACCGCTCTTATTGAGGACCGACTTCGCCACTGGCACCTCAACTGGGCCATCTCAACTTTGCCTCTGTTATAGAGCTCTGCAAGCGCGGCAAGTTCACGATAACGTCATTTTCAACATCAAGAGCGTCCCCGCTGGCCTACAGTGTAAGTACTGCGTCCTCGGCAAGGGTAGACGTCTCCCTTCTCCTCCAAACGACATTAGGGCTGTCAAACCGCTACAGCGAATCCATATCGACATCGGGGGCCGTCGCCAGTCCCCTCGCTTCAAGGCAACCGCTATTTCTTGACCAACTACGACAATGCAACGTGCAAAGTTCTTACGCGTTTTCAAGAACAAATCGGACGCTTTTCACACTTTCAAGGCCACGGTGCCCTCTCAGAACGCCAGCTCAGTACCAAAGATGGGGGAATTTACCTCCATCAATTCGTCCAGTATCTCAAGAATAACGGCATTATACACATCGGTCCCCCAGGGGCCCATCAACAGAACAGCCGGTGGAACGGGTCCATTTAACAATCCTCAATGGCGTTAGGCCGTTTTTAGTTCAAACTGGCCTTCCTCTCACTCTCTGGGACGAGACAGCCAGCCACATCGTATTCTTGCGCAATTTCTCACCTTCTGGGTCGCACAAAGCCATCCGAACGACTCTGGGGTGACAAATTGTCTCTAGACTCGCTATCCTTTTGGGACCATCATTTACTATCGGGAATATCGTCCTGGCCGTCCTGGACACTCCAGCTTCTTCCACGCTACAAGAAGGTGTATTTGTCGGTTACCACCAAAACAGCACTGCTACAATCAGGGTTTACAACACTTCAGCAAAAGTGTTATTCAACTCGCTATTTCTCGGTGGAACAACACCGATCGGCCCAACGGTGTTATGTCAGAGCCAGGGCGATGCGGCCATTGTTGTGCAACAAACAGAACCCCAATTGGACAACATGCCAGCAAGTTATCTTGTTTGAAATTTATACAACAACAACAAGTCACAAACAGCCCGTTTGACAACTTCGCACACAACAATCTACAACACCTGGCGAACCTTTTGCACCAAGTTTCGACGCTCTACGACCATTTTCTGATAACAATTTTGTTATTCAAAATAACACTTGGGACAACAACAACACCGATAATAACACTATCCTGGACTTCGGCCACCGCCTCAACCCAAATACAACGCCTGGACCGTCATCCCTCGTTCTCAAGCTCCCAAACACGTTCTATCGACCAAATGGGTCTTCACACGCAAGCTTAATGGCACTACCGGCCTCCCTGACAAGTTCAAGGCCAGATGGGTCGCTACAGGCTTTCAACAAGTTGCTGGACTCGATTACATTGAGCTTTTCGCCTCAGTGGCCCACAAGGACTCCCTCAGAGTGTTCCTCGCCATTGTCAACACTCTCAACCTCGAATGTGACCAGGTAGACATGAAAGCAGCTTTCCTGAATGGTGAACTTGAAGAGGACATCTACCTGGAGGCCCCAGAGGGCAGCAACATCGACAATCGCCATGTCCTGCGTCTCACCAAGTCTCTATACGGTCTCAAGCCAGCGCCTCGCTGTTTTAACCGCAAAATCGACTCCTGGCTGCGCAAACAACACTTCCAGTCCACACATGGCGATCCCTGCCTTTATGTCCGGTCCACAGACTCCTACACCATCATTTCAATGCATGTGAACGACCAGCTCATCGCCTGCAGCTCCAGAACCACTCTTAACGCGTTCAAACAACAACTGACCGCTCAATTTGAGTGCTCTGACGGTGGTTGGTTTCAACACACAGCGCAATCGGCAGGCTAGGCAACCTTTTATCGGCCAACAACACTCTATATTACAACGCTACTGGCCAATTTCAACGTGATCGACTGCAATCCAGTTGCCACACGGCTTCCACAGGGCTTCGAGGGCCTCAAAGCGACCGATGAAGAGTTCAACACTGCTCAGCACCTCCAATTCCCAAAATTATCTGACTCTCTTCTTTATCTCCCAACAATTTCGCGTCCAGACATCGCCCATGCAGCCAGCACGCTCTGCCGCTTTATCAGCAAGTGGAATACCACCCATTTCAATGCTGCCAAACACCGACTTCGCTATCTCAAGGGCACTATCAACTTCGGTCTCAAATCCGAGTTCAACAACACTTCTACTGCTCAAAATAACGCTTCTACTGCTCAAAACAACACTTCCACAGCACAGTTCCATGGGTACAGTGACGCAGACTGGGCAGGGGACCGCAACTCGCGTCGCTCTACAACTGGTTACATTTTCAACATTCTAGGCGGCCCTGTCGCTTGGAAATCACGTTTACAACCAACCGTCACTCTCTCAACAACAGAAGCAGAGTATATGGCCACTACAGACGCCACTGCACACGCTCTATGGCTCCAGCAGCTCCTTAACCACCTCAAATTACCTCTATCTCGGCTCAATTTGCAAATCCGACCGGTTACAATCTACAATGACAACAGAGGCGCTATTGCACTATCTGGCAATCCAGTGCAGCACTCTGGGACAAAGCATATCGACACTAAACATCATTTTATCTGCGATCACCGTTGAAACTACACGATGAGAGCGATGCAGAAAGTTGTTCTACAACTAGGTGACTAGTTAAGACGAGATGAAAAGTGTTATTACGGCATTAAGGCACCGGGAAGTGTTATTACGGCGCTGGGACGCTCATTCTGACAATCACACCGAGAAAGGCGTGATCAGAGTCCAACATGTCGCTTCAGCAAACAATTTAGCCGATATTCTCACCCAGTACCTCTCTAGGGACGTCTACCAACAACTAGGACGCCGTCTCAGCGTTTCAGAGTCGCTAGAACGAGTGGGAGTGTCGGAAAAGCGTCCCAACGCCGTTATAACACTTCTAGCACCCGTCATAACACTTCCCGGTGCCTTAACTCGTTCTTAACTCCTCACATACTTGTAGAACGCCTTTCTGCATCGCTCTCATCGTGTAGTTTCAACGGGGACCGCCATTCCGACACTCTATCCATGCCTACCCATAGAGCTTGCTCTCGATGGTACAACCTTACTGAAACGAGTGAAACTTTCAGAATAGCGTCCCAGCCCCTTTACCAACACTTCTGGCACCGTCATAACTCTTCCTGATGCCTTACATAAGGTAACAGATCCTTTCACTGCTACAATGCTCCCAGTGCCTCCAAGCTGCAACATTCTTTCAGGAGAGGAATGGCGGGCGACATCGGTTGTCGTGTCCCGTTTCATCATCGAAGCCTCTGTTGTACAGTAGTTGTTATAATATAGGTCCGTGTGTTGAAACTTCACGATGAGAGCGATGCAGAAAGTGTTCTACAACCTACAAGTCTATGTGACTAGTTAGGACGAGCTGAAAAGTGTTATTACGGCATTAAGGCACCGGGAAGTGTTATGACGGTGCTAGAAGTGTTATAGAGGCGCTAGAGCGTCTATTCCGACACCCTGTCCACATATGGCCCTCTGTCGCAAAGTAGGACAGCTACCAACTCGGTGCGGTCAAGCTGGATCCCCCGAAACCAGGTTGTATGGTTCTCAAAGTCGTCTATAGGAAGATGAAGCATATGCGAGTTCTGGTCTGGTAGGGCCTATCCCACCACCAGTTTCTGTAGTTGGCGAGAGGACATGGGCAATTCTCGGCATGTAGCATCATGGGCGACAAAATATGTGTATGAATGTGTAACACTTCTGCGGGCTTGTAGTAGAGCTCATGACGAAGCGTACTTCGAGCTCCGGTATCCTTTTTTCACGTTTCTGAATCGGAAGCTTATACCATCTGAGAGCCAGGGTTCGGATTGTTCGACCGAGGTACTCACCGGAGTGCGGAGACATCAAGGAGGTCCTGGTACATGAATAACGTTCTATCGTTGTCCCGGAGACAGTAGGCGCCCTTGTGCTATGAATTGACATCCTCAAGATCATAATATGAACAATGGGCTATCTCCTGACAACAGATGGATGGGCATGATGCATCATGGTGACCCAGCGCAAGTTATATATACATACGCCGAAGTTTCGCGTTCATTCCGTTCACTTGGTCCGAGCAATCGATGGCGTTCTCAGTCGTCGCTCTTACATCTAACAAGACTGCATATGCTTGTCACACTAGGACGTAATGCTACTAGGAACGAGCAGTCAGTGAGCAGGGTACGTTTTCGTGGAAACAATGTCATCTGAGAGAGGTCAACCATGCATCGCAGAAGGCCTTAGGTACCATTCTAAATGCTATCTATATACTGTCTTCATCCTCTCCCAGACAGCGCCTACTAGCTTGTCATCCAACTTCAAGCCCATCTCCGTACAAAGCCAATGCCTCACATCCTCGCTGCTGCCAACATCGGCTTCAACTGTCCCCTCCTCGCCGACCTTCTTGAAGTGCTTTCCAAAGCAGGTAACGCGAGAATCGCCATTCCATGTAGCGCACATTAAGTTCGAGACGAAGAGCCCGTCGGGGTACGTGGAAATGAACCAGTTGAACGCAACGATGTCGGCTGGTACAACTGGTCGCCGCGTGAAACCATAGAGGGGAGACCAATCGTCCCCGAGGCGTGACTCGAGGACCAGTACGACATCTTCGCCGACCTGGGCATCCCCCTTGGTTGCACGGAGTTCGGCGGCAGGCCGAACACGGTAGGTGCCATACTGGCCCATTTGAGCGTCTGGCCCCCCTGTCAAGCACAGCGGGATTGTCGGTGTGAAGCGTCCGAAGCCAGCGTCGAAGAGGTATTCGCCATTGTCGAGATGAACAACTGTGGCGCCATGCGTCTGAGGAAGTGCTGGCTCGTTGTCTCGTCCGAAGTAGACGCGAGCGAGAATGGGTTCCACCTTGAAACCCAGAGCCGTGAGGGCGGACCGCGATAGAAGAGCATGCTCCATGCAGTACCCGCCACGGTGACCCTCCAGGAGCTTCGAAAAGACGTCCTCTGGATCCAGGCTCACCGGAGTGCCTGTGAAGCTTGTGACATTCTCGAAGGGGATAGTGCGAAGATGGGCTTCGAGGATGCTTGAAAGCGCTGCCAGATCCAGGCGGTCAGGTTTGGTGAGGCCGATGCGGTGCAAGTAACGCTCTGCAAGAGAAGCCATTGCCAGCTTGGTATGATTGGGCGATAGTGGACTTGCGAACAAATGGTACAGTAGTTGTAAGAAGGAAGCTAAGGAGGACGAGTTGTTTGTGTACTAACCTCGATCGACCCAGGAAGGTGCAGCTGACGTAAGTGAGGAGTTTGGTTCCGCCCATCGGTCACCTCAAAAGCGCCTCCTCGATGCTTATCTTATCTCGTTTCGTTCAACTCCTGTCTCCTCTTCCCTAGTCTGATAATGTGGACTCTTCATCGCCTGTCAGAGCGCAGACGATCCCAGTTGCAGAACCCGGCATTCCAAAACCGTAACGCCCACAGTGGTGGAGGCGATCTCAATGCCGCCGGCGGCCAAAGTCCGACTTTCGGGGCACATGAGGTGGCGTCGTTCCCCGTCCTTCGACAACAAAACCTATGGTGCATCCAGCGTCATCAAGCGACAGCTCATCATTATGACCTCCGATTACGGATCAATGATGGCCTTTTCAGTTGGGCTATTCCGAAGGGGCTAATGGGTGAGAGAGTCCTTTGAAATGTCACTCATCTGCAAGACCTTGCTGCTGGAGAAGCCCGGCAGGCCATAGAAACGACGGTGCATCCCTTGAGCTACGCAACGTTTGAAGGGAAAGCATCGGGCATCGAACCCCGCGGCACACGTAGGTGTGAATATCTCGGCCTACGTTGATACCCAGTCCTGTGGGACATCGGCTTCTACACAATTGGAGACCAGTACGAAGATTCAGACAGTCAAGCAAGTTCTCCAGAAGAGTAAGGTGAGGAAGAGCGCTCATACTGACAGGACCAGTGACGGATTGTTTGAGAAAGAGAAGCTCAACCTGGTGTTGGGCCAGATTACCGCAGGAAGGAAAAGGACTCTCGCTCTGACTTTGCGGGGCGGTCAGAAGGTACAGTAATCCTATATCTCATACTTTCCGATGCTGATACACAGTTGACTAACTCTTGTGAGACCTTTCATGATGACGAGGGAGCTAACGCAGCCTTCATTCTTTTATATCAACGAGGCCATGATCGATACAAGGCCGATGGAGGTGTTCAGAAGCAGTGGCTCCTGCGGGTTGCGGGTAACGTCGCCGGCCCCGCCTGGGACTCCGACGGTGAAGACGGGGTTGCACTTGGGAGGAGTATCAAGAGTGCGCCCGAAGTGTGTATAACTCCTGATCGCACAGGTGGCCGCACCATGGCGGAAGTCTGTCAAGGTTAAGATAATCGTCCTCACATACGCGTTTACCGTCAAATCATGGTGCATGGAGAAGAATGTTTGTGCAGATACTATGTAGTAGAATGGGCGCTGAAGGTGCTCGAGGCCCAGTATTACTACTTTTTGTGGGCTACACCTCGCAGACGCACATACATAATCTCCCAACCGCTCTTGTATCCTTCACCGCCAAGTTGACCAGAGAGAACTGCCGACCCAGGAGCAGCATCACTCCAGAATGAGTCAGGATGAGTCATTTCGCTGACTTCCCCCATCATCACATCCGCCTCCTGTTGACTGTAGGAGGCCATGAACGTGTTGCGTGCAAATGTTTTCAGCCATCCTACCATATCTGTAGACAGGGCGGTAGGTCGAGGGAATAAAGCAACATGGGCGGGTTCCAGGCCGTGATCGGTAAGGAGCTATACGTTAACAACTGTGACTGCGGCTTGATCCACCTTTGAATATTGCTCAGCAGTTGGGAAATACCATGGATCCACGTCCAAGGGGTTTCCCCCATGCCGGCGGACCACCTCATGAAGAGCGCCGCGGACACCAACTCTGCTTTGTAAGGACATTACCAAGAGCTTTCCTCACGTGTTTCCGAAGCCACCAAACTCAAACACCGCTCGACCACCCGGCTTAAGCAGCCATTTCATCGTTTCAACGACACCACCTGGATTGCGCTTGCACCAATGGAAAGTGGCAGACGAGAAGACCACATCAAACATGCCCTCGAGAGATGGGTCAAGGGTTTGGAAGTCTTGGATGTCCGCCAGAATGTATCGGATATCGAACTTCGCTGCATTGATATTGGCGTGATTGAGCTACTGTCAGAGAGGACAGCCCATACGTTCGCCGAAAGCTCTATGGCCTCACCATATCCTTACTGGAATCAACGCCCACAACTGTTCCAGTTTCCCCGACAGCGAGCTTGATCTTTTCGGTAAGTTGTCCGGTGCCAGCTCCCAGGTCAATAATGGCTTGCCCCGGCTGCGGGTTCAGGATACTCAAGATGGGAGAGCTATTCTTGTCCGAGAAGACGAAGTCGGCGTGCTTGAGATAGTTCTCAGACGTGTGGTTGACGAGAGCATTGCTGTAGGCTGCCATTGTTTGCGTGTGCCGTGGGTGAAGTGCTGCCCTCTCTTTAGGCGAAGTTGCTCTGTTCTTGTATGATGTTCATTCTGCCTTTTATCGTGACTCGCATCGGTATCTTGATCGAGACGAGATGGGCGACTGTCGGGTCATCGGGTCCGGCGCAGTGCCCATCGGGTGGTCGGACCCGAAAGATGGGTCAGTCTCCCACGGTACGATATGCGCGGGGAGCGCGTCGCATCTAACCGGGGGCGCCGTTGCGTCATGGATGCACAAACACTCTCCTATCCTCGTACAAGGTCGTCAAGATGGCTTCTGTAGCGTCGTGAGCATCCTAAAGTGTGGTTAAGTCTGACTCAGGTAGATGCATCTTCTGCAAAATTGTGAAGGGTAAGTACGAGAGGCAGGTGGCACCTGTGTAGGACTTATACAATAATGCTCATTATCGCAGGTGAGATCCCATGGTAGGTGCGTGCCGACTATTATGCTTGACGTCGTGTAGTTTCAAGCTGCTCGAGACCGAGACTATGCTTGCATTCATGGACATCGGGCCCATCGCCAAAGGTCACTGCCTTGTGATCCCAAAGTGTGAGTGTGACTAAGTTAGTTGGCCAGCGTTCCACATCTCGACAGTGGGCGCCTTACTAGCACTGTCGAATACTCACCTGATGCGCAATACTTGCTGTTCGTCTGCTGACTCTCAGTCCACGCTGCCAAGCTGGCCGACCTTCCAGACAATCAAATGGGTGATATCCTCCCTGCCCTCACCAAGATCGCGAAGGCAGCCGTACGGAGTGTCAACTGGCGTGAGCTAATGAACAGGGGAACGACAACTACAATATCCTTCAGGTAAATGCTTGAAATACCATATGTCTACTGACGCAGTCAGAACAATGGCCGCCCCGCTCACCAGGTTTGTCGCTTGCATCCCCACCGTTGAGGTATGGCTGATGCGCGTTAATAGGAGGTCGACCACATTCATTTCCACTACATCCCAAAGCCTGCAACAGCGGGCGACAAAGAGGGTCTTGTTGTTGGATGGCCAGGTATGCTATCAGACGTAACAGCAGTGCCAGTGCTAATGTCATACAGTGCAGGGGGTATGGTCCCATCTTGCGCATCGAATGGTGCTGACAATAAAGCTCTCCAAGGAGGAAATCCTGAAGTCATACGAAGCACTGAAAGGCAAGCTTTGAGGGTGGTAAGCAGTAAGGTTACACACTGTGCCGTGTGGGGCTGCAGACTAAGCGCGCCAAGCGAATGCATGCATCTGCAGTTGGATACGGCTGGTCGAACAGATAACGATCTGCGGCTTGTCTCCATGCCTATTGGCGCGCTCCTCTCTTGATCGTTCAACCGAGGTGAAGCGTGAAGCGAATTGACATGAACGCGCGCGTAGGGCGACGATGCTTGGTCCGCTCCCCCATCTCTAGCAACCATTCCTTCTGCTTCCTATTCGTCCGCAAAGCAATTGCAAGAATGTAGGGGAACAAGGGTGATGCTTGTACCGTGATCTAATTACGCCCGGCCCACGAAAGTAGAGCAAGGCGTACTCAAGACCCGGAACCGAAGGTTCACTCGTCGCACCGTTTCCCCAACATGCCATGAAGGCATATTAGGGGGAGAGACAGCCAAGGTGATAGGAAACACTTAGGCGTCGTCGTCTGATGCATGGTAGAACCTCACATGCGGCGATGCATCGCAAAGTTAAATGGACGTAGGGCGCGCGTGATGGGAAAACGGCATTACAAGCATGTGGCACATGCGTCAGCATTGGCCCTCCACCGTGGCCTGGTGGAGGTCGATCAGTTGTTTCCCTCCTTGCAAGCATTGTTCTCTTAATAATACATCCCTTTCAGCGACATGCGGCTCACTATCATCGCCCCAGAAAGCGTATACGAACATGAAGTCGATCCATCGATGGAAGTCCGTGATGTGAAAGCTCTCATTGAAGCTGAGGTCAGTCATAGACCGTGCCAGCCAACGTGAGCTGACTGGGGAAGACAGGCGCTCCGGCCAGTACTCAAACACTGTCTACCGACTCTGGCGTTGCTCTCACTTCTCCCGAGAAAACACTGGATAGCTACGGCCTCAAAGGTGATAGCTCTACGCTCTTTCTCACGTTCAGGTAAACCTCCAGGCGGAACTATGCTCACCGAGCCAGCGACCACCGTCCATTCCCATCTGGCTCTTCGGGTGCGGCAGGCTCAGCGACAGATGCGGATTATGAGAGGATGCGACTGCAGGCACTTGGCGATCCAAGACTCATGAACCAACTACGCCAGGTATGCCTAAACAACATGGTGAAGCTTACAGACAAGGCGAACCCGGAGTTTGCGGCGGCGATCCAAGCTGGCGGCGCAAGGTTCCGCGATATGGTGCGCATGCAAGAGCAAAACATGAGGGCTGCGACGGAGGAGAAACAAAGGCAAACGGAGGTATGTGTCATCACTTAGCCAAGTCACTGCTGACCTCAGTTGCTCAACGCAGACCCTTATGACATCGAAGTAAGAACAGGAACAGCGATATCGGTTCCTCGAAACTGACCGATAAGGCTCAGAAGAAGATTGAGGAGGCTATCCGCATGGAGGCGGTGCTGGAGAACATGCAACATGCCATGGAGTATTCGGTGAGCCCCAGCCTCGTGTCAGGATGCTCATTCAACAGCCTGAATCATTTGGTCACGTTACAATGCTGTACATCAACGTCGAAGTCAATGGTCATCCTGTTAAGGCCTTTGTGGATTCTGGGGCTCAGACGACGATCAGTAAGTCCCTCTAGTGCTCTGTTGCTGAACTTGCAGTTTCCCCGGAATGCGCAGAAGCGTGTGGCATCATGCGTCTCATCGACAAACGATTTGCTGGAGTCGCCCAAGGCGTCGGAACCGCGAAGATCCTTGGACGCGTTCACTCTGCACAGATGAAGCTGGGCAACTTGTTCCTTCCCGTCGCGTTTTCAGTGCTTGAGGGGCAGTCAGTTGATCTCCTTTTCGGTCTCGACATGCTCAAGCGTCATCAGGCTTGCATCGATCTCTCTACCAACAGCCTCCGAATTGGTGAGAGTGATATTCCTTTCCTATCCGAGCACGAACTTCCTGAGAAGGCTCGACTTCGCCCAGCTCAGGATCTCGAAGTCATTTCGCCTCCACCTCCACAGTCGCTGTCTCAGGTGCCAAACCCTTCAATGGGGGCTTCGTCGGTTGCTGGCTCATCTCGCGCACCAGGAACAACACAATCGTCTGAAGATATCCAGACTGTGAGTACATCATTCACTCCAACGCAGGTCTGACACCCAGCTTATCAGCTTCGGAGCCTCGCCAGATCAGGCCGCTCAACTTCTAGAGGCGGCTGGAGGTGACGTTGATGTGGCCGCCTCAATGCTCTTTGGGTAATTGCACTGTGTGGCGTGGGAGTGGAACTCTGCTGTGGTACCGCCGGTCAGAGTATGTAGATTCGCATTACACGTTCGTGGGCCGGTATCTTCAGAGTAACCCCGTGGCTCTGCGATGACGATGACGATGACGATGCATATGAGTTATCGCTGTGCTCAACCTTAGTGAGAAGAGAACATACAGGCGAACGAGTACTGATGCTACTGATATGTATAGTGAGTGACCTCTTTAAATTACAGAATGCTTAACGCAGTACAGTACGGAGTCACATCTCGTCCACCTCGTCCCATTTATCATCTTCGCCCATTGCTGCGGGGCCGTCATACACGAGACAGAATGATGAATTATCGCAAAGAGCAGCGGACGCCCCGTCTGGCGCCCACTGCACAGTCGCATGCCCCATTGTCCGCGCTGTCTGCTTTAGCATCTGTCCCGAGTGTCGAGCATGACGTACCTTCTGGGGGCTCAACTCCCTCCACTCCCAGGCCATCATAAATGTATAGGAACTTGCTGCGAGTCACAATGGCCACACGATTTGACGTTGGGCAGCATTGTACATGCTTGACCGGGTCATTGAACGAGATGGTGACAGTTGGCTCGATGTCTGGACTCGATGACCCGGAACCGAGAAGAAACGCGTAAACGTGTAGAACGGTTTCTTGCCCGAAGACTAAGATGGTCCCATCGGGGCTGAACGCTAGCCAGTTGATAGCCGTGCGAGAGGGAGGGATCGATCCTCGTTCGACTGAGAGTTAGGAAGTGTATGATGACTTCATTCTTACATTGTACGATGCTGGTAGCTCCTGTGTGCCCCCGCGGCGAGGCGGGCTCACAAATCGTGATCGCTTCGTAGCCTCGAAGGCTTGCAATTGGCCTCCAACTCTCGCTCTCCACCACATGAACCAGGCCACCAGAGTCTCCGATCGCGATGTGACGTCCATTTGGTGACCACGCCGTATACCGGATTGACTGGGCTAGGTCATAAGCTGGTGTGGAGGATGAATCTGGAGCAAATGTCCCCAGGTGTGCTCCAACTGGAGAAAAGAAGTGAACTGTGTACTCAGAGTTAATAGTCTGAAGGGCGCGCGTGTATCGGCTTACCGAGAGGTTCCAGTCCCAAAGCGCCAGCCACTTTCCACACGGACTCCAGCTTATACTTGTTGTGTCCGCTATAGAGACTTCGAAGTGCTGTACTCAGCGAAGGCTCTCGCACTCCACGGTCACGTACTCGAATGATGCTCTCTGCGTCATACACACCCACATACTGCTTGCCGTGGTGCCTCTCAGAGACAGCCAAATAGCGACGATCTGGAGACCACGCGTATCCTGCTGTCAGCATATTGTAATGCTCACGAGAGCTCTTGCGAGCTTACCGCCGTGGACATTCTGGATGAAGCGATTCCGCACCGATGAGATGCTGTACAGTGCGATACCCTTGTATTTAGCATGTGCCTTATCTAAAGAGCACTCACTCTCTCAGATTGAGTCAACACGTCTTCTTCGCCCCATTCCGCTTTCACGATGTCACCACCTATTTTGGCCACGACTCCATCTTGGGCGAGATCGAACATCCACACTACACCCGTTGCAGATGACAAAGCTAGAATCTGAGCACCACCTGGTGACCATTCCACATGATCAATTGAAGGGACATCCGGCGTGTGGCCTTCCGTGTCGTCTCTCAACGTACAGGTCCAAGTTCGGACGCACTCGAGGGTGGAAGTGGTTCGCACAACAATCTTGTCAAAGAGGGCAGTGGCAATGAACGTTGAGCCCGGGGAGTACGCAATGCAGGTCGCCGGATATATCTTGGAGAACTGGTAGGTATCCATGTTGTCTTCCAGGCGAAGTGGTGTCGGACAAGGAGTATGCAAACGCAAACATCGCACGAGGACGTGCGGACGTGGTCATGCTCGATTGTTGACAAGGAACCCAAGATCAGGCGCGTGCTAGTCTCCCACGGTTGGCCTAGCGAACGCCACATGGATATATCCCCTATTACCGCCGCCTCGCACCTGTACTTCCGTTGCAGTATTCAACGCTTCGTCCTCATCCCTTCCTTTGACACACTACATGCTTTGTCGAGCATAATGGCGGCCAATGTCGCGGGCCATGGCCTGCAACAATCGGGCGCGGCCGGGCAGCTACTAGAACACCAGACTTGGGAGGAGAAGCTGGAGGCCGCGTCCGTTTCCAAGAGGTGAGTTGGCCACTACCTACCCTTTCCCCTTCGCCTTCTCGGATGATACCATATTGCAAGTGGGAATCTCTCCTAATATTTTCTGAGGACAACCCTTTTATATTTGCATCTCTGAACCTCCCCTCTCTCTCACCCTTTCCTTCTAGTGACTGAAAGTGACCTGAGCTAACGCCACAGCGATCTCAATGCACTCATTTTCGACTATCTCGTTGTAGAGGGCTTCTCTGACGCCGCGGTCGAGTTTGCCCGCGAGACTGGCATTTCATCAACAATCGACCAGGACATGATTCAGGAGCGGATGGAGATCCGGCAAGCTGTTGAAGACGGTCGTGTCGAGGAAGCCGTCCGTCGCGTGAACGAGCTTGATCCGGAAGTGAGTCCCTTGCTCTACACGCCACTGTTGTCCCAAGGATATGAACCTTCATGCACCACACTGAGCCGGCTTCGAGCAAGGCCATGTGGAAAAACCCGAACTATCACAGACCTGATATGAGGGGCAACATAATCACCCTACTCTACAAAACTGACCAACTCAGATTCTCGATACCAATCCACCACTTCTCTTCCACCTTTTCCTACTCCGTCTGATCGAGCTCATTCGAGCCGAGCGCGTTGAAGATGCTCTTCAGTTCGCAACATTGGAACTCGCTCCTCGGGGCGCGCAGAACCCCGAGTTCTTAGCAGACCTCGAACGCACTATGGCGCTACTAGCTTTCCCCAACCTCGCCAAGGACGATTCATCGCCTGATCCATCCTTCGCTGCTATTACTGGGCTCATGAAGCGCGACCAGCGAAGCAAGGTTGCGAAGGAACTCAATGCGGCCATTCTCGAAAGTCAAGGGCAAGGGATGGAGACCAAGTTGGCGATGTTGGTTCGTCTGATGACTTGGGGAGAAGAGCGCCTGAATAAGCATGGCGTTGGCGTTAACGACGATCGTGGACGGCAGTGGGCAGACCTTGTATTGAGCGAAGTGTAAATCCGAAGCCGTTTGTATACAGTTTCCAAGTAGTTGTTTATGACAAGCCATGTGCAGTTATGCGTGCAGCTACGCGTGCAGTGGAGACGACTCAGTAGGACAGGTGCGGAGAGGGAAGCACAGCCCGCGACGTAATTGCCCACCTTACATAGCTTACGGCTAAGTAGCTTCCGGATGACGCTGTGCCTCGCACTCTTAACGCATTACAAAGTCACCCTGCTGCAGTCAACGTCAACAACTTGTGCGCTTCTGGTCACGGTCGATCACCCATGTGCATCGTCTTCTACACTCAATCCCAGCCTGGATACAAGCTGTAAGTTATGCGCGTACAACGTCTCTGACTTTGAGTATCCTCGCTGCCAATCGAGACGAATTTCTGGATCGGCCTGCCTCCCAAGCCGGATGGCACAACTTCGATAGTCCACGGCCTGGCCATTGGGTGTTGTGCGGGCGTGATCTCGGCAGTCCAGACAAAGGCACATGGCTGGGCATTACGACTGACTTGAGGATTGGGATATTGTGAGTCCCATGTCTATTGCCTTGCCACTGCTGACATGCAGAACTAACATCCGATATCCTCTACGTGACACTCCGCCAAATGCTCCCTCCCGCGGCCAACTCCTCAAGTCTTTCCTGGCGCCTGCGCCGGACGAGGCGCCGTCTGTGAGCGAGTACTTCTCGACTATCGATCCGTCCAGTTATGTAGGCTTCAATCTCCTTTTGATCAATCTTAAGCGAGCAAATGGTACTTGGCTCGAGCCCGAGACTGGATATCTCAGCAACCGATCGGCTCCGAGCATCCTGCACCCTAACGGCTGTGGATGCCACGGCATGTCCAACGCACCTTGGACAGAACCCTATCCAAAAGTTCTGAGCGGACAAGAACGCATGGCGGCAACCTTGGCCGAGTGGGCTGAGAAGAGCGAGGGTGAAGACGAGCTCGTGGAACGAATGATGCAGCTCCTTTCGTAAGTTCTTCTAGTGGTTGGTATATGCTGACATCCAGCCCTTCCCCGGCCGTCTACAGCGCGCTCGACATGACGTTCGCTACCCAAATCGCCCCTCTGCGCATCGGTGCGGCTGGGATCGACACCAAAGACCAGCAGAAGGATGATACTGCCCGCTGGTATGGTACACGGGTTGCTACAGTCATCCTGGTTAAAGACGACGGTACGATCACGTTCGTGGAGCGCGACCGTTTCAAGCTGGAAAACGGCGAGCCAGTTGCTGGCCATGGTCAGCGCAAGGAGATGTTTAAGGTGTAACCACGGTCATTGGTCGCCACGTTTTGGTCTAGCTGTCATGTAGTAATGCATCCCCCCACTACGACCCGAAGAGGAACTAGATGAGGCCAATCTGCTGTCAATCACTGTCCACATTCTGGAAAGCCTAGGAAAGGGGTTGAAGCGGACTAACCTTGTTGGCGACCTCAAGGGCGTCGTAGTCGGCGGTAAGACGAACGTACGCCTTCTTCTTGCCGTCGGGACTTCCTGTTAGCACAAGTCACAATCGCCAACCCGCATCGACTCACCGGATGAGGGTGTTGATCTTGGCAGCCTCAACGTCGTACAGCTTCTTCACGGCGTCCTTGATGTTGCGCTTGTTGGCACGGAGGTCAACAATGAAGACAAGGGTGTTGTGGTCCTCAATCTTCTTCATGGCCGACTCGGTGGAGAGGGGGTTCTGGATGGTGCGGAACTGGTCCATCCGGGGAAGGTGAGGGATCGACTTGCGAGGGTACTTGGGGGCACGCGCAAGACGAAGGGTGTTGGGGCGGTGGAACGACACCGAGGTGCGAACCTTCTTAGCCGCATGCGACTGAGTGCCCTTGAGGGCGGCCTTCTTAGCGGCCTTGGCCTTGGCCTCCTGGGTAGCTGGAATTGTCAGCGTCGTCCGGATCACGCTAATGGGTGTCGGGCACTGCGCGAGGATCATACCACCGCCTTCCGCCTTCACGTTCGTCGTCACTCGACCGCCGCGCCACCCAACAACCTCGAAATTCTTCTTCGCCCACAGTACACGCCGCTGCTGTGCGCTTCTAGCGGCGCACAACTCCTCCTGGATGCGCGCAGATAGCAAATCCCTTCCCCGTGGGCTGTCACAATCACTGCCGCCGCCACTCCAGGTGCGCACATCCACGCGCACGACTATCCCCTCCCCTCATTCCAGCGACCCGTCCCTTCCCATATTTGGCCGTTGCGCGCGATCTCGATAACCTCTCGTAGGGATGTCTTGGGGTCGCACTCACCCTTGGTAGCGGGGGCCATTTTGATAGTCTGCGTAAGAGTTAGTTGTGGACACAAGCACCTATCGGCCAGCGCACTCACCTGACTTGAGGGTTGAGCGAGATTGGTAGTTCGAGCTCCCAACTTGCTTCAGTGAGACCGCTCGGCGTTATATTCGGCGTTTCGTGTCGAAAATGGATTGATTCCCATATTTTCTTCATTTTGTCCGAGGAAGATGGGGCGTCACGTGACTGCTTCCACCTTACGACAATTGGATGGCAAAGTCATTGCGATCCTACGGAACTAAGTGGGACTGGCACGCTGTGGTACATAACCACTTTATTTTGGGCATTGTGCACCTGGTTATGGTGAGGTAGATGAGTGCATGCATGCAGAATGGAGTTCGTTGCATCCATGGATTTCAGTCTTATCAGTTCCAGTACAGCAGCTCCGCGTGGATGGGGGCACGAATTGAACGTGGGTAACCTTTCGGAGACACAGCTCGGGCAAGAACCATCATTAGAGGACAACTGCCGAAGAGAACATCTAAGCATGACGGGAAAGCACAGGAGTTGAGAGCGGAAGGTTGCGGGCATCTCGAGTGTACAGCTCCCATGTATGGCCGTTGGCCGATGGAGGAGCCATAATATGGGCACCTTTGGCCAGACCGCGGCCCGCGTGCCGGCACCACTCTCCGACTTGTATCAAGACGCCAGACCCTGGCCCCCAACTCCGCACAGAGTGTTTTTACTTCCGTTTCTCTCTCGACAGCGCTCCGCCACCGAGCGGGTTGTCCATCCGAGGCAACGGTCACGACGTTGCATCCTACATCACTATCTCGTTCAAATCATCTTCTCATTCACTTTTGAGCACTTGCTTCAGCACGCGGATACCGTGCGCTTGTACGACACTCCCGCCATTCGGGCTCATTTAATCGCTCGACGCCCCTCAACGCCTTTTCTCGTGCGTTTCCGAACGGTCGTCGTGGACTCCGACCCATCCGTCACATCCCTAGATCGATTAGAGATAATCTGAGCAACAGCTACAAACACAGCAACAATGGTACGTGAATGTCTCTAGGGGCTGGCGTGGCAAGATACGCGCACTTGGGACTGTGTCAGACTACGTTAGATGTACTCATGCTGACGCGTGATCTTGTTGTTTACCATTACAGGGTCAAACTCTTTCTGAGCCAGGTTAGTTGTCTCCACTCCAAGCACTTTACCCCGATGCTGACCACATACCGCTTGGCCCTCGCACGATCAACACTTCATCTTGCTATGCGCTCCACACCCTTGCGATTCTGTGAACAGTTACGGAGAAGCACACTACCGTCGTGTTGCGGGACAAGCAGTTCTGGGTTGGCTTGTCGGACATGCAAGGATGGCGGATAAGTACGTACTCAGCGGAGACGTTGGTCTAACAGACAGGCATGGAGGATTCCCACTCGGTGCACCTCTATCTCCCGCCTGGCGGCTCCAATGCTCCTCCAGCCGAAGACATCGCCCAACAGCCTGTGGGGTCCACAGTTACCAACGACGGACGTGAGGAGAAAGGGCCTGCTCTTTTCGCTGTGTTCGACGGGCACGGAGGCTCCACAGTGGCCAAATTCTCTGGTACCACTTTGCACAGTCGTCTCGCCAACTTGGATTCATACAGTACGTTCTACGCTGGGATTCACGCTGAGCATCTTACAGAGTCGGGCGACTACGAGGCTGCCTTGAAGCAGGTCTTCTTGAAAACAGACGAGGACCTTCGCGCCGACCCAACGTTCTTTAACGACCCTTCCGGTTGCACGGCTGTGGTTGGACTTGTCACACCCGATGGCCGCATCATTGTGGCTAACGCTGGTGACTCCCGCTCCGTTCTGGGGTATAAGGGTGAGGCCAAGGCCATGTCCAACGACCACAAGCCGACCAACAAGGAGGAGACTGCGCGTATCACTGCTGCCGGTGGTTTTGTCGAGTTTGGCCGTGTCAATGGTAGGTTCAAGTACTGGAAGGTGACCTTCCTGACACACAGGCAACCTCGCATTATCCCGGGCCATCGGCGACTTCGAGTTCAAGCAGAACTTCACCTTGCAGCCTGAACAGCAGATTGTTACTGCGGACCCCGAGATTTTGGACCACAAGTTGGATGGCGAGGAAGAGTTCCTTGTGCTCGCCTGCGACGGTAAGTCTTCCATTCCCGAGCATTGGGCGTTCGAAGCAAGCGTGATCTGACACCTACAGGTATCTGGGACTGCCTCTCCTCGCAGCAGGTCATCGACTTCGTTCGCAGGGCAGTTGCAAACGGCGACGAGCTGGGCAAGATCTGTGAGGACTTAATGGTCAAGTGTCTTGCTACGGACTCGGAGACTGGTGGCATCGGCTGTGACAACATGACTGTTGTTGTTGTCGCCTTGCTTGGTGGCCGCACGGTGAACGAATGGCAAGCATGGGTCAAGGAGCGCGTGGACAACAAGATTGGTCGTGATACCCCCGAGTCGATCCCCGACATCTTCGGCCAAGCCCAGCCGTCCGTTGGAGGTATCTCTGGGGGGGGCTTCAGGATCGCTGGTGCTGGAGGTCTCGCCAATATTGCAAGCATCCTGGGCGCTTCCGGTATTACCTTTAGGACAGCCGAGGACAGCGATGAGGAAGACGATGTGCATATCGCCCACAACGAAGAGGATGAGGCGCACATTGCCAACTTCATGTCCAAGTCTGACGTGAGTAAAGCATTCATTTCAACTCTCTTTGGACCCATCTGACCCGCAGCTCATGGTCGTGGACGAGGAGACCGGTGCGAAGATCGAGCTTGTGGACGAGGACGGCGATGCCCGCGTAGAGTCAGAGGAAGACTCGGACGCCACTGCTAACGCCGCCGATGGATCTGCAGCCGCAGCACGCGCAGCGCCAGCTTTCTCCTCTATCGGCTCGCCTACTGTTCCAACGCCAAAGTCACTCCAGGTCGGCGCAGGCGGATCTAGCGAAGACGTAGCTAATGCTTCCAAGTGAGGCAGTTGTCTATAGAACCGGTTCTAGTTTATATCTCAGCTCTCTGTCTCCCGCACGAGTCGAGTAGGTCTCGCGTAGCCTGATACCCAGTTATGATGCAAGCCTTTTGTACGTGCACTGATCCTGTTCTAGGTCGAGCCGAGTACAGTCACTGGAATATAAACTGAGGCAATTTAAGATACCCCTCTGTCCCTTCATTTATCACCCAGGCTAATCAAGATCTTATAATGTATTGTATTTGAGGAGAGTATTGCGAGAGCATGTCATCGGCGCCCGCTGCTGTTCACTTACAACTGCATACCTGGTAAACGGTGACGTCGACCGATCTCCGCTGAAGACCCCAAGGCAGGGGCTTGTCTTCTTTCATACGCGCTATGTGGACGTGGCGTCCAACCACTTACCCGGGGTAGTGAAAGACGATGCAAGGAAGCTGCGCCACTATGCGCAAATGCTCAGGAGCTCTCGATCAGGAAGGAGGCGCGTCGATTTTGAAGCCGTCAGGCAAATCTGTTTGAAAGTTGGTCGGGTATGGGCAATCGTCAGCATAGCCGGTCCGCGGTCAAAGAGGACCGTGGTGCCTTCCTTGGCCACCCACGACCAACCAAGCCACGATGGCCGTGACCCGGTGGCCGGTGATCCACGAGGGCATGTTAGCTTCTGCAAAACGTTGCTACCAACTCTCAACTTGACCTCAACCATTTCCCCTCATCCTTCCTTCTCTTACCCCACTCCCCTTCACTCGTACACCGTCCTTCCTCCTACAACGCAATACAGATATGCCAATCATCCCCTACCCGCCTAACCTCGACATCAAGAAGCAGAGTGTCGTACGTGGTTCGCTCCTCGATCTGCAAGATCGTATGCTTAGATGCTGTCGCTGACGTGGCTAGCCGGTTCCGGGCACTGAGACTTCCAATACGAGTGGTACGTGTTCTGAGCGAGAAGCGGACTAGTTCGGAGCTGACTGTTGTAACAGCTTCTTGGATCAATGGTGCGATGCGCAACATGGGACGCAACACTAATATACAGGCACATGGGACCCTTCAGTTCTGCGCTACGACGAGAATGGTCTTCCTCACCCAGCCACCTTGGCTGAGATCTTCGACCAGTGTATGTTCTCTCCCTTCGAGCCCAGACTCCGCTGACTTTCGTTTCCAGCCGTCGAGCGTCACCCCAACTTGGCCTTGTTTAGGCGCCGGCTTCAGACCCCGGGTACCAAGCCGGGCGAGAAGCCGACTTGGAGCACGAAGACTGTTGACATGAGCTATGCCGAAGTTCAGAGGCGCCGTAACGCCGTCGGTTCTGCCCTTCTTGCTCTTGAGCGTCTTGGTCGTCTTCGTGACCCTAACCTTCCCGCCGATGTTCAGTCCCCTCCCGAGATTGTGGCTCCGTCCCTTCCGTCCTGGGGAAACAAGCTCAAGCACGGTGCCCGCCGTGGTTGGGCCGTTGGTATCTGGAGCCAGAACCGTGAGGAGTGGCAGATTGTCGACTTCGCTTGCCATGCCTATGGCCTAGTCTCGGCTTCGCTCTACGAGACACTTGGCCCTGACACCGCCGAGTACATGTGAGTCTCCCATCCAGAACACAAGCTCACGCGCAGCACCAACCACTGCCCTCTCCCTATCATCTTCTCCTCGTCCCACCATCTCGTCTCTCTCCTTCGCATCGCGCCCCGTTGCCCGTCGCTGCGCGTTATTGTGACCATGGACACTATCGCGCAAGCCGAACGCGACGTCCTCAGCCAGTGGGCCGCTTCCCTCGGCATCCTCCTGCTCGACCAGCTTGAGATGGAGGAGTGGGGTAGCCAGCCCGACAACTTCTGCCCTCCCGGTGTCGCTGCCGATGAGAAGGAGATCGATGCGAACCGCATTGTTACTATTTCGTACACCTCGGGTACCACCGGCAACCCGAAGGGCGTCATTCTCTCTAACTGGAACATGACCTCGGCTGTCATTTCCAACTCCTATGGCGTTGGCGAGTACTTCAACAAGCATGGTTTCAAGTTCTTCTCATACTTGCCGCTCTCGCACGTGTATGAGCGTTTCCTCCAAATCCTTGTTGTCGGCGCCGACGGTACGATCTGTCTCTCCACCGGTGACACCACCAAGCTCCTCGAGGATGCGCAGCTCTTCAAGCCCAACTTCTTCCCCGGTGTTCCCCGCGTCTGGAACCGCGTCTACTCGGCCATCAAGATGCAGATGGACGCTCCTGGCCTTAAGGGCGCCCTGCTTCGCCGGGCCGTTGCTACCAAGCTCGCCAACAGCCGTACCACTGGCACCATCCACCACCGCGTTTACGACGCCCTTGTCTTCCGAAAGCTCCGCGCCCTTGTGGGCGGCGAGGTGGAGTACATGTCTTCAGGTGCCGCTCCTCTCTCCGCTGCAGTCCACGAGTTCCTGCGCATCTGCTTCTGCTGCGACGTCGTCCAAGGTTACGGCCTCACGGAGACTGTCGGCACTACTTCCAAGGGCATTCCTATGGACATGACCCACATCGGTACCAGTGGCCAGATTCAGCCTTGCAATGAGGTCCGCCTCTTTGATGTTGCCGAGATGGGGTACACCCACCAGGACAAGCCTAACCCTCGCGGCGAGGTTTGCATTCGTGGCACCAACGTGTTTACTGGTTACCTGCACGACCCCGAGAACACTGCCAAGGCTCTGAAGGATGGCTGGTTCCACACTGGTGACATTGGCGAGATCGACTCGTATGGCCGTCTCAAGATTGTGGACCGCGTGAAGAACGTTGTGAAGCTTAGCCAGGGGTGAGTAGCTAGGATTTTCTTCTCCGGTTGCTAACTCTCAGCGAGTACGTCGCGCTCGAGAAGGTCGAGGGTGTCTACGCCCTCAACCCTCTTTACGTCACCCTTCTTGTCCACGCCGACTCGCTCCGTTCGAGCCTCGTCGCTGTCGGTGTCCTTGAGCCTACGTTGGCTTCGGCCCTCGTTGCTGATGTCCTCGGCAAGAAGATTGGCCCCACCGACGAGGCTGCGCTTGAGGAGGCTATCAAGGACCCCAAGGTTCGCGCACACCTTGTGGCTCAGTTCGCCCAGGTTGCGAAGAAGAACAAGCTCAATGGCTTCGAGATGATTCGCGGCGTCTACCCCACTCTCAAGCCCTTCCCCGACGACCTTATGACCCCGACTCAGAAGGTCAAGCGCAACGTCGCCGCCAAGTACTTCGGCGACGCCATCGACTCTCTCTACAATGAGATTGAGGGAGCCATGCACAAGCTGTAGAGGAGGACGAGTCTGTATAACCGGAAATGAGAATCGTTGTGGCAATTATTTCAGAGCAAAGATCTCTACTTCAGTAGTATACGGGAGTTGGTCCTTGGCGTTCATGTCGGCGAGTTAGGCTTCATATTATTGCATGCAATTAACGCTGCGTACAGCCCCTGCGGGCGCGGACTTCTACTCCAGAGGACGCTTCTCCTCAGACGGCGGCAATTGCTCAACTGATTTTGGGCTTGCCATGATCGGCGCTTGGTGTGGTGGCTGTACCCCTCTGGGCACGTATTGCTGCTGTTGCAGGGGTGGAGGACGCGAATACGGTGCGGAGGGGTGGTACGAGTGCGATTGCAACTGGCCCGGATGTTGACCGTTGGCGAACTGCGTCTCCCGCACGTATGGGTACGCGTTAGGAGAAACGGCATACTCTCGTGGAGGGGAATACGCCGGTGCGCCGTACTCGGGACGGTGGTACTCCGTCCGCGCATATGCTTCGTGACGGTGAGGGTCGCCGTTGTGGGCCTGGGGATAGTCTGGACGGCGGTGTTCTATCGGCGGAGAGTAGTGACCCTGATGCACATGCGGCTCGCGGGGGATGTGGTCCGGCGCCCGGTGGTAAGCTTGTTGAGGATGGGCGTGCGCATGCAGTTGCTGTCCGAGGTGAGCTTGCGGGATTGCGTGATACGCTGGCTGAGGCAATGGTTGGTTGGACATCTGGGGATGTGGGACATGACCGTTTAGAGCCTGGGGAGAGGAACGTTGGGGAAGATGCGGAGCCACAGTTGGTGCGGGAGGACGGTAGCCGTGGGGCATTGGGGGAGCATGGTGATGCTGAGTGGGCTGCGGCGCAGGGTAGTGTGGCCCACTGACTCGTCGCTCGATTCCAGGTTGCGTAGGGGCTGGAGTTGCCTGCGGAGAATGAGAGGCGCTGCCGTTCGGGTGAATGTCAGGGAGCTGAGGACGATAAGGTTCCTCCATACGCGGTCGCTTGCTCTTGCGCTGCTCGCATTCCTTGCACCGGAAGTCGACCTTGTCCCAGTCGCGGATGCCACGTCCGGCAGCAATGTCTTGCCTGTCATGGCATTTGACATGCTGCCATCGACCGCAGTCGTCGCAGCACACGACGTCTGAATCGTCGTTCAAGTTCCAGCCGTGCAGTTTGCACACCTCGCACTTGAGTTCCCAAGATTGGCCATTAGGGTCATCCTTGACAGATGACGCGCCGCTCTTGGCCGGAGTCTGCGGTCGTGTCCTGGAGCGAGAAGGTGTCTCACCCTCATCAGACGAAGACTCGACTTCCTCGCCGTCTCGGCGGCGCTTGCGACGTTCCCGTTTCCGCTCCGCTCGCTCCTTTTCGGCTGCTTCGGCTTGTGCACGTGCCATAACTGCCGCCTCTCGAGCAGCGATACGTTCCTCACGTTCCCGGAGACGGGCTTCACGAGCCTGCTCACGAGCCAGGTGCTCGGCTTCTTCCTTCTCCTTGATGTACTGCTCTTGGCGGAGAGCCTCCATGCGTTCCTCCATTTCGCGCTGCGCTTGCTCGCGGCGCATCTCCTCTTCCTTGGCAAGCTCGCGAGTAGCGATTCGCGAGGAACGCTTGCGGTTATTGATCGCCTCCTGCTTAAGCCGCTCTTGTTCCTTCGCCTGCTGTGTCAGCGTCTGAAAGGGCAAAAGAACTCACAGCTAAGACCTCGATGATTTGAGGTGCGATGTCGTTGACGAGAAGCTTATAGAAAGCGTTTTCGTCGGGGTCCCGCGACTTCGCGAACTGTTCTGGCCAGGTACGCCAGTCATACAATGTCACGCAAACCTATATATCAGCTTGGGTGCTTCAGACGACAGACGGCAAGTCGGTCATATCACTCACGGCCTCCCATTCAATGAACCCCTCCGGAAGCTCAGCCGCCTCCTTGACTGCAAGCTGTACGTCGTCCAACTGCGCAGGGCTATTCTCTCGTTGGCCTTTGGCCTCCTCGCCCTGCGTTGACTCTGGGTGCTCATCGACTGACTCCCTGTCGGCCTGCTCTGCGGGTTCGGACATGGCGGAGGCATCGTTACCCGTCTCCGACGCATCGTCGTGCTCGTCTTCCGGATCGGGCTTGTAGTCCATGTCGTCGTCACCAGCATCAACGTTTTCAGGTGGATCAGGGATGACATCGTCCTCCTCTGGTGCTTCCGATAGCGGCGATTCCTCCCTTTTCGCCTCCGAGCCTTCTTGTCCGCTCTGCGTGGCCGCGAGCTGTGCTTGATGCTCCTCCTCGTCCGTGAGATCTGATAAATCACTCTCCTCATCACTACCATCGCCCTTGGTAGCCTTGATTGCGGATTTGGATCTCGGCCCCGTGGGGTCAAGCCACTCGTCTGGGATCTGTTGCCATTCATCGTCAACATTGCGTAGTCGGCGGCTGACTCGTGTACCGCGCGGCAGGGGAGGCGGCCGAGAAGGGGTCTTCGAAGGCGTGGTAGGTGATTGCGAGCAGAGCTCCGTGTAGCACGCTCAGATCGGGGACTGGGTGTCGGTGGCCCACCGCGTTTGAGAGCCGCCACAGTTGGAGTAAGATTGCCATAGAACTGCACTTGCGTGCGTTTCCTGGGGCCCGACACTGGCTCTTGCTGCTCAGGCTCCGGAGGGACGATTTCATCCGCGACAGGCGTCTTCTTCTTGTGTGATCTCTTGGGTGGAGGTCGCGACTTGTTCAAAGCACGCTGCGCGCGCTTTGCTTTCAAAGATGTCGTCTTTGGCGGACGCGGTGGTTGTGGACGTGCGCGCTGGACCCATAGTCGATTGTCTGCGGGAATGGATCAGTACCTGCTGCAAAATGGTCTAATACGAACCATCAAAGAGATAGTATGTGTTCCCCATCTTGTCCCAGCCGATAGGATCAACGCGCTGTCGTCAGCTAGTTGGCATTATATGATGCTCTTACCCAGGAGGCTGGGTCATCCTCGGTCTTGAGCAAGGAGCGCAAGCGGGTCGGCTCAGCCAGTTGCCATTCGCACAGCCGCCACAACGCCTCTACCTTTTGGGATAGGCCCAAAGTCGCCCAGTGTATGGGTTCCTCGAGTGTTCCGAAAGGGTTGGACGATGGGTCTCGCTTCAACCACTGTTTTTGCCAGTGCTCGAAGGCATTGTCGCGACTGACAGCGTTAGACTTGTAAACATGCGCCGACTCACTTGATTTGGCGGTTCCATGTCAGAGCATACAAGAGCTTGGTGATGAGATCTGGGAGTACGGTATCCTCAGCTCCGTCCATGTCGCGTTCAAGCGTCTAGGAGGCATTAGCGCCTGGCAAGGACCGGAGATTATTAACCTACCTCGATGTCCCACTCTGAAAGACCGAAGGCGTCCGAGAACGTTATAATGAATTGGCTGATACCCGCCCATCGCCAGTCCTGTCGAAGCTTCTGCACGAGCGGCGAGGGCGGAGGAGGAGGGAGATTGGCAACTACAGTCGCTGGCACAACACGGCGAGGCATGGTCAACTCTGCAGTATGACAGTAGCTGTTGTGTTGCGCGCCCAGATGATGGAGATTGATGATGACAAGGTTGCGCGTTGGTTCGAGCACGAGTTCGGAGCGGGCAAAGGAGTGGGTGGAGGTGGAGGTGATAAGCAGGCAAGATGCGGGGAACCCGACATGCAACGTACCTTCTGAGTAAACAGGCCGGTCGGTATGGCGTCTGAGGCCAACAGCCTGTTCAAGGTGCTGCCCTGGCGATATGGGCTTCAGGAGAAGATCCAGTTGCAGGGCCTTGAAGTGACGTTGACGCTTGTAAGTTGGAGTAAATGTCACCTTGAGCGAGTGTTGTTGTTGTGGCGTGGTGACGACGCGTAAGGGATGACCGATCGCGGGAACTACAGTAGCTACACAGGCGCACTGCCTAAACGGCAGCCACAGATACTGTCCAGCTAGAGGATAGAGTAAGGTCGGTACTAGAGTGGGGGTTGCTGGGGAACGATCTCTACAATCAGTGACAAGATCACCGGCGTGGATGGATGTAATGGTCGGGAATAGAGGGCGTATCCGATACTTCTGGTGCTGTTGCGGTATGGGTCAAGCACAATCAGGACCGGTGGAACCGAGATGCTGATCGCCACGCGGAAACCACGTGGGGCGGACCTACGGAGTTAAATCGAGTGGCAATTATCGATTCATCGTCAACAGTAAGTGGACCAGGCATGTAACCTCGTTCAACGCGTACACGCGGTTGTCAACACCCACTTCTCCAGCAACCCCCGGCATTACTACAACCTCTCCGCTACCTCTATCCACTTGAACCGCGAAAAGATGTCCGAGCACAACTCTCCTGCGGCTGAGTCCAAGCCTAAGCCGGACGGTACGTTGTTGCTCCCCGTGCATTATAGAAGGGCCCCACTCACATCAAGAGAACACTCTTAACATCAAGATCCGCGCCACCGACAGCTCAGAGGTCTTCTTCAAGATCAAGAAGACGACGAAGCTGAACAAGCTTAAGGCACGTATCATTGCCTCTGTCCAGTACTAACGACTCAGACTGCCTACGCCGACCGCGTCGGACAGGACCCATCTGCCATCCGGTACGCGCCTCTCCAACGCCATGAGTGGTTGCGTGCAACCTTCTCATAGTCGTATCATTCCTGCCGCGCTGACGTTATAGCCTTCTTTTCGACGGAACGCGTATTATGGACAACCAGACTGCCGAGGACCTCGACATGGAGGATGGTGACGTGATTGAGGTTTTGCTGGAGCGTGAGTGTCACCTTCCTCCTTATCCACTGCTAACGTTACCAGAGGTTGGCGGCAGCTGCTAGCTGCATCGTCGTTCTCACGCTTCTATCGCCCTCTGTTACCGCTGTCCTCGGCCTTTTGGGCGCCGCCCTGGCCTTTTGGGCACCTCTGTGTACTTTCATGTTATGTAACGTCATATCCAGCAACCCGCGGCTCCTTTGCTACGAGACTGTATAACATGTCCGCTCATGTACTAAAGACCCTCTATTAATCAAGCAACTGCGATCGTCTCCACACCGTTGACAAGCTCCTGCTCGTCATCCTCGCCCTCGACACGCAGACCGTCGACGGCCTGCTTGCGGTTCTTGGCGCCCTCGGTGACGGCCTCGCTAGCTGGGACGACCTTTGCGTTCTCCGGGTGGGGGTCGACATAGGCCTTGGATGCGTCGAGCTGCTCCTGGAGGATGTCGTCGCTGCACGCGGCGGCGATAGACCAAGGAAGGGAGGCGATGGGTTAAGGGGCGGGAGCAGAACTCGGGTGGGCCTGAAGGCCGACGAAGTAAGGGTGGTCGTCAATCTCCAGCATCTGCATGCGCTCGCCACGCTCGTCCTTGCCGATGAAACGCATATGTCCGGGGCCTCGAGACGGTCAACGTACTGAGGCTCGACCTCGTAACGGTGGCGGTGACGCTCCCATGCAATCTTATGTCCCCATAGAGACGACGGAGCTTGGAGTCCTCGGTGTTGGGCTCAAAGATGGTGGCGCAGACCCAACCGCATAGTGCCACCCATGTGAGTCTTCGAGACCTCAGGCATGAAGCAGATGACAGGGTGGGGAGTGTCCTTGGACAGCTCTGCAGAGTTGGCAGCTGGTGTCAGCACGATTCTGAAAGTGCACACTCACCGTTGAGGCCACAACGTTACGAGCCCATCGACGACGGCGACCTGGAAACCGAGGCAGATACCCAGAAGGGGACCTTCTGCTCACGCGCCCACTTGACAGCCGCAATCATGCCCTCCGTACCGCGAACACCGAAGCCACCCGGAACGATGATACCCCTACACGTTAGCCATTTGCCTTCTGCAATAACTCAAACTCACTTCGCAGAGCAAAGAGCACTCCAAGCACCGTGGTAACGGACAGGGTCGTCGGTCTCCATCTCAGGCTCAAGGTCGGACGAGTCCACCCACTGTAGATTAGTACCAAAAGCAAGTGAGGCTACTCACGTGAAGCTTAGCTTCCGGCCACAGCGCATCGACGCGTGCTCGAGAGCCTTGACAACGCTCATGTATGAGTCCTCAAGAGTGGTGTACTTGCCGACAAGGACAATGTCGACGTGGTCGAAGAAGCGGTCTGCGCTAGCGCACATGTCGCGCCAGCGCGTCATGAGGTGCTCGCCGTTCTTCTTCAGCGAAGGCGAAACGGGGATCGAGCTGAGGTCCAGACGCTGCTTGAGGAAGTCGACGAGGCCCTGCTCACGGAGAAGGAGCGGGACGTGGTAGGTGGACGAGACGTTGTGGACACCAAGAACCTGCTTGGGCGAGACGTGGCAGAACATCGCAACCTTCTCCATTGTGGCGGTCTGGAGGGGAAGCTCGCAGCGGCAAGCAAGCTGTGTGTGGTCAGTCATGCACAGCGCATACACTCACGAGATCGGGAACGAGACCAGGCCACGGAGGTCACGCACCGGCCTGGTTGGCTTCGTCTTCTGCTCGCCGCCATGACGGGAATGAGCGAAACGTAAATGAGGGCGAAGTTCTCGTGGCCGACGCGGAACTGGAACTGGCGCATGGCCTCGATGAAAGGAGCAGACTCGATGTCACCGACGGTACCGCCGCTCGACAATGCAGACATCCGGCTCCTCCCCAGTCTCGTCCACGGGGCGCTTGAGACGCGCTCGATCCAGTCCTGGATGGCGTTGTGAGGTGAGGGACAATCTGCACTGTCTTGCCAGGTAGTCACCACGACGCTTCATGTCAGCAAAGGACTGTGCAGCGCTACTCACCTCACGCTCAATGACGTGGAGTAGACCTTGCCGGTGGTGACGTTGTTGTCACGTCCGAGCGACACGTTCAGGTAGCGCTCGTAGTTACCAAGGTCGAGGTCGGTCTCACCGCCGTCGTTGAGAACGTACACCTCACCTGAGATTAGCGGTGCTGCCACAAGCCAGTACAACGTACCATGCTCAGTTGGGCCATGTTCCGCATCGATGTTCATGTAAGGGTCAATCTTGATCGAGGTGACCTTGTAGCCGCGGTCTTGAGCAAGAGGCCGGTGCTCGAGGCTGCATGGTCAGTCAGGATGGCCAGCGATGGCAGTGAACGACATACCAATAACGCCCTTGCCGATACCGCTGATCTGTCAGCAGTGATCCTTTGTGCTACAGCTTTATCGACTTACGAGATGACACCGCCCGCACGAGGATGTACTTGACCATTTTGTTGATGTCAAAGCCTTTGTTGTGCGGGATGTGGAGAATGCAAATTATGATTCCGGAAGGTCTCTAACGGATGAATGTCTGTCGACGGGACCTTCAAATGTCAGTCATAGTCCTGATCGACAGCTGTGTAAGCTCACACTATTGTGCTGCAGATGATATGCGAGAGAATGCAGGAGGAGCGGTGAGATGCAGCAGCGACGAGGTGCACAGTTGAAGACGAAGATATTCATCGAGGGAGGCGGATATGACAGGGAGCGCGAGCGTGAGCTCATTTCTCTAACAGAACAGAACACAACCGTTCCTCACCAGTTGAGAGGACACAAAGTAACCACTGGGGCGGTTTGAGAAGAACCAGACCAGTTGTGGGGAACAATGTAAAATGAAGAGTGATGGGGGATGAGAAATGTGTATCCAGTCGGCGACGAACCCAGACGCGTCGCAACTCGAAAATCCACTCATCATGTCACGTGACTTTGTTAGGTACGTTGGGTGGCAAAACGACGTTACCATGCGGAGCCTAATATTCCACTACGCTCAAGCCCTGCGCCGGAACGCGTCTTTATCAGATCATGAGAGACGCGACATAGTCCTTTTTCTATGATTCTAGCGCTACCTATGTGCCCGTGATGGATACCGAAAGACTCCTATTACAAACACCACCCTGGACGCTCGCCCTGTGTGTCGCAAGTCCAGCGGTAGCTGTGAGGGAACTGGTGAAATGTTAGCATACAGCAGTAAACCGACCACCAGTACTTACAAGATAGCCTCGAGCACCTTGCTCCCATCGATCTATGATGCCAAAGATCTCAGCAAGCCGGGTTGGCCCCACAAAGGTCTGTCGGGCAAAGATGAATGCCCGGAGCACCATCTTCTTTAGCTCCGCGTCGCTCAGGTCGCCCATGATGGTCTCAATCTGAGACGCTGGGATTGCTTCGTCTGACCGCTTTAGCGGCAGCATAAGTTCACTTAGAGCGTTGTGCTCTACGTCGGGGGGAACAGCTGCCACTAGGCAGCCGGATAGCATAGCCTGCGCCATGCGGATGTCAAGAATGCCGTCCTGCCATCCTTCAAACAGATTGTCAGTTCAAGTTGTCATTTCACACTCACGACGCACACTCCAGCCCGCGCCAGGCCAGAGGCAAGATTGCTGTCATAGCTTCCCCAGAACGCGCGGAAAGCTGACACCGGGTCCATGTAGCCATCCTGCGTTATAGAGCCAGGAGGTTGTCGAGTGCGCTCTGGTGATTAGCTCGGCGGCACATGACACCTAACTGACGCTTGTGGAGGGAATACCGTCGGCCCCTTGGCAGAGCCGGCCATTCCTTCTCCGGGGTTGTCGAGCGGGGAAAGTAGGTAACAGCGCGATAAGAAGAGGGCATGTGGTTGGGATAGAAGACGTTAGGGTTGGCCTAAGGTATAAGCATTACAGCGACACGCATTGTGCTCACGGCAGGAAGGACATGAGCGAGCAATCCCATCTTCCAGTTAGGACCGAGATCGTGGGATAGAGTCTCGTATGATGAGTCCTCGGTCAACATGTGCTGAGGCTGCGGCACCAGGGTGATCTTGGGTGAGCGCGTTTGACAGCGGCATGCTCACGTTGGCGCGAGGGTTGACTTTAGGAATAGGTCCTGCATAGGAGGCGAGCTCACTGCCATTAGATGCATGTTCGTTGTAGCCACATACTCGATAATTATCGAATGTGCGCATGCATCGCCAAAGTCGGCAACACCTGACGTTAGACAATAACGGGAAGTTAGACAGCGCAGCTCACCCTCGCCAATTCGCCAGATGATCTTCTTACAACCTGCCGCTTTCAGGTACTTGGCTGTGCTCTGCTGGGGTGTCCATTCCGGCGCAAAGGGTCCGATAGCTTGAACAAAGACATCCGAGCGTGAATTCAAGAGGTCATAAGTGTATAAGGCGCTGGGAAGCAACGATGAATTGTCTGCACGATCAGCCGCCGTTCACGAGTTGCCAGACGTTACGCACGGACGAGGTCTGGATGGTCAGTTCGAGAATATCGGCTTTGGCTCACCAATGAATAGCAGTATCTCCACAGGCTCTTCTCGTACTTCACCGGTTGAAGGGGGGTCGTATGGCGTGTGAGAAGCTGAATCCCCGTACCACTTGGGAAAGCCATGTCGATGTGCTATTGCGTCAGCTCCGTGAAGGAAGGCAACTCACGATCCTCCTCTCGCTTCCAGTCTGGAATTTCTGGTCGAGTGAAGATTGTAAACAAATATGCAATGACCAACGACGTCACCGCTCCCAGTAGGAGAACCGGTGCGAAGCTGAACCGCGATGGCATAGCTTCAAATCGAGTGTGGACAATGTCAGACGATAAAGAGGTCGGTCGAGTGGAATCGAGGGACCTCTAGGGATTGACCTCCACCCTTGAGAACTGCGGAATGGAGGAGAGCGGCGGAACTCGGCACTGTCATTCCTCGACTGCTAGTACATCGCAGCCGGGAGTTCATTAATGCATGAAACGATGGAGAGCGTTACGGCAAAATACAACACTACAAGGTACTTAACAAAGGAGAGCATGTACAGTGGCAGGGTGGCCCAGTCACCTACATGCGCTCAGGCAATGGGAATCTACGATTGGGCTCTCAGGTTTTGTGGATACTTCATGGGGATGGACTGGCATCGTTTGGACTCAAAAGCTTTCGCGACTCCCATGCGCCGCACACATGACTGAAGGTCAGCAAACAGCGTTGTAGAGTCACTCACCGCCGGCCATTTCCAGCACCCTTCTCGTCGATGCGACAACCACGCGAGCAGAAGGTAAGTCCGCATTTGCGACAGTTGGGGAAGTTCACGCCATCGGCCCCGCAAACGCTGCATTGAACGTGCTTCGTGAGAGCACTGGCGAGCTCGATTGCCGCCAACTCGGGGTCGATGGACGCGACCGGCTCTACGGGTTCAAATGGCAGCTGTCGCGATGACGGTGATTTGGGGAGGGCCCCTCCGTTGAGATGCGGAGACGAGGCGACCACGCGCAGTTGAGGCTTTCTGGATTCCTTCTTCGGTAAAGACTCGTACTCGCGAGAGAGCGAGGGACGTTTGGATGGGGGTGGATTGGAGTTTGACTTCGATGCATTTGGTGCTGTCTGCCGAGGGGTCGTCATGGACCACCCCTGCAGTGTCGGCCACCATGGTTGCTTTGGCGTTGTTGGACTGGTGCGCGCATTTCGGATTTGGCGTTGAGATTGTTGAATGTCGCGCAGAGAGTTGGTTGCGCCACTTCGGAGTTCGAAAGAAGAGCCTTCAACAATTGGGCTGTCAACGACAAGGGATGCCATTGATGCTGTTGACTTGACGGGGGTCATAAGCCGCAACGACGTAGACATGGTGCTATCCGCCATGGATATAAAGGACCCATTCGACTTCCGTCGACGGCTTGAACGAGCGTATGGCTCAGAACGGAACGGAGGTGCGTCTGACTCGGTAGGAGACACAGGCGATCCGCCGGTAGTCGTCAGCACGCTTTTGAGACGCCGATGAGCTTGGCGAATGAGCTCGTCTGGGAAGTCGAGTCCACTGTGCCCTAGACGGATGATGGTCTTGAAGCACATCTCAGCCACCTGAGGGCTAGATGTCACTCCGCGCTAACAATGTCAGCCGTCGACTCTACGCAGGCATCACATACGATGTAGTTGGCCATGATCAGAACGCCATGACGGCGAGCAGAAGCCTCCCGTCCTAAGTGGCTGACGGACGTCAAAAGCGGAAGGTCGAGCAGCATGCCGGCGACAGCTGAGCCAAGGTACCACGTGTTGCGACGCTTCTCTTTGTCGCCTTTGGGATTGAGAGCACGAGGAAGCTGTGAGTGAGGAATAGGAGGAAGAGCGACGGGGTCGTGGCGCTGGATGTGACCATGACGGTAGAGCTGAACAAGGGGAGTGAGAAGGTCGTACTGGGCTGTCAGCACATTGCATATGAAACTCGAGACCGTACCAGTAACTTGATGCGCTTTGAGGGTGTCCGAGAATCATGGCCATCGTCAGGCGTATCGATGGAAAAGGATTCCACGGTGGCGGACGACGTAGTAGAGAGCGGAGAGGATTGGGCAGTCACACTGTTGACATCTACGCGAGAACGCCGGTGACCCTTGCCCCTTGAGTCGAACACGATGACTCCTTCCTCCTCGCTGTCCTTCCGTCGCCGCGCCGGAAACTTCAGTGCACGGTGGGCCTCAGACTCAATGACCAAGCCGATACCAAGGACGAGCCAACCACCGGCTTTACCCATGGCCTCCACGTTCCGGACGACTCGTTTGCCGTCTGTGGGCAACTGCCACCCATTGGAGGCCAGACCCTTAACCGGTGGCGCAGGTGACTCCTCGGTGGGGCTGAGGATTGGAGGAGGGGCCGACCGGTGTTGGCCAAAGATAGATGCAAACCACGAATGTTGAGGTTTGCGTGATGCTCCCGGGTCATTGGCGTGATCCTTCTTTACGCTTGTCGGACTACTTGGCGACTGGTTCTCGGCTTGAGCCAAGCCCGAACCTCGAGCGAGTAGATTACCAAGGGCAAGGCAGGCAGCCGGGGAGGAGTGGGGTGGTAGAGCCGCCGTGGCATAGTACTTGGCGGCGAGCGCAGGTTGGTGTGCAATAAGTGCAGTCTTCTTGATCAGTAACCTAGAGTAACAGAGAGACGGTCACGTACCTGCGCGTCCCACAACAGGGACTCCTCATCTACGTCACCATCTTGATCGTCGTCGCCCTCGTTGCTCAAAGCAGCATCGTGCACTCCCACATCGCCACTGACGATATCACTGTCACCAGGTGACGACTGGTCGTCGGCGGGGAAACCGATGAAGCGTGCAAGTTGGGTGAACGACTTGTTCTGTCGCAAGGAATGGGGAAGGGTGAGCGAGGAGGTAGGGGAAAGAGCCAGACTGCGGGGTAGATCTGCGTCGGTCATTCCTTGAACTGGGAGGATTGAAGTGGGGGAACTAGTAAGTGTGATGTTGAAAGCAAGAGTGGGTAAATGTTGCTCTGTAGAATCTATCTACAGTAGAAGTGCAGTGTAGGTTGGAGTTGGAGTGGAAGGAATTGCGAGTTGGGATTGTGACTTAAGATATTTGTGATATGGATGGCACAACTGTGAGTCGGGCGGTCCAACAAGTCGCCATCAAGGTACCTCCTCAACGAACGCCCCCGTTACCCCAGGAGCGCCCTCGGGCCTATAAGCCGCTTATTGGGCTTGTATAATGAATGGATTACTACAAATGAATTGTGAGGATAGGTTGTGGAGGTCTCCGTGTTCCTCAGATGCCTCTACGCCGCTTGCGCCGCGGCTTAATCCCTTAGAGCGCCGCAAGCCCAGCGGCTATATACTAAGGGTGAGGGTGGGGACAAGTTAGCACGCATGCCTGTGACACCTCGCCTAGGAGCGTTGAGGTTTTGCCCATGTTTCAGGGCTCCTTTAGGTTCAGGGTAATTATTATCGCTGCCAAGACCGAGACTTTCTCTCGGCATGGACGTGCATACTACTTGGCACCTCGCCCTTCATGCTCGTTTACTCCTTCCTCTGCAATAATCTACTCCATCGAGCTCTGCTACTCGCTAACATTGCTCGTCTGACCACTTTTTGCACCTAGCCTTCGAAGATTTAATTTTAGTCATAAGACGAAATAGGTTATAGCTCCATTGAGTATGACACTTGGCAAGTCAGGCTTCTAGAAGATTGTCCCGTTTCTCCTTATGTTTGTAAGACCGAACTCTTTGACTAAGAGATCCACCGCAGATCGGAGTTGCCGCCAATAGCCTAAACAGCTCACCACTTGCCCTTCAATAACCAGTTCCAAGGGGTTTAACAATGTTTCTGTAGTCAATATGGTCATCTGACCCATAGGCACTTCAGCGGATTTCGGGCTTGTGGCCTGTGGTATGTGTGGCTTCGGCATGCGCCGCATAATAACGCAGCGGAGAGACTAAACTCGCTTGAGTGCGTCGGTAACGGACCAGAATGCACTCCCCTCCCCTATGGTTGGACTGCTTCGGCATCATACGCAGATCCTTCCCGGTGACCTGGTGCCGGCATCTTTAATTTCATAAGGTTAGATCAATGCAGGAACTGTTCGCGACGTCGAAACGCCGTAGCGAACCGCCATACTTTACACTCGTACGTCGTCCTGTTCCTGTTAGAGAGCTACAGAGATTTTGGTACAGGTCGTCTACTACCGTACGTGCTACAGTATGTCGTTTGCCCATGAGAGTTCCTCAAAGGGGTGCTATTCCTCGGCTGAGCGACCCTGACGGTCACGAGAGACGCGTAGCGAACTCCTCCTATACAAGACTTCGTAATACCCACCACCCACCTAACGGCATCACCAACCGGGCATGAGGACCCGTGTGTTATGCGGGGACGCCATCACGCCCAACCAGTGCGCTTAGGCTTCTGATTAACAATCCTTTGTGCTTTGCACTGCCGCACCAGCGCATAATATGTCGCATTGACTTTGCACCCCTCATCTCTTCATACCTGTATACCGCGCAAGCTGTGTTAGGTGATGGGAGCGACGGCATCACTCGGCGCCCCGGCCCACCAATGAGCACCTGTGTAGTGCGATGAGGGGGCCCTCTCCCTATCGGTCCTGTCGCCGGCATTGGAGGGTGGTCCCCTACTCACCCCCATGACCCTCAAGCAACTTCTATTGTGATTGGCCGCTTGAGCACTTGCCGATAGGGAATCTGGTGCCCCGGACTAAAATATTACCTGTACTTTCAACTGCCGCAAAGGACCCTGATATCAATGACTCGGACGCCGAGGGACTCGGACCCCCGAACGCGCAGGCGCGCGCAACTTGGGCTAGTTTCCCACCCCTCCACCCAACCACGAGCCGCCGCCCATGACCAGCCACGTTGGCATGAACCCTGGCCAAGCCCTGCGACACGCTGAACCCCAATCAACCACATTCTCTCATCCCCACCACAGTTGGTCTATCCCAATCTTGCATCTCATCTTTCTCTTTCTCTCCATTCTTCTCTTCCTTTCTATCCATCACCCTTCACCACTTACACTCCACCGAAAATGTCTGTCGTTACCAAGGTCGTCGCCCGTCAGGTAAGTCCCAGCAACTGCTCCAGCTCCTTCCCCACCAGGCGTTCAACTAGTGATCACTACGTCATTCCCACCCATCTTATGTCGAGTCGCAACTCTCACCCATACCACGAGACCGCCCTCCATTCTCCCACTATTCCTGTTGTACTCTTGCTGACTTTCTTCACAGATCTTTGACTCTCGTGATGAGTATCCATCCTATCCTACGCAAGCGGGCTCGCACGAACTCCTCGGAGTTCCGTCGTGCTTGCGGGGTAACCGGTTGACCGGGATCTTCCGATGAGGGCCCCATGCTGACATCTCCGCTCATTTCCTGCATTAATTGCTACGGTCTACCGCGCTCTACTGTTTTCTGTGATTCGGCCCTATACGCAACCCTACCGTTCAGGTTGACCTCTACACCGAGAAGGGTGAGTCGGGCTGGAATGTTCCGAAGCCGATCGGATCTTTCCCAGGCTATATTGCATGAGCTGATTCGTACCAGGCTTCTTCCACGCCGAGGTTCCCTCTGGTGCCTCCACTGGCGCCCACGAGGCCGTTGAGCTTCGCGACGGCGGCAAGGACTACGTCGGCAAGGGCGTGACCAAGGCCGTCGAGAACGTCAACAAGATCATTGGCCCCGCCCTCATCGAGTCCAAGCTCCCTGTCACCTCGCAGAAGGAGATCGATGACCTCATGATCAAGCTCGACGGTACTCCTAACAAGGGCAAGCTCGGTGCCAACGCCATCCTTGGTGTCTCCATGGCTGTCACTGAGGCCGGTGCCGCCGACAAGGGCCTTCCTCTTTACGCCTACATTGCTTCGCTCGCCGGCGTCAAGGAGCCCTACATCCTTCCCTGCCCTTCGTTCAACGTCATCAACGGTGGCTCGCACGCTGGTAACGCTCTTGCGTTCCAGGAGTTCATGCTTCTCCCCACTGGCGCTTCGTCCTTCACTGAGGCCATGAAGATGGGCTCGGAGACCTACCACGTCCTCAAGAAGGTCATCAGCAAGAAGTACGGCATTGACGGTGAGCATCAATTTAGACCTCATTGCGGAAGCTGACGTCAAGCCGTCAACGTCGGTGACGAGGGTGGCTTCGCCCCCAATGTCTCGGGCGCTGAGGAGTCGCTCGACCTTCTCACCGAGGCCATCTCGGCCGCCGGTTACACCGGCAAGATTCAGATTGGTCTCGACGTCGCCTCGTCCGAGTTCTACAAGGAGGGCAAGTACGACCTTGACTTCAAGAACCCCAACTCGGACTCATCCAAGTGGCTCACCGGCGAGCAGCTCGGTGAGCTCTACCACGGCTACTGCGAGAAGTACGACATCTGCTCCATCGAGGACCCCTTCCACGAGGACGACTTCGACGCTTGGGCCCACTACATGAAGACCGCCAAGATCCAGATTGTCGGCGACGACCTCCTCGTCACCAACCCCCTCCGCATCAAGACCGCCATTGAGAAGAAGGCCTGCAACGCCCTCCTCCTCAAGATCAACCAGATTGGTACCATCTCTGAGTCCATCCAGGCTGTCCAGCTCTCGCAGTCGAACGGCTGGGCTGTCATGACCTCGCACCGCTCTGGCGAGACCGAGTCGACCTTCATTGCCGACCTCTCTGTCGGTCTCCGCACTGGCGAGATCAAGGTGAGTCGCTTATACCGCAGTTGGAGCTGACAACAAGACTGGTGCTCCTTGCCGCAGCGAGCGCACTGCCAAGTACAACCAGCTCCTCCGCATCGAGGAGCAGATCGGCGACAAGGCTATCTACGCCGGCGGCAAGGGTCTCTCGAAGGGTGTCGACGCCCCTGCCCTTCACTCGGAGTAAAAGGCGCTTTAGTATAAGAGACGGCGTCATATCATCATAGTTGGAAATGCACGTGCAGTAAAGCAGCAGCAGCACGAATGAAAGTTGTGTATTACCATGGATAGGGGGGTGACGGTGGTGGTACATTTGGCTTTCGTTTGCTTCCGTGTTGTTATCATTTATGACGCGGACCTGACGCGTCCGTCAGTTTAGGCGCGTTTAGAGTAAATCGCTGGCCGCTCGATCTGTCCAACTTCCCTTCCTCCTCCAGCATTACTCAACATAGACGCGCAGCCATCGTCCGCAAAATGTCGAGCGGAGGACAACACATCAGTGTAGAGGCTCAAGAGAAAGCTACAGCATGGCTCGCTCAGACCCTTGCTACGGATCAACGACCCGTGAGTTTGATGTACTATATGGAGTGGCAGCGACTGATCATAACAGGTCACGTTCCGAGAGTTGGCGCGCGAGACAGGTTGCCATGTGCATACCGCGAAGAAGTAAGCCCTCCCCTAGCCCGTATCAATCTGACTGTTCAAGCCTTCTGAGAGACTATTTCACCTCGCATCCCGATGTGTCGCCAACGTTCCTTGTCTCCGGCCCACTCCTCGCGCATTCGTCGCTTGGTCACACGTCACTCTCGCAACAAGAGGCCCCCACAGCGACTCAGTCTCTCGCGCACATGTCTGCAACACAGAAGGTCCGCATTGTTAACATGGACGAAGTTAGCGACGATGAGCGCAACTCAGAGGCAGATGGGGATGAGGAACGGGTGGAAGAATTGGAGGCGAGCACTGCAGCGATCGAGGAAGACGCCGAGAGTCTCCAGAGGAATGGCCATGGTATGGAAGTGTCACGTTGGGGTGTCGTGCTCGTGGGGCCGGATGGACTCTCTGGTATGTTGCTTGTTGTCGTATGAGAAGCAGCGCGGCTGACATCTAGAAAAGCGTAAGCTGTTCGACGACGACACGCAAGTGCACATCTACGCTCTCACCCCCGTCCCAGTCACGGTAAGACAGAACAGCGACGCATCACAGATGGTAGCTGACATACAGGATCCCGCGCTATTCCTAAGCTCAGCGTTTGGTCTGAGGAAGAGGGCGAACTACATGAATCCCGCCCATGGCTCCATCGTCGGCGAGACGCTGGCCGCCACCGCCAAACCTATGCGTGACGGCGCTATCGATTTCGCGAAACGGTCAACTGGAGATAAGCCGCAACCTTCGCGGAAGGACACGCTATCCCCACCCGCCAAGGAAGCTGATACGAAGAAGCCATCAGCTGCGAAGGAGGAGGTGGGTGGAGTGTTGGGATGGACTTGCCTGCTAACATGACTAGTCTGCGAAGCCGACAAAAGCCACGACGAAGAGCAAGAGACGAATCATTGCCTCGGACGATGAGGAGGAAGAGGAGAGTCCACCCGCACCTGCGACACGAGCAGCGCCTCTTCAGCCTACGTCTTCTATGGTGCGCGCCGAGGATCAGGCTGCGATGGAGGCTATGATGAACATGGACGTCGAACTCGATGACGATGGTGACGCTTCGCCCCGTGCAGCCAAGACGCAGAGCAAGCCCACATCCAAGGATGGGAAGAAGCGAAAGCGTCGACAGGTTAAGAAGTCAAAGACGGAGATGGACGCGAAAGGTTACATGGGTGAGTCGCTCCTGACGCGGGCGGCCGCTAACCCGATCCAGTCACCAAGGACTACTTCACGGACGAGTCCTATTCTGGTTCTGAAACAGATACCGAGGAGAAGCCTGCACCAACTCAGAAAGCCGATTCAAATCGCCGCGCTCCCAGTAAGGAACAGTCCCGCGCGAGTTCGAACGCGTCTGAGAGTAAAGCTGCGCCCAGTCGACCTGCAGTGGCCAAGGCTCCCGCCAAGAAAGCGTCCATGGGCCAAAGTACATTGGCTGGTTTCTTCAAGAAGAAGTAGTGATTACGTTAGGTTGCAGTCTAGTAGTGGCCATGGAACTGCTGTGCATTGCATTACCGCGGAGAGGCATGCCGAGTCGGGATGACTGCGCCGAATGTTTCAGAGGCGGTGTATGGCTGTGCCGCGGTGTACAGGTATATCAAGGCACGCGAGGTGAATGCGAAGAAGATGGCTCCCGAATAGGTGAAATACTCAGGGTCTTGATGACTCTGCTTGCTTTCTGAACGCGTTGCGATATTGCACGGTGCCCAGTAGCTGCTGGCGCGGATTTGGGAAGTACTGTGGCATGCCGGAGTGAGAGCTCAATCCGAGAGACGGTGGCGGCGATCTCACTTGCAGCAGCTGACCCAAGGTGTTGAGCGCATTGCTGGATCCAACTAACTTCCGAGACCCCAGCCAGAGTCGATGAATAAGATCCAGATCGCGAAGATCGGATAGCCGCAAGTCATGTGGACGCGTCGACGATTTCGTAGGAAGAACGGGAAAGGACGGCTACGTTAGCTCGGCTGGGGAAGATATAGCCCTCAACTCGCCGTAAGCATATATCATACACAGTCGTGCATGATATGACCAAGCAGTATAGCATTAGAAAGATCAATGAAAGCAAGAATGTATGTATTATGAGGGGGGGAAAGGCGAGACGACAGAGCAGGACAAGGATGGCCCAAGCTCATTTTGTCTAGGCCCAAATCAGACGCCCCGTTCGGTCGGTCTATTCCAATCCTGTGACAGCTGTGCCCCGCACCTAGCGCGCCTCGCCTCCCCACGCGTCGCCTACACCTCCCCCCCCCCCCCCCCGCGCCCTTCTTTGACCCTCACACCGCCCCGTCTTCTTCCAACCACTACTCAATCATCCTTTCAGTTTAATAGTTGCTTCTCCCTTACGCCCTATCTCCCCTTCTTAGCTTTTGGCCCTTGCACGTCTTTACCGGCACACATCTCTCGCAAGTCTTGCCAAGGATTCCCCTCTTTGCCCTGGCTATCTTCCCTTTGACTTGACCTCCACTCGATCCACTCCGCCCTACTGGGTAGCAGCGCCTCGTGGATCGTGGAGGGCGCTCTCTCTCACACACACACGCACACCTACCCCTCCCTCCGTGAACTGTCCTCCACCACCGCATTATCCGGCTCGTCGCTTCTTTATAACCCACAATGGAACCAGGCGACATTTACAAACCCCCGCCCGTTGGAAACGTCCCTCGACGTGGCAACCCTCACTCGCAGCCACACCCCAACCCCAACGTTGATCCTTACGCTCCTCCGCCTCCCGTAAGACTCAACATGGACAACCGTGGCTCGGCGACGCCTTCCCCAGGCCCATATCCGCCTTACCCTCCGTCATCAAGCCAGCACGAGAATCCCTTCCAGCACCCAGCGGATGGTGGTGACTGGGGCGCACCTCCCCCCGTTCCCCCTCCTCCTCCTCAGCCGTACGCCGCCGAGCTTGGCCGCACCGACTCCAACTTGAGCTACAACACGCCGTACGGGCTACAGGACAACCGCCTCACATCCCCACCTCCCCTCTTCCCTTCGTCACACTCTAGCAGCCCCGCCCCAGGCTTCTCTGCTTCTCAACCCGGTTACAGCCACCCGCTCGACGACGACTACAACGATGCCCAGCCTCTCCTCACGCATGCACTCCCTCATCCGAGCTTCAACATCCAGCCCATGCCGACACCGCCGGCAGCTCCCTATGACCCTCCTATGCAGCCCGGCGGCGGACGTGTGCACTTTGACGACCCTTACAACGAGGGGCCTGTGGAGCAGAGCCACCTCCATTATGGCGCTCCGCCCGCTCGAGTACTGCGCCGTAACAGGACGCAGAAGCGTGTTCAGTGAGTCTCGTGGTTGTGATGGTTCAGAGAGACTTGACTCACGCTCAGGCTCTTCCGCGGCCACCTCGTCCTTGATGTCGACGTCCCGTCAATGCTCATGGACCAGAGCACCATCAAGGAGGGCAACGAGTTCACCAAACTGCGCTATACGGCCGTTACTTGTGATCCGAATGAGTTTGTGAACGACAAATACACACTCCGCCAGCGCCTGTACGAGCAACCACGGAAGACCGAGCTGTTCATCGTCGTGACAATGTACAACGAGGACGACATCCTCTTCTGCCGCACCATGCGCGGCATCATGCAGAACGTCGCTCATCTGTGCTCGCGCTCGCGGTCCAAGACCTGGGGAAAGGAGGGCTGGAAGAAGGTCGTCGTCTGTATCGTTTCGGACGGACGTCTCAAGATCAACAAGCGCACGCAGTCAGTGCTGGCCGCCTTGGGTGTATACCAGGACGGCGTCGCCAAGAACGTCGTCAACGGCAAGCCGGTCACCGCCCATCTTTACGAGTACACTACCCAACTTTGGATCGACTCCAAAGGACGTGTCGGTCCCGGTGGGGACAACGCCGTCCCGGTCCAGCTCATGTTCTGCCTCAAAGAGAAGAACCAGAAGAAGATCAATAGTCACCGCTGGTTCTTCAACGCGTTTGGCGACTGTCTCCGCCCCAACGTCTGCGTGCTGCTCGACGTCGGTACCCAGCCGGGTCCAGACTCGATATACCACTTGTGGAAGGCCTTTGAGGTCAATCAGTCCATTGGCGGTGCCTGCGGCGAGATCGTCGCGCTCAAGGGTACGATGGGCAAGAATCTCCTCAACCCATTAGTCGCTGCTCAAAACTTCGAGTACAAGATGTCCAACATTCTCGACAAGCCTCTCGAGTCGGCCTTCGGATACATCACCGTCCTGCCCGGAGCCTTCTCCGCCTACCGCTACATCGCTCTGCAAAACGACGAGAACAGCGAAGGACCCCTCGACAAATATTTCTATGGCGAGAAGATGCACGACGCCAATGCTGGTATCTTCAAGGCCAACATGTATCTCGCCGAAGACCGTATCCTCTGCTGGGAGTTGGTCAGTAAGCGGTCTTCCCGCTGGACACTGCACTACGTCAAGTCCGCGTACGCCGTTACAGACGTTCCCGATACCGTGGCTGAGCTGGTCTCTCAACGTCGTCGTTGGCTGAACGGTTCCTTCTTCGCCGCCGTCCACTCCATCGCCCACTTCCACTACCTCTACCGATCGTCGCACTCTATGATGCGCAAGTTCTGGCTCCACATCGAGCTCATTTATCAGATCATCACCAATATCTTCGCGTGGTTCTCTCTCGGCAACTACTACATCGCTTATGTCGTCCTTTCGAAGTCCATGGAGTACAGCGTCGACCTTCCTGACGGCGAGCCACTGTTCGACGAGCATGGAAATAGGAAGACGAACAAGATCTTCTACTGGATCAACCTTCCACTCGGTTACGCGTACCTGGCCCTACTCCTCCTCTGCTTCCTGCTCTCGCTCGGCAACCGTCCAGCCGGGTCTGTTGTCGGCTACACAATCTCTATGATTGGCTTTGCCGTCATCACCGTCTACATGATATTCTCGGCTGTGTGGCTGACCGTCGCTGGTGTCCGCGAGGTCACAGAGGACGGCAAGTCTGCTGGTGACTTAGTCAAGGACCCGACCTTCCGCAACATTGTCCTGTCCCTTCTGGCAACGTATGGCCTCTATATAATTGCCTCCATTATGGCCCTGGACCCCTGGCATATGAGTGAGTTAGCGCAGTGTAGGACCGCTTCTAATACCAGTCACTTCCTTCGTCCAGTACCTTCTCCTTGCGCCGTCCTACATCAACGTCCTCAACGTCTACGCCTTTTCCAACGTGCACGATGTATCCTGGGGAACCAAGGGTTCGGACAAGGTGTCAGAGGATCTTGGTGTTGTCAAGTCATCAGGCGGCGACGGTGAAGTTACCGTTGACGTCTTCTCAGAGCAGAAGGACCTCAACGCCATTTATTCCGCCGAGCTGCAGGTCCTCGCCACAAAACCGCCAAAGGAGGTGAAGACAGTCAGCCCCGACCAACAGCATGAGGACTACTACAAGAACTTCCGCACCAACGTTCTCTTGGCCTGGACGATGACCAATGCAGCCCTGGCTATTACCATTCTACGTGTCGGCTCGGATGGCAACTTTGTGGTTGCGCAGACGTACATGGCCGTCATGCTGTACACAGTCGCTGGTCTTGCTTGTGAGTATTGTTGGGCTTGTCGTTAGCTGACGAGCAGTCTTCCGTTTCCTGGGAACTGCCGTGTACCTTATCGTGCGATTGTTTATGGGAGAGTAGATAGATTACCAGAGGGTATAAAGCGGGGGATCGGTTGTCGACCGACACGAGTAGTAACGTTCATAGTACTTATGTTCATGTTCCACAGTATGAGGACGTCACGAGTGCGTTACGTGTATGCATGCCCTTTAGATCCGTACAGGCCAGCTACATAAGTCTAACAGGTTTCATTGCGGCGGTGTTGCGTTTACCGTATAGGCATTGCAGGAGATGTCTCCACATCATTGCCTTCCACGCTGACATGTCATGGACATGCTACAACTGTCATAGGAACGAGCCCTGTCTTCTACCGGATGCGGAATACTTAATGCCACTTACAGGATCGTACTGCAGCCTACGACTCTGAATCTGCGAATTCTGTGTTGAACAAGCCGAAGTGAAGACGCCAGAGGATTCACGCACCTAGGACAATTATGTTATGGACGTCCACCTGGACATCGCTATTGCATGTAGAGCCCTGTAATCCCCATGTCCCACCTTGCCCAGTGCCAATCTAAGAACAATTACAGCCAACATCGGCTCCATCTAGGAAGGCATAAAGAATCTCCCACGAGTAAAGTGACATGAGATGTCGCGACACTCGTGGCCAGGCAAGAGAGACAGTTGCATCCCTGTCATTTAGTTTAACAGATAATCATTCTCTGCTACGTCGTATGGTTCCTCGAACAGGGGTGTTATGCCATGGTTCTTCTGTTATGATTAGGGCCAGACGCGTGTCGCTCAAAACATAATGCCACCTTCATCCTTTTCCTCATCTCGACCCCTATTGTACTCCTCTCCCTGTTCTCTTCCCAGAGTGAGGCATGCAACGTTATACTCGGTTGCGCTTTGACTGAGCTGACACCATGTAAAGCCCGAAGAATAAGGAAGGTGTCTTTCTAGCGGGAGACGTAGCACAGTCGCCAACTGTTTCCTCTTTGGCATGGCATACTCGATAAGTTGTCGCTCACACTAATCCATAATATCGTCCTGCGTTGGGCGGTATCAAGTGTCAGGAATCGTAAAGTTCACGACCGCTTCTTCGTCTTGTCCCGAACTGCTGAGATGGAGCCCTTATGTTCTGGACCTGGAGACGGTACTCCTTGGCTTAACAGGAGACACAATGACACAGCTCTACTATGTACTGTCCGACATTGCTACTCCAAACCGATGCCTGTCAGTGACACCCTCACAGTACTAATCGTATCCAAGTGGTGACTATGCATCTATGCGCAGCGTCTCGTCCTCCTCCACTCGCTCGTGACAACCCAAACATATCTCTCTCTCTTGCCTGCGATCTTCGATCCCAACTCTGTCCCACACGACTCTTAGCTCCGCAGCCCAGCCCGCCAGCGGGCAAGATACACCCGGCCCTGCAGCTTGATACCGTCCCACACGTCGCGCCACCATGCCCGCACCCACGCCTCCTGCCGTGCGCGCTGGCCGATCTGCCAGTCTCGGTAGAACTGGGTCAGCACGGCTTCGCGCCGGGCCTCGTCCTCGGGTGTAGGTGGATCCGAGGCGGGCGGCAAGCGCGACAGGCGATCTTGCCGTTGTGCTTCGAAGTCGGCGTTGGTCGACGCCTGGAGTCAGTGTGTGCTCGAATGACAGCAAACAAAGAGCAACGAGGAAGCGCGCAGGTAACGTCTCTGTCGTTTGTGGAGTAGAGGTAGCTCCAGGCAGTGGAGGATTCAGTAGCGGGCCTGTTGCCCCGCATGTTCTTTCGGTCGCGTTGCACGGCGGCGACTATCCCGCCACACGTCACAACGAGCATGCGCGCTCTGGCAAGGCATCCTGCGCCCGCCCTCAGGGGACTCACCCAGAAACGGTGGTTTGCCATGTCGACGCGCTCGCGGTGCAGCGTAAATGACAGTTCAAGCTCATGCGCGCGGATCTGTGCAGCAGTACCCGCGGCCTCTGCTGGGAACTCGGCAGCCGAGTACGGCGAGTTGGACGGCCTCCGCTTGCGCTTGGCGGCGTACAGAACGGGGCGGATGTTAGAGAGCGGGTCGGGCCTGGCGTTAGCGAAGATTCGGATGAAGGCTACGCAGGTAGATCCCTGCCAGAAGACACGAAGAATCTAGCTATGGATAAACTGGTTGCCTTGCACAGAACGGAGAGGCTCGGCCAACTCACGGTGCGACGAGGTCGACATCTCCCGTGTCGACGACTTGGCGCCGGCGCGGTGTCGAAGAAGTCTCGGCTGGTGTTGTGGACGATTCAGAGACGGCAGAGACCGTCGGCGCCGACGTAGAGACGTACGCCTGTCCGAGGCGGACGACCGTTGCTGTCCTCCTGCTAAGCATGTCGGCGGTGGGTTGCAGTCGTGGAGTGGTGTGAGTTGGAGTACGTCGGCCAACTGAATTTCCGACATTTCTGGCTCACTCTCGCGAGAGGTCCGGGTTGGGCCGGGTGCACCGTGGGAGAGTGGATCCTACGTCCTGTTGCCTTCATGAGATTACCGAGTACGTCGTCAACAGCTTCAACAAGTCTAGCAAGCAGCGAGCATGAACGCGACACGAACATTCTCATCACCAATACGAAGCAGGGCGTCTTCTCACCTCGCCAGATGCACGCCACGTCACCCACAGCGCGCACAGCGCGCCCTGTCCTCTTCGGCCACAACTTCCTCATCCACCTCCAACACCTCCCGGCCGACTTCGACCTCACGGCACGACCCCCTCAAACCCACTGTGCCAACCACGCCACTCGGCCTACCAGTCACACCCTTCCCTCCCGCCATCACCGACTTCGCTCCTGCCCCAATCTCGCGCGACCTCTTGCGACGCCTCCACCCTCTCGCGGCCCTCAACCCTCCACCAGAAGGCAGCGAGGAGGAGGCGAAGGTGATGCGCGACCTCGGCGAGCTCGTCGGCCTCATGGACCTCGTTGGCGAAGTAGAGGTTGGAGATGTTGGTGACCTCCTGCATCAGGGCGTGGGCGAGGTCGTGTTCGACGAGCGCGCGGTTCAGAATCGTGGGGAGGCGCAGCTCGCACCCGAAGAAGGAAGGCCACTGCTGGGGTACGCGACGCGGCGCGTTGGCGACTTCTATGGGTTCAAGACGACACCCAAGACGGAGAACGAGGGATGAGGCGCTCGTACTCCGCTGTCACTCCGCTCCGACATCGATTGATCGGCTGCAGCTACATCCTGCCTGAAAGACAGCTCCTCCCGACCATTGCGGACTCGCATCATTCACTATCGGCCTGCATCACGGCATCAGGCTCCACTCGCATACAGACCCAACATGCATTGTTTAGCTCTCTATTAACGTGGTGCCACCACGATATGCAGGGTATACAAACTTGGCTATGCTTATGCGTACTTATCCCAGAAGCCGGAAGTCCCATTGTTCGGCGGCGCAATCCCTTCTAAAGACTGAAGTCGCATGATGAGATTGAACAGTTCCAAATTTCGGAAAGCTATCGTCAGGCATGCTTCATGTACTCTACTCACGTTTGAGAACGGGAGGATCCACCGACTCCCACTCATGGGCATTGTCGAGGGAGGCCGCTTTGGTACGCTCCGCCCAGGGGCCTTGCGCGAAGAAGATGGCCTGCATCTCGTCGAACGTGTTGTCGTAGCCGTGAGCTCCCTTGATGTTGAGCTCACCCTTATCTCCCCCGTGCGAGTTGTACTCGTCCTGCTATTAGCCTTCTCTCACAGAGAGACTAGTCCACTTACATGGTCAGTGATCACCCATCCAAGATTTGGGACGAGGTAGAACGGAGCGACGCGAGGGCCGTGGTTGAAGTGCCAACGCTCAGGCATCGTCTCATGTGTGTATATCGAGAATGTCTTGTTGGCATCCGCTGCCGCTTTCAAGATCTCGTAATACTTGTCGACGGGCGACTGATCCCGGAATCGCAATCCGAATGACGGCCAGCCATCGCGATGTTCGATGTCGTTGAATCCTTCGCCGAGAATGTCGTCTAGGAACACGAGGCGATCCTTGCTGGTATCCATCATTCCATGGTCCGACACGATGATGAGGTCAACCACATCCCCGAGGTTACGTGCCTCGATGGATTCCCGCAGAGCTCCCACAAACTCGTCGACTCGCTCCAGGGCTTTGACGACGTCGTCTGACTCTGGCCCGCCCTTGTGTCCCGCGACGTCGACATCGGGGAGGTAGGTCAATATCAAGGATGGAGCCTCGTCTATAGGCATGTTGAGGTAGTCGAGGATCTGGGAGAGCTTTTCGAGCGGCGCGACCCTCTTGTATTGCACGAAGAACGACGGGGAGACACCGCTCGAGGTCTTGGGCGGCCCGGGCCACATCATCTGCGCCGACCGTCGGCCGCCACGCTCTGCGACGCTCCACATTGGTTCGCCCCACCACCACTCGGACTGTAAACTTGAGAGTTTCCGGGACGAGAAGTCGTCGTGGATATCGGGAGCCCAGAAATCATTCGCAACGATACCGTGCGATTCAGCGTAGAGGCCCGTGAGCATCGCCCAGTGGTTCGGGAAGGTGAGGGACGGAAAGATGGGCTGCATCGACTTGGCTCGCAGTCCCACTTTGCCCATCGCTCTCAGATTTGGTAGGAGATTGGCGCGCGTTTCCAAGTAGTCTGGGCGGAAACCGTCCACTGAGACAAGAATCGTGGTAGGGTGGAAGTCGTGCGTCCCGTTGGAGAGTATTGGAAGCGAGTCGAGGTGCGGTAAACGCGATGGAAAGTGGATCAAGAGAGAGACCAAGATGGCTGCTGGCGGGAAGAGGAACATGATGACCAGCGGAACAGGGAGCTTATGTGTTAGTTCGTCGTGCTGCTCGGTCGTAGCCGGAGGAGTCCAAGCCTACCTTAACTCCACAGATGGTGACCCATCGTCTCCTCAAACGCTGACGCTGACGCGGTTTGGAGAGTCCGCCATAGCGAAGGAGCTCGGCCTCCTCATCGCGCGGCACTTCAGAATCGGACCACGGTTCTGGCGAAGGTGTGCGGGTGCGGAGGTTGTGCTCCTCCAGGTGCGGATAGCGATTGAGATGGGTCGTGAGAGGCATAGATCTGCTGTCCCCACTCCCTCCAGCCCACGGTGGTGGTTCAGCGTCCTCTAGAGTTGGCATAGATAGCAGGCTAAGGTGGATATGGGATGAAGTGGGGAGTAATACACCTCCTTGGTGGAGGTCTGACGCTGGACGCCGTCCTAGGTTTAGGTCCCGCGCTAAGTGGAGGTGCCTTGAGCCTTATGCCTCTTACCTCATAGGCCTGAATTGATTCAGACCACTGGGCGCTGTGGCTAGACAAGACGCGTCGACATGGCATGCACGCGTTGCTCGGTATTTATCGTGGACATTGAACTTTGACCAGACAAGAGTATCCCAGGCTAGGCGACGGTTTACGCGGGAGAGCGAAGAGTGGTGGTTCAGGTTCTCCATTCCGTCTGTGCGATCCGCAACATCACGCGAACTCGCAACGTAAACATCCGCCGTACTGCCCTGCTCGATCCTCCAATCGCACAATTCACCATGCCGTCTAGATGGTCGCGCACAGCGGCCAGTCTTGGCGTCCTCACCATCCTCGCCGTCGCGCTCGCTTCCCCTGCCATAGCCTCGTCGGGCGATCGACACGCATCCTACCAGCTATGTCTCAGCTTGTGCGAGACGAAGCGGTGCGGCATCAACCACCCGCCGATACCGTGGTACCTCCGCCTTCTGTTATGGACATGTGTCGACGACTGCGGATATGTCTGCGGGCACAAGCTCACGGACGAGGCGGATCTTGGGCGCGAAGCATACCACCAGTTCCACGGGAAATGGGCGTTCCACCGCGTCTTCGGCATCCAGGAGCCGATGAGCGTCATCTTCTCGCTGGGTAACTTGGCGATCAACTACCGCGGACTCATGAACGTGACGGAGCGTGTTCGGGATGACAATGGACTACACCCGTGGCTCGTGGTTGCTGCTCTCGTGCAGATCAATACTTGGTTCTGGAGCACCATCTTCCATATGCGAGGTGAGTGGCCTGTGATGTGACATGCAATGTGGTAGCTAACATTCAGATCTCCCTTTAACCGAGAAGCTCGACTACTTCTCGGCCATGACCACTATAGTGTTCATGCTGCTCTACGCTGTCATCCGCATCTTAGGTCTTCAGACTTCCAAGACGCGGTCTCCCCTTTGCTTCAAGGTTGCAATCGCCTTTGGTGTCCTCCTTCTCGGACACTTTGTCTATGTCTCGAGCTTCGCGCACTTCCCATACGGCTACCACGTCGGAGTCGCCATGGTTCTCGGTCTCATCTCCAACGCGCTTTGGATCATGTGGACTACGTCGTTCTACCTTCGCATCCCGCCCATCACTGTCGGCACGTACGCCCTCACGTGGCCCTATCCGTACCGGCCAAGGAATCCTCAATTATCGCCGCGTCCAAGCCAGGCCAACACTCCCACGATCCTCGTTGTCCTCACCATGCTCGCCATGTCACTGGAAATCCTCGACTTCCCTCCAATCAGCCGTGCGGTCGACGCCACTCGCTGTGGCACTCGCAACCATCCCACTCGGAGAGATGTGGTGGAGGTTCTTGATCAAGGATGCCAATGATCTGCAAGCAGCTGAGGAGGCGGGAGGCTCCTCTGTCTGGGGCCCAAGCCAAGTCGGAAAGCAGGCGATGGACTGATTTAGCGTCGGCCACCCGTCTGTACTAGTGATGAGATGATTATTCAACGGTACATCTTTCCGTGCTCTAAAGGGGTATTGCCTAGAAGAGTGTCACCGCTGCTTTAAAAGGGTGCTAGGGGATGATGGGGATGGTGTGGTGAAAGTGCTAAAATGCAGACCCAAGAGTTACTTGCAAAGGCCGCAGCCAACGCAAGTTGTTCGGGATATCAGGATATGGTGTGGTTTGATGAGGAGGTGTGGTTATGTCCGGCTGGCCGTCTGCCTAGAGGGTCCATCGACGTCGCCGCCGCTGGCATCGGGCCGAGGTCAACGCTTAGTTGGTCTTCTTGACACCGTTGGTGGTAGGGCGAGCAGCACCCTTCTTCTTGTAGGTCGCCCGGTAGAAGGCAATGAAGAGGAAGAGGTACGAAGTGAGGAGACCGCAGCCGAAGAGAGCGGCGCCCTCACCACCGGTGCAGTCCTTGACCCAGGGGAGGTTGATGTTGTACTTGTAGAAGAAGTGGTTGGTGGTCGCGTAGTAGGTGATGAAGAGGTCGATCACGAACTGCGTGATCTGCATGGTGGTGAGGTACTTCTTCCACTGCGACGTTAGCCATGTCGCTCACTGGTGCTCCGGAACTCCAGCAGCGTGCCTTCTACGGCTGCGCTCTTCCTGAACTCACCCAGATCTTGGCACCGCCGGCAGTGGCGTAGTAGTAGTAGTACATGATGACGTGAACCAGAAGGTTGATGCCGATAACAACCCATTGCTTATAGGTGAGCCAATGTCTTCGCAGTTGTACTTACGACGGCGGTGGCACCCTCAAGCTGAGTGAAGCAAAGAAGAGCAGTAGCCGAGTGGTGGAAGACGTGGAGGAAGGCTTCATGGTCAGTCCTACTTCCATGGAACGAGACCACACTGCGGCCAAGAGACTTACCAAGAGGCTTCTTCTTGAGGAAGAGGAAGACGGTGTCGAAAAGCTCAACGTACTTGATGTAGTAGTTGATCATGTAGTAGGTGACGGCCGTAGGAGTGAAAGCACCGGGGTTGCAGATCGAGTAGTACCAGCCATTCTGGAAGTAGAAGGCGGCGCTGGAGAAGGTCAGGACGCGTCGCGACTAATATAACTCACACCTCCTCCATCATCAGAACCAGAAGAAGGAGCGATCCAGACGAAAGGATAGCATTGTGGAAGCGGAAGAGAGCCTTGAGCTTGAATGGCTCGCGGTTACTAAGTGTCAGCAGGAGTTCCACTCAACGCAACATCGATTCTGCTTCCACACCGAGAGATGCAGGAGCTCTGCAACTCGGCACCTCGGCGGCACACAGTGATCTAATCCTTCACTCTGAGCAAGAAGCATACACGTCGTTTGCCTGGGCCTAGACGCGTGCTAGGAGCAACTCCCCGAAGCGGAGGATTTGCCCGCTGTATGTTCGAAATGTTGCAACTTCACTCACCGCATGAGCTCGCGGCCGCTGAAGATCACAACAAGGTAAGTCGTGAGGGCGATGATGACCTCCTTCTGGAGGGAAAGAGGGCTCTTGCCCGGGATCCACTCCACAAGCTCCTTGGGAGGGTTGGGAAGGTTGGCATTGGTCCAAACCGACTTGATGGTGGAGATGATAGGGCCCTCGCCGGACTTCCACATGTTGACCATTTGAGAAAGAGCGAAGAGGAGTTGACTAGCCGGAAACCGAAGAGGAGGGTCTGCGAGTGAGAAGAAGGAGATTAGAAAGTAAAGTATCTACTGAAGAGAAAGTTGAAGATGTCGACAAGGTTGATGATAGCTGGCGCGTGGAGCGGGGAGTCGTGGCCGCGTCTCTTGTGGGGGAGAAAGGACTGAGCGGAGGGTATGGTTGGGTGGGTTAGGGAGAACTTTGGTCCAAATGGGGGAGGGGATATGTTTGGCTTTGGGTATGGGGGGCGGCCCGAAATTTCGCCTTGACCCACTCTCACTTCTTTTGGCCCCCTATTCTTGCTCTCTCGCGTTCACTTTCAAAGGACCTGAAAGGTTTGGGAGAAGTCGGTGATCCTGGATTTAGTGCACGATCCTTTGCCCTCCTCTCTTCCTTCTCTGGTCTACTGCCTTACATTCTATTTGGCTCGCGATAAGTCTCTGATCGCAGCAGCTTTGGAAAGTCTATGGCCAAGCCTGCAGAAAAAAACACGTCCCCCGGGTCGGACCCCCAATCCCTTGAGCCCTATTTCCTGAGCTAGCATCGAGGACACGCGTCCAACCTCCCCTGGTTGACTCTCTGTACGCGCCTTGACCACCGTGGGATACCTAAAGAAATGGCGGACCGTCCAAAGACCGCACCTCCTCCCCCAACTGAAATGACATTTGAATGGGCGATCCATCGTCCAAAAGGAATCCAACGGCCGTGATTGGAGGATTGGAGCCGCGGAGCGCGCGGAGCCAGCCAACTGTTACTAACTTGCAGCGAGGGATGGTGGCCCGAAGAACGACGCAAATGAGAGCGACGCAGGCGTGCAGGTGTGCAATAATGCACTCCTCCTTTTCAATAGCTCGTCATCCAACTTCCCTCCTTGTAGGAGGCTCGACTTGCGATACCTGAGACTGGGCGGCATCATGCATCATGATCACGGCGGGCTGAGCGCACATGCGCTCAAGAATGCCATGCGCCACAGGGATGAAGAGCCCGGTGGCGCTCGATCTCAAGAGCCCATGCACACGTTCAAAGGTCGGTCGTCGGTCGTGGGTCGCTGTCTGAACAATAACATTAGCCAGCACCCATGCATCGCGGATCATGACCAAATAACCCAGAGCATTACCCATACAAGAAACGTGAGCAGTCCAGACAGTCTAGAATCCTGAGGTAATGGCTCCAGTAATTGCACCTGTCATCTTAACATATTCCTTCACCTCTTGCTCCACGCCTTCACAAACGTTGTTCGTCTCAGTAGAGGAAGCTATCGGTGGCGAAGTGTCAATCTCCTATTCTCATGAGAGAGAACGCCCAGTAAGTAAGCTGATGTTCAAGCAGGCAAACGACATGGGAGAGAGCGGACACCATTCCTTGGGACATTATTGAAAGAGGCCGAGGCGATCGGCTGTGTCCTCTAGTGTGCGGCGTATCTATCTATACATTCGAATTGTGGAGGACTGCAGCGGCCTTGCTCGGATATGGACAACGGCCGAGATGCAGACGTCACCCATGGAAGCCGCATCCAGTCAGCAACCGGGCATGCCCGATGTATGGCCGAGGCCTGGTTGCAAAAATCCGCAATCTGATTAGCAGATTAGATACTTGCTCATTAGGATGGGTGAGTGCCACAACCTTATAATCCCGAACTCCCTGCCGGCCCCACGAGTCGCCACTCATACTTCTCACTGCTCTTTACGAAGTCACTAACCCGCCATCCATCACACACCACCCTCTCACCCCGAATCCATATCATCATGTTCCGCAACGCTCTCCGTGCTACCGCCATCGCCTCGACCTCCCGTGCGGCTCTCCGCCCGGTTCCCCGTGCTGTCGCCTTTGCCCGCCCGGCCGTCGCCTCTCGGAGTTACCATGCTAAGGTCATCGACCACTACGAGAACCCCCGCAATGTCGGCAAGATGAACAAGGACGACCACGACGTCGGAACTGGTCTCGTCGGCGCCCCCGCATGTGGAGAGTAAGTAGATGTTCTTGCCGGCGACTCCGAGGCATCGCGGAGTTGGTGCACAGTTAGGCCGAGCGTCCGCAAATTAGCGCTCCACAGTGGCGAAGCGAGGGCCTTGAGCACTACTAGCATGGTGCGGATTCCTTTGCTGCGCAACATAGTCGCCACCTTTAGTGGACAGCGCCAAGCGTCGAACGTGCTCTGCCTGGAGTCGCCACCCGAAAGGAAGAAGCAGTAGCTAACCCTGTAGCGTCATGAAGCTCCAGATCCGTGTCGGCGAGGACGGCATCATCGAGGATGTTAAGTTCAAGACCTTCGGCTGCGGCTCGGCTATCGCTTCGTCGTCGTACATGACTGAGCGTGTCAAGGGCCTCAGCCTTGAGGAGGCCGGCAAGGTCAAGAACACCGAGATCGCCAAGGAGCTCTGCCTTCCCCCAGTGAAGCGTGAGTATCGAGTAACGCGTGAAGGGACATGAGCTTCCGCTGTGCGCAACATCTGTCCTGTTCCCATCTGCAGGACTCGAAATAGCTCGCTGGCTTCGACATACCGAGTATACCGAGGCTCTGCCTGCGCGTCATGTGACGCGCCATTCATCTTCCCTACCCTCCATTCCAAGAGAACTCGAGCTGACCAACAGTCCACTGCTCCCTCCTCGCCGAGGATGCGATCAAGTCCGCCATCAAGGACTACCAGACCAAGCGCGCTCAGCGCGCCGCCGGTGTTGCCGCGACCGCAACGGCTGCTCCCACGCAGCAGGCCGCACATGCCTAAATCAAGAAAACCGAAAACGCATCACAGCAGGATTCGTTTCAAGTGTAGCAAAAGATAGCCCTCTAGCTTCAGCATCGTTGGAGTGGTGCACGTTGTCAGAGACCGATGGGATTCATATGCAGTAGTGGTCATGAGAGTACGTGACAAGAATTGATGTCGTTATATATGCCTTATATGCCGAAGGTCGGCCGAACTACTCGGAGATTTCAGACGTACGCCACGGAACGGATGACGAGTGGTCTTCGCGCAATAATGCTCCAACGCAGCGTCTCCATATCGTTTCCCAGCCGTATGCAATCTTCTGACAGAAACGCGGCTGGACAGCTCGGGCCAGACCGTACATCGCAAGCGTTTCGCAGTGCTACTCTCGACCTGTTTAACACATGCAGCTCGTAGTGACATCTATGCTCATACCTCTACACACCACCTCCACTCTGTCATGCTAGGAAGACTGTCTCATAAAGACATGGGCTCTCTCCACACACTGGCCGAGCAGCAGCTCAAGCAGCCTCAGCCTCGGGGTCCTTCTTCTTCTTCGCCTCCACTCGCTGGACCTGGTCCGCGGGCGCTCCATTCAACACAGCGACCTTGTCCTTGAGCATTTGAACCTGGGCGTCAGCCGTCGTCCTCATTATAGAGTCATATTCAACACATAGCGCTGGCAATAGCCAGCAGGCTAGACTCACCACGTCGTCTCCAACATCTCCTTGGATGACGATCTCGTCCTCTCCCTGCGGGTTCTTGGACAAACTACTTCCAGTGGCGAACTTGCCCGCGAAGAACTTGGCAGCCTTCTTAAGATCCACACCGAATAGCTCCAAGCCATGGATATGCGTCGCGACCTTGCGCTTGGTACGCATCTCGCGCTTGATCGTGATCTATGGTCAGCTCACCGAACGCCCTCGTGCTTCCGTGGGTGACATACTTTAGCGGCCTGCAGTCAGCATCCAGTTCCTTCCACTGCATGTGAGACACGTACCTGCTTCTTCGCTGCCTCAGCCTCGGCCTTCTTCTCCGCCTTCCTCTCGGCCTTAGCCGCGTCCGCCTCAAGCTTCTCCTGCTTCTCGAGGGAGAGCGTGCCCATGCGCTTCTCGAGCGAGCCTATGCTGTCAGCCTCGACTCGCGGGACAGTACACGCGACGTGGCAAACGCCAGGGCCTCATAACAGCACATCAGACATAGTATGCACAGAAGTTGTAGGTTACGCTCTACGGTGCCCAGGCGGGAACGCCTGTAAACTCACCCTCGCCCCACAGGCGATCGAACTCGGGCTTGTTGTTGGCCTCGAGCCATGTCTTGCACTTCGAGAACGAAGGACCAAACTCGCAGTACTCAGTCGGAAGAGTACAGACGGCGCAGTAGGAAACCACAATAGGCTTGGAGGAAGGGCCGGCGACGGACATGGTGAGCGTTTTGTTGATGCAGAAAGGCTAGATTCGATGTCTCGTTGATCGTTGAACAATATCGAGCGGCAACGGGACCAAATCTCAACAACGAAGCAGGCACGAGCCGTACGGTGACGACACCGACTTGGCTAATGTTGTATGGACAGGTGCGCGTCGATTATCTCTGCTTTTACACCGCTTCACTACTCTCGTTCGACCACCCCGCCACATCATGATCGATGAGTCGAATAGGACAGCTGAGACTATCCGCGACCAGCTGTTGAGCTTTGGCGTGGAGCCAGCGAAGGCGCATGCGGCCTCAGTGCGGTATAGCACGATTGAGGCCGCAGCCAACTGGGTCTTCGGCGATGGCGAGAATGTGGGTGCCGCTCACATGCTGCGTGAGCTAACACACAGTGGAAGCCTGAAGAGAACGAAGTCAAGCCAGCCCCGACGGCTTCACTGAACCCGTTCCACACTTCAGGAGTTACCGCTCGACGTAGGTCGAGACTGGTCGCAGATGCTGACCGCACAGCACCATCTCCGGCGATGCCTGCGCAGCAGATGCCCCAAGAGCAAGCTCCTCAGTTCCAGAGCAACAACCCGTTCAACCAGTACGCTTTTCCGGCGCCACCAACAGCTCCTCCCGGTATCGCTCACGAGGACGATGATCTGCGTCGTGCCATCGAGCTGTCAACTCAGCAAGAAGAGGAAGATCGCGGGCGGAGAGTTGAGCGGGAGCGCAGCGTGCGAGCATCGGCACCACCACCTTCGCCAGGCAGGATCGATGACGACGGCCAGGTTGTGGGATCGCTCTTCGGACCGAGCAATAAAGAGGACCTCAAGGGAGCTCTCGCCATGGTCCCAACCGATAATGTGAGACACCCATGTCGTCCATTGTTGACATTAGAATACCCCGTCGAACAAGGAAGAAGAAGACTTCCAGCGTGCCATACAAGAGTCTATGATGACCGCATCGTTCCACTCGGCCGGCGGAGAGAGCAACGACACCCTCCCACCACCAACCGAGCGCGATCCTCTAGCGTACGTAACGCTGCGAGCATTGCAGTACTGACATGACAGACCGCTCGCTTACGTCGCGCGCAAGGACATATCCTGGGCAGCCAATATCATGCAGGCTCTTGCGGCCGTCCCTCAACTGCGCGAAGGCTTTTGGAGACTGGAACGTTTGGACACGGACCCACCCAGTGAGCCCCGAATCACGCAGCTGACGCTAACAAGCAGCCTTCATGGACGTGCAGAACGTTTTCGGCCGTCAGAACAGTAGCGAGTACAGTTACGAGTCAATCGACAAAGAGGTCGACGCGATCAACGCGGCAACTGGTTTGCAGCCAGGCTCGGTGATATTACCCCCTGTAATGCCGCTGATCGGTATGTACACGCTGTATGCTAGAGCTTACCATCCAGAGTATTGGATTTCACATCTCCGAGATATCTTGAGGGCGGTTGTAGTGTCCCGCGTCGCGAGCGCTCAAGATAACCTGGTCAACATCATGAACGACAGTCCTATCATTCACGATCTGATGAGGAGCCCGGATCAGTGCGTCCTCTGCGGCTCAAGTGCTGACCATATAGGCTCATGACGACAAGGCTCAATTCTCAACCCGACACACCGCAGACCCATGTCACGATTGATCGCAGCTATTCAACACCCACCGATATCCATGGCAACCTTGGCAGTATAATTTGGAACTCAGGAGCTCCAGACGAGAGCATTGTCAGCATAGCAGATGTCGTCTTCGTGGTCCTTAGGAGAACTCCTGGCGTCAACGTACAGAAGTGGGAGTTCGACGAGCAGGTCATTCTCGGTAAGTGTGTGGGGTGGCAACATATCTGACAGAAGATCGATACATGTCCGACAATGTTGCGTGGGCGACCAACGTGCGAGCTCAGGAGAATCTCCTCAAGGTCGATTTGCGCAGGCTTCAAGAGCAGATTGAGGCATTGTCGACCTTCCGAGTGAGTGCTGCCGTTGTTATGAGCTGACAGACTAGGGTAACAGCCTTCCAGACGCTTTGCAAACCGTTCTCAAACAGCTTGGCACTGACGAATCGGAGAATCAAGGGCGAACCGCTCTGAAGCAGAAACTGGAGCGCATCTCAGAGACCATGAAGACCAAGCTGGCAGCTCTCCAGGAGCAAGCTAAGGAGAAGGAAACCACCATTCAGAGCGGCTTGTTTGCGACGGACGACCCAGCCTTGAATCGACACGGTTATCGCCTTCGATCCATCTTATGGCATGACGGTTTCACGACGCCTGGCAAACACACGTTTGCCTATGTTCATCATGGAGATGACTGGTGGAAGATTGAGGAAACAGAGGTTACGAAGGTGAGTTGCCTCGACTAATCTTGTTGCTGATTCCAGGTGGACTGGGAGACCATCCAGGGCGACACAACAGGACAATACACAGACGGAGGCCCGTACCTACTCCTCTACTCCCGTGAGGGCCCTCGTCCAGAAGGCTACTCGCGCGATGATCACCTCCTGTCGCCTCCAAGCGGATCGGCCAGCAGCTCTGTCAGCGAGGAGCCAATGGAAGAAGTAGATAGCCAGCCTACTCTGGCCAATTTCGATGATCGAAGCGCGCGGCAGCCTATTCTCAGTGCGCAAAGCGACTCCGATCTTCTAATGGACGCCGATGACGAGGAGGAAATCAAGGATTGGAAGGCCTCTCCTCAACAAGGCCGGTCGGATCTCATCATGCAAGAAGACCAGCGCCAGCCTGCGAGCAACCCCTCGCAGACTCCAACCGTAACCGAGAAGCGCCGCGTCCCGCCGCTCATTGAGAGTAAGAGCGTGCCGGAGGCGCCGGTCGAAGCGGGTGCGGATGAACCCAGCACAGAGAAGAAGGCGACATTGTAGACGGGCTAGTATCATTGCGTGCTGAGGCTCATTTCGCCAGCAGTCATCTGTCATTGTTAAATAATGTATGCATGTGTAGAACGTCCCTATTGAATCATGATCATCCATGCGAGGACGAAGAAGAAGAGGCACAGAGGGTACACGGCAAGAGCCGTGCGCTGCTCTGGCAGGCCTGTGCCGTTGAAGAAGTTGACGGACGCTGAAGTCAGCGGCTATCTCAACGAAGACATGCTCACCCCAAACACTCCATGCCCAGCAAGCGAGCGAAACTGGCACTCGCACAAAGAGGTTGTGCAAGAGAAGAGCAACAATTGAGGCGAGGAGGAGAGGTGCCAGCGCATATCCAAGCACACACTGCGGTCAGCACCAACAAACCTACAAGCTTACAAGACTCTGGAAGAACGAGCTGCACGTCAGCACTGCCCAGTACACAGTCGAGGCGCAGAACTCACACTTTGCCCCCGAGGAGTTTCGAGTTGATCGTGACGACCACAGATCCGATCGTCACAAGCGAGATGACGAGGGAGAAGACGGGCATCGCCTGATCCTTTGGTGACTACGGTCAGACGCTTGTCCGCGAACGAACTGAGGACTCACTTCAAGACTCAGTGTGATGGCGAGAGAGAGACAGATGACGAGCGGGCCCCAGAGATCCCAGTCGCGCAGAGCTGATCGGTGGCCGCCTTGTGGTGGGTACAGGACCTGGAGGAGCTTTGTATAGATCGACCTCAGGTCACGCATCTGCTGTTAGCATTCCTAGCCGGTTGATGAGGGCATGGCGTCGAAGACACGCTGTGTGATCTGGAAGGTACAAGGTACAGGCTGGCCAGACTGCGTACAGCTTGCTGAGCGTTCTGTGCCCGTATACACTTCCTCTCGCCTGCCTTGGACCTCTCTCTCCTCCATCCTCGTCGTACACAGCGAAACTCACAATCGTAGTGCTGACAGGCTCATCAAGGGTCGAGTCGCCAGTGAACCGCCTCTCGACACGGATACCGCCGAATGTAGTGCTGGAGCTCGCGCCTGGTGTAGACCCAATCCGTCCTGACACCGCTGGAGGAGGCCGAGGCTTTGCGGGCTCTGCAGATGTTCCTGCTGTTGCCTCTGGGGCGAAGGAAAGGGCATCGAGGTCGTCATCATCCGCTTGACTGAGGTTAGCTCGATCACACGCATTGGAATGCTCACATTATTTGATGATCTTGAGAGGGTACTGATTGGTATGCCATGATGTTGAAGTCTGCAACTGCTGGGATGGATAGTGGGAGCACTGGTGATTGTTGTCGAGCGAGAACGCGATCGTCATGGATCGTGGACTTGAGCGCGTCGTGGCGTCTGCGGGGATGTGGAGGTGGGGAGCCTATTAGGCGGCAATTGCCAGTCAACATTAGCATGCCTTATCAATCCGCAGACCCCATTTACCCATAGACCCACGTCATAGCACTGCCTAAGTGGAAGCACAGCCGGCCCACCCAGCCAACATCCACCGCTGCGCCGTGCACAAGCAATCTCGATCTTGACACCGATCAATCCCAACTTCTTGCCATCCATCTCTTCCAACACTACCAGGCATCAGAATGTACGGCAGCGCACTGAGTCCACCGTTGCTGACGTGGCAGGTTTGGCCGTCGTGGCCACGACCACGACTACGATGACGGGCCGGGCGCGTACGGTGGCCGTCCTATGGGACCAAGTCACCAGCCAACCCGTCCTGTCGACAAGGAGAAGACGGAGGCAGAGCTGAGTCTCAACATCAAGAAGGCGACGAACCCCGAGGAGACTGCTCCGAGTACGTCCTATGCTGTATCGGGAGCTAAAGCTGACACCATCCAGAGCAAAAGCACGTTCGCAGTACGTCACGCGAGAGGTCACCCCGAACTACTTGACTGACTTGGCAGAGTGTATCGTGTACACTTGGGACTACCACTCGTCCCTTTCAGTATGGAATGGCCTGCGGACTCAGCCAATTCTTGCCGATGAGGTGCAGACGTTCAAGGCGCTTATTCTCGTCCACAAGGTGTTACAGGAGGGTCACCCCGTGGTGAGTGATGAGGCGCACGAGGCTGTAGATACTGGACGTCACAGCCTAACCCTTCGCATCATCGGAGATTTGCCGCTAACGTACCTAGACTCTTAAGGAGGCGCACGCTCAGACCGGATGGCTCGAGACGTGTGGGCGCACCGTCGGAGGCGACGGCCAGAAAGGCTACGGGGCGCTGATCCGCGCCTACACTTCGTTCCTTCTCGCCAAGCTTCGCTTCCACCGTCACCATCCCGAGTTCAACGGCTTGTTCGAGTACGAGGAGTACATCTCCCTCAAGAACATCGATGACCCGAATGAGGGTTACGAGACCATCACCGACCTGATGCAGCTCCAGGACCAGATCGACTCGTTCCAGAAGCTCATCTTTGCCCACTTCCGCGGCTCGAACAACAATGAGTGCCGCATCTCGGCGCTTGTCCCTCTCGTCAAGGAGTCGTTCGGCATCTACAAGTTCATCACCTCGATGATGCGCGCCATGTACCGCCGCACCGACGGCAGTGATGTGCTCCAGCCTCTGAGCGAGCGCTACAACCAGCAGCACCACCACCTCCGTCGCTTCTACTACGAGTGCTCCAACCTCAAGTACCTCACTGGTCTAATCAATGTGCCCAAGCTTGGTCAGGAGCCACCGAACCTTATGATCTCGGACCATGGCGATGCGCCAGATCTTCCTCGCCGCCCAACGTCGAGCGCAAGGCTGAGACGCCCAAGGAGATTATTCCTCGAACGGACACGCCATCGGCTAGCCAGGCCGAAAGAGGAGCAGCGCGCATGCTCGAGGAGTACGAGCGCAAGCAGCAGGCTCTGTCAACCAGCGTGAAACGACGAGAGGCGCCAGCGCGAGGAGAAGGAGCGCCAGGAGCGCGAGTTCGCTGAGGCCAACGACTGCAGAAGAGCGCGAGGCGCAGGCGCAGCAGGAACTGCTCCAGCAGCAGATGAACCAGCAATGGCAGCAGCAATCGAACGCTGGCAGCTCGCCGAGCTGCAACAGCAGATGCTCGCCGCCCAGGGGCAATACGAGCGCGACCAGATGATGCTCGAGCAGTACGACCGCCGCGTCAAGTCGCTGAGGGAGAACTGTCGATGATCGGCGCCAATGTTGGCGCGCAGATGAACGCCAAGGACGAGCTCATCGCCCAACTCCAGAAGCAGATTGAGGTGTGGAAGAACAAGTACGAGGCTGTCGCCAAGCTCTACTCCAGCTGCGGCGAGCACATCGACTTGCTCAACAAGTCCAAGGGCTTCCAGCTCAAGGCCAACTCGCGCAGGAGGCGATCGACAAGATGGAGCGCATGGAGCGTGACGTCAAGGCCAAGAACCTTGAGCTGCCGACATGATCCGCGAGCGCGAGAAGGCCCGCTACGACCTCGACCGTGTCAGGTCGACTCACAAGGAGGAGATCGACCGCTCAAGCGCGACCTCTCCTTTGCCAACGAGCGCGCCGAGGACGCGTCGCGGCATAAGAGCTCGAGGTGTCCACCATCATGGCCAAGTACAACCGCCAGCTCAACGAGCTCGAGGACACGTCCGTCCAAGCAATGCAGATCGACGACCTGCTCTCGAAGGAGCACGACCGCAACGACGATGTGCACCGTCAGCTGAGGAGAAGGAGGCCGAGCTTCTCCTCCAGGAGGGCATGGACCAGACTCTGCAGGAGCTCTCCGAGCTCAAGCTCACCAGGGCGAGACGTCCAACACGTTCGACGCCAGGTTGACACCCTTATCCTCGACCACAGGAAAGCGCTCAACGCCATTATTGACTCTATTCTGCAGGCTTGCGTTCAGAAGGTCGACGACGCTATCTACGAGCTCGAGGCTCCTACGCATCTTGGCAACACGACTGCTACCGCGCCGTACACCTGTCGATGATCGAGAAGGCCATGTCGAACGCTACTGACTTCGCGTCGACTTCAACCTCTACCTTGGCGGCAAGAGCGGTGGGCGGCCAGGTCGATGTTATCAAGGCGGCAACGAGTTTGCCCAGTCCATGTCCGAGACGCTTGTCTCGAGCAAGGGTATCACCGTCTCGCGAGACTGAGGACCAGGCCGACAAGCTCATCCAGGTGCCAAGAGGCTGGTGACGTTCGCAGCGTCTGTTTATCAACCTCAGTCGTACAAGCTTACTAGCGGCAACAAGGAGGAGGTTGTGTTCGCAACAATGCCGAGTTCGCAACTCGCTCTCCAAGCTTCGGAGACGATCGAGCAGGTCATTCCCAAGTCCAAGTCGTCCTCACCACGTCAACGGCGACTTGGCGACATTGTTGCCAACGAGATGGAGGCGGCGCGCGCCATCGCCGCTGCCACTGAGCGCATTGCGCAGCTCAAGGCCAGCCTCACGACAAGTTCTCCGTCTCGACCGTCCCGTGCACGATGCGATTCTCGACGCCGCTGGCGCCGTCGCTAACGCCATTGGCGCCTCATCAAGCCGCCACGCGTCGCAGGAGGAGATTGTTCGCGAGGGCAAGGGCACGTCGTCGACGACCCAGTTCTACAAGCGCAACCACGCTGGACTGAGGGTCTCATTTCGGCCGCAAGGCCGTCGCATACGCTACTGGCTGCTCATCGAGTCTGCCGACGGCGTCATTTCGGGCACCCACTCGTTCGAGCAGCTCATCGTCGCGTCGAATGAGGTCGCGGCGTCAACGCTCAGCTCGTCGCTGCGTCCGTGTCAAGGCCAACCTTATGTCCAAGGCGCAGCAGAACCTCGAGCTCGCCTCCAAGGCAGTCACGGACGCGTGCAAGGCGCTTGTCAAGCAGGTCAAGATTGTCGCCAACCAGGCCGATGCCGACGAGCACGTCAACTACGCGGCGATGGCCAGCCACGAGTTCAAGACGCGCGAATGGAGCAGCAGGTCGAGATCTCACGCTCGAGAAGCAGCTCGGCGCCGCACGCAGGCGGCTCGGCGAGATGCGTCGGGCGGGATACCACCAGGAGGACGACTGAGGCCAGTGAGGGCATCATCGCATCATCCGCAGTCGGTCGAATTGTCGCTACCTCTGCTGTTGCTCTAGTTGTTGGAATACGTGATACATGGCACGATGCGTGTCTAGATACCCAGAAGTTACTGCGCATGCTACAATTTGTTGCACGCTTGTTCTAGCTAAGGTTGTCTGTTGGGCGTGGGTTATAAAAGTACGGTCTGGGCCCCTGACAACTGATGCTGGCAGAGAGGGGGTCGCATGACCACAGGCGGAAATGAGCGCTTTAGAGACCAAGAAGGTTCTTGACCTGCTCGCGGACGCGGCGCTCAAACTCGGGCTTGTTCTCCCGGTAAAGCTTGCAACATTCGACATCGGCACCGGACTCGATGTTGGGCTCGGCGAGCATCGAGAGGACACTGAGGAGAACGGAGCGCACGCCCTGGACGGGAGACCAGCGCTCTGATGCCGACTCGTAGCGAAGCGGGTCGTCTCCCGGTGGGTGGAGGATGGAGATGCACACGGCTCCGTTGGGATAGACTGGAGTCAGACGGGTTCATGAGGCGAGGACACCAGCAGGTGAAGGCGAGGCAGGGAATGGAAAGGTGACGCGACAACAGCAGTATGTGAGAGCGGTATCGCGCTTCTCTCCACAGCGCCCCGTTCCGCACATGATCCTAGCTCCATCACGGCCGCCTGCCAAGGGTGAGAGATTGCCTGCCAAGGGTGAGAGATTGCGTTCAGTACTCACTGTTGGGGTGGAGAAGGGGTGGGTCGAACACCATCTTGAACGGGTTGAGCGGGTAGTCGGGGGGCTGAGGTTAGTCGGGCGCTCCCATCGCAGGACCTACGAATGTGAGCTTGGCAGCGAAGACGCCGCCCTCCTGCCTGTCAGCTCAGAAAACGGAGAAGAACGAAGCTGAGCCATCGACATTACGTCGATCCAACGTCCAACGAGCAGCTCGACGACTGATGCGGTGCACGCCTCATCGCCTCTCTCCGTGCAGACCGCTTTCACTCCACCACTTGATCGCAGTGGCACACCATACTCACATATGGCGTGTCCTCCGGGCCCTGGATGAGCGCCTCCCACTCGAGCATGTTGTCCTCAGACACCGGGCCCGCGGTCAACGTGTCATTGATCGGATCGGCCGTGAGGTCGCGGTACTCCTTCATGAGTCTAATGTCAGCAATGAGCCGGACACCAGGGCGTGCGGCTCTCCAAAACACTTGTGCTCTAGACTGCTCTGGGAGGTCGTTGGGAGCCTGCCTGTTGGGAGCATGCGATGAAGTATATTGGGGAGAAGGCGACGTGGAGGTGGGTCGCGTGAGGATCACGGGCACCTTCCTCGCGCCCCACATAGAGCACTCTCGCCCAGTCGAAGCAGATCGCGATGGAAAGGGGTATACTCACCGCCTCGTCGCGGTCGAGGTTTGTGCGCGCGTGTTGTTATTGGAGAACATGGTGGTGGATTGGATGAACGGATGGATGGTGGGTGGCGATTCAATGCCAAGTGAGATCCTGGTGGTGCGATGACCAGCGCTCTCGGACCTGAGCGGCAAGCCCGAGTCTGAGCGGCCAGTCAACCCTCCACTTTTGGTAATAATCCTGCCCCACTCTGAGAGAGTGGATTATCCCCTTGCGTAATTGCCGTTACCCGGAGTATTAGTGCCAATTGTAATCCTTTCAAATGTTTCATAGTGGCATCAATGGCCACTGCTGCTGCAAGAGCCGCACTGAAATAGTAATGAGTCGACCCGCCGAGCCGTTCTATTGCAGCACACCATCCCACGCGTGACAGAGTATACTACTTCGCATTTGCTTCTTTAATTTCTACCACTGTTTCGGTTGCGTTTAGCCACAGATCTGGCCCTGGACGCCGAGGACAGCGCCGACGTCACCGGGGCACTTGGAGAAGAGGCATGAGGCAGCAGCGGAGTGGAACGCACCGCCGCAGACACAGGCGGTGTCGCCCTCGCCGTTGCAGCCGGCGCTGCCGTTGGCCTCGTTGAGGCAGCCACGGGCACACTCCGAGAGGCCGTCAAGGGGGCCGCGAGCCTGGAGGTCACGGCGCGAGCCGCCGCCACAGATCTGGCTCTGGACGCCGAGGACAGCACCGACATCACCGGGGCACTTGGAGAAGAGGCATGAGGCAGCGGCGTCGTGGAAAGCACCACCGCAAACGCAGGCGGTGTCGCCCTCGCCGTTGCAACCGGCACTGCCGTTGGCCTCGTTGAGGCAGCCGCGGGCACACTCCGAAAGACCGTCGAGGGGGCCGCGGCGGACAACGCGGGCTGAGACGACGCTGGGGTCAGAGTAGTTCAAGGAGTTGACACCTACGAGGAGAGGAGCGCGGTGACAAGAGTGATGGTAGAGAACTTCATGTTGGTGGTTGTTTGTGGGCTCGGTTTGGGGCTTGGAGTAGGAGAACTTGGTTCGTTGTGGACTTGGTTGGACATGAATCTTTGCCCTCTTATATGTCACAGGCCATCCATACAACGACTTGCGAACGTTCTGTTCGTCCTCACTACCGTGAACACGGGCTGCGATCCCCGTCCACTTAACACCTCATCATGGAAATGGGCTGCGGCGATATCCTAGCGTACTCGTACCACCAAGTTGCCGTTGATTAGGTGCACTCAACGTCATGGCGTCGAGTAGTTGGTCCATGAAGCGCCCATTACTCGGTCACCAAAATAGCAGCTAACTATTGAGGCATCCCTAATCAGCGGTGCTGACCGAGTTAGGTTAGAGACTGAGCAGTTAACCTGTTGACATCAGCCAACGAATGTAACCGATTTGTTTCACCTGCCCTCTGCTGCCCCACTCACCTATCCGTTGGTAGGTCACGAGATCCGATCTTCTGTCTAATGTGTCTCGAGATAGTGGCCGATTCAGAACATTGTGGGTCTCCGGGAATAGTCAGAAGTCGGGGTAAGAACTAATCAGTGGGGCACGGTGGGGTGGGCGGGTTTCGCCGCCCACGTTGCATCCGCCGTGAGTAAATGAGCGCAGTTGCGATGCTTGTTCGATCCCGGGACGCTAGCGCTGCCCGCCGTTCAAACATGATCTGTTGGCGGCAGCGATCCTGCTAGTATGATGCAATAGCAGCTACTATCCGGCGATGCTTCGGCGCTCACTGGGTCACTGGACACATGACTCGGGAACTGTTAGTGCTGTGCCGAATGAATCGTCTGTCGCATGTTTTAGCAACCGGTTGGGCAAAGGCCGAAGAACTGGTCGGCCTCCGGCAGCGGCGGTCGTGGGCCTAGCGTGGCTAGTGTCGGCCGTTGCGGCGGGTGACAATGTTCCATTGCGCTAGTGCGCTAGATAGAATAGAACGGCCGAGCATGCGCGTCCGAGGTTGCTTTACGCTCAGAAACCGACGAGAGACAGATCATCGCTCAGCTCCTTGCTCGTCCATACTGCGCCAGGCCTCCCGCCGAATATCTTGATGGGTAAGACACCGTGATCTTTGAACCCGAGGCTCCGGAACACAGCTAGCGCTGGCTCGTTGTCCGGGTCGGTCATGCCGAGGTATCCCTTGACTCCGTATCTCCGTGTCGTATACTCCATCGCACCCTCGCATGCCTCCTTGGTATACCCGTGACGCATGTGCGCGGGGAGCATGATGAAGCCGATATCAGGGACGGCGAAGCAATCTGGCTCCTCACCACGCAGCACGGTGACTATGCCGATTGGTGTTGAGTGCGCCAGTCTAGCGGGCAATGGTTGGTCGTCGCTAGCGTTGTCGGGCTTCAGGCTAACGAGCCATGGACCGTAGCCGTTGCGTTCGAGCATGGTTCGCATGAAGCCGTTGATAAACCCGCGTGCTTTGGCACGCTCTGTGATGCCCGTCTTGCCGCAGTGCTTGATTGCTGCTTCCGAGTTGTACAGCTCGATAAGGAAGTCGCAGTGTGCGTCGTTGCTCGCATCGAAATGGGAGACGTAGAGCCGGGGTGTCTCAAAAACGAACTCCGGATCGAATGCCGTTGACATGTTGCCTTTTGGTGAGGTTGTTGCCGTATGCAACAGAAGGATGTCGCTGCTTCAGCATTCTGTTGATGATCAGATCACTACTGTGTCGACTCGATAATCGAAAGTGCTCTATCAGCCCATCAGGTCGTCGTCACCGCGTGGGTCTCTCGATACGCAGATGTGGCGTAGCGGAGACGTCCGAAGATACGCCAGACGAGTCGGCGGCAGCGCGGCAAGAAGCGGCTCTTTTATGCGGTCAGTCACCACCCAGCAGCCAGATTTCGTGGTGGCTCCCTCATACAGAGTCCTCCCGTGTGCGCGTCTCAGATCCGACCGCTCCATGCTTCGCAACACAACAACGACGCGTCCAAGGTCTCACTTCTTCAGTTCAACATGCACGTAGAAGTGTAGGATCGTCAGCAGCTATGGCGGATCATTGCGTGGGCAGAGTGAATATGGAATAAGGTAAGGGACAATCACGATGGGCGAAGCGGTGGCTCAAGCTTTCGTTATTCGCGGTCATGACGCATCGCGACTAGACTCGACTCGGCTTCTTGACTCCTCACTTCACCTCATTCACTCCACCACACATACACCATGCCAGACGACCTCGACGACTGCAATCAGCACGGCGCTGCCGACCCGCTCGTGATCGAGAACGACGCCGACGCAGCCAAGCATGCCGCTGGCATCCAGGAACCGAAGAGCAAGGGCGTACTCGCGATTGACATGGACGACGTGTTGTGGTGAGTCTCAATGGAGCGGCGCGGCACAGTCACCACAAGAGTGGAGAAATGGGCAGAATGTTTGTGGAGTATAGTAGCTGACAGCAGTAACACGAACGGCACTATCGTCGAGAGTGAGTCTCGGAGTCGGATGATGTCGAAGATGTAAACAACACAATGGCCGCCCTCCACTCAGTCCTGTCTGTGTGCACGGCATGGGTGCCCTTACGCGTCCTAGTCGTTGTGCTCGCTCCAGGCAAGAAGGGGGATGCAAGACTGCGTGCCGTATCACGCTCGGCCGTCTGCAATGTGTGAGGAAGAGCTCGACGCTGACCGCAGTGCATGGCAAGCTGTTCCCCGGCAAGGCGGACCCACCAATCACCCTCGACGAGTTCGAGCACTACCTCTACTGGCACAACCGTGGATGGGGAACACAGGAGGAGACGATCGACATGGTCGTGAGTGCGCCAATACTTGACCAGTGCATACTAACGCCCTAGGGTCAGCTCTACCGCGCGGGGTTGATGGACCGGCCGCGCCTTCTTCCTGGCGTCCGTGAGAACCTCACCAAGATCAAGGAGATGGGATATTCCCTCATCGTCATCACTGCCCGAAGCGAGGTGCAGCGCGAGGGCACCGAGATCTGGCTCGAGGAGCACCTCCCAGACAGTGAGTTGGAGGGTCAGCTGGCGTTGGACGGGCCGTGATTGAGCGCCATGCTACCCTACTCTACCTGATCTTTGACGAAGATAACACGATAGTCTTCGACGAGCTCCACTTCACCGGCGCGTTCAACCACCTCATTCCCGCCACCCACGCTGAGCATGACGGACACGCTGCGCGCCGCGCCGTCGTCTCGCACAAGAAGCGGACAAAACACGAGGTCATGAAGCAGACCAACGCCATCCTCCTCGTCGACGACAGTGCCGAGAACGCACTGGCTGCCTCCAAGGCTGCCGAGCCCCCTCGTGTGCTTCTGTTCGGCGAGTACCCTTGGAATGCCGAGGTTGTGCCTCCCAGCGGGCGCGGTGAGGCGCACCCGGACGACAAGCTCATCTACATCGAGGCGGAGAAGCTTGGTCGTCTCGACGAGCGTGCCGCCCGCCGCAAGGAGCGCATCGAGCGGGGATGGCTGCCGGACAATGTGCAGCGCGTCAAGAACTGGGAGGATGTTGTGAGCTGGTTGGAGGGGTTAGAGCGGGGAGAGAACTCTCTCTAGAGGCCGAGACCACTTGATAGACGACCCGCTGTATGTGCATGTTACCTGTCACATGTGATACCCGCCAGCTTGTGCAGCTTATTTACTGACTGTGCATTGTATAGGTCATGATACTGTGCAGGGCTGGGACTACGGAAAGATCTCCAAATGAAGGGACGAGACGAGCATTACGCCTCGTCGGCGACGTCCTCCTTGCGCTTCTTGGGCGCCGGCGACTCATCGACTTCACTGTCATCCTCAGCCGCAGGCGGGACGTTCTCCTTGTCGCTATCGGCCTCGTGCGACGTGTCAGGATCCTGGGACTTGTCGCCCAGCGCCGCATCGTCGTCCTGCTTCTCATCCTGGGACGCGCAACGACAAGACCACTTGGGAGCGCTGGGCTTACCCGTCGCGAGCGACCAGGCGATGCGATCAGCATACTTCGCCGCGATCTTGTTAGCCGCAGGGTCAATCGCGAGGTTGACGAGCTTGGCCGACAGAGAACCGCCGTTATTGTCGACCTTGGCATCGGTGGAGCCGTTGAAGTCCTCCTCGCCAGCGTGCATGCTCTCCTCCGTGATACTCTCGAGCACGGCCTCGAGGTCGCCGCCCTCAGCGATGATCTCGGCGAGCTTGCCGAACACGCGCGGCGCGATACCCGCCCATCCGGCGCGCACAAGGACCTCAAGTCCAGTGCAGACGACGAGGGCCGAGTAGCGCATGGGAATGGAGTTCTTGGGCTACAAAGTCAGCACGTCCTCAGAGGGTCACTAACCGTCATCACGAAGATCTTAGTAGCCTTGAAGGGTGCGACCTTGGCCTCGAGCTCCTCTCGGTCCGTCTCCTGCTATCAGCTCAGCCGATCGCTTCACTCACACTAAGAGTGGCAGCAGGGTCGTAGATGACCGCAAGCTTCTGGTCGACGTCGACCATGACGCCAAGCCACGCGCCATAGCGCTGGGTAGGGAAGATGCAGCGGGCAGTCTGGCGTCAGCTGGGCGAGTCTGCTTGGGAGCTCACGTTCTCATCGAGGTACTTGGACGTGTCCTGCCGCACGGTGTGGAAGAAGGTCGAGCCGAACGCCTTGATGTGGTGATTGAGAGTGTTCAGGACACTCATGTAGGCGTTGACGGCGGGAGCCTCGTTGGCAGGCTTGTTGAGCTTGTAGGCATACACAGCCTCCATGGTGGCGAAGGACGGGGCGTCGGTTCTGGGGACGCACGACCACGTGTCCTCATTGAGCGTCCAGCCATCGAGCTCGGCCTTGCGCTCCTCCTGGTATGGTCAGCACGTCCGGTCGACAAGACTCACGCTGAGGAGAGGGAGAAAGGACTTGATGATGTTCTTGGTGGCAAGAGCGCAGTTGCAGCCATGCGCATGGCCGCATCCGCACCCGTCGCCGGTGGAATGGTCGTGGCTGTGGCCGTGGGAGTGGTCGTGGGCATGATCGTGCTTCGACTCGCCACCTCCCTCCTTTGCACTCGCTCCCTCCTTGGCAGGCCTCTTGGAGTCGGTCATTTCCTTACTGATGACTGTCTCCTCTCCTGCAGTTGCAATGGCCATCTTGGTATCGGCGGGGACGTGCATGTGAGGTTCGCTAGCGGGGGAGACTGCACGCTCAGCTGTTGACTGCTGATGGCCCATGAGTGAAGAAGAGGTTGTGAGAATCTGCGAACGGCGCTGGCATGTCTTTGTGCTTCCATGGAGCAACAACACGAGGCAGGTGCGAGATGACACACCATAACGCCACAGTGGTCCGAGCAGGGTGGGCACCGTCTAGTGAGCAGCCTCGCACTGCATCACTTGCGTGTGGCGTTCATATTGTTGATACATGCACACACGTACTCGAGGGACGTGCTCTGAAAGTCAGCACCAGAAGCTTGTTTAGCAGCCCGCGTTACCCACCTTCTATACAACATGGTTACCAGGTCTGAAGGACCATGACCCCACCACATGCAATGCTCTACTTCTTCTCCACCTCATCGAGCATCTCATCGATGGCGCCCATGTTCGCCTTGACGGCGGCCCACTGCCGGTAAGAACAATGGCCAAAGAAGGGTGCACGGGCACATACGACCACCATGACTCACCTGTTCGGCCGACAGCGAAATACCCTTCTTTCCGGGCTTGCTCTCGCCTGACGCGCGATCTGTGTAATACTCTCTGTCAACATCGTCACTGAGGGCAGGGCGTGATTGCCCGGGCATCGTGCAACTAACCTCGCGGAAGTCGACCAGCACCTTGTCCTTGAACTTGCGCACGGTCACGCGGCGCATCTTGTCGATCTGAAGTCAGGTGACGTACTGTGCGCCAGCGAAGTACTACTCACAGAGATGAACGGGTCGCCCTCCTCATTACGTTCGATGTCAGTGGAGGCGCCCTCAGCCTTTGGCTTCTGCGGCATTAGCCAGACCTCTAGGCGCTCAGAGCAACATGCCACAGCTGCCATACGCTCCATAGAACATTCCGGCATGTGCTGTGGGTATGCGCAGCAAGACGAGCCGCTCAGCACACCCAGCGTGCGGGAGGGCGAGGTGGGGGAAGGGCGCTACTCACCTTCACCGTCGCCTCTGGCGCATCTTCGCTGGCTGCGCGCTTCTTGCCCTTCGTCTGCGGGTTAGGGGGGTTGTTAATGGTGGGGCTCACAGTATCGTCTGAGCTGTTAGAGCGATCCTTGGGCATGACTGTTGAGAGGAAGTGCGATGTTGACCGGAGTGGAGATGCATTCCAGAGTTGACTCACCTCCACCTCCAACCTCCAACCTCCAACCTCCAACCTCCACCGCGCGTCCAGTACGCGACGGCGGGATCAAATTTGGACAGTGGCAGTTCAGCTGCGGACACCCCAGGCTACCATGAGCATGGAGAGGCAATGAGGCAGTAGGTAGACGGAAACGCAAACGAAGCCGGCCGATGCTTCCCCGTAGCATACCCGGGCGCCAGTGCCCCTCACATGGGTGGGAAGGGCCGTCAGTGGTGCGGAATAAGCCGTTCCCGCGGCAAAACCACGGCTCTGATCGTTTGAGGAAGCGGCGATGGGAATGCAGATCTAAGGCTGGAGCTATCGGTCCCTGCTGTTTGAGTAGATTAAGCCAAGCAGAAGGCCGCCTTCGTCCTCGTTTGATCTCCAGGCGAAATCAGACGACACACTCGAAGGAAAGGTGGGACATCTGATCGCGGACGAGACCGATGGACACTGCCACTGCCGACGGCGGCCGGCTGCCACTACGCCCTTTCCCACAGACAGCACACATGCTCTGCATATCCCTACCATGTATAATGGCGGCGATGAGCGATGCTTACCGGCAGCCGGTCTGGTTAGCGCCGTCGTAGATCGCCGATACTACATTCCTCACGCCTCGGCATCTTGCACGTGTAGAACGAGCTCGAGAACGCAACACTTCTGCAGATCACCCCACATGCTGCCGGGGCGACAGAAGGGGCTGTCCGAGAAGCGGAAGCCGCCGCGTCCAGAGGACGGTGAATGCTTAGGGCAACAGCGTAAAGCAGAGATAATGTCTCGAGGCGCCGGTCCTCGGGCACGCGTTGTTGAGTATCCTCATCGATCTGCTTCGACCGGTCTGTTCTAAGTTTGCCCACCAAGTTACAACCTCCGAGGTGCGTCGACTTTCGAGAGCTGTTGAGGTACAAGAACCCAAGCACTGTCTGGAAGGTCCTTCTTCCTCGTCCCGGATTTCCTGGGGACTGTCTGAAGACGATCATGACCGACTCTTCAAGCGTGATCTCCATCGACGACCAGGCGAGCTCTCTCCACGATTCCAAGGACGGCAAAGCTATGTCGGAGTGCGAGCGGTAAGTACGACTGCCCCCCCTTCACCACCACGTCTTTCTCTTTCCTTTGCCTGCTACCCTCAGACCCTCGGCCCTAACCACAGCCTCGACGCGCTGCACGACATGCATGTCGCCCTGCTCAACCCCGGCCACGACCACCTGATTACTGCCCACCTCGCTCGTGTCCACGCCACTGGTCGACGCTCCCAAGTTCTCGATGTCGGAATTGTAAGCGTCTGGATCCTAGCGCCCAAATACGGCCTCTGTCGATCAACGCTGATAAGTAGGGATCGGGCACATGGGCAATCCTCCTCGCGCGCCACCATCCATACGCCGATGTGGTTGGTGTGGAGTAAGTATCCCACCGATCAGCTGATCAGCCCGGCAAGGATCTTCACTCCTTCCTCGCTCGAGGGCGACGCTGACGGGCAGCATCTCGTGGTCTTCCTTCGAGCAGACGGTCAAAGTGCCGCACGGCAATGTCGACTTCTACACTGTCGGTGAGCTGGCTTCTTCCCGTCTGGAACTGACAAGCAGATGTCACGCAACCTCTGCCATGGGCGGAGAATACATTTGGTGAGCTTAAGGCACCCATCAGCTGATAGCAGACCTCATCCATGTCAAGTCCATGGTGATGGACATACCGCATTACCCGCTGCTAGTCGAACGGCTCTCCAGGGTCCTCCGGCCGGGCGGTCTCCTGATCCTCGTCGAGAGCGAGCTGTCCTACGTTAGTATCTGTCGGTCTCTTGGTAGCTGATCTCAGAAATCGGCGAGCGGCCCTCCTTCCGAGTCAGTCGTCACATGGTCGGATACGCTGCGACGAGCGCTCGCGGCGAAGAACAGTGAGCTCTGATGACGCTCCCACAAAGTTGACGTGCAGCCGATGTCGACCTTCCCCAACGGCTGGACAGCGCGATCGCCGCGACTGGCATGTTGTAAGTCGCTCGTCGCGCACACGCACTGAACTCAGCTGGCCCCAGTTCTATTTCCAGGAGGTTGGATGTCCCGTCGGTGGATACATGACGGGTGGTGAGCCTCATGCGAGCTGCCAGACTTGCTGACAGCCTCTCAGAGTCCCAACTCGCTCATCATGGCTTTGACGGTTGAGCTCAAACAGCAATTTCAGACTCGAAGGCTCTGCAGAAGGCAGGGACGATCCAAGCCACGGTCATACGTGCGTCGCTGTGGCGCCTTGTCTCCTCGCGTCTGGACGAAGGCCCGGAACGCCAGCAGCTCGAAGCTCTGCTTGAAGCCTGTGCTGCAGAGGTAAGCTAATCACCTCCTTCCCCCAGCTTACCTCAGCTCTGTGCACCGAGCTCGCGTTATTTGCAGCGCCTGTTCGCTGTGTTCGCGTATAAGCGGACGTCGCGGCCCAATGCCTGCATGCCGTCACAACTTGTAATGTTCATCGTTAGTTGTCCCAAGTAGCTCAGAATGGTCCCAGCACTACACGTATCGCTCGGTGCCACATTGTATTACTGCACATGCATTTGCTCGCGTTCGCCCCTGCGAGCGGGGAGTAGTGTCGGTTGTGAGTAGTGTTACAGTGGGATATGAGCGTCTAGCGGCGCTCGATGAGGCCCTCCTTGTCGGCCTCGGGGGACCAGTAGATGATAGCGCGGCCGGGGTAGGGTGCCCTGGACGAGGGCACATCGGCGATGAGCGAGAGCATGGTGTAATGCCCAGACGCGTTCTTGACATAGTCTGCGCGCACCTCGCCGATCTTGTATGTCCCTGGCGGCGGGAGCGTGGTCGTTGCGGAGCGCACTTTGCCGCCTCCGGGGCGGAAGGAGAAGCTCTGGGTCAGACGACCAAGGAATCCTGGCCCTTGCTGAGCCTCAGCTGCCTGGCGCTCCCTCTCCGCCTTCGCCTTCTCTTGCTCAGCGAGCGCAAGCTCCTCCTTGGTGGGGCCTGTCTCGGGCCCGTCGGGGTTCGCAACGACGCCAAGGAATGTGCCGACCGAACGAACCGAGTCCTCCGCGGTCGACACCCAGCGCTTGGCCCAGGAATGGGGCTCCGGCTCGTCCCGCCCACGTCCGTGCACCCAGAATGAAATGATCAGGTGGTCACGCCCAGAGGTTGGGTGGCGCACGACGCGATGGATGATAGGGGCGGTACCGCGCGTGGGTGCAGCAGAGTGCGGTGTGTGTGTGAACGTCATCGGTGGGAGGAGGAGGAGATCAAGCTGATGTCAGCAGAAGTCATTCGGACAAAGAACTCGGTACTCACAGCGTCCGAGTCGCGGATCATGTCGATACACTCAGCGTAGAGGACGCTGGGCGAGTTCTTCGCAAAGAGCTCGGTGCTGAGAGCTATCGCCAGCACCACAAAGAGACCAGCACCGGCAAGAATGATCAGGAGGTTGCCCGTCTGCACGGTCATGCGGCCGACTGCTGTCAGCGGCGTCGATCCTTGCCGGCGATCACAACCGGTCCTCTTTCCCCGGCTCCAACCAAGACTCACTCTTGCCACCCACTCCAAGGTCCTTCCATTTACCCCATGTCTTGTTCCGCGCAGCCGCTCCCGCACCAAGTGGGAAGGGGCCGGCATGGTCGCGAGCAGCCTCGTCTGCGGCGCCTCGCCGCCGCGCCTCAGCGGCCAGGCGGTCGAGCATCTCGGCAGTGCTCTCGTGCGATCCGCCGCGACCGGGATGGTGGTCTGAGGGCCGAGCAAAGGTGCGCGCCGAGACCGACAGGAAGCGTATAGTCGAGGCTGTAGGCGCCCTCTGGGCGAACGAAGGAGCAGTACCAGAGGTGGAGGTCGAGGGAGACCGCGAGGGGAGGGCGAGGACGGCCGCCCGGGGAGTCACGCCGAGCCCGGCGCACAGCGGCGCCAGGCGGACAAGAGCAACGCGCATGCTTGAGAACGCGTAGATACTGAGAGAATGTGAGTAGGGTGAGGAGTGGAGAGAACTCTCGGTCTTCACAACCGATCTCTCTGGGAGTCACTTGTATTCGGCGGGCGTCATGCTTCATTACCTAGGAACTTAAATCTGATCCCGCCTGATTAGGGGGGAGAGGTAATGTTCTGTTGCAGAGCAAAGTCTGATTAGGATTTTGATTCCGCCCTCCACCTGCAATTGCCACCAAGATCGAAACATCTCAACAACATCAAGTCATCCTCAACCGTTTCCTCTAACACGCACAATCCGTCGAGATGGCCGAGTACGTCACGATCGACACATCAGTCGGCTCGTTTACTGTCGAGCTGTACACCAAGCATGCTCCAAAGGTAGCTAGATACACGAAGGGGAACTGCTCACGCCAGACGTGCAACAACTTCCTCAAGCTCACGGAGCGCGGATACTACAACGGTGTGATTGTGCGTATACCACGCACATGGCTTCTGCTGACCATCAGTTCCACCGCATTATTCCTGTACGTACTGATTCTCGTCACTGCGTAAGACACTCGCTCGAAGCGCCGCCGTTGGCCATCGATTGTCTTAGTCTCCCTCATTGTCGTCCCGCTCGTCCCAACCAGCTTCGACGCTTCGTTCTTCGCACCCTTTGCTTTAGGAACGCGCGCTTACCCCCAGGGATTTATGATTCAAGGTGGAGACCCGACCGGGACGGGTAGGGGAGGCACGTCGATCTACGGCGAGCGGTTTGCAGACGAGCTCAGCCCGGAATTGCGGTTTGTCGGTGCTGGTATCCTGGCCATGGCGAACGCGGGCCCAAATACGAACGGTTAGTAGTGGATTGGGGAGTTTGAGGTGTTTAAGTTCCTGTGGAGTTTGGTGTTCGCGAGAGCTCGGAGACAAGGCAGCCGTTGGGCTCCTCCCGAGCGTTCGTATCGATTGACTAAGTGCAGTCGGTTGCTCCATGCCAGCCGCCAGCCAGCTACCATGCTACGCCTTCGAACTTAGCTAACGCCCAGGCTCTCAGTTCTTTATCACCTGTGTAAGTTATCGATCTCCGATTGGCTGCACTTCTGAATGCTGGCTAGTGGAGACAACATCTGACCGCAGGCGCCCACTCCCTTCCTGGACGGCAAGCACACCATCTTTGGCCGTGTCTCATCTGGCATGCAGACCATCAAGAGGCTAGAGGCAGTTCGCACGGACAAGAGTGACAGGCCAGTCGAGGAGATCAAGATCCACAAGGCACGACTGGGCGACGCTGGCCAGGCGAACGCGATTACGATGGGTTAGTAGTAGAGAGGGAAGCTTTGCCAGAAGGACTCTGGGAGACTGAAAATGGTCATCGGTTGCGGCCAGCCTAGATCAATGTAGATTCATAACACCGGCAGTCAAGATACGGACAGGACACTAATGCACAACAAAGTTCTGACCTCCTCCGCACCATGTTATTACAGACCCAGAACGGTGTTCGCGATTTTGCGAGCCTCGCGCTCTCCGGTACGCATGTCCTTGGTGACTGGGAAAGCCTCCAGGCCCATTGCGCGGCGACCCTCGTCGCCCTTGACGTCCTCCGGGGTACCAGTCCCCTTGAACTTGGTCTCGCCCTCGCCTCCGGGGAAGTCGGGCGGGGGGCACTTGGCCACGAAGCAGGCCCGCTGATCCCGGATGTACTCGGCGTTGAGCTTGGTCATAGGCACAGCAGGGATGTACATGACGGCACTCGGGCCCTCGCCACCATGCTGCGCCTCGACAGCATGGATCACGTCCGCATGCCACCACGCCTGGTCTCCCGGCCGGACGCGGGGGATCGACACCATCGTCCGCTCAAGCTCGAGGTGGGGGTGCGACACGTCGTTGAACTCCTGCGACCGCCCCATCGGCGCGCACGGGAACACGCTCGTCTCGGTGTCGAGCTCCCAGTTCTCGGCGGCGAGGTAGTGCTCGCGAGAGAGCGCCGAGCGGGGCGCCTTCTCGCGGAAGAGCGGGCGCAGGAGCGTGTACGCCGTCATCTCGCGGATGCGGGGGTAGACGCGGAGCGTGCCCTCCCCAGGCCCGGTGTTGGACATGCTCGTCCACCCCTGGAACGCGCGGAAGACGCCGCACGCTCCAGCGCCATCGTACAGGTTCTGGTTGGCGCGCGCGCGAGATTCTGATATCAGCGATGATCCAAGAGGCACTGGGATAGACGCTCAGAGGGACTCACCAATCTCGTAGGCATCGTACTCCTCCCACTTGCCCTCGAGGATGCGTGCGTAGACGGAGCGGTACGCCTCGTCCTCCCAGCGCTCGACACTGCCGCCGTCCATGTGGGGCCCAAGCGCGAACTTGGAGTCGCCGGGGTGGCGGACGCGAAGGCGGTCGGCATACATGAGGGGCGCTGTGAGCGAGACCTCGGCCGAGGCAGGGAGAGAGAAAAGAGATAGGAGCGCGCGCTGGACCTCGATAGAGCGAGGGTGGGCGCGAGCTGCGAGCTGGGGCTTGGACCAGCTAGTCGTTAGCGCTGCATCCGAAGGTGTTGCAGGCGTCGGCAGTTCTGCCGCCTCATCGGCACTCACTAGACCTCAAAGACCTGCTTGTCGTCGGAAGGGAATCCCTTCACTTGAGGATTGGCCTTGACGTACGCCTCGACCTGCTGCAGCCACTGGGCGGCCTCGTGTTCGGGCACGACGCCAGTGACGACGGCCGTGCCGGAGTTCTTGATCGCTGCGACGGTGGCGGCGTCGTGGGCCAGTAGCGACTCGTAAGACACTGTAGGGACGGCCTGAAGTCAGCATCTTCGACATGAAACAGCAGTTGGATGTTTGGGAACTTACGTTGGTGCCGAGCCGCTCGATCTCGTCAGCAGCCTGCGCCAGGCGCTGAGTCAGGCTGCGCCACGAAGCAATCAGGCGAGCTTGGCTGTCCGCATCGCCGATGAGCTGACGCTTGAGCTCGGCGAAACGCGGCGGCAGAGGCTTCTCGGCCTCGCCGGAGAGGGATGCGAAGACAGAGCCGATCTGGAGTCAGCACGCGACCACTGAGCAGGGAGTGAGAGTGGCGATTTCAAGTGGGAATATGGAAGGGAGTTAAGAGACGACCGCCACAGCCAGTGTACTCACGTCGCCCTCTGCGCGCTGTTTCCTTCCCATTCCCATCATGGGCGGCGCCTCGGTCTTGGGCACCTCGGCCTGGGCGTGGGTCGCCATCCTGCGTGCCCCGGTAGCGATGGAGCGAA